>OY776301.1:22018575-23444059 GCA_963675345.1 Trididemnum clinides
GCCAGCGATGCACTTAGCAAACTGCAGACAGTGACACAGTTTCAACAACTAATTATCTTTGATGAAGTCAGTCCTTATTTAGTAAGTTCCGCAAAAATCACCTCAGTAATTGATTTCGCATTACCCGAATCGATGCTTGATACAATCAAAAGACGTTCTACTAACTTCAAAAAATGCTCGTCAAAAAAACAAATAATTATGGATTTGTTTTTTAGTCCAGTTTGATCCTTGGTGCCATTCAACTTTGATTCTATACCAAGAATTTCCAATTTTTTGTTTAATATCCTCGGTTACTACTGAGCTCATAACAGCAATAAGTTCGTTTTGCATATCGGGACTGGTGTACGTTGCATTTCGTGGAATAGTTTTAATCACTGCATGTAAATCCTGGTCTTTTCAACGGTGTGATTAAGCAGACTTTTCTCCTTTCGTCGTCGTTTTCAAATGAGTCAATTTTTTTCTCTAAACGCCAATTGATGAGTTGCCAAAAAAGCTACTACGTCAATCAAGGTAAAAAAAATAGTAGCGATTTTTTTCAATTGCTTCTGTGTTGACTAATGAGGTAATTTCCTTACCCATTTCAGACCGTTTGATTTTTTCTTTCCAGGTACTGTAGCATGCTAAAAGTTCTTTGGAGGCAGCATGCTTGGAAAAACCTTTATTCATTTAGGTAGCATGCTTCCAATTACGGTAGCCATCGGTTGTAAAAGTTGATTCACAACGCATTTTTCAAAAGTCTCCTGCAGCTTTTGATTAAAAATTGCGGCAAGGAAAGCAAAAAGCTGCATCAAATTTGACAGAATATTCCAACCAATCCCACCACTGATACCACGCAGCATTGAAGCATCTTTGTTGGGTCCAAACATGCTTACAGGAAAAGCACGCACCCTAATTTGCTTCGGGTTGTCAACTCCCAATTCATTAGCATCAGCAGATTTTTGTTTGCTCATAGGCCTACTTGGACGGCCCTCCCAGCCCTTCCCCTCCGTAGCGACAGCATCGCTTCTATGGCGGCGCTACTGCCTGCATCATGCATGTTAACCTTTACTTGTTCGATAATACAAAATAAGCTACAAGTTGGCAGAGATGTTGGCATCTATAAAAATTTCTTATCGCACGATATGTGGTGCGAGCATCTCCAATTGATAAGCACCGGTTAAAAAAGATACAGGATATAATTGCTAAAAAAAATGAAATTACTTTCCAGTTTTTCTACTAAAATAGACTAATTCTCGACTCTTTTTTCAACTTTTACTCAAGTACAAATATTGATAAATACTTACTACTTGTACTTGAGTATTCTTTGAGCAAGCAATTGTACTTTTACTCAAGTAGATGTTTAGGTTATTTTGACCAACTCTAAATATAAATGGAAAGCCAATCAATAGTTCTATCAAGAAATCGGAGTCTTATCAGAGAGTCAATATTTTTTGACCACTTGAAAGTAAATTATTAATCTATTTCAAGACTTGCTTCATTGACAAACTGGCTTAGAAACTAAAAATATTGAGTGCAACTATTCAAAAAAGAAACGCTGCGCTAACCATTGCCAATACAGAAAATTAGATAAGTCGAGGTTTATCAGTAAGTCGGTTATACAGCAGTTTTTCAAAACTTAAATCTACAAACTTTGTTTTTCAATCGGTCTATTTAGTCAAAATTGATATCTTGTCTTCCTTTGAGCTAGTTCTTTTTTTTAAAACAGCAGTATATAAACTCAAGCTCAGTTTGCTACTTTTAGTTGAACTCGCCACTTCGCCATCTGTCTTACACGTAAATATGGAACCATTCAGTTAAGTGCCTTGCCCAAGTATGTAACAAGTGACTGTCCGCTTTTCTTCCACGCTATCACTTGTGTGGTGATCACCAGGCAGTAGATCTGTAAATGTCATTTTTGAAGTCTTCGGTGTGGCTCGACAAGAAAATTGAATCTGGTGTACCGACTCCAAAGCGGGCACTCTAATAGCAACATTATCGCGCCAGTGCGAATTAATAACAGACTCTTTGAAAACACTTCGTGTTAAAGATGTAAGTAAGCAATGGCGAATGTAGACCTATGTAAGTAACCAGGCCGAAGGTTAGTGGTATTCAACGTACAACTTATAAAACTTATCAGAAAAGCAGTCTCAACGCAACAGTTTCCAAAGATCAATGCCTGGCAGGATACTATGGAACTACATGTTTTTTTTTGCAAGCATCGCCAAAGCGCATGAAACACTGGAAACTGCAAACGATCGCTCAACAGGTAAGCAGCAAGCCCTCAGTCAGTGGGGACATAGTCGCTCAGTCGAAGAATCATCTGTAAAATATTCACAATATTGCAAAGCTGCGAGATTTACAAACACATTAAAGTGTCAGGGTCGAGGAGACCCGAGTCCACGACTCGGCTTTAGTACCAGTAAAAAATGACTCTATTTAACTCAAGTCATTTGAAGGAAGTGACTCGATTCAGCATTGGCGTCTTGTGACTAGACTTGAGAAGACTACAATAATTCGAACTCGGATCGGGGCCTGACTAACCTGGTGGTAATAAAATCACTGATTATAAAATCACTTTCATAAAAGAAGTTACCTAGATAGTAATTGCAATGTAATGTAAAACTCAGAAAATGGCAAAAAGTACATTTTTAATTAGGCAAAATTGTTATCGAATAGCTACCTTATGTGGCAGCATGGATTATAGAAGATGGTAGTAAGCAATTCCTAACTTATGTGCTATACCATACAGAAATGCTAACGATTAAGATTCTTTCGTGATATAGCAGGGATATTCCTTCTATTGCTAAAGTACACAAGAAGCCTTAAAAAACTATTCATGAGTTAAACAGTATAACATGTAGAAATTTTAAACTATTTCTTACTATGCGTTGTAGCACGCAACTTTGTTTTTAAACGTAAAAAAGTTGCCTCCTGCAAGTAGTACCCAAAACGTTATTAAGCTTTTAGCAACATTTATCTAGCTTTAATTGAATTGGCAAAAATTTTCAGAGGTGAAGTGACTAAAGTATTAAACACTTTTACAAATTTTATCAATCAAATATTGATTTTTGGACGTGAGAAAATCCTATAAATACAAAAATAATCAGCCAGAGAGTAGTTGCTGTAAATGTTTTTGCTCTTGGTAACATCGGTATTTGCTCCAGTGAAGAAATCGTTTTGTGAGATTTTTTAGGACGACTCGCTGTATGCTGTTTAGTTTTTTATAAATTTATTAAGTTTTAAGCAGGTGGTTTGAGTAGTACAAAATTTAAAGATTGCTTGAAGTAACATATTTTCAAAGTTTTTCCTGTGTGACTACATTCAGGAAAATCGCTAGAAAGAAAATCACAGAAGTGAATGATGCTTTTATCGGTGAGAAAACATAGAAAACGACTACGACTGAAGAAAATCATAAAGGAGCAATGTCTTAGAACAGATTTCTGTCTAAAGAGTATTCACAGACAAAAAGTTTTTGAAATATGTTGTTTTAAGTTAATTTTTATTTAAAATTATTAAATATAACCATAAATGGTTGCGAATGAAAGCACATTTGCTTTTGAGTTAAAAGCTATAAAACCTATACTATTAAAATATTTGCCCTCGTTTTTGCAAAAGAAAGTACTCTAGCAAGATGATTTTGCCGCGTGCTATTCTGAAACAAAATTTTAGCACTGTTAACATAATGATAAACAATTAGTTTTCTATTTCCTGTCGGTAGTCGTGTCCTAATAGGCAAATTTCTATTGTCACCATGAGGAAAGTGTTAAGCTATTACATTACACCTATTATGAAATTTGGAAGTGGAACATGTACAATCAACAACGCAGCAGTAAAAATCATCAATGCGGAAGAAATGTGGTTTTACGGAAAAATGCTAAAAATATACGCCGAAAGAAACAAAAAATTCCAGATACAGCGTTGCTCTAAAGTTATAAGTTACGTCAACAATAGCAAATGAATCAGTTTTGAAAAGGGCAAGGACAACAAGACTACTCTGTTGTAACATTAGAAAAAACAAACAAGAATTCTTTGGACATGTATGCGAACTACAGAAAAAAATTGAAACATCTAGCATCTAGAGAACAGATCAAAGGAAAAAGAAGTAGTGGAAGTCAGGAAAAGAAATACTTTGTTGACATGAAAAAATGGATGCAGAGCGAAACGATAGTAATGTTGCATTGAGTGGGAGATAGATGTGCATAGGAGACGACGATCGCCAACCCCTGTGGGCTAGGCACATAAAGAAAAAGTGGTGTTTTACAATTGCTCTTAAAGCAATAGCTTTCTGTGGAGTAATAACAAACAATTATAATGAAACACAGATTCTCAAACTTTTTGAGACGAGCCCCCATCGGCAAAGTCAACAAAAACTCGGGTTCCTTGTTTCGTGACAGCCTTTTATTTTTATGCATTACCGTCAAATTTTGGGTCATTATCTCGCGTTGGCGCTCGAAGCCAACATGCAGTCGTTTTTTAATTATTTTACTAGATTTAAAGGACGAATATGGCATCGTGATCTCGTGCCCCCTAGAAATCTCCCATGCTACCAAAATCACCTGTGTTTGAATGCTGAGGTCTTTGACCACAGCAATAACTCCGTCTGTGAAGACTTTGGTTGTGATCAATAAGATGCGAATTTAAATCTTCGTGCGTTCTTTGTAGCTGTGTCATTGAAAATGACTCAAAACAACAATATCCCTTGTTTGATGCAGTGCTTGATGTAGAAATATACTGTTCCAATAACCCGCGCACTTAACTACTATTATTAAAAGAATCACAGAAAACTTTCTTTTGGCAATTTGTGTTTGGAAGACTGGAGTTGTTGCAAAAAATTGGTTGACTTGAGTCGTTTACGCGAAATCACTCGACTCGGCACCAAAGATTTGTGACTCTGTTAAAGACTAGACTTCAAGCAACCAGTTTCCAACACTGTGAAATAGCCAACCAAACAGCCAAACTTCAAAGCAACAAATCTATTGACAGTTTTCAAGCGTTTTAGGTACATTAAACTTGGAAAAGAGATCGTTACGTAATTAATAGTTTGTTTTAGGTGAGCTGTTTTTGGTTTTGCAAAAACTGTTGCATCAAAAAAAGCAGCGAAAATCTGCACGCGGTTGCAAGGCTTGGTTTTGCCATTCCTGACCAAGGTTTATCATAAGAGGCATTACCAGAATTCCTAATACTCAGGGCGGTTTGGCAAGGAGTCTCTCTCGAAATCAAAATGTCACCTAGTTCCATTTTAGTTTGTGTCAACCATTTAAAACTTTTTCCTATTCAACCGTTTTCTAAAAACAAAAAAGGTCTTCAACCCTACAGTTTACTCTAAATTTTTTGGAAAAAAGTTTTTACATTGTTTTATTTAGAATCCCGTCCCCTGGTATGTACCAACGCTTCATGATGCTACTGTACATTATGTTTGTCAAGGCAATGCTAATAATATAAATGGATCTCAAGGGAATAATTACTTGACTTGCGGCCTCTTCATTAAGCAGAACACGAAAACGAAATAAGATTAAATATTCTACATACTGCTTTGCTTCAATTCCTTAGGTTTTACTAAAGCACCTCAACTTACTTCACGCACCGTTTTGTTGATGGGATAATTCTTGGTGAAAAATACGTGGACCGCGCGATGTATACTGAAAAGTGAATGTCTATTGTAATGATACCGCTTGGTAAATGCTAAGTATTTCCACCTGTTGTTCGGCAATTCTTTATCAAGGTTTTTTCTCTTTACTTTTCAGTAAGCGAAAGTGATGCAAGAGTTCAAAGTCAACAATTTCTACTGGAAATAAATGTCACAGATCTGCATGCTTACTTCAGCTGGGATACAATTTTAACAAACAATGATGCAGCAACTCCAGTATATTACATAGAACTGAAGTAGGTGCTGTAAGAACAAAGGCAGCAGTGTTATTTTGAAATAAAAAATTGATAAAATGCTCAAGTAATTTTAATTTCTAAGTATGGTAAATCAATTATAGGATCTATTTAGCTTTGCTTTTTTTGCTCAAAAAAAAGAACAAAAATTTATTTTTTAAACACAGAAATAAGTACACAAACAATAAATACAGAAAAACAAATGCATTTATATGGAGTAAATTTCGACAATTTCCTAAAGTGAAATTTTAATTTGTTTTTTATTCGTAATGCAATGTTCCGATATTTCTATGGATGGTATGGTATTTAATATTGCAGCATATTAGGTTTTGTATAGAATATTTTGAACAATAAAAGTAGCATGAATTAACGGTTACCGTTTTTTTTTATCTTGAAAACTAAGTATTTTGTAATGGATTGTTGAAGGAATACGAACAGCGGCAACTTCAATTAATACTGAAGTCAATGTTGCTTTTGTGACGTACAAAAACTGCTTTCAGGAATGACGGAGCCCTTATACTGCTCAGAGAGTATATTGTATATTTGGACTTAAGTTTAGTCTCAAATCAGTGGGGTGGTGATTAGAGCGTCCGCTTGGCAGTCGATAGACCTTTGTACATTTCCCACGTCGACTCATACTGTAGACTTAATAATACTCGCAGATTTCCTACTTGATGGTTGGCAATGTGGTAATGTGGAGAATAAAATATGAACCGTGACACAATTTACTCAGTCGTGATAAAAATATGTCCTGACAATAAAAAAACCTTTGCAGTTAAAAAGCGGTGAAAAACTATTATATTCTATTTCAGCCAAAACCTTGATGACGAGTGGGCTTGGATCGAATACGAATGTCAAATTGAACAAAACGGCAACAAAACACATTGTACACTCGATGCATCACATGATGCTGCGATTAGTCTTTCTTGTGGTAAGCTATTACTCGTTGAAAGTGATGCTACTGAGAATAGCTGTCTATCATTTGCTCTTGCTGTTTATTAGAGCAGAGCTTCTCAAGCTTTGTTGTTTGCCACCCCATTTTAGAACATAAATTTTTATGTGACCCCTTGATTGCTATCCTACACATTAATAATATTAAAATCATAGTTACGCTATTACAAACACTAGCGTATTTGAAAACAAATTTGGGGGGTGGGGCCAAGCATTAAGTAAGCCTGATATCATCATCGAGCTATCTTGCAAAATATCTAAACTCAATCAATCTTCTCTTACTGGCGGAGCATTATAAAACAAAGAAAATCTTCAAAAAGCATAAATTTTGCTTATTTTGATCTTCAAACCAGCTGTTCTTTCGCATTTTTAGATTGGATATCTTATGAGAGATCTCGCTTTATTCCCTCTTAAATGCGACACTAATCACAATTCTCAACTGGCATTTTTGTCAAGGGCGGGATCATATAAATGCACACAATCCACAAATGTATCCATACGGTAGTAAAAGAACCGCGCAATGGAAACAGCGAAGCGGGTACAAAATTAGCAAAATAAAAAACAATTCACTTTATAAAAGTTATCACGCATATCTAACGGGACGGAAGTGCTTGATGATTTAGGAATAAAGTGAACTGATGAGTAAAAACTGCTTGCTCTAGAAAAAATGTATCTAAATACATGTTTTAGGAACTTAACTGTTAATGCAAATGTAACAAATGTTTTTAGTTTTTGAATTTTTGTATCCGCACCAAATGGAATGGGGTAAGGCACTGTGTCTTTCTCTAATTACACTACTGAGGAGATGCCCAACTTGCATAATTTATGCACTTGTCTGATTAGCTTCCTCTAGGCTCTATTTTAACAAACGAAAAATCTTGAGCCATTAAAAATAATTAGTCGATAAGCTGCCTTGTTTGGTGAAAAAAATATTCTATAACTATAGATAAGGCTGTATAAAGCCTTTTCATTTCTGTAGCAATATTACGACTATGGAAAATGCATCGTGGTGTTTTTTCTGGATATCTATTTTATAGATATGAAATAAAGCAAAGATTTTTCCTTGTTTGTTATTGCCTACTAATTTTAAACTACTTAGGGGTACTAACATCAAATTGGGCACGAATGATCACAAACGTGAGATAATTTTTATGTGTGGTCGACGACGTCATGATAAAGTGACATTTTTATTAAAGAGCAAATTTTTGCCTCGTATGTACGTGTGTACGTACGCACGTATGTACGCTTTAACTCCTCCGAAAATTTTGGACGTGCAAATATGAAATTTGGTAGGATTGATTACCACCCTGGAGTAAGTGTTATAAAGGGTTTGATGACATCATGTTATCTTCACAATCTCACATAAATTTTTCAAACCTCGCATTTTTGGCGCAGGGATGCCGTTTTGAACTAAGATAAGTCAGCCCTCCACTTGTCAACTTGGTACAAATTTCGTGTTTTTACAATCGAAAATCTTTTGAGCATAGTAACGACACAATTTTAAAGAAAGATTTTTTTTTCAATTTAAAGATTATTGGCAACGAAACAAGCGACTTTCTGTAAGACTGCTTTTTAAGCCCAACTTTTTCGAAACGTGTAAACATGAAATTTGGCATGATTTATCACCACACCATAGCAAGGGCCATAAGGATGTTGGT
Source organism: Trididemnum clinides (assembly GCA_963675345.1). NCBI lineage: Eukaryota > Metazoa > Chordata > Ascidiacea > Aplousobranchia > Didemnidae > Trididemnum > Trididemnum clinides. The sequence continues at coordinate 22,027,044 of OY776301.1, forward strand.
GACGCCATCATGTTAGCATCACAATTAAAGATAATTTTTTCAAACTTGTAATTTTTGACAAGCGAATGCCATTTTGAGCTTAAATAAAAGCCAGTGTTCCACTTGCCAACTTTAACCAATTTCATTTTTTTCTATGATCCATGATGACGCCATAATTATCAATTAAAATATGGTTTTCCTTAATTTCATAAAAAATACTTGCTGTAGAAACGCAGGTTAATGGCTTTTTCGGGAGATATCAACAACATGATCTCCAAACGTAGTTTTGTAATTTAATGACTATTGACGACGCAACAAGCATTTTGTGTTTTGCTGCCTTTTTAAGCTTAACACTTTTAAAACTACTGAATATACAAACTCTAAACTTGGCATTACACAGTATATTACCCCACCAAGGCATGGGTCATAAGGTGGTTCGTGACGTCATGGTATTGTCACAATTGAAGATACATTTTTTGATGGATAAAGGCGATTTTTGGCTTAAACATGAGCCAGCATCTAACTTGCTAACTTTTAGGAACTTTGATCACGTCACGATTAAAAATTGATTTTAAAATCTATTTCCTTTATTTTCTCAAACAATACTGACCGTAGAAAAGTAGTTAAAAGCATTTTCAGAAGATATTATCAAGATGCATCCGATAAAAGTAGCCCCATAACATCTCACGCTATACCAAGATGTAACAAGTAATTATTTATTTGTTGTTTCAAGCATGCTTTTTTCTTCGGTCTTGAATCCTTTTAAAATGCACTGTTAGGTTACAATCTTAATTGACATCGCAATGCTTAATTACCAGTATATAGTGAGAACAGCAGCAGGCAGCAAAATTATTCACTATCATTTTGATAGCAAACATAAATATTAAGGCCCACTACTGATATTTATAATTGACAGTGTGTTTGTACCGCTGCATAAAACTAATCGTTATTTAAAAGCAGGGAGGATGGAATTAAGGGCAAAGTCAAATGTAATAAAATTCAAAGTTTGAGAAAAGATTTAAATAAAATAATAGTATCATCAATTTATAAAACTGGAATGAGAGCAGGGGCGCAGCCAGGGGGGCCATTGTGCCATGGCCCCCCTTCGGTCCCAGATAGAACTATGCACAAAACAAACAATGGCCCGAAAATTTGCTGGTAGCGTTGGGATTCATGCCTGAGGTTAACGCATGAACTTTAAGCTTTCAACAGTTTTCTTGATGTGAAGCAGAAATCACACGAGCAAATTCTTTTGCACAAGAATCATGCAGCAATAACGTATTGGTGTCTGACGAGGTGCGCAATAGTACTGTACAACATTAGTAGCAATATTGTACCAAAACAAGTATCTTGCCACGAGTAAAAGCGAGTTTTGTGCTTTCTGGAAAAGTTTCAGAAATATTGCCAAGAATAGAGTATGTCTCTAATTTTCAGCAAGTTATTTACCAAATCATCTTGATGAGCCTGGATTCATAGTTCACGATTTAAATTTTCTAATTTTAGTCAAAATGCTTTGTACTATAGACTGTGGAGGAAGCAAAACCATCAATTTGACAAGTAAAAATTCGACATTCTCTCTGGAATGTTTTTTAGAAGACTATAAAGACCGCAATAAAAAGTTTAATGAGTGGACAAAAGTAGCAGAGACGCTACAATCAGAAATAGCACAAGTTACAGTAGCATTCTCTGGCTTGCAACGTACGCCAAATTCAAGCATGCGTAAGCATTATGAAAGACATATCGGTATATTTTTCTAATTCTGAAAAACGTCTTTCGCTGCTGCATGCTCAAGTTAATGACAAATGTCCTAATTCTTCGCACTCGCCTTTGAAGCGTCATTGTTACAGAAACTTCTGGCCTGATGCCCGCCTAATGCTGTCTTTTAGAATCACGCGTACCACAGGTTCCACACCGAGATTATAATTGAAACAAATTTAAAACGAGGGGATTACGAAGTGGCTAGTAGATTGAAGAATTTAGACTAAGATACGATGCGGAACGATGCAGCACGGTTTTCTGTAAAATAATTAACACACATAACTCAACTACACAAACGTAAATTCACTGAAGCACTCACCTACTATAGCTTGACCAGAAATCAGACCCAAAAAATGATCGAACAGTAGATTGTAAGCGTTCGACTAACAGTTGCTCACAATACAATCTAACAGTAATTTACTCAAATTCTAAACTGACTCCGAGGGCAACAACGGTCAGTTATATTGGGGAGGCAACAGTGATTGATTAAAAGGCAAAGGTTATCAGGGGGTAACGCTTAATACGAAAGGCTATGACGTTATCTAAAGTCTATTAGTAGAGGGCGAGGCGCGCGAGAACAACGCTAAATAAGGGAACATCGAAACAAAACAAACATAAGCTATGCGATAAACAAGGGAAATCGGGTTAAAACTTATGACGAATCGAAAAGGCAATACTTGCAGCAACAGTCATTGTTCCACAAAGTGAATTGAGAACTATGATGTTGTCGTTTTTTTTAAGGAGTTTTATCCGGCGGTTGTTGGTTCTCTTGATCAACTGTCAGAATCAAGAGATTGAAAAGTTCTTGGAAGGGCTATGCCTTATTTGAAAGTGATAACAACAGCTGGGTTTTTGGTTAGCCCAGAAGTACCAATGCTACACAGAAACTTGCCATAGTTGCAAAAAAGCTACAGGGCATCTAGAAATTATTTTGACTGCATTAGATGCTACAAGTATTACCAGTTGCAAAGAAGTGATGCAGACTTTTAGGAGCAATAAAGAAATTTTTGTTGGACTCTTTAGACATTCCGAAGGTATGTCTAAAGAGGCAATTTATACTCATGGATTCATACCTAAAGGGAATTCATACCTATGATGCATTCATACCTACGATTCATACCATTCATACCTATGGGAAATTCATAGCCATGCCTCGAATTGTGAATCGGCATGCCAATACTGCGAATCCACTAGCTATTGCACCATTACAGTTTTTCAGGCGTTTTGTCTTTTTGCCTTTTATTGACACAGTGCTTGTGTAACTCAGCGAAATATTTGCTGTGATCTTGTTGATTGCATAAAACTCCAATTTTTGATATCATCTGTTTGTGTAAAGCATGGCATTTACTTTGATCAGAAATGCTGTGAACTTCTATCTTCCCTTTGTGGATGACAGCATTGGCGCTATGTAGACTGAATTTATGCGATGGCGTTCATATTGGCTGCGCTACGAAGCTGATTCTTTACCGTACAACGCTTTAGACGTGTTACTGTCTGCTAAAGAAATACATACGTATCATCTTTGGAAGTTCTTCTTCAAATATTGACAAATGGTCTGGTCACTACAGCAACAAATGAGCGTTTGTTTGGTGCTCTGAGATATTTGAAAACCAATTTGCGGTTCACAACGAAAGAAGATCGTTTGAACGGATTGATATTGTTGTTTGTTCACCGTGACCTCAACATTAACTTTAAACATGTGATCGATGAATTTTTACGTAAAAGTCTTAGGCTAAATTTCAATTAAGCTAAATTTTGACATACATCACCACTAAATTTTTTGGTTCGCCGATCACCATTACCAATCAGTTTGTATCAGTAAATGCATTGGGTGTAGTTGTGCAAGGGCAAAATTTTTTTGTGTGTGCAATTACATTAAACTTCTTTACATTCGGTTTAAAAACTGCACACACCTCCCATCTCTTTGAGAGAAAAACTTCGATATCCCTATTGTAACTAGATCCTGAGAGTTTTACCACTGCACCTGGGTTGTGTTGTTCAAAAAAACTTTGTCCCCCCCCTTTTGAAGAAATCCTGGCTGCGGCACTGAATAAGAGGGAATATTTTTGCTTGAAAAGAGCTCAATAGGTGCCTGATAGAATAAGGTGTATGACTCAAGGCAATGTTTCCCAAACTGTGTGCTGTGGGCTTTTTAAAACTCTTAATATTTATACAAGTTTTCAGCCAGAATTGAGTAAATGCTGTCATGAAGTAACGGTCGGAAACGTTGGAGATTGTGTTATGTTGCCCGAAAAAGTGATGAATTCCCCAAAAAAAACTCATCACCTTTCTCGCTGTCACATGTAATACAATTAGCGATCAATATTAATAGATTCATGTAACTGTTGTGCCGCGATATTTGGTTAGCTGTTTTACTGTGCCGACAGACAAAAAATTTTGGGAAACACTGACTTAGGGAAAGGCAGGGCCTCTTTTCTCGCTATGGCCGAGTTAAAGCAAACAGCGCAACCATAGAATTTCATATCACAAATGCAAATACGAAAGGAGGCGTATCAAATCGCCAAACGGGCCTAACACTACATACATTATCTTTTTAATTGTCAAAACGACCACCATTTGGGCGCCGCCATCATTATTGACTGTTTTAACCCAACCTCCTCCCCCTTCCATTTCCTTTATTTTTTTTTAAAGTATGAGTGATAGTTTAACATTGTTTTTCTTTGTACTACCTCCAAGATGATCACCATTGCGTGCACAGAAACTATGGCCTATATTTTCCAAAACTTTTTCGTTACTCACAAATGTTTGTACGGTGAAACCGGCGCAGCTGCATTCACTGATAGGTTATCACTCGATTTAGGTAATGGCATGATCTGCCGGGGTAAAATCGCACCATACTCAGCAAAAGCATTATTTCTATTTTGGTTGATAATAGCTGTATAGAGCTACCGGGATCAAACCTAAAAATTTGGGGAAAAGCCAGGACTCTTTTAACTCTCCTGAGCATGTCTAAGCAGGGAAAAAAGAACATGCAACATAATGCATAGCCAGCGAAAACTGGAGAGAGTTTATGGAGAAATCAATGTAAAGCAACGTCTCTGAGTGAAATCGCACCAGATGGAAGATATTTTGCTATTTTGCTTAAAAATACCTTAATATCAGAAATGTGTGTCCCTACTTCTAAACTACAGGTAACGCAAGGTCTTCTTGGCTTCACGTAAGCGATGAGCAAGAGCACATGGATCTAATGCGTAGCCAGGACCTTGACATCAGAAACTTTATTAAGAATAATAGCGCATCCTAAGTCGTGAAAGTGGGATATGACGAAAAACAAACTTTTAGCTATGTTTACTCAAGTGCCCAATGGATGGAGCCAACTTGGCCTGCTGACTCGGTATTCTTAAACCCGATGTTACTGATGGGAGCCCTGCGGGTGACGCTGGCAGGGCAAGCTGGTGTATTATAAAACATTAGAAAGCAAAAAATTCTTTCTGGTCATATTTAGCGCACGCTTAACATTTTTGTTTTCAAAAAAGTTAGTCTATAAACTTTTCAAGAGGTGTTAGGACATCTCAAAAAATTTTTTTCACAAATAGATCAAGAATCATTACAGTAGTGCATTCATTGATATTTAAAGTAAGAAAATTGTGCGGCCAAATTGTTTGGAGAATTGTTTATGATGACAACGATCGTGCGTTCTCACCTCACAATGGATATTTTATGGTGCAGTTGTTGAAAACATTTTTCCGCAATTTCCCCGCTACCTTGTATTTCTTGTCGTTTAAATGCAGTGTGCCAGCATTATATAATAATAAATAAACAAAATAACTTCAAAGAAGATCTGGACAGATCAATATTTCAGAGCAGTGGTACCCAACTTTTGAATATATTACCTCACCCACCTTCTATTACCCCCCATCTTTTCAATCTCTCCTAAGCAAATTGCGATATAAATAGCACAGGTAAAATAACTGAATTACGTTTTTAAAAATGTTCATTGATAATGCTGTTATTGCATTTTTCTTGAAAGTAAGGGAATTCTGAAAATGATATATGACAAAGTAAGCTGCAGATCTGTTTTATACCAAGTCTATATTTTTGTTTGTTTTAACAACAACCAATATGAAAAGTCGGCACCACATTAACTCTCCCGTAACTTTACCTCTATTATAACTTTTTGCCTACCTTCTCTGAAATCCAGTTCTATTTCCCTTGGGAAAGTGAGCCTCCTTGAATGGAATCACGGTTATGCAGTAACCGGAAAATCAACATTGAGAGTTACTAGAAGATAAAATTTATTACATTGAAAGGAAAAGACAAATGCAGATTTTTTTTAAAAACAATTTTAACTGTCATTCCCAAAAACGAATTATGCTGTTGTGTTCAAAACAAAACGTGTTGTCTAAATAGCGATACGTAATTATACTAGCTTACCTACTGTTCAAATTAAATTTGTTTCCTGAGCTTAGATATTGTAAAGATGTCAGGCAAGCAAAGTTTAATGACATGGAATAAAAGATGTGAAACCGATCTGTCTGGTTCGGCTGAAAAAGTGAAATCGCTGATCAACCGGTCGTGACTTTCTAGAAGAATGATTTTCAATTGGGTATGCAAAAGAGAAAGTGTAAACACTTCTCCATATTTATAGCTGAATTTAGTTTGCCTGTAAAGTATAAGCAATGAAATCACTTAGGGGGCGCTATTTGTTCCAGGTTAAACTATTTTGAGAATTGATTCTAATTTGAGAATAGTCTCGAAAAGGGTTAGCTTACGTTGAAGGCTATTTTTTTCTGAAAATTTCTCGACTGCTTAGTCTCGTGAGATAGAGCCATGTACGTTTGTAAAATATTGCTCTTGCATAAACTTTCTCTGTTGTAAGACCAATTATATAGCGACAATCTAGTCGACAGACAAATGGGAACTCCAAGTGTGCACAGTGGTTGCAGTCATTTTTCGGACTTCCCTTTCAGGTGCTTGCTTAGAATTGCCAGCTCGCATTAGATGCTCTGGTCCTATAACTGCGAATAAATTCAAGCTAGGCAGCGAGGTAGACCTACACATGGTTAGTGACTCTAAATTTTCTATAAAGTATTGAAAGACTTTCTGCTCCTTGTAAGTGGCCTTGTGATACAAGCAACATTTTTCAAAAGAGTAGGCCTATATCTTTTGAATTCTTGTTTACTCCATACGACGCACCTGACCCAGCCGACATAACGGCTGGTTATTGCCAATATGATCAAGAGAAAATCATGTGCATTTTGCTCATTACCATTTGTCTTCTTCAGTCTTATCGTAAGACCAAATTGCCTGCAAACTCAGTAGTAGTAGTAGTACCGTTAATTTTTCCCAAATCAGAATGAATTGGAAACAAAATTTGACAATTGCGGACAAAAAAAGAAGACTATAGCAAAACGACAAAATACGTTATAAACATGCACATGAAATGAAATGTTGAATAAATATAAGGTAGTGGGATGGCCATTGCACCTTTAAGAAAATACTTGCAGTATATAGCTGCTGTATATTTGTCCTCTACGGTGATATCAAGGAAATCCGCAACATTGACATGAAGAGCGTTTCTAAAAGGCCCGGTCCTAATCTTGTCTTTGCACAAAGTGGTTCTGGCTATTACAATTCCGTTGGATCTTTTATGAATGTAGAAAAGGACAAAAAAACAGCCCAAAAAATGTTAAACTAAGAATACACCTGTTTTAATGTCAGATATACCATGCTGCACAATGAACAATACTTTGGAATAATAGTAGCAGTTTTAACTTGATATTTGCTCAAAACATTGTAACTGTGAGCATAACTATGAAGTTGGCACGTAGAAACGCAATAGATCTCACTGTAATAGATCAATTACGGCATATTATATCAGCAGTCAAAATGAAAAAACTTTCGCAAAGAATTCCCAAACAAAACAAGGTCATGGTTGGGGGAGGAAAATGGTGGTACCATCACACAGCTAACAAGAATAATTCCATCTTGCCACATTTTTTTATCATAAATATAAAAATATATTACAGTACGCAGAAAAATATGGTAGGTAGATGGCAGCACTATTCCCAGAAATTGAACAATATATTTATTTGTCAGTTACCTAACGTCGAACTATCCTAGGATGAAATTATGTTTCAGAGTCCTCACTTTAAGCACATTGTATTTTTTTAGCTTACTTTCGTGTTAAAGTGATTCTAGCAAACAATAATCAAACATGTGATTGCCCCATATGCAAGTGTATTTATTCGAAGGTTCAACCGTACTACTGCATTGATATGAATAGTGAGTAATCAGTGAGCATAGATATGTTGTGCATATTTTTATTGAATCGGAGTAACGCCAATTAATTCTTAGCAAGCTATGTGCCAATTTTTTTATAAATTCAAATTTTTGCGGCGCTGCAGACCTGCGTGGTATGTTTAAACACAAATGGTCACCATTGCCGCGAAACAGCCATTTTGTATTATATTTAATTTGGTGTGTGTGTGTGTGTGAGAATGAGGGTTCGCCCACTTACATGTATGATGTAAGTTGGCACGCCAGCTTCCTTTGTTCCGCTCAAAAACTGTCTAACGCCTGATTTTCAAATACATAAAACAAAGTAATTTAAGAAAAAATAAAGAATTTTACCACTTCGAAAACAGGAAAATCTCCTAGCTAAAATTATGAAAAACCTACAAATGGAAGGCAACTTACACACCTTTCAGGCCAAGGTTGCAGCGTTTGTACATTTTTTTATTTAGCAAAACTCGCGAGCTTCGACAAGAGTTGTCTTCGACCGTACGAACGTGCATTAATCTTTGTTAAATTTTTTCAATAGGTCATTTCTCTCAGCCACTGGTTGCTGGCAAATCCCTCAACTCACAGTCAGTGAAAGTCAACGCGCAGTTGCCCAATTATCAAATACTCTGCCATTTTCGCAGCATCTTGTTTACTTTTTATATTGAAGAGAATACAGGTAGCTTAACGTAAAAAAACTGTTGCACATAGGCTTATAAGTAGTGATCATGTAGCCTACTATTGGAAAAATTAGATGGCCTATTACGAAAATTTTCGCATTACAGTAGACCTATCTATTTTAGCAAAACTGCATCGCATCAAGATTTTCTGTAAATATACAATAAACTAGAAGGCGGAAGTTCGATCTATAGAAAAACAAGCTTTTGTTCCACTGGTTTCCTTTGACCAACCAAAAATTTTAGCTTTAAATATTCTAACCAACATCATTTGTTTACAGAGAATTTCCGGTCAAACAAACATGATGAAGACGACTGGTCAAAGACAACCACATTTACTCATAATACACTTAATCAATATCTAAACCTAACTTCTAACGTAAAAGAACAGTTTAACACGATTGTTCTTAACCTTTTGGATGCCATAGTCCTGTTTGAGGATTTTGGCTAATGCTACGGACCCCAGCTCAATAACCAGCTTTTAATCAAAGATAAACTGATAAAAATTGATATTTTTGCTTGTTTTTTCTTTGAGAACAACTTTTGGGAAGCGATTACTTTATCTATTTTGGGCACCTTTTACTAAATTTGCGACAAATCCTTAGTTGAAACTGTTTTTGATCTTAAAATCTTTTTTACCCACAGGTTTAAGTCTTGCCTTGCGAGACTGCAAAGCCAATATGCAGTGTATATTCCTGAAAAGTTTTGAGAAACCCAAAAAACAATCCAGTGTGGACCCATTTCAGGTTGAGAATCACTGGTTTAACGCATCACAAGCTACATGCATTGAAGACTAGACTCAACCTATCAAAAAGTTAATTTTCGGAAAGAAAGCACGGTTTCCATTTACGCAACCTCACTAAAGCATATTTTTTGTTTCTTTCAGTTCACCTGGGAGATGTGGCAAAAATATTTAAAAAAAAAACGAGATACATGAAATACTTTTCACATTTAGGCCTAACTAAGGATGTACAAGTGGAAACCAGACTTAACCAATCAATTGAATGACCACCCTAACAACCGGATTTCAAATGCAATTAATAGGGGTGTTCGAAACGAATTTTATTGTGACGTAACAAAACGAAATTTTACAATAGAAAAAACAATGCAAAAAAAAAACGATAGTTTGCTATAGAAAAAACAGTTCGAAAGGAATATTTAAAAATTTTTTTGTTGTCCCTCGTCTGTGTCATTGTCCTCCTTCGAAAATTCATATGACGATGGTAAATTGCTGCTTGGTGTGTTCAATGCGGCTCTCTTGTAAAGCATGTTTGTCTCACGAGATAAGTCCAACTTTTCGCGATTTGGTTTCGAGGGCATAACAAAACGAAATCATTCGGATTTCAAAACGAAAGGAAACGAAACGAGATTCCTCATTGGGGAAGTTAATTCTAAATGAAACGAATCCAAATTAAAGCAATTTGGCGTCAAAACCAAACGAAATTTCAACATTTTCGAATTATTATCGTTTTGAACGCCACAAGGACTCATTGAACTCTGAAATTAGCTTGACGTTCTTGAAAGCGGATACAGTTGCGTAGATTAAATAGGTGATTCATAATATTCGAGCAACATCCCTGACTTTTAACTTAATATCGATTAATGAATATCTTGTCCTCCTCAGTATTGCAGTTATGGAATTCCTCGACAGCTATTGACCCTGTATTAATGGGCAGGGGTGTAAAAATTTTTTGGAGAAATTGCAAAAGTGGCTCTTCCGAAAAGTTGGCAAATAACCCAAACCTATCATTTCCATTAACATTCTTCAGTTGCTCCCTCTAGCGGTCGAGCGACACGAGGTTCAACGCCATGCAGAAGTCAAATTTCATGAAATTGCTGTAACTTAACGGTTTGCGCAAGATAGCTCAAATTGGTGTCAAAAAAAGTAGATTCATCATGTTTCCATCAGTCTTAAACGAGCTTTTCGTCATATCTTTCTCAGAAATGAAGACATTTTGAAAAACTGCATGTTAGGGATTCCAAGTGGGTAAAACTTTGAAAAATCTGCATACCTAATTTTCTTTGCGTTTTTTGTAACTCTTTTACTAAAAGCGACTGGCATAATAGCACACAGAATCCATTTAAATCTTAGTTATTGAGTGAATCTACCAAATAGTTTGTAATGTGGATATGTGTATTTACTTATCAAAGCAGCTGCTAAAGATTATGAAATACGTAGACAAGTTGACTTTCAAACTTGCGTTGGTTTGATTTTGTGAATTTCCTTTATGTTGGAAGTTTTTTCAGTGAAATCTTCTAAACAATAGAAAGAACAATTGACAATTTGAACGCATTTCGGTTATTCAAGATCTAACCTACTTGTAATCCCTAACATGCAGTTTTTCAAAATGTCTTCATTTCTGAGAAAGATATGACGAAAAGCTCGTTTAAGACTGATGGAAACATGATGAATCTACTTTTTTTGACACCAATTTGAGCTATCTTGCGCAAACCGTTAAGTTACAGCAATTTCATGAAATTTGACTTCTGCATGGCGTTGAACCTCGTGTCGCTCGACCGCTAGAGGGAGCAACTGAAGAATGTTAATGGAAATGATAAGTTTGGGTTATTTGCCAACTTTTCGGAAGAGCCACTTTTGCAATTTCTCCAAAAAATTTTTACACCCCTGCCCATTGATACAGGGTCAATAGCTGTCGAGGAATTCCATAACTGCAATATTGAGGAGGACAAGATATTCATCCAAAATCAATATTAAGTTAAAAGTCAGGGATGTTGCTCGAATATTATGAACCACCCATTTAATCTATGAAACTGTATCCGCTTTCAAGAACGTCAAGCTAATTTCAAACAGGGCAATTTTTTAATTTCTCGAAAAAAACTTTTCACCACTTATTTTTACGTCAAAAAAGACCTTTTGTTTAGCTGCATCTTTTTTCCTCTTCCGTTTGAAGGAAATTTAGCAAGCAGAAAATTTCTGAAACCTTGTAGCCTAAAACCCATAAGTAAAATTGGCAAAGCAAGTACTTTTGTCAATTCGTTTTGTGTTGAGTGGTAATTTACGATAGGCTAGGGTTACCATATTTGATGAGGAGAAATTTCAAACACAACCGTTCGCTCTTTTAAGTATTGGCAACAGGGTTGACCGAGTTACAACTTTTGGCAAAAAAGTTGTTACCGTTTTCTGGCAAGTTGGAAATTTGTTACTTTTGTAACGACACTACCAAAAGTTGTTACTAGTTCACCTGTTCATTAACAAATATTTTGGGCCCAACGTAAGTAAATAATGCTCTGCCAAAACGTTCGGAGATGTTGGAACTCGTGTTGTATTACCCCAAATAAAAGTGTTCCTCAAAAACAAAAAAAACAGGTCATCACCTGTCTCGCTGCCATTTTTGCTAATCGCGGCAATGTTAATTCCATCCAAGTGGCCCGCTCAAACAGACGGGCCACTTATGATGACTATTAGATTTGAATATTGCAATTTTTCGTTAACTGCTTTTTCTGTTGCTTAATTGCAAAAATTCCGGACATTTGAGCAAAATTCCGGACATTTGAGCAAATTCCGGACAGAACACCTAAATTCCGGACATGTCCGGAATTTTCCGGACGTATGGCAACCCTTCGAAAGGCTAAAATAACTACTACTAGAACATTTTTTTAGGGCAAGTGCACACAAAAGCAAAATATTGTAGTTGCTACTTTCAACAATTTAAGCCCCTCAACAAAATATGCAGTTCATGTTTCATACTCCATTGTAAAGCAAAATCCATCCTATTCCTTTTCGTATCCTTTGGAACCGAACAGTTCTACAGCAGCAATACAAATAGAAACGTTGGAAACAAAAAGTAAAGCAGGTGAGCGTCTTAAACAGAACTTTGTCATTACCGCATCTCTGGTAACAAAATTGTGGCTAGCACTCAAAATTGGTTGTAGTTCTCATTGTTTCTTTGTTATCATGCCTTTGAAACAAAAATTTTCGGAGAATTTTTTCATGTTTAAAAGCAGCATTTGTAGCCTAGTTAAGATGAAATATAGGCCTATCAGCACTAGAGTACTAACAACTTATGAGTAGTTCTGAACTAAAGCGAAATGTTGTATATAAAAATACATAGTTTTCCTTGAAAACAGAATACTAACATAGCTTGACTAAGCTGCATAAGGAGTAAGCAAAAGATGTCGACTTTTACACCTATCTTGTACAATACGACCCGGCCTGTCAAGTCTCCCGATTTCGTCGAGAATTTCCCGATTTGGACACTTTCTCCCCATATCTTGATTTAAACTAAAACTTTTCTGATTTTGCAAAAAACATTATTAAGTTTTGAAGCTATTTCATATTATTCTTTTTAGACTTCTTTTGTATACCTTTTGAATTGGTATACCGTGTCGTTAAAAATATTGACTTCGTTTTTCACCATGTAAGCATTCATCGTTAACCATTGAAACGAAGCAATAGCCTTTTGTTTCGGCGCCAGCTTCACCACTTTGTTCAGCAAACAGTGATACCCGTGTTTTAAAAAGGCTTCTCTCAGAGGAAAGCGCATTAGAGGGAATCAGCTGAATAAAACATCAGTAAATTAGTTACCGGTAGCTAATTTGAAAAAGTAGACCTGCAAATTTAGACCGGACTGGCTGAATCTTTACACATTCATTTCTAGAAGTCGAAAAGTAGTACTGAATTGAGGATTTCAGAGGTGTGAGGCAACATTTCTTAAGGGGCCCCTATTGGCCAAGTATTCATTAGAGATCACTGGTTTTCATTAGATTGGAGATTATTTCGAATGTTGGGGAATTGGGGAAAACTGAAAAAAAACTTAAAACTGAAAACTGAAGTGGGAAAAATTGTTACAAACTAGGGTTTCGGCCCTAAAATTTTAAGTGATAACCTTTTTCTTTTTAGAGCATATCTCTATTTTCTTGGCTTAATATACACAGTCTAGTTCAAAATTGGGGTTTCAGCCCAGAAGATACCGGCGCAAATCTTTTTTTTTGAAGATTATCACTATTTTGCAAGGCCATAAAAGCAGTATATAAAACTTGTCTGGAAGGAGGATCCTATTCTTTGTGAAAGATGGCCTGAGGCAGCTGCCTCACTTGCCTTCCCCTAAATCCACCACTGTGTAAAGGTGACGTGTTTGTCAGATGCCGTCCTTGTGGCGTAGATAGCTTATTGTAGCTGGAGATGGAAAAAACGATCTAACGAAACATACAATACATTATATCAGACAATCACAGGAAGAATTATACCTCTGCCTGTGAGACTCAGAAAATTACAAGTCTTTTGCAAAACGACGAGATGAGATGGGTAAAGTTATTTATGCGGAGACTACTTTTGTAATGTTTGTGGCGAAAAACAACGAGCCATTCAGTATCTGCGATGAAATTTCAAACATAGACAGGGACATATCTCCGAACAGTAAACTGGCCAAGAAGTATGGAGCTGGAAAGACCAAAACTACAGAAATCATAAGAGATAAAAGATAATCATAAGAGATACTTTTCGGTTCTGAAGAAACCAAAGGTGCTCAGTGTGTATTTGAGAAGATCAGTTTAGGGTGGTTATTTTCAATTTTGTTGTTGCTTCTTCGTCTTTATCCTTCTATCACGAAAAAGTGACTAAGGTGCTACGCATATGACGAATTCATAAAACCCTAGTTGCTAAGAAGTTACCATTTTTTCCAATTGACTTTACTAGTCTCTTGTTCAATTTGTTGTTGAAAATCTACCAAAAAGATACAACTATCGTCAAACATCTTATCCAAGGATACAAAAATGCAGCTTAGATGCATAGGTGGGAGTTGAACCAAGATTGCGTGATCGAAGCCATCGCATTGCGATACTCTACACTGCAAGAGCACGAATCATGCGTTACAGCATAAATCCACGTGAAGAGAAAAGACGCTAAACATAAACGGAAATCTGGGGGCAAAGCTTCCAGAATTTGCTTTTGCTCGCACTAAGTATTTTCCAATCGGACAGTTGTCAATGTTGATAGGTATTTGCGTTCATTGATTCACCAAAGAAATTAATCAACCGCTGGTTCATAGAAAAGATAACAACATTATACTGTTGCCCAAAAACAACATTTGCAAAATAATGCTTTGTAGCGCACAAATTATAGAGACTTACATGGCCGCATCTAGGTTAGAGATATCTTATCAACTTTTGTTTGAAATGAGCATTGTCAAAATTAACATAGGAAACGAAATTGCCGCAAACTGCTGAAAAATCATTATTTTGCTTAGACTAAAAACGGTTTTGATGAACACTAATTTTTTCAACTGCACCAAGAGAATAATTTAATCTATTTCTAAACTTTGTAACACTCAAACTCTTAAAAACTAAGCTATGTGCGGGAATTAAACGCACATCTATACAAATCAGTCAAGGATTATTCTCTTTAAGAGCACAACTTAACCTGTTGAAGAAGCTTAAAAGCAAACGATGGTTCTTTCTAGCGATGCTGCATATGAAGTAACGCTCACAACAGTTGCTGTTGAGCAGGAGCCACTTGACCCCCTTAGGGAGGAACATATTCTATACAAGCTTTTTAATGAAGGCTTATTGCCAAGGCTCTTTCACATTAAAAATGTGAACTACGGAGAGTTCAACACTTTCATGAGTTAAAAAATGAAAATATAACATTAAACCAATCCATGCATTCTGAAACCAGTTGATGTGTTTGCATCTACGTGTAAGAGTAGACTTCGCTAAATTATAGCTGTGGTACCCGGAAAAACTCTTCTATAATTTCCGACTATATATTTAGTTAAAAGTGTTTTCTGTGCCGTCACAAATATTTTGTTACGAAAAAGAACACTTGATTTTACGAGAATGAAGGTCTTTGAACAAACCTGACATACTTTTGTCGTTGAGTTTTTCTGTTTATATTTGAAAAGTTTAGGATTCTTGTTGCATTTTAATAAAGCTTGATGATTTGAAATAAATCTTTTTTTGTGATTTAGTATAGGGAGGAATTGACTGCATCTGGAGTTTGCAAAGGAGGAATATAAAAAAACATTGAGAAGCACTGGCTCAGAGAGTTGAATTTTTTATTGGGATAACAAACTCCTCTTTTGAACTAATTTCTAATCACAGCCTTACTTTACCTGCTCTACCAAATTGTGTTTCCGGCTTTGTTGTTTCGTTAGTGCTTTTTTGTGCGTCCTGTGACCACTTCTGGCTCTTCGATTCCATTTATTTGTTCACATCTGTTTTTACTTTTGTATAGTCTATTGTATTCTTCCAGAAAGTAAACTGTCATTTCTTCACACAATTTTTAGTTATCTGCTGAAATGGTTTCGTAAAAATTTAGCTAAGCAGCTAACACCTATATGCCACGTAAGCTACTTTACATTTTTCAATTTTACAACTTGTAATTTAAGTTCAGTAATTGTCTGTTAACGCAGCACTTACTTTCAGTTGGAGTCATTACAATTACAGTTGTAATGGGTGTGATTTTTCTGGTCGGTGTCGCAATTCCAATTCGCAGATACGTAAAACGGTTTTCTAAAGAAGTAAGAAGCATGACAATTAAAACGGTAAGTTGTTTTTTCTGTTCATTTTATACTTACCAGCTTTGCCAAGAGACAAGAGCGCAGCTAGGGGGAAAGAATGCCATAGTCCTCCCGTCTCGTCCCAGTCGCACACCAATTTGTCCTAATTACCGCTTTGAAAAAGTTGATCACTAAAAACAAAGTTTTTACGTTTTCTCCACACCACAATACTGCAAAAAAATGACATCATTAAAAAAGTTGATCTAAAAAAGTTTTACGCTCTTTCAAAACCACAATTCGGCAACAAAGCTGATCTCCAAAAAAGGGTTTTTGACTTTGTTTCATGACTAAAATAGGTAAATGCCTCTTAATTCTAACATTAGAATTAAGGACTTCACTACGCTTTTGTTCAAAAAATCCTTGTAGCTCTACTGCCAGGGGAGCGGTGAAGAGAAGTTCAAAGAACAGAAACAAAAAGTCGTTATAAGGTAAATTGATAGTTTTTTGACGTAGACAATCCAGTTTTTAAGCCAAGTGCACTTGAAACGTCGCTTCTAGTAAATGTTCTTCCTTACAATATTGTCCACATGACTCCTCAGTATTCTTCCAAAGTCTGGTTTGAAATTGTTTACTGTTCGCGCTGTGCCGTCAGTTTTAGCAGTTTTTTTGAGATGTTTTCAAAATAAATTTTGGCTCGTAGTTTTCTCCTACATGTGCGTTATGTTTATGTCTCTTCTTCCTTTGGATATAAGTACCCCATAAAACAGTGACTTAATTGGTTCGCAAATCGTCCTTAAACCTAATCAAAATCAAACAATGTGGTAATCCATCTCAAACCAGTCTTGAATTGCTTGTAAATTGCAGACTAGCAGCCTTACCATCAACATGCATGGCGGACAGCCGTTTGAGCATGAGAACATAAAAATCTTCTCTCGTTCTGTTCTGGTTGAGCATGTTTACTACTTTAACTTGGTAAGCACTGGGCGAAAAAGAGGGGCACAAGTGTTGTTATTAGCATGTTTTCCTAATTTCCCGGACCTGATTTCTTTTTTATAGCCCAAAAATTATTTTATGTTTGAGGGTTTGTTAAAAATAAGTTTCTTGATCTGATTTGCAAAACAACCTGAAATGGTGCCAGACCCCACATGGTATCTATGAAGCAAAAATGACTATGACATCACCAAACTCTTACATTGAGTCTAATGTTTTAAAATGATTAGTCTCTTGCTGCATTTTATTTGAGCCAATTTTGCTCTCCTCAGAAAATGCAAGGTTTAGAAAAACTAATTTCCACAATGACGTCACTTCATTTGATATCCCACCACAAGAGAAATTCGGTGAACCCTTGTACAATCAAGAATAAGATTATAAAATAAACTAAATCTCTTCGAACATAGCAGACTATCTCTCCGTTTCTGAACCAAACTTAAATTAGCAGAAACCCTCACAGAAAAAGACCTTGGGCAGAACTTAAGTCACAGACTGAAAATAAGGTTAGACCGCAGACACAATGTGGTCACTTGACAACGCCAAGGTGGTTGAAGTAAAAAGGATCTGGTGAAATACTTTGACCAACCTAGACCTAGTCAATTATAGCTGTAGTTCGCCGGTGGCCGTATTTACATCTTTTAGATTATTAAATACAGGCAATCTTTCAGCTTCAACTTTTAATACCGGAAAATATATTTCCATTATCTACGAGGTCTTTAAAATGTATTGGACCTTTTATCCTTTCTCCGACAGAGTACGAGTGAATCGCCCTTGCGAGGCGAAGCTACACACACATACAATGATGCGTAATTATGAAGTGTTTCAAACCAATTTCTCGTGCCTTTCTTGCTCTGTAAAGCGTTTAGTGCAGGCGCATAGTAAGTGTTCGTCTGTTTTTTATATTTTTTGCAAATTTGATTTCTATGACAGAACGCATCGAACAAAGGTTTTGCATCAAGTTTTGTCAAAAGCTTGGTGATACTCAAACTGAAACAATCCGAAAGATTCTGCAAGTGTTTGAAGATTAGATTTAAGCCCGACACAGACAAAGCAATGGTTTAAACGCTTGAAAAATGACCGAGTGTCAATGAAGAGTTAGCCCCGCTCGAGCAGGCCATCCACAAGTCGAAATGAGGAAGTGATGGATAACGTTATTGAAAAGTGCTAGAAGATCGTCGTTTAACGGTACAAGAAATTGTTACATATGTAGGAATAAGCATAAGCTCAGTTTATTCCACCCTGAGTATTTGCGCCTGCGGAGAGTGTCGGCTAAATTTGTCGCCAACCTACTGACGGAGCAACAGAAGGAACTCCGGACGGAAATTTCCGAAGACATGCTGGTTTTTGCAAACCATGACCCAGAACTTATAAAGGCCATCATAACTGGTGATGGGGCCTGGGTTTATAGTTACGACCCAGAAAACAAGTTTCAATCCTCAATGAAAGCATCTGGAATCACCAAGGCCCAAAAAGCTCGACAAATCGGCAGCAATGCGAAAGTGATGCTAACCTCCACAACACTACCTCTAATGCAATTGCTGATAACTTGTTTATTCGTTGAAACGCAGGCGTAACCTCATCAATTTTTTAAATAAGGAAAGCTTAAAAAATTACAATACAATAAATAAAAGTTACTACTGCACAGCATTCAAATCAGTCCCCATACCTACTCACAAATAATATTGTCAACTGATTTATTGACAAATATAACCTCATCTCCTTAAATTTTTTTGATTTATTAAATAAAAGCAAGTCACGCACACAACGACTCATATTTTGATTGCGGTAACTCGCAAAAAATAAAACTATTGCTAAACAACACATAGTGGTATAAATCGAATAAAAGCAAATGGGTAAATATAATTTATCAAAATGAATATTATTCATGAATTCGTAACAAAAAAGGACAAACTTGGTCTATAACTCAAAAACTACACCATATTGCGCGAACCCAATTTGATAACTATTGCTTTAATATAACGATCAATGAAGCAAAGTTTAATGTTATTATGCATTGTGATTTTGAACAAGACATTGGTGACACGCGGACCGAATTATGCTTTGTAAACTATAAAGTCATAGTTTCAAAAGGATAAAGCAGTTTTCTGCATTTCTATCACAAACCTGCACCCACACAGGGCATTCATCAATTTGAGATTTTGAAAAGTCTTTATCTGTTTTACATTATGTTATAAATTTACTGCAGTGAAATAACATCGGGATTTCATTAATCCTATCTCAAATTAAGCATGGCCTACTTTGCGAAGCAACGAATCAAATCGGCAAATGATGATTTGCTATACGACTATTTGACGACGCTTTGCTATACAACTATTTGACGACGCTTTGCTTTAGAATTTCAAGTACTATCCGATAAACTCCAAAGCAAAATTTCATCCAATGTAGGCTACTGTGCAAAACCTTTTGAGAGCAGAAAGGAAAAGTTGGTCCTTCAACCACCATAAGATCCTACAAAAAGATGTAAAAGTATGCACCACTGTTAAACGGACTCTAAAACATTTCTTGAATTAGAGAAAAATAAACAGGGATTTGCAATTACAATGTAAATTATAAAAAGTGCGTGTAGAATATGTTCCTTTTGATGCATTATTCCAAAATAACATGACTTTTTCTACCAATTGCTTCGAAATTGTGATATTATGTAAACTTCTTCTTGTTTCATAATGTTTTAAAACAGCCAAGTATCGTGGAACTAATGTACTTATACTTAACTTGTCATTTCTTTTATAAAAGTCACGGGCGTAGCAATAATGGGAATTCCAATAAATTCAATGAACTCCTGCTACTAGCAACTTTTTGTAGAAGAGAACCCATTAAATTATATTATAATATGCTTCTGGTATATCCAAAATATCGTTAACTTGCTGGCTTCGCCCGGCAGTCCTCCCCCCTCAACAGTAACGTCACGGTTTAGTATTTCGGTTCACCGGCTTCACCTACCCAGCTCTTGTGTAAGCAGTAGCGAGAAATTAATAAAGCTTATGCTCTTCCACGATTCCTGTTTACGAAATTGAAATAATCATATTCTCTTAATGAAGCCTAGTAATGCTTAAAACAAAGAATCTTGCCACAAATTATCATTAATACTTGTGGGAGGGGGGAGGAATTGAAATACAATCTAAAATGATAGTAGCGGCCAAATGGTGGTTGCTTTCACAATTACAGAATTGAACTACTAAATGGTAAGATTTTTTGCGTTTAGGTGCTGCCCCTTTCGTATTTATCTTTGTGTTATTAAGTTCTTTGGCAGCACTATTTGCCTTATTTCCGTCATAGCGACTATGGCTTCCCCCATATCGTTCAACATATTCTAGTAGGACTCCATCAGGCTGAGTTATTTTCAAACAAACGTTTCTCTGAATTTAGTTTTATTCTAATTTTTTCTTAAACATGGGATTTTATTGCAATGCTGTATAGTGTGGACACAAATACCTTAACAGACAGCATATCAGCAAAAGAAAAAGTCTTTACTTTGTAGTATATGTCGGCGTCGTCCGCAGAGCCCCCATCAGTAACGTCAGGATTGAGAATGTCGGTTTAGCCGGCAAAGCCTGCTTCACTAATCGGGCTGTTGGGTGAACAGTTACCAAAAGTTAATGTGTTTTCCTCAGATAAGATTTTCACAACTTTGTGTGCTCCTTTACCTAATAGAATTTTTGATTTCAAGATTCTGACAATGCCTTAGATCTACGTGCTCTATTTATTGCCAAGATGGTCTTGGTTTTCCCTTAGTTTGAAAGTAGGGAGCACCTCTCTCATATTTAGGTATTTGCAAGCAAAATGTTTTTCATGTGGTGCGATTTGACACAGTGACATTGTTTACGTTTGATTTCTCCTTAAACTTTGTCAAGTCCTCGCCGGCTACGCGTTATGTTGCATGTTCTTATTTCTCTGTTTGGCATGCCCTAGGAAGTTAAAGGAATCCTTGATTTTCTCCAGATGTTGAGGGTTGATCCCGGTAGCTATATAAAGCTATTATAAAGAAAAATATCATGTAGTGTGATTTGACACAGTGATGTTGTTTTTCTTTGATTTCCTCTCTAACTTTCTCAAGTCCCTGCTGGCTACGCATTATTTTGCATGTTCGTTTTTCCTTTCTTCGATGTGCTCAGAGAAGTTAATGCTAAGTATTTCTTGCTTTTCCCCAAATCTTTAGATTTGATCTCGGTTGTTCTATAAAGCTATTATGAACCAAAACAGTAAAAATGTTTCCCTTAAGTATGGTGCGATTTTACCCCGGTGAGCCATGTCATCGCCTGCGTCGATTCAAAACGTATCAATTAAGACAGCTGCGCCGGCTTTACTGTACAAACATTTGTGAGAGCAGCAACAAAAAGTTTTAGAAAATATAGGCCATAGCTCTTGTACACGCACGTAATGGTGATCATGCTGGTCTATTAATCAAGACTGGTTGTATTCAAAAAGGAAGAGTTATGTCACAAACCACCATTTGTACTTTTGAAGCTGTAGGGGAGAGGGAGTGAAATATAGTAAAAAATGATGGCGCTGCCCAAATGGTGATCGTTTTGACAATTAAAAAATAAGGTATGTAGTAGCAAACACGTTTGACAATTTGGTGGGCTCTCTTAGGTATTTACACTTTGGCTGCGCTGTTTGCTTTAATTCGGCAACAGCATGAAAAGGTGCCATGCCTTTCCTCCAAGTCATATAATCTACTCCAATAAGCGCCTACTAAGCTCTTTTCTAGCAAAACCGTTCCCTTTAAATCTAACTTTTCAAATTGATGCCACTATTGTTTTATTTTGATTTTTTCTTAAACTTTGGATTTTATTACATTTAACTTTGCCCCTAATCTAGCCCTCCTTCCTTTTACATATAGATCAATGTTTCGACCGATACAAAGAGACTATCAATTACCAATATCAGTGATGGACTTTGCTGTTTGTGTTTGCTATCAAAACGATAGCGGATAATTTTTCCGCCTGCTACTGTTCTCACTATATAGTGGCAAGCATTGTGATTTCTTTTAAAAAGATGATGGAACGTTGCTTTGTAAAAGGAATCAAGACAGAAGAAAAGCGCATGCTCAAAAAACACTATTGATAATCGCTTGTTGCATCTTGATACAGCGTAAGATATCATAGAATCACTTTTAGCAAAAACTAATGTTTGTTTAAACGCAGTGGATAAAAACATTATGAGTGGGCGAGCATAGCCACTACATGACTCCTAATTAAGTTTATAGCAAGTGGGCAACATCTTATTTGTCATGTTACCACCGTAGGCGTTTTTAAACTAAACAGACTTTTATCCGTCATATTCAGCAAGTGTTTGAAAGCATATCAAAGTTGTGGGAGGACGCCAAGGTAATTGATACGTATTTTTAATATTAAGCCATTTAAATGTTGGGACCGCTACATACAACTTTTTTGTTACTCTACTAGGCGAATTTGTATGAGCTAACACCTCTGACTGTATACATGTTGCTTGGGCCTGGCATAAACGCCGCCATGCAAAGAGCAAGCTAATCCGAAATGAAGAGCTCATAGTTTAGTCATTGCAAAAGCAGGTCCTTCATTAATAATGTCGAGGTTAAGAATATCAAATCAGCTGGCTGCACCAACCTCACCCAATTGCAAAGGAAATGGCTTCAACATTTAGATCATATGGAGCTCGACACTAATATTTTGTTGCAAAAGATTAAATAGGACCATCTTTACTCCCTTCTCTTTTTCTTGGGGGATTACCAAGTGTTTTCTTGGAGATGGCTACTTCTAAAAGTTTTTAGAGACTTGATTTTTTGATAAATCTTTTTGAATATTTTGTTTGATAATGCCTAAGATCCATGCTATCAAGAATGAATCAACAATATGCACCAAAGTAGTTAGGTTTTGTAGAAATTGCAAATTTGTGAAATGTAGGCAAGCGATATTATGAGTGATTTTAACCGGTAGACTACATTTCATAAGCGTTTAAAGACTTCGTTTTTTTATGAAAACCTAGACAGATAATGCCAAAGAACTATGTTTGTGAGAAAATGTAGTTAAAATGTGTCAAAGAACTAACAATTGCAAGTTTGTTAGGTCAAGTACGATAATTTAATTGTTCAACTAAAAATAGAAAATGATGTATGATAACCAATATTTAGTCAGTCATTATGAACTAATCGTCAGCCATAACTGATTAAAGCTACATATTGCTGGAAAGCAAATTTGCTAAACTTTCAAAAGACAGTATTGTTAGTATCTTATTGTAACTTTTATGTATCAAACTTACCTGTTTTTGCTCAGCTTACCACTTATTGAGAGAGGTAAAAAGTTACACTACCAGTGATAAAGTTTAGATTTTTTGACGTAAAATGTAATACTAAAAACGCATGTTATATATTATCGGAATTGCTTTTAAATAAACTTTAATTATTTAAAATAAGTTTGAAAATCGGTTCCAAAATGAGGTCTCTAAATCAGTTCTTTTTAAACTGATTTTGTAAAAATCTTCAATTTTTCAAAAAATCATCATACAGGATGTTTCAAAATTATGTTAACACCTTCATGGAAGAAAATTATTTTTTCAGAAAACGTTATAAACTTTTAAACGAATTACTAAACGGTCTCAACGAGCCAAAAATTTTCATCAAGATTGCAATCACCCATCTTTGCTCCGGAGATAATGTGGTCAATTATCCTTTCTTGCTCCAGAGATAATCAGCGTGTTAAAATAATGTGGTCTGCAGTTTGTTCACCAGCGCCACGCTCACATTTCCCGGAAGAAGCGAGATTCCATTTGTGCATGGACGAACCGACTGTTAATCGTGCCAAACGGAATTATGACGTCTTAGAGCGAGTTGTAAGCGTGCGAGAGAAAAGAATAAACATGTCTTGAAGGCTTGAAATGCTTAAATAAAAAATTGCTCGTTGCATTGTCAAATGAGCTTAAATTATTGCATCTCTTTGCAGGCCTTTGATGATGAACATCAATTTAGCACTACACTTGATGAAGTGGATGAAAGTGAAAATCCCGATGTTTTACCGTTGAACAGTGAGTACAACGTAGGCTTTAGCAATCGTGACAAGATGAAGTGAGGTAAGATGTTTAAACATCGTATTTAATGAAAGGAGAGTTTGGGACTGCGAAATGATATTGTCGTTGTTCTGTCAGCAAACACACTCTATTTTGTTTGTGATCTTTCAAAGTGTGAAGGGAAATCTTGAAAGATTAAACGGTGATTGAAGATGGTCATAGAGAATACTGCGTGCGACGAAACGACTAACTGCACTTTTGACGTTCAGTCCATTTTAATATTCATCTCACCCTGTGGGCCAAATATTGGGGTAATTTATCCTACCAGCAAAAATTTTAACATCTAGGAAGCCATAGGCTAACTACTACGCGCTGTTGTTGCTGTTTCGACCGGTGCCAAGTGGCCATATGCTCAGACAAGAATCTAGTTTGCTAGAAAATTTTGGGGGGGACAATTTTGCAAAATTGGATTTGTTTTTGAGAACTTTTAAACTAATGTCTTATATCCATTGTACAAGTTAACTAAATTTAATTAAAACAAACACAAACTGATACAAAGTAAATATTCATCTTGCACAAACTCAAGGGCAATGTCCATTTTTGCCATAAATTTGGGGGGGACAAAAAGTATTTTGTTTTCTCTTGTCCAGATATTAGAGGGGACATATCCTCCAGGTCTCCCCTTCCTTGAAATGGGTTCCTGTGCTCAGGACATAATGACTCAATGAACCCGCGACATTGAACTTCTATTCGTTTTCTTGTTGAAATTTCAGATTTCACATATGTAGTTTATGCCTCTCATTTGTTGTAAGCGTGTGAACCCTTATGGTCGTCGTTCTGTTAGCGCAATAGTGACAAAGAAAATGGTTGGCCCCTCCTCAGCTTTATCATAAATAATTTAGTCGTAGTTTTCTGTGAGCAAATCCAAATGAAGGGCTTTGAGCGTAACTATAAGTCATGATTTCACGTTTGAAATTTATGTTACAAGATTTCTCGTTTTTACCTGACCTCAAGTTATCTGGTATACGCGTGACATTGCATGTCTTGCTCAATCTGTGAGTTATCATTTTTGCATCTGGCACGATTTGATTGGCCAGCTCGTTTTTATTTACAATGGTTTTGATTTCGTTGGGCATTCTGAACTCGGTGCCGAGCAACCCGAATGTTTATCGCTTAAACTAAATGATCGGATATATGATTGCAGTTCATACAAGAGTACAATAGAAACAAGTTGTGTGGCTGCAATATTTACAGTAAAGCTGTAGTTGTATCAGCATTTAGCAATGCTAAGCAATTCACTAAATTTTTAAATAAAGAGAACTGTTGCACATTTTACAGCAAAACAGTACATCAAAACTAACCAATATTGATTTAACTTGGCATTCATATGTCACACATACTATAGCTCGAAGCCCTTCAGTTATTATTTTACTACTCTTTGCATTGAGTTACAGCTTGCCAATTAAGTCTTTTGTTTGTCAAGATGTAGTCACGCTGTTACATCTGAGATGATGCTCAGTCTAGAAGACATCTTTTATTCCATCTTCTCCCTTCGTAGTCATTAATCCCACTTTTGGTTTTGATCCAGTTCAACAAGAAGTGTATTAAACATGATTGTCTGCGTTTTGTTACTCTGCATACCAAAGTGCCTTCAATCCAGCACTAATTTATTTTATTGCACTTACCGCAGCCAGTTAGATCAGTGCGAAAACACACTATTTTAGATTATGGTGCGGGACTTTTATTGATTTGAGTACTCTCAAACTGACCGAAAATGTAGTAATGATCTTGTTTTTACAACTTTCTACATGTGCATTAAATGCACATGATAAAGACGCAAGGATCTCAGCTTCAAATACTGCGGTGTATTTGCCCAGTGATAATTATATATTTTTGTCATGAAGCCGTTCAAAAAGGCACTCCTATGCCTGTATTATTCACCCTCTGTTTGAATGCATCTGTAACAAACAATTTAGAACATAAGTATATCACCATTCATATTTTTTTGTGTCATTTTGATTCTTCTTCCTGTGGAATTAGATTCACTTCGAATATTTTCGGAAATATGTGTTTTGGTTCTAAAGAGTCACTTGACAGCAAGGTGGTTTGCAGTGCCGGCGCTAGCCCAATCGCCCCCCAAAACTCAGCTTTGGGCCTCCTTTTCACTTTTGCTGAGCAAGTAAAACTGATAACGTAAAAAAATCGTGGGCCAATGCATAATTTAGTGCTGGCCGCGTACTATTAAAGTTCTCTAAAAACAAATCTGAAAAAAGGCAATCCAAAAAGTAGCTTACATACAAAATATATCGCCAAAACTGTAAGCCATGCTTCATTCAAAACAATTTAATGACGTTTTAGCCCTTATTGAAGCAGTTAAATAATAAGAAACCACAAAACAAAGAAAACACCTTTCCGAAAACTTGAAAAATATTTCTGCTCACATTCAAAATGTTTTTTGACGAGCTTTCTCGGCGGCAAACACATTTACTATGTGATCACGATCTAAATCTTGCAAACACGCACTTTCGATGGAGATTTCTGCTAATGACATAAGCCTTTCATCCATCATGGAAGGTCTGTAGAAGGTTTTGATTAGTTTCAACTTGCTGAAACCTCTTTCAGCACCTACAACGGAGACTGGGCATGTCAGCAAAACTCGAAGAGATGATCTCCCATAGTTTTGTACAAATTCTAACATGCACTGGAAAGATGATTGTGCTCGTATTCTCGCAAAAATCTTTCATGATTATACTAAAAATTAAAAATTGCACCCACCGTATACATTTCCTCAAAGCGGTCTTGTAAAAATTATAATTATATTGCATGATCTATCGATGGCAAAAAGACATTTGTTGTAAGTATGTTTTCTTGTGACATTTCATAACTCTCGTCCTCTGCTTCATATTCAAATATTCTTTTTTTTGTGGGTCTGCTTTCCGAAAACCCACTATCAATGTGCAAAGCCTCACAATTTCACCAACACAACTCACCGCACTATTGCAACCATTATTGCGATATTTTTTTATGACTTTCTCTGTTGCTTTAATTTCTGTGTCGACTACTTCTAATGAAACACCAGAGGTTTGCATAACTTCGCTGGTTTTGTTGATTTCAAAACGAAGTTTATGCCACATGACAATAGACAAAATGAAGCTCCATGATTCAACCCTAAATATCAATGCACAAACATAGTTGTCTGTTTCACCATTCTTTTTTTCTATGCAATAGCTTTCCAGTACTTTCAGAACTTTGAGCACATCAACCAAATGGTATCGCAAAGGTGAGATGTAGTGGATCCGACTCTCTCAGCGAGTGGCAGATTGCGATTTAAGTCATAGCTGCACATTCTTTTTCAGGATGGTCTAGCGTTGCGTGAAACATGAAAAGAGTACATACATTTGCGTCCACACGCAAAAAAAAAGCAATGCTTCAGCGGAAGATTTCGTGCTATCTAACACAACTAAATTCAGTGTATCATTAGCACATGGACCATACAACGCTTTTGAATTAATTTGCAGAAATCTAGCTTGGAGCCCAGCTTCTTTACCTTTTATGCTAGCTCCAATATCGTGGCATTGACAACAACAATCAGGAAAATTTAACCTTTATTCTTCGGATCGTTTTGGGAAGAAAATCAGCAAGCCTTTTTCAGTGCTGCCATTGACTCTTACATAATCCCCAAAAGCCTCATTTGCCTTAGGATCACTTTTGTCACTACATTGAGCGAAATCTAAAATTACAGTCAATTGCTCTCGATGTTTAGTGTTCGTGGTATCAATCGAGAAATACAGCAAAACATTTGCTTGTTCAAATTGCGCAAAAAGTACTTTTTCAGCTTTCCTTGCAATCTGATTTATCAACTCATTTTGAATATTTTTGTTTATTTAAACAAAGTTTTTTAAACAACACTATTTTAAACAAAAAATTTAAACAACACTATTTAGTGTTGCTTTGATTTTTGCTGCATTATTCTGTTTTGTAATTCATTCAGGAAGGGATTCTTTTTCGCCAGTAGTTCAAACAATCCAAAAAAATTACCATTGTGCGGTAAACCAGAAGTTTCGTTTCACCCTCTAAAAGCCAAATTTCTTTCTGCCAAAAATATTACGATTTCAATTTGCCGCTCCAAAACATTTCTTCAAAATGTTCTTTTCGCAAGAAAAATATGCATTGCTCGTCTATCCACAGTAGATCGAGTGCAAATACCTTCTTTGAGCCAAAGCCATTGATTAAAACTTTTCATGAGACACCATTTTCATGTTCTTTTAATTTTTTGGAAAAGCTTTCCCATGTGTTTATGCCGCTACAAAACGGACTGGCTGAGTCGCCAAAAAGTTTGCAGCAAAGGTAAAATGCTTTGTAAGAACCTTGAGAATACGCCAGCCATGACCGAACAACAGTCTCTCCGTTAAACAGAACACGTTTGTAATGTTTAGATGAAATCGTTTTTGCTGCGTTGTAGGGAATCTTTGTTGCAACTTGATCAGATCCTCGTTAAACAATCTCAACCCGTTCTGTGTCAGATACAATGTCGGGCCGTTTATCCGGATCACTAGGGGAGGATTATACAATGGATGCGGAAGTGATTGGATGGTATTTTCTTGGTTTGTCGCACCAGTAGATGTAGACGGTTGATTATGCTTAACTGATTTAGGCAAGATGTTTTCTGATTCTAAAGCGGACTCTGCTGCACATATTAAATTCGAATCATCGTTGTCAGCATCCGATAATTGTCGTGTAACATTATCATCACGATCTACTGCAGCAACAGAAAAAATCGCGTTAGTTTGATTAGTTTTTTGCTGCTTCCCGAGCAGCTACCGCTTGCTTTTGTTTCTGTGCTCCACTTTTGTAGCATTTCATTTTACAGTACTACTTACCACTTATCTGAAAGTAACCTAGCAACTAACTTCTACAAACCATACACTTATTAGTGATAATTATGGTTCAGTGTTGTGGAACAAAAAATTAGTGAATAGCCTAGCAAACGACACAGCTAACGCACTTCTGCAACATGTTGCCTAGCTTATCCTACATACCGGCAGGGGTGTACGTAGGGGGGCTCTTATGCACCCCCCTTTTTTCAAGAAGAGTAAAATGTGTATTTCAGCGATTATTTGCCAAAAATTATCCTCGCTTCCCCTTCTCAGGAAATTGTGGAACGTGATTGTCGGCTACCATGATTGTAACTGTAGCATGTGTTTGCCCATATTTAGCTCTGTGGACGCTCGGTCTCCAAAAAAACAGGTCATTATTGTACAAAAAAACAACTTAGACCACCGCCAACATCGATCTCTAAAATTAATAGAAAAAAGTCAACTCAGCATTTTTTCGCACAATTTTGAGCACTGTGTTTATAGTTCGCCAATCTCGAAAAACAAATTTCTCGCGCCTCCCACCCCTCTCAAGAAATTTCTGCATATGCCCCTGCATAACGGTACATTCTATTTGCATTTTTCTTGGCTATCTGCTTATTTTTCTTAACTGTTATTTTTTCTGATGTTTACCGGATTTCTTTTTGGGTTGATTTCAAGTCGTCTGCTTTCACACAACCGAAATGAACTTTCACATTTTTTTTCAAGTAAAAATCGTACCGAATTCAATTTCATTGCAAAATGCTAAATGTGTACACTTTCACTTCCATTGCTTATACTCTTCATCGACATAGGTTTTTCTCACCTGGGTCAAATTCGCTTCTAGTGGTAAAGTAGCCTAAGTAATTGCAACTACAGCTGTTGTCGCCTTACTCCAGAAACCATTCACTTACTACAAAATAAGTTGCTTTAATTAAAGAAGTCAAAACAAGGCGAATAAGTCTATTGTCATATTCACATTTTAACGCTCTGCTTCTATCCCAAAGATGGTCGTTAGATTACGATCAAATCAATTATCAATTTGACGGCGCCATCCTCCCCTAAGAAAAAATGTCATGTTAATGATCAGTGTAGGTTATAATAGAGTTGGCGGTTTAAGTTGGTTAATGTGGGCCTATAGGTGTTTCTAAAAAAATTATGATTTTAGTGCACAGAGCGGGGCCTCCAAGTGAACCCGGCCGGCCCTGGTGGTTCATCCGAGCAGGTTCAAATTTTAGCAGAGTTCAATCCGAAGTTCAGCTGTTATGCGTTTGTTCAATCCGAAGTCAGCGCTACTATTTACATTTGCTGACGAGTAAAACTAAGCAGCTTATTTTCGATCGCACAATGACTTTTGGGCTTACCGTAAAGCGTTTTTGTTTATTTCATTAGGCGAAAGACCGTAAGCTGTGATCAAAGTATTTTCCTTGAACAAACAAAATTGTTCAAGCGTACGTTGACATAAGTAAGTCTTTGCCAGTTCATTAACCTACTGGAAAATATTGTTCTATTCGAAAACCAAAAAATCGAAGAGCAGCTTTAATATTAAGCTAGAACTTGTTCTATTTAGATAATACACCAAAAAGACGACAATCTTCAGTAAACGTTACAAGCCGCGTTTATGTTATCGATCCAAGTCAAGTTACCACGCCAGACCAGTCATCATCATCTGGCGCTGGAGTTTCGGGAAATACTTATGCCAAGTTCATTTTGACGACAGAAGATATCAGCTGCAGCGAGTCCAAGATAGGTAGGCAATCTTGTATTAAAGACGAAGATTAATGGGAAGCTCACGGTTTACCTTCGGAATCGAGCCAAAAATTGTTTATGGAGATTCAGGTTTCTGGAAATGCCATCTCTATATTAAAGACAAGCATATGGTCGTGACTTCAACAATAATTGGCCAAACATTTAGTTTGAGTATAATCTAGATTCCTTAAAAAAAATTATTGATCTAATTGCAAAAAATTTTGAAATGAGAC
Source organism: Trididemnum clinides (assembly GCA_963675345.1). Taxonomy (NCBI): domain Eukaryota; kingdom Metazoa; phylum Chordata; class Ascidiacea; order Aplousobranchia; family Didemnidae; genus Trididemnum; species Trididemnum clinides. The sequence goes on from OY776301.1 coordinate 22,057,985, forward strand.
GCGGCTTAGCTTCACAACGCCAATGCTGATAGCTACTGTTAAATTAGCTTGTAGCCTTATAGTTATGTAATAACAGTTCTTATCGACCAATGGACAACAAAGCACTTCAAAATGTTTTATTTTGCGGTACGGTGTTTAATTAAAATGTTTTCAAAAAAGAATTTAGCGAAAAAACTATGAAGGGTATTCTTTTCGGCACGAAATTTTGATTGGTGCGTTTTTTTAGAGATCGAATTGTTGTAGGATAAACTTTGCTTTTTTAAGTGAATGAAGTTTTTTTTTTTCTTTTTGGCGTTTGAAGAGAGTCTGAGAATCTTTAGTTTTCAAAAAATATCACAGTTTATTTAGTAAAAATGATTGTCAAGCAAAAGACCGAGACGCACTGTAATAGAACAAGCTGAGTTCAGACACGCTTTGGCCAGTTGTCAGTAAGGGATCGTTCAAATATTGTTATGCCTTTAGAGGCGGCAGGGTAAGCAAAACCGTCATATTGGTGTAATACGGGAGGAGGATTGTATAAGACACATGGTTATAGGACAAACTTGCTGTTATAATAAAAGAAGCAGAGTTTTCAATGGTTTGATAAAACACGCTTTTTGACGAAAGCGAATAATTAAAGTTGGCTTGAGTATTTTTTATTTAAAGCATCTCATGAGGGAAAAAGGGGTTTACAAAAACGTCACAATGCGTAATGTGGGAAAAAGGGGGTTAAAAATTGAAAAAAGCATTGTATGATTTGAGAACAGCATTAATGCTGACATGGTACGCTACTACAAAAGCTGCAACGAAACAAAATAAATCGTGCACGGTAAAATTCAAGTACCTTTCTCGTTGGCGCAATGTTAAAGTGACGTCGTCGATATGCCTTAGGTAATAGCTAAGATGTAGCCTTGTCACCGATTTGAGAGTTGTTTCAGGTGTAAATAAGCGTCATGAACGGAGGCGTAGCCAGCAACAATTTTTTTGAAGGGAAACAAATTTTTTAAGGGATGTAGATACTTCGCGGCAGAGGTGACGATTTTTTTTACACGTGCAAAACTACTGCGGCCAAAAATTTGACACAAAAATTTTGTTTGGGGAAGGAACAACAGCCCTCTTTCCTTGCTACACCCGCGGTTAATAAGCAGCCATAATTGCAACTCAATAAACAGCGAATTTATCTAAACAACGTTAATACTGTAAAGTGAAATTTACTAAATAACGTTATCATCGATATTACGTTTAGGTTCAAGCCTTTCGTCCAGTAAAGACTTTGATGCGCACAAGGATTCCACGAAGCCAAAACCAATGGATGATAACAAGCGACACTCCAAAACATATCTTCTCAGCGACTCTAGCAAAAAGATTGAAAACAAAACAGCCAATCCGAACAACCAAGAGATCTCAGTAACCTCGAGCTATCGGAAACATGATAACTTTTAAAGTTATACCACACAGATATTAATTGCATACACAATAAATATTATACAATTCTTTTAAAGGTTTGAAATCCTTATGTAACAAAAAGTAGTTTACCTAAAATCAAAATTTCAGAACATTTTTGTCGGAAAAGCTCAAAAAGTTTAGAAAATGCATCAAGAGCATTGTATACAACCAAACTTTTTATAATTCGCATTTTTATGTGGGCCCTGTTTCGGTTTGCGCAGACATTGATATGAAGAGCAAAATTTTCAAAAACGTGACATGTGTCTGCTTCAACATATTGTGAATAACCTACTCGTATGCTGCAACTGATAGCTTTGGGTGGCGAAACGGGTGAGGATCCTTTTTTTTCTTTAGCAGCTATCCAGAAGTGCATTAGATATTTTACGTAGAAGCGTTATCATAGTGCACTCGAAATTCTCTTGCAAAGCATTAGTGAAAAGCTGTGCAGCATTTTGATTAATCATCATTTCACAGTTTTGATTTTTTGCCATTTAGAATAGACCATGTCTTATCTATGGCAATGCAATTGCTACAACATGAAATCACAGAAGCCTACGTTTACAACATAATCTAAAACACACTAAACCAAAGGCATTAGCTTAAACTGTTACAAATTTTTCAAAATTTCAAATTGTGAAACAACCACTGAGACAGCTTTTCCAGTGAGCTAGTACAGGTAGGCTATTTCTTTTCGAAAGTGTTTTTATAGTTAGTACCGCATATTTCCGCCCTCTACAACGCAATAGATACCCACGCCTCAAAAAAGATGCATGTTTTATTCGACTCAAACCGCGTTGTTGATATGAAATTACTCAGCACCGGTACGCACGATGCAAGGCGTCGAAACGATTGAATATCTAGCCGGTTCGGGTGCAGCGTTCAGTTCCTGTACGGTTTCAATGTTTTACAAAACTAGTGGTTCAAATGCGGTGCCGGTTTCAAAATTTGAAGGTTCTCTTGTGGTTCGGGTTCAAATCTTAAAGTTTCGGTTTCGGTTCCTGTTCAAACATGATAATAATTCAAAATTAGAATTTGAATCAACGTTTTTGCCTGTTTTTAGTGCATGTTGTGACGGTTTTCTTTTTCGTTGCATATACAATTTTTTTCGTGCTTTGCTTTACAAATGAATTTTGCAATGAATTTAATCCGCCGGAAAAATACATTTGAACTGAACTGAACTGAAGTTTGATTGGGTTAATGTTATGCTAATGTTAATAAAATGCTTATTGAAGCACTGTTAAGTACTTTTATTCAAATTGCAGAAAACTTGTAACACCAATTTAATTACACCTACAAACGAGAAATTTATAATAAAGCCTTACACACAAAATCTATATTTTTACGAAGGCTTATGCAACTTAAGTTGGGCATAGAAACGCCAGAACAAAAAGGGGGAAGTTGGAAAATAGTGGAGATGGTGCTGGCAGAAAGAAACTGCACAGCAACCACCTGCCTGAAAGCTGCACCTCACCGCAAATTTTATCATAGTTTATCAGTTGCCGGCCCCGCTTTTTTCCGCGAGCAACGTAAAATGTCATTTTATAAAAATTTTTAACTTTTAGTTGATAACACCCATTACACTTTGACAAACATATTTTTGAAAAGTTCACTATTTTGTATCTAAAGAAAAACAGGGCAACCCTAAAACACTGAATTGGGAAAACGACAAAAATACCAACTAAAGTGCAAAAATCGCAGAAATACCAAAATCTGTGGAAATGTACAGTTTGATTTAATTTATTGATCTAAATGATCCTTCAATTGGGAGGCAACGCGTTTAGTTTTTATCAACTTCGGTAAATTTCCATATTTCTGAGATTCCGTAGGCCTACTTGTTTATTAACCGAAATTTTTTTCCATCATTTAGTAATTCCTTATTTTAATTTGTATTTCTGTAATTCCATGTTTTACCTTGAATTTCCGTGATTTAGTGATTAAATATTACAATGTAAATTTTCTTACTTCTGGACTTCGGTATTTTGGCGTTGTTCGCAACGCTCACCCAACATAGGGTCAACATATATTCAAATATTTTTCTGTTCCACTGGTTACTTTTAAGCCAGGCACTATCTATATTAGTAAAATCAACTAGGACCTGAACCCAAAAAGGTGGTGGTTTTAAGTAAAGACGTAATGATATTTGCTACCATCATGCTACTAGATTTAGATTGTTAAATAGTCTCTACCTGCATTTATGAGTAGGTGACATGACTGACAGATTGATTGCACCTATTGCATAAGGCTATAGGCATTATGCTACTTTTTTAATTTTCAATAGGATACATGTATTTCAGAGTCAGCATGTAAAAAAATGACTAATTTGAGCGGAGTGGGGCTCATACTTAAAAGTATTTGTAGCACTGATCCTAAAATACGTAAGGCAAAGATTTTCCTATCCTCTTTTTTGGCAGCTACGCCCATTTCCTTTTAAAAATATGATTTTCAGCGTTTGTCACATTCTACTTCTTTCCTTTTAACCTTTCTTACACTGTAGTGAATTGGTCACGAAAAAGTCAGCCAATTTAGAAGAATATTTAAAAAAAACCATGAACTCATAACAACAAGGTAATAAACTGTGCGGCACAAGACATAGACTGCTCGCGTTGCAAGTTAGCAGGTAGTGCTTTGTAAAACAACATAAAAAATGCCTTCACTAACATATTACTCTGCTCAAAATGATTAATCGCCCAAGAAATTGTTGAAACAAGAAAAAACCGACAACCTCTGCCAACATCTACAATCATATCTAAACCCTACCCAACACTGCACTACACGGTCTAATCCAGGGTGATCCAAACGGGGGCCGCATGCGGCCGGCTTTTGCGTGGCCCGCGAACGTTTTGTCTATAATGTATTTTTAGTGCAAAAAGCTCAGGAGTTAAAATACACCTACTTTAACATAAATGAATTGCAATAACATCGCCCTAGGTCAGCTGCACAGCACCAAAGTGCAGGTGGATGTACTACTAATACGGCGTAACTAGACTTTTTTATGCTTCGTCAGGACACAGGCGCGCGTTAATTTTTGCCTTTAGTTGCAAGTACCAACTCTCTCAATCTGCGATTACCAGTCTTCTTGATGCCATTTTGAAAACTTTACTGACACGTTGTGGACCCCCAACTCAATCGCAGACTTAACAACTACCAGTATATTTTCTATGAAAGAACTGACTGCATTTTCGTCTTGAAACAAAGTTGAAGATGTTTTTGGAAACTTTAAGAAAAATCTTTACTGGGCCCCCAAAAAGTTTTTTGTGGATACCTGGTAGGAAACCACTGCTCTTGTCGGATTCAACTGCAATTTAGCCGATGTGTTTGATATTACTGTTGTCAGAAGCAAATGTGGACAAAGTGACGGGGAAAAGTACAATTGTTTGTTAATTTTGCAAAATCACTTTTTCAAAGATTGCTTTCTAATTACCAATCTTGGCAAGTTGCAAGTTGCCTTGTGTGGAAATTGTTGGCGGTTTTAAGCAATTAAATCTCAAATACCGTTTATTCTTAAACAAAATGAAAAAAATTTAGGAGCATACCCCTGCGCAGACCCTTTTTGTTGAGCCTAATGGGCATTGGAAAAAAGTCTTGTAACTGGCAGTTTTAACTTCTAAGTGATTTTTTCATTGAAAGTGTGTGCCGTTTTTAATAAGTTGATGGGTCATGTATCTTCTTAGTTATCTCTGCTGAAAACCATTTGTTGAGTGGCAAACAACCAGAAAGCATCAAAGAGTGCGTTAGGTGGTGCAGCAAAACGTTAAATCGATTAGAATAGTAAAATGAGCATTTTGATCACTATAACGTTCCTGCAACTGCGGCCCGCAAAGTTTGTCTCAGACCTATATGTGGCCCTTTATACTCGCAATCTTGGACCACCCTGGTCTAATTGATCACTATCCGCTTAATGATTTTCACGACACACTTAAAAAACTGTCCCACATTTGAACTAACGTAGCTGGAAGCAAACCGATTTGGTGCATTAAAAACATGAACAATTAAATGTTTGGTTATTGAACTGTTATTTAGAAATTGCGAAAACATATTCCAATTGTGACGTAACAAGCGGAGCAGAAGAAAGCAAAGAAAATAAGTCTTTTTGTTTTCAGCACTAAAAACAGCGCAATAAGAAAAGGCAACGACAGCGCGGTCACAACTTACACTTAACACGCCTTGTTAGGTTAAACCACGCATCAAAATGTCGTGCAATTGAAAACAATTTACTGACTGTAATGTGGTATTCACAGATTAGACTGTATTTGCGCGACGCGGTGAAACAATTGATTTTTGCCCAGTACCCGTGTGGCACGGCCGCCAATGCAGCGCGGTTTAGCATTTCTAATAAATAGATCGATCCGCTAGGGCTTCTACACTGAGTTCTCCGATAAAAAAATAACAAGTTGCCTATATGCCAAGATAACAGCCTTCATAAATAAATAAAAGAAATTTGATCTGCAAAATTTCAATTTCATGTTAGGTATTTGCATTGCTATGACATAAGACATTTATTGTTTTATTTCTCGAAATCGCACTTTTCGATATCAAGCAAAGTCCTTGCAACAACATAATTTATGCAATTAGGGCAGCGAGTTTACGCAATTGGATCTGCCCAACTAATGGAACTATTTAAATTAAAAGGCTCTGGTTTAGCTTCAGCAAAATTATTTTTATCGATTCAGCAAAATTGTGGCTCAGGTTCATAAACTTTTGGAGGTTTTGCTCGGGGTCAGGAAAACTGAACGATTGGAACCGATGTTTGAGTTGGGTTAGGTTTGACGCCGTAGTTCAAAGAATGAAGCTTATATTAAAATGGCAACAACTTTTTTACGCAGTTCCACATAGAGCTTAGCATTCGCAAAGTCTGACAAAATTACTTTTATGAAATCTAGGAAGTTAAAACATCGCTATAGCATTTTCTGTAAGTAATCGATGAGATCACCTTTAATAACATTGCAGTGATTTCAAAATAACATGGAGACCGACTTACTAACTTGTTCCATTATTTTGGTAAGGTATGCTACCGTGATTTAACCAATACTTTAAGTACCTTTAAAGATTTCGACTATTTCCCATAGACTACTGTGGGCTTGTGGTAAAAATGCAACTCCACAAAAAAAATAATTATAAATTGTTCTTAGCATGTTATCCTGCAATCGGAGGACAAAAGAGCGGCAAGATATATTTTTTTTTAATCTGGTTATGACCAGTGTTGTTGATTTAGTCATTTTAAGACTAAATTTAGTCTTTTTTCTGTCGTTTAGCACTGTAGATTTTTTGAAAAGCTAGCTTTACCTAGTCTTTTTTACCGCAGGTTTTATAATTATTTGTTTCAACTCAAAAATCTTTTTTAAATTTTTAAACGATTGGCAAATGTAAAATGCACGTCTGATTTTTTGTGAGTGAGGGAGTTTACTCCTTTTCTTCGTTGAGATGGGAGTTTGGCATAACGGCAATCCAGGTTTATACAGCAAATCTAAATAAAATTAGGCTAGAGGAAAGTCTAGACTACCACAAACTGATTTTTCGCTTTTTTGGTTGACTTCTCTTATTTCTGAAGTGTTTATAAATGCATCAATAGCTAGTCAATCAGTAGTAGACATAAAAGAATAGCAAAACAGTGAACAATCATGAGGTCTAAGAATCTAACAGACATAGAGTCTTATTAAATTTACATCCTTGCACCTATTTTTTATAAACCACTTGCTTATGGATGGAGGAGTTAAGCTTAGGTGGTACTCCAATAACTTCTCATCATTATCTTCTATTATTAAATATATAAAAATCGACTTTCAATCCAAATATTTCACGTAATACGTTTGTAGGTTTCAGCCTTTCTGGTAACTATTCAAGTGAATATTCAAGTTTGGGCAGGATACCTGACTAAACAGATGATATATGCAAGCCCGTGGTGATCCTTTGGCTTAGTCATCTGCGGGTATCAATAGCAAATACAAATTTTGATGTAATATGATGTTATAAGGTTTGAGATGAGTGAGTAGAGATACGTCAAGGGTAACCTTAGAGGCCAGGCCCAATGGATAAATAAATACTAAAAGTGGGGAAACTTATATAGTCTTCACAAGCAGTGCTTTATGTCAAGGGCTGCAAATATTTCGTCACACATTCTCAGCTGTAACCCTTTAAACAGCCATACCAAATCAGTAACAAGGAGAAAATATATCGACCATAGTGGTTTGGAATGTAAGCAACAGTTGTAACAGTAATTTCATCACATGGTAACAAATGGTATCTACGCAATTACAGCTGCGTTAATTACACTGTGCAACACAAAAAAAAAACTCAAAGACAAAACGAGTTGATTTTGGTAAGTTTAGAGGTGCTAAACGCGAATATGAAATTAATTTTTTTCTATCACGTCAGGTTTTTTCAGCATTTTACATTTTAATTTGAAAACACAGGCCTGAATTTTCTCTGCTTGATTTATGAGCCATGATTGGCACTATTGCTGACAGTTGTTAAATCTATACAAAAAATAGCGATTCTGGTCACCCATGATCCAGTCAGTTAAACAGGAACAGACTGTCACAGTTGCTGCTTGCAGGTAGTTAGAAATCAACAGTCCTTGTGATTTAGCTACAGCAGACATTCTTTTAATCATAATTTTTGCATTTAGGTATATTGTAAGCAAGCTATAAGACAAGTATACTCATAGTATTGCACGTATTATACAATTAGACATTGATTTTGCCCATAAGGAAGCTAAAATGCCAAAAAAGAGACGATCTTGTAAAAATGATCCTGATACATTTTGCTACATTTGTGGAGAATTGGCTCTGCTAAAATATCGAAGGAACTTAACTGACAAGACCAAGCGTTTGTATTATGCTTATTTTGGATGTGCGGTTGGAGACCAAGATAAAGTTTGATCTCCACACTACTGTTGCTTAGATGGTAGTGGTAAACTAAGCAAATGGTTTTCGGGGAAAAAAGTAGATATGGGATTCGCTGTGCCTATGATCTGGCGAGAGCAGAGAGACCACATCACTGATTGCTATTTCTGTTTAACCAAAACAAAAGGCTATAACCAAAGAAACAGGAAGAAAATTTTGTATCCAAACCTACCACCTGCTATCCGTCCTGTCCCACATTCTGCTGATCTACTCGTTCCCATTACTCCACCGTGTTTACCTGAACTAAAGGGCGAGTCTTCAGAGAACCCTGAAAACTCGAGTTGTGATTCTGATGATACCTTTCAACTCAGTCAAGAAGCTACCAAACCACATCTGATCAGTCAGGAAGATTTAAATGATATTGTGCGAGATCTAAATCTGACCAAGTCTAATAGCGAACTCTTGGCTTCACGCTTACAACAATGGAATTTGCTTGCTTCAGACACAAAGGTAACTTTCTATCGTCAAAGAAGCCAAAACCTAATTTCCCATTTCTCTACTGATGGCGAACTGTGCTATTGCAACGATGTTTCTGCATTATTTCAAAGTATTTGCATGATCCACGATCAAACGAACTGGAGACTTTTCATAAACAGCTCTAAAGAAAATATCAAAGCTGTGCTTCTGCATAAAGGGAACCGCCATCCATCCGTGCCAGTAGCATATTCAACCACCCTCAAAGAAACATACTACAACTTGCAACTTATTTTGGATAAATTAAATTACCATTCTCATTTGTGGTATGTGTGCGCAGACTTAAAAGTCGTGGCTTTGTTACGAGGCCTTCAACTTGGCTACACTAAATACTGCTGCTTTCTATGCCTCTGGGATTCCAGAGCTCGTGATAAGCATTACATTGAGAAGACCTGGCCGCAGAGAATAGAAGAGGAAGGTCAACATAACGTGGTAGCTTTGCCTTTGGTCCCTCAAAATAAAATCATTTTGCCACCTATGCACATTAACCTTGGGCTATTCAAACAATTCGTTAAAGGCTTAAGAAAAGATTCTCCTGCATTTGAATTTTTGCATAAATGTTTTCCCAAATTGTCTGATGCCAAAATAAAAGAAGGTGTGTTTGTTGGGCCTCAGATACAAAAATTTATCCTGAATGACATGTTTGACAAAAAGCTCAATCAAACCGAGTTGGCTGCGAGGAAAAGTTTTAAACAAGTATGTCTAAATTTTCTTGGTTTACATAAATTTGATGACTTCGAAGATGTGATGGCCAGCTTGTTGCGCAAGTACCACATAATGGGATGCAAGATGTCACGCAAAGTTCACTTTCTACATTCACATTTACCATTTTTTCATGAAAACTTGGGAGCAGTTTCAGATCAGCACGGTGCGAGATTTCACCACGATATTGCTGTTATTGAAAAGAGGTTCAAAGGAAAGTGGTCAACTGGAATGCTCGCCGAATACTGCTTGTCACTGAAACGAGATAAGCCAGAACAAGAACACAAAAGACGACGACGTTGAACTTCTGTTCAGTTTTTGCACATAGTGCGATTTTCTTGTTGAGTTTTTGTGTTGCTCCATTTTAAAGCTTCATTTTCATATTAGATAATGCTAAAACTTGTAATAGGTGGGAGAGCAAAAAAAAAACTATAATAAAGACTAACAATGTTGCTGTAAAACCATAATTAAATTGCTTTGGTAAAATGCTACTAAGTGGTTAATGCATTTTGGTCGAAATTTGAATATTTTATCACCAACTATGCCAGGTTTTCCTAAACTTGGGGAACTGCATTCTTTACAAATACAATAGACTTGTTCGAACTCATAAAAAGACCTATTAGAAGACATATTAGATAAATTTGTTATGGGCAATAATGCTTGACAATGTAAAGAATATTCTATCTCAACCAGAAATTCAGATACTTTTTTCAGAAAATCATGACGTCTACGTAAAAAAACAAGTTCAAATTCGGACTCAGCGCCCGCAAATTACCCTAAAGCACATCTGCTTGTTCTTCAGTTTTTTCAAACTGAAAATTTGTTGCACAGTGTTATCAACAGACTTCAATTCCACAATTAGGATTTAGCTTTTGAGTTAAGGTTAAGTTAGCGTCATCTTTAACGTTAGGATTACGGTAAGTTATGATTAGCTTAAACATTGGTGTAAGATTAAAGGCAAGGTTAGAGTTTGGCTAAAAGACCAAATGTAGTGATTACTTCGTAACAAAATTAACCTTTAATATACCAAGCCTAGTTCATCAACGTCGTTTACCAAGGTGGGGTCCTTTGAGGAACCCATCATTTTCAATGCTTGAATGGTTTCCTAAATAGGACAAATCACTTTAAACTAGACTTTTATGTTGCTACAACTTATTTCAATGACATAATTAATATTTGACATAACATAAACAATTATGGTATCGGTATTTACTTATTTTTTATTTTTTGTAAAAAACACAGTCAGCCCAAATTAGATTTTCTGAAATACCAAAATAGAAGCAAAATACAACCAAAGACCAATTGTCAACTAATAAACACCTCTAAGATTTTATGTCGTCATTTTAAAAAGTATTTTTTCACTGGTAGAACGGCATAAAATGTTTAATTCAACTGTTCACCTCAATAGGCATTTGTAACACAATGTAGCAAAGGGGTCCCATGAGGACACCAGGAAAATTTTTCTTACAGCATATGATTTTCAAAAAGTTTTATAAATTGATTTAAGGAAAAATTGGCATTATAGGTTAGGCAGAAGTTAAAAAAATAATCTCTGGGGTTCCTATGAGACCCCCTTGGTATGTTAAAGGCTGAGATCGAAAATCTTGCGTTGGTTTGCGTAAGTCTGAAATTATTTTTCCGCAATTCGTTACGAAATCAGTGGCAACCACATTAGGGGTGAGCGTAAACGTAAATTTTTTAAGGTTAGATCGAAAATGTGTTAATAAGTTGCAAATAACTCGGAAACGCAGCTTATGGTTTGTGAGAGTCTAAAACATTTTCTTTGCGTTGCTCAGTCGCCGTCAGATGGAGTCGAATGGCGCTATGACAAAACCAAATCAGACACACTTATGCAGTACCAATATCCGGTAAATCTACGAAACCGCTTTTTTTGTGCTGATAGGTCTATCAAAAGCAGACCCATAGCACTTTTTCCATCTCCAGCAAGATTAGACTAAAAACAACTGTATATATTTGACTTGAACGGTTGATCTCAATTAAGTTATTTGACGTATCTTGGATTATCCGAAAAACCAAAACTTCACTCGGTTGCTAATATAGCTTGTTGGCCTGTAGTCAAATAGCAAATAATAACATCAAAAAAGTTAAATTCAAATTAGGTCTTGCACGATGAATTTTCACTTTGACCAAAAGTTTATAGACAACTTTTAGCGTTTGGCTTAAGCTCGTGGTCTGCCGCTTAAGCAGCAAAGATGTCCTTTAATAATAATTAATCGATTACCAGGCCTACATTGCTAATAATGTATTCAAGGATCTTAGGGACCTAGAGACGCGACACGAATTTATAAGGGGTCCCAAACTGCCCAAGTTCTCGGTGAAAACATTTTTTTTAGAAATCACTACCATTTCGAAGGGCTGAATTAGTTTATCGGACACATCTGGAAAGGCGGCCCAGAGGCTGCTGCCCTTTCCCAAATCCACCACAGTACACCGTCGTGATATCGCAAATCCAAAGAACATTTCAGATGTCATAATCAACTTTGATTTTTTCGATTATGTGCAATTAGTTACTGATCGGAAAACCAGAAGAAATAATTATTATTCGTACAGTTAACAGGTTCAAGGCAAAGTAGAAAAAATGCTTTGATTGTTCTCTTGTTGAACCACAAAAAATGACAACAAAGTCAATATTCTCAAAAACATAATTTTCGTAATACATAAATTTTGCCATTTCACGGCAGTACACCATCAGCCCATGGCATAGGTCGACAACCTGCGGCTCTTTTGTCCTCCCTTGATGCAGGCGAGTGTGTATTGATATTCGGTTCTTTGCCACCAATTGGAGATGAAGAACTTTTTTTTTGAAAAACACTTATGTTAATGAGACTTACTGTGGCTCGCATTGTTCTCTTTGTTGTGGGAAACGGGTCCAGATGGCTCTTTGGCCGCAAAATGTTGCCGACCCCTGGCCTATGGTCGATCCATCCAGTGTAACATAAATTGTTGCTTTTATATATCGTCTTTTTCCAGATACTTTCAGTTTGAGACCAAATTAATGCTTGACATGTTGGAAACTGTTGTGTAATTATACCAGTAGCCTTGGTATATGAAAGAAAAATTCTGTTTTACCTAAACAATATACATCGTTAGCAAAATAGCTTTAAGAATAAGTAAAATTATAGCCAATATAGGCTACAGTTTGCCATAAATGTAGGCTAAAGCTTGTGCCATGTTATTGTGACAATGGCATTAAAACACCTAACGCTAGGTTATTTTTCTGCACCAATCAACAGCCGCCTCAACGTACTGGTGTGGTCCCCGACCTCGCTTGGGTTGGGTCGAAATGGCTGTTGGCCTTCCCGAGGGTTCCAGTTACCCCGGGCACTCCCCTACATTTTTTCGCTATGCTGCCCCCTGAACGACCGCAGGAGGGCAGCACACAGCTTCTTCAAAATCGGTCGCCTGTTTTCACTTTTTCCTCTCTCCTGCCCTTCTTCGTCTCCTCATTCTTCTCCTTCTCTTGATGAGCTGTAACGTTTATCCCAACCCTGGCCTCATCTTTCCTTGCTCTGTGTGCGCTGGAAATGTGACCTGGCGGGGCAAGTCAGTGCTATGCTGCACCTGCTCCAAATGGGTCCATCTAAGGTGCTCACAACTTTCCCTGGCTAAATTCAGAGCTCTAGGCAGCTCTCACTCTTGGAGCTGCCTCCCCTGTCGTAACACTGTGACTCCCTCCTCGGACTCCTCCGACACGTATACCTCCACTGTACAATCTGGCCACCCCTCTACTGATGCTGCACTCTCGCATAACTCCCGTCTCCAAACCTCCTATTCCCCATCTGCCCGTTCTATATCTCCTTCCTCTGCCCCTTCAACACCGTCCCTTGCACTTAGCCATTTTTCTACGCCTCCTGCCTCCTCCTGACTCTCTCAGGGTTCTTCAATGGAATGCTGGAGGTCTCCGGGCCAGGAGCACCGAACTACTTCACTTTCTCTCGTCCCATTCTGTCGACCTTATCTGCATCCAGGAATCCAATCTTATCTCTTCTTCCTCTATCCGGATTCCTGCATTCTCTGCTCTGCGTTCTGATCGCACCCACTCCCGGTCTGGCATTCTCTCTCCTGATGCCACGCACGCTAGCGGCGGCATTGTCATTTTCGTCAGGCAGGGCCTATCCTTTTCTGAACTTTCCACCTTCTCTCTTTCTTCGCTCAATCCCTACTCTGATTATGTAGGGGTCAACATCTCTCTTGACAACTCCTCCTCGGTGTCATTTCTTAATGTGTATGCCCTCCCTATTCGCTCCTCCCCAACGAATGGCAGAATCAATTCCTTTTCTCCCTCAACTCTTCCCTCCTCCAGAAATCTCTTCATTCTGGGGGACTTCAATTGCCATCACCCCTTCTGGGACTCAAGAGGTACTTCCGACCCCCTCGGGGAGGAAGTATTCGACTGGGTCATCTCTTCTGACCTCCTCCCCCTCAATGACCCTGACACACCCACTCTTCTCCATTGCTCCTCTGGCAGTCGCTCCTTTCCGGATACCTCCTTTGCTCTCTCTTCTCTTGCTTTTTCTTGCTCCTGGGAGTTGCTTCATGACCTGGATTCTGACCATCTACCAATTCTTCTATCCGTCCCTTTCTCTCCGGTCCATCGCCCCAACGAGCGTCCTCCTTCCTTCAATTTTCGGAAAGCTCGCTGGTATGGCTTTGCCTCCTACTTTGACTCTCACTGTCCTTCAGCAGAGGAATACTCGTCTCTTTCTCTTTCCTCTGCTGCTGCTCTCTTTACCTCTTTGGCACTAAATGCGGCCAAATCTTCCATTCCTTTCGGCCGCATCAAACGCCCTCCTAAAGCCTGGTGGTCTGCTGAGGTGGAAGAAAATAGTTAGCGAAAAACGCAAGGCTTTTGCTGCCGCTCACAGAAGCGATAAAGATTGCCAGGCTTACATCTCTGCTTCTCGACGCGCCTCGTCAGTCATTGCCAAGGCCAAGGCTGAGGCATGGCAGACGACTTGCTCTTCTCGTTCACCTAATTCTAACCCTAAATCTGTATACTCTCTCCTTCGCTGGCTCTCCTTCCTCCTCTCCTAACTTTCCTAACTGTTCTTGTCCTAGGGAATTGGCTTCGGTCTATCCGCTTACCTGAGATCGCACTTTTTCATTTCTCAGCCAAAGGCCCTGCGTAGCAGATCCAGAGGCTACCTCTCTGAGCTCCGCCGAGCCACGTGCCCTGAAGAGTCTCACTCGTCCTTTTGCTCTCCTTTCTCTCCCGCTGAATTTCATGCGGCTGCCTCCAACCTCTCCTCGTTCACTGCCACTGGCCCAGACAAAGTAGCCTATCCCATGCTAAAGCACCTTCCTCGCTCTGGCATGGATTTTCTTCTTCACATCTTCAATCTTTCCTGGTCTTCACATTCCTTTCCTTCCATCTGGAAGACATCTTCTATTATTCCTATACATAAGATGGGAAAGCCTCTCGACTCTCTTGCTTCCTTCCGGCCTATCTCTCTCACCTCCTGCGTATTAAAGCTGTTTGAACGCATCATTCTATCCCGTCTACTCTTCTTTCTGGAATCTAATTTCATTCTCTCTCCCCGCCAGGCCGGTTTCCGCCCTGGACGGTCCACACTCGATCAAATTCTGTTCTTTTCTCAGTCCATTTCGGATGGGTTTAACAAACCCAGGCCGGGCTCTCGGACGATCCTGTCTACTATTCATTTCTCTAAAGCTTTTGACTCTGTCTGGCATCCCGCTCTTTTCCACAAACTGATTTCGGCTGGCCTCCCTCCTTGCTTTGCTCGTTGGACTCAATCTTTCCTTTCTGATGGGCGCGCTTGTGTGGTCTATCAAAACCACAAAAGCCACTCCTTTCAAGTCCGTCGGTGTTCCGCAAGGATCCGTTCTTGGCCCTGTACTTTTTTCTCTCTTCATTAATGATCTTCCGGCTTCTCTGCCTTCTTCCTTTAGTTGCTCTCTTTACGCTGACGATCTGGCCATTTGGTCCTCCTGCTTCTCGGTCCACGCTGCGGTGGAGGCCACACAAGGAGCTCTGTTTCGATTGGAACGCTGGTCTGAGTACTGGTGTCTTCCTCTCAATTCGAGCAAATGTGAAACCTCCTTCTTCTCAGTGGATCCCCAACAAGCTAACCTCCAGCCCAACCTCCTACTACTCAGCTCCCGCCTCCGTTTTAATCCCACTCCAACTTTCCTTGGGGTTACCTTCGACCGCACTCTTTTCTTTTCTATGCATGTATCTTCGTTGAAGGCCAAGTTTTTCCCACGTCTCAAGACCATACAATGTATCTCTGCTTCTCCATGGGGCCCCTCTAAGGAGTCCCTCTCTGTTCTGTATAAATCTTTTCTTCGGTCCCTTCTCACTTACGCTTCACCCGGATGGTTTCCGTTCCTAAGCGCTACCAATCTTACCAAATTGGAACGTCTTCACCGAGCGGCCAGTCACGCCATCACCGCCTGCCTCTCGTCCTCCCCTATCCCTCTACTACTCACCGGGGCTTCTTTATCTCCCTTACGAGTCACTCTGACTCATTTCACTCTTTTATCTTGTGAGCGGGCTCTTCCTCTCCCAACCTCCTTTCCTATTTCAGGTTTGACCAGACTAGGAGTGAAACCAAGACTCTGCAGATCGTCCTGGAGAGCTTTTGTGTCCACTCACCCGCTCATGCTTCCTTCTACTTGTTCTATGGAGGCTCTTCTTGCTTGCCCTCCCTTTCCTTCTTGGAATCTGCCTTCCTTCACCGTGGAGTCCACCCTTTCCTCCCCATGCTCTCGCTCTGATCCTCCTCTCTCTCGCCAAGGTGCGGCTCTCGCCCACCTTGACTCTATCCTCCCTCATGATCTCGTACTCTGGACAGACGGCTCTGTTTCTTTTCCTTTTGGCAAGGGCGGCTCCGGTGTTCTTGTCAACTGCTCACTTTGTGGCACTGAGGCCACTCTTTCCTTTTCGGCAGGCCCAGTATGTTCCAGTTTTTCCGCTGAAGCCTGCACCATTCTGCACGTTCTTTGCTGGTCTCGACAACACCAACAAGTCTGCCATTTCTCCTCTTTTCTCCTTCTGTCTGACTCTCGCTCTGTCCTCTCCTCCATCTTTCCTCTTATCTCAAACTCTGTGGCAGATTCTGGCAGGAACTGTCTTCTCTCTCCTCCTGTTCTATCAGGCTACAATGGGTCCCCGGACACTCGTTTCTCCCGGGGAACGACACGGCTGATGAGCTGGCCAGACGGGGAGCGCTACTTGCACCCTCCGCAATCCCTTGTAGTTTCTCTCCTCTTATCTCTTGTATCGACTCTTGTCTTTTCTCGGACTGGAGGTGTATTGTCTCATCGAAGTATCTTGACACACAGGTTCCCTTGATTTACACTGAGGAACCTGTGCTCCCTGTGTCCTCTGTCGTCTTCGCTGCAACGGACACAGCCTTCTTTTAGGTTCTTCCCTCTCTAGGATTGGCAGAATCGAGAATCCTTTCTGCAGCGCCTGTGGACACTCGTCCCAGGACATCTCTCATCTCATTCTGCACTGTCCAGCTACGGACTCTCTGCGCCGCTCACTCTTTGGCGACTCTCGGTCTCTTTACGACCTCTGGTCCAGACCCTGGGGAGTTGCCCGGCTTCTGGGGCTCCATGGTATTCCGCCATGCCCCCATCCCTCGGAATGGGTCGGGTAACCAACAACAACAACAGCAAAGCAAGGAGGGAGGCCAACCGAAAGAAGTTTGTGAAAAAAGGCGAGATGCCAGACAGATTTGGAAAAGTCGGTAATAGCAAGAACCGTTTGAGAGCCTGGCTTGAGTTTGTTGAGCCATCTGAAACTGACTGAGAACGATAAAAGAATTTGATCGAGAGTAGACCTTCCAGAGCGAAAGCCGCCCTGGCGGAGAGAGAGAACGGAGTTGGACTCCAGAAAGAAGAGTAGACGCGATAAAATGATGCATTCAAACAGCTTTGAGACGCAGAAGGTGAAAGATAAGCCGGAAGGAAGCAGGAGAGTCAAAAAACTTTCCAATCTTATGAATGGGATTAATAGAAGATGTCTTGTAGGTGGAAGGAAATGAATACAAAGACCAGGAAAGACTGAAAATGTAAAGAAGAAAATCCATGCCAGAGCGAGGGAGATTCTTTAGCATTGGGAGGCAATTTTGGTCTGAGCCAGTGGCAGTAAACGAGGACAGGTTTGTTGCAGCCGCAAGAAATTTAATGGTGTAGAAGGGGAAGCAGAAAGACGAATGAGACTCTTCAGAGTACGTGGCTCAGCGGAGCTCGGACAGGCAGCCTCTCGCTCAGCTAGGCAAGGCCTTTGGCTGAGACAGAAAAGTAGGATCTCAGGTAGTCGGCGAAGACCGACGCCACTCTCTGGGAGAGGAACCGTTGTGAAAGTTAGGAGACGAGGAAGAACAGCCAGCTACAGAACGAAGATGATTTAGGGTCAGATTTGGGAAAGAAAAGCAAGTCGCTTGCGATGCCTTAGCTTTGGCGATGACAGACGAGGTATGTCGGCAAGCAGACATGTAAGCTTGACGATTTTCATCACTACTGAGAGGCAGCAAAAGCCTTACGTCTTTCACTAACCGGTTCTTCCACTTTAGCAGACCACCAGGTTTGAGGTTGGCGTTTGACGCGGCCGAAAGGAATGAAAAATTTGGCCGCATTCACTGACAGAATTTTGTGCCAAAAAGAGAGCAGCAGCAGAGCAAAGAGAAAGAGACCAGTATTCCTCTGAAGAAGGACAGCGAGAGTCAAAGTAGGAGGCAAAGTCATCCCAACGAGCTTTCTGAAAATTGAAGGAAGGGAGATGTTCATTGGGGCGAAAGACAGGAGAAAAAGGGACAGTTAGTAGAATTGACAGGTGATTAGAAACCAAATCCTGAAGCACCTCCCAGAAGCAAGAGGGCGAGAGAGGAGGGAGCGAAGGTCGTGTCGGTAGAGGAGCCATGGAAAAGAGTAGGTATAGTCATTGAAAGAAAGGAAGTCAGAGGAGATGACTCAATCGAATACTTCCTCCCCACCGGGATCAGAAGTATCTTTTGAGTCCCAATGGAGGTGACGGCAATTGAAGTATCCCAGCATAAAAAGATTTATGAAGGAAAGAATAGAAAGAGAAAAAAAGTCGGTTCTGATATTTGTCGAAGAGCGAATAGGGGCAGCCTAAACACTAAGGTATGAGAGCGAGGAGGAGTTGTTTAGTGAGATCTTGACCTCTATATAATTAAAATAAAGATCAAGCAAAAAGAGAGAGGAGGTAGAAAGTTCAGAGAAGGATAGGCCCTGCTTGACGAAAATGATGACGACGCCGCCGCTAACGTGCAGATCATCGAGAGAAAGAATACCAGACCAGGAGTGAGTACAATTAGACTGCAAAGTAAAGAATCCAGGGGTCCAGAAGAAAGATAAGTTAAGGTTGGATTTCTTGATACAAATAAGGTCAATAGGATGAGACGAGATAAATTGTTGTAGTTAATAGCGCTCCTGGCTCGTAGACCTTCACATTTCATTAAAGAACCTTGAGCGAGTCAAGGGTAGAGGAAACAGAAGATATAGATAAACAGCCAGGAACATGAGGGAGTGGGGAGGATGCAGAAGCAGGAGATACAAAGTGGGCGAAAGGAGAGTAGGAGGTTTGAAGGCGAGGGAAGGGCGGCAGCACTGCGTTAGCAGAGGAGGGCCAGGCTGAACAGTGGAAGTATACATGCTGGAGGACCCAAAGAGAAAGGCTTAGTGTTGGTAAGTGTAGGACCTCAAGATAAAGCTGGAAGGGCAGCTCCGAATATGAGAGCTGCCTAGAGCATTGAATCTGGAAAAGGAAAGTAATGAGCACCTTAAATGGACCCCTTTGGAAAAGGGGCAACATTGCACCGACTTAACCCTCGAAATTACATTTCCAGCGCACACTAAACAGGGAAAGACGAGGCCAGGGTTAGGATAAACGTTGCCACTCATCAAAAAAAGAATCAGAAAACAGGCGAGAGAAGCAGAAGAGAGAAAACAGTCGACCGATTTCAAAGAGGCTGCGTGCTGCCTATTTGTAGTCGTTCAGAGGGCAGCACGGCGAAAAAAAGGTTTGTGTGAGGGGAGTGGCCGAGGTAACTGGAGCTCTCGGGAAGGCCAACAGCCATTCTGATCCAACCCGAATGGGGTCGGGGACCGCACCACCACGATGAGGCGGCAGTTGATTGGTGCAGCTTGTGCTTCCTCGTCACGCTTGTTGTGTCCTCCTCTCGTCTTTGCTGCAATGAACATAGCCTTCTGCTAACACTCACCTCTCTAGCATTGGCAGAATAGAGAATCCCTTATGCAACGCTTGCAGTCATTCGACCTAGGCCACCTCTCTTCTCATTCAGCACTAAGCATCTACGGATTCTGCGTTCCTTGCTCTTTGTCTTTCTACGACCACTGGTCCAGCCATTGGGTGTTTCCCGGCTTCTGGGGTTCCATGGTGTTCCGTCAAGGCCCAATCCCTCAAAAAAGGGTCGGGTAACAAGCGTCAGGATATGTAATAAAGACACCATTGAAGAAGTTGTGTAGTTACTACTCAACGACAGAAAAATTGACAATATTTTGTATCTGGATGTTTTACGTTATATTGTGCCTCCATCCTAAACAAAAGCAGCATGACTCAATTCACCCAGGAATTAATTCTGGATCTCTCCATAACAACCTTTGGCCCAGCCACAAAAGAGCGGATAAGCTAAGACTTTCTTGAACTTCTACCATGCCCCCATTGCGGAATACAAGCTGGGCAACACCTAATACATTTAAAATGACTTCAATCGCTAAACTATGATTGATCATTGGACTCCAGCTACTTTAATCCTGTGACACTTGAAGCCACCATCTTACAACAAAGCACAAAGTTCTCCAGCTCAATAACAACTTTTTTATTCGTCAATAACTCAAATTGCCAGGTCCGTTGCATTTTATTGCATAAACATTTTTTAAAAACGATTACAACAAAAAAATGAAAACATGAAACAAGCACCAACCAATTAAAGGTTCGTTTACTTAAAATTTGCTACTAGTATAAAATACTAATCAAGAACTGCAAAAGCTTTGAAAAATGTAAAACGAAAAAATATATCTAAGGTAGTGCTAGCTACTGAACTATATTGTACATGCATATTATTAATCATATAATACCCTTCGTCACTGAAAATAATCTGCAAGTAACAGGAAGAAAACAGTTTTATTACTATTGGCTAGATCTGCACCGTAAAATTTACTGGCTTTCGTGCAGCATTTCTTTATATGGTAGTTATTATGCTAAGCAATTGATGTTTGGACTCGATGACACACAAGATGGTTGCAGGAAAATCAAAAATATGACTCAAGTAATCAAAAAACATTTTTTACGAACAACAAACAACTCAGAATTCACAAAAATATTGCACAAACTTTGGTTGATCACAGTATGTAAAGAACAGTGCGATTTGCTACAGTTTTTTATATGGTAAAAATTGTTTTGCAGAAATCAAGTAAGCTTTGATTGCTCTATAGAAGTTATTTATGCAACATTTTGATTCACGCATATTTTTTGTACCAGTAATAACCCAACCCGCCGACAGCAGCTGCCAGAAGAAGCGAGCCAAAAACTTTTCGTCGATTACTTTTTGGTTTTTCAACAACGTTGCAAAAAATAGCAGACGGGGTGGCTATTTTGCTACAATATCCAAGGTTTTGAGATTGCATCCTCCCCAAAATCTCATCAGCCGCCCTCAGCCCAGCCTCGACAGCGCCGTCTATGTACCCCATCCAACGTCGAGCCGTTTCAGTTCCAGCCCAATGAACCCTGATAAAAACAAAAGTGTTTACAGGTGCCGACTACACCAGCGCCTCTCAACAGATGGGCCGCGAAGGTGCTTCAGGTGTGCCGTGAAACGTTCTGCCATAAATTAAAGATTTTTTTGGAAAAAATTATGAATTACGAAAGCCAAAAATATACTATAAACTTAACACCCTTTCGTTTTGTAGCAACTTCCTTCTTGCAATAAACGATTGTTCTGAAACAACTTTTATCATTTTTTTTTTTAAAACAAAGTCTCGGCGAAAAGTAGTCCATGACATCAAAAAGGTTGAGAAGCACTAGACTACGCAACACTGGTTTGGTCAATTGAAACATGAAGAATTATCCGGCTTTAAAGTGGCTTGTCCACATTCTTGAAAAAAATCGAGTAACCTCAATAACCACCTCTGCAGCTTCGATCTAAATAAGTTTAGTCTCTGCAATGATTTGTCGCTGATTACGCTTGCATTTCTTTATGTTCTCTTCTCAACTTTCCCGTTTCTCTTCCAAACGGAAAAAGTTTGGAATATCTTCGACATCTACTTAAAGACTCACTTTTCTGTTCACTGCTAAAATCTCTACGTAACGAAACAAGCGGCTATTTATCCAAAACTCGCCGGACCTCTTGTCCCAAGACAGTCAATTGTCTTTCGCAAATTTCCAACCTTTTTTTGTCCACTGTCATCAGTCCACGCAAACGCAAAGTCGTCGGCCTTATTCTAAAGCATCTTTCTTGCTCTAGTGTTGGAACTAATAATATTGAATGCACGGTTCTTCGTATTATACATTTTTCTTGCTCTTTCCATTCCTTGATTTCAAACTGGGAGCATTATTCTATTATCTCCAACCACTACAAAGGAAAACTTCAAGATTTTTTGGCTTTCTTACGAGCTATATCAATCAGCTCTCGCGTCGTAAAGTTGCCAGGACGTACCAAATCATCCCGCCAACTTTATTCTATCTCCCTGTGAGGCGGGTTTTCTACTTGACTCGACAACTCGTGATCAAATTCTTTTTCTGTCTCAGTTATCTGAGATGAGTTTCACAAATCCCAATGGAGTTATCCGACAATTCCAAGTCTGCAACTTAATCTGGCACCCTGCTTTTCACCTCAAGATTTTTGGCGCTAGCATTGTTCCATGCTTTGTTCTGTGAATACCATCCATTTTCTGACATATCTACTTACATATTGTTGAATAATAACAAAAACCGCTTTTTCGGGTCCATCAAAACATTTCGCAAGGATTACACTAATCAACATGATTTTTATTTTAAAACAACGAAACAAGTCTTCGTTGACCTAGTCTTGTATTTACTTCTGTTTGGGCGGTTGCTTGATTTTTAAAACACAAAATGTCATCTAAGCAGAGGCTGCGTCAATGACCCAGATATATTTTGCTACATATGCAGAAGCTTTGTTCCGTCTGTTCAACGGCAAAATGTAACACCATTTGTTAAAAATGTCTATTATTCTTATTTTGGTACTAAGCTAGAAAACCAAGACAAAGCATGGGCCCCGCACAAAGTGTATCGTCATTGAAGCAGTGGAACATTGGAAAGCAAAAGTCTTCAGCATTAGTGTTTCAATGATTTGGAGGAAACCGAATGGACACGGCAAAGAGTGTTACTTTTGCTCATGTGTTGTTGCTGGATTCAATGTTAAAAATAAGCATAAAATTCAATATCCTAACTTGCCTTATGCCATACGACAGATTCCTCATGGGCCAGGTGTACCAATTTCATTACCTCCGAGAGTTTTGGAAACAGAAGAAGATTCTGTCAATGAGCAGTCTTTGTCTGATAGCCAGTTGACAGAATGCTCAGAATATGAGTATGATGATGATCAGCAACCACAGCTGTTTAATCAAGCCAAGCTAAATGACCTTGTCAGAGATTTGAATTTGCCAAAAACTTCTGCTCTTATTCTGGGCTCCAGATTGAAAGCAAAACGTATGCTCTGCACTGATACCACTTTGCTTGGCATAAACATTGTGAGAGAATATATTTGCTTCTTTGCCGTACAACACTCTTTGGTTCATTACGTGGATATTCAAAGTCTTATAGAGAAATTGGTAACCGTTTATAACCCCAGTGGTTGGCGCCTCTTTATTGATGCATGAAAATTAAGCCTGAAAGCTGTTTTATTGCACAATTGAAATCAGTTTGCTCCTACCCCTTTACTTTATTCGACTTGAACGAAGCAGTCTTGTGAAAATATGAAAAGCAATATAGTACTCATATGTGAAGACCTGAGTTGATAATTTGAAGTCCTAAATATGCTACTGGGTCAACAGTCTTACAAAATACCCTTGTTTTATGTGCGAATGGTACAGCATGGATAGGAGTAATCATTGGATTAAACGTGACCAGCCGTTGAGGAAGCCCTTACCATAGGTTATAAAAATATTTTATATCCTGCTCTTGTTGACAGATCCAATGTGATACTTCTTAAGCCGGGCCTCATGAAACAGCTTGTAAAAACTCTCAATAAAGAAGATGCCTATTTTAAATACATTCGAGAAAAGTTCCCTATTTCAAGAGCTGAGTAGGTTAAAGAGAATGTATTTGCTGAATCTCATACAAGAAAACTTACCAAAGACCCGTAATTTCTATCTACCATGACGGATGTGGAAAAAAAAGCATGGCTTCCTTTTGCAGAAGCAGTATCGAAGTTTTTGGCAGCACCAAAGTATTCTGACAACCAAAACATTGTAGAAACATGTCGGCTTGTTTTGAAGCATTTGGATGTCGCATGTTTGAAAGTTCGTTTTTTGTATGCACACTTGGACTATTTTCCACAAAACCTCGGTGATATGAGTAAAGAACATGGGGAACGCTTTCACCAGGATATCAAAATTATCAAAACTCGGTTATAAGGACCGACGGGATGTATCGATGATGGTGGACTACTGTTGGTGCATGAAACGTAATTGCAAGAGTAGTGAGGTTGCAAGGATAGCTAAAAGAAAAAAAATTCATGCCTTACACCAACGAAGAAAAAACCCAATTTAGTTTGAAAAAATTGTATTGACGAAATAAATAAAAAATTGTGCTTATTAAATGCGTTTTAGAGTGAAATTCAAATTCAATTTTGCAAAAAAAGTGTAACGTGATTGGTGAATTCTGATTGCATATTCGAAATCAGTGTAGTCAAATTAGGTAAACTCATCTAATTGTTTATAAAAAAAGTTGCAAAAATAATATAAAAAAAACAATAAAATAATAAAAAAAAGTTACAATGTCGCCTAGTGTTATCTATTCTCGGCTTTATTTCGTTTTCTTTGTTCATCAATGATCTTACCGGCTTTCATCCTTCTTTGCTTAGCTGCTGTCTTTATGCTGACAGTTCGACTATTTCGTCTTCTTTCTCTTCTGTTTCTGTGACTGCGAAAAATACGTAGAAAGCTCAAAATAGATTGAATAACTGGAATTAGCCCAACAGTTTTGGTGTCTTCCTGTTAACCCTAGCAAATGTGAAACTTACCTAATTGGCGGGACACAGAGTGAAAACAAGCCCTAATTGGCGGGACACAAAGTGAAAATAGGCCCAATCAGGAAAAACTATGCGTCCACCAATCAGCTCGTACTCTTTCCTACTATTTAAGGAACGTTTTGCTAGCTTATTCCTCTTTTCTTTAGAATCCTTATTCTGTTAGCAAGCTCACTCTTTTCCACTCATGCCATTGCTACGATCCGATCATCCTCTTTCTCGCCAAGGTGTTACTCTCTATACCGGATGGACCCCTGATAGCTCTGTCTACTGCTCACACAGAGGCACTAGAATCACCCATTTTTTTTCCATAAATCTCGCTAACTGTATTTTTTCTGCTGAATCCTCAAAATTTTGTTGGTTTCGGCAGCAACAAGTTGACCGATCATTTTCTCTAGCTCTGTATTTTCTGTGCTTTCTCCTACTCCATCACTTCTTTTTTCTGACACTCTCTGAAATATCTGGCAAGAAATTTCCAACTTCTCCTCTTACGCTACTCTCGAGTTGCATTTGTTCTCCGATCACTTTATTCAGAAGAACACGGCAGAATGACTAGCCAAAAGAGATGCGCTGCTTCAACAATCTATAGTCCGATTCAGCTCCTCTATTCTTATCGCTTGTAGTCACTCATTTTTCCCTCTGACTGAATGTACTGTGAGCTTCGATACACAATTTCCCTGAGTGTCCTCTGAAGAAGATGAGCTTCCTACTTACGCTTACTGAGTGTCCTATCGGACCTTCGCTGCAACGAGCACGGTCTTCTTACACGTACAGATTTTTCCAGAATGGAGAATTTTTTAAGCAGTTCCAGCGACTTATTCAAGTAAGAATATTTCTTATCGCATTTTTTTTGGAAAGAGTCTACGTTGTAAAGAGTAGAGCGAATCCTGGGCTTCCAAGGTTTTCCACCACGCCTCCAATGCGAAGAAGTGACCGAGTAATACTGCCAAGCAGCTTTACCTCATTGATAATTATTCTTAATTTAAAACAAACCGGCTTGCAACTATGATAAACTTAAAAAGCTGCAATTCCTGTTTTAAACTTAGAGCTTGTAGGCAATATCGTAGAAAACCAATACGATTTCTGCAATAGTGTGCATGCCAAAAGTACAAATGTCTCTTTAATCCCATTTCAAAAAGTATAAAATTCTTCCGTGAAATAATAATACAACATACCACCATACCTGTTAAAAGGTTCTCTAAGTGCATGTTCAAAGTAAATCATACAACCAGGCTGCATTAAACTGACAGGGCATCCACCGTTGTAACTCTCCTGAGACCAATCTTTGTCTTCGTAAGTCACCAACTCTGATCTTGCTTCTTTTCCAAATAAAGCAACGTAGCATTTCAGTATCGCTTCTTTTCTCTCGTCTTTCTACAAAAAGGTAAATAATAGTTGAAAAATCGTCCTAGTTTAAAGCTAGCGACATGGCAAAGTAACGGAAAGTACGAGTCCAACCACGCCAAAAAACCACTTAACTATGTGAGCACGATTGCAAAGTAGGTAGTCTGTAACATTTGATGCGAAAAAAAGCAAATTTTTAAAATACCGGCACAGGTTTTAAAATAGTCAAGGAGAAAACTTTACAATTTGGACCTCTTAACCCCGACCTTCTTTGATTGACTCTTGGACATGGTGGGGAACAAAGTTTTTACAAAAAAATAACACGATTATATTAACAATAAACTTATGTACAGCAGTTTTTAAAGTTGTATTTTCAAAATAAATTGATTTTAAAATTGAAATAAGAGGTACCGTTTTTTGAGACCAAATCATGGCATGCTCTCCCGCAATAAATCCCAAAATTGCCGGAGTTCCATTGGAGGTAGTGGCGTCAAAAGTTGCACTCAAAGGTCCTTCAGTAAGTTGTTGAGAAAACATCACTGCCTGACCTGACATACCATTTTTCTGTACAAAATTGAAAAAGTTATTACCAAAAATAACCTCGAAAATATTGGATAGTATGAAGATTTTTGGTGACTGTATTTTTCACTCGCAACAAAAACTGACAAAAAATGTCTAAATCGTCGACAACGTGGCGTAATGAAATGGGATCAAGTGCAGTGGCTACTTTACACTCCCTTCCAGTGTACACTGCCCCGTACATTTACATACCAGGCCTGCCCCTTCAGTGCACACTGCCTTTCTTTTAATGTCCTGCCAGCTGAGATTCGAACCAGCAACCATGGTATCTCAACTGTTCTAATGTTCTTAAGAATAAACTTGATAACTAACTGGGGAAAATTTTGCACTTGTTGTTGTCTTGGGGAAAATTTTGCACTTGTTCCATGAAATGATATAATCTGGTAGACGAAAGGCACTCTAAGTGCTACGTTGTATGCGGTATAGCTGTGCATTTCTTTTTCAAACAATAGTTTCCATCCAGTGCAATGATATCAATGGGTGGCTAGCTACTGACAAAAAGAGCAAAACATTACTTGTCAAATTACCTGCTCCTCCTGCGTTCAATAAACTGTATAACTTCTCATTCTTCAACAGTCTACAGTAGTTTTAGTACAACATGCTTTTGTTCTATACATTAAAATCAGTAGTGTACTACCTACAATAATATCTACTCCAACCTGACTGCCTCAACATCAAGTAGAAACATGTAAAATTTTTCTTAAAATTATCTTGGCCAACTTACCCGCCAAAACGGTGTTCTATACACGCAGAGACACTTAATTAAAGTGCCCACTGGCATACGCTGTCCCAACTGCTGACGATTAAATGGAAGGGGTGGGTTGAAATGAATTTGATTGACAAGATGCGGAGGAGTGGCACAAACCACATGTTTCGCTCGATAAACGCGACCTTTCAATGTTTTAAGAACCACTGTGCTGCCGCCACTCTACAGAAAGACAGTGTGTTTAAATAATGTTACAAAAAAATTGCGGAATTATGACAATACCAAAGTAATAACGTCTATACTAAAGTGATTTCCACTATACTAGAGTGGTTCGCATAAAAGTATACAAATATATTTGAAAACCTTTAGATCATAATCTTTTCAAAAGCTTCAATTCGCAAAAAACATTCAAAGATTTCTCGAATCTTCAAGCCTGTGCAATTTTGACGTTTTTGCAAACCTTTTATTCTCATGGCTGCATTTCCTAATGCAGCATCGCAATTCAAAACTTGTACTTCTATCACCGCATTGTAGTGTATATGATCACACAATAAATTGTGCATAACATAGTTTCGACCTTTTGGTTATTTTTTAAGAGCTTATTTTTATGCCTTATTTAAAACCATGATTTGCTTCATTATTTAACCCATACCTGATCAATGCTTATCACCGGATCTCCACACATTACTTTGTTTTTACCAATTTTTTCTTCCAACTTCTTGACAAAGCCATAAACTGTTCCCTGAAAACAAATAAATACAATTGAAACACTATACGTCTCTTTAATAAACAGTAGATACGTAATCATGAAAAAATTAATTACCATAGCGTTGTCTTGTCAAATCATCATTAGAGCCGATACTATTTTAAACGCAGCGTGATGTTTCGCTTTGTTACTTAAACCACTTCATATTTTATTTGAATAGAAATGATTTAATCAAGGGTGTGCAACTTGCCGCCCGCAGGCCAAATGCAAAGCGTAAACGAAAAATTTGTGGTCAGTGGAGTGCTCCGGTAACGCTTGCGCTTAGCATGCAGAGATGAATAGTATGAGTTAGTTCTTATCTCTCATCCAACCCGCTTTAACAACATCTTGATTCTTGACTGAATGCATCGTAGTTGTAATAAAAGCAATTCGCTTTTTATGACAGTCACTAACAGATGGTTGATAAAAAACCCTGCAAGTCTTAATCTTGGCTTAGCCTGGGAGGCAAAAGAGGTCGACAGTTCCATCTATTTTTTTTAACTTAATCCCACTTTTCAACTACAAAATGGCACAAATTTTTTGCTTTTGTAGGCATTATTGTCTATAAATAATTTTTTAAAGCTGAGATTTAATTACTTATCCTCTATTTGTATCATCAAAGACCAAAAGTACTCAATTTATTTGTATAAAGTCAATTAAATTCACTTCGTGCAACTTAAATAGTACACGAGAAACTAAAAATCATAGATTACAATGTTTGCAAAAAAAATGGTACCTCATTATACAAAAACGCTCAATGCAAATTGATGTTTTTGATAATACTGTACATGCCAAAAATCTCTAACAATGCTAGTAGAGTGTAGGGTAAATTTATCGGTCTTTTTAGCACATACATAACAATTCTATATCAAGCGATCTCCAAAGGCTGTAAAGAGAATGGAGAGGCGTGAGGGCACATATCTTTATTCTACGCGATAAACAACAAGTTCCTCGCTAACAGCGTGATGTTAAAATTGGCCGGTAAATCGAATTTTCATTTAATTTTCCAAAGAATGTAACTTACTTTGACACGGAACTCTTGAGCAGCTCCTTTGCATGTATCCAATAATGAATTAAAACCTCCGCTTAATGCACTCATGTAAATTAAGAAAAATAAAGAAAGCTGATTGGTTTCTGCTCCACCTATTATTCTAGTAATAACATCGATCCCGTCACGGGTTGCTGAAACAAAACACAATCACTTTGCTTGTAAATAACCGTTCTATTGATGCTTGAAAACTGCATTTCTATTATTATTTCACTCAATTACACTGTGCTGCTTTTGCTAGTTTTATCAACTTTAGATTAAAGTGTACAAATGCTTTACAATGCAAGAGCGCTACAGGTTATGGTTAGTTTTACGGGTTAGTAAAATTGAGAGTAAAATAAAACTGCTTACTATATTCAAAAAAGAAGTCACTGCAAAAGGCACTATTTGCAGATCAATATAGTTTGGCCAATAAATATATACTATTAAAATTACGAATAATTTTACGTATCATCTAAGCTGCTAGGCGTTGCCATATATGGAAAACTAAAATCATAACAAAACATAAATAAAGTTCTTAACTTGTATGAAATCTAGACGTATTAATCCAGCGTTTCTTTAAACTATGGGTTGTGAGCACAACTTTGTGCACAATTTCTATGCATTTTTTGTATACTTTATATTAAATGTAGCCAATTCAGTGTTCCCTTTAAACGCAAAAAAAGTGCGAATTTGCGAAATTATGTCCGGCGGATTCGCAGTTAATTTTCAACAGTGCGTAAAAAAAGTCCGGCGGTTTTTGGTAACTTTTTCACTTTGTTAAAGTTTTTGCAATTGTGTTAGCGAAATCTTAACCAACTGTTAATTGCATGGGAGACAGTGGAAAGAAATCCAAGTTAAGACAGATGCTTTTTAGAGCAGTGCAACGTCTCGCGCAAACATCGCGCGGCTGTCACGCATCATCGAGTGACGGCGACTTACATTTCGCGCACGCCATTGCCACACTTTTTTCTGTAACAAATTATCTCTCCAGCAATTAACCTGAAGTAACATCAATTTTTTTTGTTTACTTTTTCCCAGCCGATTTCAATCGTAGCCAAAGAGCAGTAATAGCAACCAGCTCTCAAACTTCAGTTTTAACACAAGACATTATTTTTCGAGGAAAGTTTGAAACTAAACTTGCTTAAAATCTTTATGTTTTCTTTACGTTTGAACGCTAACTTCAATCGTGCTTCTTAAAATAAAAAAGCACATAGTTCTCGTTTTCAGTTAAGCACAAAAAACACCATTTTTGAGGGATTGGTTCAGTTTTTGTACGTTACAAATAAATAACCTTCTTTTACTTGCCATTTATAAACACTAGAAATAAAAAAGAATACAACTTCTAACCAATTTAGTTTTGAATTCCCTTTAAATACTTTCCGAACTGAGATTGAAAGTTTGCTTGCAATTGTAAAAACCTGTTGTTTAATTGATTACGATAGAGCAATGTAAGTTATCTAATTATTTACCGTAATCAAGTGACAGTTAAAGTTCGCAAGTAATTTTTGTTGTGTCATAGTCGTAATAACCTACCTAACATCACATTACTTCATAAAAGTTCTATTTCTCATGCTCATGTCGGGCGTCGGCGAAGGGTTAATTTTATTTACGCGCATTGTTAACCTGTCATTCCAAAGTGCTTGCGAATCACTGTTGCAAAGGTTGTAAAGTTTGAGACCAAATTTAACCACAATTAACTTACTGAAGAAAAATAGCCAGGTATTTCGCCGCCGTCTTATAACAACCGATAGGCTACCTGTTTGTGAACATTTTGGGGCTGACATAGTCACGCTAATTATTACGTCACCGAGGCGCATTGTCACAGTTTTGACTTTCCTTTCCCTGCAAATTGCAAATTTGTCCGGCGGTTTTCGTACATTTGCTAGCAATTTCGCACTTGTGCCGGCGGTTACGCACTTACTAAAATCTTAGAGGGAACACTGGTAGCCATTGTTGCAAATTGAATTTTAAAAAGATTTTGGGGCTTACAGAAAAAAAACTGAGAAACGCTGGAAACATTTTCCGCATAAAATCAAATACCACACCGCATAATTCACGCGGTGTTATTTAAATTTAGTCACACAACTCAATCTGTCGACAATCAACCATTAACTTGTCTTAAAAGATTTGCATTTCAAGCAAAAAGCTACTGCTACATCATTTCTGAAGTTGGTTTTGCTTATGATATGTCACTGTACACAACGTATCTAACCTCTTGAAGACTCATTTACATGTCCATCGATTAATGCTTAAACACGTTTTTCTCAGATCTTGATAATAAAGGTAATATAAACTTGCGACACCATAGCAATCTTAAAACAATGTACCAACGCATTGCGACGGTCCAGTGCGAAACCTCTGATCTAGCTACTATAATACTACTAAAAGAATAAGTTATTTCACCTGCGCATGTACTTTCTTTTTCTACGAATGTTCGTACTGTCTGACTGTCCCATTCACAGCCATGCTTGCAAGACAATGGATCATCTGTTTTCAGTTGGGAAGCCATGTTTTCCAACTAAGCAAAACATCTTCAAATAAATGAAATGCTACTCTAAAACAGTATTTTACAAAAAACATCTGGTTTTCCAAATAGATTTTACGCCCTTTTTTACTGCGTTTCACAGGCTCAAACGTGGTGATTTAATGTATATTTACAACACACTCACCCTCAAACCAGACTTGTGCTGGATCAAGATAGCACTTCTAAATTCTGAATGCTAATGGTGCTTTTTATTTATATAACTTTAAATCGGACTTTTTAATCGAAGCCCAAAACTATTACCACCGCATCACGGCGGTTACAAACAAAAAGTATAAAATATTGTGAAAAAATTATAGAGAAAGAATTTGTAAGAGTATGTCATTACAACAACCTTTTTTTATCCTTACCAAAGCACATCAACTAATTGGCTTGACAAACCTTTTTCACAACTAGTGTTCTTTTGAGAACTATAGATCTTGATCCTGAAGATCTTTATTTAACGACGCTTTGATTTGACATATAAACCTGTTTTGGAAAAGTCCTTCCAAAACCAAGATTTAAGACATCAAAACGACAAAAAGCAATAAAGTTTGCTTCTAGTATGCAACTTAATACTGGCGCACAATTACCCAAAAACCAACCTTATTCAGTATTCTATTCATATCCAACAATTCGAAAATGCCCAGATTTGGTATCAATCCAGAGTATGAGCGTATGTCAGACAAGCTTCGAACACAAATTTTACTTTTGCCTTCCACATACTGCGAATAAACTTCAATGTCAAACTCACGCAGCAGTTTCATGATAAAATGCTGAGAACTAAAACACAACAGAGAAGTAATCGAACAAAAGACAATTACTTTTTCGTTTCACTACTGAACAATATTGGTTACTCGTCATCGTAACTAGAAGTCATAGCAGTAAAAATCTCAAACAAGTTTCTCGCCCAGCTTGTTGTGATAGAAGATGAAACAACAAATGTTAATTTGTTTTTCATTTTAAAATTGTTTCATAGCTTCAACTGCTTTACTGGTTGAAATTTAGATAAAGTTTACCTAATACCTATTAATCAACGTCTAACTCTGAATTTAGTGGAGCTTTGCTAGCATTTTTGGCAGGAAGAAAGGAATGAAAGTAAATTCTAAACTTTGCCAAAAGGCGAAATGCTATTGTCAAAATTTTATGGATATTATGACAAGCTAACAAAGAAAAAACGAAAAATTTTACATAATCAGGCAAGAATGGTCTGGTCATTACATGATCTAGCTTTCTTTGTTTGTGATATAATTGTAGGTCTTTGTTTAGACTGAGCCACTGTGATAGATAGACTGTTGGCCTTACCAACAGTCTACATATAAAGTTAAAAGCATCTCAATAAGTGCCTTACCCAAGGCAAGATAAATAACCTTGCTGACTTTTTTCACACCAATCCCCAAAAGCTGAGCGCCAAGCAAAACAGCTAGCAATGCTGTTAAAGTCTTTGATTTACTTGACAACCAAATTGAACTCATGTCTACTAACAACGAAACAGCTGCTGTAACCACTACACAACCACAATGATAAGCTGAGAATTAGAGCAACTGCTATGCAGTCAATCGACCTATGTCCAACATTCCCTAAGTCGAGTCATACCAAAAGACTTTAAAAAATGGTATTCACAGCTTCCCTGCTTGGCGCTCAGCATATAAAAGGGATAGTGTGGAGAACAAGCCGGCAAGCTTGCTTGTTGTGTCCTTGGGTAAGGCACTTAACGGGACGCCTCCACCTTTATGTGGCAGACAGGTGGCCCTCCCGTACTTCACCGGGTTACAATTGTGAAGTTGCTAACCCAGCATGTCAGACGACTTTTGGTACCCACCAGTGGCAGTCCGCCTTGTTGGTGGTGGGGCTACCAGTCACTCAAGACTAGTTCGAAATGGGCTGCCATCTTTCCCCTAGCCTAATTCCAATTAGGTTGACGGCATGAATCCGAATTGCCGTTCATGCCGTACCTCCATCCCGAGGAAGAGGAGGGGTAAACAAACAAACAAACAAACAAAAGCCTATGTCCAATTCAATTTCCTTGTCAAGTCAAACCATAAGACGTTACAAATGGCATTCATAGCTTCCCTACCTGGCGCTCAGCATGGAAGGGATATCTTGGACAAAAAGGTGTCAAGTTTGCTTGTTGTATACCATAGCAAGACATTTAATGAGATACCTCCGTCTCCATGTATCAGAATCAAGCAGTCTACCGGTCATGGTGGCGCAGCTTAACAAAACATCAGCAAACAAAGCACGAGCTTATGTGCATGAACAACACACAAAAAACAAGTTAATACAAAGATTGAAGATTGGTAAATAATAGCTGTAGCAAGGGTCACAACCTGCGACCTTGAGTGATAAATTTTGTGACCGTGCACATAAATTTAACGTCGATCCCACCTCACCCTTTAAAAACGATACTTATCTTTATGTGAACAAAAAAACACAATTTGAATAAAAACTTTGCTCAAGATCAGAAACTTTTACATTAAAAATTGTTATCTCGAAGTAAAGAAAAGACCTTCGTTTTCACATCAATTCAAAAAATTCTCAATTTGATTTGGTGGCGGCTGTAAATTCAAAGTTTGTAATGCCGCTCCAATAATCAAAAGGATGCGTACCCTTGAGCTATAGGCTACATGTCAGCCACGGCCCATAGGCACTAATGAATAAAACGATATCTTACAGCAATAATCATAGAAAAGTCATGTATTAAGACGTCA
This sequence comes from Trididemnum clinides, assembly GCA_963675345.1. NCBI lineage: Eukaryota > Metazoa > Chordata > Ascidiacea > Aplousobranchia > Didemnidae > Trididemnum > Trididemnum clinides. The sequence goes on from OY776301.1 coordinate 22,092,369, forward strand.
CAATGACTGTGCTATGATGATTTCCACTGCTTGGTGGATTCCAACAAGCAAATAAATCATTAAAATAACTAGCAGCTCAAGCAGAATGCCAAACTTGAACACTCAGAAACAAGTCTTAGCAATTATTGCCTTAACATTAAGCTCCCTAGCAGCTGTTCTGAGAGTATGAAATGTTAGAAAGAATACACACCTAGAAACCCATTGTCCACCCATATCCCATTCATCTGTGCCATCAGCAGCAGGTATCTTCATAGAAAAGACTCGCCCACCAACCCTGTCTTCATAAAATACAACAGCACCTGCTTTAATTCAATGTCTTTACAAATGCATAGCAACAGAAAAAGAAGTGATGCAGTTCACTTCGTTTTTGTTATCAAGTAACATTATGTCAAAACACAAAAACCATTAATTGTTGATCATATAGAGTAACCAGCAGTGTGCAGCCTAAGGCCTGTAACGTGAAATTTTGTGGCTGGCAGAAACAATCCCAACTGTGGTCCACATAAAAAAACCCAAATATGGTCTGCAATGTAACATAGTGACGCCTTGGATGGCAAACTTATCAATTACATTTTGAAAAAAAAACAGACCTCCAAACCAATAGAAGTCTTGAAACATAAAATTTGGCCTAAACGTTGCTATGAAAGTATTGATTTAAAAAATCTTCACTGCGTTTTGGGATGGTCACCAGCCACTGCTTGGATACTTTATTTTGCATAGCATCAACATGGGTTACAAACTCTGACTGGCCTGTGAAACTACAAGAAGTTTGAAATTGGCTCACCTGCAAAAAAGGTTGCACACTACTAGTTTAGGCCGCATGTGCAACCTTTGGATTGCAAGTTAAATATGGCTTAAGAAATGATGTAGTTTTTAGCCAGCAATATGTTTCAAAAATAGTTTTTACCGCAAATAGGCACATGCTCTCTAAAGAAAAATTGCTCTGAAGCAAACACTCTAGTTCACGTTATCATTCATGTAAGCAAATTGGCTCAGCTGTGCATATGGTAGCAAACACCCTTTGTACACCACTTGATTAAAAGACAGTGAAAAGATTATGAAATCATTAAGTCAGCTGCCGACTACTGTTCAAAACTGGTGATAACAAAAAATAATATCAAATGCAACCTAACATAAAATAAGCAGTAAATAACTAATAACAAAAATAAACCATGTGAATAAGAAATAAAAAAGTTGCAAAGAAACACATTATCCTTTGACCGTCTCTATAAACATCTCTCTTAAAAAGGTTGTCCTTAATTACTATATTGCTTATCTAATAACTCTTTTTAGTCGTTTCTGAAGTCGTTTCTGAAGTCATTCTTAAACAGCTTGTTCAATTGTGGGTTGCCTACTCCATGCTCTGTCTGTGGACCTTACAAAATATATCAACTATCTTCAGAATGTTGTTTAAATACTTAAAATGACCTATATGCAAGTGAGAAGCAAAAAAATCTGGCTCTTTTAAAAAAGCGGCCACATTGTTTTTGGGATGCAGATCAACGTATCAGAAAACTGAATGTGACTGAAACACGCAAATAATGCAAAATTGCAAATTAGTGTTAGCGTTGGAGTTGGTATCGGGGTTTAAGTGGATTACAGTTAGAAATAAAATTGGGGTTAGTCAGCGGAATTTAAGCATATTAGCAGTTTCTTAACATCAGGGTTAGGAGGTAGAGTTGGTTTAAGCATAACAACCGATTTCTAAGCAGACCCAAAAACTTTTCATATATTTAGTAAATCTGCGGCTAGCCATAAAATTTTAACCAAGTATCAAATACATTCAAGACAACATTCTCAAAATTACCTTTAGCTTCAAGCACAACTGTACTTAATTGTGCATTTTTGGACTGCAAGTGGTAAGCAGAAACTAAACCAGAAACTCCAGCTCCAATTATTGCCACATCAACATCTTGTTCTTGTAAATCAGCATTCATATTTAGATCTCTAGGCTAATCTGTGAAAACCAGTCATTTAGCAAAATAAGTTTCAACAATGCAAGGTAATGCAGACTGGGACTACATTGCTAAGCAGAATCCTAACCTAAGTCTGCACAAATAAACATTTCAAACAAAAGTCGGCCAATTGCTCAAGTCTACTGTAACTAATGCAAAGTGGCAATTTCATGCTGATGATGGCAAAGTACATTATCCAGAGCTACTTCAAACCTAAGTCTTTAAACTTACTGGCTTAGCCTATACCCAATAAATAACAACTATCAAAATCTGAAAAATTCACTTTCTGTAAAATTGAAGCTACAAGTTTGCACAATGCACCACTTTAGCAGTTTGCAAATTTTGGGAAAATTGCGTTCTTTGACTGAACTTGGCTCTTGGGGCACACTGCTGCAACTTGGGACAACAAAGCACAGTTCAACCAGAGCTTGCACAAATAATTTTCCATTTCCTTCACTTCACTACATCATTTCCTTATCTCAAAAGCAAAATCTTTCCTAGCTTCCTTGCATGCTTTGTTCTACAAACTTGTTTGGGGAAGAATTTTTTCCACTTCTCTAAATAATTTCAATGGCAACCAAACACTGAATAAAAGTTTACCAAATTACAGTTTCAACAACTCAACACTTATAAAAACTGCTTTCAAAAATAAAAAATAAAATAACTAAGCAGAACAATATGTCAATATTGGGATATCAGGACGTTTTGGCCTGGATATTTTGGCGATGGTCATTTAAGCCTAGGACATTTCAGATGCAGATGTTTTGGCCTCATTTCAGCAATTAATAAGCAATTAACTTTTATTTGATCTTTGCAAAATGCAACTAATGTTGTTTGGGTTAGGGCACAATGAGAGGGCTAACAATGCATGCAAGGGATGGAACAACGCGTTTGCCTCATCATTTGCACATGACAAAAAATTCAGCTGAAACGTCCTATGCCAAAAAACTATGAAGCAAAAACATCACAGCCAAAATATCCAGGCCAAAACCTCCTAGGTTAAAATGTCCTACATTTGAATGTTGGAACCTGAATTGAAAACAAATACATAAAAGAAAATGTTTAAAAGGTATATAATATGCTCCCAACTCTGACATTCAAATATCATGCACATAGCAAAGCATATAGCATTAATAAATAAAAGAATACACATTGTTCAGAGCAAAACATTTTAGCTTTCTTTTAATGAAAAAAGAGAAATTGTATCTGCAATTTCATTTGGCAGCTTATTCCACACTGATACAATACAAACAGCAAAAAAATTTTCTATAACTGTAGATCTTGAAATAAAGGAGTTTTAAAGTAAAATTGTGACAACACAAGTTAATAGATGAAACTGGAGGGTATTAAAAAAAGTCATGAAAATTTACATAAATAATTCTATGAATAAACTTAAAACCTATAATTTAGTCAAACTCTAGGCAACAATATTCTGAATTTATCATTTTAAAAATTTCAGAAAATCATTACAGCAACAATGAGAAATACCACATTTTTTAACATATATTTGGTAAGACCATTTTGCAAGGCTATGGTGTCGGCAGGTGTTGGCATTTTAAGAGGGTGTTGGCACCAGCACAGTAATTATAAGTTGCAACTACTTGGAGCTGGTGCTGAAACCAACACACTATGCAACACTACTACAATCTATCAAAATTTAAAACTATAAATAGATAAATCCTACTAACCTACTAATCCAAAATGCCAATTAGTTAATAATCATTTCAATATAGCTTGGAAAAAAGTTGTTTTAGCCACATACTTTTCATGACGCTCTCATCAGTGGCAGTATCATCTCAAAAAGGAAGAGCTTGAGTGAGCGTTTTAAAAAATATATTGCCAAAAAGAGTATGATAGCCAAAGCAAATTACAAAACTAGAAATAAATAGTTTCACAGTATTTAAGAAAAAAAGAAAGGTTTCTTTGCATTAATTCTTGAAAAACAAAACACAATTTAAAAAAAACATGGCAGACTATTAACCAGTTAACACTCGTTAGAAAAAAACTAAAAATCATAGCTTCACTTCCTCAAGTATTCATGGAAAATTATCCACCAATGATAAAGAAATAGCTGATTACTTCAATAAACACTTAGCAGCAATTGGTAGTCACCTAAGAAAAAATATGAACCACACTCCTGCTAAATTTGATGATTATCTTCGGTTTGTCATACCTGCACTGTATGTATGTAAACCCCACTTATGATTTAGAAATTAAAAATATCTTATGTGGCATGCAATCAGAAAACAGTGGTGGTTTAGATGAAATCCCAATGTAAATTCTTAAATTGTCACCAAAGAAAATATTGTTAATACTAGGTTATAGTTTTAATCTTTTAATGTGACAAGGTAAATTTACAAATGACTTCAAAAAAGCCAAAGTATTTCTAGTGCACAAAAAAGGATCAAAAACCGATGTAAACAAGTATTGACCAATCAATTCACTACCTATAATGTCCAATATTTTGGAAAGAATTATCTACAAATGGCTGTATTCATTTTTAAACCAAGCAGATTTTTCCATTAACATCAATTTGGTTTTAAAAAAAACACTGCACAAACAATGCTCTCACAGTTATGACAGAAAATGTTACAAGAGCATTTGAAGAAAACAAATACATTGGGTATTTTCTCAGGTCTCTTAAAGGCTTTTGACACAATTGATCAGAACATCTTACCTCACAAATTACATCACTGTGGAGTTAAGGGATTATCATATGAATGGTTTAATGGTTATTCAAGTAAATGATCTTTACAAACAGAAATTAAAAGGAAACCTTCACTTTTTTACATTGATTAACTTGGGCATTCAGCAAGGGTCAATTCGTGGTCTATTGTTGTTCTTGATACATGTGAATGATATTCTGAAATGTCTTAATTCTGGTCAAGCTATCATGTTTGCTGATGATACAAACTTATTTTTTGACAGTGTTTTATATATTGAACTATTTAAAAAGGCAAATGAGGAACTGCATGAAGTTGATTCTTACTGCAAACAAGCTTACTTTAAACACCAAAAAAACTAAGTCATAGCTTTTTAAACTCACAACAGCCCTCCAGTCCCATCCATTCTTGAAATCAGGCTAAATGGCAATGCAATAGACAAAGTAACATCTATTAGATTTTTAGGTGTAACAATTCATAAGCATCTAACCTGGAAATCTCATATAGAATTGCTGTTGAAAAAAATTAGAGCAGGCTGTGGCATAATACAAAAAGTAAAACCTTATCTTAACCTAAAAATACTTCGATTGCTCTGTTAAAGCATGATTCAAACCTTTAATACTGTATTTCTTCCTGGTGTTTCAACAACAAAACACTGAATCATAGACTCTACAACACAACAAATAAAGTGATTCCATTAGCATTAAATGCAAAAAAAGATGATATAAATGCAGTTATGAAAAAGCATAATTTGACAATATCAATCAATCAATTTTATTTTATTTTGGCCCAAATCAGCATACATAGGAAATAAATTTGACAGCAGTGGAAAATGGCAAAACGATATACGTCAATACATGCACATGAACAGAATTTAGATTAAATGTGAAGATAGTGGCATGCCCATCGCACCTGTAAGACAGCAGATAAATAAAAACACACACGTAGAAAATCATATACAGTATGTACAAAGTGTCGCTAGATACAATAAAAATATAAAACTGTCATGTTGTAATCCTAACAGGGGAGGCTATCAGGTGCTATACCTTGCCCAAGGGTGACATGGGAGCAACGACAGCTCCTTTACGTCTCAAGGCACATAAACCCTGTCGCCGGTTGTAGGTTTAAGTCATACACCTAGGACTAAATTAAACACATACCGGTAGCTATGATAAAAAAGAAGTTACTGTAAGTTAGTAGTACCCGTATGATATTCCCAGCTGCATTGTTCGCGTAAAATTTAATCAACTCAATTAATAATTAATTTGATGCAGAGTGACCTTAAAAGACGAAAATAACTTATCATCCTAAACTGATATGCAATTATAAAGTTTTAGTAATTCTATGATCTTCATGAATTGATCGTTCATGGTTGACTGTTCTCACTTCACGGTCACAACCTTCAGAGGTTCCATCTGAAAATGGAAAAAAGAAAGGAAGAAGGGCCAAAGGAAAAAAGGGCCGAATGGACAGATCGTCAGCAATAAAGAGAGCAGCTGATGGAAGAAGGCATAGAAGCAGGAAGATCATTGATGTTTCTAATAGCCATATAGATCAGGTGAAGTAGACAGTCGAATACCGAAGTTTGCTCAGTGGCGCCACATACGCAATTCGGTGATGAAGCGAGACCCAATTTTGAAAACGTCCTACACCAGTCCGCAGGCGATTGAGCCTTACCCAAGATGTTCTGGGCAGACTTATTCTAAGTGGCCTAAAACTGACCCTGGGAATAAAAGCACAGACCCTTGAATTAGTACCGTACTCTGCAAGTAGTCTGCGTTCCATTTACGTTTCGTTCACTGCTTCACGCGGATGTCCAATTCAGACAAACTATCTAATAGTTTCGACGCAGCAGGTACAAATGGGCGTCTTGATCTAATTCTCCTCAGGTGCACTTCCTGCTTCCCAACCAACTGTCCGTGCAGTACATGGTCAGGATCATGGATAGCACGATTCGCCAAGGAGAATGTCGCTCGTAATTGGCGGAGCTCAGCTGGCTGGATGCCTGCGAGGACAGGCAAGTCCTCCATTGGTGTGGGACGCAAGCATACAGTGACAATGCGCAAAGCATCATTGAGAATGCTGTCAATGAGGCGAGTATCCATACTATGACATCAAACTGGTGTGGAGAAGACCAAGGAAAGAGCAGAGATGCGCAATGTCTTGGCACCTGCACCCCATCTGGATCCCGCAAGTGGCCTCAACAGCGCAACTCGGGTGAAGAGTTTTTTTTCGCAAAGCCTCGAGGTGGTGAAGGAAAGTGTGCGACCTATTTAGCTTTACCCCAAGACACGTTGGGACTGGACAGATTTATGATGAAGTACAGACTGTTTAAATGATGAAGTATAATTAAGTTCTGAGCACCGCTTCTGTTAGCTAGTTCTTCAATGTCCCTATCAATTATTATTGAATTTAGCCTTTCAATGTCGAAAACTAGAATTTCTTTGTGTAACTTACTGAACATATTATCTTCAGAACTAGTGGGCTTGTCATAAAACGTCTGTCTGCCTTCGATGAAAGTGAAACTTCCATCAGAAGTTAAACGCAACTTTTCATCATAGTTTACGCAATCCAAACAAATACTTTCATTAAGTATTTTTTTCTGTTGTTTGAGCATGGTAGCAGATTTTGTGCTTGCATGTTGTTGACACGCTGCAATTTAATTTTTTTTTATTTTTTAATAAACAGCTAACGAGATTTGTTATTCGCGTGTGTGACGCAAATACATGCTTGTGCAAACTTTCCCGAGCTCTTCTTTCTTCAAATATCTAAATATGGTGATGCCTCTCCAGCATTCTTAATTTCCCTCAATACTAGCATCTCACATGCCAGTCATTCATGATCTTTCACAAAAAATTAAATATATACTAGCCGATTGTAGGCTAGTCCACTCACAGTGTTTCTGGCATAAAATTCAAATAAGCCCTTCTCGGCAGTTTAAGATCATGCCATCGATCCATTGCTGCATTAGGCCTACTGCATAGACCTCATACGAGGCCAACGTTTTTGACCTATATCACTAGGCACTTCACATGTCTCAACCGCATTGCGCTAGAATCAATATGCAGGGATAGCATTTGAGTATAACGTCAGCCTATTACAGTCAGTATAATGCGAAATAACAACACGGGACAACGTTGTTTCGGGTTACTGACCCTTATTATCTTCTTTCTTCGTAACTTATTTCATCGAGTTTTGATGTTAGATTGACTTACCAGCCAGCGGTAACCAGAATTTATTAAAAAAATTATATTCTAGCAATAAATTTTAAAAATAATTTAGACTAGTTATAAAATCAAATAAAGTTGATTTTACTGTTGACGATTTCCAACAGTCGAGTTTCAAAGTAAAAAAGATCGCGGTTTCTATCGGCTTTGATCTTGGTTGTCATGACTACTAATCCACCACCCCAAATCCGCACATAGAGAAAGGCCCAAATGCATAACACAACCTATCCCAATAATAAATAGCAGTAAAGATATGATGTAAAATGCCCCGATCGGGGAACAATACTGAGTTGACGTCATGAACACGTGACTAATGACCCCGATCGGCGTCATTACCTCCGATAAGGGCAATTTCTACCACTTGATCTAGTGTTCTCTACTGTAGAGATAGTATTTTCACTACATACACACTCAAAAAGATTTCACAAAAAATTCTCCGACCACAATATTAAATCACAGTAAATTCCAAGTAAGCACAGAATATGCACCAACTCTACATGAAACAACTTATCAAATGCTATGGCAGGATATGTACCATACATTGTTTCTGCTATCAAAATTGTTTGGTTAAAAAATTTAAATAAGCTAGTAACTGAGATTGTGTAAATCGTAAAGGCAAGAAAACCATGTTGAGCAAGTAAAATTAAATTATTTAAAAGCAAATATATAGTCAAACATCTTCGTATGAATCACACTTTCCATTACAAGACGTAATATACTAGGCTAAATAATGTATAGGTTAATAACTATATACCACCTTTACTTTACGAAATCTTTTTGCACGTAAGTAAAACTAAAGCTTTCTTACACGCAGCAGGCACACAATGCTTTTTAAAGATAATTCGAACTGTAAAGTCATACATTAAAAAATCTCACTTGCTTTATTTTTTATAAAAAAATCCTAGGTATGTGATCTGGGGTCTTTGATAACTTACTAAAGGTTTCATTTGTTTTAAAATCGTTTCAAACATCTTCAATTGTTTCAAAGCCACTACGATAAAGTCAGCATCAACGAGAAATCGAAATAAAACTCGCGCATTCTTGCTGTTAGTAAGTGTTTAATCAGACCGGACTATCACGAATAAGCGAATGGGCGGCGCCCTTGTAATAAAATACACGTTAAAATATCTTCCATTGACACAACAACGCAATTTCCAGATGTGGAGTCGAATTGCAATCCAACAATCTTTCAATATGACCTGAAACAAATTTAGAGTCGAAACGTGTTATGGGGACGAACGGAATGTCTGCATTTATGATTAAAGTTAACTCAAAGTGAGAGTTAGTTATTGATAGAGACGGAATATCCGTGCTACGTCGTTGTAATTTGCTATTATTTCAAAGATAGGGGTTATAAGTAGAGGAAGGAGTTTGGTGCGTCCTGGCCAAGAAAATGTAAAGTTGGTGAATCACGAGGATTGAGTAATTGTGACTGCTGCGTTAATAAAAATCTTACTACTTCTTTGTTTGTATTCTGTTTCGACTCCCAGATCTTAAGTTTTATATACAGGGTGTCCGTAAAGTTACTATACAGTCTTATAAGTTACTTCGACGGAACTGTTACAGCAGAAAGGTACCTGGACAAACTGAGAAATGTCATCGTACCGGCATTGAAACAACGACCAGATTTCAATAAGTTGTACTTCCAACAGGATGGAGCCCCACCCCATTATGCTACAGCTGTCCGAAATTTACTGGATGAGACATTTCCTGATAAATGGATCGGCAGGCGAGGGCCCATTGAATTTCCTCCACGATCTCCAGACATAACGCCAATGGGCTTCTTTGTCTGGGGAGTCATCAAAGACTCTGTGTATTCGAGAAAGCCAAGAAGTGTTGAAGATCTTCGACAATTTGTTATTGATGCATTTGCCAACCTTGATCATGACTTGTGCACCAAAGTTTGTCATAGTGTGGTGTCACGTTGTCGAGAATGTATTGAAGCTGAAGGCCTCCAATTTGAATATTTGTCATAGAAATTGTTTGCCTTGATTATTACAGTCTTTTCGGATGTAACACATGTATTTTCTGAGATTTTTATAAACATAAAGGTGTTATTTCTTTTGTTACAAATAAATATTGTAATACAATATCTTACTGTACTGTTAATATATTACAGGGTGTCTGTATAGTAACTTGTAAGACTGTATAGTAACTTTACGGACACCCTGTATATTTAGCTTAAACAAGATTTTTGTGCTATTAAATGTCAAAAATTCGCAAGGGGAGCAAGAACTACGTTTCATTTGGTTTCACAACAGTTACTAGGAACGGCCGTGATTGTGTGCAGTGTCTTCACTGCTCGGTCGTGATGTCAAATGCTTCATTACGACCCTGCAAACTAAAAACCATTGCGACAAAAAGCTTTCCCAAAGGAAGGATGATGACATCAATGCTCTGTCCGCCAAAAAATTACGATACGACCGGGAAGCGACGCTACCTCATTTGGGATTTATGGTAGAAGAAAAGCCTACTCTTCAATGCAGCTACGAGGTAGCATATCGAATTGCGAAGTGCAAGAAGCCGCATACTATCGCTAAGGAACTTATCAACTCTTGCGCAGAAAAAATGGTTGAAATAAAGATCGGATTGGGGACGAAATAGAAAATCAAGCAAGTTTCGCTCTCTAATGACACCATTCGCCGACGCATTGACGACATGGCTGCTAATGTGTGCTAGCAAGTTTACTCCGAAATCAAGCGAAGCACGCTCCAGGACTGGACGAGTCTACCGATAACGCTTTGGAAAGCCACTTGATCGCCTTCCCCGGTTACGGAAAAGATAGAAAGATGAAGGAAGAGTTCTTGTTTAGCAATACACTGCCAGCCACAATAACTGTTGCTGATGTCAAAGCTCTTGTGGACTTTTTTTGAAGTCAACGAGCTTGGTTGGGAGAATTTCAAGCACATCTGTACTGACGGTGCTCCAGCGATGATTGGGGTCAAATCAGGGTTTATTGCACTGGTAAAGAACTAATGGCCTCATGTGACGTCCTCGCACTGTTCTCTACACTGATACACTCTAGTATCAAAAACTCTACTTCTAAATTTGATGGAAATTATGGACGCTGCGGTCAAAGTGATCAACTTCATTCGTTCGAGGGCAAAGATCATCTGGTCTTCCAACTTTTGGCCGAAAAAATGCGAGCGCAACATGTGGGACTTTTATTTTATACCAAAATCGGTTGGCTATCGAGAGGCAAATGCCTCTCTCAGTTGTATTAACTTAAAAATGAGGTTGAAATCTTTCTTCGAGAAAACAAAAACAACCTGAATGTCCAATGTCACAATGAAAAGTTTGTTGTGATGCTTGCGTACCTGGCCGATATATTTGGCCTCCTCAACGACATGAACTTGTCTTTGCAAGGCCTTAATGTGACAGTCAGTGACGTTAAAGACAAGCTGGCTGGGCTAACTGCTCGAATTGGAGTCTGGTAAGCACGAATCAAGATAGCGTCCACTACTTCGTTTCCTTTGTTGGAAAGGCGCCTGAGAATGAATAGGATTGATTTGCCAGATAACATCAAAACTTGCGTCATAAAGCATCTTAAAATCGTCTCTACTGAGTTTCGATCATATTTCAACGACGACTCGTTGCGTGTTTCATGGTACAGAGACCTGTTTAACAGTGAAATTGACCCTAATGCCGAAGAAGCAGAGGAGTTGGCAGAGTTCAAAGTTTCGAATGCTATGAAGTTGGCATTCAAAAACAAAACTAACGACTCCAGCTTTTGGTTGTTTCTTCATGATTCATATCTACTACTCAGCAAGAAGGCTTACCTAATTGTCCTTCAACTCGCAACTACCTACCTTTGCGAAGCTGGATTTTTTGATCTGGCGTCTATAAAAACAAAATCCAGAAATTTCCTCAATGTATAGAGTGACATTCGCCTTGCTCAGTCCAAGACGGAGCCAAATATCAAAGGTCTTCTTAGGCGAGTACAAAACCGTTTCGCTCTGACTACGTTAATTTAAAGCAGTGGTTCTCAAACTGTGCGCCGCGACTCCACGGTGCGTTGTTTTAATTTTCCAAGGGCGTCGCAGAATAATTTGGTTTTTCGCCAATAAATCTAGCTTTTATTGCATCAAAAGAACTCTGATCGTAGATTCCTTTTATATTTTCTTCTGACATTCATAATCAATTGCATTTTTACTGCAGTGTTTTTAATGCACTGTTGTAACTGTTGACTTGCTTTTTAAAAATCAAATTGCTGAAGCTTAACAGGCGAAAAATGTATGAAAAATAAAGCATTCAGTTGTATGTTGGACGAAAACAGGAAAAATGAGTTACAAACTTAGAAGAGCGAAATTTTACGATTGAAAATGACAGACCAAAAACAAAATCTTGGGAGCATAAGGACAGTTATTTAGATTTTGGATCACACTTATCTCACAGCACGGCAAACTAAACTTTAAGATGCTGTTTGGTGCGTTGCAAAGTCTTGCAAGTTTTGTAAAATGCGTCGCTTCGAAAAAAGTTTAAGAACCACTGATTTAAAATAAATTGACTGCGATTGGTTCAATATTTTGACTGTAATGCGTTTATTCTTTTGATTTCGTTTGCTGACTTTTTGATTATTGAACGTGGCGAATAAAATAACTGATGGAAATTTGTTAAAAATAAAACTAAGTATTTTTATTGAAGAGCATGGGGCCACAAGTGATGAGAGTCTTTGGAAAGGGGTCACGAATCATGAAATTTGGAGAACCACTGCTCTAGACCAGTGTTTCTTCACTGACGCGATGGCGTGGTGGTTAGAGCCTACGCTTCGCAGTCGGTAGACCTGGGGGTTCATTTCCCAAGTCGAGTCATACCAAAAAACTTTAAAAAATGGTATTCAACGCTTTCCTGCTTGGCGCTCAGCAAAATAAGATTAGTGTGGAGAACAAGCCGGCAAGCTTGCTTGTGTCCTCGGGCAAGACACTCAACTCAATGTCTCCGTCTTTATGTGGCAGACAGATGGTGGGGCCAAGCAGTCTACTCGTCGTGGTGGCCCCAGTCTAACTGAAGGCTTGCAAACCGAGCATGAGCGCTAACGTAGTGGTGGCTATATATACATCTTCCTGCATAAAACTCACAACAAATAGGTCAAACGACGAAGAAGAAGACCGGTCTTACGCTGCGGCGTATTTTTGTATCGAAAACAGCAATATTCTTTTTTTGCGGGGCTTAAACTCACATTGGCGAAATTTGTAAAGTGAAGACTTTTTTTTGAGATTAATGTCAAGTTTTTCTCGATCCGTGGTAATAGACAGTGCTTAAGATCTTGAAACCCTCAGTATGTTAAAGAACAATGCTGAGAGTGGTATTCAAACCCCTATCTGTATAACATTTAGTCAAATTGGCTTGGCTTATGATTACTTACTTCAACACAACAATAGGCATATTGCTAGACAAGCTGATTCAGTACTTGTTTCGCTGAATGTAGTTCTGGCTTTAAGCTAATGCACTATGTACCATTTCCAATAGAGCTAATGCATTCTACTATGGGATGACAAGCCTCTTCCTTACAGGTTTCACGCTTGATAAAAGCAGCTTTCTTGATCACTCAGGTTATTCATTTTAATATTAAAAAATACGCACAAAAAATCATGGCGAAAAAAAATTCTGTTTAATAGCCTTATGAACAGAAGTTCAATAATTTAAAGAACAATAACAATACATCCAATCAAAACAAAACAAACAATGTACACCTATGTCAAAACAAATACATGAGCAAGACCAGTGGTGGATTTAGAGTAAGGTAAGTGAGACAGCTGCCTCAGGTCCTCTTCCAGACAAGTCTTGGAAACTGTCTTTTGCCAGGCAAAATAGTGGTAACCTCCGAAAAAAACAACGGTGTTTCGTTGTAAGTTTAGGACCGAAATCCTAATTTATCACAAATTTCTTAATCCAGACCTTCGAAATAGAAGTACCTTCAAATGAAGAAAAACAAGAATGCTGTCAAAATAACCACTTGGCCAATCGGGGACTTCTCATGAAATCTTGCCTCAGGCCCCTTAAATCCTCGATCCACTATTGAAACAAGACCGTATTCAAGAATTGCTTTTTGAGGAAGAAATTAAGTAGGTGGTGATTGGAGTCACAGGAAGGGTGGACTGTCTATTTCAAATAACGCGGTTTTAGTGGATGACACTCCGATAATTTATTTGTAAAAAAAAGGTTTGTCGAGTCCACCCCAGTTGTCACGGACCGAGAAACATCGCTGGTAGTGGTCCGAAAGGAGGATATTTTTCCTAAAAAACTATCAGGTACCCAAGAAAAGCATACTTTAGAAAAAATAATTGTTTAATATTTGAGAATTAGATGCGAGTTTGAATACGATCCTAGGTCTCAAAATCAAAAACAAAACAACAATACAGAAGAGATGAAAAATGAAAAAATTGCATTAATGTGTGATCTGTCATGTGCGTACACTAAAAGCAGCTGGACGCTTATGCTCAGCAAGCGTGCGCTGAAGTATTTTAGTTTGCCAAAGCGCAAGCTGTTTTGAGCCTGCTTTCAGCAAAATAAACAAACAAGTAAATACTTTTGCGTAACTAACAAAAACTTTAGCATACGATTGCAAAGTGCCTACATTATCTGTAAAACCGGGTTTTAGGTTTAATATCCGACAAAATTAAACGCAATTAAACAAAAGTCAATACAGCATTCATGGAAATTGTAAAATCGATTTTATTTATTGTAGAGTCAGTAATTACAATATGCAATTAAGTCCATATATTGTAAGGACTTGGGCGATCGAAGAAAAACTAAATTTACATAAATAAACACATGGCTGTTTTTAGCGTTTAAAAATTGAACACTGATAAAGCCTTGAGCAACCAAACGGTTTCAAAAAAAAAGATTGTAATAAACAGTATGATACTTTTATCAAGTAATAAACAGTAATAACTTTTATCAAGGTTGATATTTTTTAAATAATAAATCCTTTATTTTATTTAAGAAACAACCCCGATGGCATGAAGTTCTAAAATGGAGGCGAGCAGCTTCGGCGTTTTGCTTTTGTTTTATATTTTGATTCTGGTGCGGCAAGGTTCAGTAAATTTTTTTCACTAAGATTAGATCAAAAGTTCTTAAACATTTTTTAACAGGGACCACTACTATAAGTTTTTGGTTTGTCCCGTCTCCTTTGTGGCTTAGTTCAGGGATGGTGAACCACTGACCCACCCATTGTTTCCAAAGAAAAACTTAATTATGCTTAGGGTGGCAAATAGTGAGGATATTAGCGTCGAGAGATAGCGATCTCAGAAAAAAGGTCTTCATGTTTGTTTGTAAAGCAAATTGTACAAACATTTTAATTGAAACTCCACGGACCCCATTTTAAAACCCCCTGGATTACATTGATTTAATTTCGGAAAAAAATCTCTCTTAAGAAAATTTATAAATACTGAGTGAGAATATCGCTTTTGGGATACGGGTATAATTCTATGTCAATAATTTTGTTAGTCAGGGCAACAACTTTAGGTGCATTTAGACGACAGCAGCCAGCGAAGCAAACAAAAAATCGATTTGTTTGTTTTATCATACTATGGGGATGAAGACGTTTTCTTTAATCATATTACACAATAAAGCAAAGAAAGCTACTTGATAGTCACAACACCATGTAAACACAATTTGATGCATATTTACCGAGAAGTTGTTGAAGTGGTTGTGGTTTGCTCTTCAGGGGGCCTGCTTTTCGGATTTTCTTTTGGTTCCGACAAATTGAGATCCGGAACAGCAATGCAAGTGCAGCCTTTTACTCTTTTTATACGCTTCGTAATAAATCGTGGCATTCTTGTTTTCCGAATATTTCTGCACCGCATCCGTACAGAAACTTCTTCTTCACGCTTTGGTTTACAAAACGAACAAGACTTAAAATAATCTGCGTCCAGATCTTGGTTGAGGTCAACAATGATGTCTTTCGGTATGTAAAATGAGTTGCATTGTCCATAGCAAAACTGATTGATAAGGACGCCATGGCAATTGTTTCTGGTGCTCACTTTTTGTCTCACTGGCTGGGACTTGCACCAGTCTTTTTTCAAGTATCTCCTCTCGGTGACAATTTTTGCTCTCATGCTGGTTTTCAAGATGTTCTCATTTTTTCTGCCTCTTTTACTCCGGTATTCTCTGCTACGAGAGTTCTGCTTATTTTTTACAGCAACTTTTTCAGTGGAATAGTTCGTTTTGTTTCTACCATCCATGTTTCCTTTTTCGTTAGAATTATTTTTGGAAGTTATTTTCCGCCTCGAATGCTTCCTTCGGCTACAGCAGCTTATTTGAACAAGCACGACCAATACCAGCAAAGCCACAATAACTTTTGACGATGCTTTCATTTTTGTTCCTATTTTCAATTTATGTACAGCGTTTGCTTACTGTGACTTTATTTTACCGCACGTATTATTTTCGTACTATTGTAGTTTTTTGCAGCCTGTGTAGGTTTTTTCTTGCAGCCTGTTTTCGTTTGACTGGGTGCTTTTAATGCCTGGAGTATAACAATGCTTTTATTTATGCAAAATGCTATAAAAACAAAATATTTAATAACAGGTTCTCTAAAAATGATTTTGTCGAGTCAAAAAATATTAAATTACATTTAATGGCTTATTTTTGAAATGTAGTCTTGGAAAAGGAAAACAAAACTTAAAAAAAAATTTTTATTCAAATTGTGCGTACTTATCGGTGTGCTAATTGCTATAAAACAACTTTAAAAAACACTGATATTTTGCTTGACGATTTTCTCCTGTAATTAGTTGAATCCCCATACAACTTTCTCAATGTGCAGGTAATATATTTCCGTGACCGAAAAATTATCCAGCTAGCTGACTGAAGTTAGAAGTTCGAAAAAGCATGTTTGGCCAATTTTCGCTTTTTCGCTCAATCGAGAAATTAAACTTCCGGGTCTTCAACTCTGTTTAAACTGAGGTAGTCGGTTGCCAGTACTGAATCGCAAATGGCTCTGTGTTGATCGATACCAATGATTTTAAACAGAAGATAAGCAGATATGAAACTGTTTGTTTCTCATTTTTTCTTTTTTCAATCTACGTCAGTTCTAGTGATTAAAGGTAATTATTTTTTCACTTTTTGTAGCTGTCAGTCATTTGAAATGTAACTTGAGCTTAGTCGGGCGTCGCTGGAAAAACAAACGAATAAAGGCGGTTTAGACACGCGCCGGCGAACGCTTTTCGTTTTAGGCTGACAGGCGGCCTCAGGTCCAGCTCTTGTCGCCAGACCGATCTTCTTACGCCATTCAGTCGAACAAGCGATACTTCGAATCATTATTAACAAACAATAGAATTTTCGAATCAAAGCTATTTTTTGAGGTCGCCACACGAATGCTTTCACGTTGACAAGTCACTCATTAGCCTTTAACGTGCGGAAACGTTCAACAAAACATCTGTTTTCCGATATTCAAGGATGCTGGACTCTATTGTTGCATATCTTATTATTGTCTTATGAACATGATTTCAAAATATAATTAGCATTTGCACAACCATTTCACACTAAGGCGGTATGCTAAAAACCAAGGAAAAATGACATAATTAAAATCTGTATTGTTTCAAATGCAGCGTAGCTTTGTCTCGTTAGGTCTGTCTCCATTCTTCATATTTTTGTGGCGCCTGGCTACATGAAAATGGCGTCGTTAGGGCTGGAAAGAAAAACCATGAAGTTGAATAGATTTTTGCAGTTGCTTTGTAAACGCCGAACTGCTTTCTTTTTTTATAAACCACTCCAAGTCGATTAGTTCTTATCACAAAGACAAAAATCTTCAATTGATAAATCAACTTACCTCGCCGCTTAATCTTTGTGATCAAGCTGCGACTGGTGTGGGCTTGTCTTGGTTTAGATGACAAGATATTCTTCGTTAAACCAATAAACAATACACTGCACTATATTAATTTACATTTCGATGCCGTTAATAGGTATTTGTAGATTGGCCGATGAAGATTCTGGCAAACAATGGATAAAGGATTAACTTTGCAAAAATGTCCTAAAGAGACGAATAACAAACTAATTCAAAACAATAAGCATATTTCGCAAATCTCACCGACCAACTTCGCATTGCATACTGCGCATTAGCGACCTTTTTTTGCATATTTTCTTGCTCGCTTTTGGTTTGACGTTACAAAACATTTTGATACAATTTTCTACACGCTTACAACGGCCAGTGTGAAACAATCTTATTCCTTCGAGCGAACTGCAGACAGTGACAATGTTTTATTCTATCAGTTCGCTCAAAGTGCATTGCTGGCCTCCTGTATTACTTTGAGTCTATTCCTTTTTCAGAATGTCACATTTTGCGATAAACATTTTGAGAAAATATAATATAATGTTGTTTTGTGGCGCTTTTCGACTGTAACGGTTTTTTGGCGCCAAGACATATTTTTATCACGATTGAGTAATTTTTGTTCGTTCCATATTTCATTCTACACATTATTCCTATTAGTGAGCGCCAAGCAAAGCAAAAGATTTGTGGACAACCTTTTAAAACCGTCATCAAAACTCGATGAGGGAAATGAACCCAAGGCCACTAACCACGAAGCGGACGCTCCAACCGATACGTCGCCGGTTTGCGATATTCTGGAAACCGTATTCTGGGCGTTTCATCTTGCATCAACAAGGCCATTTGCATGTGACGTGCTGACCCAACGCACGCTAGAAAAGTATCACCTACAATGAAAAATAAAGCTTAATCTCTTTCCAATAAAATGTATGGCACTTCTTTAGACGAATCAGCTTGAGTGACGTAAGTTCAAGGGCTTTGCTTTATTTTTTTGCCTCACCATTATATGCGAAAAAAATATATTAGCGTAACATTTATCCAAGAATCTGCTAGCAAACATTAAACAACCTAAAGGTTTACTAGTCTACATACAAAGTGACCGAAAATTTCTAAAAAAATAAATCTTACTAGAATTATAAAGTCACCCCTTAATATATCGACGGCTGCGGATTATTTCCCTACTACTTAATATCGGCATTTGCCCTTTGCATTTGTGGCGTCATAGAGTCATACTTTGGTAATGAAAAATAAAAGTTTCATCTTTGCGATTTTGACCTGTTATTGTGACAAATAAAAGGCACCACCTGCATGCATACAGGCTAATTACGAAATAGATCAAAACTATTTTTATGGGCTAATAGGCCTAATGGTATATTCAAACACACACAAAATCTATGAAAAGAAAACTGTTTTCGGAGATTAGTTTTTCAGACTTTATATTTTGCAAACAATTTTTTAATTTAAAGGCTTTGTAAAAAACAAAGATAAATTTAAGGTCCGTTATTATTAACATACGTTTGAGTGTATTAAGAAGCGAGCTAAAACGGTGGTGAAGTGGTTGAAGCATCCGCGTCGCAGTCGTGAGACCAAGATAGATTCTTTTGTCGCGTCATGCAAAAAAATGTAAACAAGTTTTTCGCATGCTCACAACTTTTTCGCTAATCACACAACATGTAAGAGATGAAAAAAAGTCAACGAATTTGATTTTCATGTCCTTGAAAAGGGTAGGTAACGGGATTTCATTGTATTCGTGTGACTGACAAAGGGTGAAGCCGAGTAGTCTACTTGTCACAGTGGCTTTTTCGTTTTATTATTGCGGACTAAAAATATGTGTTTAATCGAAAGCTTGAAAATCACATCAACGAGAATAAGCTTCCGGAATACAAATTGCAAAACCGTGTAAAATTTAATTTTGTCTTTTCAATCTGGCGTCATCAGTTTTAAGCAATAATTGTAAGTCTCGGAGCTCCAATCTTGCGGGAAATCTAATGCGATAGATAACAGAATACTAACATCTTGTGCAACTCATCACGTATAACATGCATAGAAAAGAGATTGCGAAGCGATCTCGTGATCTTTGGCTTAGCTCCCATCCATTCAAGACGTTGTGATCGAACCTGAACTTGACCTTGAGACAATCGACGGTTCCGCTTGACCACGCAGCAATGCCGCATTGAGCGTTGATCTGTAAAGCTTTCCTAGCCGGACCCTCCATCCATCGCACCGCGCGGCCGTCGCGGACGCTTCAGCGTGGTAATTTAAGCGTACGCATCGCTGCCGATTTAAGCGTACGCATCGCTGTCGATGGACCTGGTCGAGCCTTGCCAAAAACTTGAAAAATTCTATTCACAGATTTCAAGTTTGAGATTCAGTAATTGGAGTAGGCTTTTGAAAACAATGAAATATGATCTTAAATTTACTCAGGCAATTACGCCTTGGTGCTAAAAAACCGTTTTAATTAAAATCGCTTTCCATAACATGAAATTTCACTCTGCCACGATTGCAACAGCTGACAAGTGGGGGCTTTAGTAAAACGTGCTTTTCGAAATTTTCTGCCTAAATGTTAGGAATTTTATTTGGAAATAAAACAAGCCTTTATTTCAATGTCAAAATGCCTCTTTTTTACAGAATTCGGTGCACGTATCTTACGCATCCTCCCTTCCCACCTTTTCTTATTAATTCAGCATTACACCCAATCGGAAGACTGCATGTATTTCAGCTTATAGATGCAGAGCATACGATAGATGCACTCTAGTCTTTCTTTTCCTTTTTCGATAGAATAAGTTCCTTCTCTTTATTTAAGAATAAAAGTCAACTCGAGGTGCAAGAAATTGCACTTTTATAATTTAGGCCTAATGCTCCAAATTTCATTGCGATTGGAGGGAAAACAACGTGCCCCCGGCCCTCCTTTCCTCTTCTGAACATGCTACTACAAATACAGGCTAAACTATACATGTATGTAGATCGAAATCTGTGACTTTCTTAGAAAAAGTATTGAAGATGTACAAGGAATTATTCAATCCCGAGATATTGTATGAAATTGGCTCCGTTGTGTCTACATAACATTTATTAAGGAAATGAAACAATGTATAAACACCACAGGGCAAGATTAAAGGTGGTATAATTAGTGCCTAAAAAGAAAACAAGTCTTTAGTGCATATTTTATGTTAACCACCTGACTATGTTTGAACAAATAAAAATTTGACACTAAAAGGCTTAAGAACAAAAACAAAGCAGAGAGTGGAGGAAGGAAAAGCGAGAATTAAAGCTGAAGCCTCTTCTTTTAAACATATCAACCTCCAAACAGATTCCCGACTACAAAAAGTGGTTTAATTTGCATTTCAAAAGTGTTTTTTTGGCAAATTTACTTTTACCTCCGTTTCGGTTTTCTTATCCTCTTTATCAATATTTGCAGCAGTTGTGTGCCTAAAAAACGATTAGCTTAAAATAGCTTAAAAGCCTTCTACTGAGTTTGAAAAATGTTCTCGCTCTATAGCACGTTTTAGCTTGCTCGCAGACCTAGGTATTTGACACTCGGCTTATTTCGTTGAGCAGCCTAGACTTATTTCCTAACATTCAATGCCCAAATTCTACCATCACGAACTCACAAATTAAAGTGGTAAAAGTTGCCATTCCTTAATCAAATAAGGTTTACCAGCTACTTTGTTTGAATAAACATAAAAATAAAGCAAGTAAGAAAAAAGTTGTTAGTGCTAAGCAGTCCTTTTTTTCTATGTTCATATCCTTATTTTCAAGGACTATTTCACGGAAAATAGTGTTCCTATATTTTATAAAAAAAACTTTTTCGTTTTGTCGTGGATCTTTATTTCGTCGTATTTTTACCAATATACAACTCTTAATGCAACCTTTACAACATTTTAAATTTAGATTTAGTGTAAGGAATTGAGCAAGCTGGGCTTAGCTTTGAGACTTTGAGCGAACTATTTGCGATCTCTAAAAATAGTTGAAAAGAACATTTTTTTATTCATCCAAATTTTTGTTTCCAGATCAATCGAAACCCTCCCTGTAGACGGTGGATTGGTAATGCTAACGTACTGCGATGAAAGTAGAATTCCTTAAGCGTTTAGTAAAAAAACATCATTAATTTTTACTCGCTTGAAGAGTAGGTTTTTAAACTGAGAGCTCAGGAGATAACATATAGGCATTATAATTTTCGAGTTATGTAGTTGGCACCTATATAATTATGTTGAATTGTCAGTGTATTCGAAGCAAGACGCACGGTTCGAAACCAAACTGTGAGCTTGGAAGCAGGCAAAGACTTCACTCCATCATGATGCTTGCAACGATTCTCTTTTCAAAGAAACACTATCGAAATACGGTAGTATCTTCTGTGTCGTCTTTAGCATTTTTTTTCGCTGTGTATGCCTATGGTTACTATTACGTTTTGGTCTGAACAACACGCAAAAATTGCTGGTTCTGCGACACGCTTGATGCAGTTTTCCGCATCTACCATTTCCGCGTCGTACGTGAACCGCACTGTAGGTGCATTTGCCATTTCAAGTCAAGTGCTTTGCTAAAAAATGTTTTTGAGACAATCGTCAATTCTGAGAAGTTACTTTAACATGTAGCAAGCTAACTTTAAAGCAAATGTTTAGTTTCGAGAAATGACGACCCATTTTACTACAAATATAACATCAGATGAGCAAAGAGTACAGATGACTGCAAAAAAACTTTACACTGTACAAACTCAGTACTCATCCATAGATGTCGTAGGGGTTTGCGCAAGCTGGGTTTGTTGGTGCAAATAGTTCGAACCCGAAGCATGACCTTCTAAATTAATGGTGATTTCATGAAGTTATTTCGAATGTACGAACAGCAACGTGGTCTAGTAGGTTGGCGCATAGTTTACATAGCGACCGTGATCAAAAAATCGCGCCTTCAAACCTTATGATGATAAAGTTCTGAGGAAAAACTTTTTGCAATTATTTTCTTTGTTTAGCAGGTTCTTACAGGCAGCAAAGTTATTGAAATTACTACCACGAAATTCAAGCGGATAGTTGAAACTAAGAAACTCCAAAATACGTCTGGTCAATTGCCCAATGCATAGCGACTCAGTCTATGGTTTCGAGTTTGAAGAATGAAATGTCATTTATAAGAAAAATTAAAATTATCGCTTTAAATACTCAGCCTACAAACTTCCGACAACAAATTGAACATTCAGATCAGAACACCACCTGACGACAGTCGCGTGTTTGAAAAGAGACCATTGCACCATGCCCTTCTTTGAAACATGGCATGGCTCAAAAAGAAAAGAAAGGGTTCCTGCACAAGTTGATATGTAGTAAAAAGACGTCGCCTTCCAGATTAACTGCAAATTGGTAGCTGCCCACTTTTTTTAACAACCTCGATGTAACACTGACGGCCTAAAAATACTTGGAAGCCTACTGTTCCTTAATCAATATTGAAAATCAAGCATCTACTTTCTGAAATCACAAGACTCCAACAAAGCGTGGATTGGCTTGCAATTTATGTCGAAGTTGTTTTAACATTTTTGCAATTTCAAAAATTTAGCGTGAGCAAATGCTCTAAACGAATTTTTGAAAAGGTTGAGAATAAGTAGAACCAAGTTTATTGACTGGCCGTGTTTGCAAAAGAGTTAAAGCTTGAATTTGAAACCTAATTTGATCATTTTTATCAAAAAAATTTTAGTACGAATTATTATTTCTCTGATTTTAAAAGCCAATTTTTTTTTTCTGGAGCATCAAGCAAAGCTTTCTTGTTTCTACTTGATAGTGAGCTTGCTAATCAAAATCTGCTTACCGATGCCAAAAGCCGCTCTTTCATTATATGGTTTTGATAGGACCAGCATATTCCCAATATCACCAGTAAAACATCCTCAAAACCCGAATCCGAAGTCAGTTGTAATGAGAATACATTCTTACTGGAAATTGCTTACTCATTTTTTCTTCGCCCCCCCAAAAAAGGCCTCTCATTACTCAATATTTTAAATTGCTTTTATTTTTAAAAACAAGATTTTGCTTGGAATCTCGCTTTGATTTTTACAATTGGTCAGAATTCAAAATGGTAATTAATAAGGAAGACATTCAAACATTTTTAAGTGTTCTTCAAGAACAAGTTTATTTTCTTGAAACAGATGATTTCTTCAAAAAAAAAACGGAAGTGTAGTTGCCCTACCGAGCCGTGGTGCTCAAATTTATTTTTGGCAACTCAATTTAAAAAAAATTCTAGAAAAGTTCAGTCTGCAAATCTTCGCAACCTAGTCCACGCTTTTGCTTTCATCTGCGAGCAAATGTAAAAACCTTTTCTCTGTTTTTTAAATCGCAGGTAATCCCAAGAAAATTGCTTGCGATCCCATTTCTAGTTGCGAATCACGGTTTGAGGTCCACGACCCTAATATACGATAGCTCAACGTGACGGCATTGTGGACTGAGTTTTAGAGAAGTTACCGAAACACCGCGAGTTAAGCGCTCATGCGAAGCGTTGCTTTGTACGCCACTTGACCGAGCGAAACCGGCGTTTGCTGTAAACCTCACATTTCGAGTTTAAACTAAGACCTGCGCCAACCGCAACGACATGTAGAGATAACTGCCGAGTCTACGACCGTAAGATCGCTTCGTGACAACGTTCCCTCTAATTTTTTGTTCGTCATGTACGGGAAAATTTGTGAAGTGTGCGCTCTTAAAACATCTAAATTTGTATTGAAAAAATATGTAAATTTCATCTGCGGCATGATTTTACTTGTGTGTGCGCGCACAAGCGCACAACTTGGAGGGAGCACTGCTTCGTGGTCTCCTAAAATTCTCGATATATCTTGGGTCTGGTGTGGTGGATAAGCTCTATAAAAAATACTGGTCTCGCCATTAATGTAAGTGTTTGTCGATTAGGTTTTGGCAGTTATTTGCTTGTAGAAGTGCTCTCAACGTGGTCGAGTGTGTTCGAGCGTTGTTCATCACGACCATGGTCGTCGGTTCAAAGGTCACGTTGTTGTGTCTTTAGAAAATAACTTTAGAGCAATTTTCTCGGCTTGATTTCAGGCTTGTGGCAGAAATTCACTATGCCGATAGTACCTGTGAGTCCGAACCGGATTTGAACTCAAAATTTTTTATGTACAATCGCAAAACTTTCTGTGACGGAAAGAAAAATAAATAGCATAAGCATAATGCGTAGGTGTAGTGTTTGAGATTTATTGTAGATACAACCACCCCACTGACAAATCCAGAAAAATTAATCGACAGTGCGGTCAAATAAAGTATTTTGAGCTTTTATAAAACTAAACAAAAAATAACTTTCATCTTATTCTCAACTTATTTGTTTCTGAAAAATATTTTCAGCGTGCTTTCGAGAATAAAAACAATTTAGGAGTTTACTTGAAACCTTTGCCTATCTAAGGAGAGTTTGGCCCCAACACTTGCCCCATTGGATTTATCAATAGATCAGCGTACAAAGTCGAAAATTTTTCCTGGAAAAAACGTTCCAAAACAATCCTCAAAAGATTTTATGTTGAGAAAGTAGAAGCGAAGCGATGGTCATAAATTTCTAAGTTAAAACATCTTCAGCAGGCCTTTTTGATAACCGAAAATTGAAGCTATCTCACAATTAATTTAAAAACTCGTTGTTTCTTTAGCGCAACCATTCGATTTTCTTCCCGTAGTCAAATTGAAACCGCCAACACCGCTAGGCCTACTTCTTTATTGATGACCACGCGTTTGGGGAAAAAGAGATCAATGCATACAACGTCAATCGACACAGGGAGTCGACATTAATATCAATCTGTAAATTTCAACTTTAATCATATGTTTCAAATAGCAGGGCTGCAGAAAATCTGGCTGAAAGTGAATGCAACTGAACTTCTCAAATTTAATTTTAAAATAAAAATTCCTCGCAAATATCTTATAACTTGTAAACAAAATCTTTCCCTCATTAATGCGGCAGCAATACATGACTACGCCTTATGGAAAATCCAGCAAAAACTTTTGAGGGGTGGCGTCAGAGCACAAGTTCTAAATGCGGGACTATTTTGGTGATGCACCTTTTTTTGGAGATTTCACAAGAATATAACAAAAATAGAGAAGATTTAGCTAATTTTTGTAGTAGACTATTTTGTATGAATTAAGCTTAAATGATTTTCAATTTTTCAAAAGAAATTTGAGAAGTTAACAAAAAACGAGTTTTGATAAATTTTGTGGCCGTGGGCAATTGTCTTCTCGGCCTCCCTGTTGCGCTTTTCCCTGTGCTTGTCGGATAAACTAGCTACTGTAAAAGCAAATAAAAATGTAGCTCTACAGTACATAAGTAATTGGAAATTTTTTTCTAGCCGACTCTGTCGGCGTCGCCCGGCAGGCTACCAGTCGATTTTATTGGGTTAGAAATAAATCTTCTGCAGGCTGCGCCGGTTTCACCCATATAACATTTCTGACAGCAGTAACAATACGTTGATACGAATGGGGACTTAGCCCCTGTGCCCCTAATTCTAATCGCTGTGCCGTTACTTAAAACTGGTCTTACAAACTCCCTATCATTTCACAAATTCTATTCTTTTTTTATATAAGAATAGGGGCACAAAATCAAAGTTTGGGGTGGGCACAGTAATGGTGGTAGTTGTACAAATACAGAAATAAGTTATTTGTTGTTAAGCTTTTTCGTGACTTGATGCAACTCACCTTGTAAAAACATTTGTGACACCAATTTCCTTGGCTTCACCTATGTGTCTTGGTCCTGGAATAGAGCAAAATGGGCTATATCTCAATGGCGGATTGAGGGAGGCTCCACCAACCTTTTTTAGTCTTGGTTTCGTGAACTCATCTGTTAATATTTGTCTCGTAAAAGAAGTTTGCTTAAAAATTAAACCTCGAAAAAGGCGATCTCTAAAAAAAATAACCTCTTCACCTCCAATGTTTATGCGTCCATTTCCACTTCTCACTTTTCCCATGCAAAGTTTCTAGATGCACTACTGCTCTACCTCTTGCATTTGATCACTGGTTGGTCTTCTAAGAAAAAAATTTCCTCCATTGGTACAATTGTATATCTGGTGAGTATGATTTCACACATCGGTGTAAATCTGCTGACCGATGATTTTCTACTGGTCTTCCCTCAAAATTTGGCTTCCATAAATCATGCCCATAATGCCGATCTTCCAACTAATAAATTAAAACTGTCTTTTATCACAAATAGCAAAGAATTTCCAAATTTTCACGTGTTTATTTCAGTAAGAGCATAGGGCATACAGCAAAATCAATGTCGTGAAAGGACGCTGAAGTGATTGATGCATTAACAGGAATTAAATAGGGAAGTAATTGGTCTACTACTCACAACTTTTTCATCATTCTAGCGGTGGCTTTAAGAGTTGAAGCTTTGGGCTGCACGTATGTTTCTTGCTCCCGGCATATACACAGCCAGAGCAGGTTGAAGTGATGCACAGCCTAGAGTCCAGGATTTACAGTTTAGTTATTTTAATAAATTAGGCCATGGGTTAAGTGGATAACCCACCGATCAGGCTTTTGTGCTAAAGCAAAAGATAATTTTTCTAATCTTGCGAGATTTTACCACTTTCTTTCACTTTGTAATTCGTGATAAAAATGTCTTAAGAATTAATGGTACTTAGCCCCGCAGCATAACTGTACGACAAAGGTATTCTATCGTGGAGCCGAACTGCAGTTCAAGTTACTATAAGTTTTGTACTTGCCATTGTGTTAAGTAATATGTAAGTACTGCAAAACACCATCTACTCTAACAGGCAGCATTTTAGTAAAAAGCTTTTTTATTTACGATTGCTTTCAAAATGACTTTGAATTTAGTACATATGCTAGGGCAGGGGTGGCCAAGCTTTTTATGCAAAGCGCCAACTTTTCTACCAACCCGTGTCGGATGCGCCATAAATGTAGGGCAGGGGTGGCCAACCTTTTCAGTCCATGCGCCAAAATTTTTCGCCACACAAGCATTCATTTGAAGATGCGCCACACAAACATTCATAGCTTTTCATTGCTCTCAAACGTGTAGTAATATATTTATACTTTGAAGTCAAAGCAAGGCCATATTCAGCGGTGATCTCCAAAAAAAAAAAAAAAAAAAAAAAAAGGTCATCCCCTGTTTCGCTGCACCTTTTCCATCACTTTTGGCTTAAATATGCCACCAAACGTGAGGCCAACCAAGTGCGGACTTTTTTTTTTTTGGAGATGTTATTGGAGTGACAAATTTTTCGGCCAGATGAAAGGACACTTACCCAAATTGCCCGAAAAATCTTAAACCTGGAATGCGCCACCTCTAAACATGCAATGCGCCAAATTTGGCGCAATGCGCCACGGTTGGCCACCCCTGTGCTAGGGTGTTCAAAACAAAAATATTTCAAAATTTCGTTTCGTTTCGAATTAACTTCCTTAGCGAAGAATTTCTTGTTGTTCTGCGCTCGAAACGAAAACGAAACACAAGAGAATTTTCAGATCGTAGTCTCTGTAGTTGGAACTTTCTGCTACTGCCGAGAAATTCAAAGAATTGAAGTGTAAGGCTAGGTATTGATTAGCGTTAAAGCTTACTAGGTACAAAATTTTATTGGGGTGAAACAAAATTGCGCAAAATTTTCGTTTGGAACACCCCCTAAGACCACTATTGAACAAAGATGAAAGTAGTTAAGGCCGGGGTCATTGGTTGACGTTTTGACAAGTAGTCTACCAACAGTCATGGAGTTCTTACAATCAAACTGAAAGCTATCAGCGTAGAAAAAAGAGATACTATCAGAGCTGACTTTGGCTATGATTTTAAAACAAAATCTCCTATTTTCATTCGTTAAGGAGCTGACGCTTAAGGTGCTAGTGCAAGAAGTAGCCTAGGGTATAAAAGTCCCGGAAGGAAAGTGTTTTTTTGCAATGCATTTTGAAACTGCAACGCAGAAGCAAGTGCGGAGGATTCGAGAAAAGACTGGCCACTGCAATCCACAAGGATTCGCTTCCACGTCCGATATTTGAAAGTCCAGAGCAGGTGACAGTTCCGTCAACATGCATGAATTTTTTATCGACGAAAATTCCACGTAAGAAGCAAATTCTATGTGTTTTTGGAGAAATCGTGTTTTTATGTGGGCGAAAAACGTTTAGTGTTTTGGCTGTTTCCATAAAATCCTTGCATGTCTGTTTGCTTGAGGTCAATCCAATGTGAACTCCAGGACGTGCTTGAATTCCCTGAAAGTCATACAACTTACAATATTCTGGAAAAGTGAGGCCGGCCTTAAGATATCTACGTAATTGAATTGAAGTTTCATGAAACTTTCATGACATCCGACGGCGGCAGTAACATGATCAAAGCTCGCTTACTTCAGCGGGATATCATGCATTGGCCATGATTTACTCCTAGCCATTCAAAAAACAACACGCGCAATCCCAGAAGTACATGCATAGAGCGGATCTAACGTCGTTGCGTATATCAA
Organism: Trididemnum clinides; assembly: GCA_963675345.1. NCBI lineage: Eukaryota > Metazoa > Chordata > Ascidiacea > Aplousobranchia > Didemnidae > Trididemnum > Trididemnum clinides. The sequence goes on from OY776301.1 coordinate 22,121,372, forward strand.
GCGCAGCGGAGTAGACAAAGAAAAATTAAAGAAAGCTTGTGAAGCTCCACAAATGAATCCATTGAATGTGTTCCAGCACGTTGCGACTCGTTGTAGTTCGTGCTTGCATCAAGAAGCACGCCTACGAGAATTGAAACGCGCCATTATCTTGATGATTGCTGAAGGCGGGGATATGCCCAGACTAAGTGGAGCAGAATGGACGATTGTAGAACAGTGCGAGGAGATTCTCAGGCCAATCGAACAGCTGACAAAAAAGCATGAATGGCCAATTCTATCCTACCCTATTAGCAAGGACGACGACAATATAGAAGGCAGAGAGAGAGAGAGAGAGAGAGATTAGAGGAGTCCTTGGCAGTAGGCTGCTACGAGAAAAAAACTGTTGAATTTGGTGTTACGCTGCAGCCAAACTTAGCTCTCTACCGGTACGACAATCGAAATGAAAACACAGAAAAATGTTTTCAAGCTGCCACTGCCATTGACCCGCGATTCACGTTGATTTTATTTGACAAAGAGGTTTGCAAACGAGTGAGACAAACGCTTTTGAAATTGGACCACAAAGTTGAAGGATGCCTGCAATCAGAAAACGACGTCGAAGTTCAAGGGGTGGAGCCCGAAGTGACAGCTGCTACATGGCCTAGATGATGGGAATTTTTAAAAGAGGAAAAAGAAAGCAATTGTTTGAGAAAAAGTGCCAGCAGCCGATTTCCACTAAAAACTGCAACAAATTTGGAAAGCTAAGTGCATACAAACAAGCGAATGTCCATTGAGGTAGTAAAGTTAACAAGACTCGTTTTTCAACTGTAGCAAATCTAGGGCAGATTTTGTTGGCCGTGCCTCAGGGCTGCGAACTCGAACTTGAACTCGAACTCGAAAGAACTCAATCTTTTTGCCGAACTCGAACTCGAACTTGAACTTGAACTTGAACTTGAACTCGAAAATATTCAAAGCAAGTTTGAGTTAATTTCCATTGTACAATATCATTACAACTGAACTAAAAAAGAATGAAATCTTGTTATTAGAAATTAGGATCTTATGCAGAAAGTAGGCTTAAGCCAGGCTTTTTCTAAAATTGTCTAAGCCCAACTCAAGTCATTGATTTCGTATGCAAAAAGAAGTTTTAGCGTTAATCATGGTTTAACTGCTTGTTTAAGTTAGCCTTATATAAGTCACCATTGTAGATGGCTTTAATCGCGACTTACTGTTTGTAAGCAATAAGGTAAAACCCTATTTATTGTATTGCTGCTGCTAAATTTGGGCAATGGGCCTTAGGTAGCTTAAATCAGTAACACGGTTATGTAGCGTGCCGTGCCACTTACTGTAACCGCTTTAACCAAATCTTTCTGCAAACAACAACTTCCATTTGTATCGCACCATAACAACGTACAGTATGTCACCTGCCAATATGACGCCACAAAATATATTATATACGGCAACCTCATAATCCCTTCATAAGCTGGGTTTTCAATAACGATAATGGCATAATACATTAAGCCGGGCTTTCAAAAGTCTCGTTTGAGTTTAGTTTCTGCCTACCACCAAGCCTCTCTTTGCAAGCCCGACTTGAGCAAGCTCGGCTTGGGCTTAAGCTTGACCTACACTAAGTCTGCTTTCTGCATAAAACCCTGAATATTTTATGAAAACATCAAGGACACCGAGAAGAACGCTCTAATGAGAATTTACAGTTTTGCGATGTAAACTGTCACAGTAGATAATGGGTGACCTAATTGACAGTTAACTTTTTCTTCGTAAACAAGGAATAAGTTGGGATCTTTTGAAGAAAGCCCCCGCCAAAAGATAACACTCCCGCCACCGCTCTTATCCAGTTAGAATTTTTATTCATTGATAGAACTCAGCGATGTCAGCTAATATTTTGTCCTAACCCTAACCCTAAAAACTGCAGTGCTTAAAACGTGGCGAGGGTGTTTTTTCTCAAATCTCACATTTCTGCATTAGTGGCGGGGCCTTCTGCAGAAGATCCATAAGTTAGTTGCGTGTACGAATGTAGTGTACCACTCGGAGAGTTTATAGAAAGCGAGATCTATTTAAAACCCTTATCTCTATGAACATAGCACTTGATTACCATAACCGTATCATACATCGATTTATTGAGTTATAAAGGCAATCTACGCGCTTTATATGCATGTTCACACAAATGACGTGGTTATTTCACAGAGTTATAGTATTGCAAATAATAAAAGCCTCCCTCCCATAATTTGACGAGACTATCCCTGGACGGGTTTCGTCCTTTTGGATTCATCAACAGGGCCTGTCCCGTCATTACCAAAAGCCCAAACCCCATATTTGCAATAATATGAAAATGTAGCAACATTCTATTACAAATTCCTTCGCACATATCACGTGCGTGGCGCATGCTATCACTTTGGTAAGGGAATCCAATCGGTGGTCTCGTCAAATTATGGGAGGGAGGCTTTTATTATTTGCAATACTATTACTCTGTGAAATAACCACGTCATTTGTGTGAACATGCATATAAAGCGCGTAGATTGCTTTTATAACTCAATAAATCGATGTATGATACGGTTATGGTGATCACGTGCTATGTTCATAGAGGTAAGGGTTTTAAATAGATCTCGCTTACCATAAACTCTCCGAGTGGTTCATACGGATGGGATTCCCTTACCAAAGTGATAGCATGCGCCACGCACGTGATATGTGCGAAGGAATTTGTAATAGAATGATACTACATTTTCATATTATGGCAAACATGGGGTTTGGGCTTTTGGTAATGACGGGACAGGCCCTGTTGATGAGTCCAAAAGGACGAAACGCGTCCAGGGATAGTCTCGTCAAATTATGGGAGGGAGGCTTTTATTATTTGCAATACTATTACTCTGTGAAATAACCACGTCATTTGTGTGAACATGCATATAAAGCGCGTAGATTGCCTTTATAACTCAATAAATCGATTGCATGTACAAAGGATCGCAGACATAGCCCTTGTTTTGATCGAAAGTGCATAATCATGAAACCTACAATGATTCAATTGTAATTTATTTTTCAATTTTCGCTTTCAATGCAAATTCACAATGCACATATTGCCTGGCTTATGGCAACGATATTTGCTTATTGTAACAGATGTTTGAACGCGCAATTTTACTGCAACAGTGCTTAGGCCAAGTCAATCATTTTATTTTTTGAAATCGAAAAAATCTTGATAAATTTTCACAGAACTCGAGCTTAAACGTGAACTCGCAAAAATAAAAATGTTGAACTCGAACTTGCAAAACAAGCTGAACTCAAACTCGAACTTAAATTCGATATAAAAATCGACCGAGTTCGCAGCCCTGCTGGGCCTCCAACTTTTACCACAAGGGAGCGTTTGTGGTCGGCCGCGGGTAACATTGTTGTTCCAAACCGTAAAAGGCTGGACTCATCGCGTGTCTCAAACATGCTTTACACGCTAGCCGCATTGACCACACCAAGTGGTCATTTACCATCGTCACATGAATTTTTCGAAGGAGGTCGATAACACAGACGAGTGACCATAAAAAAATTTCGAAATATTTCGCAACGAAATTTCGTTTTATTTCGAACCAACTTTCGTAAAGTATGATTTCGTTTTGTTTCGCTCAACTAAATTTGTTCCAAACACCCCTATTTGTGTTAGTACTGTAACACATTATTTCACTTTAACAGACTGCAGATCACATCTCAACTATTTACGTTTGTTTTCATAATCAAAATGGATATTATGTACAGCTGCTGCTGTTTTCACTGAAGTGGTATTAGACAGCATCATGACGGTACTCAACATACTGATCCGAGAAACGCAGTTTTGGGCTTGCTACAATAAACTTTTTTTTCAGTCTCTTAGCAGAATCCCCGCTGAAAGAATTATCTTTTGTCACGACTCACCTGTGAGAACCTGGTTTCTTCCCTTAACATGTCATTAAAACAAAGCTGCGGGCACGTCTAGACGTCGGGCTCAACATGAGAATGGCTTCATTTATTCATATCCTGGTGTCAAACCTCTCGCAGGGAAAAAAACTGAAGCAGCTCTCTCACAGGGCAGAAGACCTTGGATAAACTGATGCGTGACGCAATCGGTCATATGAAATTCTTCAGCAAATAGCCGACATTTAATCTTGATATAACATTATGACTTTGAGTTTTACGAAGCACTGTCCGTACGTGTTTAGAGCTATAATTTGAGCTCAGATGCTGTGTTAAAAAATTAGGGTTTGGTAGAGAATTTGGCATCCATATAATATTTGTGGAGTAAAACTAAGAGAAAGTATGGTGTAATGAGTGAATTGAAGATGTAAACATTAAAATTAAGTGACGAGCCATGGTCCCCCCCCCCCCACACACAAAGCATTATAACCAGCCCTCTATTTTGGTCGTTTTTTTAAACACTTTGTCTTCGTAACTGGAGGATAAAGTTATTCAGCATCACTAAAGACTTTTACCTAACAATTTACAGTAGTTTGTAGCTACACAGTAGACTATTACGCAAAGTAATAAAATTTTCTATGATCGCAGTTAGGAGTTGGCGGCGATTGAAAGGCAGTTAAACCAAAATCAAAGTCTTCCAAACACAAAAACCTATCTCATCATTAACGTATCCCTAAAATGAGCTAACACCATTGAAAATTTCCCGTTTCTAATTTCTAATTATGTTCTTGAAAAAGCATTTTGCAGCAGCAATGCTTTGTTGCCAATTTTTCAGAAATATATGCGGCGCTTTCGGTTCAATTTGGATGCGACTAAATAAAAAAATTTGCAGATAACGATTTCAAAGCAGATCTCAAAGCAAGCTATTTCCTGTATTAGAAGAGCGTTTACTGTGGCCCACGGCAAAGTATGACCTGTAATACAAATCCATAGATTGATCACCCAAATTATAAAAAAGATTTCAGTCTAGAAGCTCCTCCCTTTTGAAAAACAGTCATTGATAAAAAAAAACTTTTAGTTTAAAAATTTGTGGAGGGGTTTGCAGCCAAATACATTAATGCTGCATCCTTTTTGTTTCATAACCTTTCTTGCTTCAGAATTTTACAAAATTTTAATATCAAAAGCAGGGTTGTTCAACTTTTTTTGCAGACGAACTGTTTGTACACATAAATAAGCTCTGAAGCAGAGGTAGCTTGCATTTTTCACTCAATAAAAAGGTGAAGACCTTTCGTGTTGTTCATCCGAATTCCATATTGAGACCGTTTTCTTTTTTTGAAAAATCGATTTTTAAAAAATCGAATTGGCAAGACTTGAGCTCCACTTTGTGCCACAAAATCTTTCCGCCAATGGTGCGCTCTTGATCAGGGTAAGCGAATTTTTGTAATAGGCTTAATTGTTTATATTAAGCTAAAAGGATGACCTATTTTTTGGGATCGTAGGAATTTAGTCAAAAATAGAGCTGGGTTCAAGTAAGTAATTACTTAAATAAAGTAAAAATTTTACTTATTTACTTAAGCATATTTTGGCAAACTTAAGCAATTTCAAGTAATCTTCTCATGCAATAAACTTTGACAAAATTTTATTAATTATTTAAAAATGTGATATATGCGATTAGATTTTTTGTATGGCAACCCTGTATTTCTTTGTTGTAAGGTTTGCGCCTTTTGTGGCATTTTTAACAAAATATTTATCTGAAGCATAATTGTTCAAGCAGTAATTTGCAGATGCAGAATTTAATATTTTCAAATAATATTTTCAAATAGCTTACGAAATTCGATGAAACACTTTACAATAAATTCTTCATATGGGTTGGCCAAAAAATTATCAAAAGATTAATTGGGTTTTGAGCCGCAGGTTGTATACCAAATTGCATTTCAAAAAAAATACTTGAAATACTTGAGTAACTTAAGTAAATTATTGAAAGTTACTTATTACTTAAGCATTTTTTGAAGGCTTACTTGAGCTCAGCTCTAGTCAAAAACAGAGCTTTGAAAATATTTTGGCGGGGACGATTGCCTCCTTGGGAGCCCATGGTTACACTTATGACTTCTTCGTTTGAACTGCATCGCTTTTAACAAGCTTAAAGCCGAGGATCTATTCTTTCTTTACCTCAGAAATATGGCGTGTTTTCTAAACTATACTTCAACACAGGACTGGTGTGGGGCAGTCATTTATTATTGTTGCCATAAGACATTTACCTGTACTTATCAGATAAATTGACAAGTGCAAAAACAAACAAAGGTGTTGCTCTAAATAAGTGATCGTAAATTTATTCTTACAGCAGGCATAAATGAATTATAAACTGCGTAATTTTTCAAACCATAATTGGTTTAATACCGTAACAGTAGATCGGTCACAATTTGCATGTGCAATATAGCGTCAGTTTTGGAGCAGCAACTGTAAAGTTTTCTCCAATCTCGCAGCGAAAGCTCATCGAATAGCATTGCCTTTTGCAACTGCACTTTGCGAAACAGGGTTTTGGATGTTTGTCATCGTGAAAAGAAAGCTGCTAGCTCGCCTTGTTGTTTTTGCTCTGGCGCCAACCGAAGCCACGAGCTCAGATTATTGATTGAGGGCCATTGCAAATTTATGATCATGACTGAGAAAACTCAGTTTTATATTTCACCTTCCACTTTACTCCTATTACTGAGCGCCACACAAGAAAATTGGAAATACGCTTTTAAAATCTTTGCTGTGGCTTGATCCGAGAATTAAAGCAACAGGTCTACCGACTGCAATACGGGCACTTCAACCACTTACACCGCGCCGGCGCATTGTTGTCTGCTGACAAAATCACTCCCTTTCTAGTGCGGCAGCTATATGGGTCTACTAGCCAATGTCGACCTGTAGAGCAACCAGTCTGTTGTTTCGGGTTATACAGTATAAATACATTGATTTAACTGGCTTCATTCAAAAATTACTTTGAGAGCAGTGATGAAAAGTTGTCATAAATAGCGGCATTACCCCTATGCCTCCGATTTTGATTATCCTATGCTCTTGATTTAAGACTTAGTCTTACTCACAAACGCGCTATCATCTAGCAAATTTTATCCGCTTTTTTAAATAAATGTAGTGACGTAAAATCAACCTTAGCGCCACTATGGCGGTAGTGTTGCGATTACTGAAATAAGTCGTTTACTGATAGGCTTATTTTATGACTTGGTGCGACCCCTCGCAGAGATATTTGTAACCTCAAGTTGCTTAGCTATGCCTAAGTGCCTCGGTCTCGGCGAAAGGCAAAAAGGCCACAACCTCCTCACAAATGTCTTGCATTCGATCATCCGGTTGGCCTAAAAACCCATTTTCGTGCAAAAACTTTTTTTTTCAAGCGAACGAGTTTACACAGTTCTAACGATCTAATCGTAGGAATAATACTTTATTTTCTATGGGAGAAGCTGAAGAAAATTTTGTTTCGCAGTGATGAAAAACTTCTTTGTTTTGGCGATCGAATTTTCTGGAGTAACTTTTTGCTATTTTCAGCTCCTGAGAAAGGTGAAAACTTTTTTCAGATTTGTCTCCCCTACTGTTACGCTTGTGAACCAACTGATCGATTTCTTTTTTTGATTCCTTTAGAACATTAAATTTTATGAACAATGTTCATAATAGCGACCTCCCTACTGTGAACTGAAGACTTTGCTTACTCTCAAACAGCTAACAATTTAACAAATTTTTATGCGTTCATTTCACGGGGCCATAACCAAAGTTGTGGATGACCGTTTGATTCTCGCAAGATTTTAGAAATCACATTAAGACTTCATGTTTTACTTTGTGGTACACGCAGTTCCCAACCACCCGGTAATCGCGGCATCCTGGAATACCGTTTGCATTACTTATGAGTGCCGCGGACGAGGAAAAATACTACTCTCAGTTCTACTGTTAAATCGTATCTTTAAAATGATGCTAGAAGTTACAAGTTAGCCTTTATATTTATTCATTTTTTTTATCCTCATCATTACAACATCAAACACTCATTCACAGTTCCTGCTTGCTCAGATGACATCGGCCTTTGATCCAATTACGATTTATTGTTTCGTCATACATACTGCTAATTTTTGTAAAATTTTGTGAATGAATGTACATTGGTTAAGGGTGGACCCACAAATAATAATTGATAATCCTATTTTTTAGTAGCCCTTGTTTTAAGCTCGAAAGGGTACGACGTGAGGCCGAGCGAGTCAAATAAAAGTTAAGACACGTAGGTCTAGAGCTAATGTGCATAAGATTAGGGACCACTCAAATATCGTCAATGAAGGACGCCCTAGGGAGAAGGGAAAACAAAAACGTCATATTTTTGTTATATGGGGGAGAGGTTAAAAGATATTTTTATTTGAAAAACTTGCTATCTTATTAAAAAGAATTAATATTTTCAATCGTTTGAATTAACAGGTTTTGTGGTAAATCCTAATACCGTATATGTATATACTCATGTATAAAACGAATTTATGGGAGACGATTTTAAGGTAAAATTTTTGGGGTCGACTTATGCAAGAGCAATCTTTATGGACATGTTGCTGCCGAGTGGTATAGAATGTGAATATCAAAAGAAAACTCCGTTATTATACATGCAATATACAGTACACACCGCGTATGAAGCCTTAACAAACGCTGATAATATGGTGCTTTACCTTATAAATGTTAACGTTACTTCACAAAATTATCAAATATTGGTGAAATATATTGTAGAGGTGTTGAATTAGCTTAAAATATACGGTATATATTATTAGTAAACAAGCTTACGGCGGCATGCTCAATCATAACCTGGGAGCCGCCATTGTTGTGCTGCATTGCCACCTGTCGGTTTTGAGTTTAACAAATTGATATCTTTGGGAAACCATGAAACGAAATTTTATTACTGTAAATTCCAAATAAAGACTAATGCACGTACCTTTAAATAGACCTTGATCTATAAATACTGGTAATTATCCAAATATACAAACATTTTAAATCCAACAAACAGTCAACATTTATGTAATAGTAGTCTAATAAAAAGTTTATTTCAATCCTTCAAAGCAATTCTCAGCATCGGTATTGCTATCCCCAAACAGTTCAGTCCACTCCTCAATACCGCAAGTCCATCAAATCATGCTGTAATGCGGAGTCGACTTATACACAAGTACAGGTAATACTTATAATGATGTAATTTTTTGTCTTAAAATACACATCGACCTATACATGAGATCGACGTATACATGAGTGTATATACGGTAATTAAAATTTGTTTGAGTGCTTTTTTTATACGACGCGTCGTATACAGAGGGGGATGGGACTTACAAAAACAACGTAACGCATCACATGAAGAAAGGGGTTATCAAAAATCGGATAAAAAGCGACATATGATTCGAAAACAGCTTTTTACTGCGACTGTAACTTTGAAGCTCTTAACGACATCATGCGAGAAATCACGCAAAAATCTGAAGCGCCATTTAACTAAATCGTGCCATACATGTAGATCACTCTGGATTTTTCGTAATACATTTTCAATGTGGCAGTAAATTCTTACCAAAGTTGCAGTATATTAAATAGTAAGGTGTTTTTGGTGCTTTGCATCTGCAACTGATTTTTAACTCCTGGACAGGCCATATATTCTGATCAAGACTGGGCAAATTTTGAGCAATTTCTCCAATGTTACTCCAGCTGCTGAGCGCCGACGAGTACATCTTTGATTGCAGTATTTTAAGTCTTTAGTTTGACTCGACAAGGAAAATAAACTAAAGTCTACTGAGTGCCAAGCGGACGCTCCAACTGCTGTTCCACTTTGCCGGTAAAGTTGATATAAATTATTTCAAGGTGCCTTTAAGTTGTTTTTTTCTTCAGTAGGTTGCCGGAAGCCGTATAAGTTTGGGAACCAAGCCCAGCAAGTTTGAGCAGACCTGATTAATATATCCTTAAGAATTGGTCAGCAATCGCTTGTTAAGGTGGCCCAAATCTACATAATCATTGTTGAAGGCCAATCTAGCATTGAAGGAACCTAATTGGGAAAAAGGTCTGAGACAAATTTCAAAAATTTACCACAATATATCGGATGAAGATCAACTTTAAATCATCATTTCATTTTTCAAGTTAATGATTTTTGCTTCTACTCACCACGCGACCCACAATTCGAAGCTGCGCACGGCCCACCAAAAAAAATTGTAAATGGGTCAAAAATTGGGCAGCAATTTACAGTTTGCCGACTACCATGGCAACAAAAGTTAAGATTACTCAGGCACATAACACGACTGTAGGCCTACTGCAAAATTATTCCAACGTGGAGTCCGTCAAAAGTTCACCTGTTGTATATTTCGAGCTTGGCATTGGATTAACAAAAACAAATTTTAAACTGATACGTTAGAGCTAAAATAAATTACTCCACTTTGACAGGCATCATATTGGTAATAAACTTTACTATTTGCCTTTGGTTGTAAAATGATGTGGATAATTAGTAGGCTGCAGATATGACGGTTTTAATTCAAATGGCACCAGAACAGCTTGTGCATAATCTAATCATTATTTGCATTCTTCTAATCCTTATTTTATGCATGTTCTAATCATTACTCATAATGATATCAATCTTTCTAACCAGTTAAAAGAATACGGCCAACTTCCAGTTTTGGATAATCTTATGGAAAAAGCAATCAATTATTTATTTTACAGCATATAGAAAGCAAACAAACACTGGAATTTGGAATGTACACCAATTGGAAGTTTTGTTCTTTTTAAAAAAATAAGCTCTATCAACTGCTTCATGGACAAAAGTTATTAAATTTGTACAAGCTATCACAAAATACTTCCAGAATTTTAAAAAGTAACCGCTCTGATAACAAACAATGATTATTCATAAGCAATTATTGACAACTGTATAAAAACAATACCTTAATATCAGACATCATCCTTCAAACGGAAAAACAAAAGAAATTAAACATTTTGAGTGAGTTATTGTTTGCCTCCCCTTCACAGGAGAAATATCACAATAATTCAAAACAAAAATCAAAACACTTTTTAGAAACTCACAAAAAGGCAAAGTTTAGTCTTTGGATGAATCACTGCACATCCAAAATCATGCAAATGATTCAAAATGCCCGGAAAACACCACACAACCCTCCACATCATTGAAGGCGATTCAAGTCACCTGTCGACCACTGACTAATGAAGACCACAGTCAATCTTGTACATGTATAAGTGGCTTGAAGAAACATGCTTGGAAGTCTAATGAATTTCATACGCCATACGCTCGACGATCACATTATAGACTCGGTGCTTCACCGAATTAGATCAGTGAAGCTGCTCACCCAGCAGGTCGTAAGAGGCAGCTTTTCGGCACCCATAAATGGCAGTCCTCTTTGTGGGTGGTGGAACTGCCAGTCTGCAATCTTCTCTGATGATTGGTGTGAAATCGACTGCCGTTTTCTCCTAGCCTGATTGTACCTAGGTTGACGGCGTGATTGCTGATCACGGTTGATTGTAACAGATATGTAAGTGAAAATCCAGGCCACGAAAATGACCTTAACAATCCAATAATACTGGTTCACAAATACACAGTATAGTTGACGAGCAAAATATGTACGGTACAACAGCGTATTGACTTGAATGTTTCACTGAAATATTTGATCTTGTTACGATATTATGAGTTAGAACTCATGAAGCACTTAACAAAAGCGTTTCAAGGTGTAATTTGACCTCAGATATCGTTTTAATTAACGTTCATATGGAGTTTGTTGGTTAAAAGTAGAAGAAACTATGGTGTAATTAAGGACTTTAAGATATAACCAATTAAATTACGTAAATATCCCGTGCCCATGCATAACTAATTGTGATGACCACTCTATTTAGGTCGTCCTGGTAAACGCTTTCATATTTTCAGCTGATTTGAAGCTATGCAGCATAACTAGAGACTCTTACTAAACAAATTACTTTGTAACTACACATTAGATTTGATCTTAACAGCACACAGTCCCCAGGATATTTTTAAAAGTGTTGCATCCAAAACAAAGTACAAAAAGCTCTCAAAACGAATTGACCTTCGAAAAAGATTGTCAATTCAAAAACAGAAACAAAAAACTTTCAGCGCAGATTGGCTTCCGAAAAGTGTCAAGGATGTAAGCTGGCGACGTTTTTGCAGTCTCAAAACGACGCACTAGTTCATCACGACACCTCACTTTGAATCTCTGAGCAATGGTGGGCACCAGCGGCGCTGATTTTTCAAAAAGTAGTTGCCGCTCGCGCTCAGTTTTCACTTGGTTAGCATAAGATATTATTGTTTCAAAAGAGCAGAACGTTCCGCCCAAGTAATTTCTCAGCAATGAACATGCGTTAGAGCAGGAATTCACTATAATACAGTAGCAGTGAGAAGCTGCTGCACTCCTTTTTCAAAGAGGGACACCAGTCTCAAAGCAAAGGGAATGCTTCCAAGAACCTCCAATACGGTTTAGGAGCTCCTTGTGAGGTAAAACAATGCCATAACTTTCAGAGCAGCAGCTAAACGGCTATTTTCCCTTGGAAAGGAAGTGCGAAAGCGCAAACGATCCGGACTAAACGATAATTTGTTTGAAGCTCGTTTTTTTGAAATAGCTGTATTGTAACAATTATTCGTTTTTGTTCAGTCTTTTTGACAGCTACTGCTTTTGTTGATGTTATCTACTGGTTAGCTTGTATTTTGTCCACTGGCTGGTAAAAAATCACTTTTCACCTTACACGATATTTTGAGTGAGATTCAAATTTGCGATCATTGCTTTAGCTGTAATCCGCCGCTAGCGTCTGTAGGACTAGCGTTATCGTTTATCACCCTAAAGATAAGTCTCGGCCCTCGAATTCTTAAAGTGGGAGTGCACCTTCCTTAGGAGATATGTAATGTATAAGAGGGGCTCGAAAAGAGGTCACGCTTGGCATTGAACTGCCATCAATCGTCACGATGCGATAATCGTGCATAAATGCTTTGACTCGCTGTGGGCTCTGCTTTTTTCTTGCTAAAACTTTAGGCCACTACGCCAACACATGTTGGTTTACTTATAAAACGACAAACATGTAGCACAGAGGCACTAATTTTCAATTACACTATTTGACCTACGAGTGCCGTAGCAGCCAAACTTTGCCTCTCTTTAATGATTGTGGCCATGCTGTTTTTTGTCGTATATTTTTATCTTCTGATCACAGAAAAATCTTTGCAGTTAAAACATCTTGCTTTCAGACTCCCTTCCAAGTTACCTGTCCTGCTTGCACAGTAAGCTACATTTCTACCTCAAGTCTACTACCAATTAGAAGAAATTGCTGTAGAGTGTTTTCCCTCCGACACAACAACGAGATTGTAGTTAGGTTTGAAAATTGTTCCTTTTTGAATATTTTGGAAAGTCATGAAAAAATAAGAGTCAACGCTTAGGGCTAACACGATTACAAAACAATACAGATAACGAAGCAAACAAAATGTCATTCATAATATATCATAACATGTTGGTTACTGTTGTCTAAGAGCAGGCCTTTTTACCAGGGAATGTTTGATGGCATCATCGTTGTAATATAAACCGTGGCCGGAAAATTCGCCGTAAACAAGTTTGCCGTAGGAAAACTCAGCTCAGGAAATTTCGCCTAATAGGAAAGGCAGTGTACACCGAAGGGGCAGGCCCGATATGCAAATGTACGGGGCAGTGTACAGTGGAAGGGAGTGTACAGGGTGGGGGATACATACTGGAGATGCAAAATTTGACGGCTGCGAAATTTCCTGAGGCGAGTTTTCCTACGGCAAACTTGTTTACGGCGAATTTTCCTAGAACCAATGTAAACTCCGTGGAAAGGAATTTACAACTGACGACAAGGCCGATGATGACAGCCTGCTATCTGTCATGGTGATACTCTAATTAATTATGAAGCTCAAATTAACACAGCCGACAAAGGTCAGCGCACTTCCATAGTATCTCCTTTTCTTATTTCTAGATAAAACAAGCTGAACTCCACATTTCGAAACATCATCGCTATCGTTAAGGTTATGTCAACCGATATTTTCTTTTGTTTTAGGAGCATACCCACTGTCAGGGTCACCATTAAACTAGAACAAAAAATTGCCATTTTTATTCTACCCCCTCCCAATTCAAGGTGAAGACCTTTTTTCGGAGTTCATTATTTGAAAGTTGCAATTTTCACGTTTGATCTAAATTGAAGACTTCTTTTTTTGAGTTCCAGATAAAAACGATTTTCAAGAAAAAATAAACATGTAACTCAAAAGTAAGCACGTTTCTTGAAAATAAGCACATCTTCAATGACGCCATCCATGAAAATAAGCGCAAAACTTTAAAATAAGCACGAAATGGTAACCGTGGCCATAACAAACTTAACTCTTTATACATTTAGTTAACCCCTAGTGCCGGTATTCAAAAGCGCATAAGAGAAATGAGTTTGTAAGCATATTTGCGAGAAAATTATAAGTAGTCACACACGAACAATAAGGAAGCATTCTCTTTAAAATTATGAGTGTAGTGTTTTATCACAATTTTAAAAATCGCACTGTAGGCATGTACACGGAACACAGCAAGAACCATTGTATTGTGTAAATGTTCGACGTTTATATATTTTTTGTCATTGCTTCACAAATCATCTAGTGTAGTCGCACGGACCCAGTTTGGAATACACTGCGCTACGCTACAAGGATTGATGCAACAAAAATTGCTTTTCAGATGCATTAGTTACAGGAACAGCCCGACTGTACATTCATGCAAAGGAATGTAACACATGTAAAACAAATCTTGATATAAAATGTCGATAATTGAACGGCAGAACAAGGAAAACCAAACAAGAAACTGAGCTGAACTAAACAAAAACAGAGCTTATTTTTGCTGCAGCAACTTCCGTTTAAGCTATTACCGCATCAACAGGAAGGTAGGACGCAATATCAAACCCAGGATAGAAATTTGACTTCTACTACTTGGAATGGCGTTCGTTTCAGAGAAAGTATCCCCTTGTACATTGTACAGTCGATATAACCGTGAAAGGAACGACATTATAGACAGCAACGTTGGACTGAACATTTGTTCTTGATGTTTAACATTGCATGAACAAGAAAGTTTTTCAATGACCAATAAACAAAAATGCGTAATCATTTGTTTCCATCTACATTAATTCTATAAGCTATTTGTACTCAAACCATCATTAGACTTACTTTTAGTAAATTAGGGTACAGTACAAATTTTAAAAGACAGTTGAGGACCTAACAGTAAAGAAAGCATTATCGCGTAACTCAAGATTTGTGAGAATGTAAATAACTCATCGAAGAGATGTTAAACGAAGAGTTTGTACTAGTACGGTAGCAATTGGTCTGAGAGAAGCGGAAAGTTCAATCAACGGGTGAAAAGAATTATCAGTAAAAGTAAAGTTTTACATATTTACCATACGGAAGTAGTATCAACTATTTGAAATACGGCTTTAGTATCAACTAGCCTAAACCAAGTACACTGTTTATAGGTTCGTTCATTGGTTGAAGGAAAGAATATAAAAGTAACCCCACTTCTTCTTGTTTTTGTCAGAAAAAATCTTGAAATGAAAAATTTTGAAAAGCAAATTTTTGACTTCATAAATCTACCCTTAAACGATGCGACTTTTTTCTAGCCAATCGCTGTTGCGCAGTGCAGTAGCCTGCAAAGCATAATGTTGCTTGAGAAAACCTTCAGGAAACTATATCAGGTTTAAAATCTACGCAATTTTTTAATTAGGTAAAGAATAAAATTAAGATTTAAGATGGTTGACTAATTAAAATGACTTTTAATTTATTAAAGATGACTGCTATAGCAACAGCTTGGATTGAAAGAATAAAGCTACACTAAATATAAAACCCAATTCTGCATTGCGTTGCGGATCAATGAACGATTTAAGAGAATCAGATATTATCAATTTCAAAGATAGTAAGACAGCAAAAAAAGTTGTACATTTTTGTCCTCTGTTACCAAAAAATCTTTTGTTAGTTATCTGTTTAAACTCGCTTAGGAATTACCAACAATTCTACTGCTGGCGTAGACCTACTCTACCAAAACCAGTGCAGCGAAGCAAGGAAACTTACGGTGAAATGCCTTTTACAAGAACGCAACAACATAGATAAGGTGAGATTTGAAAGCACTATCATTCTTACTGCAGTAGTAGATGGTCTAACCCGATTGTCCACGTTGCTGACCATACCACACATTGTAAAACGCAGCATTACACTATTATTTACATTTCACATTGTAGTAGTACACTTGACCATATTACAAATTTTAGCATTGCTAAAATTGTTTTTGAAAGACGGTCAACGACATTGTTCATTCATTTGCTGCCATGCGTCTCTTCATGTTTTCAGCTTGGCTGAGAACTCGTTCAGTTCTCTGAACGTCATCCCTTCTTTCTGCTTCACTGGAGTAATCAGTTGCATTTATATTCACTTCTATTGCTTGAGCAAGTCGGTTTATTGCTTCATCTGGTTTTTTCTTTCTCAAGTAGGTGGCGCCCAAGTTGTTAAGAGCCGTTCCGTACAAATGAACGGTTTTCGCACCTTCTCCCAGCACATCTTCCAATCGGTCTAATGATGCAATCAAAGTTGCTTCACTCGCATCATAGTCACCAACAAATCCTTCGGAAACCTCCAAATGATGCATACACACTACTTCGACCATAACCAAGTCTTTTTTGCTTCTTCCAATTGCATTTTCAAATACAGACCTGAGAAGAACCCGCATTTTTGGGAGAATGCGGAGCCGAACGACGTTGTTGTAAAACGAACATTCTTTAGCAATTTTCATGATGCACAACTTAATACCGAGCATGAATGCCTGCACACCATGCAACACCCTGGAAACATCCTTGGTAGAAGGAATAAGCTGGCCAGCGATCAGATGAAACAAAATAGCTTGAAAATAATGTTTTTGCTTGTAGTTTTTTTTAGCATAAAGATTGCATTCCTCGGCGGAAACTTTAATCTTGGTGATAAGTATTGTTGCGATTTGATTGTAAACACTTTCTACTAGCTCGCCCTCATGTTCTGTTTTCAGAAGCGTATCGTAATAATTGATCAAAATATGCAGAAAACTGACACCTGGCCCGAGATGATATTGTGCTCGCAAGATTCCACATGTTCCGTAGTCGCATTCGGTCTCGCAGCATTTCGAGCTTTCCTCTGCACAAATAATAAGTTAGTTATCTTTATTCTTAGGTCACAAAATATGTTTACAATTAAGACTCATTTCCATTTATTAGCTTGAGCTTTTAGCATAATCCCAAGCAATCTGTGTTTTATAACCGCGAAATCAGCGCTCAGTGGCTCGAAGCGAGCACAACTTTTGTCGAGCGAAAAGAACAATCATTAAAACAAGCATTTGATTGGTTTAGCCAGAACATTATGCTAATAAAAATCTGTTTCTTTCTTTTTTTTTATCTCTTTCTCTCTCTCATGGATAGTGGTCTTTACATGTGCGACCGATTGCGGTTGTACAGTTTATCTGAGATATCCACAGCGTAAGCATAACACTGAGTTTCGAGTAGAAGTACAAAAGCCAGACAAAACTTTTTTTGGAGATTATGTTTCTCAGAGTGATTTTTTGCTATTTTGTTACTTTTTCAAAACCGCTTGCAATCAGCATAGCCTGAGAATTGCAATCATTTGTTGGGGTAGAGAAAATTCATCACAAAAATAGCCTATTGCCATGCTGGTGCTTCAACTTCTAAATAATTTTGATTGCTCTGCTGCTCAACATTATAAACTTCTGATCGCTCTGGAACTAAAAATTGTAAACTTCTGATAGCCACAGTTATGAAATAGTAAATTTTGATCGCTGTGGTGGTCAAAATCGTAAATCTGATATATAAAGCGCAATTCTGTCTGGCTGTGTGTCTGTCTGTCTGCTTTAACTTCTCTGAAACTGCTGCAGGTACAAACATCATACTTGACTCAATTGATCGCCACTCCGTGGTGAGTGTCATAAGCGTGTTCGTGACGTCATGGTGACGTCATAATCAAAAATAATTTTTTTAGAATTTGCATTACTTGACAGAGGACAACCGCTTCTTGCTCAAATAAAAACCAGCTTCCGACTTACCACATTACAAAAACTTTCCATTTGTTTGGGGTCTAAAATGACGTTATAATCAACGATTCATTGAACAATCTGTTTTTTGTTCTTTTTCAAAAAGGACTCATCGCGCAAACGCGATTAAACGTTCTTTTAGGAAATATTAATAAGCTGCTTTTGATAAAAACAACTTTACAACAATTAATGTTTATTTGATTATGCTACGAGCACTTCTTTACTTAAGCACTTCAAGCTCTCCAAGCATTTTTTCTTCTCCTTTTCCTTTGCACGCTTAAACTGGCTGTATGACCTCATAATATGTCTCGTACAATTAACACAAATATTCGGTACGGCAGATCATAGTATCAAAATGTTTTCAAAAGTTGCATTCTTTTTGCGAAATTAGTTTATTATAAAGCTGATTTGTGACCTCATTTCTCAAATAATTTTCAAACTTTTTCTAACAAATTAAAGATTATTTCAAGGCGAGTTCGATAGTGTCTAATATGTGCAATTAATATTAGTTTTTATACTGAAAAAACTGAACTTTTAGACTTGTGGTTTAACTTTTTACCTCTCCCAAAAGTGGTGAGCTCAGTAAAAACAGTGACTTTAATACAATAACGTTATAATAAAGTACTAACAATTACTATCTTTTGAAAGCTTAGGAGATTTCCTTTCCAACAATATGTGACTCCAATCACTTGAAGCTAAAGATTAGTTTATAATGGCTGATCAAAACTTGGTTGCAATACATGATGTCTCATTTTTAGTTGAACAATTATCCTACTAGAGCAGCGGTCCCCAAAGTCTGGCCTGTGAAGGGTTCCAATCCGGCCCGCGAGCTTTCCTAGGAATGTTTAGTATTTTAACAATTTCGTGTAAATAAATTAATGTAAGATGTAATTACACAAAAAACATCTAGAGTAATTGAGAATTTTGTTTCTATAGGCTTTAGAAACCAAGAGAAACCTAGGAGGTAGTACCACGGCAAAGAAGGTTGAAGAGCACTGATATACTGTATATGAAGAGGAGTATGGGTAGGCAAAGTAAGTTATAAGAATAAAGTTAATAGCAATGCCAAATTAATCTGTGGGTTGATTGGATAATGAGGGAATATTCAGGAATCGAGAGAACTTGCGTTGAAAACTTACAAACGTGATGTGTTAAGTTTTTCTTTATGAAGATTGCACAAGTGATCAGATCACCCCCATGATAAACTTATCCATTTACAGAAAAATTGGCGTGTTCTGCTATTGTTGGGTTGTTCTATTTTTTGTGAAAACCTTGCTGAAAATGACTGGAAAAAAAATTGATCTTGAAAACCGTGCATTCAAAGACGAGTGGACAAAATATTACTTCTTTGTTCAGAACAATGGAAAAAGTTTGTGCCTCATGTGTATGGAAACTATTGCTGTTATAAAAAGTGGACAATATTAAATGACATTACAATTCTAAACATCCATTAAAGTTTGACGCTTGACAAGGAGAAGAAAGATTCAAAAAGCTAGTAATTTTTAGAAAAAACTCTCTTCGCAACAAAGCATATTTGTGAAAATGGATTCAGCATTTGAGAAAGCAACAAAGGCCAGTTATGTAGTTTCTCAAATAATTGCAAAAAGAATGAAACCCTTTTCTGATGAAAAACACATAAAGGAGTGCTTGAATGCAGTAGTGGAGGTTGTTTGTCCAGAGAAAAGGGTGTATTTAACTCCATGATACTAAGTGACAATACAATAACTAAAAGAGTGGAAGACTTATCTAGTAATCTCAAGGAACAGTTGCATCATGTAGCTGGAAACTTGGAAGCATTTGCCCTAGCTTTGGATGAGAGTACTGACATTTTCGACATCGCCCAGTTATGTATATTTGTGCGAGGCATTGATACTGAGTTTATTGTCACAGAGGATCTTCTTAGCCTCAGGTCAATGAGAGGCACTCGCACAGGCGATGACATAACAGAAAAATTAAACCGAAAAATTAAACTGCCTGAATGAGTCATTGCAAGGAAAGAAAAAAACTCATTCACAATATTTTTGCTGAGATTAAAGCATTTGAAGCAAAGCTAAAACTTTGGCAAAAGCAATTACGCCAAAAGGTGTTTGATCGTTTTCCGTGTTTGCAAAGTGAACTTGTAGATGGAGAAAGTGACAATGGTGCTAAATATGCTGATGAAATTGTAAAGTTGCAACGTGAATTTAATCGCCGATTTCAGGACTTTCGTAGTTTGGAAAATGGCATCAAAATGTTTTCAATGCCCTTTAACATTAATGTTCAATCAGTCCCAATAGATGTCCAAATGGAATTTATTGAATCGCAGAATGACCTGGATCTGAAGGCAAAATTTCTATCAAAAATGCTTCTGGAATTTTACAAAAAGTGTCTCCCAAGAACAAGATTTCCAAAGATTTCAAAACGCGCTCAAAAACTGATTTGTTTGGAAGTACTTATCTTTGCGAACAGTTCTTTTCTAAGGTGAAATATTGTAAGTTCAAGTGTCGAAACAGAATTTCAGATGCACATTTGCACGATACTCTCCGTATTGCAGAATCAAGCATGGAATCAAATGTTACAACTATTATGCAACAAAAGAAGCAGTTTCACAAGTCACATTGCAAACATGTTACCGAGCAAAGAAAATAAATAGCGATATACAGACGTGACTAAGGTTATGCGTGTTGTTTTTTCTTTTTTTTGTTTTTTCAATTCACAAAATAGTCCGGCCCGCGGACACTGACAAAATCGCGAATTTAGCCAAGCACCCAAAAGTTTGGGGACCGCTGTACTAAAGCTAACAAACTTGCAATTGTTTAACAAGGTTAGTTCTTTGGCACATTTTGACTACTTTTCCTCATAAGCGTGGTTCTTTCGCATTATCTGTCGACGTTTTCAAAAAGATCCATCAAAAACTGAAGGGATCTTTTGCGGAAAGTCCCCGCCACCGCTCTTGTCCAGTTAGAATTTTTATTCATTGATGGAATTCAGCACTGAATTCAGCAATGTCAGCTAATATTTTGTCCTAACCTCAACCCTAACTCTAAAATCTGCATAACTTAAAACGTGGTGGAGGTGTTTTTCTCAAATCTCACATTTTTGCATTAGTGGCAAGGGCTTTCTACAAAAGATCCAACTGAAGTCTCCAAATGTTTTTGAAATGTAGTCTACCGGTTAGAAACACACAAAATTTTAGTGCCTGCAGTTCACAAAATTGCAATTTCTAGAAAAAATGATTACTTTGGTACATTTTTGGCTATTCTTTCTCGATACATGGACGTTTGGCATTATCAAACAAATTATTCAAAAGACTGAAAGTCTACAAATTTTAATATGTAGCCAACTCCAAGCAAAACACTTGGTGATCACCCAAGAAAAAAACAGAGGGTAAAGATGGTCCTTTCTTATTGTTTGCAACAAAATGTAAGTGTCGAGCTACACATGATCTAAATGTTGAAGCAATTTCCTTTGCAATTGGGCAAGGCTGTCGTAGCAGCCAGCTGATTTGATATTCTTAACCTTGACATTGTTAATGGGGCTCTCCCACTACTGCTATAACTCGACTATGGATGCTTCATTTCGCGTTAGTTTGTTGTTTGCATGGCGGCGTTTATGCCAGGGCCAAGGAACATGCACGCAGTCAGAGACGTTAGTTCACATTAATTCGCCTACAGTGACGAAGAAGTGGTAGGTAGCAATCCCAATAACAACGGCTCAAAACGCATTGTAAGGTCATAATGATAAAGGACATCACAATTCTCGCCACTATTTAGTAAAAACAGCAGTAGGCAGCAAAATTATCTACTATCATTTTGATAGCAAACATAAATGGTAAAGCCCATTACTGACATTTGTAATTAAAAGGATAGGCAGAGAGGTACAAAACACTGATCTTCATTTAAAAGTAGGGAGGTCTGGATTAGGGGCAAAGTTAAATGTAATAAAATCCCAAATTTAAGAAACAGCAATAAAATCCCAAAAGGCAGGGCCCTTTTTCATGCTAAGGACAAATTAAAACAAAAATCGTCATGTCACCAATATTAATACGAAAGCGGGCCCACCAAATCCCGAACATGCCTACTACCACACAGCTCATTTCTTTATGAGTCAAAACGACCACCATTTGGGCGACGCCATCAATTTTGACTATGTTTCACCTCCCCTCTCCCCCCTTACACTTTTAAAAATTACGAGTGGTAGTTTGTGTCATCGTTCTTTCTTTTTAATACTTTCAGTCTTCATTAATAAACCAAGTAAAGATCACCATTAAATGTACAGGAACTATGGCTTATATTTACTAAAACATTTCGTTGTGGCTGTAACAAATGTTTGTCAATTGATACGTTTTAAATCGGCATGGGTGATAGCATGGACTGCCGGGGTTAAATCGCACCATACTTAGGGAAAACATTTTTTCTAGTTCGCTTGATAATAGCTTTATAGAGCTACCGGAATCAAATCTAAAAATTTGGGAAAAGCAAGAACTTTTTAACTTCTATGAGCATATCTAAGCAAGGAAAAACGAATATGAATCATAATGCGTAGCCGGCACGGACTTAAGAAAGTTTGAGGCGAAATCAAAATTAACGTCACTATGTCAAATCGCATCACATAGAAAATATCATTTGTATTTTGTTTTATCATAGCTTTATAGAGCTACCGGGGTCAAACCAAACATTTGAGGAAAACCAAGGATACTTTAAATTCCCCAGGGCACGTCAAGCAGAGAGAAGAGAACATGCTACATAATGCGTAGACAGCGAGGACGTGAGAAAATGTAAGGGGAAATCAAAAGAAAACAGCGTCACTGTGTGAAATCGCACCTCACAAAAGACATTTTTGCCATTTTGCTTTAGAATACCTTAATATCAGAAATGTGTTCCCTATTTCCACACTACGGGAAATGCAAGGCTCCCTTGGGTTCGTGTCAGCAATGAACAGAGCACATAAATCTAAGGCATAGCCAGAATCGTGAAATGAGATATTCTTTTAGGAAAAGGAGCACAAAAAGTCGTGAGCATTTTATATGCAGAAAACACATCAACTTCTGGTAACTCTTCATACAAGAACCTGATAGGTAAAGCTGGCTTGGCCGGCTGAACCGACACTCTCAATCCCGACGTTACTGATGGGGGCTCTTCGGGTGACGCCGTCAAATACCAAAAAGCAAGGATTTCTTTTTGCTGATATGCTGCCTGTTATGATATTTATGTCATTTATGTCTATACTCTACATCATTGTAATAAAATCCCCAAGTTTAAGAAAAAATCAACCTAAAACCGTAATCATAACAATTTGTAAAACTGAATATAAAGAGAACAATAGGCGCTTTTGTCGCTATGCCGGAAACAAAACCAACAGCGCAGCCAAATTAGGAAATTAATACCACAAATATATATAGGAAAGCGGCAGCACCAATTGGCAAAATAGGCTTACCATTTAATAGTTTTCTTTTTAATTGTGAAAGCAACTACCATTTTGCCGCTGCAATCAGTTTTGATTATGTATAATCCCTGCTCCCTCACAAGTATTAACAATAATTTGTGGCAAGATTCTTTGTGAGTATTGCCAGTCATGATTAAGAGAATATGACAATCACAATTTCGTGTACAAGAATTGTGCAAGTGCATAAAATTCATTAACTTTTCGCTATTGCTCACACAAGAGCCGGATGGGTAAAGCCGGCGCAGGCGGTTGAACCGAAATACTAAACCCGGGCATTACTGATGAAGGTCCTCTGCCGAGCGACGCCGGCAAAGCCGGCTAGTTTTTAATAATTCTCAGAGCCCAAAACTGTAAATTTCTGAAACCTTGAGCTGCGTCTCGTATTGTATTTTGTACGGTTAAAACAAGTCATCAGTATTTCACAAAAGACAAGTATTTTTACTGGGTAAAAGTAAAAGTAGTCGAGACCCAAAATACTGTATTTAAGTACTAAAAGTAGAAAGTAGCTTTATCTTTTTGGCAATATTATCCGATATGGTTCTCAGTTAGATGCTCGCACCAAATAGGATACAAAAAGTTTCGAAAAATGCAAACTTCACTTCCAACTTGCAGCATAATCTACATTACCGACCAAGTAAAGGTTCACGTGTGGGGTGCAGCCAATAGCGTATCTATAAAAGAGCTCCGCCCAGGGAGACACACTGTGATGGGGGGTGACATTAATTTTTTTCGTTTAGGGTGGGCCAAATGCCAAATGATAAGCTATTATCCCCTTATTTAACCTAAATGGTACTACACTGTACAGGCACGTCAACTTAATTCGAGTAATTAGGCTACTACTTTTTCTTATAGGTCATTTTGATAATATTTTGTGATTGTTGGCGTATGCTCTTAATCGAAAGTTTGTTGATGTTTACAAGTCATTGAAAAAGACTCGATGTGACAGATGTTTTTTACTTCTAAACAAAAAAACTTTTTAAGTTGATATTTAAATTTTATGCAACAAAAACTAGAGCCCAATGGCGTAGTCATATAAATATTTTTGATAAAAAAGACGCAAGAATTTTTATTTCGTGGATCAAATTTTTTGTGATAAACTTTTTTCATCGTTTTTCAAGACCCCACAAAATTAGAATCAGTGGAATTAAGCAAATCTAAAAGATATTTGCAGGGGTTAATCTGAAAATGATAACTTTTTTAGAAGCTAAAGAATTCAGCCAAAACAAAACTGTACAATTCTTTTGGGAGGGCAACCAGCTCCGATATCTGAATGAATTACAAATAGCCGATTCAAAATTCAACTAGAAAGCGCAATTCTCTCTCTCTCTCTCTCTCTCTCTCTGTGTGTGTGTGTGTGTGTTCTAACTCCTCCGAAACTACGCCATCATGACGGGAAGAGTGTCATAAGGGGATTTGTGACGTCATCATAAGATCACAATCAAACATATTTTTTTTAATCCGATTTTTCGACCGAGAAAATCGATTTTTAGCTTAAATCCAGTACTTAACTCACCAACTTCAACAAATTTCACTTGTTAAAGATCTCACATCACATCATAATGACGATTAATTACAAAATTTGTTTTTTTCGTTTTCTCCCAAAATGCTTGTCGTAGAAACGCTTAAAAAGCTTTTTTTGGGAAATCTAGATCAGATGCTTTCGATAAAAAAGACTCTACAACAATTTAAGCTCAATTCACAATGCAACAATAGATTACTATTTATTTAAGTATTTTCAGCCTTCCAAGAATGCTTCTTGCATCTTTTCGGCATCCTTCAACTCGCTCTATAATGTCATAATATCGCCAACATAAGTCTTTCGCTATCAACGATTATCGTATGAGGAGTTTTCCAAATTCATACAATTTTTACAAAATAAATTTATTTTAAAACTGATTTGTGATCTCATTTCTCTACCGATTTTCAAAATTTTTAAAGAAATTGAAGGATATTTCAAGCCAATTCCAATAATACATAATTTGTGCCTTTACTATTTGTTTTTATACCAAAAAAATGAAACTTTAACACCTGTGGTCTAACTTTTACCCCACCTCCTAAAAGTGGTAAATTGAGTAAAAACAAGCTGTACACACTCATGTATACGTCGATCTCATGTAGAGGTCGATGTGTATTTTAAGACAAAACATTACATCATTATAAGTATTACCGGTACTCGTGTATAAGTCGACTCCGCATTACAACATGATTTGATGGACCTGAGGTGTTGAGGAGTGGACTGAACTGTGTGGGGATAGCAATACCGATGCTGAGAATTGCTTTGAAGGATTGAAATAAACTTTTTATTAGACTACTATTACATAAATGTTGACTGTTTGTTGGATTTAAAATGTTTGTATATTTGAATAATTACCAGTATTTATAGATCAAGGTCTATTTAAAGGTACGTGCATTAGACTTTATTCGGAATTTACAGTAATAAAATTTCGTTTAATGGTTTCCCAAATATATTAATTTGTTAAACTCAAAACCGACAGGTGGCAATGCAGCACAACAATGGCGGCTCCCAGGTTATGATTGAGCATGCCGCCGTAAGCTTGTTTACTAATAATATATACCGTATATTTTAAGCTAATTCAACACCTCTACAATATATTTCACCAATATTTGATAATTTTGTGAAGTAACGTTAGCATTTATAAGGTGAAGCACCATATTATCAGCGTTTGTTAAGGCTTTATACGCGGTGTGTACTGTATATTGCATGTATAATAACGGAGTTTTCTTTTGATATTCGCATTCTATACCACTCGGCAGCAACATGTCCATAAAGATTGCTCTTGCATAAGTCGACCCCAAAAATTTTACCTTAAAATCGTCTCCGATAAATTCGTCTTATACATGAGTATATACGGTAAATTTAAAACATAAAGATTGTGGCAAGGTACGAACAGTTAGTGTCATTTGAATGTTTAGGAAATTTGCTTTCCAGCAATATGTGACTCTAATTAGTTAGGGCTAATGTTATTCATTATATAAGGTTTTGAAGTAAGTACTTTTGCTAACAAAAGGTAATCAGTTGTTCTAAAAGTGGCCTAAACTTTATGAGCTGTACATTAAATTTTAATTATTACAATTAAACAAAATTGAAACGACAATGCTTTAATTCTACTAATGTGACATCGATGCACTCAACCCTTAACAGTTTTCAAACGGTTAGGACACAATATACCACGTTTGCTGATTATCACTCCCTTGGCAAGACCAGTCGCTGGTTTGTAAACAAACCAACGTATGCTTGGGAAGATAAAACAAATTGCAAACAAATCGTAATAAACAAATAAACACTGGAAAAATAAACATTAGAAAATATTTAAATTCACCTCTGGTTCTAAAAACGTTTCAAAATTAAAAACCAGACAAAACAGTCCGCTAATAATAACCCACGGCACCTAACCTGGTTTGCATTAAACAGTAGTAGGCATAGCAGTTGGATTTCAAACTTCGCTTCAAAATTGCCTACTTTAATTAAGGATTTGCAGAAGATTAAAACTTGAGTTCACAGCTGTTTTGTTTCCCTAGCATACCGCATTCCAATTCCACCGAAATCAGTTTTTTGTGATCTACTTAAGAAAAAGTTAAAACTAGTGAAGTAGCGATGTTTTTTACAGAATCTACTCAAGTAAAGGATGAAGCAGTAAAAATGAAACCAGTCTAGTAGGTAGATTGTCTCCCAAAAATCTATTCAAGTACTTTACTTATGTAGAAATGCTTTGTTACTGATCACTTCTGCTAATCACTAATATATTCATTCGGCAATATTCAACACCGCAAGTTCGATGGCCTCAATGGAATATCAAAACAAAAATACAATTTCAAAATCAAACATCATGCCTTGCATTTGTAAGATTTTTTCAATCCTTGTAGCTTGATTCGATAGAACGGATATGTCATCATCTGCATCATCCGCAGCATCGTTTTCTTTGTACTGTTTCCCTAACAAAAACAAAAAGTCAAAAGTAACTTTGGAATTCAAATATAGTTGCAGTTGAGGTTAGGTTATATCTAGTTATTTAAAAATTTCAGCTATTATTGTCAACAACCCTAAAATTAAATTTAGCAACCGATGGGATTTGCCTTAATGGAAATTTGGCATTCAACCGATTCAGTTGGAAGATGAGGCCGAATATCTTAGGCACAGCCTGTAGAAAACTTCTGAGGACTGGTGTCTCCACAGTTTTAGTTAAAAGAAGCGAGTAAAACAAGTATAGGTATGTATGAATGTTTTTAGCATTGATATTGTAAAGCTTTTGTTATCGACCATTTCATTGTACTCTTTCAAAAAGAATAAGTGAAAACTCTATCGTTTTCGTCTAGCTCCCTTCAGGAGTTATCGCTAGAATGAAGCCTGGTGTTGACGGCGAGGTATGAAATTTTGTACCACTTCTCATCTTTTCGTCAGTATTATCAATAGCGTTTTTGCCGAAAAATGTAAGATAAAAGTAGACTTTGCTCGATATCAGGGTTCAAGTCAAACGCTCATTAGCATATAGCAAGATTAGCGTTACGCTAAAGAACGACCGAAGTATCCAGGTCTGATTTACAATTGATAGGTCTATTGCTTTATTTTGATTTCTTCTTAAACTCGGGATCTTATTATCTTTAACTTTACCCCTAATCCCAACCTCCCTACTTTTAAATAAAGATCAGTTTTATTTTACAAACAGCTTATCAATTACAAATACTCGTTCATCGCTTTTCCTAAGAGCTGGAATGAAATCTGATTAAAAATTTGAGTAAGCGCTAAAGTGCCCAAAACGTAGAACTCCCTACTCATAAATATGAAGCAGTCTTATTCACGAAGAGCGTATCGTTAAACAGTTAACCATCTCCGATGACCGATCAATGACCTTCAATGGCATTTGATAAAAATAAATTTTTTACAACCAAAAACAACAAAAAACAGTCAAAATCAACAAGGACTATCTAAAAATTGCGGCTGCTACGAAATTGAAGTTAGAGCTAACATGTAATAATATCTGGGCACATGATTTAATTTTACAAAAATTTTTCAAGAATGATAAGGAGCAAAAATATTGCGTTAGTTTATTGGTTTATGTGTTAGAATGTGGCAACTCACATGTCAACTTTACACTTTGCTGCACGGGATCAATATGTCTGAAGATTTAAGATTAGCAGGCGCCAGTAACAACTATACAAAGACATTCTAACGTGGCGTCTCCTACAGTTATGTAATTTTCGTTCTTACCATTGGATTACAAAAAAAAGTAGATTTTTACTTTATGTTGGTGCCGTAATACTGTATATCATTTCACTTTAATAGAATACAAACAGCATCTCAGCTATTTAAATTTGCTTTCATAATCAAAATGGATATTAAGTATAGCTGTTGTCTACTGCTGTTTTACTTAATATGTGGCATCATGAAATATCAGAAGCAACTTGTTAATATTTTCCGAAAAAGGTTTAAGTCCCTTTTCTACGGTTATTATTTTTAGAGAAAATGAAGTGAACAAAATTTGCAATTAAGCGTTTATTGTGACGTCATCTTTAAATCCTGAAAGGATAAAAATTTGTGTCAGTTGGTAAGTTGGAGGCTGGCTTTTGTTTTAGCCAAACAATTGTTTTTCTCGTTAACAAATGAAAACTAAAAAAATTATTCTTTGTTATGACGTAATCGTGAGGTCATTAGCTCCCTTATGACACTCACTTTGGGGCAGCAACCTATCGTGGCGATTTTCAGGTTTGTAAAACCAATAGTTTTAGAGGAGTTACAGCGAACGCACCCATTCACTCTGTGAAAAAACTCTACTTCGTAGTGTAAATTCATGCTTTCACGCAGAGTTCTGTCTGAACGTACGGGTGTAAGCATGTAACGATTAAACTTCTTCGAAACCATTGGGCATAAAAACATGAAACTTGGCAAGACTGCTGCCCGAGAATGACTGTTATAAGGGAGTCAGTGATTTTACGATAACGCCATAATTGATGATAACTTATTTAATTTACATTTTTTTGACGGAGGAAATTGAATTATTGCTCAAATGAAAGCCAGTACTTGACACCTGAGCATGAAAATATTGTACCCTTTTAGAAGGTAAGATGACATCACAATCAACACCTGATTGCAGAATTTGTTTTCTTTATTTTCTCAAAAAGCATTAACCCCGAAAACGCAGTTGAAAGCTTTTCGGTAGTTGCTAAGATGCTCTCGATAAAAATTCTATAACAGTTTGAATTGTATTCAAGTCGAAATAAGGGATTGATTTTTTAAGCAAGTTTAGCATGCTCTATTTTTGAACGCTTCAAAAAACCTTGGTTTTGTCATAGCATTACGTGACGTCACGGTATTGTGTCTGGTACCATTTTAATGAAAACACCAGGAGACAGCAGCTGCACTTGTTTTTATCTACTGTTACTCGGAAAGCAAGCATAAATAGTAAAATCCATTACTAAGATGGTGCCGGTTAAAATAAAATGATGTATTAAAGTGCTAACATGCTGTTGAAGTTATAAATTTGTTTTTTAATAATGCATTGGCAAGTATAAAAATTAAAATAACTGAACTCTAGGTCGACTCTACGTTACAATACCTTTGTATAGTCGTCTATCGCACCTGACCAATCTTCACCCCCGAGACATATTAATTACCTGAAGCAAAGAAAAACTTTGCTATCAGTCTTCTTTTGATGTGAAATCTTTAGGAATCTCAAAAAGTTAGCCGCCCCTTTAGCACAAATACCTAGTCGATATCTTATTCAACTTTTTGTAATAAGTTTAATAACTGAATTATCGGTGCTGAACTTCGGATTGATTCGCTCTTTCTTGGCTGCGTTTTTGTCAGGACCAAGAAACATACTCGCAGCCAAAGGCTTCGGTCATACAAATAGGCCCACAATTTTGAAATAGTTGCAAGTAGTACATGTAGATCTACTATTTAATATCTAATTCTTAAAACATCGATCATTTTATCGCCTTCCCACAACTCTGAATTTATACTCCCATGCACTTAATCAAATAAATCCACACGTTTTAAAAATCATTGGCTATTTTAATTGTAAGTCCAGGCTTAATTTAAGTGTAGGAAAGTCGGAATTGGGGGCATAGTTTCCAAAGTTTAATGTTAAAGGGAAAAAAACAAGTCTTTACCACAGCATATGGATTCTGTACGAATTGAGAGCAACAAGGCATAGAATATCGATCCAACAACAAAATAATCGGGATTAGGAGCATAAATGTGATTCCCCATTTACAACAACTTTTCGTTACTGCTCTTCCAGATATTTTTTGTTAAAGCCGACCCAACCATCAGAACCAACATTTTTACTTCGACAAAGCTTACTGGTATTCCTGCCCTGAGACAATATCTTATTTCTGTAAATGTGTAAATCAATTTCGGATCTACTCACAACTTTGAATTTATATCTCCCACTATTTTGTGAAGGGAACAAACAAAAGATTGTGAAATGGTTATATAAACGCAAGTAAGTCTTAATTTGAGAGTAGGGAGATCAAATGGGCAGGGAGGTCACGCAAGTCATGGTTTTCTCCAAATTTTTTTAATACCGATTAAGAAATGTATGTGTGATCAGATAAAGCATAGCAGCTACAAGATATCATTTAAAAAAAATCATAAAACATATTTGAGGTACAAATCGACAAAATTGGAAGCCAGAATAAATAACTCCATAACAGGTCATCCAACATAATTGAAAAATACCAAACCAGAAAAATATATTTCTTTCAATTCCTTGAATTTTCTCTTGGCTAAGATAATGGTCTAGCCTATGCCACTGTGTAATTTTTACTTGATTTTGACTTTTGACTTAAAATTTGGTTGGTAGGCTTACCGGGTCGATTGCAACATATTTGGGAGGATGCATGACCCCCTTCGCTCTACAGCAGAACCAGGGCATATAAGTGCAGCAGTCAAAAAACTTGCCGTCACAAATATCATTATGATAGGCGTCACACTAAGTTAAAGCAGCCTACCACTGTATTACTTATTTCTGAAATCGTAAAACAACCACTGCTATGGTGCCCAACCCCAACGTTAACTGTGGGCCTATGCACTTGATGGAAGATACGGATGGAATTCGTAAAATCATAGGATGTTTGTAAGTGAGACCAGGAGCGCACGGGATAAGCTGGGAGTCAAAACCTACGCATAAAAATTGATGGTACAATTTTTCAAATGAATAAAAAGATCCATGCAAGCATTAACCAAAAACTTGCTATAGAAAGCAAGAAAATAGTTATTTTTTAGAGTAATTTTTAAAAATTTTTTCTGAAAAGCATCCTTAAACCCAGAACAATCGCGCCTTCGGCATTTTTAATGGGGAAAGCCAAACCCCATGAGAGGTTTTTGTGTACGCCACTGGGTATCATGCTGACAAATACGGCTGAGGGGCATATTGAAGTTAAAAACAACGACAAAAACGAGTAATTCAGTACTGTAATGGCAATAGATTATAGTAGCTTCTGTGAAACCAAAAGAATAAAAAAAATAATGCGGTCTTAAGGCACAAAACGTAATTTTAATTAAGTGAGGGATCACAAACATGATTGGATTAAAGCAGTGGGATTTTATCAATGAGTTAACGTGAGCTTACTGACTAGGTGACGCCAGCGTATGTTTTGATAGGTTCACAGGAAATAAAAATACGCGGAGCCAGAAAAAATTTTTCAGAAAAGCAGATTTTGCCGGCAATTTCTAATAGTATGAAAAGCCCTTTAGCTTTTTAAAGATCCATGAAATGAATTGGACTGCAATTCGTAACTGATTTTTGACAAATAAATTAAACAGGTCGGCTCTTTGATGACATCACCTTAAGTGAAGATAAATGAAACCCAAAGTTTAAAGGGAAATTATAGAAAAAACTTCTCTGTGTAAAATCACACCGTTACCGGAAAAGCATTTTTGCTATTTTTCTTGAAAATTGCTCAATAATTCTACAGAGCTCGGGACAAAAAATTTGGGGGTAGTCATGGCCCTTTTTACTCCATGGTTACGTCTGTGCAGTGAACAGAGCACACATGGCGAAGTGAGGGGCTTTAGCTCACCCTGTGTAAAATCGCACCGTAAACCGGAGCAAATACTTGCTATTTGCTTGAAAATATTTTCACAGATCGGCCAGAATCGGGATTACAAAGTTGGGGGAATGGCTTCTCACGCCCTCTGGCTGCCCCAATGCAAGAAACAAAACGTGAAAGACTTAGTTAGGGATTTGAGGTTACCAATATAATTACGAAAAGGAGAGGAACAAGTCACGAAACCGGTTTACAACCTAACGTCTTATTTTTGCGTTTTTAAAAACGATCACTGTTTTGGCACCATCTACTTCGACTTCAACTGTTGTCCCGTATTCACTAAAAGGAAGAGCAAAGGGACTGGGATGAGGAGAATAGAAAATATGCTAAACCCTATATGATGTTTTTGTGCCGGATCCTTACTAAAGCACACTTAGTATTGAAATAGGAATTGGCTAAGTCGAAAAACCATAAACAGATGAAGCAGGCGCAACCGGCTAAACATACATTTTTAACCTCAATCTCACTGATGGAAGCCCTGTGCACACCGCAGCCAGAATCGGCTAGTAACAAATATTTTATCAAAGGTTATATCTCTAGCAACGGAGATGTCTAAATCGACACTTGCATGTATAAATGTTACTGAATAAGCATTGATTTTTGTGGACTTCTACACTGATACCTGTTGTGAACCAAGGCCGACAATTGATAATTGGCTTTATTCGACTAATAAAGCACTTATTACAGTTAACAAATATATAAAGTAGCTGTAAAATAAAGCGATATAAGAAAACCAAAATACAGCTCATCAAACTAAAGACTCGTCAACACAATTAACCAGCAGACCGTCATTGCACTACAGCCATGGTTACTGCAGCAAGCTAATTGCTTGCACAACGCAGACAGTGCAACCGATCGCAAGGCTCGAAGGCACAAGCAACCACGCATTAGCAATTAGGCACGCGAATAGTTGTAGTACCAACACTTACTACAATACCCGTGATATCAAAACGGCAAACCAAAATGTAAATAACACCACTCCGCATTTACAACTACTTTCCATCTGCAGTTTTCACTGCACAAGAAATCTCAAAGCAATCAAATGTCTGCAAGTATCATACTGTGCGCAAATGTTTTCAAAAATGAAAATTTTAGACTGAAACGAGTCAAAATGAGTATGAAGTGACTTAGCGTAAATTGCAAGATTTTTTGAAATGTTAATTTGTGGCCAAAATTAAAAAATTTGTTACAGTTGGCTAGTACATTCCAAAAACTTTTCTTTTCACTCTTGCTAAAGAAAATTATCAGAATAGAGAAAGCAAAACTAGCGAGGATGTTGTGGAGGAGAGATTGATTGCGAAATTCTAAAAAACGAGTTGCTCTTATTGGCGAAAAGCATAGGCAATCAGTATAGAAAAAAATAAATTGCCTACACTTTACTATAAAACCTCATCACTAGTGTGCCTTGATTTGCAATCTTCTTGGCCAGTATGAGCTGCCTAACTACAACTAACACCACAAGGGAACCGCAGGAAAGTAATTCAAATTTGGTATGGAAAAATTGAAAGCATTGATGGCTTTAGCTGCTTAGAGCTTTAAATCTGGAAGAGGAGAGTAGTGAGCACCTAAAATGGACCCATTTAAAGCAGGTGCAGCTTTGCACCGACCTACCCCTCCAGGTCACATTTCCAGCGCACACTGCACAGAAAAGGACGGGGCCAGAGTTAGGATAAACGCTACCACTCATCAGGAGAAGGAGACTGAGAATACTGACAAGAGAGACGCAGAAGAAGAGAAGAAAAAACGGTATACCTATTTTAGAAAGACTGAGTGGTGCTCTTCTGCGATTGTTCAGGGGGCAGCACGGCAAAAAATGGTTTGAGGAGAATGCCCGCGGTAACTGGGACCCTCGGAAAGCCCAACAGCTCTTTCGACTCAACCAAAAGGGGTTAGGAACCACACCGTCACGTTGAGGCGGCTGTTGATTATTTCGCATGCATCAATTAGAAAATAGCTATTGACCACTTCAGATAAAACATGTTGAATATTGTTGGACAAAACTAGGGTCCAGTAGCCTACGGACCGCAAACCGACTTATATGGCCCGGCAATTAGAATCATTTGTTCAACTGCCATAGAATTGCGCATAATTTGAATTACGTGCTTGTGAAAGACGTAGGTGTTTACGAGTGGAGCCGTCAGAATTAAAAAGTGGTCGTTTTTTGGCTGCGTTATGAACTTACACTGCGAAAAGTTTGATCTCCAGAAGAAAAAAAAGCAAGGAAAAAGTTTGAAAGGTTGTCACAACATGCTATTTTACTTGGTATCAGCAAACCTCCAAAACGAAAAAAACGAAATTACCTCTTTGCATTGCTGAAAATGTGGCCTCTTTACCAAAACTGAGTGGACGGTACGTGCGATGTGCACATCATTTTGCGCAGGTAATCCTGCTCGCCGAGATCTTGCACAGAAAATTTAGGCCCACGACCGCTAATAGATTGCTGGTACGTAAACTAAACTCTTAAATTTTATTCAGAAAACCCGATGGCAACAGATTCAGCCAGCAGCGTACGCAGGGGCCTTCTATGTGGCCCTCAGGAACAGTAAAATGCCTATTTCAGCGATTATTTGCCAAAAATCATCTTCACGCCCCCTTCTCCTTCACAAAGTTGTGGATCGTGATCATCGGTAGCCATGATTGTAACTGCAGCAAGCATGCATTTGCTCAAATTTAGCGCTGTGGACAGTAGATCTCCAAAAAAACAAAATGTCTCGCCCCCTGCTCCCTCAAAAAATTTCTACTTACGCTCCTGAAATCAGCCATCGTGTTTTCATCTTGAAACTGTTCGAAGAACAAAGGAGCGCTGATGTAGCAAACAATGGAAAAAGCTGACAAACCGAAACGAAGAAAACCTTATTAAAAGTAACGCAAATGTGCTGAGCAACTTGGAATAAACGCCGTGATCATTTGCCAGCACTGCTAAAAGCCAATCTACTGTGGATGGAACCGGTGATTCGAAAATACTGGGTGTAAAGTAAAGATTGTGTTCTATAGCAACAATATCGTTTTAAAGGCCATCGCAAAATTTGCTATTGCTTTAGTAGTGTACAGTTCATTGTCATAATTTAGTTCAAAATGAAATATTCCACAACAAACTTAACAAATCTGCTAATTAAACGTTTCACTCGTAACCTAGGTTGATGTAGTTTCTTTGAGGAGTCGAAATCAAAGTAATGTCGAAATCGACACCTAATGTCGTTAACAGTAAAAACTTATTTCATCGTTCTAGCGTTAATCTTATTAAGAACTCACTTGTTTTTGCTTTTGATATTTCACTGTTCTTGATATTAAAAGCGCTGGCTTGCTCGTTATCTGAAAGGCAGTTTCCAAATTTTAAAAATTGGTTAATGTTACAACGTAATCGCTATAGTTCAAAATTAACCATAGAAGCAGCATAAGCAAAAAGTTATGGAAGATGTGAGACCGATGGAGCCAAAAAGATGTCGACGTGACTCAAAACACGATAAATATAAATATGCTGCTCTGACGTTGAAAATCGTGCTACGTGATAAGCTTTTTGAAGCTAATTTTTGATGCAGTGGAATATTGCCAAAAAATCAGAAAAAATATTAGTTTAGTGTTTTTAAAGCAAAACTTTTCAGATGATATTCAAACAGTATGTTTAGAGATTAGCTGGCAATTACACTTCAGCATTTTGGCATTTGAAACCATAAATCCAGGTTAACATGTTTTGATTTTAAAAAAGGTGTCTTCAGCTAATGCCAAAATAACTGGTCATTGTATTGAAAATGTAAGTACGTGGGACTAACGAGACAGCACTGTCTCTGCTCTTGTGTGTGCGATGATCAGAGTAATCTCATAAATACCCTCCATTTTTACAATTTGCGGTTAAATATGTTAACCACTTTTAAGATTTGAAAGTAGCACCACAAACTCTTCCTTCTAGCAAATGAAAACTAATATATTTTTTCTGATATCAAACATAGTGCAATAGCTTTGACACGGGAAGGGAGTCCAGAAGCCACCTAAGAACCCAAGCCTATAATTATTTAAGAGCGTGGCTCGGTGCACGGGAATGCAGAACTGCTTGCGCACTTCGATCCTACAGGAAAATTTGAATCTTGATTGTTACAGTTGATCCGAAAAAATGATCTTTAGTGGTGAAAAACAGTAACAAACATCGATATGAACAAAAATTTCGCTGAAGTCAATAAAATTCACCGCGACAAAGTTGTTCTCCCAAAAAAAATCATTAACAGAAAAAATGACACAATTTTGGAAACATGTCTCTAGAAATGGAAAAGAAGCACAAAAAGTCCAAAGCAAGACTCTAACATCTGGTACCATGCCCGTGTCAGCCTTCCAACGCCCCTGAAACATTGCATGTCTGTCAAAACTGACATTCTCGAGTATTGAATTACTCTGAAGCAATATGGCAGACCAAACGACTGAGTTTCATGCTAAGCAGTGGACCTATAACACGTAGGCTACTGTTTTTTATTTGGTGTTCAATAAAAGTTCCTTCAAATTATTCCTTTTTTTGCTTTTCAAACAAACCTTAAATATTGGAGTCTCCTTGACATGTCTCATTAGCTCCATGACTGTCTCAAAAACCTAATATGTGGGCGAGCACAGAGAAAAAAAACGAGATCTAAATTTTGTGATTAATTTTCTAAATAAGTGCGCAGAAAACAAACTGAGGCTACTGATCATATTCCAACCAAGCATGCATTTTAGAAAAAAAGAAGTATTCAAAATCTATTCAGAAATTCAGCAGAAGATGAAATACAATTTTTCACTGGCATCGGTCCCACACTTCCTCCATATCTAGCTGTGTAAAAATGGGATTTTCGCTTATAGATGAACAAACAATCCGGGATTAAACTAACCCGTCAGCCAAGTGATAGTGCCTTTTGCAACCAATATGGTTTACTCCTTCATTCGAAAAGAAAATTGAAAGTAACTTGAGGCAAAAAGTCGTTTAAGCTACAGTTTTCAATGTTTAAAATGCTTGAATAGAAATATTGGATTTGAGTTAATTAAATGAAACTGTTTTGCTGTGTTTTCTTCTGTTGGAAAGCATAAGTCAACTGACCGCTATAAAACAATAGCCTATCAAGTGTATAACATATGGGTACCTTATAGTCTAATTTTTGACCTATAGCTCTATACCTGTGGTGGCATTCAAAAGCTGTAACAACAAGTTCTATCAGAAAAAAAGTTAATGAATATGTTCCCACAAGACAAGGCGAAGACCTGTTTTTTGAAGATCTCAATTTTCAAAGAGAAAACTTATGCCTACAATACGACGAAGACCTTTTTTGAGATTTATATTTTCGAAATGAAAATTCATGCCGATATAGTTCAAAAAAACGATTTCACGAGCTCAGAAAAGTTTAAAAACCGGCTTGTGCGAACCGGCTAAATGCCACCACTGGTCTGTACTTGAAATATTTTTAAGCTAGACTTAGAATAAAAAATTTGTTTGTTGGTCTATTTGTTTGCTGCAAACGACTGGCAAAATTTCGCTATTTACTTGGTAAGATGGTCTTACAAAAGAAACACAACAAAACAGTCTAATATCACTGGCAAATCAAGCACATAACCTTGAACCGACAGTTGGGAAGAATTTTTTTGCAAAAGAGCCTTACTAGTACCAAAAACAACGTTCGAGTGTGCTTGCTTTAATGTACAGTGGAAGTAGGAATAAGCTGGGTTGAAAACAACAATTTGAGCCAAAAACAACTTTCCTTACCGACACTCTTCCAACTATTGTTTCAGGGGTGAAGCCAAACCAGAGCAAATTTAAGGTAAAAATGTTACCTTTCGAAAGCTGATGAAATTTTCCAAAAAGTTGCAACAGACCAAAAAGCATTAGATGTAAAATATTTTGAAAAAATGTTGATGTTTGACCGTCGAGCAGCGCTTTTCTATGGCAACGAGTGACCATATTTTTAAATAATAATTGTATCTCATGAACTACTTGACATAAAGATTTGAAACTTTTACCAAAATATTCAAAATTGGCAAGTTCATTAGCAAACTTTTTGTTTAATTTCAATAAAACAAAAAGCTATGGGCCAAAAAACGGATTTTTATCATTA
Organism: Trididemnum clinides; assembly: GCA_963675345.1. Taxonomy (NCBI): domain Eukaryota; kingdom Metazoa; phylum Chordata; class Ascidiacea; order Aplousobranchia; family Didemnidae; genus Trididemnum; species Trididemnum clinides. The sequence continues at coordinate 22,159,857 of OY776301.1, forward strand.
CTGTTCAATAATTATTGCCGATAAATTTTTCTTAAAAATACTGTTATTACAGATATCCATTAGAGTGGGCCCTCTTTTGACTCTTTAAAAAGTTCCACGTCAGAAATTTTCTGATAGTTGTATTTTATGAAAAAATTGTTTGTAAAAATTTTTAGGTTTTGTAATAGACTTTAGTGATGGCGTTAACTCTTCAATTAGTCCCAATGTAGAACGAAGACGGTAAGGTGCTCTGTTCGAACAGAAAAGTGGTCAAAACTTGCTGCTGTTTGCTTGTCTGTAATCACTAGCTATTGCAAACATTTAATTCAGCAGCGCAAGCACATCCGGCAACCAGGCATTACTATCAAAACAAAAGCACGAGAGCGAGCGTTTCAATTCTTTCCTGTTCAAAATCAAATCACGGCATGGTGAGAAATGAAATATGGAAGAAAAATTTGGTATAGAATATCGAATATCGCAAGTACGAAAAAAAATTCGGTTACCAGAATGGGATATGGAATGGAAGATCTACTTTATGAAATAGAAAAAAACATTCTATACTTCCACGCTGTTCCAGGCCAATCAGTTTACCCCAAAACACTTTTGAACAACAATTATTGGAGATTTTTAAGCGAAAAATTTTGGAAAACCTATTAATTTCATCGTGCATTGTTTACGAAATGATGAGTCATGAATTGCTTGAATTACCAGTGAACCAAAGTATCTCTATGCTGTGAAGAAGGTCGTGCGTTTTCAGCAAAAACGAGAGAAATGAAGGCATAAAAAACCGAGAAAAGTGTTTACTTATTTAAGTTTTTAATTTGAGCTTTAACAACATGGGAAGTTTTTAATAATTTACGTTTTGAAGAAGTGTTGAAAAAGGGTCTGCTATTAGTAAACAGTAATAAAGTCAGCTTAGACATTTATTTGCCATGAGAAAAATTAATTTCGCAAACTGAGGATGCGTTAGCGAAATTAATTTTTCTTATGACAAATAAATGTCTAAGCTGACTTTATTACTGTTTATTAATAGCAGACCTTTTTTCAACATTTACTGATATGGAGTAAATTCGCTTGGATAGACTATCCTGCTAGGGTTTGATTACTGTTTTTCAATTTCAATCGTTCTGAAGAAGTAATTTACTAATGGACGATCTTGTAATGTAGGTACACGCTATTACAACTGTTGCTATTTCGGTGGCCCAACTAGGATTTTGCTAAGGGTAGAGCTATTTGGGGGGTCTGAGTAGAAAAAAAATTTGGTGCAAAACACAAAATGGAGGCTAAATGGCCATTTTAGCATAAATCTTATCACAAAGATTTTGCAAAAATCGATCAAAGACAAACTTTGCTAGTACTATCATAGCAAAGAGATGGGGCCTTCAGCTCTCATGGCCCTTTCTGGTTGCGCTTTTGTTGCTATACATTCCAAAATCCATAGTATGGAATATGCAATGCCATGGAAGACTTCGAGTATGGTATGGATTGGTATAGAAAAGTTTTGCCACGGTAGTATGGAGTAAGAAAAAAATTGCATTCCATTTCATACTATGCTCTGCTCAGAATTTCTTTCACACTCTTATGTCATATCTGCCAGATGAAAATAGCCATATCTTTTGTAAATGTTGTGGGCATGAAGCTGTTTATCCAAATCAGTTTGTGCTGAGACAGTAGGATGGAATGATCACAAAAAAAGAGAAAATATGGTAAAACCAGAAAAACTAATACAGTAGGCGCCGCTTCATAAGCCCACGGTTAATAAGCCCAGCCGCTTATAAAGCCCAATTCAGCCCGGTCCCGATTTACTTCATTTGTTTCTGTAGTAAAATACTCCGCTTTGAAAGCCCAAAACTCCGTTTAATAAGCCCATTTTCACAGCGACTTCGCATAATTTGAGAGCGACTACGCATGGGGCATGATGGTTTTAGTACGGTATACTGTACTGTATTTCCTGTTAAATGCAACCAAGCAACGTATTGTTTCTTCACACCCTCGATCTGGGCGGCAAACTAAGTCTCCGATGCACGGTTGTGTCACAAGCTCGATTGTTTTTAATTTCGTCTATAATCGTATTGTGATCTAACTGTGGCGAAAATCAAAAATTGCTGAAACTGTATTCTTTTGTTATTGTGTTAGAAATTTAGCAACTATCAACAGCCAAACAGAAATTCGAAAATGAGCAAAAGGGTGCGCAACGATATTGCTATGCTCCAGAAACATGAGCTGCTAAAAAAGTACTGAGCACTGCCAAAGTGCAGCCAAGGTGCTGCAGCTGAATAACTTAACATTTCTCGTGGTTGCCTGTGAAATCTACTGCACGAAGAAACAGCTCTCCAGACAGAAGCATCGAGCAAGGAAGGTAGCAATGAACGGAAGAGACAGCACTATGGCAAGGACCGAGAAGGGGAAGATGGGTTGTGGAAATGGTTCCATTTTACTCAATCTCGCAAGATTCCAATAAATGGGCCGGTACTGATGCAGAAGGCTAAGGAGATCGCTAAACAACTCGGTCATGACCAATTTAAAAGCTCAGATGGTTGGTTTAACCGCTGGAAGAAGAGGCATGATTTACGTTACACAAAAGTTTACGGCGAAGCCAGTGAAGCAGATGAAGAAGCCGCTGCCATGTGGACCAACGAGAACATGCAAGAGTTGTTGAAAAAGTATGAGCTTTCTGACATCCATAACGCAGACGAGACAGCATTTTATTTTCGAGCTCTACCGGATTTTACATATGTGAAGAAATCTTCCCGCAAGCTGCCTCGTGGTTCAAAGGTTGCAAAAGATAGGCTAACAGTGTTGGTATGTTGCAACATGATTGGTGAAAAGCATGGTCTGCTCGTTATTGGGACGTCTCAGAAACAACGATGTTTTAAGAATGTACCGGCGTTTCCCGCTGATCACAGTTTTTCTAAAACTGCTTGAATGACGAATGGCATCTGGTCGGACTGGCTGCGTAAGGGGAATAGAAACCTATGTTTTCAGCAACGAAAAATCGCATTATTGGTCGACAACTGTTCTGCTCTTGGTGATGTGGAAGAACTCAAATGCATTGAGGTCGTGAAGCTGCTTCCGAACACCACCTCGCTATTTCAGCCTTGTGATATGGGCATTATGCGCAGACTCAAAGCATCTTGTTGCCACAAAATACGACCCAGAATTGTTGATGCCATCGAAAATGAATGCAACGACAGCAACATAACTGCGAACATAATTGCGAAAAGACTTTCAGTTCTAGATGCACTACACATACTCGCTGGTAGCTGGAATAAAGTAACAAAGAAAACAATTCGCAATTGTTGCAGGAAAGCTAACTTTTTTTCTGCTCCATAGAAACAGGAGCTGGAGTTCGAGACACCCATTCCGGTTCCTGAAGGCGTTGCAAAAGAACAATTTGAAAAGTGGCTTGACATAAAAAATGATGTGCCAGTGCATGCTGAACTGACACTGGAAAAAGAGGAGACAGAACTCATGCAAAAAATTGTTGCAAACAGTTCTGCTAGCGGTCCTGAGGTAGCGGAGCTTGAAAAAGCCGAAAATGATGAAGCTGCAGCAGAAGAACCAACACCATCCAATGCGGAGATGAGGTCCATCCTGCACCGTTTGAGAATTGGGATGGAACGTATAGGCTTAGAACAAATGCAGACATTGAGGCATTTGACGACAATGTTAGGGGTCTACTTCACTAGACTCCACTAAAGCAAATGACGCTGGATGCATTTTTCTAAATGTGTTAACTGGATTAACTGCTTAGCTAATGAATTGTTGATAAAATTGTTACATACAACGATAAACTTGTCTGTTGTGTGTAGGTACAGTATTGTGCTCAGTCATCTATATGCTCTAGAATGACAAAAAAAGACAACCCGCTTAATAAGCCCAAAAAGGTCCGTTCCCGATGTGGGCTTATAAAAGGCGATTATTGTAATTCTTTTGTAACATATTTTTTTTTTTTTGATACTCATAAACAACTTGTGATGTCTCTCTGATACAAAATTGATTTTTGCTAACAAACAATATGCTACAGACTTCGATACTTGTATTTTCAATTTGATACTTAATAATCTATGGAAATCGTCGCAATTTTGTTGGATTGGGGTTCGATTTCTAAACAAAAAACATATCATGATATTAATTTCATGTAATTGTTTAAGATAACTAGATGAGGTGATTATTAATTTTTAAAATTGAAATATTAAAAAGTAATTAGGTTACCATTTTTAGTTATTATAATTGGTCTATTTTGAGAAACGCTTTGATACTTTACTCCAGTGCTTTTGAACCTTTTCACTGGAGCGGAACCACAAGGAAGCAGTCCAGTGGCTCGAAGAACCCCTGTGCAATAATTCAATTGTCTTATGCATAAAACTGCATTTAGTTTAACCAATAAAATAAAATGAAAATTTGTGTAACTTCTGGCGGAACCCTTGGACTGTACTGGCGGAACCCTGGATGAAAACCACTGCTTTACTCATTAAGTGCTATTTGTAAAACGCAAAAAATCAGTCGAAACCCATAAAATTTTATTATTAAAAATAGAAAAAGTTTCCTGGAGCTTACGAAAATTTTTCAATACTGAACATTTTTATATAAGTTTCGTCTTTTACGTCAAGCAGTTCATTAGATACAATTATTTTTCAAAATACGCACCAGTTTCTGTAAAAACGTCCTATTCTTCCGTCAAACGTTTATCTTTTTTTACATATTTAAGCTTTTTAGTCAGTCACAACTCTTTGCAAGGCTTCATTGACATCTAACAACTTTTATCAAATTTGACTCGGACTAGAGACGTTCGCAAGAAATCCTTCCGCATAATGATGCAAAGTTTAAGAATCTAGAGCCTATCTCTTGAGAGGATTCGGAAAAGAATGGCGAGCCCGCCTGCACTAAAGTTGCGAGAAAAGCAAAGTCGAAAGTCAGCGTTCAAGATCAAAGACTCAAAGGGCCCCCGGCCTGAGTCAATCTCACAAATAAGGATCAAGCGAGCCCGCTTGCTCGCCCAAGGTACAATGTGCTCAACAATCAAAGGCAAAGAGCCAATGTGCAAGGGATGGACGGTTGATAGGGTTAAACCCTGCATCATTATGCGGAAGGATTTCTTGCGAGCGTCGTAGCGAAAGAGCCAGGTATCCTAGTACTGTATAGTATATCAACGAAAACTTTTGAGAAAGATTGTTTACACCAAGAAAGTGCAGTTTTTGCAAAAAGCCAAAAAAGCTTATAGCAGGCCTGCACAACTCAAAACAGAAAAAGATACAGAACAAACAAATACTTTTTCCACGGGCCGCATGCCAAAATTTTTATTTATACTAAGGGCTACCACCTGAACAAACCAAAAACAGCACGATGTGAAAAAACACTGTTTTTTCTTAAAATCAATTTCTAAAATAGTGTTCTCAAAAGAAAATAATAATAATTTTCAGAAATAAGACGAAACGGCACCCTTGACAATAGGTGTAAACATGATTTTTTGAACTGCAACATTTTTCAAATCATCTGGCGAGCTGCAACAAAGAGCTTTGCGAGCAAGTCTGACCTATAGGCTTTTAAAAGCTCAGTTAGACATTTGGACGCACGTTTTAAAGTCCTCAATTCTTCATCCCCTCTCAAACTAATTAACCTACGAGTTTGAAGCTTTTCGTATAGTGTTACCTGTATTGTATTCTGTATTTGCAAACAGATTAGTGATTCTGCAACAACAAAAAAGCTCGTTAATAGCAACCACTTTGTTAAGATATAACAACAGAGCTAGCCTACGATTTTTTGAAGGGGAAAAAGCTAAAAAATGTAGCGCCTCTACATCCAATTTTACAAGCTCAGACGACAATTTAAAAATAAAACCTAAAAACAACTGCAGAATAATCTTTTACTAGTTTTGCTTTCTGCAGCATACTTAAACTAATGGCCAAAGAGCAAGACTTTAAAAATGACATAGGTAAAACTTCTTAGGTAACTGTTATTTTGAAGAGTAATTGCAGTTGTTCCCAAGGGGAGGAAGGTCCATAAGTAAATTTCAGTGAGGTACACTGCATATGGGCTTTGTGGTAGTGGCCAGTAAAGACCTGTGAATGTAAAAAATATCAAAAACATTCTCGGGTTCGACCTTTGTCTCTGATATTTTTGAACAACTATGTCCCGGTATCAAGATGAGATGTCCACAGTTTAAGTCAACCCTTCAAATGGGTCTGTTTTGGCAACAAAAATATTGGAAAACACTGATTAAAGTTTACCACTTACACGCAATCCTTGAAGTTGGACATTTTTGGAGGATTACCATGTGCCATGGTTATTACGCTAAACTCAATCAAATATATCAACTACTATAGATCTTAGCAACTATCTAAACATACGACAATTATTAAACAACGCAAAATTTCTTGATCAGGGGTAGGTTATAGATATTTCTAAACGGTTTGAACAGTTTGGGGGATGTAGTTTCAAATTTAAAACATTTACTATTTGCATTCATTTGCAAAAGAATAGGACCATCCAAGTACAATAAAAAACACATGTTTAAAATGCGAGTATTTCCACGTTTACTGCGATGGTACTTTGTTATAACTTTTTCATTGGACTTGGGCATTTGAAGCGTCGACAAATACACGTTTTCAATAAATATAGGTCTATGACTATACAGAACATTTCTATTCAGAATTCATACGGTTTAAAAGCAATAACTGGTTAAGAGGTTCCATAGTTTTGAATATCACTACCCATTATCACTGGAACAATTCAATAGCAAAAAAAGAATCATCCATAAGCGTGCAAGTCAACTTGATTTAGTCAAATTACGGCAAAAATATTACAAATTGCGTATTCATTGCCAGATATGTATTAGTAGACTTCTCAAAAGCATGAAAAACGGAAATTAAAAACATAGGCTACTGCATTCATCTCTAAAACACACCAAATAGATTATGTAAATAAACATAGAGGTGTCATGTACAACTTGCATAGTCCATTCCCAGTTACTAATTGGATATTCCTGGTATGTTGTTTAGGCGTTCCTGTATAAAATCATTTCTTCGACATCTTCTAAAGCAGATTTGCTCATGGCTAAATCCATCTCTTTTTCTACCTCTGTATCGTAATCTTTAGCTGTTTTTCTGGCTTCGATAGCTTGTTGAAGATAAGCAGCTGCTTCATCAGCTTTGTTCTGGGTCATGCAGGCTATACCAAGATTGTTTAAATGAGCACTGTATAGATGATAATGGCATGCTTCATCGCCTAATTTTTGATTCATCAAAGCTATCGCTTCTCTTAAAGTGTGTTCACGAATAGAACTGTCTTCAGCTCGTAGCTCGGTTGTTTCAATATGATGTAGACACAGAGATTGGATGAGTACCATTTTTTGATCTGGAGCCACCATGATTCCACACAGCTTGTCGAATATACGTCGCATTGCTGGAACAACTTTACCCGCGACAATACTTCGCAAATCCGGTCGAACTTTTACTAATTTTGACACAGAAATCTTGAGGCCCAATGCACAGCCTTGTAGGCAATTGATCATTTCATCAGTCTCAATTCCGTCCACAAGTGCTTCGCCTACTTGGTAAAGCAGAATAGCTTTGATGTACAGCTTTTCCTTTTTGTATCGATCTCCTAGCAGCTCACATTCTTTTGCTGTGGCATGGAGATTATCTCGAAGGTTCTCAACCAATTCGTCTTTGATTGCATCAGCAGTATTATAGTCACCTGTGCTGATTAAAGCCACGTAGTAGTTAATCAAAACCGGCGTAAAACTAGCGTTTTCACCGAGTTGAACCAGTCGGTAAAGTAATCCGTATGCTTCGTCATATTTTCCGTCTTTGGTGTACTCATTGCTTTTTTCTGCGCAACAAAACATTAATTAGCCCTTTTACTATCCTCTGTTTATGAGGACGACTTAAAAAGAGTGTGCGAAATTTTTCGCACAGACAAGGCCACAATCACTTCATTGGATTTGACCGCGTGCGAAAGTGCAGTCTTTCTACAATGAAAACTTTTCAACCCAACTGAAAATGGGCGGACCTTTTATAGTAAAGACCTTTTATATCGTTTGGACTTCAACCTAAGGGTGCTAGCCAAAAATCAAGCAGTTCCGCTTGCCGCAGATTGCTTACTAAGGTTTTTAAGCCTTGCTTATTGTATACGACAGAGTATTTCATTCATAGAATATACAATTATGTATTTAGGAGAAAATAATAGGCAATGCCTGGAAAAATAATATTTATGGTAGCAAAAAAATGTAAAAAGAAAAACCTTTTCATGCTTGTTAGGAGACCAAAATGAGTAAAAAAATATTGTACGTCCGTTTAGTAAACGATTTAAGCAAAATTGAGCACCAAAATGGTTTTCAACTTTACTAAACGCTCTTCCTCCCCTTCCCCCCCCCAAACAATTCTTTTTAGATAAGCCAACGGGGGGAAAGTAGCCTAATGCAGATACATTGGGCATTCAAGCATATTACAGCGATATTAGGGATAGCACAAGCACAGTATCCATAGCAGGCATATCACAGGCACGTTAGGTGTAAAGTTGTTTCGTTTGAGACCGATCTTGTACAAACAAGTTTCTGGGCTGGTGGTAGAGACACAAACTTTTGCATGTTCATCTAATGTCTTTAGACCATTTATTTAAACATACTCGCATGAAAACGACCTACACCCATTTCCAGTCTATAAAGTTTGACCCAGGAGAATCAGTCCAAAGATAATTCTACGTAATTGTACACGAAACCACGAAGCCTGTTGGTGAAAATGCTTCTTTTTTGTATTGCACACTTGATCCATGTAATAACCTTTGTTGTTGTCATGATCAGCCAGCTTCATCGGTTGGAGGAGGCTTGTACAAAAAGGCGCCTTGACTTCAGCCTTCGAGACGGCTTTCAAGATGACGAGTAGAGCTTTGAGTAAAGCAAATGATCCGGATCCTTTGCTCGGCGACTTAGTCAAAGCGTTGCTACTTACTTCGCAACGGAGTTCGGCAGATTTGATACTCGCGAGAACTGGTGGATATTCCGTAGGAGCAAACGTAGGCATCCAGCAACAATTCGTAAGACTTTGATAATTTAAACGACAATAAGATGGGTGTGGGCGCTGCGCCACCAAGTTGAAGGGCAGTACTCAGCAGCGAGATGAACCAAGACTAGCCGAGTGCCAAGTGTCGACACCGGCCTCCCACCTTGTTCCAGTCAGTTTTCTTAACAATGTAAAGCGTGATGTCAGTTTCTCGCTTAGCGACTGTTCATGGCATCTGTGCGTGAGCGATTTGTGCAGCGTTACTCTAGATTACTCGGCTACGGGCGAAATGACAATAGCTTTTCGTTGATCTCAAACTTCAGTTGTCGTTTTGACTGAAGAAAAAACTGTTGTCAAAATTTACACACAGTAGGCGTAGTATACAAATAGTTGGCATAATATAAGCATTGTAGGTAATAAACAAACATAGTAAGAATAGCACAGGCATAGTATCCATAGTGCAAACAAAGTACAAACAAGTAAGCATATTACAGGCATAGGATAAACATACTAAAGGTCTTGTAGGAATATTACAGGCATAGCAAGCATGGTACAAGCATAATAAACACGATAGGCATTGTAGAAGCATATTAGGAATATTTACAGGCACAGTAGACATAGCGCAATGCTTGAGTAACCAGAAAATCTATCCTTCATTTAAAATCTATGCCACGAACATATGCGTAGCTGCTCAAAATGACGTTAACTTATGCGGATTTTTCATTTAGTTGCACCACTAGATATCATAGAAACTGTGGGTGAACAATGAATAAATTGCCCCAGGCCGGAAAATTTTTAAGATCTTAAAGCAGGCTCATTACGATTTGCATAGCTGAGTAAGAACAGAAAAAAAGATAAGCCGCACGTATAGTATAAAACACACAAGCACTAGCAAGAGAAAAGCAGTTTGACACAAAATTTATAGAACCTTAAACTCAAATCACGAGGGACCAAACTCGAAAATCTTGAGCTCCATACAATCAACCAATATCGAAGCCGACGCGATACTATAATAGTGGACAGCGCGTCCATTTCTCATTTGGTAGGGCTGGACTTAACCATCATTGAGTCATACCGAAGACTTTAAAAACAACTTTTAAACCTTCCCTGCTTGAAGCTAAGCACAAAATAGATAGTGTGGAGAAAGAGTGGGCAAGTTTGTTTGTTGTGCACTTGGGTAAGGCACTGAAAGGGATATCTCATCATTATATGGCAGATAAGTAGTGGGGACAAGCAGTCCATTCGTTGCGATGGGCCAGTCTGACAAAATACTTGCGAACAGAGCATGAGCTCATACGCTCAAATGAACAAAAAGTCAACATCAAGCAGGCCTACCAAACCTGCATTTCCCGAGTGTTTCCGTAGGGGATTAAACTCGCGAATACCAAGCCCTACCCATCCTGTTAAACATTCCTGTCAGGGCTTAAACCAGAGCATCCAAAGTTTCATACCATCAGTCGACATCACGTGCAGAACACACAAATGCAGAGTGTTCCTATCAATGAATAACCTTGCAAATGCAGATTTCTACTTTATTAGTTGACATCAAGTGCCAAACTAGCAAATCACGAGCATTTTTCTGAAAGCTAAAGTGGGAATTTAGATTTGCCAACTATCAGTCGACATCAAGCACAAAATGCGGGAATCCCGAGCATTTCTATCAGGCATAAAACCCACAACTTCGCCACTCCTGTGTGCACCATTATCTTTTATGATCTTCTCACGCATGGTTGCCCATGAGTAGCCTTTTACGACTGTTAGGTTTTCGGCTTCAACTATTAAACCGGCTGAAGCACAAGCGCAGCATGTTATAGCCTGGCGATTGATTGGTAAAGCTCTGCTCTTTTAACGAGTCTTGCTTTTCACCAGTTCGTAAACGGGTTTTCAAACTTTAAAGGTCTTTAAACTTGAACAAAGTTTTGTCCTTTGTTTAGCGCCAATGACGCTGTCCTGTTAACCTGGAGAACACGCAGTAAAAAAGCAAATAAACATTATTTAAAAATATAACTGGGTTGATCAGTCTACCCAGAAAAAATTTTCTAATCAGCTGAGCTACTTATGCTGCAGCTAAGCATCACGAGTTGCTGATTTCTTCTGTTCGTGTTTGCTCTGAAACAACTACTCAGAATCGTTCGGGGCATTGAATTCAACACATCTTGGTTTGGATTCTAGCGCTTTTGCGTTGTGTCGCTGCGTCATTGAAGAGTCCCCTAGACGTTGCTTATTAGTCATTACTCTATTCGAATTGCTTAAAAACATCGGCCAGAAAGTTTATAGAATTTGCGTAAAGCACATACAATGGCAACAATTATCATTGTTCGCTAACTTGCAGTACTTTAAATTTTTCTACTAATTCTTAGTCCCTCAACTATTTATAGACTACGGTCTTCAGGTACCGGTAGGAATTCAATGGAAGTATGGTCTTAAAAAACGACAATATCTTAAGTATTTTTTATCGACTTTCTAAAGGGTTACACCCTGCTATTTTACCTTTCAAGTTAACCCAATTCTCCAATCGCGTTGGTGGTTCTTGATTTTCTTTCTTTTTTTTGCCTATTGTTTAAAAATAAATTAGAGAGCACATTGGCAAATAAATCACAAAGTTTGCTGCATGGGCGACTGGAACTACGACTGGGAGGACAGCGAAACATGCCTACTGCCACTTTCAGCGGAATAGCTTTCTTCAATTAAGATCATAAAAAAGAAATCTGAAGTTTACTCACAACACAACATGAAATGGTCAAGTGTAACAAGCTATTTTACACTGTAATTGCGCCAATACAGACAGCGGTTACAATTTTTGTTTCAAGATGACGGTTATAGTACTTATTAGCAACAAATCTTGCTACTTTTCAAAGAATACCACCATAAACTTGATGTGAAATGTCTCACAAATTTCGATACTTGGTAAAACTTCAACATTTTCTCGAGGAAAACCTCACAAAAGCCCACCAAAACCCCTCTTCCAAACCCCAAATAAAAACTTAATAAATCTATACGAATTGCAAAAATAACTAATATTAAGGTGGTGGTGCAAATTACTTCCCTTTCCCCTTGTGCAGGCACCACTGTTTTTTAAAATACGGCGTTAAAAACTACCAACTCTTGATGAAAAAAGCATCAAGCTCTTAACATTTAGCTGCATTTGCAAAATGAAGCTTGAACAATTATAATTTACCCTGCAAGCCATACGTAACTTTTTTCAAAAAATTAAGTTTTAAACGTTACTGCTTCACTATGCAAGTGTTTAACGTTAATTGTTCTTCAAATCTACAGCATCCATCGATTTTATAGGTCACTAGGTCAGATAAAAAGTGGAATTCATTTAGAAAAAAAGATTCTGGCATTTGCTCGAGAGTTACTTCTGCGAGCTCTCGCTAACATTCGGTTGGGATTAGTGAACACAACTTGTTCTGTCTAGCCGACTAGTGGTAATAGTTGCTAACCTCGATTCTCGTTGGCGTAGCGCCCTGAAGAGATCTTATAAATTGAAACAAGCCTGACGGCATCTGTCACACATTCGGTTGGGAAAGTACCCACTGTTGGAAAGTGATTTTATTTCTAGCAACATGAAAATGGCATAAATCATGAGAATTTTATTCAAGATGTGATTGACCCACTATTGATGGCCCTGATATCCAAAACATAAAGTTATTCACAATCACAATCAAAAAATGAAGTATATGAACCAAAAATACTCATCCTCTATAAAAATTATCTGGGAATGCATCCCTACCAGAATTTACGCTTCTGCAACGTAGAACTTCAAGCGACTGAGGCATTTTTATGTTTTTCATGGAGCCTTTGAGCCACTAAGGAAAGGAAGGTGTCTACAGGTCTGCCATAATATTGCAAAACCTAACAATTTCATTTTAGATTTCATAAACAACCTTGATTTTTTCGTTTCTGTAAAGCTACTGATCAGCAAACCGAAAGAAACAAGTATTGTTCGTACAGTTGAAAGGTTCAAGGCAAAGCTGAAAAAAAAGTTGGTTTAGTTGTTCCGTAGTTCAATAAAAATAAATGACAAAAAGTCAATATTTTCAAAAACATGATTTTTGCAGGTATTAGGTTTTGCCCTATCACGGTAGAAGTTTCATAGTCATGTCCTGCTTGAGTTCAGTTTTTTCGAGATGCTTCGTCCACAGATTAAAGCTAGCTTTGCTACACTACCCTGTGATGAAAACGGTGGACGGGAGTGTTGAGATGACTACTTTTCCTTAATTTCAAACGTTTACTTGCTGTTATAATATTTGTCAATTATGTGGTAAGACTTTTTCTATGGCTGGCGTTCGTGGCTAGCAGCGGCCAGTCTTTAGATGTCGGAGTGAGAAATAATTTCAATCTAACGTACAAACTGTTGCTGCAAGAGCACATCCACCAATAGTAACAGAAAGATCAACTTTTTCCGGAAATGTGTCGTTGGAAAGCTTACCACAATTATTAAATTTAATGTATGCACTTAATTTTTCAGGTTGCTCTGTTTTCGCTTTTTAAATCGCTGAAAATGGGTTGGAAGATTAGTGTAATCAATCAATTTATAAACTTAATCAATCCTATTTTTGTGCTAATGATTTCAGGAAAAATTGATGAAACTCAAAGCTTGAAAAGAAATCAAAAAAAACAAAGCCCCACTGACGAAAAACTTTTGAATATGCACTGTAGCTTGCTAGCGAGGTTGGGTTTGTAATTTTGAAGAAGAGCTTAACCTCTTCCCCCACCCCACCGCTGACCACGCCTATGAGACGATTTTGCCTTTTGTATCAACTGTCAACTAATGACTACCAGAAAAATGGTCTGGCTTTATTGCAAATTACATAAATCAACAAAACACTTTTAAAGTTTAAGTACAAAATTTTATGCCGGCTTGAAAGCTGTGCATCAACAAACTCTTGGCACAGGTCTTTATTTTACAACTACAGCATTTCGCGGTTTACAAACTTCTGTTAGCTAGAGAAGTTCGACCCGCCGGTCACAGATTGCGCACTCTTGACCTAGATCCCTCCTAACCATTGGGAGGCTATACTCTTACCCGACGAACCTATCTGTCCCGTTGGACATATTTGATTTTCGGGTTCTACATATGCAAACAATAAATTAGCATAAATCACAACGAAAAGTGAAAAGTGACTCAAAGATCGTAAGCCCATTTATTCCCCAAACTCTCTATATCAACAAGTGCTTTCCAATCTGGACAAGTTCTCGCCATTTCATTGCGATGCAAATCTTAAAATGCCTCTTGCTTATGAAATGTCGGATTACAAACTCTCGAAAATTAGATCGTAACCATTGCACGAATTTTTTTCTGCATTTTGATGGCAAATCAATAATCCGAACTGATTGTCATTTGAGTTTTATGCCTACAGTAAAAATGCTTCTACAGGTCTAATGTTGTACCCCCTTAAATTTTTCCCAGCCTACTTAAATTACAGGTCATTGCAACTACTCGAGTATTAAATGCACTAAAGGCGCAAACCTACTTTAAAACGTCTTGCTCTTACCACATTTCTCATACCTAAACTACAGTAGGTCCACCACACAGTATTTACCAGAAAAACATTGTAACATCTCAAGCGTTCAACTAATCAAAACTGCTGTAGTTTTTTCAAAACACAAAACAAGCGCCAGAAAGTACCAAAAATCAACAGACGCTATACGTTGAACATTTTACATGTAGCTTGCATGTTAAAACTTAACGTTTTCGGCTCATCAACGACTGCCTGATTGCCTGCCAGTTGCCGATTGCCTGCCAGTTGCCGATTGCCTACCTACACCAGGAAGAAGATCCACTGATAGGCGAGCTTCGATCCAAAAAAATTGTAATTTTCAAGAAACTGGTTTCTGTGCTACCGCAGGACTTTTTATGTACAAAGATAGATTGCAGCGGTTTCGAACTCACTTTTAATGTCCAGTATTTTCAAAGTTAATTATCACAATCACTTTATGCAACAGCGCGCTTTATTTGTGTACCTAGTGTGATTTCTTTTGTTTGCGCTGTTCAGTTGACTAAGCGCACATTTTTGGCTTCTGGCTTTGCTTCAAGCCTTTTACGCATTAGATAAATTTGTTTACTTCGTATTAACTATGTGCAATTCAATTCAGTTGGTTTGTTTTTTTTTAGTTTGTATGTTCTGCTCAACGTTGTTTCTAATCGATTTGTTAAATAAATGAATCCATTCTTTTGTTCAATTGCTTATGCTACCAAACTGCAAGTTTTTAAAACATTTAGAAAAAAAATTTTTGCTGACATTTCAGCTTGCTTGCCTCAATCATATTTAAGAAAAATTGATGACGAATTTGTTGTTTTGGATAATGATTGCAATGAATTTTAAATACTGGTTTAACAGGCTACAAAAAAATATCAAATCTAAAATAGAAAAAACAACAAGCACCCTTTATTTTTTGAATGTAGGATAAGAAATTGCAGATCATCAATTTATTGGTTGAATTTCGAACAAATCTATTTACACAGGTGCACTACTTCATTACACAGCAAAGTGTCTAAAAGAATGAAAGACAGGTTCATGTGTTTTTTGAATCAAGATTAGATAATTTACTTAAATAGTGACCCATTCAAAAGAGAAATAAATTACTTCTGAAAAGTTTTTCGGAAAATATTGCTCTCTTAGTTTGTTTTCTGGTCAATCTTTTAAAAAATTTGATGATACGAATAAATGGCTGCATAGAAACTAAAACCAGATTTTCTCACCTTAGTTGAATTCCCTTTCTCGTAGCAAATCATCTCACCAACTTGCTAATTGTTTTATTTGTCCCGCTACATAGAAATTAGATGTTGGCGTGTCAGTGCATCATATTAATTTTGATGCCGGCGCATATTCCCACTTGTGGTGTTCTACTCCTACTCCTGTCGTCCAGTGTGATGTGCAAATTTAATTGTTTGCGTGATGCGAACTGTTTATGTGTCTGTGTGGCTACACGCTACTTAGCCATCAGAGTACATGAGTATCTGCACTCCACTGCGACAAACACAGCCACAGCAGAATATTGTACCTGAAAGTAAGATGCAGTTGCAAGAAAAATAGCCGCATGAAGTTGTTCAATATTATTACAAAATGTAACGCTACAGAATATGAGACTAACATTCACAAAGCTCTCCGAATCAATAAAATCAATCCGCAACTTAACAAGCAAATTTATGCCAACGCGTTCTTCGTTTTTTGTGATTAATTGAACTATTCAGCTATTGTCTTCGTGTATGCTTTATATGATTTTACGATGCTCCTACATTACGTCATACGTTCTAAAATTACCTGTATTAAATGCATTTGTTTATTACGTCATTAACCATATTATGACGTCTTATTTAGCCTGTTTATGTGCTGTTAATAAACTGATTGTTATATTTGTTGAAAAACGTAGTTTTAAGTTTTACGTTTTAGTGTTAGCACGTTTTTTCGCTTTTCTAATGAGGGCCGTGTTGATGAGCCAAAAACCTTCATTTCTAATGCAAAATTTTCAACTTTTATCGTCTGCTAATTTGCCACTTTGTTGTATAAAAAAAATTTTATTTAAACTTTTAGAGAAATTTTCCAAACTTAAACTCACTACGTTATGATAAACATTTAAATGCTGTGATTTTCGATTTTGCGATACAAAAAACTTAAAAATTACAGCTTACGCAAACTTTGAACGTAATTTTTGATCTGATTCTGTCAAACGGTGTTTCCAAGTTTTTTAGGCCAAAAAAGTATTTGAAATGGCTTTTTAAGGATTTGCCGAGAACCTAAAAAAATTTATAGAATTGTACAATAAATTAGGAGTGCTACACGTCGGGGGCGCTGTAACACTTGATGACAAACCGCCTCTGCTTTCTGTTGTTGCTTTTTCATAATACGCGTGATTCACTTTCTAAAGCTTTTTTATGCAGAGGGCAGTGTCGACCCTAAACGTTCGATCGGACGCAGGTTAAGAACAATTATGATAAGTGATAAATGAAAATTGAATATTAACGAACTATCATGCAGACGCTTCTTATTTTGACAATAAGTTTAGATAAATGCCCATTATTTATTTGTGTTGTGTTTGCTTTCTAAATTAAAGCTGGTTATGTATGTTTTGTACATGATTTTACCGCATTTCCTCCCAGTCAAAACAATCCCAATTCAAAGACATAAAAGAGCAGTTCCGTATTGCCAAAATCTGGCCAAGCCTAGATATTAACAGATGTTTAAACAGAATAGGTACTCAAAATTGAAAACCTTTGTCCATCTTTTGTTCCTTTTTTGAATTTTCCGATTTTGCTTTACTCGATTCACCTGAAAAATTATAAAATCAAAGTCAGTATCTTGGGAATTTTTTTTATACTTTAAAACCTGCTGGTAACCTCTCATTGAGCCAACATTTCTCTAAGAATGTGCAGGTATACCTTTTCGTGCCTGACTCAATATCGTTTATTTTCTCACTATTTTATGCAATACCGAAAGATAAAAAATCGCTTTTACTAAACTTACCTTCATCTCGTTCCAACTCAATACTTGACGCAATACTTTGAAGCACGCTAACGTCCAAGCCTGAACTCGAGAGCATGCTAGATAGCCCTTCTCTTCTGCAAAAAGAGATTAACACCTTTAAATACTGCGTGTTAGCACAATTTTTTATTTGAAGTAGAACCAGTAATTTCCTATAAGAAAATTTGCTCAGCTGTTTACTTTTCGCATTGTGTGGCAAGAAGAAAAATTTTGGTTTTGTATTAATGTTGGTGTTGTAGTACACAGCAATTCGTGCGTCTAAATTGCTAATAGCGTAGTTTACTTGCGTCTTCGAGCCCTGCAATCTGTTATATTGTTTTGTCTACGTTGCGCAAGCTTTAGCTTGTTGCCGTCTAATCATAGCCGTAGTGCGAAAACAGTAGGCTATGTAATTGTGATAACGAATTTTCAGTATTATAATCTACATTTCGGTTTTCTTATGTTTTTTTTTACAGCTATTTTTGATACGGTTTGTTTACTATGATGAGTGCTTTATTAGTTGAATAAAGCCAGGTATCATTTTGTCGGCCTTAGTTTACGACAGATGTCAACATAAAAAATATGTGAAGTCTCGCTTTGAAAGGGTTGATTCCCCCTCAAAAAGATCTTTCCCTTCTTTTCGGATTAAAAATGCAACCAACCAGTACTTCAAAGCATATTTTTGTGTAAAAAGTTCGGCAAAAAACTGAATAGCAAGCAAAATTTTTGACTAGCCTTGATTGTTTGCCTCTCCCCTAAAAAATCCTTTTTCCGACGCCCGTGGCCATGAGATAGGATTGCCGCATTTCCAATATTCAAAGTAGAACATGCCAATTATACCGGAATCAAGCTTGTTAGAATAAGGTAGAGTTTCAACCCGAAAACTTTCCATAAGTCCTTAGGTTGAATTTGAAAAAAAGGTCTTTGTTCACGCTTTTGCGTTGATCTGCAAATAAATCGCTAGATTCTATGAAGTAATGTGTGAGAATAAATACAGATGTTGAGGAAAACATGTCCTTGAAAACCACACGTTTCTTATCATGAAAAATCTCAAAACAGTTATGGTTTTTAACAAGTGGAACGCCGGTTGTCAATTTCGCCGAAATCACACATAAAAAGGTTTTTTTGATAACAAGCTGCCTGTCCCAAGCCAGAATAAAAAAAGTTTCCGACAAGAAAAGCATCCGGGAGCAGAAACTTAGGCCAAAGATTGCATTTTATGATAACACAATTCAAAGCAAATACCTGTAGTGCTATGGTATAGTCTTCAAGAGACGCATAGGCTGATCGCTGTGTTCCCACGAGAAGTGTGCTACAGTTATCTCATCAATAGCGGATGAGAGATTAGCTTAATGAAAAGAGAAGCGAAAAGAAGGCCACCTTTACAATTGCCGCGCTGAGTGTTGGTTTCATGAAAGAAAGAAAAAGGGAGGTTGCTGATATGACGAAGAGATCAAAGATAGAAATTCTCGGCATCCAAGAAACCAAGTGGTAGGGTGAAAAGGTCAGGGAATTAGGAAATAGATATAAACTGTTATACCAAGGGAATCATGGGAGGAGAAACTGATTAGGCACTATCCTAAACGAAAAACTCAATTAAAAGTGCTGGAAGTTTGGAGAAAGTATGTGGGTGTTATAAACGCGTGAATTGCTGTTTTCGGACAAACTATGATGATTATGGCGTCTGTGAACCACAAATCGGATGCACTACTGAGTAAGAGAATGAATTTTGAAAAACAGTGGATGAAACCTTAATTCCAATACCAAGAGAAGAATCATGAGGATCGACGGAGACATAAATTGGTGTTGATAAAGGACGGAGCAAATGGTAAATAAATGGAATTGGAAAATTGGGAGTGAAAACACCAACAGACGAAAACGGCCAAAGGATTGTCGATTTTGCACTGAGTATCGAAATCCTCGTTCTGAACACCATGTTGCATAACAGATTAAACCAAACAGTCACACAAAAAGCAGTGGAAGGACATCTCAAGTTGACTATTTGCTAAGCCGTAGAAAGGATGGTTAATAATTGCAAAGTTTTGCCAGGAGAAACGGTGTCTACCTAACACAAATCAATTTTGGAAGATAAATGTCTAGTTAGAAGAAAGAAAAAAACTGTTCTTGAGATTAAAACGATGAGGTGATGAAATTTGAATGAAGGAATGAAAAAATGTTTGGTAAGATTTTCAAGGGATTAAACATAGCAGACTGGGGAATCACGGCTAAGAGGATGAGAAATGTAGCTGCTGAAGTTTTGGGTGGAACCACTGGAAGATCAAAAAAGAAGGAAACCTGGCTGTGGAATACAAATGTCCAAAAAGCAACAAAGTAGAAAAAACTGTAAAAGAATGGGATGGTGATGAGCAGCTTGTATCAAGGAAGAAGAAGTACCAAAAAGCTAAGAAGGCAAAATTGGAAATTGGGAAACCAAAAGAGGATACTTTCAGGTGCTTGTATGAAAAACTAGAAAGTGATGATGGACAAAAAATGGTTCTGCAAATTGCAAAGCAAACGTAAAATGCTAGGAAAACCAAAATATGTACCAAGCGAAGGTTACAAATAATCAGATTGGATGACCTTTGTTTGAAGAATAGCAATAAAGAGTTGGTAAAAGATGTACTACGAGAAGCTGATGAATGAAGAAAGTGACACGAAAAGAAGATGACTTAAAGAAAAAGGAGCAAAGTGAAGATTATCAATAAAGAGGAAGTAACCAAAGCGTTGAAGAAGATGGAAAATAATAGAGAAGCGGACTCTGGTGTAATTCTTAGTGAAACGTGGAAAGCACTTCAGAAAAAAGGTGTAGAAATTCTGCTCAAAGTCGTCAATTCTATTTTTGAGGCCAAACGTATGGCAAGATCGTGTCAGCTGAGTACGTTAATTTCCATTTTCAAAAAAAATGCAACGTCCAAGATTGTAATAACTGCCGGAAATCCAACTGATGTCGCAAAGAATTAAATCGTGGAAAAGAGTGATTAAAGCGCGAATAAAAAAGTAAAGTCGTTTTCTGTCAAAAACAGTCAAAATTTACAAAAAGCACGAGTATCGCAGACGCAATGTTTGCCCAAAGACGATTGGTGGAAAAATATAAAGAACAGAAAAGCATTTAATGCGCTTTATCGATTTGGTGAAGGCTTCTTATCAAATATCACGACAAGAGCTTTGGAACTGTTAAGGGAAAGAATGTGCCAGAGAAGTAAGTGCGTTTGATTCAAATATGTAGGCCAAAAGCAAAACGGCAGTTGTTAAGGTAATTCACTGCAGAGAGATAGTTTAACAGGAATCAAATTTGAGCCTCTTTTTGTTTACTTTGTTAATAAATTATCTGACAGACCATGCCCGAAGAAAGGCGCCATGGAACGTGGGGTTGGTCAGTGACACAATGCTCTGTTATAAAGACATCAAGAAGATGAAGAGCACCTAAAGAAATGGAAAAAATTGTTGAAAGACCATGGAATAAAGATCAGCTGGACAAAAACGGAGTATACTTGTATTGGGACGAGTAATGAAAAGCTGAAGCTATCAGGAGTTAAAATCAAAAAGTGAATTCTTAAGTATCCGGTCACCACTATCCATAAAGAATAAAATGTTAATTTGAAAACTGATAGAAGAATTTAATTTGATTGTTTAAAAAAAGTTGCCCAAAATCACTCACGATGAAAAGGTTGAGCTAAGACTGAAAGTAAAACAGTTTAAGGCTGTGGCCTAACCGGAAATTTTCTATGGCACAAAAACTATTCCGCTGACAAATTCTTGCGAAAAAGTACTGAATGTAGCTGAAATGCGCATTTTGAGATTCATGACGGGAATGACAAGACTTGATAAGAAACCAAACAATTAGAAAACTATTTGTTGTAGGGGAAGGTCAAAGAAAAGCAGAGAAGACGACTGAGATGGTATGGCGATGGTTTAAAAAAAGATGAGAAGATTGCCCAGGAAAAGTTTCAGAACAAGTGAAATTTACAAAGGAGAACTAAAAAATAGGGCGATTTGGAGAAAAATTCATACTGTAAACAACGACCTCTTACCTTAAGAGACAAGCCCGTAGAGGAAGAAATTAGCCGATTGTTGGTATTTCGGTTTGTAAAAAATTGTTTACTTTTGTTGAAAGATACGCAATTTGAAAAACTTATTTTAAGTGATGACGTCGTTTTGACGTCATCGCTGTGGTTTAACCGGAAATTTTACACAAGTCTCAGAAGATAGCAAAGTCGAGTAAAAAGACCCAGCACTTGAAGTTTGGAAAGTAGAAGCAAATTTTTTTTGAGAAACGTACCTGGAATTGGCCAAACAATGGCTTTCTATCTCTATCACAGCTGAAATTCTTATTTTATACAGAAAGCCATCCTGCCAAACTTCTTTAAGTCCCCTTTTTTGAGTCTCCATTTTACCCACACCATACTTAATAAATCTATCCTCGCCATTAGATACAAGACTACGTTAATTTCTTACTCTTTCAATAAAAATTTCAAGAAGCCGGAAGAATCCATTTTCAACAAATAGCTTCGAGATCTTCACAATTTATTCCCAAAAATCGGTAAATCTGTTTTTATCTCAAATAAATTTCTTGTTATCAAGGATGCTGCACAGTCAAAGTTATCTAGCATAACCTAAGCAATTTAAAATAAAAAGAAACTTAAATTTTACATTTGAAAAAACATCTACGTCTATATCAGTGTTTCCCAAACTTTTTTTCCGCTCGCCCTTTTAAAAGCTTAGTTATTTGCAAACGCTCTCTTCGAAAAAAAAAATTTAAACAATTTTTTATAGCTCAACAACCACGTTAATGTGACAGAATTGTCCTCGGTTCCTCGATTGTATTGTAGACAGAATAGTTTATCGCTGTGGTACTCAACAGAGAGCTACTTTTTTGGGGGGAAGGGAAATTCGTTCAAAAAAGGAATTGAGCAGGAAAACAAGGCTGTTGGAAGGAAAAAATATTTTGTGCAATTTACGTAATTACTCCAGTGTTCAGCATGAGTTTGGTACAAACCCCAAAAAAGTAAAAAGAAAAGGTCTTTGGAAAGCGAATTCGGCACCGAAGACTTCCAAAAAATATTGATCTCCAAGAAAAATGGCCCTCACGTTTAATTTGAAATGCATGCACATTGAGAGATCAAGAATGTTGATCTTCAAAAAAGATCTTCCTCTTGAGATTTACGGTTGGGAGGAAACAACTAAGATTGAGATTTATGAGGGAGGAATACAAAAAACTTTGAGACCACTGGCCTAACAAATAAGGTTTTAGCAAACTGAAATTGCATTGCAGCTATTTTGTTTCATACTGAATCAGCTTCTAAAGGAAATATATTTCATTATGTAGGCGTTTTCGATTTTTGTAATGAATTAACTTCATTAAGTTTCACTTCGAGATGGAATAGGAGCGTGAACAAATACGCCTAGTCAAGTGCTTCTCAACTTTTGAGGCATGTGGTCCATTTTCAAGCTAACGGAGGTCTGTGGCCTAATTACATTACCGGTATACTCTTTCAATTTTAGTGATATTAGTTGAAATTGAACTAGCAAGCCGTGGTCCACCCGACAAATAAGCTGTGGCCCACTACTTAGAGCTAATGGTTCACCAAAAGGTCCCCTAATGGCTCAATAGATGAGAACTGCTGGCCTAAACCTACTTACAGGGACGGATTAAGAGTAAATGAGACCCTGGGTTATAGAGTTGCAAAGCCCTTTTTAGCACAACAAACCTAACGGTAGAAATGAGCCTGAAAAAAATTAACACCGTTTTCGATGTCGCATGTTCTTACATGCTTTTCCAATTCATCGGATACAGCAGTAGTAGGTCAATGAGAACTGAACTTTGAATCTATTTCCTTAGCACATCACCGTATGCATTGTCTTCTGCACAACAATATACTGCTGTTTCCAGCTCAATATATCAGTGACTAATTTTTTCCTAACCTTAACCGTTCTACTACCAGTAGCCCTCCCATTACATGCCACTGCCATTTACTTTCCCAAAACTAACATATTGTTAGCCTCGGTGTACCGTAAACCTTAAAATCTCTTTTGACATTTTAAATTAAATATTACAAATAGAGTTGGAAATAGCCAGATTGTATCTTGGTTTGGGGAATTAGCTTAGTTTGTTTCTCTGTTTAAAGAAGCTTAAGTTTATCAGTTTGTAGAATAGCAAACCAGTTTGTTAATAAAAATATTTGTCTTATTCAAAGGCAAAGTGGTCAAGCTATTTAAGCGGGGCCACAAACTCTCTTCGGCCTATGTTGATTAATTACACTGTGTTTAAAACGTCTCAATATATCGCTCCTTGAAAGACTTTTGTGTGGTTACATTGTGTCTGGGAGATAGCAAGGTTTTGAGAGCGTTTGTCTGGAAACCGGGAAGCGACGGTTCAAATCCTCGCCAAACTCAAACAGAATCAAAGATTTAAAATCTTTTACAATCGGGGATAGACTAGTTGAATTGTTTGCTGGTATTCAGATCAAAATTGCGTTTTGTGATCAATATCAGAAATTATTTTTTTGAAAAACCAACGTTGTGACGTACAAGACAAAATGACTTGGCCAGCTTTTCAACTGTTTTACAGGACAGGTAGACATTCAAAGATCGATTCATCAAAAATCCTATACGATTAATAAAATGTAGGCATCGATCCCTGTTAATGAGACGTCTAATAGGTTTAGCTAATTCGGACACCCCAGTTTAGAAGTTCATAAAAAGACAACATTAACGATGAAAGGTGTGCTGCATTGCCAATGCATGGCAGTCTGTGACGACATCAACACTGAATAATGAATGGCATAAATTGAGGGTCAGTTTGAATATTATTTTTCACTCTAACAAAGACACTGAAAATTACGTGGGAAGAATTCGGTTTTCAAAGAAAAACAGCTCATAAAATGAACTTAATGTTAATATTACAGATACAGCCAAATCTGCTGCCTAGGAGCTTTCTTTAAGAATAAATGAAGATGTTTTGATGGATGGATAGACGTTGATGATAATGTGCCTACAGTTCATCATTACACTGATTATGCAATAATAGATATGGTTGAAGGTGCGGAAAGAAATGTCTGTACAAGTAATGATAAAGGTAAAAGTTGTGATGAAAATGAGGAAGACGTAAAAAAATAATCTCTACCGAGAGGTCAATTACATTGTCAATTGAACTGCTGGCTGACTAGAGCAACGAAGTTTTGTAAGTGAACAAGAAATTATTTATTTGCTCCAAAATAGATTTATTAAAGAAAGACCCAAGTACTTGAAGCAAAAGACACTGCACGATATTTTCAGGAAAATGACTAGAAAGCAGGAAGAAGCAACAACAGCATTCACACTTGATAACCTACAGCCATCAACTTTAAGTCAACTAGATGCGCTCTCACACCATCAAGTTTTCTTGTCACAGTTAGCACTAAAGATGATAATCCTAAGAGCACATCTGATACTAAACTTCTTTTCGAGGGTGCTAGAATGACAAGGTACAATACGTACTGTTTCATTTTCTTGAATTAAAATGCTAAGGATTTTTTTATTAATTTTCTGAGGATTAATCATACAGTATTTAGATGAATTAAAATTCTGTAGAACTATTGCATTTAGTTAAAGCATAAAAATGTATTTGCTTTCCATTTATTAATTTTCTTCCTGCAAAGACTGTACAAGTAGTAATTTTCTGTTAAATATATGTAGTATATACATAACCATCGAAAACCTGGCACTTCTCATGTACAAAGGTTGCCGGAATTTTGAATGTCTACCTGTATTTCAAATACTGTGCTTTTCGCTTTTCGGAGTACAACGCAAATACAAATTTGCCTTCGCCTATTTAAGCAGAGATGAGCAAAAAGCTGATAAAAAACAATCAGCCTATGCTTTTTCTTTTGGCTTTTCTCTGTGATCGTCAAAGCAGATTATTATTTTTATCTTTCTCGGTCTATAATATCCTCTTTTACCATTCCAACCACCTTCAAATCATTCTTTACTACCTCCATAAACCTTCTTTTCGGTCTAGCTTTTTTCCTTTTAGTTAGTAGGTTCACTTCCATTAGCTTTCTTGAAACGTAATTGTTTTCCTAACGTAGTTGCTTTTAATTTGCCTAAGCCCTTAGCCAATACTAAAACGGGAACTAAATATAAACAAGCGTTCAAGCCGCTGACTTGCACTTTGGTTCAATTATTTCCTATATCGGAGTTTACCAACCTTTTTAATCCACTGCCTTCAATTATTTCCTATACCAGAGTTTCCCAACCTTTTTATTTCAATGCCCTGTCTCAAGTTATCCTTCACCTTCGCTACATGTAGAGATGCTATTCACTCGGGTTGCACAAACCGGCTCTCGCAATTTTCTGAGCTCATGGTATTGGTGGCTGAAAATATTTTGGCGTGAGTTTTAATTTTGAAAATTTTGATCTCCAAAGAAAAAATGATCTTCGCCTTGTAATATAGAAACACTCATCAACTTTCTTTCTGAGAGAATCTGTTTTTTTTTTTAACTTTTAAATGCCATCGCTACCTACATTCATTATATTTGCCACTCAACAAACAAAAATAGCAAAAAATTAAATTACTTTTTTGAGTGGATCAACTTTTTGAAAGTATTAATTTTCCTATTTTTGTCCCAAAACAAATTTGAAACCTATTTTTTTAGAAAGTGATTTTTCTGCAAATCTTGCTCACCTCCCATAAAATGTGATTTAGCCTTTCTGGTGGGGAACCACTGTCCGGTACGATTATTGAAAACATTGCTTTATCATTCGTTTATGACGTAATTATCTTCGCTCAAGGCTTCACTATCGCCCACTTTGATGTCATTGTACCCCAATCACGCAATTTGATGTCACCGCCACCTCCATGGAATCCATTGCAAAGGGGCGGTGGCACCCACTTTGGTAACCACTGGTCTGAATGATTAACTTTGTGAGGTTTTAACCGCCATGCCACCAGCTAGTTTGGCACCAACACCGTAACAAAACAAGACATGAAAGCCAATTATATCCTAGTGACATTGTGAGGACTGCCTTACGCATGGTTCTAGCGGTTGCAACTTCCGCTTTGTCAGATGCTATTACTGGTGCAGTTATGTAGTGTTTAGAGTGCATGAGATATAAAGACGTGAAGATACAAATATCTGTACGGCATAATAAAAATACAAATTTTACGCAATTTCTTATTTTGTTCTCCTCATTGACCTTATGATATAGTTTCAACAGTATATGATCTGCAAATACCATTTTTCAGGTGTTTCGAAAACTCGACAGAAGAATTTAAATTATTTACAATACCAACAGAGGAATTTAACTCCGATCTATCGACTGAGAAGCAGGCGCTCTACCCAATAAACCGTTGGGCAGAAAGGAAAAGAAGTGACAAAGGATGAAGTAGTTGTCATTACGCTTCCAAACTTTGCAAAACCAAGCAGTGTTGTGCCCCAGTCTAGATCAACTGCAGTAGTTGGTGTGTTTGGCAACCATTATTTTTAAACCCAGTTGGACTACAATTGCTAAAAAAACAGATAACGGAAAGTTTAGGTAATTGGAAATCTTTTAATTTAAAATCTGTATCTGCGAGTGGTCTCACTTCTTTTGATCGGTTTTAAAGGTAACCTGTCGCTCACCTCACACAGTTTAAAACTGTTTTGGATTATTTACGCGCGTAATGAACTTTCTGCAAAGGTCGATTATTGCTTAACCCATATTGGACAATTGTTCCACTATTGGAACATAACTTTAAATATTCACTCCTAATCGCATACATATAATATCAACAAACTGTTTTTTGCATATCTCTATTCAGGGGTTAAAAATAGTTTTTCATAAAAACTTGTCACGATGAAGTCATAAGTTTGGCTGTAACTAATCCTCACACTTCGCGATCTAACACCTACTCTAAGCCTTTATCTTTAGGGGAAACAGTGACGTCATCAAAACAAATTTTGAACTCTTATCAAAGCAACTTTTTTCTTTGAACATTCACAATTCTATAGATGTAAGTTTTGTTTTGATATCATGTTTCTTCGCTGAGCAGTATTTGTTTGAAAATTTTGTTCCAATATTGGAACAATTGTCCGATATCTATGCTTAAAGCGCCATGTGGCGTGCCCGCAACATGACCAAACAGCCATACCTACAATTGAATTGCTGACTGTATCAAATCTTTTTCGAGCCGCAAGAAATGAAAATAATTTTTTCAACGAACTTTTATAAAGATTAAATAAATATTGGTACTTATGGGTTATCTGTCACCACTTTTTTTTAATTTAATAAACCTAACCCTGTACACTCCCTTCCAGTGTACACTGCCCCATACATTTACATACCGGGCCTGCCCCTTCAGTGTACACTGCCTTCCAAACTCATTTTAGGCTTAAACATTATATATACAGTTAAATAATAGTAATTTAATACCTGGTGAAAAAAAGTGGTGACAGATAACCCACAAGTACCTAAATATTTGATTAGGTTTATAGCTGTTTCTATAGTAAAAGGCTGTTTCTGCACAAACACTTTGATGGCTCTTTTTGCGACCACTTGAAAATAAAAGCATATTGTATAAAAGCTACGAATACAAATTTATTGCAATGTTGGCAAATAGTTACAATAAATTTGCTTTTAAGGCAGATGATATAAATTTGCTTTCATAACACATTTTTCAATGAGATGGAATGATTGCATCCTTCCTAAACGGTTGCATGGCAAGGCAAAAAGTAATTGACGTGTAATTGGATCTTGCACTGGTGGCACTCGTTTGTTGTGTTTTTCTTACACCAAGCACAGCGGCCCTGGTTCACGCAATCAACTGGCTGGTGTTGTCACATACTTTTGTTTGCAATTCGCTGGTCGCTTTTTAGAGCCCGAGCTGTTTCAGTGCGCACTGTGTTTCTTAGCAACCCAATCACGAAAGATCTCGTAAATTCCAATTGGTCTTTTTAGGGATCGCATTGAAGAATCACGTGTAATCGCCACGCTGCTACACAAATCATGTTGATGCAGTTGAGAAAAAGAGGGTAATACCACTTCTTCGCCTGAATGGTTGGCCAATATTAACTGATGAAACAGTCCTAAAGATCCGCACCACCCATCCTTCGGTTGTAACCGATGAAATAATGGGGATGAGCAACATCAATCCCCTTTTTTTGACGTTGACTAAAGCGCTTGACCAAATGTCTCACAAAATATGGCACCATCTATTCGTCTACTGATAGATCTTCGACAAAAACTCCAAATTGCTGCTATAGTGAATTCACAGCTTTTTGTAGAGGGCGGATCTTTTCCATATTGCCTCCTTGAGGTAAACAGTCATTGTCCGCAAAGCAAAAAAACGTTTTATTTTTTCAAAGCGGTGTCTGGTCATTTTTCTTGGAACCGCAGGACATGCTAAATCATCATCCTAAGACCAGTATAGCCGTTACACGATCTAGCGTTGTAGCCAGCAAGAAGAATAATTGCAACAAAAATATAACTCTAATCCTTGAAAATTTGTGATCGTTTCATAATGTTGCGCGGCATAACGCTCTGACTCTCTGATGATAAGATTGCAGATTTCATCATTCAATAGCAACTTGAAAATCTGAAATGGCTCCAATAAACACAGTTCTGGTCGTATTTCCAATAGAGGAGGGATGCATACCCAGGTAGGTGAATCGCTAACGTTTGTGCCACGTTTCCAGTTTGGAGCCTTCGAGCCGGTTTTCGTTTTTTTCTTTTTAGCTGGGGGCCAACGCTGTGGCTGGGCTCGGAAACAACATATTCTTTTCCAGGTGAGTCTCCACAGACCCGAACCCCATCCAGCAACATCGTTTGGCAATGTCTTCAAGCTATAACTAGCATTATCCTCGCCGTGTTCCAAATGCATTGCATAGCCACCCCCGCCCCCCTGCTCTGGTGTCAAAATAACTATAAGCTCATTCACTGCAAACACTGTCGTCACCAAAATGTATATCTATAGCTTCTTCTAAAGTAACATATTTTCTTGAAGACATTATCACAGTGCAACCCAGTGAGACGTATTGTAGGTCTACCAAGCCCAAATAATTTGTAATAACTGACATAAACCATATATACTGCTCTGTAAAAAACAAGGCATATGCTAACTCAGCAACTTGCATTCCTGTAGCCCACATGCTGTATACTTGCCTAATCTATCAGCCTATCCTATCAAACCCTAAACTCGAAAAAAATATCAAAAAATCAACAATCATGAAAGCGTACTTTCTCTATCTCTTTGCTCTGTCTCCAACTGAACAATATAGACCAGCACAAAAGAACAGTTTGAATTCAAATTTCACAGTAGTGGAAGTAAATTACCACTCTTTATCACAATGGCAGTCCTTTCGGCGAGTTTTAGCAACCGATTTATGAAGTTTCAAGACTTAAGTTTTTGCGAACAAAAAGGCAAAAAGAAGATAAATACCACAATGAAAATAGCAGAGTTGCCAGTCTTGCAACTACGGATTGGACAAATGTTCCAAAAATGAAACATCCCGTATCTCAAAAACTAAAGACTGCAAATTCCAAATTTTTTTATTGACATGTTAATGGGGATAAAAAACAAACTTGTTAGAAAATTTCAAGGATCTGACGATTGGTTCTGGTAGCCGTCCAATGTAGGTTAACGTCCTTGCTGTAAAGACAGAAACAAATTCATAATTTCTGCAGAAGGTAGGTTGGTGTCATCTGAATGTCACCCTGTGGGACACACAAGGGGTCTGACTACAAAATCCTAAGACAAACGCTGCACAATTACAGGCGTTGACCTTTTTTTTTCTTTGGAGACCACCACCAATTAACCAGCAAAACTATGGTGGTGACAGCAAAACTATGCTATCACAACATTAAAATGCTGTACAACACAAGAATCTAGAATTGCTAGGAAGTCAAAAGTAAGTGAATAATATAGGTATAACTTGTTGGTTTTTCTGTTTGAATCTTGGTTTTTTATTGGGTGCTATCTTGGTTTTTCAAATTATAGTCGCTGGCAGCACTGGTACTAGGGGAAAATTTTAATGTGATGAGGGTCTAATTTAAGAAAATTTTGATTCTATTTGCAAGCTTCTTCTTCATATAGTTTGCTGAATTATGAATAAGCTAGGCAGCTTCAAAATAAACCAAGTATTTTGGTGAGTTGGAAAATGTCTAATCCTGCAAATTTTAAGCTCAAGCTCGAAATAAATATCCAACCACGTTATTTAATCCCTACATTATTTCAATACAGAGACCTAAATCTGCTAAACTATCTTTTGAAAACTAAAACAATCACTGTCAGTTTGGTTGGGCTTATACTAAAACGTGATTTGCGATTCACCTAATGCAGATAGAGACATGTAATATATAAAGCGCAAATCTGTCTGTCTGTCTGTTTTAACTCCTCTGAAACTGCTACAGATACAAGCATCAAATTTGGGAAGATTGATCACCACCCCGTGTTGAGTGTCATAAAAGTATTCGTGACGTCATAATCCAAAATAATTTTTTAGTATTTGCATTACTTGACAGAGGACAACCGCTTCTTGCTCAAACGGAAACCAGTTTCCGACTTACCACATTTCAAAAACTTTCATTTGTTTTGGGTCGAAAATGACGCCGCAATCAACGATTCATTGAGCAATCTGTTTTTGTTCTTTCTCAAAAAGGACTCATTGCAGAAACGCGATTAAACGTTCTTTTGAAAGATATTAATAAGCTGATTTTGATAAAACAATTCCACAACAATTAATGTTTATCTGAATATGCTACGAGCAATTCTTTATTTAAGCACTTCAAGCCATCTAAGCATTTTTCTTCTCTATTTCGCTTGCACGCTTAAACTGGGTCTATGACTTCATAGTATGTCTCCTATGATTAATACAAATGTTCGCTACCGCAGATCATAATATCAAGATGTTTTCAACAATTGCAACCTTTTTGCCAAATTAGTTTATTAAAAAACTGATTTGTAACCTCATTTCTCAACTGATTTTCAAACTTTTTTTAACAAATTAAAGGTTGTTTCAAAACAATTCCGATAGTGTATAATAAGTACAACTATTATCAGTTTTTATACTGAAAAAACTGAACTTTCAGACCTGTGCTGTAACTTTTTACTCCTACCAAAAGTGTTGCGCTCAGTAAAAACAGGTGACTTTAATACAATAACGTTATAGTAAAGTACTAACAATTACTATCCTTTGAAAGCTTAGGAGATTTGCTTTCTAACAATATGTGACTCCAATTACTTGAGGCTAAGGATTAGTTTATAATGACTGATCAAAACTTGGTTACCATACATGATGTTTCATTTTTAGTTGTACAATTATCCCACTAGAGCTAACAAACTCGGAACTGTTAGACAAAGTTAGTTCTTTGGTACATTTTGACTACTTTTCCTCACAAGCGTGGTTCTTTTGCAGTATCTGTCGACGTTTTCAAATAGATCCATCAAAAACTGAAGTCTCAAATCATTTATGCAATGTAGTCGACCGGTTAAAAACACACAAAATTTTAGTGCCTACAGTTAACAAAATTGCGATTTCTAGAAAAACTAAGTCCTTTGGTACATTTTGGCTATTCTTTCTCGATAGCATTATCTTTGACAGTATCAATCAAATTATTTAAAAGATTTAAAGTCTACAAATTTCAATATGTAGCCTACTCCAAGTAAAACACTTAGTGATCAACCAAGAAAAAGACCATTGGGTAAAAATGGTCCTTCCTTATTGTTTGCAACGAAATGTAAGTGTAGAGTTACATATGATCTAAATGTTGAACCAATTTCCTTTGCAATCGGGCAAGGCTGTCGCAGCCAGCTGATTTGATATTCTTAACCTTGACATTGTTAATGGGGCTCTCCCGCTACTACTATAACTCAACTGTGGATGCTTCATTTCGGGTTAGTTTGCTCTTTGCATGGCGGCGTTTATGCCAGGGCCAAGGAACTTGCTCGCAGTCAGAGATGTTAGTTCATGTCAATTCGCCTACAGTAACGAAGAAGTGGTAAGTAACAATCCCAATAATAATGGCTCAAAACGCATTGTGAGGTCATAATCATAAATGACATCACAATGCTTGCTACTATTTAGTCAAAACAGCAGCAGGCAGCAAAATTATCTACTATCATTTTGATAGCAAACATAAATGGTAAAGCTCATTACTGATATTTGTAATTGAAAGAATATCGGTACAAAGCACTAATTTTCATTTAAAAGTAGGGAGGTCTGGATACTTGGCAAAATAAAATGTAATAAAATCCCAAAATTAAGAAAAAATTAAAATTAAACAGCAATACCGTCAATCTATAACACTGGATTAAGAGGAAGTGTTTTTGTTTGAAAAGAGCTTAATAGACGCCTATTGCAATAGGTTGTATGACTTAAAGAAAGGCAGCGCCCCTTTTCATGCTAAGGCCAAATTAAAGCAAATAGTGCAGGCAAAAATCTTAATGTCACCAATATTAATACGAAAGCGGGCCCACCAAATCGTCAAATAGGCCTACCACCAAACAGCTCATTTCTATATGAGTCAAAACGACCACCATTTGGGCGACGCCATTAATTTTGACA
Organism: Trididemnum clinides; assembly: GCA_963675345.1. Classification (NCBI taxonomy): domain Eukaryota; kingdom Metazoa; phylum Chordata; class Ascidiacea; order Aplousobranchia; family Didemnidae; genus Trididemnum; species Trididemnum clinides. The sequence goes on from OY776301.1 coordinate 22,192,824, forward strand.
ATGTTTCACTTCCCTTGCACTTTTAAAAATTAGGAATAGTAGTTTGTGTCATCGTCTTTTCTTTTTGAATACTTCCATTCTTGATTAATATGCTAACATGATCACCATTATATTTACCGGAACTACGGCTTATATTTAGTAAACCATTTTGTTGTGGCTCTAACAAATGTTTGTACGGTTAAGCTGGCGCAGCTAAATTAATTGATACGTTTGGAATTGGCACGGGTGATAATATTGCCTGCCGGGGTAAAATCGCACCATACTTGGGAGAAACATTTTTTTTCTAGTTTGCTTGATAATAGCTTCATAGAGCTATCAGAAATCAAACCTGAAAATTTGGGAAAAGCAATCACTCATTAACTTCTATGAGCATATCTAAGCAAGGAAAAACGAATATGAATCACAATGCATAGCCAGCAGGGACTTAAAAAAGTTTGAGGCGAAATTAAAATTAACAACGTCAGTGTGTCAAATCGCAGCACATGGAACATATTATTGGTATTTTGCTTTATAACAGCTTTATAGAGCTACCGGGATCAAACCAAACATTTGAGGAAAACCAATGTCTTTTTTCACTCCACAGGGCACGTCAAGCAGGGAGAAAAGAGCGTGCTACATAATGCGAAGCTAGAGAGGACTTGAGAAAGTTTAAGGGGAAATCAAAAGAATACAGGGTCACTGTGTGAAATCGCACGACACGAAAGACATTTTTGCCCTTTTGCTTCAGAATAGCTTAATATCAGAAATGTGTTTCCTACTTCCAAACTACGGGAAACGCAAGGCTCCCTTGGGTTCGTGTCAGCAATGAACAGGGCACATATACCTAGCACATAGATAGCTAGGATCTTGAAATTAGATATTCTATTAGGAAAAGAAGATAAAAAGTCGTGAAAATCTCATGTGCAGAAAACACCTAAACTTTGGTAACTGTTTACACAAGAGTCTGATAGGTAAATCCGGCTTGGCCGGGTGAACCGACATTCTCAAAATGATGATAATTTCGTGCACAAGAATTGTAAAAGTGCATAAAGTTCATTAACTTTTCGCTATTGCTCACACAAGAGCCCGATGGGTGAAGCCTGCGCAGCCGGTTGAACCGAAATACTAAACCCCCACATTACTGATGGAGGGCCCCTGCCGGGCGATGCCGGCTAGTAACCCATAATAGTAAATTTGACTACTACCAACATTTGCTGAGATTTTCAGAACCAGCAGCTGCTGATGGTAATTAACACAGGTTACTTTACCGATGGCTGCTTAACCTATGCAATCAGTAGCTGTGACGCAGCTGCAATGATGTTAAACTTCATTAGCAATACCGTGTATTTGCTCGTGAAGCCTTTCTTAATCATCACAGAATTCAGCTGCAAAAAATCTTAAGCAGCTTAAATTACCACATTATATTTGCTTCAATATTGCTTAAAAAAGCTCATAAATCAACTAAATCTGCTTCAAACAAACTTTATTTCTTCACATGACGCAGAATTCTAACTTAGAACTTTTTTCAAATCCAAAAATATCTATTTGCTAAACGATTTATCACATTTAAATTTTGGCTTAGTAATGTACAGGGTGTCTCAAAAGTAAGTATACACTTTAAAATTTGAATAACAATCTAATGGCTTATTCAAATTTGTCAAAAGTTTACAAAAATATTCTATGAACTACTAGAAACAGATTACCGTCCTAATATCTCGTTGAATTTATTTATTGACAGAATGTTAGACCTCAACGTGGGAGCCACCAATTTCGGGAGATTTCAGCCACCTTTGGATGCATTCTTGCTTGACACTTTGCAATAAATCTTTTGTAACTAGTCCACATGATGCTCTAATGTTTTGTTCCAACTCTAAAAGGTTTTGAGACCATGTGGAGTAAACTTTGCTCTTAAGGAAACCCCAAAGAAAAAAGTCGCATAGGGTTAAGTCAGGTGAACGAGCGGCCCATTCTAGAGGACCTCTGCACCCAATCCACCTACCGAGAAAAAACTGATTTAAGTAATCTCTGACTTTCCTGGTGTAATGTGCAGGAGCTCCATCTTGCTGAAAGTAACAGTTTTTCAGCCGAAGCATTTTTTGTCAACTTTACTCCACACGGCCTCAAAACCTTTTAGAGTTGGAACAAAACATTAGAGCATCATGTGGACTAGTTACAAAAGATTTATTGCAGGGTATCGGGCAAGAATGCGTCCAAAGGTGGCTGAAATGTCTCGAAATTGGTGGTTTCCACGTTGAGGTCTAACATTCTGTCAATAAATAAATTCAACGAGATATTAGGACGGTAATCTGTTTCTAGTAGTTCATAGAATATTTTTGTAAACTTTTGACAAATTTGAACAAGCCATTAGATTGTTATTCAAATTTTAAAGTGTATACTTACTTTTGAGACACCCTGTACTGTTTTGAATTGAAAAGCGCAACGCGCTGACAAATGTTTGGCTGCACATCGCAACTAGGAACTCGCCGCTACTTGCGCTGAAAAAGGTCCATTGCTGCACGGCAGAAACTTTGTTGTTTTTGGTGAACTGTTGTTCAGCACCGAGTTAGTTAAAAATTTACTGTTTTGAAATATAACTTAGATAACCCTTGATTAGTTTTTGATGCTTCTACAGCTTATTTGTTCTAGAGTTTGTAGCCTTCATTAAAGTAAACTTTGTGCTGAATTTTATGTATTCTATCTACAAACTTTGAAAGGATAGCAGCGAAGGTCTCGGCATACCTCTGAGACTCTTTATTCTCTGACAGTGTCATTAAGAAAGGCTTTAGCACAGGGGTTCCCAACCTTTTTATGTTCTCGTACCACTTAGCACCACGGATTGTCAACACGTACCACTATTTTCAAAACAACTATTTTGATCCAATATTAAATTATTTGCAAGATAATGAATCTGGATGTAAAGTCAGCGAAAGTAGCACAATTACCAACAAAACATCACAGAGTCCATTAAACCACACAGCACAGAAGGCATCAGAATAACAAAGAAAAAGACACAACTAAATTTAATGAGATTTTTGTTTTTGTTTATCTTTCACCAGTTGATCGATGCGTGGCATAACTTTGCTAATAGCACATCTAAAGTCATGTCCAGGGGCACTTAGTCGGTTGCGATTTTTTGATTTGATGTTCATTAAGAATAGAAAATCCCTGCTCGCATTCCCAAGTAGAAGGAAAAATCAGTAGTTGTGGAACAGCGTGGGAAGCTAGCGTTGGGTATGAAGAAGCCATACCAAGCCAGAAGTTTATTGCAGAACATTCTTTGCGTTGTTTTTTTGCTGTCTGATCCTCCTGCATGTCTATCAGTTCCTCTTGTTCCCCTGTATCGACAGGTAGGTCGGCTGGGTCCACTGAGAAAGGATCTGTGATGTATGGGCAGCATGTGATATCTGGAAAGTAATGTTGCAATTCAGCAGTTAGCAGCGAGAGGTGCTGGGTAATTTCTCTGGAAAAGTCATCACTGATTTCCACTTCAAGGGCTGACAGAAATTTAAACATATCATAGCGCTTGTTTTCCACATTTTTTCTCCATAAATCCAGCTTTCGAATAAAAGCTCCCAGTTTTGAAACAAAGTCTACGACAGTGCAGTTTTGCCCTTGAAATGACAGATTTAAATGATTGAAAACTTCAAATATATCTGACAAATAAGCCAATCTTACAATGAATTCCTCGTCCTCCAGATCGTTTTGAAAGTCATGGTCTTTCTGTTGGAAAAATAAAAGTAATTCATTCCTCATTTCAAAAAAACGCTTAGTTGTATTTCCTCGAGAGAGCCAGCGCACTTCTGTGTGATAGAGGAGACAAGTGTGGTCTGAGCCGAGACTTTCACAAAGAACCTTAAACAATCGAGTATTTAAAGCTGATGTTTTAACAAAATTTACGATTTTGACAACCCTGTTCAAGCACATTAACAACTTTGCAGGAAGAACCTTTGTGCAAAGAGCAAACCTGTGTATGAAACAGTAAACACTTATGACGCGAGGTGACACAGCTTTAACATGGGCTTGAAATCCAGACTTTCTTCCGAGCATAGAGGGAGCCCCATCTGTCGTACATCCGAAAAGATTTCCCCAATCCAGTTCATTTTCCTTGAAAAAATTTTCCAAACAGTTGAAAATATCTTCTCCTTTTAATGTAGTGGACGCCTCATGATTCAACAATAATTCCGTTTTTACAGCATCGTTTTGTGTAAAGCGGACATAGACAAGCAGTTGGCAGCAGTTTGTGACATCTGTGGATTCATCAAGTTGTAAGGCAAATCCAAACTTCGAATCTCTTACTCCTGCAATCACCTGGTCAGTGATATCAACTGACATTTCCTCGATGCGTCGTTTCACAGTATTGTTAGAAAGCGATACACTATCCAACTTTGCCACTGACTCTTCTCCAATCAAATTTCTGACTAATATCTTTGCTGCTGGCGAAATAAGTGACTCCGCAATGACATGAGCTTTTTTGTTTTGGGCCACGAGAAGAGATACTTCCTAGGATGCCTTAATAATTCCGTCATTATTTCGGTAAAACTGGCCTGTGTGATCCATGCGCTGTCGCTTCACGTTCTCCCCAAGTCGCTCAAAATAACTCTTATCTCGATCCATCTTATCTGCATGATTGGACTCAAGATGTCGCTTAAGCAAACTTGGTTTCAAAGCTGCATTTGAAAGGGTTTTTATACAGATCACACACTGAGGTAAGGTATCTCCACCATGTTGAATAGCAATGAAGCCATACTTAATATAATCTGCGCTACACTTTCGCTTCGACATTTTCATATATTTAGACAAAAATGTAATGCTGTTCAGGATTCAGCCACCACACGTCGGAAAACCAACATCAGAATAAACGCAATTCTGCAATTGAACAGACCACATTACACACGTAATAGTTTCGTCACAGACACCATTAAGTTCACACAGCAGCATTGTATTAATAACAATGACAACAGGGAGCAAGATCGACAAAAGTAGCTTACTGATTGCAGAGAATTTAGTACGGAAAGAAATAAAAGTGTTGTTTGCATATTTTAGCAGCCCATAAGTAAATTGTTGCAATAGGCCTACTTTATTTGACAATACTACTATATATCGCATGTAAAGGAGAGCTGCTCGCGTACCACCTGAAAAGCTTCTGCGTATCACTAGTGGTACGCGTACCACCGGTTGGGAACCCCTGCTTTAACATAACCAGAAATAGATTTTAAAAGGGGCCAAAAACATTTTTTTGGGTTTTTTGTTTCTTAATTGTGTTCGATGACCGTTTTGTAAAGACTGACTCTCTGTCGTTAAATTCTGCTGTTTGATAACCAGATTGACATTTTGTGGCCGTCACACTTAAAAGTGCTCTCTTTCTTTGAACACGATTAAGAAAGTTGTTGAGTTTATGGCCTTTTTTCCCTTAGTTACGCTTACAAAAAGAAGGCATTTCTTCTGTTTCAATGTATACTGCTCTGCCTGCTGTTGCTGGTATTTTTGGGTCCTACATTTTATTCCGCCGTCATTGGAACACTTTGCTTAACAGCTTAAGAGAATTGCCGAATAAATGTTCAATTTCGAGCTTAGGCCAACTAATTTTTGCAGGGTTGGCAGCACGATGCATGCCATCGGTAAGATTTTGCAATCACCCAAAGCTATTTCGGTTATGAACACAACCAACAAGAAACAAAGCATAAAATATAATGAAGCAATAAAATGTTTGTGATGATTGTAAAGGATAATTAGATCTTTCAGTCAAGCAGCCACTGTAAAGCTCAAGTCATCAACTCTGTGTCCTTTTCTTACTACTACATGTTTCAGTTGTCCATTTTTGTTTAGTTAGGATGTACGAGACTAATTTGACCCGTTGATTTGACACACAAAAAAACATTCCTGGAGCTGAAAGGGAATCTGAGACACATTTATGTTCCCATAAGGGCACATTGGCGTGTGGTCCCTAAAAAATTTAAAAAGCTTGAGTACACTTTGTAATTGATATCTGGTCAAAAATTTCGTATCCTTCCAGAGCCGAAATGGTGGAAGCCAAAGTAATTCGATGTATTAGCATAGGCAGAGTCAAGTTTTTGTATGAGAGGGGGGGGGGGGCAAAAATACATTCTGAGACTTAAGCGTTCTTAAATTTTTTTAAAGACCTTTTTGGAGATTGATTTTTGTAAATCTGTACTTCAAACTTGCTTGATGACCTTTGTTGGAGATTGATACTTTGTAGCCATTATATTTAAAAATATATTTATTTCTTAACCATTTCATAAATTTGGAAAGTTCATGGTCCCTTAGACCCTTACCTACTTTTATGATTCAAAATGTTGGTTTAGTAGTGTTGATGACAATTCATTGTACAATACCGGTAAAAATTCCTTAATATCTTTGGTATCTCTTTATCGCTAGTCCACGTAGTTTAATCTCGGGCTATTTGAAAGCTCAGTTTCTTCCCTTTGAAATCTCAAGCACAATTTTTATTCTTATATTTCAAAGACTCCTGCGTCCACTGGTTAAATTCAAAAAACTAAAGGTGTTTTAACCCTGTGACTCTGCTCCAAGCTACGCTTTTCGTTTTAGGCATTGATTGTACCAAATCATTATCTACATTTTCTCTTACTTCAAACCGTTAGCCCAACCCGAAAAAAATTTGGGATGGGCCAAATATATACTTTTTGGCGTTCTTGACCCTCAACTTTAGTTTATGATTTTTTTTGGAGATATTGTTGAAGTTTTGTGTTAACTTAGGGCACTTTTCAAAAAAACTACCATGTTTCTCGAAAACAAGGTATCACCTTGAGTTGGGGCCAAGATATTTGGAGAAGCGATGACCCCTTTGCCCCTCTGGCTATGCCTTTGCCTCAAGCTTACCAGCCAGTTAAAGCCATTTTCAAGTCATGAGAAACTTCTTTATTACATGCGTTTGATAACATTCATGATCAGCAGCACACGGAAGTACAACGGTTCTACATTTCTTGTTTTTTCTACGGTCTCCACTAGATTTCCCACTTCAGACGTAGTAGCAGCATAGGCAGTTGTTAGATTATGATCTGATTATTTGCCTAACCACCAAGTAGCTAAAGAAAAAACTAGGCCCAACTAGTAGCTATCGTAGTTGCAAATACCTATTGTAGCTACAAATCGGAATCACAAAAACTATCACCGGCTCTTCAAATTGAATCTAGGCCAATGAAGTTATATTTGTTTTCTTTAAATTCTTTCTAAATGTGACACCATGGTCGAAAGCGCTAATGTTCCATATTGAAAACCAGTGGTGGCTGGTGGTTGAATTTGCTGGTGGGGCTGCAAGTCATTTAGTAATTTTTTTGCACTTTTGTAGGCAGTTTATTTGCCGTTGTTTAGATATAAATGTGCAAATTTTCCGAAACTCTGCGCTGTAATAGTTGTAGGCTATAATTGTATTCAATTAGGCATTGCATGCTTTGGCTGCATATTACGGATTGCGGTAGGCTAATTTAGTGAGCAGTGTAGTAATTGTAATTTGTGAAAATATTTTGTAATCTGCAAAGAAAATAGAACAAATACAAAGTTTCGCACATATCATCAAGCTAAGGACTAGCCTGAAGAGTGAAGCACATGAACAAGTGCAAATCGTACGAATTTATCGCACTTGAACTTATAACTAGTTAATTCGACGACTTGCAAAATTTCCTTCAGCATCCTTGGACATCAGCAATATATGTATATATTTTTTTAGTTTTTACAGAGTCACGATCCAAACAACAGTAGTATAGCAAAATAGGAGAAACCATCCCTCGAAAACGGGTAACGAAGATGCATTATCACTAGGGCTCTGGCCAAGTGTAAAATACTTTACGTGGCTCCTGGCTAGCCCGATATCCAACATTGGACTGTATACACAACAAACCCAAACAACCAACACAAAGCACAAGACTTACGTACCGTTTACTTTTGAACCAGGATTCCCTTTGACGTTACTGCTAACCGTGCTAGTATGAACTAAAACTGGTATCCTTACATGAAATTGATCACACAAAAGCTAATTAGGAATAGAAAAACCTTCCAATGAATATATACTAAATGTGGTTTTTCAAGGCATTCATGGCAGTAAAAGATTACACGATAGCATGTCTCGGCATGCACGGAAAAGCAGCTCGAAAGACCCGGGTTCGAAGCCCACAGAAACCAGACACGACGCAACATACCCCCGGGCAAAAATTAGTTTTACGAAGAGTCACGATCCGAACAACGTTGGTATAGCGAAATAGGCGGGACCATCCCTAGACCAGGTTTCGGCCTTTTGGCCTCATCAACAAGACTCGTCCCACCCAACGCAGCGCCCCCGGAGGGGGCGTTGTGCGCCTAGAATTAGAGATTAACGTTGCCCCCTGCATTGCAGGTGGACGCGAAGTGTGACTAAACAATGAATAGTTGCGATTTCAGGGTTGAGCGATGACGTATTACGAACCATAACCACGCATTGACCAAAGTTAAAACTGCGAGCCGCGGCGCTGGTGGAATCAAACCATCGACGCCTCCAAACCAAGTCGTCAGAATCTACGTAGCCCGGGACTGTCATAAAGCGGGCAGTTGGGGCGTGTGGTGTTTAAATGAAATTTTTGTAAAATACGCGAAATAAATTTTGGCGGTTGGACGAAACCAATGCTTTTGCCCCACTCGAAAACGAGGGTCGGATGCCTCGCCCCCCTATCCCTCGTTTTTACCGGTTATGCGGGTTCAATCTAGGGGGAGTCGTAAAAGCTCAGCCACCCTTGATTAGTCGCGTGCAGCAGCAATATTCCCCCACGCAGTTGCGGTAGTCTGATATTTAAATGACAAAGCAAAAATTTTACGACTTTTTTGACCGGTAGAAGAGAAAAAATAAGTTAAACAACTTTCTCGCCTTTAAATAAGTTTTCTTACTTTCAGTCTATTGGCCTAATTCATCAAATGATACAACTGAATAGCAACATTTGAATTTGCTTGCCTACAAACAATCTAACCAATTTCGGAACTAGCCCTGTTTTAGAGCCACAACATCAGCAAGCTTAGCGGGAATTGTTATGTCGCAAGAAAAGTTACAAGAATCAAGCGACCGTGAAAGCAACGCATGTACGTCATGCGTCTGGGCGCTACTGATTTTGCCCTTCTTGCTGCTATCTTTTGCAACTTGACGAGCGGTGTTCAAAAGTTAGAGATATTCAGTTATACAAAAAAAATTGACTTAGTTATGTTGACAATACTTGCAGGAGCAAAAAATTTTGCTATGTCAAACAGAAACTAAAATTTTAAACCATTTATGAAGCAACTAAATCGCTTTACAAAATTACAGTCTCGGGCGCTGCAGCTGCAGCCCGTCCTACGCACTGTAAGCGCCAAACAAACTTTGCCTAAATTTTTGATACACTCGGGATTCGAACCATCGTCATTTAATCTTACCTCAAATAACTCTACGCCACCTGTAAAGTCTACATATCTAACGCCTTTTTCACAATCATTCAAATTACCCTGCCTGCAAGTAAAACGCGTCTCTTCTTCGTGTATTGTGTAATCAGCACTGCCGTTACAATTCGCTTTGGTGTCCTTTAGTTCAAATTAGCTTTTAGTTTCTTAAGTTCAGCAGTGTTTAATTTCAAAGTGTCACATTAGTTGCAGCCTTGAATTCAATGATGATCTGTTTTACCGTGGTTTTGCTTGTTTATTTAGGTCAGTAGTTGTTAGTGCTAACTGTAATACAAAACTTGTCAAATCAAATCAATCAAAGTGACTGCCGGAATTGCCGGTAAGTGAATATTGCGTTTATCCCAGATTGTTTTATAATGCTGTCAATTTTCGCGTAAATGTCTATTGCTAAGTATAATGTTCCCCGCTTAAATCCTCACTTCAGTTTCGATTCTCCCCGTATCAATAGTAATTATCATTTATAATATTGTATCGTATCTAATGCGCTGAAATTTGTATTTTGTTTTAGAAAACGGTACAAGTTCTGCAAACAACAAATAGAACACCAATCAAATCCGTGTGAGGCTCCACAGGTCACTCAAAATCCTATAGCCGCCACAATAACTAAACGGCGGCTATACGCACCATTATGATGTCACATAGAAGCCCTATATCGCATATTCGCTTAGTTTAGTGCTAGCAATATAGGAAAATTCGTCTTTGTAGCGACATAAGCTGGTGCATTGGTAAATAAGTTATGAACTATTATAAAAAATATTAACATTATAAAAAATTCAAAAAAAAACAGATCACAAAAACGCGTGGGGGAGCTGCAGCTCTGCAGCCATAGGCACGAGCCGCCACTGTTGAAAACAATATACAACTTACAACAAACCAGTGACGACTCCAGCTTTTTATGGCTACTCGGGCTCGTCACTGACAGTGTCGCAAAATATTGCAAAAACAGTAAATAAAGCGCTAAAACTAGCGCTTTGATTGATAAAGAATTTTTTCGCATCTTATAACTTTTGAACATAACACGAAGCATTTGTCATAGCCATTACAATTTTTTTGAATCCAAAAGCGCCTCCCTACCTTCTTGGGCAAGACTTTGGTAAACATAAAAGATGCTTCTCAGTGGCGGGAATCGAACCCGCGTTTATGAAGTATAGATTTTAGTGTCTAACCGTAGACTACATTGGGCAGCTTCTTTATAAGCTCGTATTTAGCCCACCCGCCCTGCCCTTCCACAGTAGGTCAAAATATTTTTTCTTACTCCTCTGGTCCGGCTATTCATTTTGAGCCAGAGTTGGATAGATAGTTATAAGAAAACCCTGCTTTTATCATGTGTGTGCTGTACACGTGCTTATAAATACCTCTTTTTATCTGTCTTTTTCTGATTACAACTCGGGCTATTTCTCGCTGGCCCGAGTTCAACAAAAAAATTAAGCAGAAAAGTGTTTGAAACAACGCGATAAACGCTCGCATTGTTAGAGCTCAGACAACTGCAATCAAGCCCAAGTTAGACTTCATCAGAAAAAATGCTTGAAAATTGTTTCTCTTTATTTCTCAGCATAGCGTGTCTGGCTGTTTTCCTTCGGCCGGAACTAGACAAAAGTTTGAGCACAAAAAGCAACTGCCACCACAAGCACTGGTGGTTTATGCGATGTCTGGCTTCTTCTTTGGACTTAATATTAATTAAGTTAAAAAGCTTTAAACTTGTTTTGCAGAATTTAAATTTAACAAAGCCTTTCCTCATTTCGTAACTCAGGCTCAGCCCGAGTAGCCCGAGTGCCGGAGTTGCCTCTGCAACAAACAAGCACATTTTGAATACTAAAAATCTCGTTTGGTCTAGAATGTCATAGAGTTTTAATGTAATGCTTTCACCAACCACCAAAAACGTTATTTGACTGGTATATTGACTTGCAAAATGATCACGAGACTAAACCTCATTAATCGGTCCCATTCGCCTTCAAACTTTCAAAGACGATGCACTACACCACACAAAAAACAATCAGAAAGATAGAACAATCGTTCCTTTTAAAATATTTGCTTTTTCACATTGCGGAATTTAAATAAACAAGTAAGAAAAAAAGAATTAACATTATTTTCCCGTACGGAAACAGTGGTAAAAAACAGGTCAATAGATCTATGGGTTGGTGGCGTGATGCACACCACAGGTAGGCCTACAGCTTTATTTAGGCTTTTTACAACCAAATGCATTGGCAACGATAATTGCTGAAAGGGAAGGAAGGCCCGGGTTGTGTCAAACCAGGGTTGCCTGTACGGGAGGACAAAAACTGCCCCAGGTCTTTCCTTTTTGCTACCTTGCTTAATAATAGCATCATAGACCTATCGGGATTCAAGCTAGAAATCTTGAGGAAGAGCAAATACCAATTGTTTAATATTGTTTAAATACTGCCTGTTGAGTTATCTAGGCTTATGTCTAAACTATGAAGCAAGGATTTTTTCTTTTGCTGATATACTGCATTTTAAAGAATCTACGCTATCAAGCAAGGTAATGAAATCTTAAGTTTAAGAAATCATCAAAAGTAAACCATAAACCTATCAATTTGTAAAACTGAATTCAGAGAACATGTTTTATTTCAAAATTCTAGGCTCATATCTAAACTTTTGTTGTTTTTGTTGCTATGCCGGAAACAAGGCAAATAGCGTAGACAAAAAACTTTATTCCACAAATATAAATATGAAAGAAGCCGAACCAAATCGTAAAATAGGCCTACCACTAAATTGTTTATTTCTGTAATTGCAAAATTATTGAGAGCTTTTCAATCTTTCCCTTCTACATCGTTCTAAAAGTATGAACCATAGTTTGTGACAGCATTCTTTTTTTTGAGGGCACTACCAGTCTTGATTAATAGAGTAGGACCATCACCATTGCGTGTGCAAGAATTGTGGATGTGCATAAAAAACGCAATTTTTTCGTTTTTGTTCTCGCAATTGCCCAATGGGTGAAGCCGACTCAACCGGCTAAATCGACGTTATTAACCCCGGCGTTATACCACGATGGGGGGCCCTGCTGGCGACGCCGGCAGAGGCAGTTAGTACTCTGATATAGTTACTGTCAATGTTGTTTTGTTTAGCAGTAACTTCGGACGAATCTGATAGAAAATAAAAATGGATTAATAGGAGTACAAGTCATCTCTCGGTGAAAGTAGAATTTTAGTCCTGCATAAAATGCTGCTACGGCTCTTCTCTTTAGAGCATGGCTTTGTGATGTTTTGTTTATAGTAAGACCGTTACAGTCAATGGAAAAGGCAAATATTTAGTATTCATTGTACACTCATCTTACGTTTGTAATATCCATGTCCCTCAGCAATGTACGTTTCTGCTAAGTAATTCGAAAAAATTACTGTAATGCCTCCTCCAAACAATCCAATCCCAACTTGACAAAAAAAAAGGAAGACCACACTAAAGTTAAATCTTTCAACATCATGTTCCGAATCAACAAACCTGACCACTACGCCAATACGTCGCTGAGTAAAGTGCTTTTTTAAAGGAAGCCGGTTGACCAGCATTTTAGGTTTGAAAGAAAGCTAAAAAGCCAGTGCCCGCGCTCTAGTTACTACCCTATCATAAATGCCTCGTATATCTCAATCCCTTTGGAGGGTTACTGGGACAGTAGCACAAAGTCCTTACGATCTCCATCCCCATTTATTCACTCAGCTGGTTCAGCACCAAGCCTTAACCAAACTAAGTCTCTCACGCACCACAACCATTTTGTTTATTTTTGGGTAATCAAAAAGTCATTTTCCCGCTGGTGTGACAAAGAAATTTGACGATTGTTTTTCGGGCATTGTATTTACATGGATAATTCAACCCTTCTGAGACCCCTCAATACCTAGAAGCAGTGGCACCAGGTTTTGTTGGACAGCTGTACAAGAGCATCCTGAGAAACAGAAAAAACTGCATGCATGCTCTTCTTATTAGACGTTTCCCACTTCGCACGCTAGTGCAAACCTCTCCTTCTTTCATTGTCAGCATTGACGTGGTTTATTTTAATCTGCAGACTATCTAACGTCAGTTAATTTTCGCGTCTAGACAAACCTTTACAATATTGCAGGCTTGTCGAATTGCGCGGAGTGTGCATTGAAGCTGAAAAAGCCAATGGTTAATGCGTCAAAGCTTCTTTTAAAAATCTGCGAGTGAGTGAGGATTTCCTGTATTTGACGTATAGCGCGGCAATGTGCATTGGGCTTTACATTTACATCATGTTTAGGGGACCTCTTATCGTGAAAATAAGTTGAATTTAGTTTTGATAGCTTGCTTTAGTATCACTTAAACTTGCGTTACGTCATATGGTTGATTATTAGTTTACAATTGTAGTAAGATACGAAATACTTTAGCGCAAGTTTTAAGCATAAATAAGTACATCGCATTTCTCCTTTGTTGGATTTCTTCTTAACTCTTAAATTACCAGTGCCATAGATATGTATCACTTTTCTCCTCAACATGAAATGCGTAACTATATACATCAAACTTTATGTACATGTTGAATTTACATGTTCAAATTTTTGTTGCATGTTTATCTACCGCAACAGCAACTTCCCAACTTTCTACATGCTGATCTCACGTTGCACACCACCTATCTAGATTAGTTCTGACAATTCAAACTTGTTTTGCTCTCTCGCTCTTTTTCGCCTCGTACATTCTTAAATTTACACGTAGTTGGATTGAGGTTAAAATCTGAAAATGTATATGAGTTAAATAATTGCCAATTATAACTTTGTCGAGTTTATGTAATTAACATATAATTGTAATACTTGTGTAACTAAAGTGTGTGAGATTGCCACTGTCATTAGAGTACCAAGTGTATTGAACTTTCTACCTATTTGGCTCGGTTCAATTGTAGTTCGGTAAGCTTAATTGTGCAACTTGTTTTGTTACCTATATACGTTGTTGTTCGTACATCATTTTTTTAATAGCCAAATTATTAATCCGAAATTTATCCTAACTTGTGTTATAATCATACCAATTTGGCAATCTCAGTACCTTTTGTGTTTATGCATTGTTTATTGATTGTTTATTGCATGTTACGCAGATAACCGTGCTCCTTCATGTGCCTTCGTGCTTTTCATCACATTCCCCAGCGCTTGCGCCATTTCGTTGTAATGTATTTTGTCAACATCTGGTAGGCATGTGATTACTTGGGAGTACACGTATAATTCGTCTACACATCTCTGTCTCAGCGGTCTCGGTGTGCCAAAGATTGATCTTACAGGCTGCTGTTGCCGTAAATCACTGTTTTGTGTTACTGCAATGCTTTTGCGTCTGCACTTGATCAAATAGCAATTGTAATTAAGCTCCCCTCAATCGTACCGGTTCTGTGTTTACAGGGGCATATACAGAAGCGTTACGATTCATTCAGGAGGTTGTGGGTTCAAATTCCATCGGAATTGTTTTCAGTTTTTTTGAAGTGCTTTATGGCAGGCATAAGTGACCTCAACTATTTACCAACAAACAATTAAGATGCTCATGATAGTGCATGTATACAGCTAAATTTTGCGCATTACGCAGGAGGTGAAGTAGCAATCGCACGCTTAAAGGCTGGTTTCCATTAGACGTAACCTGCCGGCGAAGCGAAAATTTTTTTCTCTATTTGAAGTTATTTTTCGGGCAAAAACGCTCCGCGCATAAAACTGTATAGAAAAACAGAATTTTTATGCTGTTTACGCGCAATGGATACCAGCCTTAACACTTGGACTAAATTGATTCGTCACTTACTGCAATGAAAAAGCTTATGATATCACATAAATTTGGTTGATGTAAAAGAAAGCATTGTATGGAGCATTAACAAATGAGCGGTGGGGTAAAATATGTAATCACTTCATCAGCCACAGTGAAGTTGCAAATTACTCGAAATTTCGATATGATAAAAAAATAAGTTAGGGATTCAAATCTAGTGGGCGTTAATTTTTCCGAACTAGCTGTCTCATTTTTTGTAAGAACATGTAGTAAGTGACGTTTGGAAAAAATAAATTATCGTTATTTTTGCTGTTTATTGTTCTAGCGGAAAAATAAATTGCCGTGGAGTCACAAGGGTATGAAAATCTAGTAGCTACCAACCACGCCTACAACAGTGGTTGCATGAAGCACAAAAGCTTGATCATGTGAGAATGTTAAAAACGCCGCTTAGTTTTTACAAATATTGGATCACATCAAGCTAAATTTATTTTCAAAGATGCTTGCTATCATTGCAAATTTAAAACGCAATGCAAATACGCAAAATCAAAATCAATCGGCTAAATTTTTTTTGGCTTATTTGTAGCTTAAAATCAAAATAGACATGCAAATTTGTGACTTTGATACAATGTAAAAATTTTACCGGCTTTAATCTCGGCCTTGATTTCGCTAGGTGAAAGTCTTAGTAATGGAACACTGGCATCGAAAAGTGTTGATCTTGGTCTCGGTTTTAAAAAAAATTAGGTCTTGGACTTAGTCTTGGATTCCAAAGAGCAGATCTTGACTACAACACTGTCAAAAGCACCACAAAACCAAGTGTGATCCGATTTAGGAGACAATGTATTAACTATCCGAAGGCCTACTAAATAAAAAAGTTTCTCTACAGAAAGCTCTTTTCTGAAATATCATAAGCTACAATTTTTACCACTCAGAAAGAATCTTTATAGGCGGTATTTTTGATCAAAACAAAACCCTTGGATAGCCTGGGCCAGGGGTTCTTAACCGGGGGTGCCTGTATCCCTTGGGGGGTACAAAGCACCAAAACAGGAGGTACGAGATGAGGCATCAGAATAATGGTTATTTTGAACTACTTGCTAAAAATTTATTTTCAATGTTATTTGAAATAAGAAAACATTTTCCGAAGCTTTTTTTAACATCTGCATTTCTGAATGATTTTTTGTCATAAGAAAGAGTTACTGTGACGAAATAAATAGCTTCTTGTTTGTTCCGACAGAATTGGTTTTGCACTGAATTGGTTTTGCTGTGAACAATATTATGGTTAATAGATATACACCGGCAACATGCAACATTGTGTCTTATTTCATTTTTAGATTGTATATTTACCGGTAATTTTGTAGATGTTTGTTCGATAGGTCTAGGGGTACAAAAATATTTCACAAAATTTTAAGGGGTACCAGCGTCAAAAAGGTTAAGAAACACTGGCCTAGGCCATTGGTTCTTAAATTGGATGGCGCTGAAGGTTCATAGCGGGGCCCAGGGCCGTGGCTCTAATGAGGTTGAGAAATTTTGTCAGTATCAGCGTTTCGAAGTAATTAATATCCAAAAAAAGGCCTTCACCGGTCGTTCTGGAGAGGAAATAATGATATTTGCAGAAATTTATCTCCAAAAAAAGTAAATAACTTCATGTAATGGGAAAGGGCACGGTTTGTTGTCGACATTGTTAAGGATCTAAAAGTTTAAAAATCTCTGGCGTTGGGCTAAAGCAGCTGGATTTGAAAAGATCAACAGTTTATTTGTTATCAATTTTTTGTCTGTCGCGGAAGAATTTCTATTTTTTATGCGGATATTCGAGTTTGCTCATTCCTGTTTGCCAGCTTTGTTGCTTCTCTTTGTCTCTTAAAAGCATTTTGTTGGTTTATAGCATGGGTTTCCAATCATACATAAATTTATACTTTGTGGTAAATTTAACTTGATCTGGGGTTAAATTTACCTTACCATGAGTGTAAATTTTACTTATTAAGGGTGAATTTCTCAAAATGAGATTTTAGCAGAGTATATGCAACCTTCTAAATTTGCCTAACAAACCTGATATTGAGTATTATTTTACAAATAATATTCTACATGCTGGGCTGACTCTTTTTGGTTTAGCACATTTTTTTAGTTCACAGTTTACTCTGATTTATTTTTCAATTCCAAAGCATTTGGCATTGTGGTCCAAGTCATGTCATGCTGAAAATGATATCAGAAAGCAACAATGCACTATCTTTTTACTATTAGAGGCTACATAACAGACTTTAATTAAATTTACGGCCGCCTGCGAGTCAAGTTAAGGATACATTTGGTTTACGGAAAGATAAAGAAATTTTTTCGAAGGAAATCAACTTTTTGAAGGAAAAACTTTCTGTTCTTGCGCAAAATTTTTCTTCATATTGAGCTTTTTTCCACTCAAGCAGAGGTAAAGACCTTTTTTCCGTGATCCACTTTTTGATCTCGAGCAAAATTTTGTTCATAGTGAAAGCCTTGTTTTCGGGGGTGGATCAACTTCAAAAATTCATTTACGGCCGCACCATCCATCGCCTGCGGCCGCACGTTGTCCCTCTTTGTATAGGGCATCCACTGAACTTACTTATTTCAAAGGTTAGTCTTTATTTTGAAGGACTGCATCTTAAACAGCAAACGTTATTGTTTTTGACTTGAACTTCGTATTGTCCTATTTTTAGCAATAGTCAACAATCTTTATTGCAAACTTTCCATCTTAACCAAAGTTGAGATTTTGCCTGCCAACTTGCTGAAACGGTGTTAAAATCGTAAGCCATTTATGTTAAAACCTCTAAAAAGAATTTTCAATGCAACACGCACCTATAAACGCTCGTTTGTTGCAGTATTCCAAACGGCCTCTAACGCTAAACATCTCTTAAAAAAAAGTAGAAAAACTCTATTTGGTTCCATGTCAATGGTAGCCCTGGGCACATGACTTCGCTATATGAGTTATAGCAAGCTGTTGCTGGAACAGAGTTAAATATACAAAGGGTAAATTTATTGTTGTAAGCTGCCAAGGAGCAAACGAGAACAAAAAAAATTTAAGAATCTATGGTTCATATAGTGACAGTAGCAAAGAGTTTCTTGATGATTTGCGTGACGCTACTTAGTTTTGTCATCTCCCTGCGAGCTCAAATCAAACTGCCTTTTAATGAAACGACCGGGCAAGTTAGCGTTCATTTCATCTGGGTACAGAACACCCCAGAAAAAAAGTAATTCTTAAACATTTTTGCGAAGGCCTAGAAGTGGTAAAATAGTTGACCTATCGACAATTTCCGGAATCAACTATGCTTAAATCCTCATTTTTTCAATTTTAAATTTCTTTGAGGAAAAGATATCGATAGGCCTTCGCTCTGGAAGCAAATTTCCTGCAAAAATATTGCAAAACCACACAGAATGAGGAAATGTTTCATAAAGCAGATTTATCGACAATCTTGTCAATGCTTGCCATACGAAATAAGACAAAATGCGTTCCAGTAAGCAGCAGTCAGACACCTAAAATTTCTGGCCTAGACATTTGTGTAAACCTTGGCAAGTAGTGTTGTCAAAAGTTTAAGGTTAGAAAAGGCTGAATTAAAAAATACATACCAAAAATGACTAAATTTCAAAGCAATTTTTCATGCCATTATCTCAATAACAGTACACAAATTTTGCTTTCTCGGCAAAGAGTAGCCTTTACTAGCAATATTTGCCATCACGCGGCGAGCGCAAATCAAACCGCCTTTTAATAAGTTAGCAATCATTTCATTCATTCTTATTTATTCATGACCACCACCATTACACACGACACTGAACCAACAATAATAATGAGAGAAATGGAGTCAAGAAAAGGAAGAAGCGACACAACGTCAGACGTTAAAACATGCAAATGAAAACAGTGGATCCATAAAACTAGAGCAGTAGTTGCATGGCCGCTAAACCCTAAATTCAAGCAATTAAAGGACAATTTAATTGAATTGAAAAAAACATACAGAACAAAACAAAAACGCAGGAGATTTTATAGTTGTAGATCATATTATTTTGTAAATAAGAAGAATCTAGGTACAGAACGCTCCAGAAAATAGTAGTCCTTTTAACATTTGTGCGAGGGCATAGAAGTGGCAAGATGGTTGACCTAATAGCAATTTCTGGAATCAACTATTTTGCTAACAATAATTTATTATTGGTTAGCCAGTTTGCTAACGATAATTTCTTATTGGGAAGAAACAAAGAATTTCTTTAGCATATTTGCTAGGCTTCTGATGCATCTGCACAACAGTTCTTTACATAAGAAATACATTAAGAGCAAATGGAAAAAACAATACGTAAAAAGTTTTGCTTTGCTCAGTTTGATGATGGACCATATGCCTAAAAAAGTTGAGAAACACTGCTCTAGGCTCTACATTATTATACATACCAGCGCGACTGCACTTACTATATATCATTCCGAACCACTGAGACCAGTGGGTATTTAAAGGCAACAACAAAAAATAGCTACAGCTGAAGTGATAATTGTCGCAGAATTAATACTATATTTGCAAAAATTAGTAAAAATTACACTGTTTTTTGTAACTTAGTTTTTGTTAGTGCTGTGATTTTTGTCTTTTTTATCTGAAATTTTTTTCTGGTTTCAGCGTGGTTTTTGCTATTTGTATTTGCGAACTGTGCCTTGCAATTGCTGCTACGCCTATGACGCTCTTCAAATCAAGCGTTTTTGAAGTTAAAATCGCTGAAATAGGTGAGGTGCGGGAGGCATTGTCGAGGTGTACCTCCCTTCAGAAAATGAAACTGTATAAAGCGCGCTTTTTTCGTTGGCAAAATCGTCGGACATACATGCTAATGTGATTCACAATTTGAGGCAAGCCTCAAACTCTGACGTTATAAAGATAAAACGCTTTCTCAGCCAAGCCAGAATAAGCGCAATGCATAATGTGATAAGTTTGTTTCCGGCTACAGTATGACGTTGAATAAAACGGAGAAAAATTTAGTATCGAAGCTGAGAAATTTTTCAATACTAAACTCTCGATTTTAAGTTGAAGCTGTAAATAAAGGACGGCCTCTTCCAGATCTTTTTTTTAGAGGGAGTGGTACACGTGAACGGAATGGCTGTGTCGCTGTGCTTTAAAAAATGGAAGTTTCTGCTTTCCCTGCCTTTTGCTTTCAACAAATAATCTTGCTTGGTCTAAAAACAGATTTTGTCACTTGAAGAATTGGCCGAGAAGCTTCAGAAAACACGAGAAACCCGACATTCACAATCCAAAATCGAATTTCTTAAACGATCATTGGAACCTCAGGGATTGATTTAGCTTTAATTTGTGTATCCTGTTTCCTGGCTCAGCAAGAACTGGCTTTTGGTGGTAATGATGAATGCGCAAACTCTTGTAGTCACACGTTCAACTGATTTCTGCTTTTGCTTAAACTGATGAAAGACTTGTTGCTTATGTAAAAACAGCCACAGAGTTTTCCAAATACAGAACGACTTAATTGAAGCAGTGGCAGAAATAATTTGAACTAATGTCAGAAACAATATTAAAGAAGCCTTGTTTGCTGCTGTAGGCCTAGAAGTTGATGGGATGACAAGTGCTTCACAAAAGGCCCAGATTTCTACTATTTTTTGTTATGTAAGTGAGGTTTGCTGATTTGAATGTTAGCAAACAAGCCTCTGCAATAGCTCAATATGCCTTGGAATGTCACAAATGTTCAAATGCATGGTAGTGAGACTTACGACGGAGCATCATTTATGTCATTTGAATTGAAAGGGGTGCAAGCCAAGATAAAGGAAATAAGGTGGCCGGAGCTAGGATTTCGCGAAGTTGTGCTCCAAACTTAACCTGTGGCTTTTACATTCAGCAAAACGTATGCCAAGGTGCAAAGCATTTTTTAAAGCAGTGAAGGGATTAAGCACATTTTTTAGTAAATCCACTAAGCGCACTCACTTATTGGTTTGTGTTATTGCGAGTCGTTTATCAAGGGCATCACCCTCGACATGGAGTTTAAATGCTAAATTGGTGCTAACGGTAAGCATGCACCGCTTTGATCTACTCGCGATTATTTGTGTTATTGTTGATGGTGAAGAAAGTTGGGACAGTGATTCGGCAATGAAGACAGACGGACACGAGCTGTGGTTCTCAAAAACGACTCTCTACTTTATAATTATAGTTTATGAGGGGTGAAGTAGATTGTTTAAAATTTTTCGAAATGGCTAGAAAGTTTCACCTTGATGACATCACAACGCAGAGCATTTCAAAAAAGTACGCTTGACTCATCGATTGCGTAAAACTAAAGGCTGGTCAATGAATGGACTCTACAGCTTACAAACAGTCAGAAATGAATGTCAAACTCCAGCAAAAGTTCTCAGTTTTTGTACCAGAACGATCTAATCCAGATAATTTCTGAGGCGACAAAATTACTCCAGCTAGTGTTTACTGAGCCAGCTACAACAGCGTCGGTTGAAACACCCTTTTCTACGCTGAAAAGGAGCAAAGACATAAAATAAAAATCAAACTGAAGAAGAGCACCTTCATGACTGGCAGTAATCACCATTAAAACGGAACGACTTCAAAAGTAGCGACCAACAAAGATGATTTCTTCAACAAGGTCATAAATGCTTTGTCTGAAGAGACAGGCGAATAGATTTCATTTTCAAATAAATGTGAAAGGATGGTAATTTTTATTTCGATTAGCAGGAAACTGTTCAGCCTTGTTATCAATTAAAACTTACTACACACGCAAATCTGAAAAATTTTTGCCTCACTAACCACAAACCTTACCGCATGTGATTGGTGTTGAGTCTATTAGTAGCGGAAGACTTGAGGCAGAAGAGAGAGAGCAAAACACTAGCGTATCTTATCCTATCTCAGCATTCTACAAGGTTATAACACTTCATGAAATTTAAATAACCAAACACTACTGAAAATTCGGTAACGAAAAATTTCTGTGATGCCCCCCAAACCTTCCCTTGAAGCTCTAAGCAGGTGCTTTTTTTTGCTTGATGGTCAATCCAGCTCTGACTGGGCTTAGTAGCCACGACTAGTGCTGATATATCCCTAGTTGCTCAGCCCATGTCATATCAAAACGGCAGTGGCTCTTTTGCCCAGACGCAAAATACCGAATTTATTTAATTAATGCATGCCCTTGATTAGAATGCGCACTAATTTATGAGAAAAATAATACAATGCGCCCTTGAATACAAACCGAATAAATATAGGCATCGGGTTGGAATTACGTAATCAATCCATTCATTAACCACACGCTTACTTGTGTCGGAAGAGCACTAATTTCAATGTTTAAGCAAACTTCTGTTGAAGACAGCGAAGAGGTTTTAAAGTTTTGAAAATAACAGCTACCAAAGTAGCTTCTGATAAATGCTGACCGAAAAGTAGGCCTTCTTACTTACTTCTTACTTTAAGAAAACAGTCTTTTCCAAGACTACTATTTACGGCATTAATCTGTGTTTTTTTATTGCGTTACAGACCTGAATTTACAACGCTTTCGATTTGCCAGATATCCATTGATCTTTCCTTTTTTTTGTTAATAGTATGGCACTAAAAAGGCTTGCTTAAAACCGATACGTAATTTTTTTTGCCAGCATAAAATTGTAAACTACAGAGCATCTCGTGTTATCATACCAACAGTGTCAGAAGGTACAATACCACCTCAAAGTGTCAAGAAAATTGTTACTGTTCATAGTGACTGTATAAGAAAGCTAAAGCACTTGTGTTCAAAGTTGACTGTTCTAAAATAGTAGGTAAGTGTACAAGTTATTCATTTTGTTGCAACTTGTTGTTTTGGCTAATTTATCATTGAAAATTGCTCAGCAATGTATTTAACAGTTTGAGTACGTTTCTTGCTACATGGTCATCTGAGAATCCTCTATGTTCGGTTTTATACCGTAACCCTACTACTGTTTAAAAATAGCAATAAATCGGTCTCTGGTCAAAGCTACTTTCAAACAGCGTAGGCTTGAAACTAGCCAAAAATTTGTTATCACACCAAAACACAGTAAAAACGCACCCTTGATTAAAATACGTCTTATGTAACACGCGCACAAATTTTTGACAAAAAAAATATCAAAATGCACGCCTTCTATTCGAATACATAAGTCTACGGTACAACTTGGAGCTATATTGTTTTTAGTCATTTGTGACTGGTCCATTTTTGTGACGTATTAGAAGCAACTTTTCGTTGTTTGTGATTGGTCAATTTCTATGTGTTTAAAACGCGAAATTAAATCCTCAGCATACACCCCAGCTCTTACGTTTTATACATAGGCGTAGCCAGGGGGGCCATGGCCCCCCTGAATTTTAAGTCATATTACAAAACAGTATCAAAAAAATAAAAACATAAATTTTTTTGCGTCTTTGCAAGTACATCAGAGTTTATTGTTGACTTTTAGCAAGGGGGTGGGTCGGAAGTGACTTTTTAAGTTTTTAAACTTTCAAATCTTATCAAACAAGATGTGTACGTTTTACACACTAAATATCGCCGAAGTTTTTCTTCTATGTCGCAGTCGAGTGATGAATTGATAATATGCAAGTTATGGTAATTGCAAGAAATAAGCGTCTCGCTGAGCGCTTTCTGGTTTTATTGCGATGCGGACTACTACAAAGACGTCGCTTCTTTTATCAGAACGTTCAACCTACCAGTGGGAGTGGTTTCCTTGAAATTCGCTAAATAGTGCGTTGTACGTCACAATTGACGTTGAACTATTAAAGCCGTTCTTGACAAAACTACATTAGATCAGTGAAATCGCATTCGCAGTATCTCAGTTTTGTACAGCAATTTTTGTAGTAGCGATCAGCGTAGTTCACGAAAGGCGAAATGCCGATATAAGTAAATGACGTCACATTAAAAGTTGCAGAATTTGGCCCTCTCTCAATTTTTTTCTGGCTACGCCCTTGGTTTTACATACCCACACTCCTCCCCCAAGTGTAATATAAGTCGAGAAAAAAATTACGGCAATACATTCTCCAGCAAATTCTATCCCAATTTTATAAAAAATTGCAGTGAGAAGTCGATCGCTTTAGCCGGGCATACAAACGCAGAAACGCTAACTGTTACTGTGCTGCTATGCACAGTCCATTGGGTCAAATGCGCTTAAATCGTGTACGGAAAAACAGACCAGGTTGTTTTTCCGTCGTCGGCAAAATAGCCCCTGTCTATCAAAGAAGTTTGAGTATTGATATATGTAGATGGCTACGCTATGGATCACTGTGGGCTTGCATATATAATCTCAGCTATATCTTGCTCAAACTCTAATATTTTACTGACGAAACCCTGGTCTGAAATAAGCTGAAACAGTTAACTGGCTATCAGAAAAGTTGAAACCTGTAAACTGATTAAGTGAAATAATTGGATTTAGGGTTGACATTTAATTCATAAAGGATGATAATGATGAGAAGTTACCAGTACACGATCTTAGGCTTAACTCTTCCACTCTTAAACCAAGTATTTATAAAAAAATAGATGTAACGATACTAATTTGTAAGACTATAAAGCTATTGGATTCTGAGAACACATAACTGCTCGCTGTTCTGCTGCTCTTTCATGCCTGTAACTTGATGAACTACTGATGTAAACATAACTACTTTTGCAATGAGAAAATCAATCAAAAGCGCCAAAAAATCAGTCATGCATTACGCAGTTACCAGAACTTAAAAAATTTCTAGACAAAATAGTCATCTTAAAGCAAAATACAAAAAAGGCTAGCAAACTATGAAAAGGCTAGATAATTTTGGTCTTTCAAAAAAATACTATAGGTGGGAATGCAAAAAAAATA
This sequence comes from Trididemnum clinides, assembly GCA_963675345.1. NCBI lineage: Eukaryota > Metazoa > Chordata > Ascidiacea > Aplousobranchia > Didemnidae > Trididemnum > Trididemnum clinides. The sequence goes on from OY776301.1 coordinate 22,217,674, forward strand.
TATACACGGCAAAAAAAGGCTATATCCAGTCTTAAAAATTCTAAATTGGCAACACTGCTGGCAAAACGTTGATTACATAACTTGTTAATAGTAGATTTCAGAAAGAGGGGAATTTTGTTTGGAAAAATTCGATTTTAGAAAGAGGGGATTTTTTTGTGAACAGTAGTGGATATCAGCTAGAGGGAAATTTTGCTTGGGAATTGTAGATTTCAGAAAGAGGAGAACCTTGTTTGTGCGTAGCATATTTGAGAAAGATGGAAATTTTTTGTAAATAGTAGATTTCAAAAAAGGTGGAATCAAACGCGTTAGGCCCGGGGTTCTTGAACTTTTTGCGACGTGCCCTCCGTGACAGCGTCTACAAAAACCCTTGTTCTCCCTTAACAAGTGAAATTATTGTTTCTTTTTTCTTTAGAGCTCAGTTTGTCCAAAACGCTGATGCTAGCAAATTTTCTTAATCTTGACATGGGGAGCAACGGCACCATAGCCCAGCGCCCATCCAGCTGTGAACCTCTCATGCCCTCGGTTTAAAAAACCCCGCCTCAGGCGTTCTTTAAATGCAAAACTTAGCTCTTCGCATGAAGCAAAGTCGCTTCTGCTTGCTTCGATTGAAAGGTATTGTTTTGAAACGTTAACACAATACTGATCTAGAAAACAGAATTTTGCATGTACTTGCATGCGTAAGTGTTCTTTCTCTTCAGGCTTTCCAAAATTATTGGGCGTACAAGCATTGATCATTGCCCTATGTGTGTCCCTGGCGTCAAACCAAAGCCAGCAGCGGACAAACCAACTTGCAAAAATTTTGTCTTTTTTGGAGGGTAATATGACTTAATTATCAATTGATTGTAGAACTTTTCTTCAAAGCTAAGAAAGCGGAGCAAGTACGTTGCTATACATAATTTATGTACATACTAGTGACCAGTAAATGAGCAAGCTACCAAAATATCATAATTTAATACCACCTGGGTGTGTAAAGCTCACCCATGTTTTTCTGAAAGCTATGTACCTGTAGATTATAAAATCACCAAGTAGACCTCTAGAGTCTAGAAATCACAACTAAATAGTAGTTTTCACACTTTAAAGTATACCACTCGCGGAGTTTTAGTCCTACCAACGCTGGGAGCCGGAAAAACATTAAATTGAATTTCTCGATAATTAATGAGTCGTTTTCCGCAAATGGCTTTTCAAAATAGCAGTCTTGATAATGGCCGTAACTTGAAGCTACTTTCCCTGACTTTCAGCTCATTATATGAGTCAGCAGAGGTCGAGGTCATAAGATTTGACCTGTTCTCAAGGTGTGGAAATGCAAAATAGAATAAAAGTGTTGTAAGACTCGTATACGTTGAAATACTCTCTGATGCATTTGTTTGTTGGCAAAGGTAACACATAACGGTTTTCCATTGCCAAACTTTCTAAAGGGCAATTGACATTACGCATGTTTTTTCACAGTTGAGTAATTTTCACTTGGCTATCATAGGGCATTTAGCATCATAATTGCCACGTTATGGCTAAATGTAGATAGTGTTTGTTCGAGGTGGATAGCGAATTCGCTATTCTAGAATTTAGGTAATGGCTATAAAACTGGATAGTTTTTTGATATCCTAAATAGTTTCTAGCTAATATCGTCAATGCTGAGTTGAAAGGTAGAAACTTTAGATTTGGCAACACTGCAGACCTCTTATTCTATGTTTTGAAACGAATTCATGCGCTGTACCTGCTTAAGCGTCGTTTATTTGCCACTTGGATCAACTCAAATTGATCGCGAGTAGAGTAATTGGTGACCGCGAGACTGGTGATGACCTTTTTTTAGGAGATCACCTCCTGTTCGGGCAACACAGCACGATCTCCGACGTTACTATTCGTAACTTGAGAACTACACTTACTTCGTCGTCGTCGTCGTTTGGTCAGGCACCCAAACTCAATCCGGGCCATCACAAATCAAGACCAGGGCCGAGGTCTATCCCTTTTACCACCCACGGCTGCTGCGCTGCCTAGATTAGATGCTGGCAGTGGTGGTGTTAAGCCAACATTGAGTTGCGTCATCCAAAACCTGCAGACCTCGTGTTCCTTTTGGCACATGATGTATGAAACATGAAGATATATCGTGATCTGCAGTTTGCTCAGTGGCGCCACATTCGCAATTCGGTGGTGGAGCGAGACCCCATTTGTACATGGACAAGTAAAAATGCCCTACACCAGTCCGATTGAAAAACGCCCTACACCAGGCGATTGAGTTCTACCCACGATGTTTTGGGCACATTCATTTCAAGTGGTCTTGAACTGACCATGGGAATGAAAGCACGGACCCTTGAAGTACTCTGCAAGTAATCCGCGTTCCATTTATGTTTCGTCCACTGCTTTATGCGGACGTTCAGTTCAGACAGACTATCTCATAGTTTCCACGCAGCAGGTACAAATGGGCGTCTTGATCTGAGTCTTCCGTGGTGCGCATCCTGCTGCCCAATCAACTGTCCGTGTAAGACGTGGTCGGGGTCATGGATAGCACGATTCGCCAAGAAGACTGTCGCTCTTAATCTGCGGAGCTCAGCTGGCTGAATGCCTGCGAGGACAGGCAAGTTCTCCGTTGGTGAAGGACGCAAGCATCCAGTGACAATACACAAAGCATCGTCAAGTATACGAACTACGACACCAAACTGGTGCGCAGTACTCAGCTGTGGAGTAGACCAAGAAAAGAGCAGAGGTGGGCAATGTCTTGGCATCTGCACCCCATCCGGATCCCGCAAGTTGCCTCAACAGCGCGACTTTGGTGGAGAGTTTTTTGCGCAAAGCCTCGAGGTGGTGACGGAAAGTGAGCGGCCTGTCCAGCTTTACCCCAAGATACGTTGGGTCTGGATAGGGAGGCAATAGGTTGCCATTGTTGTAAACATTAAACTCACGCTTGGCCTCTCTGTTGTAAAAATGAAAGGCTACCGTCACCGTTTTCGTATTGCTGAGCTTTAGCCTCCAAGTCTGGAGATTAGCTGAGAGTGTAGTCATGTCTTGGCTTAGAGTGTCCTCCACTGCCTTCCAATCTAGAGAAGCATACAGCAATGCTAAGTGATCATATATGTGTTTATGCATATGCATACTTCTGAGAAGTCATGGAAGGCAGATCGTACGTGTAAATGTTGAAAAGGAGGGGGGCCAAGACCGATCCCTGCGGGAGGCCGTTTCGCAAACCCCTTAACCTGCTTTGCTTACTGTCACCAGTAATGAGCATCAAGCTTCTATTCTGAACAAGTTCTATGAGCTTATCCGGTAGAAGCCTAAGCAACTTGTAGGTGAAACCGCGGTGCCAGACAGTGTCATAAGCAGCTGTCAGATCGACAAACACGGCACCAGCCTTTTTGTTTGTCTCAAACGAATCCTCGATGTTTTGAGTAAGCAAAGCAGTCTGATCCACGGTTGACCTTGCCCGTCGGAATCCAACCTGCTCCCTAGGGAGAAGTGGGTCAACAATCGACTCATCACAAGCGGGTATGAGCCTTTCGAAGATCTTGTAGAGGACGCAAAGCAAGGAGATGGGACGATAGCTTTTAGGGTCCTCTACAGGCCTCTTGGGTTTAGGAATTGCCACTACCAGTGCTCTTCTCCAAATTTTTGGAATTTTGAGGTGGCGCAGGCAGAAAGAAAGGAAGCTACACAACCAAGATTTTAGTGCAGCTTCAGCATGAGTTGTTGGCTCCTGGCAAATAGAATTTGGGCCTGGAGCTTTTCCTGGTTTCAGGTGTTTGAGGGCAGCAGCGAACTCCTGAGAGATAAAACTTTCAGAGATGTTCACTGGACTTGTTGGAGTGGCCCTCCAAAGATCTGGCACTTCTTGCGAGACGAGTCGAGATGATTTACGTTCAATACCCTCGTATCTGCCGTTTCTAATCAGCTGGGACGCAATAGCGTTAGCTGAGACGGCACAGTGGCGAGGGGAGTGCCGTGATCTACCAGTTAGATTGTTCAATATACTCCATGCTTTTCGACTGGAGTGCAAAAAGTCGATGAACTGCCTCGGACCATCAATCTCTGGGTTTCTTATCGAGCTTGAGGAGCAGGGCAGTAGCAGCCCCGTTGGAGTTACTTCCTTCAGGCGACTGTAAAAATTCCCGGTAGAGGTTCTCGCCAGGGATGTGCAAGCGGAAGCTGTGGAAGCGGTCTTTTTTCTATGGAAGCGGAAGCGCGAAAATTCCACCGCTTCCGCTTCCACATAGGAGGGAAGAATGGATGGAGAAAAGGAATTGGCTCTACATGTAATATTCTTCGGAGAAGAGCGAATGGGGGGGAGCATAAACATAAAGAAATGACAGTGAGGAGGAGTCGTTTAGAGAGATGTTGACCCCTACATAATCAGAGTAGGGGTCAAGCGAAGAAAGAGAGAAGGTAGAAAGCTTAGAGAATAAGCCCTACCTGACGAAAATGATGACGCCGCCTCTAGCGTCTGTGACGTCAGTAGAAAAAATACCAGATCGGGAGTGGGTGCCATCGGATCGCAGAGCAGAAAATCCAGGGATCTGGAAAGAGGAAGATAAATTGAGCTTCGATTCCTGGATATAAATGAGGTCAACGGGATGAGACGAAATAAAGTGTAGCAGTTCAGTGCTCCTGGCTCGGAGACCCCCAGCATTCTATTGAAGAACCCTGAGGGAGTTAGGGAGGGAAGAGCAAGCAGAAGGTAAAGAGAAACAGCCAGGAGCATGTGGAGGTGGTGAGGGTGCAGAGGGAGAAGATACAAAGTGGAAGAAAAAAGGATAAGAGGTTTGAAGGTGAGGGTGGGGTGCGAGTGCTGCATTAGCAGAAGGGGGCCAGATGGGCCAGATTAAGCAATGGAGGTATACCAGCTGCAGAAGTCCGAGGGGGAAGTCACAGTGCTGGTAGGTGTAGCATCATCAAAAAAAGCAGGGGCGCAGCAGTGAGGGCAGCTCCAGGAGTGAGATCTGCCAAGAGTTCTGAATCTAGAAGAGGAGAGTAGTGAGCATTTTAAATGAACCCAGTTAGAGCATGTGCAGCATTGCTCTGACCTACCCCGTCAGGTCACATTTCCAGCGCACACTGAACAGGGAAAGACAGGACAATGGTAAGGATGAACGTTGCCGCTCATCAGGAGAAGGAGAAGAATGAGAACACGGGCAAGAGAAAGGCAGGAGAAGAGAGAAGACAGACCGATTTTAAAGAGGTTGCGTGCTACCCTTCTGCGGTCGTTCAGGGGGTTGCACGGTGAAAAATGGTTTGTGTGAGGAGAGTGCCTGGGGTAACTGGGACCCTCGGGAAGGCCAACAGCCATTTTAATCCAACCGAAACGCACCACTACGTTGAGGCGACTGTTGATTGGTGCAGTTCAATTTTGCTCGCTTTACATGTATACGATATATACGACAGAAATTTCTCACTTCACTATCCAAAAAGATCGGAGTTAATACGTGTTTTGAGGTCAAACAGAAGATCCGTAATGATGATTAGAGTTAAAGTTAACTCAAAGTCAGAGTTAGTTGAGAATAGAGAGGGAAAATCAGCGCTATTTGGTGTAATTCGTTGTTGCGGCGACAGGTTATTGTCGAGAGCTGTAATATGTGGGTGGACATACGATTTAGATCTGAGAAGCATTAAGTTAAAAGTTGTAAAAGTGGTTGTAAGTAGTGAAGGAACTTGTAATAACTATCTATTTGTTGAAGTGTTTAATTATTTTTTGAATTGTAGTAACGAAATATTTGATTTTCTTGCAAGCAATTCGTGATTTCTAAATTTTTGTTACTGGGGGTTCCGTGACAAACGCGAAAGTACATTAGGGGTTTCGCGATGACAAAAAGATTGAAAAGCACTATTGTACATTCAACACGAGTTCTAATATCTAAGAAAAAGAAACATAGAGTAGTTCGGAACAATAAGCTCAAGCGAAGTAGGTAAAGTAATAGCAATGAATGAATGTTTTTGTCTTTTCAAAATGATAAAGTGTAGGAGAAGGCAGGGTACAGACCCACAAAAGTTAAAAAAATTGTCAACGGTCGTTTTTTCGTTTTCTGTTAGTGGAAGCGGAAGCGCTAGGTGTGGAAGCGGACGCGGTTGAAAAATAACCGCTTCCACATCCCTGGTTCTCGCACTCAGCATCCCAACACGATATGTGGTTATTTCGACGATCGCGTGGGATAGAATTTTTGGCTGCTTTTCTGATGACATTGCAGAAATCCTGGTAGGCCAGATCCACATCCGCTGATCTGGTGGCAACAAACTCTTGGCAAGTTTGTTGGTCAATGCATTGTAGTTGCTCCAGTTGGCCTTGCGGAAGTTTCATCGCTTAACAGGCTTGCTCGGAACATGCAGAGCAAGTCTTGGTGGAACAATATGAGAGGGTCGATGTTGTGACCTAGGGAACTTCTCGAAGATGCGTCTGTCAGGTGCACGGCTGTCTGGACCAGCACCGACAAATGTCAGATCAGGGTTGGTGCCAGTATTCCAGCGGCCAGAATGAAAGGTGGCCACGTTTTTGGGTCGTGGAGAAGGACAAGGCCGTTAAGGTTTGCCCAAGCAATAAGGCACTCTCCATCAGCACTGCTGGTTCTATAACCCTAGTTGACATGCGGACAATTAAAATTGCCAGCATAAAGAACGGGGTGAAGGAACACTGGGTGATCAGACGCTTGCAGTCGTGTAGGTCGAGGTTTGTAGACATTGACAATTTGATAACCATCAACGTCCACGCACAACCACTCAGTCTCCGATGTAGCTGGAGAGTGATGAATAAGGGTCCATTTTAGCCGGTCATGGACAAATGTGGCAAGGTCATGCTTCCTGCTTAAAGAAGACCGAGCTAGTGGAAAGTCTGGTTTTGTTGGCTTATCTGCACAAGTGCAGTAGGTCTCCTGAAGGAGAATGACGAGTGCTTCATACTGCACAACGAGATGATGAAGTAAATTCATCTTGCTTGCAGTAAAGTCTTCGATGTTCAGCTGCAAGATTGCTAGCCTTCGGAACTTGTTGGCGGTGTGCCCTGACAGAGACACATCGCCCCGCCCTGAAAAGGGCGTTTGCCGAGTAGTAGGCCCTGCCTGAACATCGGGGTGAGAGGTTATTCTTCCAGGTTGGTAGGTTCGGTTTCTGTCTGACATTTCTGAAAGACGTGCTAACGGCCCAGGCTGCGAGAAAGCGCATGCCATCTGGACCAAATAATTTGCTTAATTTTGGCCCACGGGACTTTTAAATTGTCAGCAGTGTGGCTCCCCGTAGAAAAGATTGGCAGACTAATGTTCTAGATAATTTTTTGATACATCTAGCCATTAGTAGCCATCTTTTAAAGTGATTCTAGATATTTTTGAACAGAAAAAAATGGCAACCCTGTTCAAGCGCGCACGTGCGCGCGTGTGTGTTTTTGTGTGTGTGTGTGTGTATGTGTTTGTGTATGTGTGTATGTGTGTGTGTTGAAACGACAGCACATTTTGAAAAATAGTGCTCTGTTGTTTTTAGGTTTTTACGTCACACAGTCAGCAATTTCAGTATTGAAGTCATTGCTTATAAAGCTTTATCAAATACAACTCCGTTAACGTTTCGCTACTGTGGAGTAACAAGGTAGGGGTGGCGGTCAGCCTCAAACGGCATTAGTTTGGGAGTGGCATTTTATGGTGACCAAAAGTGTTATTGTTTAACTATTTTTTGTATTTCTCTACATTCGCACAATTCTGTGTCTATATAATTGTCAATGCGATTCATTTCTCTACCTTAGGCTCGACCAAAACTTTTGAGCTTGCAGGTGAGAAGTATTAGCCGGATTCCCGGCTATGAGCCAAACAAAAAGTTGTCACTTTATTGTGACGCTAGGTTGCTCAAAAGAAACGGCGCGCTTGATCAAAGATTTTGTTCAATGTAGGGTTGCCACACATCAGGATTTTCCTTGACATGTCCGGGATTTTAGCGTTGCCTCAGAGATTTTTGTGTCAGTTACGATGAATGACTGACACAAAATTTTTGTGTCATTTACCATAGGTGACTTGATCAGACTGGTCAAATCCGACCGGTTTGTCTGAACGGCCCACTTGGATTCGATGGAACTTACTGCGAGTAACACAATTGGTGGCAGCAAAGATGATGGATGACTTTTTTATTGAATACAATCATTTTGGGTAAAATATATTGATAATAATCAAGGCCAAAACGTATGTCAATAATCAAATGTGATGGCACCAACCACTAGCATACCGAGGGCGGAGACCACTGTGCCATGGCCCCTCTCAGATCCCAAAAAGGAAAAGCAAACCCAAGCAGTTTTAGCAAAAGCAAAGCTGGTTTTTCGCGAGTATTCAGGGTTCGCCCGGATTTCGTTTTTCCGTGCCTTCGGCACTTCCCATAGAGTTGCTTTGGGACGTCACAAGATTGTGACGAAACTTTGGCCCCCCTCGGAAACTTTCTGCGTACGCCATTGGTACCAACTGCCAATACATAATAGTCTGAACATGACGGAAAAGAGCGTCTGGGATTTTGCCTCATCAGATATGGTAACTCTAGGTCAATGGGCTAGGAAACCGTGATTTTAGCAAAAATAGGTTTTAAGCGAGCGATTCGCGAGTGTGAGGTATTAGCCAGATTAACAGCAGGTGATCAAACAAAAAGTTGTGACAGTAGGTTGCGACCCACAACCAGTTAATATTTTTATTTGATGCGTAATGTAAGCATTTGTGTAGTGAGCACAGGTAACCGTTACAACAGGACACGTAGAATCATCCAGTTTTACTGCGAGAATATCTAGGCTGGTTGACGTTTATTCAGATGTATTGGTTGATTCAGTTATGCAGGAGAACTTGTAAAATATCAACATTGATATTCTTTTGATATTGTGTATTGCTGAATAAGGCGGTCTGTCGATGATATTCCGAAAGTTGATTAGTTTTTAGCTGGCCTATGCCGTACTCTTTTTGGTTTAATTCATTATAACCTTACGAAATCACTGAACTGATATAATTTAAATTACTCTTTTATTATCTTTTCACAGATCAAGCGAGTTAAGGAAAATGGCGCGCCACTTAGAAAAAATAGAAAGGTGGTAGAAGAATAAGAAAGTCGAAATAAGGATGCCATAACTAAATTTCTTATCAGACCAGACCATTTTGGCAAAACTGGTATTACTGCAAAAGCTCATGGAGATGAAGTTGCTGAGGAAGAGCAACTTGAAAAGTAAATAAAAAATTAAGTTGATGGTGCTGATCCACCACGAGCTACTGAAAAATAAAACTGCAATATAAATTTGAAAGACTTTGGAATCTGGCCCGCTAAGTTTTATAACGGTGACGGAATTCGAGAAATACTTGTACAACAAGGATCGCAGGACTTTGCAAAATTTTGGCTCTGAATTCAAAGAGGTTGGACGTCCAGAACAAAAAACAAACCTTAAAGGGTAAACTAGTAGGCAGTCAAGAAACTGTTTTTTCTGCTATTGCAAAACGGGGAAAAATTCTGAGAGCCTGGTTGATATACCTTTTATCAAAAAAAGCCATGTTTTGTTTTTGCTGTAAGCATTTTTCCAGTGAGAACTCAAAATATTGCTCAGTTGATGGTCTCAAATCTTATGAAGACCAAACACTTTCTAAGCAGGCTCGATACAATTGCATCTTTGATTGCGAACTGAAAGAATCTAATTTAGTTTCACTGATAGACAAGGAATCATGGGATAGTCTAGTAAATGCAGCGAAACTTCACAAACGTCATGCCATTCTAAGGATTGCTGCTGATATTGTAGATAATAGGGTTCCTACGATAATATACAGAAGTAACCGGGCAGTCAAAACTACACAAGTTATGAATGACTGCCCGGTTACTTCTGACTCACTCTGTATTGTAAGAAATGACAGTCTGTTTTCACAATAAAAAATACTAGTCAAAGTTTATTAGAAGTCGTACGTATTAGCCCATAGACTCTAGTGAGAAAAGGATATTTTATAGCAGGAGTTCAGCGAATTTGTTAGATTCTTGAAATGTGTATTAACCTATTTGTATTTTCTTCTCGAGCCCCGAGAGATTTAGCGGCGACTGAGAGGCATTATCATTGGTCATGCTATCGCGCATACCACCCGTCTAGTTATGGCAAGAGATATTCACACTGAATAGTCTGAAGATTTTGTCCAGTATAGCATAAAAGAAAAATTGTGTTTAGATAAACTCTTTGCATTTGTGAGAGATGAAGAGTTGGCAAAGCCCTGGGTGGTAAGACTTACTGAATTCACTGCAAAACTTTCTATGAATAAGGAATGCGGAAATGAAATTGACAACGAAAAAGCACATTCTCAGAAATTTAAACGTACAATTCGAAGACAATCTTCACAAACAACAAGATCTAAAAACCAAAGTTCTTCTGTATCCTAAAACATTGACAATTGCACAATTGGTCAGGGAAAATCAGATTTTGAAAGAGGAACTGAAAAATCTGAAACAAAAACCATCTACTCTTGACAAGTAAGTACGCATACAAAAATTTGCTATCATTTTGAGAAATGATATCAAAAACTCAGACTTCAAAATGCCTTGGCCACCCTTACCAAGTGAACTTTCTAATCCATGACACTACATTGCGAATTCAAAAATTGTGTTTCTTAAAACGCTACTGCGTAAGTAAAAAAACAGTCCACTTATACCACTCGAGTTCAAAGCTGACGGAGTCTATCGGAAAGAATGAATTTTATAAAGTAACTCATGCAAGGGTGAAAACATTAAAACATATTCCTTACGCTGTCAAGTCACTCACTGAATGTGTAGAGTTGAATTCCATTTTAAATCCCAGTGGTCATGATGTGCCCTACTCACAGTTGGAAGAGTTTGATACTTCGCTTTGTCTCTGCAAATTGGCTGGTCAGAAAAATGGTGGATGAGGTGCTTTCCCAGAGTTCATCAAAAGTTTCATTCAAGTTGCATATGCCTGGGACAACATCGACAGACATGAAGAGACCTTAAGTAAAACAAGAACTTTTTATAGAGTCAAGGGGATGATCTTACAACCAAGGTCATGTGGTCCAGGTCCATTAAATGATAATCGAGATGCAGATAAACGGAAGAAAGAAATGTACTGTGAATTTTGTAGAGACATACTTGGCTGTCTACAAAGCAGGTACTCGAGTAGGTCCATCAGCTAGCAGATATGTGAGGAAGGATGACTGCAACCTGAAGAAGGAGGTATACAGTACAAGAAAACTCTTGTTTGGTTACTTGCACGTTTGCATTGTACTTCCCAGCAGAGTACACCTCACGGGCATCATCATCATGATAGAGTTCAACCTGATCCCCTTGCGTATTTTTCTAAACTTGCAGCACCTTGGAATTTGCAGTAAAAGGATTCCTTAGATGCACGGAAAATAACTATCAATTTCTCCTTCCAATTTCATATGATACTCAGTAATCGATTTCGTAAAGTTTCCAGTCTTCAATTGAGGGTTTAAATGCAGGAATTTTGTCACCGTGTTAAACATAGACAAGCTCTCCTATTGAAAACTCCCCTCCACAGCCAAGGTTTTGCAAAAAATGCTTCTATTTTAGCTATAATATCTCACAATGTTACCGCTCTACCTTGAAGACTCTGGTTTAGCGTATTTAAATCATCAAAAGTATCATCAAGGTTAGCAAGGCTCAGAACGAAAGAAGAATCCCTCAAAGCAGTGACAAAATTTTCACACTTGTTTGAAAAATCCCGTCAATTCTCTACGAAGGTCGTAGAGGCGTTATGTCAGTGCTTCTCAATCTTTTTGATGCCATGGACCATTTTTGAACGAGACTTTGTTTTGGGGCCCACTTCATTAAAAATTTGTTTCAGAACAATCATTCATTCCAGGAAGGAAGTTGCTACAAAACGAAAGAGCATTAAGTTTATAGTACATTTTTAGCTTTGGTGATTTATAATTTTTTCCAAAAAAATCTTTAATTTATGGCAGAACTTTTCGCGGCCCATCGGTTGAGAAGCGCTGCGTTATGTGACTTTTCCTCGGGAAAGTCAACGCACATTGGCATGAAAAAGACGTACTCCGTGATTGGCACAAAATTTTCACACAGAAGTTTAAATCACCGGCTGTTGAGCGTTCTCCCTTTTACGTGGTTAATCATCTCAATCAACATTGATAACACGCTGAATGGCTCAGCAAGATAAACCTTGTAAGACATTGCAAACTGGTGAATTATGCGATGCATTAACATAACATGCGGAACATTTTTTATGACACGCGCTCTAAAACCAGACCTTCGTCTCAACATCGTTGGTGTCCCATCAATTGTCCAACCTCTTAGATTTTCCCATTGTAAACTATATTGTTTGAAAAATGAATCTACCGTTTAAACATATCATCTCTGTAGTGGGCAAATATTAGCAACTGAGCACAGTTGTCATATCTGTGGACTCATCAAGTTGAATTGCGAACCCACTGTTGGACCAACAAATTTCGCCAATCATCTGCTGAAAAATGTTTACCGGCATTTTTTCGATTTGTCGTTGGACCATATTTTGAGTTTTTAAGTAAACCAATGTAAGTAGTTTTTTAGTAAACCAATGTAAGTAGATTTAGCGGTTTGTTTCATCTAACTCTATGAATAATGCGTTGTCGGTAGTCTAGAAAAGAGTCAACTATAAAGCTCTGACATTGATCAACAATCGCAATTTTTTCTTTCATAATAGTTTTTCTCCCAAACGTAATGTACCAATTAAAAATTGTAAACGTATCATTTGGGGTACTTGTACCCCAGGTTGGGAACTCCTGTCCTAAAACATACTGATCACGAGTAGTCATGTGGAACAAAATGTCAGGAGTTAATATGAAATCTTGTAAATATCAGAAAAATTATCTTCATTTTTATCACAAAACCTAGTCGATGAGTGATTTATTTTGGAGATAATCTAATCTGGCGTAATCCAACTACTGGCCGGGAGGCCGCATGCGGCGCGTAAACAAGTTCGAAAGAGCATTTGATGGCGACCTTACGGAAATAGAGCTTTAGATCATCGATATTTTGCTGAAATCATGAATAATGTTTGCTTTCTTGTCATGATGTAGTAATACTAGGTGACTAAGCCGTGTGGCCAGGCGTAGTTCCGTTTGACGTACGGCGAAATGACCAAGTAAACAAGCGTATAAAAAAGAGGCATTCAAAGCATTAACATTTGAGGCATTCATGAGGCTTGCAAAAGCATTCATGAAGCATTCGAAAGGCATTGACGTAAAAAAGCATTCATTCATTCAATTCGATTCAATTCAAGATTCATCGCAAGTCAACATCCATGTATTCAACGTTGTGTTTATGAGTGAAAATATATTCGTTCATGGAGTCAGACGTGCTGGGGGAAACTCACCATAACTCAGCAACACCAATACAAGAACACGATTACCAAAATTTAAATTTTAGTTAGCAAGATAGATTTCTTACAATGCAGGATTTTGCTTTAAAAATGCTTTCAACGTTTAGAAGCACATATGTAAATGAGAATATATTTTTTGTTATGCAAAAAGGTGAAATCGAATGGCACACAAAGCACTGAATAATAGTCTCAAGTTGGTACCGCTAACGTGCATATTTGCATGCAAGCAATAGTATCAGAGAAACCTCTACTACAATCATCCCATCAACCCCTTAAAGCAGTGGTTATTAACCTTTCCAACTCCTGGGATCTCTATTGCTAAAGATATTGGCTTGGGGATCCCTTTGTCTGCGCAACCGGCAAAGGAGGTGTATGTTGAAAGAACACTATTGTGATAAGGCGGATAAGTTGTTTACTACTGGATCTCTAATTAATTAAAAAACTCTTTATGAAAACACAGCACAAATGGTTAGAGGAATATTACAAATTACTCGGCAAAACACAGCACAAATAATGGTTAGCATGACTTCTGTTCTGGTTTCTTCGAAACAAGCTCATCAATACGGGGGTTAATATTGCTGAGAGCAATTCTCAAGTCATTCGCAACTCTAAGGCGATTACGGTACGTAGTTTTAATATTAACTAGAGCAGACATGGCAGCTTCACAGAGGTATGTCGTTGGAAATGGATTAATGCTTCCAGAGCTCTTTTTGCCAATTCAGGATATTCTTGCAACATACTGCACCAAAATTCTATCGTAAGGAGGAGCTGAACTTGGTCTTTGCAGCTTGAGAACTCTGCAACTCCAGTTGTTGCTCATGAAGGTTGAGCTGCTCATTGCCGTTCATCTCAGCAATAAAAGGTTGCTGAAGAAGGTTCAGATGTTGGAAAGTAACCTTCCATTTTTTTCTCGAGGTTGGTTATGTGATCATCAATTAAAGCAGTCAGCCATTCATTAGTTTCCTGATCACTAAGTTTACTGTCCAACAGTGAAAACATAGCAAAATTCTGGTTTCTTACTCTTTTTTTCCGTAGGGATAACTTCTTTTTAAAGGCGGAAACCTTCTCTGCAGCCTTTATCTGAGATCTGTTGTTTCTCTGCAGAGAATAATTGAGCTCATTCAAAAGACTAAAGATGTCTGCCAAATAAAAGACCTTCAATTGGAATCTATTGTCATCAAATAATGTAGCAAGTTCCACTGACCCATGCTCACGAAGAAACACGGCAACTTCAGTGACAAGTTCTGCAACACGGGAGAGCACTTTTTCCCGCAATAACCATCGCACTTCGGTGTGGAAAAAAGGTACTGATGCTCCTTTCCGAAGTCTTCGCAAGGTGCTTTGAATAGTCGGGAATTCATGGCACTGCCACAAATGAAATTCACTGCCTTTACTACAAAATCAAGAACACTTTTCAATTCAAGATAAAGTGTCTTTCAAACTAAGGCGTATTTATGAATAGCACACTGATTTGATAATATATGCGGAGCAACTTGTTTCATTAGGGCTACAAAACGGGATCGATGTTGTATCATAGCTGGCGCACCATCTGTGCATACCGATCCCACTTAGTTCCATGCTATTGAATTTTCACGAAGAAATGCATTAACAAGATCAAAGACGTCTTTAGCTCTAGTTCTTTCCTTCATTTCTTGACAAAATAAAAACTCTTCAACAATCACGTTTTCTTTAACAAATCTCACGTATGCTACTAATTGGCTTATTGACTTGATATCCGTTGTTTCATCAAATTGAAGACTTATTCGACATGGGCTATCTTGGATTTGAGCGATAAGCTGATTCAAAATGTTATTTGCTATATCTGCAATCCTGTTATTTACAGTGTCATCGGACAAGGAAACTGAGTTTATTCTTTTGGCCTCGTTTCGGCCAAGGAATATTTGTGCCATTTTTACCGCACTTGGCTTTATTGGTTTCTTACCAGCTGTGTGAGGTGCTTTTGCTTTTACTATTACCAAAGAAACTTTAAGTGAAGCCCGCAGGAGTGGTTGGGAAGTTAGGCAAAAGCCTAACGCAGGGAGCGTTTTACTCATTTCATAACGAGGTCTTTTCGCTTTGAACATTTCAACTGAGTCCGTATTCTCTTTATGCTTCAGTTCCTTGTGCCTCTTCAACTTCGAAGGCTTTAAGGAATCGTTGCCCAAATGGTATTGCACAATGTGCACTGAGCATTGTCAAGTTTATCACAACCAATAACTTTTGTGAAACCATACTAAACATAAGAACCATCCCAGAAACGTATTTTATGTCTATTTTTCGCAGCCATTAGTAAACAAAATGATTATGACCGAAGGAAGCGAAAGTAATGACTAATTGAAAAGTCTTAATTTTTTTAAAAGTGGTTAAATCATACAAATTCACTTTCGTGGTAATCGCATGTAAAATATAGAAATGATAGAGCAAATGCTAAAAGAAAACAGGCATAGTGATTGTCGTAAATTCCCTCCGCTCCTTCATTGCTTAAGTTGTAAAATTCTATCCAGGCCGGTAGCAACTAGCTATCAGATACCAGAAAGCTGCTGGGAGAAAATTAGACACTCTGGTATCCTGTGGAACCTGAAGTTTTCTGTTTTTTCCTTTCACGCAGTGGAGTTGTGGATAGAGCTAGAAGAGAAAGTGCCACAACTGCAACCTTTATACTTCAACCCTCAAATGCTTTATTAAACCTTATCTCTTATGGCTAGGGATTTAATGTTAACCCTCAATACAGAAACAACTAGTTGGATGATCATATGCTTTTCCAGAGGCGTTAGTTGCATCATTGTCACCAGAATTATCTTAGCTACTGTCGTCAGTTTTCAACTACTTCTTTAATGCTATCGTCTAAGCTTACATAACTGCATTCTTGATAAAAGAGTCACCACTACATAGCTTTATCCACTTAACTAATTTTTAAATCTGGAAGCAAAAAATGTCAGTCATTTTATTACAAAATCTTGAAACAGGTGTAGCAGTGGGATTGTTGTTCTTACTCTGGTCTATTCCATCATAATATGTAGTAAAAAACTGAAAACGACGACCTATTGCATTAGAGTAAAACAAATAATTTGTTCACCACTAGAACAATGTGATACTGCATACGTTTGACTATAGGTAGCATGTTACTCTAAAACCACTGTTATTATTAGTCAAAGTGGTGGTCGTTATTGTTTGTGCATTTGAGGGTTAAAAGAATACAGTTTGGCATTCCTTCTGGAGACTCCCAGATTTTTTACTAAGGACCCCGTTAAGAACAGCTAGCTTAAAGGATTAACCCGAATATATTCGTCTGTCGTTTACAAATCACTTTCACATGTCCCATATACACTGTATGTTCGTACAAATTAAGTTTGAAGCATTGGAGCAGCACAGGGCTGTATTTACTCCTGCTAGGCTGTGAATTTCTAGTGCGAGTAAATACGGCTCTATGCTGCTCCAATGCTTCAAATTTAATTAGGACGAACATATATGGAATAATAGTTGCAGAATGGATATAATTTTCCAAAATATATAATGCTTTAAGATGTTAAACCTTTGTCATAATTTCAATTCATCGTTCAATTGTCTAGGCTGTTGTGTCAGTTTTTAATGTTTGCTTCCATTGTTTTGTTTATAACTAGCCGGCTTTGCCGGCGTCGCCCGGCAGAGGACCTCCATCAGTAATGTCCGGGTTTAGTATTTCGGTTCAATCGGCCAAGCCGGCTTCACTCATCCGGCTCTTGTGTGAGCAGTAGCAAAAAGTAAATAAATTTTATGAACTTTTACAATTCTTCTACACAAAATTTTGATCACCATATTCTCGTAATCATGACTGGCAATGCTCACAAAGAATCTTGCCACAAATTATCATCGTCAATACTTGTGAGGGAGCAGGGATTGTTCATAATTAAAACTGATTGTAGCGGCAAAGAGTGGTTGCTTTCACAATTAAACAAAAAAACTATTAAGCCTATTTTGCCAATTGGTACTGCCGCTTTCTTATTTATATTTGTGATATTAAGTTCCTAGTTTGGCTGCGCTATTGGCCTTATTTCCGGCATAGCGACAAGAGCAGCCATGGTTCTCTCTATATTCAGTTTTACAACTTGTTCTGGTTATGGTTTTATGTTGATTTTTTCTTAAACTTGGGATTTTATTACAATGATGTAGACTCTACATCACATTGTAGAGTATAGACTCAATATACTCTACATTGTAGAGTATAAACATAAATAACATAAATACCATAACAGTCAACGTATCAGCCTAAGAAAAAATCCTTGCTTTATAGTATATGTGACGGCGTCACCCGCAGGGACTTCATCAGTAACGTCTGGATTGTGAGCGTCGGTTCAGCCGGCCAAACCGCTTTACCTATCAGGTTCTTGTATGAAGAAGTGACAAACGTTTATGTGTTTTCTGCACATAAGATGTTTACGACTGTTTGTGCTCCTTTTCCTAAAAGAATATCTCGTTTCAAGATCCTGGCTATACTTTTGGTCTATGTGCTCTGTTCATTGCTGACACGAACCCAAGGGAGCCTTGCGTTTCCCGTAGTTTGGAAATTGGGAACACATTTCTGATATTAAGCTATTCTAAAGCAAAAAGCACAAATATGTCTTTCGTGGGGTGCGATTTCACTCAGTGAAGCTATTTTCTTTTGATTTCCCCTTAAACTTTCTCAAGACCTCGCTGGCTACGCAGTATGTAGCATCTTCTTTTCTCCCTGCTTGACGTGCCCTGGGGTGTTAAAGTATCCTCGCTTTTCCTTACATGTTTAGTTTGACCTCGGAAGCTCTACAAAGCTATTATAAAGAAAATACCAATAATATCTTCCATGTGGTGCGATTTAACACAGTGACGTTAATTTTGATTTCGCCTCAAACTTTCAACCCTTTGAGGGATAATCTAACACATATGCTACATGATTGTTAATTGTTCTATCATTATGACATAATAACCATTTTTCTGAAATTCCTTGTTATTTTGTTGTTACCAAACAATTAAGGAATTGTCTCCAATTTTATGAATTAGAATCTTATGATCCTCAAAGGGTTAAGTCCCTGCCGGCAACACATTATGATTCATATTTGCTTTTTCTTGCTTAGTTATGCTCATAGAAGTTAAATAAGTTCTTGCTTTTACCAAATTTTCAGGTTTGATTCCGGTAGCTCTATAAATCTATTTTGAAGCGAAATAGAAAAAATGTTTCTCCTAAGTATGATGCGATTTAAACCAGGCAGGCCATACTATCACCTGCGCCCATTTAAACGTATCAATTAATGCTGCTGCGCCAGCTTAACCGTACAAAAATGTGTTGGAGCCACAACAAAATATTCTGCTGAATATAAGCCATAGCTCCTGTACATGTACTGGTGATCATGTTGGTTTATTTATGAAGACTATTTTGGTTTTTATGAAGTTGGTTTATTATTTATCATGTTGGTTTATTAATAAAGTATTCAAAAAGAAAGAACGATGACGCAAACTAACATTTGTAATTCTTAAAAGAGTAAGGGGGGGGAGTGGGGGGGTGAAACATAGTCAAAATTGATGGCGTCACCCAAATGGTGGTCATTTTGACTCATAAAGAAATGAGCTGTTTGGTGGTAGGCAAGTTCGACGATTTGGTGGGCCCGCTTTCGTATTAATGTTAGTGACATTAAGATTTCTGCCTGCACTGTTTGCTTTAATTCGGCCTTAGCATGAAAAGAGGCCCTGCCTTTCCTTTAAGTCATACCACCTATTGCAAGAGACGCCTATTAAGCTCTATCCAACAAAAACATTCCCTCTTAATCCAGTATTACAAATTGATGCTATTATTGTTAAATTTTAATCTTTTCTTCAATTTAGGATTTTATTACATTTGACTTTTTCCTTTAATCCAGACCTCCCTACTTTTAAATGAAGATTAGTGTTTAGTACCGATAGGTCTAACCTTGCAATTACAAATATCAGAAATGGGCTTTACCATTTATGCTTGCTATCAAAATGATAGTGGATAATTTTGCTGCCTGTTGCTGTTTTGACTAAATACTAGCAAGCATTGTGATGTCATTTAACATTATGACCTCACAATGCGTTTTGATCCATTATCATTAGAATTGCTACTTACCACTTCTTCGTCATTGTAGGCGAATTAATATGAACTAACGTCTCTGACTGCGTGCATGTTCCTTGGCCCTGGCAAAAACGCCGCCATGCAAAGAGCAAACTAATCAGAAATGAAGCACTCATAGTTGAGTTATAGCAGTAGCGAAAGCCACCATCAATAATGTCGAGGTTAATACCATCAAATCAGCTGGCGGCTGCGACAGTCTTGTCCAATTGCGAAGGAAATTGCTTCAACATTTAGATCATGTGCAGCTGGACACTTACATTTTGTTGCAAACCATAAGAAAGGACCATCTTGGACCAATCGTCTTTTTCTTGGATGATCACTGAATGTTTTACTTGGACTAGGCTACATATTAAAATCTGTAGACCTCATTTTTCGATGAGTCTTTTGATCAATTTGATCGATGATGCCAAAGGTCCATGCTATCGAGAAAGAATAGACAAAATGTACCAAAGGACTTAGTTTTTCTAGAAATCGCAATTTTGTGATCTGCAGGCCTAAAATTTTGTGTGTTTCTAACTGGTAGACCACATTTCATAAACATTGAGAGACTTCAGTTTTTGATGGATCTATTTGAAAACGTCGACACCACGCTTGTGAGGAAAAGTAGTCAAAATGTACCAAAAAAATAACTTTGTCTAACAATTGCAAGTTTGTTAGCTCTAGTGGGATAATTGTACAACTAGAAATGAAACATCATGTATGGCAACCAAGTTTTGATCGCATATTATAAACTAATCCTTAGCCTCAAGTAATTGGAGTTACATATTGCTGGAAAGGAAATCTCCTAAGCTTTCCAAGGATAGTAATTGTTAGTACGTTATTACAACGTTTTTGTATTAAAGTCACCTGTTTTTACTGAGCGCAACACTTTTGGTAGGAGCAAAAAGTTACAGCACAGGTCTGAAAGTTCAGTTTTTTCAGTAGAAAACCTGATATTAATTGTACTTATTATACACTATCGGAATCGCCTTGAAACAACCTTTGATTTGTTAAAAAAAGTTTGAAAATCAGTTGAGAAATGAGGTTACAAATCAGTTTTTTAATAAACTGATTTGGCAAAAAGGTTGCAATTGTTGAAAACATCTTGATATTATGATCTGCGGTAGCGAATATTTATGTCAATCATACGAGACATACTATGAAGTCATAGACCCAGTTTAAGCGTGCAAGCGAAATAGAGAAGAAAAATGCTTAGATGGCTTGAAGTGCTTAAATAAAGAATTGCTCGTAACGTAAGCAAATAAACATTAATTGTTGTAGAATTGCTTTATCAAAAGCAGCTTATTAATATCTTCCAAAACAATGTTTAATCGAGTTTGTGCGATGAGTCCTTTTTGAGAAAGAACAAAAAACAGATTGTTCAAAGAATCGTTGATTGCGACGTGATTTTCGACCCAAAACAAATGAAAGTTTTTGAAATGTGGTAAGTCGAAGCTGGTTTTCGTTTCAGCAAAAAGGGGTTGTCCTCTGTTAAGTAATGCAAATTAAAAAAAATATTTTTGATTATGACGCCATCATGACGTCACCAATACTTTTATGACACTCACCACGGAGTAGTGATAAATGTTGTCAAGTTTGATGTTTGTACCTCCAGCAGTTTCAGAGGAGTTGAAACAGACAGACAGACAGAATTGCGCTTTATGTATTAGATTTGGAGAGTGTTCGCCCATAAGATGACAAATTAGTTGTGAAGTGGCTCGCAAGTTGTTAATTCATCGTGAAATGGCTTGCACTCCAAAAATAGTTTGACCAACCTGATCTAAACCTTGTGCAATAACTGAACTGCAAGTGATGGTTTCCAGGTTAGTTGGACCTTTACTGGTTACGATGATGCCGGAATCACTGAACAGACGTGCAGCCAGAGATTTTAGGTCGCATTAATTAGGCCTACAATTATGAAAAAATTGTAAATAGCTTATTTTTTTCTTATGTCAATCACTTTGGTGCCTGTTGGATAATTTTTTTGGTCTGTGATGTGAGTATTTTTTGTTAACACCCTGATTAAGCTGGGTGCTAAATTACGTAATTGCGTTTCTTTGTTTTAAGCTAGTACCTCATGGCTTATTTCTAATTTGACAGTCAGAGCAAGAGGTGGAAATATTTGGCTATGCATTGGTAGCCAAGTTACAAACAGGGATGTGGAAGCGGTTATTTTTCAACCGCGTCCGCTTCCACCAACAACAAACGAAAAAACGACCGTTGACAATTTTTTTAACTTTTGTGGGTCTGTACCCTGCCTTCTTCTACACTTCATCATTTTGAAAAGACAAAAACCTTCATTTATTGCTATTACTTTACCTACTTCGCTTGAGCTTATTGTTCCGAACTACTCTGTGTTTGTTTTTCTTAGATATCAGAACTCGTGTTGAATGTACAATAGCGCTTTTCAATCTTTTTGTCATCGTGAAACCCCTAATGTACTTTCGTGTTTGTCACGGAACCCCCACTAACAAAAAAATTAGAAATCACGAATTGCTTGCAAGAAAATCAAATATTTCGTTACTACAATTCAAAAAATAATTAAACACTTCAACAAATAGTTATTACAAGTTCCTTCACTACATGCAACTATTTTTACAACAGTTAACTTAATGGTTCTCAGATCTAAACCGTATGACCACATATTACATATAATTACAGCTCTCGACAATAACCTGTCGTCACAACAACAAATTACACCGTATAGCGTTGATTTTCCCTCTCTATCCTCAACTTACTCTGACTTTGAGTGAATTTTAACTCTAATTATCATTGCGGACCTTCTGTCCGTCCCCAAAACACGTATATATTGCCTCCGATCTTTTTGGATGGTGAAGTGAGAAATTTCTGTCGTATATATAGTATATACATGTAAAGCCAACAAAATTGAACTGCACCAATCAACAGACACCTTAACGTGGTGGTGTGGTCCCCAACCCCGTTTGGGTTGGGTTAAAATGGCTGTTGGCCTTCCCGAGGGTCCCAGTTACCCCAAGCACTCCCCTCACACAAACCATTTTTTCGCCGTGCAGCCCTCTGAACGACCGCAGAAGGATAGCACGCAGCCTCTTCAAAATCGGTCTGTTTTCTCTCTTCTCCTGCCTTTCTCTTTCCCGTCTTCTTATTTTTCTCCTTCTCCTGATGAGCAGTAATGTTCATCCTAACCCTTTTCCCGTCTTTCCCTGTTCAGTGTGCGCTGGAAATGTGACCAGACGGGGTAGGTCAGTGTAATGCTGCACATGCTCTAATTGGGTTCATTTAAAATGCTCACTACTCTCCTCTTCTAGATTCAGAACTCTTGGCAGATCTCACTCCTGGAGCTGCCCCCCCTCCTGCGTCCTGTTTTTTAGGAGATTCCACACCTACCAGCACTGTGACTTCCTCCTCGGACTTCTGCAGCTGGTATACCTCCATTGCTTAATCGGGCCCATGTAGCCTCCCTTCTGCTAATGCAGCACTCGCACCCCACCCTCACTTTCAAACCTCTTATCCTTTTTCCGCCCACTTTGTATCTTCTCCCTCTGCACCCTCACCACCGCCCCATGTTCTTGGCTGTTTCTCTTTACCTCCTGCTTGCTCTTCCCTCCCTAACTCCCTCAGGGTTCTTCAATGGAATGCTAGGGGTCTCCGAGCCAGGAGCATTGAACTGCTGCACTTTATTTCGTCTCATCCCGTTGACCTCATTTGTATGCAGGAATCGAAGCTCAATTTATCTTCCTCTTTCCAGATCCCTGGATTTTCTGCTCTGCGATCCGATGGCACCCACTCTCCATCTGGTATTTTTTTCTATCAATGTCACAGACGCTAGAGGCGGCGTCATCATTTTCGTCAAGCATTGCTTATTCTTCTCTGAGCTTTCTACCTTCTCTCTTTCTTCGCTTGACCCCTACTCTGATTATGTAGGGGTCAACATCTCTCTAAACGACTCCTCCTCGCTCTCATTTCTTTATGTGTACGCTCCCTCTATTCGCTCTTCTCCGAAGGATAACAGAACCAATTTCTTTTCTCCCTCGATTCTTCCCTCCTATGTGGAAGTGGAAGCGGTGGAATTTTCGCGCTTCCGCTTCCACAGAAAAAGGACCGCTTCCACCGCTTCCGCTTCCACATCCCTGGTTACAAATTAACTTTCTACTAAAGCATTCGAAAATTAATTAACTCTATAGATTTAGTGACAATTTTTTGATTGCTCAGAAATTTTAAGTATTGTACGAGATTGCGCAAGTGGCGGTTTTCCATAGATTGGTCAAACAGTTCTGGTATGCATTGTTTACTTGATTCCAAACTTACAGCTAGCTAAAAAGTGTTGCTTTGTTTAGAAGTTGTCATGCTAATCGCTAAACGCCGTAATCCATACCAATGTTCGGCAACTTTTTTTCGCCTATAATTTCGGGGCGACTCAAACAAAGTTATGCTGCACACCAAAATACACACGACAGCGGGAATCCTGCAAAAATGATAACACTTTCCTATTCAAAACACAGCAGCTATATCACCAAAAAGTATCCGACTCAGCTGAAAAGAAGCATATACCAACGAAAGATATAATACAATAAGTTGACATCGGATGGGTAACTAGTAAAGCCCCCCCAAAAAAGCACTCAATAAAAGTAGAAGTAATCACAGGCTTTATCAATTTTAAAAGCATAGTTTCAATTCTTGGTATTTATTTCCTGCAAATGTTACTTTACTGAACGGACGCGCTTTTTTTTTCTGCGTGTGTAGCAGCTTACTTGAAAACCAATATTAAACGACGCCAAAAGGTTCTAAGAATCAAAATTTTAACAATGAGAACAGGCAAAAATTGAACCAAATACTTGAAGCAATGGCAAGCGCAAGGAATCACTTTTGTTTAGCCGAAGGAATAGTATAAAAGTCGAACTTCCACTGGTTGAAGATATGTGGATTGAAATAAGAACAAATCTCGGGCCAGTTGTTGTTGGAGTAGGTTATAGACAACTAACAAATTCCACTTGCAACTGCGAGAAATTTTCAGAAAACCTTTTCAAAATTTTTTACGAGCTCAATTTCGAAAAATTCCCCTTTTATTTTCTTGGAGATTTTAATATTGACTTAAACAAAGTTGGGAAGAGCAATTTTGTCACAAAACATGTTCGCAATATAATAAGTTCGCCATGGAAATGTGCCATTGATTTGCCTACGCGCATCACTGATTACTCAAAAACATTGATTGATCACATCTATATGAGCGATTTTTAAAATTCTTATATTAGCGGTGTAGTTTTTCGGATTTAGGTGACCACTCTTGCACTTTTGTCACAATGATCGCAAAAGTAATCAAATCAGATAAAACAAAGCGATATCAAATCCGAGATATGTCTAAATTTGATCGTGAAAAGTTCCTGCAAAACTTAGCTAATGATTTAAATAAAAATGCTCCAAACAATGATGAAAGTGTCCAGAACCAATTTGAAAAAATTTTTGAAATATTTAGTAACAACGTAAATACCAAAGCTCCATTTAAAAACGCCTCTCGAAAAGAAAAACGACTACTTGCAAAAACCTGTCTTTCACGAGGCTTAGTAAATTCATTAGCACACTTAACAAAACAAATTACAAAAGAAAGCAAAAATAGTGAAGGTTATGTGCAGTAAAGTCATGCAAGTCTTCAATTTTTGTAAATGTAATCCAATGGGTTAAAAATTTTACACTTATTGCACAATGATTGATTATAGAGTATTGCTGGAGTAAAATTTTTTGCATGCTTTTTTTAAACTGGTTTTGGATTGATCCTTCACAGCAGGAGTGTCAAACTCATTCAGTGCTGTGGGGCACATTTACATACCTGGATCTTATACGTGTCAGACTCTGTTGAAAAAAATTTAAGCAGGCAAGATTGTATATCAGTGGTCTCCAAACTTTTTTGTCCACTGGCTTACACGAAAAAATAAATTATTGATTAAACTTCAAAAATGCTTTAACGTTGCTGCGTATAATAATTACAAAAAATATCGCTACTCCCTTAGTCGAGTAATTAAAACTGCAAAACAAAATTATTACAATGAAGCAATTGAGGCTAATAAAAATAATCAAGACCACATATGGAAAATCGTTAAATGTTTAGCTCAACTTAAAAGTAAAAGGAAAATTTTTCCCTCAGAGTTAAAGACAGGGGATAAGGGACTTTTGAACGATCAGAAGACACTTTGCAATAAACTTAATTAATTTTTTGCTAACATAAGAAAAAAACTTGCCTGAACTTATTCCTTCGGTAACTGAACACTTGACTAATAACAGAGAGGTGACAACTAAAAATTTCTTTTTTTTCACGCCAACTACCCCTAAAGAGGTAGTTACTGTTATTCGTTCTTTAAAAGCAAAATATCAGTTAGAAAAAATGATATCCACATTAAATTCCTCAAATACTTTACTCTAATTCTGTCATTTTATATCAGTAAATTATTTAATTACTGCGTAGAACAAGGTGAGTTTCCAAATGCACTAAAAATAGCTAAAGTCGTGCCGATTTACAAAAAGAGATCCTTAATCTGTGCACCAATTACAGGCCTATTTCTTTATTATCACCATTCACTAAAATTTTTAAAAAAATTATTTTTGTTGGTATTTGCTCATATTTGGAAAAAGATGACATGCTGAGCAAGCAGCAATTTGGCTTTAGGAAAAACATGTCTACTACACAAACTACATGCAACATACACAAAAAAATGATAAACAATATAGACTGTAGTCTGTATACTTGCTGTGTTTTTCTACATTTAATAAAAGCGTTTGATACTGTAAACCACGCAATACTGCTGCACAAAATGGAGCATAATTTTGGAGTTCATGATTTACCACTGCAACATTCAAAAGCTACCTATTAAATAGATATCAATATACAGAAATTAATTAGTATAAATCTTCACTGTTATAAGTATCCTGCGGAGTACCTCAAGGATCCTTGTTAGGGCCGCTACTTTTCCTTCTCTACATAAATGACCTGCCCCAAGTTAGTCGGTTCGACACTACGCTGTTTGCGGATGATACACTTAGTATGTTAAGTCATAAAAACTTAAATAATTTGGAGAATAAGGTAAACAACGAGCAAAACGAAGTGGACCATTGGTTGAAAAAAACAAGTCATCGCTGAACTCTACTAAAACAAACTATATGTTAATTAACAAACGACCCAACATCTCCTGCATCGCTGAGTTTCAATTGCAGCTCAACAAAACTTTTCTAAAAAGAGAACATACCGTAAAATATCTAGGAATATTTCTGGACGAAAACTTGAAGTAATGTAATCAAATCCAACACCTGTCTCTTCAGCTGGCTGGTTACTCTGGCTTATTTTACAAAATTCGTAACTTTCTCCCAAGACAGTCATTACGCATGCTGTACAGTGGTGGATATTCAAAATTGGGGGCCTGAGGCAAAATTCTAATAAGGGGCCCCGAAAAATTAATGTAGCTATAAATAATTGCAATTGAACAACGCCACCTTCTACAATGCTACAGATACGTTAGAAACGCTGAAACGCTCTTTTGCAGTAACTAGTTACCGCATTTCACAGTTTATCACCCTTCAAAAAAATTGGAGTAATTACAGCGCAGTTGTAGGGAATATTCAAATGATTTGCAGCCATACAAGTGCCTTAAAAACTTGGTGTGACTTAATTGCCATGAAACACACTGTAAAACAGAATTGTGTAGAATATTCAGATGTTATGCAGCAACATAGGCCATTTTTTTTGTCAAAACATCTGAAACCACATAGGTCTATTGTGCAGTAATCATATGGAGTATCACTCACCGCGATTGTAAAAATTGACAAACAAATATGCCAATAAACGCATCAAAAACTAACAATTTTTACACTACTACAGCCTTCTGTGAGATAAGGGCTGACAATATGCTTAGCTAGCATACTGCTAGACAAAGCTTAAACTTCCTAAAAATGTGAGTCTTCACAAGCCTATAAACGCTATGTCAGTAAAAAAACTATTGAATTTAATCGTAATGCATTGAGATAGGAGTTATCTGAAATTTTAAATGCTGGCGCTGGTTAATTGCATTAGGTCTATTGAGAAAAACCCAGGAAGTTTAGTTACAATCGTCGTTGCCTTGTTTTTGCTTAGCACAGGTCAGCAATCAATTTACCAATAACAATATCCTCTACATTATTATCTTTGAACTCACTGACATTTGATCACATAGGGCTACTGGTATCATTTTCTGTTTCATTAATACACATAACTTGGATGCTTGAAAATGCACTTTTTATCTCTCCGTTCTGTAGTAGTAGGGCGGTTTATTACAATAAATCTGTCCATTAGACTTGCATCATCAATGTTCCTACTTTCTTTTCCTTCGTTTTGATACAATACTTTTACACTCTTTATTTGACTGATGCACTTAAACTGTCTGGTATGAGGTCAGGTATACAGCAAATCAAAGACTACTATCTTGATTGAACTGATAATTTACAAATAAATCTGAATAAACAAGCGTTTTTGATAAATATGATTGTAGTAGACTTCATGCTTGGAGGAGTCACCAGACAAATAAAGCGTTAAAGCCACTAAAATGTGTTATTGTTTTACTATCATAACCAAAGATAGTGGCAAATACCAATCATGAATAATGACTTAACTAATTCTCCTTCACAAATTTCTCTAAAAAGATAAATATACAAATGTAGCAAATTTGCCGTTGCATCGTTGGCTTGATCAGAACATAACAAGTACAAAGATGTCAAACAACTAACACTTAAAATGTTTTTAAATCTTGCAAAAAGTTTTTGTGGTGGCATATTTCTAATATTACGACTATTTTGCACCACAAACGCAACTGACCGATTATTCTTTCAAACCAAATTTATTTCCGCTTTCACCAGTTTCTCACTAACATCAATAAACTGCTCATGAAAAAATGAATTAATTAATTCACGTTTTGATACAACTGAAAACTGGACCGACTTCATAAATAAATTATCACAGTTCACAGGCAAAGTCTGGTCTGCTCAAACAATTAAAAATATAAGTTGTTCTGATCACATCAGCAAAATGAGGTTCCACCCTAAAAATTATTTTACACCCAGATTGTCACAACAGTTTTTGACGAAAGAACTGGAAAGCCTTCAGCTCAAAACAATAATAGAAAAAATAAATTTTAGTTTTTAGTTTTTATTTAAACAGTGTCTATTTTGCCGCCAATGACATTTTACCCTTGCACTCTATTTTTCATTAAATGCTTGTGATTGGTCAAATGCAGTGACATATTAAAAATGTTGCATCAAGTGATTTGTGATTAGTCAATCTCTGTGATGTACTAAAATTGACGAAAAGTGACAAAAAAGTGATTTGACAAAATTGGAACTTTTAGCTTACACTCCTACTTGCATTCACAAACTGCAATCCCCTCCTTAATGTATATTGCCTCTGTCCAAGTACATTGCTTGCAAAGATTTAAACTTCTAACCATTTTATTCGTAGTTAGCATCACTATCCACAACTCCAAAACAATACTATGAGCATTGCAGGAAATAAGCCAATTTTGAAGACACACAAACATTGAAGGCAAAATAGATTGCAAGGGTAAAATGCCTTCAAAGGCAAAATAGCCATTTTTAGTTACCACTTCCACAGTTGTTGAGACCAAGAACCCATTTCAAAATGACACATCATTTTTGAAAGGGGGGCCCCTCAACAACACCAAAAAGGGGGGCCCGAGGCGGCTGCCTCGTTGGCCTCACCCAATATCCACCACTGATGCTGTATCACAGTTTGACATACTCCAAATTACAATATGGTATTTTGGTTTGGGGCTTTGCATCTAAAACTCACCTTCGTGAATTAATTGTTCGATTAAACAACATTGTTCGCATTATCATCTTCAGTAGGAATTGCAGTCGAATGTCAAATTTATACAAAAGTTTATACCTCCTGGAACTAACTGATATATACAAAGTTGAACTTGCCAAAATCACGTTTGCGCTTCGTAATAATCGCTCGCCAAAAATTTTTTATGACTTGCTTACCAAACTAAGAGTCCGTACATGTCCATAACACCAGACAATTAACAAAAAATATTTATTTTAAATTCTCAGTCAACAAAAGCATATTACGTAGGGGAGGGAGTTTATAGGAAGAAATAGATGTGAATATCAAAAAGGCTAATTGGGCATCCTTCAAAATGCAATACAAAAAACTTTAATTGAATCTTACGAGTCATAAATTTATAATTTGTCTTAAAATTCTTTAACTCGCATATATTTTAACAACAACTTTGAATGTAGTTCTCATCCTCACATATATCTTCTGGTACGTGAATACAAAGACATTCTTCGGATCTTTTTTCTTTCAATGGACGCCTACGTGTTGTATTTCTAGTTAAATTTTGCCCTTTTCAGATTAGTTTTACATCAAACTCACTGATGACATTAGGTTACTATTTCGTAGTTTGCTGTCGTCTTCGCTGCCTTCTTAAACTCATTGTCAATTTTGAATTCTGCACTTTTTTGTTCAGTATTTTTTGGTCGACAGAAAGCACCTTGACTAAATAACCTTTGGGTTCTTTGGTGCTTCCTAGTCTGAACAAACTGTAGGAAATAAGATCCTTAGAGCAATAACGTGCTGACTGAATCCCAATTGCTGGGAACTATGGCGGTCACAAGGAAGAAAGCACTACAGCAATATTTTATTCCATCAATTCGCGCAAGCTGTGGCAGATAATCAAAAATCACGTTCTTCTGCCACGACGATCAACAACGAACGAGAAACATGACAGACAACCAGAACACGTCCGTCCGCCACGGCGATCGACGAAGAAAGAGAGCACAATATCTCCGACCACATGGTCGGTAACAAAATCTGCACGCGACACCAGGAATTAGGTCGCTGCACACGTCTATGTAAACAGGACACTGCACACGTCACATTAACAAAAAATAACGGATAAACAACCTAATGGCGGGAAAGGCAAGCCGATCACCGAGCTACCAAGAGAAGATAAAAATAAACATAATCTAGCCCTAATAAAAAAAGGAAAAATAAATGTGTGTGATTTTAGACGCATACAATAATAATAAACAATACGCGTTGCAATATCACGGCTAGGTTGCCGGAAAGCCACGCAGGCTAGATTCCTGGCGTGAGGTTACATTACCAGGCGTGCGGACTATAGGAGCACGATATAATTGAAACGGAGATAGACTGGGGACGCACGAAGTTGCAAATTAGCAAACACAGCTCTTACATTAAACAACTAGAATCACACACATCAGTGGGAGCAAAGTGCTAAGCCACTGAAAGCAAACTAATAAAAAAATGTAAAAAGACAAAAAGATGTTTGGCATGGCAGCTCGATGAAGTGCGAGGTGCGACACGCTACAAAACCATTTCCAATTTGATGGGATGGTTTTTTCTTTTCTTTTTTTTGTTTTACAGATTAAGAGCTGAATTTATCGTTTGTTCAGAGTTGAATTTTATCGTTTGTTCAGACAAAAATAAACCTCATTGATTAGTATACTGATATAAAATTCCTGATGCAGCGAGAGACAATTTAGCTTAGATTATCGGTTAAAGGGTCAATGGAATAAAAAAAGTTGAGAACCACTGTATTGAATGATTCAATTAACCCTTTGAGGGACAATGTAACACATGTGTTACATGATTGTTAATTGTTATATCATTATGACGTAATAACCATTTTTCTGAAATTCATTGTAATTTTGTTGTTACCAAAAAATTAAGGAATTGTCTCAAATTTTATGAATTAGAATCTTATGACCCTCAAAGGGTTAAGCATGATCTGTACTGTAGGTAGGCTAAAAATAAACGCACTATTAAGCTTGGAAGTTAAACTTTGGATTTAGTGCGTTATTTCTCTTCACTTTCAGCGCAACTTTTTTCTAACTGCCTGGTTAGCGTGAGAGAAAAAAATGCGGCGTTTTAGTTTAGTGTAGAAAAATTAGACTTCATTTACCCCTCTAACTAAAAAAATAACGTACGAGAATGCTTTGGGGATCTGTGGGTTAAGTTGTTGTTGTAAGATTCTACAGCACGCCTGATTCCAAAAACGAATATATTTTCAATCATAAACACAACGTTGAATACACGAACGATGACTTGCGATGAATCTTTTAGAATCGAATCGAATTCAATTGAATTGAATCGAATTGAATCGAATTCAATTGAATTGAATGCCTTTTAACGCTAATACCTCTTTTTATATGTTTGTTTACTTGGTCACTCTGTCGTACGTCAGACGGAACTACGCATGGCCTTACGGCCCAGTCACCAGGGATGTGGAAGCGGAAGCGGAAGCTGGAAGCGGAAGCGGTGGAAGCGGTCCTTTTTCTGTGGAAGCAGAAGCGGAAGCGCGAAAATTCCACCGCTTCCGATTCCACATAGGAGGGAAAAATCGAGGGAGAAAAGAAATTGGTTCTGCTATCCTTCGGAGAAGAGCGAATAGGGGGAGCATAAACATTAAGAAATGAGAGCGAGGAGGAGTCATTTAGAGAGATGTTGACCTCTGCATAATCAGAGTAGGGGTCAAGCGAAGAAAGAGAGGAGGTAGAAAGCTCAGAGAAGAATAAGCAATGCTTGACGAAAATGATGACGCCGCCGCTAGCATCTGCGAAATCAGTAGAAAAAATACCAGATCGGGAGTGGGTGCCATGGGATTGCAGAGCAGAAAATCCAGGGATCCGGAAAGAGGAAGATAAATTGAGCTTCGATTCCTGGATATAAATAAGGTCAACGGGATGGGACGAAATAAAGTGTAGTAGTTTAGTGCTCCTGGCTCGGAGACCCCCAACATTCCATTGAAGAACCCTGAGGGTGTTAGGGAGGGAAGAGCAAGCAGGAGGTAAAGAGAAACAGCCAGGAACATGGGGCGGTGGTGAGGGTGCAGAGGGAGAAGATACAAAGTGGGCGGAAAAAGGATAAGAGGTTTGAAAGTGAGGGTGGGGTGCAAGTGCTGCATTAGCAGAAGAGGGTCAGATTGAGCAATGAAGGTATACCAGCTGGAGAAGTCCGAGGAGGAAGTCACAGTGCTGGTAGGTGTGGAATCTCAAAAAAAAGCAGGTAGGGCAGCTCTAGAAATGAGAGCTGCCAAGAGTTCTGAATCTAGAAGAGGAGAGTAGTAAGCACTTTAAAGGAACTTAATTAGAGCATGTGCAGCATTGCACTGACCTACCCCGTCTGGTCACATTTCCAGCGCACACTGAACAGGGAAAGACGGGAAAAGGGTTAGGATGAACATTACTGCTCATCAGGAGAAGGAGAAGAATGAGAAGACGGGCAAGAGAAAGGCAGGAGAAGAGAGAAAACAGACCGATTTTGAAGAGGCTGCGTGCTATCCTTCTGCGGTCGTTCAGAGGGCTGCACGGCGAAAAAATGGTTTGTGTGAGGGGAGTGCCTGGGGTAACTGGGACCCTCGGGAAGGCCAACAGCCAATTTGACCCAACCCAAACGGGTTGGGGACCGCACCACCACATTGAGGTGTCTGTTGATTGGTGCAGTTCAATTTTGTTGGCTTTACATGTATATACTATATAAACGACAAAAATTTCTCACTTCACCATCCAAAAAGATCGGAGGCAATATATACGTGTTTTGAGGACGGACAGAAGGTCCGTAATGATAATTAGAGTTAAAATTCACTCAAAGTCAGAGTAAGTTGAGAATAGAGAGGGAAAATCAGCGCTATACGGTGTAATTTGTTGTTGTGACGACAGGTTATTGTCGAGAGCTGTAATTATATGTAATATGTGGTCATACGGTTTAGATCTGAGAACCATTAAGTTAACTGTTGTAAAAATAGTTGCATGTAGTGAAGGAACTTGTAATAACTATTTGTTGAAGTGTTTAATTATTTTTTGAATTGTAGTAACGAAATATTTGATTTTCTTGCAAGCAATTCGTGATTTCTAAATTTTTTGTTAGTGGGAGTTCCGTGACAAACACGAAAGTACATTAGGGGTTTCACGATGACAAAAAGATTGAAAAGCGCTATTGTACATTCAACACGAGTTCTGATATCTAAGAAAAACAAACACAGAGTAGTTCGGAACAATAAGCTCAAGCGAAGTAGGTAAAGTAATAGCAATAAATGAAGGTTTTTGTCTTCTCAAAATGATGAAGTGTAGAAGAAGGCAGGGTACAGACCCACAAAAGTTAAAAAAATTGTCAACGGTCGTTTTTTCGTTTTCTGTTGCTGGAAGCGGACGCGTTTGAAAAATAACCGCTTCCACATCCCTGCCAGTCACCCAGTATTATTACATTTAGACGAGAGAGCAAACATTGTTCATAATTTGTAACTACGTCTATTCTTTTATCACCAGTTTTAGGCCAACGAATGATTTTGGTTTTAGGGTCAACGAATGATTTACAATCACGATATACAATAGGCTAACGAGCGCGCGAACAGAGCAAGAATGTTTATGAGTCACCCATCAATGTTTGATTTTAGCAAAACACCGATGATCCTAAGTTTGCATTTCGTAAGGTTGCCACAAAGTCGCAAAAAGCTACCGACGCGATAGCGTAGTGGTTAGAGCGTTCGCTTCGCAGTTGGTAGGCCTGGGGTTCATTCTCCTTGTCGAGTCATACCAAAAGACTTTAAAAAATCGCATCCACAGCTTACCAGCTTGGCGCTCGGCATTTAGGGGAGATTGTGGAGAACAAGCCGGCAAGTTCGCTTGTTGTGTCCTTGGGCAAAGCACTTAACGGGACGCCCCACCTTGATGTGGAAGACGGGTGACCCATAAACCTCGAAAAAGGGAACTCCCAAGCGAAAGCGGACTTCCCGTCCAAAGTATAGCGATACAATTTGCTTTCTCGTGAATGGAGGATAAAATATGGCAAATAAAACATAAAAACAAATCTAATCTTTCATAAATATGTTCACTATATAATTATATTTTTAAAGTTTCAAAAATTGCACCATCACATTGGAAATAACATCATCGCATTGAAAAATATAGTGAATGAGCCAGTCACTTGTAAATCACCCATTTATTGGTTTGAAATAATTTTGTGGCTTATCCTGTAAAAAATATCGTGTGATTACCTAATAACATCAATATATTTGTTGTTTTACTATAAAACACAATTGATTCTCAAAGTTGTTATTAAATAATAAAAAAATAGTTCAGAAATTTGGTCAAAAAATATTCTTTTATTGAGCCTCTTTGACAAATTGGAAGTTTGGACCCCTCAACCTTGACCGAGAAACTTGAAATGGAAAGGCTGCATATGATGTCACGCATTTGGCCCCAAAACGTGACTCATCAAAAGCTGCAAGCTAGGATTTCAAATTTTCTCTTTCCAACCAAACCAAGCCACGTTTTCAATTGGCGATTTGGCTGTTTTACCCTGCATCGCAAATGGTGACATTTTCATCAAAAATTTTGACCATTGAAAGTAATTGTAACTGTAAAGTGGTTACTTTTTAAAATTTGTTACTGAAACTAAAACTAAGTTACTTTTTTCTGTGATACAATAATAGTAACTAGGTTACTTTAAAAAGGTAAGTTGCTCATCGTTGTTGTCATTACACAAAAACGTAATGTAATATTTTTTACTGTTTCAGTTCGTTGTGTTACAATTATAGTAAATAATGTCTAAAGGAGGAAAAAAATTAATTCAAATAGGAAAAGAGAAGCCATACATTAAAAAAGTTGGGAACCAATGTCATAAACTACTCAGTTTGCTTTATTTTATGAATATTGATTAATCAAAGTGAATGTTACAATGTATATTGTTTATATTTTTGCTCTGTTTCATTGTTAATATTTTTACTCAGTTTCAATTTGTTTCAGTTGATTTCGGAAAATCAACTGACCCTACCCACTATGCTTGTTTAGTACTACCGCTAATTCAAAGCTTAAGACTATTGAAATTGGGAACACCGATAGTGCCCCTAGACAAACACGCAAAACAGAGAAAAACAATGTATAAGCGGAACAGCCTGATATGTTGTTCTTGTAGAATCTGTAGACTTCCTTAAACATAATATTTATTTTAAATTGCAGACAAAATCCATGTAGGAAATGATCATAAGATGATTCAATTAATTCATTAACTTCTAGCATGTCAACAAAATCTCACTGATAAAATGTTGCACATCGTATGTTTAGGAGTATGCTTGAAATGCGAGAAGAGCATCGCCCAATTGCAGCCCTCGTAATTACAGCCCAGCACTGGTCACGGGGAGTTTTTCTAAGGAATAATCTTGACTAAATTCTTTCCTACACATTCAAATCAAAAAACTGTTGGCAGTGGAACAGTTTTTACGATAATTGATCTACGCTGGTTTCACCGACTGCAAAACCAAAACATTTTTTTTGCTTTCCAAATAAGGATTCATTGCTCAAAAGAATAAATAGGATTCCGAAAAACCTGAGCATAAAGCGATTGAGGGTTTTTGCATCGCGGTCAAACTTGTGCTTTATGGTTTGCAGGTTCGAATACAAGCTGTAGGCTAGCGTCTTGCCTAAGTTTGCATTTTCAGTTAATTTTGTATCCGCTGCAGGTTAGACATAAGTAAAGCCTCTGTTGCTGTCACGAAAGTATTTTTTTTTAATTTTTGGTCAGATATGTCTTTGTGTTGGCTTAGGCTAGTGCTCCTAGTAATTCTTCTGCCTAATTTAGCATTTGATTTGTAAAATTGCATTCTTTCCACCTGGTCTGGCCACTGGGTAGTTAACTAGTTGTTATATTTGACTTGAAATTAAAGATATAATTTTGTTAAAATCAATCTTAATATCTAGATTTTATCTAGTTGCCAGTAACAATTTTAATCAAGTGTTGGGTTCCTACATTTTGCAAGCTCTTATAGAATGTCTATTCTCTCTCAATTCAGTGAAGAAGCCTTAGCTATGGATCAAAAAAGTATGTCTTCAGGAAACTCACTGAAGACTACTGCAATGACAAACAACAATCGTGATTTATCTTGGCAAAATATTCGTAAATCTGTGAGGACCTTGCGAAAGAATCAAGCTAAGCTTGCTAACAAATTTCCTCACAATTTTTGTTTTGTGCCTTTGGCAAATCAAAGCAATGAAATGGGAAGTAAATTTAATCAATCTGAAGGATCGAGACTTCTTTTTTTGGGAGTTTTACCAGGCTATAGGGATAATACTTTGCTTTATATTGATATCCCATCAACACATTCACCTAACTTGCTGGACAAACCAGTTGAATGGAAACAAGCCTTGGGAAGTTTTCAGGTATTGACCTATTTGCTTGTGCCATTGTTATATGTAAGGCAGTGGCTATTTTGCTGTCGATGGCAATTTACCCTCAGAGACTATTTTGCCGTGAGTTGTTTGTGATTGGTCAATCTAAATGATGTACTAAACATGTGATTTTTGGTCGTCTCTGATTGGTCAATTTTAAAAACCAATTAAAAAAATTTTGCACCCCTAGGTCTCTATCCCCCACCCTGTACACTCCCTTCCAGTGTACACTGCCCCGTACATTTACTTACCGGGCCTGCCCCTTCAGTGTACACTGCCTTTTAATGCCCTGCTAGCTGAGATTCAAACCTGCGACCATGGTATCTCAAGACCAGCTCACTATCCACTACACCACAGTGTCACTGGCGTTATAATTGCAAATACGGCTATATAGACACATGTGAGTGATTACGGCAAAATAGATTCCAAGGTCGAATTGCTGTTGATGGCAAAATAGCCACTGCCTATAATATGTAATAAGTTGTTAGTCCCTACTTTTGTCAATTTAACCATTCAAATGCACTCCAGTCCATTTTGTTATGCTTTGCATGTTTTTTTTTTTGTCAAGATGTTATTAGTTTTGAGGTAGCTGCATATTTGAGTGGATTGGAACACCATTGATGGTGAGACTGTGACCTCATTACGACCATGCTGTTGTGCACTTAAGAAAGCCTCTTTATAGTAATTTTTTCACAATAAATGGTACTAAGTTGCCAAATTTTGTGGTGTTCCAGAAAGCTGAATACCACTAATATGTTTAAATTTTTCAAAATTTCAGATCAGTGTTGGCGCTGGAATTAGGACTAGAACTAGTTAGTAGAATTTCCCAATTTTGGTAGGATTCATTTTTCACTGCTTGATTGCCTTGTGCAAGCAATGCTGCAAGGTGTAACTGTAAACCATGTAAAGCAGGCATCAACATAGAGTTGCTTTAGCGTAGGGTAAGACAGGATAATCTCAGGCACTTGAAAATGTCAGTCATTTTTGGGAAAACTTGGACATAGGCTAAAATGTAATGCACCAAGTAATTCTACATCTGAATATACAATATTTTCAATTAAAATTGCTTTTTTCCTTCCAAACCACCTTTTTTCAACATAGAAAAATTGGTGGGAAAAATTACATCTAGAAAATAATCAACGGCAAAAGTACACTGACTTTTCCCACTGGAAAAGTTGAATGTCAGAAATGATGTTCTTAAGGAACAATTTTTTTATTGACAGGTTAATCCACGATTTCTAATTCTTTTAGATATTGGATAGAAAAGATTTTGATCCATGTTGTTGATGTGCTTGGAGCCATAGGTTCCTTGATTGCAAACACAAATGTTTCAGTAAATTTTGTCTGACATTACCTCATTTTACCCCACCCAGCTAAAGGTTTTCCCATGGCTTGAAGACAAAAGAAATAGCAGTTAACTTAAATAAACAATGTAGTTTGAAATGTTGTATATGTGTTGCATCATGCCATGAAGCCAATGAATTGAAAAGTGGGTGGAGAGAGAGTAAAAATTTTATTTGGAATAGTTATGCAAAGCATTTTGTATCTTACCTTTCAACAGCTGACGTTGTTTCATTGACGGCTATTTTTGTAAGGCTTAGCATACCTGCTTTTCAGTTTATTATGCTAGTATGCTGACTTTTTTATCTTGGAAATTAAATTTTTAGGGAACCACAGAAAAGTACTCTAAGGAGGAAGAACTTCTTCGTGAACGTAAAAGATTATCAGTTCATGGGATCACCACCTATCAAGTTAGCTTTGATTACAGCAGAGTTCTGTTTCCTGCTGGAGGAACTTTGTACATAATGGATATCAACAACATTGGAATGGTATTAATGAAATATTCAATTCGTTCTGGAAGTTATAAAATGGTAGATATGTCATCAAAGTCAGTCCAACAGCTCAAAATTTGGATACAATTTTCATTGTCAGTGTTATGCTGGAATGTTGTTTTCACATTTGGTTAATTGTTTTAATTGCACAAAGGTTTTTTCTTCTGTACTGCAGCTCTTTAAAACAACTTTAGCAAATTGCTTAAAATTTTTGAATTGATGGGTTATTTGAATTGTAGAGCATGTGAATGTAGGCAGAACACAACTGAACTGTAATGTAATTTTAAAAGCATGGTCAAAGGATTTCATTTTCAATGCTCTTTACATTTTATCACATCACTTACATATAACAATAATAACAGTATATATATAACTAGTGAATGCAACTTGCGCTGTCTAGCCAACTAATGGTAGGAGCCCATCCATCAACAAGTAATTGTATTTTGATTTAGCAACTATAGCTCGTGCACAATTTGTGTTGACATGGGTGCCCCTGAAGAGATCATATAGATCAAAACATGCCTATCGGCATCTGCTATACATTAACTGTATATACAGGGTGGCCCAAAAGTAGGTATACAGTTATTAAAAGTAGGGTTTGGGTCCAAAAGTAGATTTGTAGTTCTTATGTAGGCACTTTTAAACCTCTAGAATGATAGTTATATCTTAAATGGAAACTGTTTAATCTTTTAGTGCTCAAAATGTCCTTCTTTACATCTGTTCAAAACACTCTGACATACCGTGCAGCACAAATTTCAATTTGCATCAATTTCTCTGAATGCGTCATAAATGCAATCTTTTAATTCATTTACTGTTTTGGGATTCTTCTCCTTGTTCTTTACATACTCTTTGTTCTTTACAACACCCCAAAAAAAGAAATCCATTGGTGTCAGGTCAGGTGAGCATGGTGGCCATTCAATGCTACTTGTTCTTCCGAACCAACGCTGTGTAAAGACTTTGTTAAGGTAATCTCTTACTCTTAACGCATAATGTGGAGAAGTTCCATCTTGCTTAAAGAAGAGTTCATCAAAGTTAGGTTTAGTTTGAAGTTGTGGCACTACCACTTCACAAAGAATTTCCAAATAGTTCTCTCCATTAACTGTATGCCTACTTTTGGGCCACATAAAGTGCACTGCTGGTAACTTCAAAGCACATAAAAAATAGTTTAATAACTGTATACCTACTTTTGGGCCACCCTGTTTATTGTAAACATTTTGGTGATCTTTTGGGTGCAGTATACTTCTATTTTGTCCATCCATGTTCTTATGAAGTTGAATCAACGTTTTCTTAATACATGCTATAAAAATTTTGTCATGTGGATAACATCTTTTTCCTTTATGCTGACACGAATAGAGTTTTTGATACTCTTTAGCATGCTGTTTTATTTTTAGATTGACCTGAATATGCCTAAAGAAATATACACTCACTGTACTGGCAGTCGAATGGATCCAAAAATGTCTTTTACAGACCCCAATTTAGTATCATTTGTACACGAAGACGATATTTGGGTTACTCATACTGGAAGCTGTGCTGAATTTCGATTAACTTATGCTAGTAAAGGTAAAAAATTCTTTTAAAAGCTGGACAAATTAATGTAATATTGATCATTTCAATGAAATTTGTGCATTTGTTAGTTGTTAATTCTAATGCATTTACTAATTCATAGGTCAAATTTTTGACAGTTTTATTTGCACTCACTGGTAGAAAAACTTTTAAATTATTAAGAGACTATTTTTTGAAGAAAAAATTGTTACTTCTGGTGAAATAAATTGCATGATAAAACAGGTTTTCGATTTTGTTGTAATTTTATTAATTTTGCTTTGTCTAAGCATTTTTTGTCTTCAAAGGTAGTAAAAACATCAACAATCCATTATCTGCTGGCACTGCATCATATGTTGTCCAAGAGGAATTCGACCGGTACACTGGATATTGGTGGCAACCAAACAATCCTCAAGGTAAGTTTGTTAAGCTAAAATTTTTCAAACACTTTGTTCAAACAGTGAATTGCATGCCCAGCTCGTTTGTGCCTGTTTGTCAATGCTTGTAGGCGAGATTAATTAGAAGAATGCTATTTTTAAATGATGATTTGTAAAAATCTTGTTAGCACTGTTTTTTAGTAGATACTGCTCTGCAACAGTCTTAGTTTTTATACTCTAAAATGGTAATATTTTACCATGGTCTTCCTGGCTTCATAAAAATTGCTTCAAATTTTTGTGAGGCCCACGTGGAAATAGTGTGCCTGGAATTCTCTAATTTACAAATGTGCTGAAAAACCTAAGCCTGTGATCTCTGGTTTGCAAGTTTAATCGTCTAGTAAATAATTGATTTCTGGACTAGTTTGGAGAGCTGTGGGCATAAATTATCTTTGTCCTTGCACAGGTAAACATTGCATTTTGTATGAATTAGTCGATGAATCATGTGTTGAAATATTAAATATATCAAATCCATTGACTCAGCCTGACGTTGACTCCTTTCGCTACCCAAAAGCAGGTACACTTTTCTTTATTTATGTTTTGTTTTGTGATAATGAAAAAGC
This sequence comes from Trididemnum clinides, assembly GCA_963675345.1. NCBI lineage: Eukaryota > Metazoa > Chordata > Ascidiacea > Aplousobranchia > Didemnidae > Trididemnum > Trididemnum clinides. Next base: position 22,258,620 of record OY776301.1, read on the forward strand.
TAAAATCATTGGTATCAGTACCTTGTCAAATAGCAAAGAGCTTCAGCAAACATCATAGTATTTTTTCGTAGCTATCATTAAAATGTTTTAATGTTTTTTGAGCAGTTGCAAACCTTCCTTTTGCTATTTTTTAAATAATTACTTTAATTTAACCTTCAATTAGAGGGATTTGCAGTCGCCACTTTGCTTACAAAGTCATCGTAACTTCAAGGTTTTTTGATTGCAGTTTGCATAAGTAATACTTAGCTCATAGCTGACGTTGCATCTAGTGCATAGATATTGCCATAGAGCAGGAGTGTCCAAACTACGGCTCGCGGGCCAAACCTGGCCCGCAAAGGCTTTTAATTGGCCCACAGAAACCCTTTTTATCCAGCCCACACAGCCTTTTTCACTATTGCATTAGTAACTATCCTAATCATTGCAAATTTGCGTATGATCATCTCAATAATATGATTTGTTTGCAGGAACTCCAAATGCAAAAGTTACATTGCGATTGGTGGAATTTACCTGCAAAGACGGCCAGGTATCACAAGACTTTTTATAGAATAAATTGTAACTAAAGCTATTTCAACTGTGCTCGAACGCCTATAAACCTCAGTAATATGCTATTTTATTCGTGCATGTCACAGAGATGGTCATTTTCTTGTAGCAAATTTAGACTCTTGGCTATTTTTGCTTTCCGTGTTGCTGCTGCTCCGATGAAAATTAAGGTGGAATGTACAAAATATACGGTTTTGTTTAATTTTGTATGTTTTTTCGTGTACGCATTTGGGTATGAAAAATTTTATCCGCTTGGTTGTTCATGTGGTATTTCACAATATACGTTGTTCAACCGTGTGGTTTTGTCCAAAAAAGCACTCACCAAAAGCACGATCGGTTTTGCGAACAAAAACCTACCAAACACTTTTGGTGCATACTTTGCTGACAAAACAAGGTGTTTGGACCGCATTGTATACTGCATAACTCCATGTGAATAGAAAAGTGGATGAAAAGTTCCATACAAACGCGAGTAAAAGAAGAAACTTATTCAGTGTACGTCCACCTTTAGAAATAATTGTTTGTGCTTTGCAATAGAGAAAGCTGTTAACTTTTTCTGCTTAGAATAACTTGTCATTGAACTTTGATGCGCTTTCCTTAACTCCTAGCGAATGCTTCAAAACATGCCAAGGGTCCAGATATTCCACATTTTAGAAAAGTTATGTTTGCTGCTTTTTCCATGCTTTTTGTCCAAAAAAATAAGATTGCAGAAATTATTTCTAAATGTAACCTTGTTTTGCTCCCCATCAACGCCCTTAAACTTTTTATCCTTAGTTCGCTTTAATTAGGGTAATTCTCTCACGCTCAACTAGCAGTTTTTATTCAAAAGTTACATTATTGCTGTAGATCCTAGAAATCTCAAACAGATTTAATGTAGGAAAGAGAAGTGATACGAGTTTGGAGAGGATGTTCTTGAATAATTACTCCTTTAGGGATTTCCCAAATTCACCAGGGGCTTCCCAGAGCAGCAAGAAAAACACAATGGTTAACACACAATTCTAGCACAGCGCAGAAACGCAATGTAAATATCATAGCCTATTAACACAATGTTTGTATCATAACGTATAAACGCATTACTATTGGCATAGAAATTGGGTGGTATTTAAGATATCTGTCTCCGAAGTATTTATCAGAGAAAATGGCCCACACTGTTGTCTCTTCAACTAGATGCTAGGGATGTTTCAACACCTTTTGTAAAGCTGCAGGTGCAACTACTGTATCAATGCTTTCATAATTTAGTATGCTGTGAATGAATTTTACGTCGTTGACAGCTGCTTTGCAACCATTGCTCCATTTCACCCTGGTAGGAACATAACAGATTGCAAGAAAACGATTTATTCTGCCCAATAAATTGACTTACTCATTTATGCAGGGCATCTGCTCAAGAGTGGCACCAAATGCCAAGGTGCTGCCCTTCCTTTCCCGAAAATTTGTTCTGGGCTGGCAGCCTCCCCGGTTAATCAAGTAAACCCGTTTGGTTGTAAATGGAATTGGTTTCATTTTGATACCCAAGCCCACTATATTAATATAGGATTAAGTAAAATGGCGATATTAAATCGTTTGCGATTGCCAAAAATACATCGGTTTTCACCTCTGTTGATCTAAATTGGTGACAGCTGGCTTGCTGAGTAGGCTATGCGGCGTGACGTCACAGTTTGGCCCACCCAAAATTTTGAAAACCTGGCTCCTATGCTGCTGACCGCATGAGCATCTTCTGGTAGCAGAGCATTACGAGCGTACTTCCATCCACCTAGCATGTTGAGTAGCTTTAAGTTTATAATGCACAACATATGTTTTTAAAGTTGTGTTGATTAATTTTCGCGTAGTCGCTCCTTTGAAAAAGCTAGGCAAATCCTGTCAACAAATGTAGAATCCTTGTCTAGAACTTAAAGACTTCAACGGCGTTAAACAATTCCAAAAACGTAAGAAACAAAGGTACTTACGTATTAACGGGAGGACCTTTAAAAACACGACTCAAAAATTGAAGTAAATTATTTATTGAAACGGTTAAAACAATAAAATACACCCTTCCAGTGTACACTGCCCCGTACATTTACATACCGGGCCTGCCCCTTCAGTGTACACTGCCTTTCTTTTAAATAAAATAACATTAAAAATCAAAGGTCCTCCCGATAATACGTAAGGACCGAAACAAATTTAATGACGGAAATTGATAATTCGGTTTAATTCCACAAAATTATAAAACGAATGATTGAAAGATGAATTTGGTATTGTGTGCTTTTCCTTATACCTCCTTTTCTAAAAATAAAGAAACCACAATCACTTAACTTCTAAACAATTACGATAAACAACTGTCACATACCATTAGCATTTTCCAGACAAAGAATCGATCAAATCACCACTTGAATTCCTGGATAAGACAACACTTTACAATTGCATATACTTATTAGTTGTCTTACTCTTCAAAATCAATATAGAGATTAATATGTTGACCAATTACTTATGTAACACTAAACTCAATAATAGCGATTCGAGATTTTTAACTAAGCCATGTCTTGCGCGATTTACCACTACTTTGCATGCAGGCGCGTTTACATTTGACTGGACAACATACGCGAGGATTTTAATGAGACGTTGATTAGGCGTCAGCAAAAATGAACCATTATGCACAACAAAATTCCACTAACTCAACAGAAGGTTACAACAAAAAATATTAAACAAGATGCTTCAAGCAATGTTAGTGGGTGAAAATAATGCTCTACTGCCAGATGTTCTTATGGTCTGAGCTCTGAGCAAATGCCTTAACACCAATGAGAATGACAGTTTATTGGCCAGAATACATCGTTTTCTTGCAATCTTATAATGTTCCTGCGTGGGTAAAATCAAGCAACGGTTTTGTGAAGCAGTTGTCAAAGACATGAACTTCATTCACTGCACGCTGGATGAAAGCAATTGATACAGCTGTTGCTACTGCGTCTTTACAAAAGATATTAAAACATACTTGGTATCTAGTGGAGGAGACAATAGAATAAAACTTTTCCGCTGATAGTTTGATCAATGGAAAAAAAGCTATTATCACTACTCTCCACCACGATTGATTGCAACTTCTACTACAAAAATGGCACTATCACTCTACCTTTCACATAATTAGATCTTTTGTCCTTACATTATATATTGTAAGCGATGCTGCTTACGCTACAATTTTGACTGATAATAGAAACATAATTTAAGCGTTCAAACAGCAATGACAAAAGTGCCTGAACTTCAAAAAATCTATATTTGCATCAATCCAAAAATGAATGATTGCTGTCTTTTGCAGTTTCACCCATTGTCAAATTCAACTATTCAGTTGTTCGTTAATAAGCACTCTCTTTTTTTGCAGAATGATTTCTTCCTGCGCAGCTTGCGCTCTTATGCTGTTAAACCAAAGCGCTTTGCAATCTGCCAGCTAAACATCCCAGTAGAATTGCAGAAGTTAGTGGAAGCTGTAGAACACTCCGTGGAACTAGGATGTACACTAGCAACCAGTTCATAGCTTTATCGCATTGAATTCTAACAATAATTCTGCATTACATTTGGCCAAGGCCGAAAATAAACCCAAACCTTCTTACTTCAGAGACAGATATTTTAAATACCAGCTAACTTGTATGCCAATAATATTGTGTATATGTACGTCACGATACTATGCGCTATTCTAGTAACATGCGCTAACGATTGCATTTCCCTATGCTGTTCCAGGAAAACCTTTGTGCACTCGGGAAATCCCCAAAGGAATTAGCATTACATGATGTCCTTTCCAAACTCATATTGCTTATCCCTGCGATGTTGAACCAATTTGCGATTTCTAGGAGCTAATGATATAACTTTTGTGTAAATACTGCATGTTTTAGCAAGTAGAAAGTTCCTTATTAAAGCGATTTAAGGATGAAAAGACCGATTCGAAAAAAATTTCTGCAATCACATTCCGTGTGGAAAAAGCTGTGAATATCTTTTCTTTTTGAAAGTGTCCAAAATTTGAACAACCCTAATGCCATGTTGTCACAAAACTCTGGAGTGATATCTGATCTGAGAAGATGTTTGTTTTCATGGAGCCCTTTCATGGCGATTGCAATATAGAGCAGATTTTACAAGTTCAATTGATGTATAGATTGACGACATTGTGACTAGAAAGATGTCCGAGCCCCTTTCCAGTTTGTTTCCATGGATGGAGTATATTGTGAGAATTGATTGGCTACCAAATGGCAGCGGGTTAGTATTGTTTGGAAATACTTTTCTGATTTACACACGTAAAAATGTTTTAGGATGAATGCCTACAGCTTTGTAAGTGCGCTTAACTCATGATCAAAGTGAAGCTGAGTAATTTGTCAGTCGCTTCAAAGTTTTCCGAAATAGTGTCGGATTTTTTGTGCTGTTTATAAAATATGGCTATGGCGTGTATTTATTAGCAACTTTTTGTGTTTAGGATTTGGGCACAGCTTTTGGATCGTGCTCAGCAGCGAACGGTTATTATCTACATACCAGTTACGATGTTTGATCAGGTAGTTTGCCAGCCGTTAAGTGATCCTGTGAAAAGTAATGGTGCAGACGTTGAAATGTCACAAGTAGAAGACTCGGGTCCATCAGTGCCTGTGGCAAGCTTCAACTCAACACAGAACTCCATTAAGATTCTACACGAAGAAACGTCCGATGTTTGGATAAATGTTGGTTAATTTTTTAAGTTTTGAAAGTAACAGTGTTCGAAGAAATAAGTTTTTTTGTCCATACCCGAAAGGCGTTTTATACGCGGCAATCTTACTGTACCTTAGCATGTGAAACTTTCACGAAAGAGGGTGACTTTATTTTGTTTTGGGATTGGAAAACTACGTTTTTCTTTTGCGTTTTCGTATCAGCTGCCACCAATTAGACTAGAATTAAAACTAACAAATTAGAAATCAAGCTAAATTCGGAACTAGAATTACATTTTACCAAATTAAGTTGAATGCGGAACAGAAGAAGGCACGAAGGAGTTAGCAGAGCTAAGATCAGTTGTGTTCGTGCTTCAGCAGGTTACAATAATAAAGCTGCTCACCTTGCATGTGGTTAGAAGCGACTGTTGTGCATCCACCAATGGCAGTTCTCCTTGGTGGAGGGACTACCAGTCTTCAAATTGTTATCATTACTGATTCAAAATATTCTTCCGCTTTTCTCTACTGTAATCTTGATTGGGTTTGTGGTGTAGCTCTCAATATAAACTTTTTATGCCGCTCCTCTCATCCCACAAAAGTAGAAGGGTAAATGCAACAACAATAGACTTGTCCTTCAACAACATCGTTACTATCGATAGAATGTTTCGATACCTACAGCTTGGGTTTACACTTCGGGATAGCAAATGGTGAGTTTAAATCTCAATTTTTATCGATGCTTCGTTATGGTGGCAACGTGTTGGCTGGTTTCCATTGACATTAAGGCTGCTTTCCATTAGGCGTAGACTGCAGGCGTGGCGCGACAAATTCTTTGTTTCTCTATTTAGTTTTATGCGCGAAGCAGCGCGCTGCTCGGCGCAAAAAACTAAATAGAGAAACAAAGAATTTGTCGCGCCACGCCTGCAATCTACGCCTAATGGAAAGCAGCCTTCAGTCTTGAATAGATCTCGGTTTTGCAGAACCCTCCGTGTCCTTTCTTATATAGAGTGAGTAATCCATGATACCCTTGCTGCCCTTTTCTTTTTCTCCCACCTGCTGATCGATCACATAACATTTTTCGGATAAGAAAACTTTTCGATATTTGAGAAGCCAAAATGTAGTGATGTCAAGGAATTTATTATTTATGGTTAATAAATTCCTTTGTGTTTGGGTCAATCAATCGTTGCTCGTACATGAAAATGGCCAAGATTGGTGCATTTCGCTCTGTAAAACTCATCTGCGTAGCTAATAAATTCGTTTGAACAAAGTTGATGCAGGCTGCCTTTTTTAATAATGCTCAGTTTTCATTCCGCTTTTCTTCTCGTTTCGCTTGCTGAGAGATGCCTTTGGACGAACTAACGTTTTCGGCAAAACCTGAAATTTGATTATAGGTGATATTAGATCGCATAAGTTTTTGTAAAGTAGGATTTAGCATTAAAATGTGTTACTAGTATGCAAATGCACCTAGTCGTTTTCAGGAAAAACGTCTAAGCAGAAAAGTGCGTATTGGAACATTATGATACGTCGTTTTTGGTGAGAAATGTGCCACAAAACTTGGAATCAGCTAACGTTTGTTGCGTTTTACTTCCGACTGCTCTACGTAGTACAGTCAATTGGTTTATTTATAACTTTCCCACAAACGACTAAGGCCATTAATCGCTTACTTTACTCAAATACCATGTTTGTTCCTTACCAGCAAAACAGTGACGTTGTTAGTTGTTAGGGGTGGGGAATTCCGCAAACAGGTATTAGGTGATTTTTGGTATATATTTGCATAGCTGTTGAATATTAATCTAGCTTGTGTATTTGAGGAATTATTTGCTGAATTCGCTTATTTTTGATTTAGCGCGGAATTAATTTACTGCAAAAAAACTTGTTTTGCTCATTTACATGTATCGATTTGCATCTAGTTTTCTGTGATACGTAAGTAAAGTGTCTGGGTGCATAGCCAAGTCAATAGGATGGGCTTCGGTTACCAGTAAGCTACATTTGTTCCACTGAATAGAGCTTGTCACTGAAGTGACAAGGATATTTCGTATTCAATCGAATTATGATATTACAATGATTGTCCTGACCGATTACGTAATGTGTTTCAATTTGTCTTTTGCGCCTAAAACGCAGTTAATCGTGTTGCTTCTGTTCCTCGATGCTTTTTTAAAGGGAAAGGAGCCAGAAAAAAAAGAGAATTGTGTTGCTTTAAAGGCTGGTTTCCATTAGGCGTAGATTGCAGGGTAGCGTGAAACAAAGAATTTTTCGCGCCACGCTGCAATCTACGCCCAATGGAAACCGGCCTTTATGCGTTGCGTTAAATATATAAACCTAGCTATGTTCAACCATTGCAGTAGAGGCTTGGCAGAAAGCTGTGGTACTCTTAGATGTCGATGATTTCTCCACCTTGATGAGTGTTTTGCAAACCGTATTTTGAAAATGATTTTGTGGTTTATACTACGAGAAAAGTAATACCTTTATATATTTGCAGGTGCATGACACTTACTACTTCTTTAAAAACTGTCCTGATGACGAAGTCCATTTCATTTGGGCGAGCGAGCAGACGGGACATCGCCATCTGTATCTGATAAAATCAAACTTGAAGCGCTATAGTCGTTCAAAACGACACAGCACAGGGGATTTGGTAGCAGGTCAGAATTACATGTATGTCTGTAGCTGTTATCAGAGGTAGAACAAGTTTTACTGACCATAGATAGAAAACAGGGTACTTACGTATTATCGGGAGGACCTTTAAAAAAACGACTCAAAAATTTGCAGTGTACACTGCCCCGTACATTTACATACCGGGCCTACCCCTTCAGTGTACACTGCCTTTCTTTTAAAGCCCTGGCCAGCTGAGATTCGAACCCGACCTTTAAAAAAACGACTCAAAAATTAAGGTCCTCCCGATAATACGTAAGGACCGAAAACAGTTATACATTTCTCAAAAATCTTGTTGCTGGTACAGAATTTTAATAATGCTTTGAAAAAAGCTGTTTGAGCCTTAAGCTTTTCGTGACGCTCTCATCAGTGACAATATCACGTCAAAAGGGAATATCTAGAGTTGAGTAAGTGTTTTATGTGGTTAATTTGGACGTAGGCAATCAAGACGAGCCAATGATAACGCTAGTATTGTAAAGCGCGCCTAAGAAAGATTTTGCAATAGCGAAAGTTAGAGAAAGCGCAGCAGGAGGCCAAATGCCGCGATTATCGAAAGAATCGAAGAGCATAAACAAACGCTTTCTGTCTGCATAAAGCCGGGCGCTGGGTCTTGATATAAGCAGCCTCTAAGAGATTAAGGTGGAAAGAGCTGCGTGCTGTGGGGAGGATTGAAAACCGCTTGTTATCATAGTTTAATGCATATTGATCATTTTCTAAAAGATGTTGAGCAATGGCAGAGTCACAATCTGGTTTGGTGTCTTTTGTTGTTGTGATTACCCCTCCTCTTCCTCGTGATGGAGGTACAACATGAACTGCAATTCAGGTTAACTAAGTCAACCTAATTGAAAATAGGTTAGGGGAAAGATGGCACTCTATTTCGAACCTCTCATGAATGACTGGTAGCCCCACCACCAACAAGGTGGACTGCCATTGCTGGATACCCAAGAGTCGTCTCTTACGACATGCTGGGTGAGCAAGTCTTTTCGTTTGCACGATCTGTGTAGTTGAGATCGGCGTGGACGAGTCAATTGTTGTTTTAACCATTGCGGAACATGTTGTTTGATGCGATCCTGTAGCCGTTGAGATGTTCGTCCTTCGTACCGACTATCACAGTGGCACTTATATTAATATATGACTGGACTTTTCTGAGTGGTAGGTAGAACATCCTTGGGGGCCACAGGCAGCATGCACTTTGACGTCAAGATCAAGCGGGTGCTGACGGAACCATAGCAGCTTTCCACGGCGATTTTGACTTCTTTTTCCAAGTTTGTAGAGGGCTTACCAATCCTGGGAACCCTCCAGTACACCGGCCACTTCTCTGGGCCAAATCGCTTAAGGGTGGAAAACTGAGCAATTTTCGTGTTAATCTGAGTGTTGATGACGTTTTTAGGACAGCCATTGTCCAGTAATAGTTTCTTGATTCGTTCTATTTCTCCATTGAGTCTACGCTTAGTGCAAATCATTCTAGATATGGTGCTGACGGAACCATATCTAGAGTGGTTAATTTGGACGTAGGCAATCAAGACGAGCCAATGATAACGCTAGTATTGTAAAGCGCGCCTAAGAAAGATTTTGCAATAGCGAAAGTTAGAGAAAGCGCAGCAGGAGGCCAAATGCCGCGATTATCGAAAGAATCGGAGAGCATAAACAAACGCTTTCTGTCTGCATAAAGCCGGGCGCTGGGTCTTGATATAAGCAGCCTCTAAGACAGTGGTTCCCAACCTTTTTTTAGTCACGGACCCCTTTCAAATAATTATCAAGCTTACGGACCCCTACATTTTCAAAACCGACCCTAAACAAATAATTTGGAAAACTACGCTTACTTTTACAAACTGCTAATGCTGATCTGCTATTAATGCTTGGCATTAAAACTGGGAAGGGTTGGGACATCATAAACTTTATGACATAAAGGCTGATTCAACGCGTAATTTCAATTTCTGAGTTTGGATAAACGTCACAATCAGCAAAAAAGATACTGATTGTGATTACACAATATTTAGATATTCCCTTTTGACGCGATATTGCCACTGATGAGAGCGTCACGAAAAGCTTAAGGCTCAAACAGCTTTTTTCAAAGCTATGTTGTTATACATTTCTGTGTGTCGCATCATTTTCGCCAAACTCGGTTGCCCCCTGTTTTCCTCAATTTTCTGAACATTTTAGGAGAATCACGATGTTGCCTTACTACGTGCAGTCAGCTTACTTCTGGCGATTGGGAAGTATTGGAACAGACTGATTCGGTATATGTTGTTATTGAAATTGTGTGACGATGAAATTTACCGAAAAGCTTATTGTAGCAGTAAAAATGTGTCAAAGCCACTACTAGTGTGTTAATATATATATTTTTGTATGTCTTTTTGAGCTAATGTGAACAAAGTCAGGTTGCTTTCAATCGTTCAAAAAAAGTTGTGACAGTAGTGTGTTGTTTGTAGCTTTGGGTTGATGAAAGCAATGAAGAAGTCTTCTTTATGGCATTACGAGATTCACCACTTGAAAGCCACTTGTAAGTGTTACCGCTTTATTTTAATAATTCAGTAGGAGTAAGCACTTTTCGAAGTAAAACTGTTATCTTAACCTGATAAACATGATCTTACTGCTGGAATAGATACGCAACCTGACCGCGAATAATTCGTTTTGACTGATGGGCGGACGTTTTTTTGTCTACCAAATCGTAGTACAATAAACAAAAAAGCAAAAAACGCTTGGATTGTGACAAGCACATGGTTAAAGAAAGAAAAATCCCCTTCGTAATATTTGGTCTATGTAGTTGGTCGGTTTTACGCCCCTTTTTTTCTGCATTTCGCAGGCTTAAGGCTGGTTTCCATTATGCGTACATTGCAGGCGTGGCGCGAAACAAAAAAAGTTTAACGCCACGCCTGCAATCTACGCGCAATGAAAATCAGCCTTTAGACGTGCTGATTCAGAGTATGTCTACCACCACATAATCGCTATCGAGCCAGGTTTTTTGTTGGAGCAACGCAGCACTTTAATTGCCCTTTCGACGCCAAGCAAATGGTGCTTTAATTGAATTCCGAACTTCAAACTTTGTTCCGAAATTCGGAACGTTTATCATTACGGCTACATTTGATCTATGTAATTGTGTTTTTTAAATATCTCTGTCTCGTTACAGATACAAAACTTCGTACGTCAATCCAAACGTCATCACGTGTCTGACACACAAAGGATTTTCCCATGGAGTTGCAATGAGTTCAGTAAGTCTGCAAGAGCAAAGTGCATGTCGCAACTCCTGATAAACCTTTGAACCAACATATGAACTAACGCGTACCCAACCATTTTTAATTTTGGATTTGGCTTTACCGTATTTCATGCGGGTGCAAAATTGTTTTCAAGTAAAATTTGCGGTCAGCATCAATCATGAAGTTTTTTTTTCTCAAGCTTAATCGCGATCACATATCTTTTTTTTGGTGAAATGTTTCTTTTAGTCAGGAGAACGCTTACAATATGGAACTTATTTCTCTCAAACGTAAACTCTTATTGATAATTTCTCTAAGTACAATAGTTGTGCAATGTATAAGTCTTATTGTTGAACAACAATGATACTGTCCCATACATTTGATTGTGATTGAGTTTTCAATTTTTATGTAGAAAACTATTAAAAACAGTTTTTAATTTTGGAACGCTGCAAAGTTTTTGCCAAAATAAGTAAAAAATTTCAAACGATGATGTTTTACAGTTTCAAAAATTGCTTTTTTTTACTACTACATTGAATAATAAAACATTTTAAAAAGGTAAGTTTAGTACTTCGTAAGCACACACAGGTTTTATGTAGGTATGAATCCAATGTCGATGTAGTTTTTTTGTTTTTTTTTATTACAAACTAGCTTTGCTACACTGGATGTAGTTTGTGTTGTTTTGTTGCATTTGAACACTTTTCGGTTGAAGTTACTAGTAGTATATAAAGCGAAGTATTGGGCATTTGACATCAGTTGTAGTCCAGCATGTATTTTGCTTCGTGTTGTTTTGTTGCACTTGATCATTTTTCGGTTGGAGTTACAAGTAGTTTATAAAGCGAAGTGTTGGGCATTTGACATTAGTTGTAATTCAGCAGTCTTGTTTTTTCGATTTTCTTGATGACTTGTATATTGGTGGAAGTTCTTTAGTATTTCAATAATGAACTGTCGGAAGCAAGCGGATCGCTGCAGCATTCATAGTTCCGTTTTTCCATAGTACTTTACGAAATCAGTTTATCTGGTGAAGCTTTTCTTTTTGCAATGGTGAAGAATAGTTTTCCATTTTGTTTTTTTTTGTAGTTTTCCATGGATGGAAAGATGGCATCTTCCTTAGCAGTGTTTGATGGATTCTTTTATGTGCCTCTCGGTCTCTAGCTATGAATAAACAAATTTTACGAGCTAGAGGGAAGTATTTTCAAATGGGGGCGGGGGATTGTTTTAACTTTATGGAGCCCTCCTATTCAAGCACGTTTTCTGGGAGATTATGCAAACAGAGTGAAGAATAAAAGCAGGGGTTACCCACTGCAGAGATAAGCGGGAGTTATGTGGTCGTCGAGAAGCTAATTTAGTAATATACGAGACAAGAAAGTAATTAGTGTTGAAATTGGACAACTAGTGAGACTATTTTTCGCTTCTTGAAACCTTTCAAAACTCTTCTGTTTAACACTAAAAGTAATATTAGAGTTTTTAATTGATTAAAGATGCGATTTTGGAGTGGTTTTCTTGCGTCAGTTACTTGATTCAAGGTGTCAAGCGTCGTTTTCTTCTCAATAAATTGTGGATCGAAAAAGAAAGATGGCTTTGAGGATAGTCTGTGCTTTCTTTGGCAGGAGTGTACAGACATTGTTTAAAACCATAGCTTTGATTAGGATTATCTTTTTTTGAAGTTTGGTTGATATGAAAGATTGTAGTTTTAAGATAGTATATCCAATTAGCAGATATTCATACCAGACGTGTTTGATGGAGTCGTCCGGACTTGTACAAAATTTACAGCAATTTAATCTTCTCGTGCTGTTGGGGAGTATTGTTATAATATGGGAGGCTGTAATGGGTTCAAACGAAAAGCTTGACAGTGCTGTTCTGTACGTTATTTCTTTTTGTTTGTTGGGGATTGATTTGAGAGGTTTTTGCAGGGAAGTATTTGCGTTCATGATTGTGGTTGTTGAAGACTGTTTATAGTTTTGGTAGGTTGCAGGGGGTGGATTAGAGAAGGTGCGCATACCATTGTTTATGTGTGATTTCCATTGGTCTATTGCAGGCGTATTTGCTTTCATGGCGAAAGCTACGGGAGATCGAAGGAGAAAGTAAAAAACCTGCAAAACTCTACATTTTTATCAGAGTTTTCTTATTTTAGAATTGTGATCAGTTTGTTACTGTATCAAGTAGCATCAATGAATTATACATGGCCAAGGTGTACAGTGTGCGTCCTCGATTGGTGGCTTTAGTTAATGTACTGGAACCTCGGGGTAAGCATAGAAGTGTGTATTGTTTTCAGTTTTATAATTTTTAAAATTTATTGGTGGAATGTTTCAAAGTCTTAACAAAGCAAAGTTAAACGCCATTGAAGATAAACATTGGTGGAAACTTTTCTAAATTCGATTTTTTTTATTAAACATCTCTAGGCCTATCACTCTAGATCAGGGGTTCCCAACTGGAGATACTCGTGCCCCATGGGTATACAAAATTAAATTTCGAGGTGTAAAAAGTTCTTTTTTATCTTGATTGCATTCGTATACTTCATGTTACTGAAAATTATAGCGTGTGTAAAAATGCTCCCAACAAACCAAAGGGGTGCGGTTAGCATAAAAGTTGGTAACCCATACCTAGGGTTTAGAAGTTGATCGCTGTGTAATGGTTATCATTTCGTACTTGGAAACGAAAAGTTTGAAGTTTGAAACTCCATCAAAGTTCCATTAAAATTCGTTAGGAAGGGCATCCGTTATCTAAAGTGCTGCGTTGCTCCAACGAAAAGTCTGGTTCGAAAGCGAGTGTTCTGTGGCAGATGTACCCCTCGTCAGCTCATTTAACTCCGCGAAAACGCTGGAAAAAAAACGTGCAATCGACTTTTTTTCGACGTCTTGCTAAATCTTTCTTGGATAGCTCAATGCAAGCTGTGGCTGCTCTTTGAGTTCTCTGCCTACTTCACTATAGTCAGCCACATTTGTAAACTCAACTCTCATTGCCAAGCCGTTTACATAGCTCAGCTCTTTGGTGGATAACCACTGCGTTTTAATTTTTTGATCTTACACTGCCAACACAATCATTAACTTGTCTACAGCTACTGCAAGAGATTACCCTACGCCAGAACTTTTCAAATTTCAATGTTCATCCGGAGAAACTTTGCATGGCCTTTATCTCACTCCCTGCAATATGGAAGCTGACAAGAAATATCCAACTGTTTTATACGTGTACGGAGGCCCCCATGTGAGTTTGCGAAAGCTTTTTCTTATTGATGGGTCGTTGCTTAAGGACTGAGCGAGTTATACAATTAAATTTCCACTCTTTCTATTGGTGAAATTTTTGTTTGTCATGTTTAAGAGCCAGTAATAGAAAATCTCATCTTAAATCACTGTTGTGTTTGAATTGTTTTTTGCTGGTTGTTGTTTCTGTGAAACATGCACACAAAGGGATTATCCTGGCAATTCGATCTTTCTTCAATGGGAAAAATCTTGTATGCCACATCAAAAATGGTAGCCATTATCTATTTTGTTGATCCAGTTTATTGGTTTTGAAAAAAAATTAAATCATCCAAATCTCTTGCTTGCAAGCTATTTATAGCGTCTTTAGGATGTGTTAGTAATAACATGTTCTGTGTTTCGTAAGATTTTAAAAATGTTTTGATTGTTAATAGTTTTTCGAAAGCTTTAAACAGCTCGCAAATAATTGTTTGTTATAGCGAATACCTCCAGGAATAGGCTTCTGTTTAATAACAAGACTGCTATTCGAACTGGTTACTATCGGTAAACTGCTGAACATAAATCTCTTTTTGCCAAAATTTTTCCCCCTTGCAAATGGAGACATACATCTCCCAAGTTTCAGAAAACTATTTTCGTGAATATTTCTTTTCCGTTAATCTAATCCCAGCGTCAAACCCTCCCGCAATACACTTGAATCTCTACTGTCCCGCGCGAGCTACCGTTGAATACAGGGTGTCTCATAAACGTGGCTCATTCATATACTTGTGACTGATACAGAAAGGTCAAAAATGTTTAGATATTTTGAAAGCTGATAAAATAACAATCAAAATGAGCACTATTGAACTACTCTTCACAAAAAATTAAAAGTCTACGCAACCTGTTCTAAATATTCTAAATGTTGAGTCCTCGAACAAAATTCAATAAGTTTGAATGTCTCCCAAACGAATCTCTCACTGTATCCGCATTTTGTGGGGATCTTGCTGTCAACTTTCTACCGCTGATAGATGGTTGCCTTTTGATTGAGGACTTAATTATCCAGTTTATTTAAATTTTTTCACCCATCGGCTAATTAGGAATGGGTCCAGTTGTTGAAATTGAAGCTTATGCGATATTTTACCCTTAAAAATTTGAAGATTTTTTTTCCAGATAGACTGCAATGCAAAATGTTTTTTCTTGCATTGACCTGGACATTTTTTATTCATTTCAAAACGTTATGTTATTATCTATAAACCCTAAAAAATGTAGAGCAATATCTGTAATATTGGCTGAGATATTAAGCGTCAAATTGGTCACATTTATACTGAGACACCCTGTACGACGACCTGCGATCATCCGTCCCAGGCACCTCTCATCAAATTCTGCGCTGTCCAGCTACGGACTCTTTGCGCCGCTCGCTCTCTGGCAACTCTCTGTCTCTCTATGACCTCTGGTCCAGGCCCTGGGGAGTTGCCCGGCTTCTGGGGCTCCATGGTTTTCCGCCATGCCCCCATCCCTCGGAAGGGGTCGGCTAACAACAACAACAACCGCACCTCGTTATGCTTCAACAACAGTAGTCCTGAGTTATAAGGCTCGCAGGAAAGGGGGGGAGGTTACGTTCCAGATGGATTCGGCCTAACTGAACTCACTTCAAAATATTGCTGACATGTACAGTGTTATGGTATTTTTACAGGTTCAGCTTGTATCAAACTCATTCAAAGGTTTGCGTTATCAGAGACTTAACACGTTGTGTTCACTTGGCTACGTTGTTATTGCCATTGATGGGCGAGGTTCTACGCATCGTGGTTTGCAGTTTGAAGGCCAATTGAAACGTCGAATGGTGAGTTGGTGTCTATCATCTTCCTGTGAATAGCAGGAGTGCATTACAACAAAAGTCTGGTAACTTTCCAGAGCTAGTAAAGAGGTTGCATTTAGGAAAAAAGACACCGAAAAATAAACAACAAAATAGAATCGAGCGTTGGGTGGACTTTGCTCGGTGAGCCGCTCATTTATAAGTCGTCCTTCCTTTTGTGACCAAGATTTCCACCACAAAACTCTATTATTGTTATTTGTTAAAAACCTCGCCACAAACGATAATCTGTTAGCAGTAGTTCTATACACTTTGTGGTTGTTACATTAACTCCTTTTAGTGGGATAGTGGCGCGGTATGAAATCACAATTTACGTTCGCATCGCAAATCTGATCGAGATCAAGCTAGTGAAAAAACAT
Organism: Trididemnum clinides; assembly: GCA_963675345.1. Classification (NCBI taxonomy): domain Eukaryota; kingdom Metazoa; phylum Chordata; class Ascidiacea; order Aplousobranchia; family Didemnidae; genus Trididemnum; species Trididemnum clinides. Next base: position 22,275,021 of record OY776301.1, read on the forward strand.
CATTCCATTTTGAACCAATCATAAATGTAAATGATGATCTCGTTGCCCCTTCAATAATAGGGCGGTCGGTCATTAGTGAGTGCCCCAAAGCTGATTTTTATGACATACTAAGGTCTGCGATACTCTACGGCAGTGAGATACGGTGTCCAAAGGAGAATAAGAATGTGATTATAAGAACGGCCAGGAGAGCAACTGAGTGGTGTAAACTGACTGACAAAAAGCTTTGGCCAATAAGTGATGGATATGCTGGGTTCAGAAGAAACTGTACATAAATAAGCAAAAACAATTAACGCCACTGTTTTAACCCGGTGACCTGCAACGTTTATATTTGCTTTAGTTGCCCACAGATGACGAACTTCGCCTGCTATAATAGTGAACCCAATCATGTGAATGGGGTTGTTGTAAGTTTTTGTACCGTTTATGTACATTATATGGTGGGCTCGTTTTTTAAGTTGGCTTGGCAAAAATTTAAAAAAGATGTTATAAATGATACTTATACATAGACAACTAGTTGCAGCAGTTGTGAGCATTTTTAATAAATCCAATTACGGTTTCTCTTGTTTTTATAGGCTGCGAAAAGATTAGCTCTATCTTTTGTTTGCAGGGACAAGTTGAAATCAGTGATCAGGTTGAAGGACTTATGTACCTTGCGAGTACGGTCAATTTCATTGATCTATCTCGAGTCGCTATTCATGGATGGTCGTACGGTAAGTGAAAGATAAATACTGAACAACAACAACATTTTCGTAGCTGATAAAGTGGAGACGGTTTTAAAGTAACTTTTGTTTGCTGAATTCTCAGTTGCCATTAGTTTTCTACTTCACGTCTAGTTTTTGTGGTATGCGTATTCCTACGGAATAGATATCTTTCTGCTTATTGGTTTTATTTCACGCGATATCAATTTATCATCTCTATAAACTTCTCAGCAGGCAACCTCCGCACTTAGACACATTCCTTATTAAAATTGTGATGGTAAAATACTCTTGATAACTAATAAAATGTGATTTTATTTTCATGCTTTTAGGGTTGGCTGTAAGTCAACCGCAAAAAAATCGGCAAAGTTGCTTGAATGGTTATCAAAAGTGACATAGATAGTAGTTAACTATAATTTTTCAGTAAAGATTCTTGTAGTTACATAAATTGCAATTAAGGTTTGCGTTAAAAGATTTGTTTTATTTAGATAGCTGCTATTATTTGTAAAATGTCAGCTAGAAGAAAATGTGAAAATGAGCCTAACAATTTTTGCTATGTGTGTGGTTACCAAATTGTAACAGCTCGTCGACGAAACCTTGGTTTTAAAATCAAGATTTCTTGTAAGCCTTTCCTCCATTACAAAGTTGATGACCAAGACCAAATTTGAGCACTTTACATTTGTTGTAATGCATGTAGTATGTGGCTGCTGCGGCGTTGGACTGCTAGTAACCAAAAGAATATATCTTTTGTTGTGTCTATGATCCGGTTCGAACAGACTTATCGTCTAACGGATTTCATTTTTATTTAACAAGCATCCAAGGGTTTTGCAGAAAAACATTATCACAAATCATTATCGATATTGTCAGTATGCTCTTAAATCAGTTTCTCGTGGTAGCTGTATTCCGATTGCTACTTCTTTCCCTCAAGACGTTTTTACTCATGAGGAGATTTTATCAAAATTTGATGCTTTTAGGGAAGCTACCTCGGGTGTATTTGGTATGGAGGCAGGAAACGGGATAGCTCCGGTTTCATAAATTCCCATATGTTAAATGATCTTGAAAGAAATTTGGTACAACCAAAAATAAGCTTAAGCTTTAAGATTGCGATTGAAGTGCTGGAATTTGGTTGAAGAAGGGACCACAATTAAACATTTTCATCATCGCAACGTAAACCTGTCCTTGTTTTTTATTTCGAAAATTGCTTGCGCCATTGCAAAGGCGTTGATAGGTTGGTGTATGAGCTAGAATATGAACGTGAGAGTGACGAGTGCAGACTGTTTGTAGATTCCAGTGAGGCAAAGTCTTAAGGCAGTGTTATTAAATCATCCACACCGGTAACACTCGCTGCAAAATTAAAAGAAAACTACAGCGCAATGAAACTACTGGATGCTCTTCAGTAAAATGTTCAAAGAATATTTGTTAAGATTTGGAAGTCATATCTCCAATTTTCGGTTTGCCTTAAAGTACACTAAACACGTGTGTTTCCTGTACCTACGTCATATCCGCTATCCGTTATGACAGGAATCACTTTGGTAAAAATATTGGGACCCTTGTGAAGGATTTACTGCTGGAAGATTTAAAGTCCAGCTTGTCCCGTTAGTCACTGTTGTTGATTCCACTGCTCCTATTTACTTACGGCTTATGACAAGCTTTGTCAAAGCAATCGATCACATTGCGAACATTTGAAATACTTACAGGAAAAATTTGTTTGTTACAATGGTGGTACTAAATTAGCGGCTGGTATTTTTATTAAACCCAAAACTCAACCATTGCTGTCTGACAACCATTTTGTTGAGCTAATTCTCAATAAGCAGGAAGTGGGAGCTTGGAAGGCTTCAAGCTAGTGGAAAATTTTTTTGAGAATTACATTGAGCTGGTGGAAAATGTAACTACTTTTCGAAACCTTATTAGCCGAATGTCGCTGAATCTACGTTTCAATCATTTCCGTCTCGTTTTTATCCATTTAACCCGGGTGCTGTTAGAGACAAACGTGGTGAACTATTATTCATCGGGACCGTGCCGTAGCTGAAACATATTATGGAAGACCACTAAAATGTAATGTTTGTATTATGGAAGACTACTGTTGGTTTTTGCAAAGAGAAGGTGAGAAAACCAACGCTGTGCAACACATTCTAACTCCAGTGATGCTCAAATTGATTCAAGTGAACTACATGAAAGCTGTTAACTTTTCACCAAGTTTTACATCCGCACGCACTGTACGATATTGCTTAAAAAACACATTGGGCTAAGTTTTGATAAAAAGTTTCGAAAATTGGTAAAATAGGATTTGCATGTATCTCAAGAACCTGACATAATATAAAAAAAGAACTGAAACCAAATTTAAAATTAGTCTCCAAAATTCAACTAAGAGCAGCAAAAAAACCCTTAGCTACATAGAATAATATTTTTTGTTTAGTGTAATCTGCGATGCGCGGTTTCAATTTTTACTTAGTCTATTGTATCATAATTCGCTATTCTCTGGTCTCGATAGCAATTTTTAAGCGTTGTGTTCAGACCCTGTGGAGTTGCCATTACTGCCATCGCTAAGCCGTAAACTTTTATCACTATGCTGAAGGAATTGCCGTGGAGTTCCTTTTACAAGGACTACACACTAGCACACAGGTTGCAAAATTCATGCGGATAATTTCTTACAAAACTAGCCTCTGACGTGGTTGATTTAAGGTTGCTGACCTGGCACTGCTGTTTTAGGTGGTTATCTTTCCTTAATGGGTTTAGCTCAGAGACCTGATGTTTTTAAGGTAAGTTTTTTTATTAATCTTTTAAATGTAGCAATACATGCATTATGGAAGTTACTTAATCGTTACTTCGATAGCGTATGGATGCCAGGATAGTTCTAAACAACGTGTTTTGTTTTTTCAAAATCGCGTTATCACTCTCTCAAACTATAAACTGATGTAAAAAACGTCACCAAATTGGAGCGTTTATTCCTGTATTCGCTCTGGAAATCACATTTTTTTTTAATTTGGAAGATCCCCCACTTTTTAAAGCCGATTTTTGAATTATCGGCTGTTTTATTGTTATTTCTGAAGTTGTTTCGCTTTCAACTTGTTGGTTTGACTTTGTTCTCTCAATTAAGGAAAATTCCCATTCGGAAACAACTACAATAAGCAATTCTGACTCGGGGTTGCCAGCAGAATATTTCAAAGGGTAACAAATTAATTGGAAAAGTAAAAGAACGTCAATATGTTAATATGATTAATAAAAAACATGTATTTACTTACTTTTTGAAATATTAGAAAGAATGTTCATTTTACTTACCCTGTTTTTACTCAGTTCACTTTTTGGGAGGGATAGCAAGTTACACAACCGGTGATAAAGTTTAACATTTCTCGTATAAAAACAAATACAATAGATACATATCATATACTATTGGAATTTATGCCTTTAAATACCCTTTAATTTGATGAAAAAGTTTGAAAATCGGTTGAGAAATGAGGTCACAAATCAGTTTTTAAGTAAAGTGATTTTGTAAAAATGTTGCAATTTTAGAAAAAGCTATCATATTATGATCTGTGTTAGCGAAAGACTTAATCTTACCCGATGGTATTATGACATATTGAGCGAGTTTTAAGCGTGCAAGCGAAAAAGAGTAGATGCATGCCTAGAAGGCTTAAAATACTTAAATAAAGAATTGTTGCATTGTAAAATGAGCATAAATTGTTTTAGAGTTGTTTTTATCCAAAGCACGTTATTAATATCTGCTGAAAATGCGTTTAATCGCGTTTCTGCGGTGAGTAGTTTTTGAGAAAATACATCTAACAAATTGCACAATGAAGCGTTGATTGTGACGTCATCTTAGATCCCAAAGGTATAAAAATTTTTATTAAATGATAGGTTCAGTGCTAGCTTTCGTTTGAGCTCAAAACGGTTGTCAAGAAATGTCAATTTAAAAAAACTATCTTTGATTGTGACGTCCAACGACGTCAAGAATACTTTTATGACACTCACCCTGAGGTGGTGATGAATCGTGCCAAGTTCGATGTTTGTACGTCCAGTAGTTTCGGAGGAGTTAAAACGTACGTACGTACGTACAGACAGAATCGTGCTTTGTATATTAGAATATTAGATGAATTGGATATTCATTAGATGTAAAGTTATTCTATCTATTGCACTAACTATGTTTGTGAATAACATCTGTTTTTATCTACTGTATACTATGTAGGATATGTTATCAAGAATATTATGAAAAAATCGAGTCAGAATTGTTTATTGTAGTTAATTCTAAGCGTGAATTCCCCTCAAACGGGAATGAGGTCATGATTAAACCAATAAAATATGCATGAAATCGACATCAAAATGTAAAAAGAAAATCAACTTCAAAAAAAGCAGCAAGAAAACACGAAAAACAGCCGATAATTCAAAACATGGCTTTTTAAAAGTGGAGGATTTTTCGGATTTAAAAACGTGATTTCTAAAGCGAATACAGGAATAAACGTACCAATTTTTTTTTTTGATGGCATTTTTTAAAGCACCTTGTAGTTTGAGAGAGTGGTAACGTATGTTGAAAACAAAACACGTTGCTAAGAAATATCCTAGGATGACACAATAGAAAAAAACTCTTTGTGAAGTGTGTCTTTTTACCTATCGACAAGATACTAGGGCATTAGGCTCTGCATAGTCATTCTCATATTTGACAGCGAATAGCTGTTTTTCAATTTGAAGACAACAATTACACATTAGCCCATCTGAAAAAGAATGCTGCACGACTTTTATTGGTTTTGACTTTGTCATATAATAGCCTTTGCATAGGTTGCTGTTGCTGGAGCTCCTGTGGTGTGCTGGGAGCTGTATGATACCGCTTATACTGAACGTTACATGGGAACACCTCAGTCGAACCCAGTTGGGTACCGAGACGGCTCGGTTCTTTACCATGTGCCAGGATTTCCAGACGAGTACGTTGTAAGGTTTTCACTTAAATGCTTTAAATTGCTTCTTGCGTGATACCAACGATGTGGTCGCGTGGTGTAAATATTGATTGTAATGTGAATGGACCGAAGTTCGATTTTCACTTGGTGTAGATTTACAGTAGAGTATAGCGTGTTACTACGCATATTTTTGGTATTGGAGAGTTTTGTATCGCTACTTGCTTGTGTTCAAACCTGTTTTAGAGTTACCATTACTTAATGGCGCGGTGTATTACTACCTCCAACACTACAACCAAGCAAGAAAAGCTGTGGTAAAGTGTCTTTAAGAGTGGAGCGATGTTGTCCGCTGTAAAAACAAGCTCAAGAATCATAGGTATGCGTTAAGGAGATTAAAATTTAAGGCTTGTTTCTGCTGATTAAAATTCGACGAAAATCCATATCATTCTCTTCCGATCCATCTGCAAGTTTTTAATGTGAAGCTCAGTCTTGGTGAAATTAGTTCCCAAACTGCTATTTTTATCAAATAACCGAAATTAACTTGCCTACGCAAACTATTGTAAGGACTAAATTTATTTGCACAGAACCTGCAAAAATTTTGCAGTATTTAATTATGAGCGCCTGACAAAGCAGTTATGATGACCGCGAAAGCTCATTGGTTTGTGTGTGTTAGCTCTAGCAGTGTGAGTTAGTTATCGATGTCACAAGCTAATTGTTTGACGACTATTATTTTAGGCCTAATCGCCTCTTGGTTGTTCACGGCATGATTGATGAAAACGTTCACTTTGTCCACACTGCTCATTTGGTGCAAGCTCTAGTCAAGAACTGTAAACCGTATCAACTGCAGGCAAGTAGCAATGTTTTTATTGGCTCTGGTCACACAATAAGTAGTGGCGTAGTGCACCGGCGCGATGGCGTAATGGTTAGAGTGTCCGCTTCGCAGTCGCTAGACCTGGGGTTCATTTCCCAAGTCGAGTCATACCAAAAAACTTTAAAAAATGGTATTTACAGCTTCCTGCTTGGCGCTCAGCAAAATAAGAATAGTGTGGAGAACAATCCGGCAAGCTTGCTTGTGTCCTTGGGCAAGACACTTAACGCGATGCCTCCGTCTTTATGTGGCAGACAGATGGTGGGGCCAAGCAGTTTACCCGTCGTGGTGGCCCCAGTCTAACTAGAGGCTTGCAAACCGAGCGTGAGTGGTAACGCAGTGTGGCCTATATGTGCATCTTCCTGCATAAAGCTCACAACAAATAGCTCAAATGACGAAGACAGAATAAAGACGAAGACAGTGTTGTGGTTACCCCTCTTCCTCAGGATGGAGGTACGACATCAACGGCAATTCAGGTTCACGTAGCCAATCTAATTGAATTAAGCTAGGGGAAAGATGGCAGCTCATTTCGAATCAGTCATGAATGACTGGTAGCCCCACCACCAACAAGGCGGACTGCCATTGTGGGTACCCAAGAGTCGCCTTTTGCGACATGCCAGGTAAGCAACTTCGCAGTTGTAAACCGGTGAAGTACGGGTAGGCCACCTGTCTGCCACATAAAGGCGGAGGCATCCCGTTAAGTGCCTTGCCCAAGGACACAACAAGCAAGCTTGCCGGCTTGTTCTCCTCACTATCCCTTTTTTATGCTGAGCGCCAAGCAGGGAAGCTGTGAATATCATTTTTTTAAAGTCTTTTGGTATGACTTGACTTAGGGAATGAACCCCAAGTCTACCGACTGCGAAGCGGACGCTCTAACCACTACACCATCGCGCCGGTATAAAAGAATTTGGTGGTATTTATTGCTAGAGAAGTGAAGAGAACAGCAGAAGAGGAAAGAGTAAGAGAGGGAGTATTCTTCTGTAATTATTCTAAAAAGCTATATGCATTTTTGAACTAGGTTGTTTCTACTTTTAGATTTATCCTGGAGAGCGACATGGTATTCGAAGTCCTGATAGCAATGAGCACTTCGAAGTTGCCGTTGTGTCATTTTTACAGCAGAATTTATAGCCTTTGTATTGTGTTGCCGTTTTAATCTGTAAGCTACAATTTTTTATTTTTTGACGTTATAGCCTACCGCTTTGATCGCTTATATACAATATAAGACTGTTTACCACTCGCATGCTTACAAGTTGACGTTTGACTATTTTTGCTCTGAACGTGTTTTTAACGAATGTCGCAAGCAAATACGCCTTGCAATGCCTATAAAGCAGTGGTTCTCAACTTGTCGTGAGCACTCCACCGGTGGTACTCCTGGGCTTTTCAGGGAGTACACTTGCAGCTTTCGAGTCACATGCGAAGTTAAGCATCAAATAGTCGTATGGAGTCTATCGTTGTAATGTCACTTTGCACGTATATTGAAGACTAATAATAAAGTTAAAGAACAGTTGAAAATTGAATTGCAAAAGGACATCATTTCCAATCGCACAAATGCACGTATAATCACAATCACATGCACCGCATGTACGTATAATCACAATCACATGCGCCTCATGCGATTGTGATTATACGTGCATTTGTGCGATTGAAGTATTTGTGATATTTTGAGATGCCCTGCAGAGAGACAGCTAAAGCTTTCAGGTGGCTCGCAAACAGGAAAGGTTGAGAACCACTTCTATGAAGCATGCTAATGGATGCCGCCATTAAGCGTGTTATAGACAATGTTTTAGTGTTATTTAAGAAAAACACGTTTTTGCGTCCGTCTTGTTCTGTGAATGAATAGTGCATGAAAATCATACAGAAATTCGGCCAAAGTTCAACTTTTGTCAAAATTTGGATTAGCAACAAAATCTCACTCTCTGGTTAAAATTTGTTCTTTCAAAACAATTCGTAGCCAATTTCATCTCTTTTAACTTTTGCTTGAAGCGTGTGTGCTTTTATGGTATAACATGTGTGGCACTACCATTGTTTCAAGTAAATAGATTTGTCTAACGAAATCCGACGTAGAACCAAGCAGCAAATGCTGACAGTTTTCAAGGTTTTCAAAGAAAAGCCTGGCAAGGTAATCTGGTAGCGCATGTCAAAGTTTTATAGGTTATTTTAACTCGCTTACCTGGAGAATTCAGTGAGCGTCGAGATAGAATACAAAACACATATCTTTTTTATTCTCAGTGCTATTCAATTGGTGCTTACCGTACCAGAATTACTTTTTAAAGAAAAACTTAAATCTCCTCACGTGATTTAAATTGGCCAATCAGCGATCACTTAAGTGTAGTCACACGTGGTTTAAAAGCAGCCTATTAATTTATTAGCTGCCGCTGTGTGGTGGCAAATGTTTCGAGCTTCGGAACGCATGGTCTCAAGGTTAAAATACTATGGAAGATACATTGGTATTCGTCAGGAAAGGCATCTAGAATTTAAAATGCTAAGTTACTTTACCAAGAAGTCTGATTTGAAAGCGAGTGTGTAATGATAGCCATACACAGAATCAGCACGTCTGAGCCTGCGAAACGCGGTAAAAAAGAGACCTAAAATAGCGGACAGCATATTTGCATACAGCCAAAGATTAGTTATGATATTTATTTACTGATTTGTACAGATTTACGTTATTAGTTTTGTCGAATAATTTTGATTTAACGTGCGTTTTGTCTATGCCGTGTTGTTGATCTATTGCTATTGGAGGGTTTATTGTTGCTTTAAAAAGACGTTTATGCCTTTTTTCATATCGAGCGGTAATTATTTTTTGTAAGTGAGACATTGGTTTGGCGGACATTTTTACCAAAGTCCAATGCTAATAAACCATTGACCCCTCAATCGTACATCAGTTACACAGGAAGCATTTGACCCTGGACTGTGTACTTTTAGAAAGTATGTTACCACCATTAGTACAAGCGCAATGACTAGTCTAGTTCAAAATAGCTTGAAAAAGCTGTACGGCCAAAAGCATTTGATAGAACATTCATCGGTGACCGAACCACGTCAATTGGAAAGTGCTGGGGTGAGCGCGGTCTTGAATGTTTTCTGTCTCAAAGATCACTTGGTGAGTCACGTGACAGTTATAACTGTCGGTGACGTTATGAGTAGTTACGTGACGGCATGATTGAACAGCGCTATCAAGTGGCCGGCGGTAGGACTCGATTCAGTTAGTAAACTATCATCTCCATCTCCAAACCTTGGACCCCAGAACAAGTAAAATATTTTGAAATGCTGATGGTACTTACACATCGAGCATTCTGTTGTCTGCTTTTATAATGCATTTCTTTTCGATACAGATGTAAAAAATGTGTTATTATTGTTTGATATGCATCAATAAAGACGCATATTTTGCTTAAGTTCGCCTCTGCTGTGCAAAGGACGTGAAAGATTTTGTGGGTCTCTACAAAATCGCAATCAATCCCCACTTGAATATCACTGTTCATGAGCGCAAAGTTCTCACTGGAATAGATTTTATAAAAGAGTTGCAGTTGTTAGATGCTGAAATTTGCTGATTAAAAGATCTTTTGTTAAACAAACCCGACAAAGATTGTGTTTAATTTTTTTTAGATCGTTTGATTACTCTAGCGTGAAGTACTGCAACCGTCTTCTAAACGTTGTGTTGTTGCATACAGTAAATTTGAATGATTAGAAGCATATTTTTAGACGCGTTATGTAAAATATTGTTATTACTCTTCTAGCTTAACAACCTTGTAATGTGTTACTAATTACCCTAAACTGTTTTAACCCTTTGAGAAAAGAACGTGAATTTTCTTAACGCCTCTTTCAATTTTGCTTTATACAGGTGTCTTAAATAAAATAACAAATCCTGTTTAGGATATTGGTTTATTATTCAAAACCCTCATTTCAGAGAGAGCTCGGAAGATACTGGAGGGGCAGTTCTTTAAAAGAATTGGCTTTTTGCTCAGTTTGAAGCAAAATAACAGATAACACTAGGCAACAAAAACTTTTTTATGTCAAAGTTGGGACGGTAACTGGGCTGCTGAATCCAAATTTGCCGTCCGTTTTATCATGGTGTCAGTAATTTTTAGATATTTGCAATATTAGGTTTTTTGAGGGTCATATTAACACAGTGCTATAAGCGTAAAATTCAGCAGGTTTGTGATATCACAGCAACTTTGTTCCATCTTCTTTCGGCTTCTCCCTATTCGGGGTCACCACAGCGCGAAAGTATTTTCCACTTCTCCCGGTCGACTTCGTCTCCTTCCTTAGCTCCAACCCTTTCCATGTCTTCTCTTGCCAAATCCATCCACCTTCTCCTTGGCCTTTCTCTTTTCCTTCTACCTGGCACCGCCATCTCAATCATCCTTTTTCCCACGTAGCCTTCTCTCCTTTTCACGTGTCCACATCAGCGTAGCCTTGCTTTCCGAAGTTTGTCTCCTAGCTTTGCGATTTTCGCGGTCCCTCTCACGTATTCGTTTCTTATCTTGTTCTTTCTTGTCACTTCCAGTGCCCATCTCACCATTTTCAACTCTGCATCTTCCATTTTTCCCACGTCTGTCTTTCTGTCACTGCCACCGTTTCCATTCCATAAAGCATGGCTGGTCTGACAACACTCTTGTATATTTTACCCTTAACCCTTGGTCATAGCTTCCAGTTGCACAGAACTCCAGACACCTTCTTCCAACTCTTGGATCCATCCTGCTTGGATACTTCTCCTCACATCTTTCATCGCTACTAACTGTCGAACCCAGATATTTGAAGTTTTTTGCTCTCTACCTTTTCTCCTTGCAGCTTCAACTCTTCTCCATCATCCACATTTCCAGCCTGCAAATACTCGGTCTTGCTCCGACTCACTTTCAGGCCTCTTCTCTCCAGTGCATTTCTTCACATCTCCAGATCATCTTCTAGCCCCCTGCAATTTTGCCTAGACAGCACTATGTCATCTGCAAATAGCATATCCCATGGTGCATCCTTCCTAATGTCCTCCGTTAGCTTGTCCATGATGATGGCAAAAATGAATAGGCTAAGTGCTGAGCCTTGGTAAAGTCCAACACCTACCTTGAATTCCTCAGTCAACCCTGCTGCACTGCTCGCAGTTGTTGTCTCTCCGTGATACATATCCTTAATAATCCTTATGTACCACTCTGATGTTTCAGCTAACCGCAAGTATTCCCACATTTCCTCTCTGGGCACCTAGTCGTATGCCTTCTCCAAGTCAATAAAGGCACAGTGCACCGCCTTCAGTCCACTTATCCAACAGCATCCTCAAACAGAAGATTGCGTTGGTGGTACTCCTACCTGGCGTAAACCCAAATTGTTGCTCAGCGATTGTCACCTCCTTCCATATCCTTGCTTCTATTACCCTCTCCCACAGTTTCATAGAGTGACTCATCAACTTGATTCCCCGGTAATTTCCACATTCTTTGATGTCTTCTTTTCCTTTGTACAAAGGTACAAGCACGCTCCTCCTCCATTCATCTGGCATCTTCTCCCCTCGTAGGAGTCTATTAAAAAAGTTCACAAAAAACTCCACACCTTTATTCCCTAAAGGGATCCATACTTCCACTGGTATGTCATCAGGTCCTTGCGCCTTTCCCTTCTTCATCTTTCTCAACCCAGTCCTGACTTCTTCTACAGAGATATCTTCCACGTCACTTTTTGTCTCTTCAGTTCTCATTTCCCTTCTCTCTCTAGGTTTTTCCTGGTTGAGTAAGTTGTCAAAATACTCCTTCCATCTCTGTTTCAACTTTGTTCCATCGTTAAGTATAAAATTCAGCATCAATTTGTTACATCACAATCAATTGTTAAGCTTTTCTACTAACTTGAGTTTAGGAAGCAACAATGGTAAATGCCGTATAGCATGCAAAGAGTCATGCTAGTGAAAGGATTGCATGCAAACAGTGCCATGGCTTGAATTGTGAAAATATATTGCTCAGTGAGGACAAATATAGTAGAATTACCTGCAACATCACAAGCTAGCTTATCATAGTAAATGCACAGCTAAGAACTATTGCATTGAAAATTGAAATTATGAAGTATCCAGCCTGCCTGGACCATTTATTTAATTGCCCCAACCATAAAAAATCACGTGTGTTCTTTGAACCACTTTGTCTGTTTAGCAATGCACAATGCAGATATTATAAATATTCAATTGCAGTTTTAATGTTTTTCACACATAGAACTATTTTATTGTCAGTAATGTCATCAAAAAGTTTTGTCACCAGATTCGTTTTGTTATATATGTGGATACTACATTGGCTCCAAGCATCAAAAACACAAGATTTCTCGTGGCACAAAACTTGTCACTGCGTACAGTGTTTACTTTGGCATGCCTATCGGCGATCAAGACAAAACATGGTCTCCTCATGTTTGCTGTAGAAGTTGTCGGTCGACGTTAGAAGGATGGCTAGGAGGCAAAACAAAGTGTATGCCATTTGCAATTCCTAGAATATAGCGGGAACCCACTGACCATCTAAATAATTGCTATTTTTGCATGGTAGATGTGCCCTATTACAGGAAGAGCAAAGACAAAAAAAAGCATTGTTTACCCGAGCATACCATCTTCAATTGCTCCAGTGCCACATTGTGAAAATTTGCCCATTCCTAATCCATCCGTGTTAGAGTTAGCTTTCAGTGCCATCGTCTCTTCTGAAGAAAACACAGATGCAGACTTTGATAAGGCTGGTACAAGCAAAGAACCGCATTTTTCTAACCAGCATGAAATGGACGACTTGATCCGAGATATGGGACTGACCAAGGGAAATGAACTTTTGACTTCGCGACCAAAAGAGTAGCATTTGGTGGATCCTACCTGCAAGGTATCCAAGTGTAGAAAACGCCATTTGAACTTTGCACGTTCTTTTTACCCTTTCACAGCCTCATTCTTTGTGCTATTGGTCGGACATATTTAGACTTTTTAATAAACTTGGGATATATTACAACCCCTCAGATTGGCGCTGGTTCATTGACAGTTTAGTTAAAAGTTTAAAAGCTGTTTTGCTTCACAATGGCAGTAAATTTCCATCAATTCCTGTGGGTCGCTCTGTGCACATGAAAGAAGAATATGAAAATGTTAAAGCATTGTTAGACATGATCAACTCTACCAGTCATAATTGGGAGCTGTGTGGTGATTTCAAGATGTTAGGATTCTTACTCGGTCAGCAGGCGGGTGATACAAAGTATTCATGCTTTCTCTGCTTATGGAATAGCAGAGCTGATGATTAGCATTATTCAAGAAAGCAGTGGCCACTCAAGAGAAGAATCAACTCCTGATACACAAAATGTGGTTTGCCAACCCCTAGTTCTGAGAGAAAACATCTTGTTGCCAACACTTCACATAAAGCCGGGGCCGGCAAAGCAGTTCATAAAGGCTTTGAAATCAGATAGTAAAGCTCTCGGTTATCTGCAGGCATTGTTTCCAAAACTTTCAGAGGCAAAGGTAAAAGGTGGTATATTCACAGGACCATAGATTCGGCAAATCCTTGGCTCCAAGGAATTGGAAGACAAAATGACTGCTTTGGAAAGAGATGCATGGCAGTCATTTCGCAATGTTGTGCATGGCTTTCTAGGAAGAAACAAAGCAGATAATTATGAAGATTCTGTAGAAACTTTACTGCTATAAAAATAATAAACTGAAACTGCAAACATACTACAAGCTTGGAAGCAGGATGTCACTGAAAATACACTACTTGCATTCTCACTCGGATTTTTTCAGGCCAAATTTGACAGCTGTTAGCGAAGAGCATGGTGAACGTTTTCACCAAGACATCCAGGTAATGCGGAGCCATGATGGGCAGTCTTTCAATGCGGCCCGCGAGACGATCACCACTTCTCCTGCCAACGGTCTCTGTAATGTCGCCTACTGTGAGGTTGATCCTCAAAAAAGAAAAAGAGGTCTTCACCTCTCTCACATCTCCACACCATCAGAAATCGGTTTCTGATTAACGATGCCCGAAGAAGGGCGGTGGTGCGGAGATTTCGGAGAGGTGATGACTTTTTTTTTCGGAAATCGACCTCACTGTGGACGACATTACAGAGACCGTTGCCCGGAGAAGGGGTGATTTGCAAATTTCAAAACATCATGCGGCACGATTCCCAACATACAATGTGGCCTCCATAAGCCCACGAGTTTGACACCCCTGGTTTACTGTATATACTATTCAACGCATGTTGCAGGTTCAATTTACTCTATGTGTACTACAAATGTTTTTCTGCTCATATTTTACGATTTGTCCAAGTGCACTGACTAGATAGGTTGCGTTTTTACCAAATGCATTTGCTGCAAATGCAAATACATCCTAGAAAAAATGCCATATTTCCAAAAAACCGAACTCTGCAAATTACGTAAAAACGGCTGACACTGCGAAAAAATTAAGGTCATTTTCGGGCTCAGCGCACCAAAAAATAAACAACAAAAAATCCAAATAAAAAAACAAAACCAAAAATTTGTTGCCCAGTGTAATTAGTCGTTACTGGCCAATGGTAAAGCTAGGGAATGTACGAAGCGCCTTCAGGTCCCTCTCTTCTTTCCAAATAATGAAGTCTTAAATTTCTAACGGTATTGATTGCTAGCACCACGTGGTTACGATCAATAGAGAGCGTCTTATAAGCGAGAAGCGAAACAGCAAAGCAACGTTGGTATGGCAAAACAGGCAGGGTCAAACTCAAGGGACGGGTAGTTGGAACGCATTGTTATCGCTAGGCCTCATGTCGAGCGCAAGTCATATTAGGTGGCCCCAGACCTGGCCAGTATCCTGCATGGGACTGTACGAAACAAACCCAAACAATCTAACTCAAAACACAAGACTCACCTACCGTTTAACTTTGAACCAGGTTTGTTTTGACGTTGCTGCTACCCGTTCGAGTACAAACCAAACTGATATCTCTACATAAAGTTGATCACGCAACGAGTAGTTAGGCACAGAAGGACGTTGCTTTAAGGCATAGTTGGCAGCACGCATTTACGCGTCAGCAAGCCCCGGCGCGCGAGGAGATCAGCTCGAAAGGCGCGGATTCGAATCCCACAGGCACCAGACTCGACGCAACGCACCTCCGGACGAAAACCAGTATTTACAAAAAGTCACGAACCGAACGACGTTAGTATGGCGAAATAGGCGGGCCATCCCTGGACCCAGGTTTCGGCCTTTTGGCCTCATCAGCAAGGACTCGTCCCACCGAACGCGGCGCCGCCGGAGAGAACGTTGTGCGCATAGAATCAGAAATGAACGTTGTTACCGCATTGCAAGTGGACGTGATTCGTGACTAGAAAATGAATAGCTACGGTATCGGGGTAAAGCGATGTGGTATCACGAACCGTAACAGCGCATAAGCCAACGTTACGGCGCTAGTAAAACAAACAATGTAGTGAGAATCTACGTAGCCCGGGATTGAAATAAAGCGGGCAGTCGGGCGCGTTGTGTTTAAAATTTAGGCGGCTGGGCGAAACCAATGCCTTTGTCCCACTCGAAAAGGAGGATCGGATGCCTCCTATCCCCGGTATATACCGGTTATGCTTTTGAAACTGGGATGTACGCGTAGAGTTGAAAGAGCGCTTAACTGATTTCGTTGGGTCACAAATGACTGTACTGCAGCCTATACAATGTACGGCCGCCAAGAGGTCAACCACTTCGCCTATTCCACTCAGAGCATAGCCACTGATTCCGACAACTAGCACACCGCACGAATAATAACTAGTGTATTACATAGCGCGACCCGATAAGCAACGTAACTAGCGCCAGATACTACTTAACAATCACACTCGGAGATTTCCCCACACAGTTCTTTGGCGGGGTTTGTGCGATCACAGTGCTCGAGCTACTAACGAGACCCCCGCACCACAGAAGCACACCGGAACGATGAACCACAGAAGCACACCGGAACGTTCGGCGTCTCACCGAACGATGAACTTGTTAACATGAAGTAAACTAAAGTTTTTCTTTTCAATTTTTTCCTGGCCACAATCCTGTGCAAGACCAATGGTTATTTTTATTTTAAGCCCTTACAGAAAGTTTTCAGAGACAGAAAAGACGCAGTTTTGTAAAAAGTGACTTCTTACGCTAGTTTTTCATTCGACCTAGCTATCAGTTTCTTTTACACGCCCATTTCCTGCAAATTAAAGCAGAAATATTAAGTAGTAGAGTTAAAATTTAGAATTGCGCGTAAAATAAGAACTTGAAATTGTGAAAAGATCAACGGGAAAAGAAAATTTTAGGCGGTCTGTGGTAATGGTTTCCTACTTGTGAGTCGTCTCAAAATTTTTCTTTGAATCGCGTAATTTTGCAAAAAACGGAGTTAATTCTATTTTTTGGTATTGCTTTTTATTGTTTATTTTGCATGATATAGCATCTAGCTGTTGCGCTCAGGTCTGTGGCTTCGAGAAAGAGAAGGAAAAGGGTCATGATCTTTTCCAAAAAAGGTGATCCCAGAATTAAAGTCCTATCATTCAACCTTATGAGCTTGTGATCTGTTGCAAGCCGCGGAATAATATAATGAAAAATGCATGGGCAGATATGGATTGGAAAAAAGAAATAAAGAACAAACATTGGTGGATTTTGCCGAGAGAATGGAACTAGCGATCATTAACACCTACTTCGTAAAGAAACCAGCACACAGAGTCACCTACAACAGTGGCGTACGCAGTTCGGAGGTGGATTACGTTATGGTGAGAAGGCGAAGGATCAAGGAGGTGGTGGATACAAAGGTTATTGTCGGTGAAAGTGTTGCGAAACAGCACAGAATAGCAATCAGTGCGATAATCATCTGAACGAAGTGGAGGAAAGCACCAAAACCAGAGAAGAGAATAAAATGGTGGAAGCTAAAAGACTCGAAAGTGAAGAACGAATTCAAAACGTAAGTGATTAAAAGCGGAATACTTGGTGGACAGGAAGACTGGCAAAGAGTACCTGAGATGATACGGAGCATTGCCAAAATGGAACTGGGTGAAACATCGGGAAAAATTAGCACGTAAAATAGACGGGAGACGTGGTGGTGGAACCAGGAAGTCCAAGAGAAACTGAAGGATAAGAGAAAAGCTAAAATGGTGTGAGATACCATCAGAGATGATGCAAGCAAGTTGGCCTACAAAACTGCAAGAAAACAAGCTAAGAGAGAAGTGGCAAATCATGAAACAAGGCATACGAGGAACTGTACCAAAAATTGGAAACAAAGGAGGGGAAATAAGTTATTTAAAGTAGCAAAGCAGAGAGACAGACAAAGCAAGGATGCACAACAAGTAAGAGTAATCAAGAATAAAACTTGGGAGATGCTGATGGAAGAACAAAAGTGAAACAGAGATATAAGGAGTATTTCGACAACTTACTTAATCAAGAAAACCCTAGAGAAGGAAGAGAAATGAGAACAGAAGAGACAAAAAGTGACATGGAAGATATTTTTGGAAAAGAAGTGAGAACTGGGTTGAGGAAGATGGAGAAAGGAAAGTCTCAAAGACCTGATGACATACCAGTGGAAGCATGGATCGCTCTAGGGAATAAAGGTGTGGAGTTTTTCGTGAACTTTTTCAATAGACTTCTACGAGCGGAGAAGATGCCAGATGAATGGAGGAGGAGCGTGCTCGTACCTTTGTACAAAAGCAAAGAAGACATCAAAGAATGTGGAAATTACCGGTGGATTTAGTTGATGAGCCATACTACGAAACTGTGGTAGAGGGTAATAGAAGCAAGGATATGGAAGGCGGTGACAATCGCTGAGCAACAATTTGGGTTCATGCCAGGAAGGAGTAGGCCTACCACCAACGCAATCTTCTGTTTGAGGATGCTGTTAGATAAGTGGACTGAAGGCAGTGCACTGTGCCTTTATTGACTTGGAGAAGGCATGCAACAGGGTACCCAGAGAGGAAGTGCGGGAATGCTTGTGGTTAGCTGAAACATCAGAGTGGTACATAAGGATTATTAAGAACATGTATGACGGAGCGACAACACCTATGAGAAGTGCAGCAGGGTTGACTGAGGAATTCAAGGTAGATGTTGAGCTCCACCAAGGGTCAGCACTTAGCCTATTCATTTTTGCCATCATCATGGACAAGCTAACGGAGGACATTAGGAAGGACGCACCATGGGATATACTGTTTGCAGATGACATAGTGCTGTCTAGGCAAAATCATAGAAACCTAGAAGATGATCTGGAAATGTGGAGAAATGCACTGGAGAGAAGAGGCCTGAAAGTGAGTCGGAGCAAGACCGAGTATTTGCAGGCTGGAGATGTGGATGATGGAGAAGAGTTGAAGCAGCAGAGAGAAAAAGTAAAGAAAGCGAAAAACTTCAAATATCTGGGTTCGATAGTTAATCCTGCTCCAACTCGGCTCCCGCCTCCGTTTCAATCCAACTCCAGCATTTCTTGCGGTCACCTTCGATCGCACTCTTTCCTTTTCTAAGCTTATTTCTTCGCTGAAGGCCAAGTTTTTCCCACGTCTCAAGGCCTTACGCTGTATCTCTGCTTCCTCATGGGCTCCTCTAACGAGTCCCTCTCTCTTCTGTATTAAGCTTTTCTTCGGCCCCTTCTCACTTACGCTTCACCCGGATGGTTTCCTTTCCTAAGCGCTACCAATATTACCAAATTGGAATGCCTTCATCGAGCAGCTAGTCGCGCCATCACCGGCTGCCTCTCGTTCTCCCCTATCCCACTTCTTCTCTCCGAGGCTTCTTTAACTCCCCTGCGAGTCACTCTGACTCATTTCACACTTTTATCTTATGAGCGGGCTCTTCGTCTCCCAACCTCCTTTCCTATTTCAGGTTTGGCCTGACTAGAAGTGAAACCAAGACTCTGCAGATCGTCTTGGAGAGCTTTCACGTCCACTCACCCGCTCATGCTTCCTTCTACTTTTTTTAGGGAGGCTCTTCTTGCATGCCCTCCCTTTCCTCCTTGGAATCTGTCTTCGTTCACCGTGGAGTCCACCCTTTCCACTCCATGCTCTTGCTCTGATCCCCCTCTTTCTCGCCAAGGTGCGGCTCTCGCTCACCTTGACTCTCTCCCCCCTCACGCTCTGGTGCTCTGGACAGACGGCTCTGTTCCTTTTCCTTTTGGCAAGGGTGGCTCCAGCGTTCTTGCCAACTGTTCTCTCTGTGGCACTGAGGCTACTCTTTCCTTTTCGGCAGGCCCAGTTTGTTCAAGTTTTTCCGCTGAAACCTGCCCCATTTTGCACGCTCTTAGCTGGTCTCGGCAGCACCAACAAGTCTGCCATTTCTCTTCTCTTCTCCTCCTGTCTGACTCTCGTTCTGTTCTCGTCGCCCTATCCTCTCCTCCATCTTTCCTCTTATCTCAAACTCTGTGGCAGGTCTGGCAGGAACCGTCTTCTTTCTCCTCCTGTTCTATTAGACTTCAATGGGTACTCGGACACTCGTTTCTCCCCGGAGAACAACGCGGCTGATAAGCTGGCCAGACGGGGAGCGCTGCTTGCGCCCTCCGCAATCTCCTGTAGTCTCTCGCCTCTTTTCTCTTGCATCTACTCTTCTCTTTTCACGGACTGGAGGCGTACTGTCTCATCGAAGTTCTTTGACACACAGGTTCCCTCGATTTCCACCGAGGAACTTGGCCTCCCTCGTCATGCTTGCTGTATTCTCTCTCGTCTTTGCTGCAACGGACACAGCCTTCTTTTAGGTTCTGATCTCTCTACGATTGGCAGAATCGAGAATCCTTCCTGCAACGCCTGTGGACACTCATCCCAGGACACCTCTCATCTCATTCTGCCCTGTCCAGCTACGGACTCTCTGCGCCGCTAACTCTTTGGCGGCTCTCTGTCTCTTTACAACCTCTAATCCAGACCCTGGGGATATTCCCGGATTTTGGGGCTCCATGGTCTTCCGCCATGCCCCCATCCCTCGGAAGGAGTCGGGTAACCAACAACAACAACAACAACAACATGGAAGATGTGAGGAAGAAGTGAGGAGAAGTATCCAAGCAGGATGGATCCAAGAGTTGGAAGAAGGTGTCTGGAGTTCTGTGCAACTGGAAGCTATGACCAAGGGTTAAGGGTAAAATATACAAGAGTGTTGTCAGACCAGCCATGCTTTATGAAATGGAAACGGTGGCAGTGACAAAAAGACAGGTGGGAAAAATGGAAGATGCAGAGTTGAAAATGGTGAGATGGGCACTGGGAGTGACAAGAAAGAACAAGATAAGAAACGAATACGTGAGAGGGACCGCGAAAATCGCAAAGCTAGGAGACAAACATCGGAAAGTAAGGCTACGCTGATATGGACACGTGAAAAAGAGAGAAGGCTACGTGGGAAAAAGGATGATTGAGATGGCGGTGCCAGGTAGAAGGAAAAGAGTAAGGCCAAGGAGAAGGTGGATGGATTTGGCAAGAGAAGACATAGAAAGAGATCGAACTAAGGAGGGAGACGAAGTCGATCGGGTCAAATGGAAAATATTTTCACATTGTGGACAAGGAGAAGCCGAAAACAGAAGATCTGTTGCAAGCCTTTTGTTAGACTGGACCACCGCGACGGGTACCGCTTGACTTCGCTGCTTCTCTACTTCACAAAGATGGATGTATCTACTGGTGGGATTCAGCTGGTTCTTACTGATTTGTGCAAATCTATTCTTTAAATTTTACAAGCTTCGCAAACCGGTGAAAAAATCGGGCTTATGCCCGCCTTAATATGTCAAAATTCCATAATTGCATTCTACCGGCTTATTGCTGCTGAGAGCCTGGTATTGATACTTTTGACTCCCATTACTGGAGGCAACTTGCTAAGTGACTTAACCCAAGAGCGCAGCAGGCAAACATGTCGGGTTTTTAATTATCTCTGGTGCTGATTGCCAAGCAGAAAAGCTTACAATACCATTTCAAGAGTCTTCAGCATGATTTAAGAAACGAATTAAACTCAATGTCAACCCATAGTAAAGCGGACGCTCTTACCACTACACCACCACGCGGCTCTCTTTGGTACATCAGACAACATCGCTACAAGTTTGTAACAGTGGAATCATTATCTTTTGATTTCTCCGTTGACTAAATTTTGCCGGCAGCGTAGATCGATGTAATAGAGCTCTGGCTCTTATTTGTGAGTTCAAGGCCGTAAAGGGTACTGTATTGTAAGCTAGTCTTGGACAAGGCACTTCACAGCCATTTCCATTGCTTGAATGCAGGCTCGTGGTACAAACGCACTGTGTCACTGCTAATAGTAGGCTACAAACAATTCCGTAGCGAATCTGAACACTACCATGTCTTGTGCACGACCTCAAAGGTTTTCAACTAAAGTTGACAGGCCAAATATCATCAAATTGTTTTCCTAGAACCACATTTGCAGCTATTTTTGTATTTTTTATAATATAATTCATTTTTTCTTGACGCTAAACCATGAAGTTCGACTAACATAATGCGAGATAATATTTTGTAATTTGAAGTGCTCATAAATGCAACTGTAATTATGTAAATGGAAGTTGAGACCAGCGCGTAGCGATATAATAACTTTGGAGGTGTAAGATGAGATTTTTCTTGCGAAAATGCAATAGTTACAGGTTAAAATTTGAATAGGGGGCAATAAAAACTCTTGCTCCCCCGGATACGCCGTTAAATAACCGAGATATTGGCAGTGGTGGATTTAGTGGGGAGAAAGGCAGACGGGAGAAGTCCAGGGCCACGAAAAATTTAGGGGTTCGTTTAGCTTGTGTTGCGTTACATGTTGAACTACGGTAATTAATTCAACATCAATTTTCATCAGCAAAAGCAAATTCTTAAGGAAATAGTCAATGGTGTATTAAATCTTTTTACCGCCACAATACCCGATTTTCAGTTTTTGCTCAGCGCCAAATTTATTTGCATAAAACAATAGATTAAACTGATAAACAATGCTAGTAGTAATATTATGCTAAAAACATGTTATATTGTTGTTATATACCAAAATAATTATAAATAAATTCTCGTTTTTGCAAATTTGGCGGTGAAAGGATTATAATCAATTTTTTTTGGAGAGAGTGGAGTATTGAATATGAGACGAATATCGGAATATTTTTCTGTAAACCGCATAAAAATGTGACAAGTTTACCTTGTGAAACTCGAACATCTTGTTTGCCCATTTTAATCTCCAAACACACATAAAGGCTTTCCAGATCAACTTTTCCAAAACGTTTTTTCCTGTTATTCTGCTTTTGTTAAACCGTTCGATAGGAATATCATTCTTTATCCTATGGCTAAACACACCACTGGTAGAAACATAGCATTTGAAATTGTGTGGTATAGCAGGCTGTATAAACATGTCTCCTAGGTCACAGCCTCGAGTGTTAGATACAGTGTGGTCCACGGAGCATTTCTTGCGACCTGCGAGCAAATTTCAAAACAGTTTTTTCGAAGTAAGGTGGCAAGATTAAATTGCTCAAACTGAAGGATCTTGCATTGAAAATGAACTCAACGTTTTGAGGTATATGTGAGAGTACATTTTAAAATAAAATTTATTCCAGCTAAAGCAGGTGGTTGAAGTGTTTTGGCTTAAATAATTTTTTTTATTTTATTATTTCTCTTACTCAGTGATTGAGCTCTCTGCTATCGAATCGACTAACTGCGTGAGAATACATTTTTATAACAAAACAAGTTACGTCTAGATTTGGAATTCTAATGGCAACAAAACAGTAAACAACTGTTTGCAACTTGTAGCCACTAACATTCTTTCTAACATAGAAATAATACATGTAGTATCAGAGAAACCTTAACCACAAGAATCGATCTGAACCTTTACTATAAACTGGCCGGCTCTGTCAGCGTTGCCTTGCGGACCCCCATTAGTAATTTCGAGATTAACCATATCGGTTCAGCCGGCCAGGCCGGCTTCACCCAATGGGTAGTTTTGAAAATAGCAATAAAAACTTTACGTTTTTTGACATACCCAAATCTCGTTCCGAAACAAAACTATTGTTTTTTGAAAACGAAATCGAGAAAAAACGACATTATGGGGATTTGCGCATAGCTGCTACATGTCACCCAATATTCTCCACTCCCTGACAACGTCTTACTTGCACTGTTTTCACCATAGACATCCTTAAACTTTATACACTTTTATTTGTTAAATTCAGCAAGTGCTGGAAAGCATATCAAAGTTGTGGAAGGGCGCCAAGATGATTAATAGTTGTTTTCTGGAATAAACTATTCAATATTAGGCCCACTACTAACAATTTTTTGTATCTGTAGGCGAACTTGTATAAACAAAAGCCGCTAATTACAGGTATGTTGCTTCGTCGTGGCATGAACGCAGCTTGGGAAAAGAACATTAGCCTACAGCGATGCACTAATAGTTGAGTTACTGGTATTGCAGGATCCTCACCAGTGATGTCGAGGTTAAAAATATCAGATCAGACAACTGCGCCGAATTTGCCCAATTAATTGCAGTAAGAAAAGCAACAAAAAGTTAATATTTTATTCATATAGCGAATTCTCGTTCAAAAATCCAATCGATTAAAATAAACTTTATAGAGGGTTGCACATAGCCACCATAATTCTCCCAAAGTTCTTCAAATTCCTGGCCTACGTCTTGCGTTCCCTGCTTCCAGCATAAGCATACTCAGGGACTGGACTTAATCGTAATTGAAAGAGTCAACAATTTCACAAACGTTTATTCGTTCGTTTGTTAAAGTGCGTGGAATCATAATTTAAAAGTTGTGGGAGGACGCCAAAGTGATTGATATGTATATTTTTGGGAATACACTATTTAATGTTGGAACCACTACTTACGACTTTTCCATAAATGTATGCCTATTTGTACGATTCAAAGTCCGAGGCTGTGCACTTATTGCTAGGTTCTGGCATAAACGCCATCAATGTAAGAGTATATAAACTCGAAGTGATGCGCTTGTAGTTAAATTATAACAATTGCATCGCCTCCATCGGTGATTTTGAGGTTAAGAATCTCGACACTAATATCTCGTTAAAAAAGATAAAAACAGGACAATATTTACCCTCCTCTTTTTTTTGTAGAGGAATCACCAATTTTTTGCTTGCTGCGCGATATTTTTAAAAATTTCTCGAGACTTCACTTTTAGATAAATCTTTTTGAAAGCAGTTTTTTTTAATATCAGTTTTGTGATGAATGCCCAGCCACCCCAATTTTGGCTTTGGCCGGCACTGAAGACAGTTTAGACTACTGCATCTGATTTTCATCAGTCATCATTGAGTAAAGCTGAGCCTAAACTATGTAATATTTTATGTTTTTAAAAACGAAATTTCTTCAGCGTTTAGATAATAAAGATCTTGGAAGGAATATTTTCTTGCTGCAGATGATACAGAACTATCTTCTCCCCCTCTTTTGTGGGATCACCAATTTTTTACTTGAAGTACTGTATGTTACATTTCACAATTTTTAGGGATTTCATTTTTTGATGAATCTGTTCAAAAATTGTGATAGATAATGAAATAGAGCCATGATTTCAAGGAAAAACAGCCCAAATGTACCAAATGATTTACTTTTTCTAAAAACTGCAAGTTTTTTAGGCGTAGTAGGAATATTTTTCAACTAAAAACGGAAAATGATGTATGGCAATCAATTATTGATCAGCCATTATAAATTAATTCTTAGCCCTAGCTAATTAGAGTTATTGCTGAAAATCAAATTTCCTAAGCATTCAAACGATACTAATTGTTCGTACCCTATCATAACCTTTATGCATCAACCTTTCCAGTTTGTACTCAGCTAACCACTATTTTTAGTGAGGGGAGGGGGTTAAAAAGCTACCCTACCGGTGTTAAAGTTCAATGTTGTTAGCATAAAAACTAATAGTAAAGGTGCATGTTATGCAATGTCCGTATTGCCTTGACATGCTCTTTAATTTGTTGAAACAAGTTTAAAAATTGGTTAAGAAAATCAGTTTTTGATTAGGCTGATTTTATAAAAATGTTTCAATTTTCGAAACAACCATCATACATAATTACCTCTGATCCGGTGGCGTTCAGAGGGGGGGGGGGCGAACGGGGCGACGGCCCCGGGCATCCAAGGTAGGGGGTATCAAAAGAGTGAAATTATATTTTATTAAATTGTTGGAAATACATGCTTTTTCGTATCGTAAGTCCAATAACACACACTGCATGGATCTGATAGGATCTTGCTTGGGGAGCATGGTGTGATTATGTTTCGTAGAAAATCTTCTGCAGTGTCAGCTTTTGTTCTAAAATTTTTATTTACAAAATTTCAATTAGTTTGCTATATACTGTGCAAAAACCAAGCATATAATTACCTTTGACTTTATTAGGCTACTTCGAGCTAGAAGAATTGTAGTTCCCTCTAATCCTAAGCATGCTCTTGAATGTTTAATGCAGTTTGGGAGGGATGTCTTCCCAACTTTATGTATTGCATATAGGTTACTGCTCACCATGGCATTTTCAATTGCAAGCTGTGAGAAATTATTTTCAAAGTTGAAATTGATAGAAACATGTGTAAGATCATCTATTGCTACCGGAACGTCTAACAAGTTTGGCTTTTATCAGCATCGAAAGAGAATTCCTTTCAGCAGATATGAAAAATAAAGTAGTTCAAATATTTTCCAATAGGAGAGCTCATATGGGAAATTGAAATCGTAAAGTGTAAGTGTCTAATTGATTTGTTCACATTATCACATGTTCTAGTTTAATAAAAAGAGTTACTTCTTCGTCTGCTTTCATTAAACAATGTCCTTAAAGCATTTTTATTGTATAGCTCACAAAAATATTAATGGCAGCAAGCCAGCAATGCATCAAACTACATGGTTGCACGTGTACAATTTCAGATACTATTTGTAAAAGAAAAAAATAGACAACTCTATCTCCTGTTATGCCTCACGAAGCAATATACAGGGGGGTGCAAAAGTAGGTATACAGTGATAAAAATAGTTAACACGTACATTATTAACAGCATTTATTATACAAAAAACGAACGTTGCACAACATGTAATAAGAAACATACGTAATAAGAAGTTCTAATTCTCAGGCACTCTAATTGCTTGCCGTCAGCGTTCATACACTCCTCTAATCGAAAACGAACACTCATGCACGCTCTAAAACAAAGGTCTTCACCAGCATCAATTTCTTGACAAGCCTTCAAAATGAACTTAATCATGTCTTCAACAGTACGGGGCTTGCGTGCAAAAACCTTATCCTTTATGGTTCCCCCAAAAAGAAGTTCATAGAAGTTAAACCTGGCAAGCGCGGGATCAGTAAATAGCACCTCGTCGTATAATCCATCAGTAGGAAAATATTAAGTCACGCAGTGCATGCACAGTGAGAGCAAAATGAAGTGGGGCTCCATCTTGCTAAAAACAAAACCTGCATTTTAATTAAACGAAATGACTAAAACTAGATGGATTTTTATTTTAAGAAATGTTGCTTTCACTTCCAAACAATATGCCACTGATTTCACTGATGTGGTACAACTGTATACCTACTTTTGCACCCCCCTGTACATAAAATAGATCATTTTGGTGGGCCTATTTGATAATTGTTTGCATGCATAAACGCAATGTCTTGTTCCTCAATGCACACCCTTCACCAGAAGAATTTTTTGTATAAATGTATGCTTTAGCCTTTAATTAAAACATTAAAACAAAATGTACTCTTTGAAATATTTTAGTTTAATTTTTCGAAATTTTATTTCAACACTAGCTTTTCGTATTTCAAATGTCTGTCTTTGTCACATTCTTGAGCACTTGACACTTTGGAAGGGGGCATACAATCAAGCTGTTGGCCCCGGGCATCACCAGACCTCTGCACGCCACTGCTCTGATCGCAAAAATGTTAATCGTACCAAACAGGGTTGTGACATCATATAGCCAGTTTTGAGGCCGCAGGAAAAATGAGAAGAATTATGCTTAAAAAGCTTAAAATGCTTGAAAAAAGAACCCGTTTTGCATCGCCAATTTAACCCAAATTGTACCAGAGATTTTTTATGAAAAACTTTGTTAATATCTCTCAAAAACGTGTTTCACCGCGTTTTTACGTTCAGTACTTCTTGATAAAATGCAGAGAACAAACTGCGCAATCAAGCGTTAGCTGTGACGTCATTTTTAACTCCAAAGGATGAAATTACAGTATTTGCAAGTTGGTAAGGTGGTGGCTGGCTTTCGTTGGAGCAAAAAATAAATTTCCTCTGTCAAGCAATGCAAAGGTTATCTTTGATTTTGACATCATGATGACGTCACGAACCCCTTGTGACACTAATCGTGGAGAAATGATCAATCGTGCCAAGTTTGATGTTTGTATGACGAGAGGTTGTGGAGATGTTAAAGCGCACAATGTACACACGTACAGACAGAATCGCGCTTTATACTTTAGGTAATTGAATTTTAAGATTTGTTGTGTAACTCTTCATCCCCATCCCCTCAAAGAAAAATGGTGGTTAGCTGAGTACAAACTGGAAAGGTTGATATATAAAGATTATGATAGGGTACGAACAATTAGTATCGTTTGAATGCTTAGGAAATTTGATTTTCAGCAATAACTCTAATTAGTTAGGACTAAAGGTTGACCGACACGATGGTGTGGTGGTTAGAGCGTCCGCTTCGCGGTCGGTAGACTTAGGATTTATTCCCCTTGTTGAGTCACACCAAAAGATTTAAAAAATGGTATTCACAGCTTCCCTGCTTGGCACTTGGCATTTAGTGGAGGTTGTGAAGAACAATCCGACAAGTTCGCTTATTGTGTCCTTGGGCAAGGCACTTAACGGGACGCCCCCACCTTTATGTGGAAGACAGGTGGCCCAGTTTTCCCTCTGAAGAGAGGGTTGGTGGCAGGAAGGGCATCCGACCGTAAAACAAATGCCATGTCATAAAAATGTAGATACCAGCTGTGGCGACCCCTAATCGGGAATAAGCCGAAAGAAAAAGAAGAAGAAGAAGAATTTAGGACTAAAGATTAATTTATAATGGCTGATCAATAATTGATTGCCATACATCATTTTCCGTTTTTAGTTGAAAAATATTCCTACTACGCCTAAAAAACTTGCAGTTTTTAGAAAAAGTAAATCATTTGGTACATTTGGGCTGTTTTTCCTTGAAATCATGGCTCTATTTCATTATCTATCACAATTTTTGAACAGATTCATCAAAAAATGAAATCCCTAAAAATTGTGAAATGTAGCCTACCAGCCAAAAACACTCAACATTTTGGTGCCCGAGCATCACAAAATTGCATTTTGCAGAAAAACCAAGTACTTTGGTACGTTTTCAGCAATCTTTTTCATAAGCATGTTTTTTTGTCATCATCTATTAAAATTTTTATAAAGATTTGTCTCAAAATGAAGTCTCAAAACATTTTAAAAAGTAACCTACTCCGAGCAAAAAATTGGCGATCACCCTACAAAAACATGGACGTAAAGATGGTCGTGTTTTATTTTTTGCTACAAAATATTGCTGTCGAGCTACATATCATCTAAATGTTGAAGCAATTTTCTTTACAGTTATGTGAAGTCGGTGCGGTTGGCTGATTTCATAAGCTTAACGTCGACAATATTAATGAGAGACCTGCTGTTGTAATCACGTAACTGTAAGTGCTTCATTTCGGATTAGTTTGCTTTTTCCCTAGCTGCGTTTTTGCCAGGATAAAGCAACATGCGCTCAGCCAGAGACTTTAGGTCGTACATATAGGCAATCATCCACAAAAAGATCGTAAATAGTAGTCCTAATATGTAATAAATTATTTTGGAAAATACATACCAGTCACTTAGGCGGCCCCCTCCTACCTCACAACTTTGAAATATTACTTCCATGGACTTCATGAAGTAAACAAATACAACTTTTTGAAATCTACAGCAATTTCAATTGTGAGCAAGTCCAGCTTCCAACCAAGGTCGATTTCGAGCCTATTTGACCGATTCTATGAAATTGAGCCCCGCATTTTAAGGAGCGTTCCGTGCCAACGGCGACAGGATTACCGTTTGAAAAGTTTTTTGTAATCTAAGAGAAATAAACCACTACCAAAAACGTGAATTTACGAATGAGAAATTCTTATTCCTTACATTACTGATTTATGATGCATACTATATTAACAGAAAATTGTCCTTGAGTCACGTCTGTCACCATCGAAAACTAAAAATGTAAAACAATTATGGGTTTGTCTACGTTTAGGTTAGCCTGCGATAAAAACAAGTTTTCTCTCACTTTTTTCATAAGTTTCATACTTTCAGTCCTTGCATATAGTGTGAAGATTCCGTTTTCTTCACGTGAACGTGAGTATCATCGCTTTTCGGATATAATGGGTTTTGCTACGTATTTAAAGATATTTTGTGCTGTAACAGCAGAATTTTACAAAACATTGATGTATAAAAAGTAACAAAACAGAAAGAGTAGGCTAATTAGCCCTATAAATGGCATATGGCAGTATTAATATTGTGACGCACATCTCCGAAAAAAGAAATAATGATTGGCAAGTGATCACCTTGTTCAGAACACATCGATTATTAATCGTGTTCCATGTATATTTTTATTGATTTAGAACATTATAATGATACCTCAGTGTTTGGGATATCACAGAAACAGACTACATGAGAACAATACGAAACTAGCCATTGAAATAGAAATATATGACATATGTTTAGCCTACGATCAAATGTCTTCAATGCAAACAATGCATCAAAAAGGGTTTTGTGGGTGGAACAGTTGATTCCGAATATACTATTTTTTCTGTTCCATCTCCATGAATACTTGTACAAGTTAGTTTTTACTTTTGTAGAGTAGGGGCCCCGAAATTCCAAGCGCGGACTCTCTTCCCAAGTACCAAAGAGGACAAGCAAGACGTAGCCAAGAACTATATCTACTTCGGTAGAAATATAGCGGTTATGCGCTGCCCCCTCAAATATTTTTCAGGCTTAATCGGTTTCCTTTAAAAAATTCGATACTTGTGGTTGTGGAACGATAATTGGCTATGTCAACAACACATTAACTTTTTATTTTTGTTCTCACAAATATCAATTGGATGAAGCCGGTTAAACCAATATTCTTAACCTCGACATTACTGATGGCGGACCTGCTATTGTAATAACTTAACCGCGAGTGTTTGATTTCGGGTTAGTTTGCTCTTTGACTGGCTGCATTTATGCCAGAACAAAGCAGCATGCTTCCAACCAGAAGAGGTAATGCATACAAATTGGCGTAGAGTTATGAAAAAGTGGAAAGTAGGAGACCTAATATTTAATAGCTTAATTCTAAGAATACATATCAATTACTTTGGCACCTTTCCACAACTGTAATATGCTTTCAAACATTTGCTGAAAATGCTGAACTTAACGGATAAAAGTTTATTAAGTGTAAGGACGTCTATGGCGAAACCAGGGCACATAAGACGTTGAGAGGTACTAGAGAAACTCTGGAGACATGAAGCTGCCATGCGCAAATTCCCATAATATTTTTTAAACCGATTGGGTTTCCAAAAATAATAATTTTGTTTTGGAACGAGATTTGGGTATGTCAAAAAACATAAAGTTTTATCACTGCTTTCAAAACTATCCATTTGGTGAAGCTGGCTCGACCGACTGAACCGATATTAACCTCTCCAGAATTGATGGGGGGCCTTACTATCGACGCCGACAGAGTCGACTAGTGAGAAGTAGCTGATACTAAAACGTATAAATCTGTTGTCTTGGGCTCCTAGCGATTGATTTTTAATATAAACTTGAGTTTGACCTTTCTTTGTGTTTGACTTTTATTATAAATTTGATCTTTTGGTTTTTGAAGATCAATTGGATAACGATGAGTGTTTTCAAAATTTCCAAGAAATTTGGTTGCGTAGCAACTTCATTGGAATAACAAGTGACCAACATAAAATAGTTTTCAAAATTACATATTACCAAAAAGACTAATTAGAGAAAATCTTATTATTGTCGAGAACTCGAAAACCAATATTTACCCGGTATTAGTCTTCACAACCCCAGGTAAATTTTTTGTTAAAAGCTCAAACAACTCCTTACGTAGCGTCAATGAATAAATTGCAAGTGATATCTCGCGCAGCAATCTAACAACATGATTGTGTATTTGATATTGTGACGTCGTAATTTAAAGTACTGTTGAAATGGCTATTTTTAAGGGACTGCCATATTTTGCTATTAATTCTAAAATTTTGCCTTCCAACATCTTTTTTTTATAGCACTACACCCCTGGCGGACTTGATGTCTTTGCGCCATCGGAGAGTAAAAAAGGGCAAAACACTTAACTACAGGTTTTATTTTCGCGTAATAAACGCAAACATTTTTCAACCAAGTAATGAAGTGCCGAGTATTTGCGCCCGAGAAAGCTTGGTGGAATTACGGTATAAAAACTACTTTGGCACAAATTTGCACAAAGGCTTCAATCACGATCATCGCTTTAGGACTTGAGGGGATCACAAACAATTAAATAATTGTTTGTACAATTATTTCGTTCAGTCGGCTTGTGAGATAACTGTATCACATCGCTGGTAGTACTTTTTTCACAATTTAAAGAAATTGGTCTCTATAAATAATAGCATTTTGGTCAGCTTACGACATCAACGCAAGAGGGCGGTCAATTCTTTTTAGAAATTTATAAATTAGGCAAGATATTTGCAGTCTAACTGAAAAAGTACTATTGTAGCCTTTAACCTCTGAGTATTAAAAATCTAGGTGATACACCATATTAAAACGTTTGCTCTCTTGCAGCCTATGTTTATAAATGACACAATAACCGGCGCGATGGTGTAGTGGTGAGAGCATCCGCATCGCAGTCGGTAGGCATGGGGTTCATTCCCTAAGTCGAGTCATACCAAAAGACTTTAAAAACTGGTATTCACAGCTTCCCTGCTTGGCGCTCAGCATAAAAAGGTATAGTGTGAAGAGCAAGCCGACAAGCTTGCTTGTTGTGTCCTTGGGCAAGGCACTTAACGGGACGCCCCCACCTTTATGTGGCAGACAGGTGGCCTACCCGTACTTCACCGGATTACAATTGTGAAGTTGCTCACCCAGCATGTCGTAAAAGACGACTCTTGGGTACCCACCAGTGGAAGTCCGCCTTGTTGGCGATGGGGCTACCAGTCACTCAAGACTGGTTCGAAATGGGCAGCCATCTTTCCCCTAGCCTAATTTCAATTAGGTTGACGGCACGCCCTACCTCCATCCCGAGGAAGAGGAGGGGTAACCACAAACAAACAAGAAAACAACAAATGACACAAACGTTGCATATTAGGCCAAACATTATTCGACATCAATTTGTGCAATCTGTGTCGGAAACCTTTATTGAATAAGAGAACACTCCAAATATATGTCAAAATGCTATTTTGTCCAATGAGGATTGAACTTTGTTATTCTGCATATTTTTGAATTTACTTCGAATATCATTCGCTAATGCAGGGGTTCTTAAACTTTCGAGACGCGCCCCCTTTGACAAGATCAACAAAAACTCGCCTCCCTCTTAATTCATGTCAGTATATTGTTTTTTGAGTGACGGCCAGATTCCAGATCATTATCTCAAAATTGGTCTTGAAGTCAACAAGAAGACCTTTTTTAGAGAGAGCCGTTTTCTCAAATTTTCTCACATATTTAAAGAATAAATTAAATGAAGGATAATTGAGGAACCGTTGCTTCGCGCCCCCTGTTCAACAACCGCTGCGAAAATAGTATGGTAGCTATTTTAAAACACGAAATATTGAAAACAAACCACTGTTCAGTCTCGAGGCTGGTTTCCATTAGGCGTAGATTGTAGGCGTCGCGCGAAACATTGTTTGTTTCTCTATTTAGTTTTATGCGCGGAACGCCCTTTGCAAGCAGCGCTATTTTGCAGTCTGCACTTAACCCTGTTTTCGCTGTTGTATGATTTGTCTTAGCAAAATAAAAAATACTTTCGTTTCGGTATGTTTTGCCTTTGGAAAGGAAAAACGTTTTCGTTGCTGTATGATTTGTCCCGAACTCTGCAAAATTTTATTTCATCAAGTACTTTACAGTTGCCACCCCATAATTAACTAGATTGATTCAACCTCACTCCCTCGGTTCATAGGAGGACAAAAAAGAGCTGGCCAGATAGGGTTGACTTTTTGTAATTTCTTGCCATTGCAAAGTAAAATTAGGCTACAAAATTTATTTGCAAAAAAAAATTTTACACTGTAGTATAAGTTGCAGACATTTCCAGTGTCTTGCAATGCAAAATTTACCTAAAGAAATCTACATAAACGTAACTTGGAATATCACAAGTTTAGTCAAACTTTTCTTAAAAATATAAAAATTTCTGGAAAAATTACCAACGCCAAAATATGTTCTGGCTGCTCTCTTGCTGTTAAGTAAAAGCAATTGCCTAAGTGGGTAATATCACGACGTGAAAACGTGACAGAATCTCTATTTTAAAGTCATCAAAAGTTTTCACATAATGAGTTTTAGTATTTAAGCATATCCTTGGGACGCAAGATTTTACAAAAATTAGTTTTTGTAAAGTTTGGGTCGCTTTAAAAAAAAGTTAGTAACCGCTGGTCTACAAGAATCAATGTCGGAGTAGATATGTAATTTTAATTAAATATTGAGGTTGGAATGGTGAAATCAGGCCAGGGTACCGATGTTTCCGGTTTATGTGAAAGCAACTCGTTTGCAACGTGACAAATCGGATGTGACGTAATAGTTAAATTGTATGCGTTTCTATTGACATTTACAGAGGTTGCTAAAAGGTAAAAGAAAGTTGCGTATATAATCAGATACATTGAGCTTATTTAAGTTGATTATAGCATTAATTTTTTGTTAGTCTTACAAACAGATACAGACGTGTTTTCGACAATTTTATTTGTAAGATCAACGATTCGCTTAGTAGCTGGGAAGCTTCATCAAAAAACAGCGCTTCTTATATCCAAATAACATATAAACTGTAAACAACGGTATTGTGATAAAACTCCTTGAGCGAAACGCAAATTTTACGAACAAAATCGTGGAAAAAACGTCTGTAGGGTGTATGTTTATAAAATTTACACGAACTGTAAAGTAAGAGAAAATACGAGTTGGCAAGTTGTTTATGAAAGTCGATTTTTATCATTTTCCTTGTTGTGAGTCAAAGTGATTGTATTAGGTTATCGTTTCCGTATCAAGTTAAAGGTACAATTTATCACATATTGCCCTAGCTAGCGAAAAGTTGTTTGTCCCACAGTAGGCCCTTTTTATTTATGAATATATTTTTCAGATGTATGCTTAGTTAAAGTGTTGTTACCGCATTCTCAATTGTTTAGATGTGTTCCTAAAGTTGTGAGTTATCAACCTTTTTGCACCGAAACAAAGCAATGCACCAGCAAGATCACAACAGTGGTGGCTACTACAAACAGAAGAGCAGTGGTGGATCGCCTTGGCCACGACGAGTTAAAAGTGAAATGACCTTACCGGCTGAACTTGCACTTAGTGGTAACGTTGTTCCACGGCGGTTTGAGAACCCGAGGCCCATGTACGATCAACCGGTGCAAGACGGTGACGAAGAGGTGTATCTCGACATGACTCCCAAAAGCACTCCGAAGTCTTCCGGCTCAAACAAAAGCCTTATGTCGCGAAGTAAATCACTACACGGTAGCCACACTAACTCAAGGCGAACAACTAGCTTTGAAACTAGCCCGTACAAAAACCATTTTGAAGAGAATGACTATGCAGATATGAGCGTCAAGCCACGTTCACGAACAGCAACTCAGTTGCCTTCTGCATTAAGCCAACGATCAATGTCAACGAAAGCTTATCATTCGCCGGGTCGTTCCGAAAGAGCAAAGTCACCAACAACGCTGTCAAGAAACAAACAATTAACTTTAAAATCGCCTGGATCACCAATGATTTTCTTTGCAACGGAGCCGTTTTCGGCCGGACAAACAATGCCTCGTTCGCCCACTCCAAATTTACCAACCCAAACGAAATCGCCTTACCTTCCACATTCTGCAAGTGATCAAAAGCTACCCTACTTAAAAATTCCAAGTGATCGTTTTCATCATTCGGCATCCGACATCAAAACTTTAAACCGTCAGCGTTCTGACGGTTTTTCACACCGTGGTCGTTTTAATACATTGGTATCACCACACCGACTACGAGCCAACGAACCAAAGAGCCCTTTTAATTCTGAGTTTATTTCACCATATCGCCAGTCCTCAGTCCAATCCCAGCCTACGACACCTTTTATAGAAGGAGGATTTGACAAAAACGACGACGATGATTACGACGATGTTGATTTCGGAAATGTTTCAGTCAAAATAAAAGAAAACCGAAGTAACAGAATCAATGCGAAAGAAAAAAGTCAAACCCCTCGACCGAATCATTTTCCTACCTCGACTAAGTTATCCCTACCGAGGTCACCATCCCAGCCGCCAGATCTAATAGTCAAACAACCAACACGTTCAAGACTACCGTCTAATGACTCCAATAATAATAGCATTTGCGAAATGACTTCAATTCAAGAAAAGAATCATGAAATTGCAAATGTATCAACGGTTGTTGAAAACGCACATTTTTGTACCTCTCCCAACTTAAAGAAGGCCCCCATTGAACCAAAATACTTACAAATCAAAAATCAACAAGAAGTCTCTAAACCCTTAGCAAGCGCAAGGAGTTTGCCCGGTGATGGTGATGGTTGGTCAACATCCCATGAAGTTCAATCAACAGTTCGATTTGAAAACAACCAATCTTTTGATTGTTATGGAAATAAAGCCGATGCTGCATCCAAGAGAGACGACCAACCAATTCCAGCCCTTGATCCAGTAAACAAGCATTGCCACAACCAAGAAAACATACCAATGAATGAAAAACAAAGCACCCAGCACGTGCAGCCTCTTGGTCCTCTTATAGACACAGAAGAAGATAGTTCTCGGTTAGTAAAATCCGCAGCTGATGATCAAAAAAGCCAAGAAAACGAAAAACATTTAGTCGATGGAAACAAAACATTTATCTATTCCTCAAGGCAAGAATCGACTTCTTCAATTACTTTGGATTCCGAAAAAAGTCTCGGGCCAAATACAAATAAAGAAGAAAAACAATCCATAGAAAGCACTCCACAACAGGTTTTGAAAACAAAATCAACTAAAGCTGAAGAAGCCATTGAAATCCAATCTACAGAATTGCCACAACCTCTAAAGAAAAGGAAGGGTAAAAGTTTTTTTTGGAGACGAAAGAAAGACAAAACAACAGACCAGAAATTTTTAGAAAAACGCCGGAAAAGCAGTACTGACAAAAGAGCGTTGGAAAAATCACGTAAGAGCATTTCATCTGAGTCAAAAGTTAAAACGTTTAGTAGAAGCCTAAGGCTAAGAAGATCTAAAAAGAAGTCAAGAATTCAGAGCACCAATGATCCAGAAAAGAAGCAACATAAGAAGAAGGTAAAAGACATGTCCAATGAAAATGAGGTCAGCAAAGAGACAGAAATCAACGATGAGCACCGTATGGGTCATTCCGTTAAAGGTGAAAGCAATGATGCTAACAATAAATGCGGTATAAAACCACATGGAAGCAATAATGCTAATAACAAACACGTCACAAAGCCAGAAGAATGCAATGATGATAGCAATGAATATAGTGGCAAGTCTCCAACAATTGTTTTGCCTAGTATACCTCAATCCTTTTCAGAACATTTTCAAACCATGGAAAAAATTTGCGTAAAATCACCTGATGTTACGTCGCTTCATGAAATAGTTAAATTGACCAATTGTGAAACGCTGGATGGTGTTTCAAAAATAGACCAGTCTATCACCATTGAACCAACTTCTCCTTCGAAAAAACAAAAGCATAGTGAAGTTGAGAATGTAAAAAGAATAATTAAAGTGGGTAATAAATCTACACAACCTACCATTGTTCAAACCGGGCTAAACCATGTTCCTTTGCTTGACATAAGCTTGGCGTCAAATTACGAGGACAACGAAGAGTACGACGAAGAAGAACAATTAACGCCCAGCAGAAAGGATCGTGATGGCTCTTGGAAAGGAAAAAGTTTGGGAAAGTTTTTCAGCCTAAGAAAGAACTCATTGAGGCTTCAAAGTTTGCAGTCTATTGATGACTCACTTTCTGATGTCAGCAACTATGATTATGAAAACAAAGATGTGAAGGCAGAACCTTTCACTCAAGAAACGGGTATTTTCTCCAAGAAATGTTACTTGATGTTTCCGTGTGCTACTGAGTCACGAATATTGACGCATGGCTTCATGATTCACCCTGTAGTGCAGAGTCCTGTTGTTGCGAAAAAGGTTTCATTAATTGATAAAATGAAATATCGAACTTTATCAAAAACACCAGTTGATTCAGATAAGCTCAAAACTCGCCGTTTGAAATCATTAGATTTCGATGACGTGGATACCATAAATGATCATTCACAAAGCAGAACAAAATCATTGTCAAATGTCTTGGATGAAAATACAGGTGATCTCACTTTACAAAATGCTTTTAAATCACATAGACCTTGCCTTGTCACATGGCTACTCTCCTCTGTACAGTACACCTTAATCATTGACTGATTGCATTGACCAACACTATCTTACCACCACCTAAGGCGACAAAGAGTCACAAAAAAATTATTTATGTCTACAAGCTCATGTTCTGTTTGAAAATCTTTTGCCAAACTGGACCACCTCCACCAGAAGGCTGCTTGGTCCCACGGCTTGGCTGTGACATAAAGATGATATATCCCGTTACTTCCATATTCGAGGACAAAACAAGCGAACTTGTCAGCACGCTTTTCGTTCTGGGGACTTATCATCAAAGCTGTAAATATCATTTTAAAAGTTTTTGGTGTGGCTCGACAGGGGAATTGAATAAAACTCAGATCCACCGACTGCGCAATAAGCGCTCAAATTATTTCTTTGGCACGCCGAACAAAGAACTGCAGCCAATGGAACAAAAATTTTCATTGCATTATAAGCAAAAGTTTTTTAGCAGCTGTTATTGAAGTTTAGGCTTTGAACCTTTTAAATATAAAATTATGAGTTCGCGACTAAAAAACACTCCCTAAGAAATAGCATTTATCACTTGAATTCGATGCATACTTTTATCCAGTGTTTGCTATATCCAAGAGCTTGATGCATAAATCCCTACCTTTGTGTTGAATTACTTTTCCTGTTTTTCTGTTTAGCGAATGAAAACGTCAAAGACGAGGAAGCAGTTTCTTGTGAACCTAAACAGTTTCCTCGCAACAACAGCGCGCCCAGCGATTTACTGAATATGGAAGTATGTATTCGCCTATGAGCTAAAAATTTTAGTGTTGCTGCTATCCTGCTGCCGGGTTGCAAAATTTGTTCTTCCTGTTTCTTGCCGTACAACAACAGTATATCTTATCTCATTCCTTCAGAGATATTCTATGAATCCTGGCATCAATTTTAAATGACTTAAGATATTCAAATTACTGGAAAGGTCCAACAATTGTTCTCGGGAAATGCTATACTGAAAACCATGTACGTTTACAGATGTTCGGGGACGAGCTCAAAATCCTAAAAAGTTATGCAGCACAGAGTATATCATAAAAGTCTAAATCTGCAGCCACTTGAAGTTGAGGTCTTTATCTCAACCATAAGTTATGCCTACACTGGAATCAGAATCTTAGAACTTTATGACACACCTCTTACATTGGGGCAAAAGCTGGGTGGGCCACTAACTTTCTCAATGGGCTACCCGATGTTTTATTACACATCATTTAAACAAAGTGGTAGCCTTAATTTACCTCTTCCACTCTGAGGCCAATTAGGTGCTATGATGAAATACGTTGCTACGTGATAGCGATACCGTAGGGCGCAGGCCATTAGGTATTGCGCAGTATATATCTGTATTGCGGTAGGTATCTGCATGAATTCGTTTATCACAAGCATCTTGGAAAGTTCAAGTGGGTAGAGCATTGTAAACAAAAGTTGACCAAGAAAACCAAACTTTTACAAAAAATTTTGATACATTCGTTTCTCTTTGTTAATTTTGCTTTAAAATAAGCCTATGCAAACGGCTTTCAAGGTTTTTTAGTTTAAAATTATGATATATTGAGTAGTGAGCGACGTCTGTTCATTTTTATATTTATCTCTAGTTTAATCTGCTTTACTAAAAGAGTTGAAATATTTTTGTCACTCTTTCATAAATATTTAACGTGCAAAAGCTTTTATTTTAAACAGCATACAGTGCACTAACTGTTAGAGCTTAGATTAATTCTGAGCTATAGATTACTGAAGGTTTGTCTTCACTTTTGCAGTCTTCAAGTAAGGGCGCTAGCAGAAGTGAGATCTGAGGATGCCCATCTTAGCCATGATACCTTGCCTTAAAAAAATCTAGACGTTTTTGTTAGAAACAAACTACCGTATAATTTACGACAAGAAAGATCACATAGTTTTGGTTAGCTTACCCCTCCGTACAAAAAATTTCCTGTTGCGCGCCTATCAGCAGTCGTGCGCTCCGGCATATTTTATTCGACCATTTAGCGCGACCTGTGGCTTACGGTGAACGTGTTTACGACAAAATAAAGCAAACGAAAATTACTCTGAACTGCGTGTGCAGTGAGTGCAAGTATGACCGGCCTTTACTGTGCTGTGGATGGGTATGCTTGTGAAACTCGCTGTAAATTTACTTTGTTCCACAAAGCAGCTGACCTATTCCTAGAAGCTTACTAAGCAAGTAGAGAATAAGTGAAGCCTTTTAATCAACACTTAGCAGATATTACGGTCAATAACTAATAGTTATTACTGGGGTGGAGCTTAGGTACTAAAGCAAATTGGCTAGTTGGAAAAATGTTAGTTTTAATAAGATGAGCTGTTCAGTTGCAACGTTTTCGTAACCCATGAAGCAAATTATTCGTTAGCTAAAATGCATCAATTATGGTGAAATTTTTTCTTTGAAATGCAGTAGGCTTGTTTTGATTAGCATATCTTTTAACCTTAAGACAAACAATATGGTGTTTTTCATCACAATCCGCTTTCAAAGCCGAAAGTGTAGGCGTTAAAAGTCGTTTTGGTTTGAACTCATTTTTATTACTAGGTCAGCAAACACTTTTATGCGCAAATTTATGGTTTATTTATTGTCATTGTTAATCCCAGGTGAGTAAAATGGCAATGTGCTCTTTCTCGCTGAAAAGAAAAAAGCAAACAGTGGTGCGATACAGTTTGGCTTTTGCACGAAAAATAGAAGTTCTAACAGCTGCTATCAGAAGTAAAGTAGCGCCAGTGCCCGTTAAATCTGGTTTCACTTGCAGTTGTTGCGACAGTCACAAACAACAAGTTTTTGGGGAGGGTAGCTTTGAGGTAGAGGTTAGTTTGAAAGTTGTCAAGCGTTGTTTATGGTACTCTCTAAAAAAGATATTTTTACATTTCAGGGTGGAAGAGTTGAACCCCTCCCCGTTCCTTTTAATAGAAAAATCCTGGAATTAAATATAAGCGTCGCAATACATAAGCCTTTAAAGTGGGCTTTACCGTTTACCTGCGGGTCGTTGAATGGCCAACAAGAAAATGTTGCTAAAGAGTAGTAAATTATTAAAGCTATATAATTTAAACTCGCTCAATGAAAATTATCCTGTTGGTTTTAAAGTTACTTTTAAATTGGTTTAGTTTTCATAAGTTTTGCTTCCGATGCTTTCAAAATAGTTATAATGAGGCTTAAATCGCCTCAGTTGTTCATAGGCCTGGGGCGAATTACCAGAGGAACAACTGGGCACGTGCCCCAAGGCTCCGGCCTTCTAGCTGCTGAAAAGTTGGCATGCGGAAAATAATAGACCACCCACCAAACCGCTAATTAGTAATTACAAAAAACTTTAATTTGATATTTCACAAAAGAATGCATCTGCCATGACTTTGAAATTGCAAGACCACTACAAGCGGCAATACTACTTTTGAAAACAGCATAAACATAAACAAAATTTCCACAATACAAACACACAAATACAACAAGCAGATTGTTGCAAACTTACTATCAAACGTTTTATTTTGTGGGATTTTTTTAAAAGCGAAATCTTCAACTACAGATGTAAATTCAACTTTTCGAAGGACATCGCTTTCGATGCGTGCGAAGGAGCGTGCGTTCATCTTTTTTTTCCATTGTTGAGCCAAGCGATTCTTCGTTAGCTTGAGCAGTGATAATGTACGTTTCCTATTTCACAAGACATAAATTTATTTGCAAAATACAGTAGTCTCAACATTTGGGAAAGTGGATGCGAACTCTGAGAAGACGAAATATGCTGAGTTCTTTGCTGACCTCTTGTTCATTGTAACAAGTTTGCTTCACAACTGGAGTTGGCAGCAGTAATTGCAGATTGTACAAGCTAGTCAGCGAATAACCACTCAAGACCTTTATTGTACGCATTAATCTATAGTTCAGTTGCTTGCTGCTGTTCCTTTTCGTTGAGATTATCTGACTTTGCAAAAAAGATCGTACGACCGAACAAATCACTGTACTTTTCAATGGGCTGGATGGAAGCTCTCATCAATTTGTCGATAATGACAAGGAAGCTGTCAACTTTGAAAGTTTCGCTTGTTACAGATCATTGCTGTCTTCACTATCAACAGCACTTTTTTGACCCCGCTAGTTCCAAAAAAATTCATATGACGTTAGGTCAAGGCCAACACGTTGAAAGTTGTCATACTGCATTCGCATTGATGCAATGAAATCCTTCAGGAAGATAGTAATGAGACAGCGATGTTAAGATGGTGGATGGCGAGAGTCAGGTTTTAAACTGTTAACTTTCATTGTGGGAGAGTAGACATCACGTGGTAAGAGATGAGGCCG
Organism: Trididemnum clinides; assembly: GCA_963675345.1. NCBI lineage: Eukaryota > Metazoa > Chordata > Ascidiacea > Aplousobranchia > Didemnidae > Trididemnum > Trididemnum clinides. Next base: position 22,317,043 of record OY776301.1, read on the forward strand.
ATAGTCTTACGTTGCCCCAGGAATCCTTAGTCCACCACCAACATGCGTTATCGAGTAGTAAATGTTACCGATAGTTAGTGTGCTAAATGTTAGGCCTTAAACTTATCTTTATCTTTTGCTAAAGCCTCACAGACATACGAAGAGCTTTTGTTTAGTTAAGCATTGGAGTTGATTCAAAGTATTTGCTGGAGGTGTAATCTCCTGTAGGAAAAAGGCATTCTTTGAAAATTATTGTAATGTGGTTTAAACTAATTAACGCTATGCTGTTTTGTCTTTGTATTGATTCTGCTGTTACTGATGCTCTGTTGTCAGCGACGCGTAAAATTGTAGTCAGTCGCCTGGTTGTGACCGGCTGGAAAGTCATATTTAAAGGGCAAGACGTTAGGGCCTTGGAAATTAACTTTACCCCCATCCAAAATGTACAGATTAGTCGAAGTATTAGAGGCAATTGGTACTTGTGGGTTATCTGTCACCACTTTTTTCACCAGGTATTAAATTACTATTATTTAACTGTATATATAATGTTTAAGCCTAAAATGAGTTTGGAAGGCAGTGTACACTGAAGGGGCAGGCCCGGTATGTAAATGTATGGGGCAGTGTACACTGGAAGGGAGTGTACAGGGTTAGGTTTATTAAATTAAAAAAAAGTGGTGACAGATAACCCATAAGTACCAGGCAATTTTTCGATCAGGTAGTGGTTGTTGTGCCACATTAAATTTCTTTTTAATAATGGGAGGTGCAATCGACTGCACTGCCTGTTGTGACCGGTATTGCTGCAAAGGCATTTGCCTGCAGTAGGCATATTTGATGAGTAAACCTTATTTCGTTTACTGACAATCATTCTTTTGTTTCTTTAACCTCAATAGAGCCAGCGCACCTTTCAAATCAAGTTTCATTTAGTCAAGTATAAATCATGTTAACTCAGAAGTTTACTCTGTCAGCAGTACAATCAAAAAGAACAAACATTCATTACCAAACGCCATTAAAAAGTGATTTCCAATAAAGCATGTTAAAAACCAACAAAATGTCCTTGAAAGCTTCATTTATTCATCTTTAAAAGGCTTTTTGAAAAAGAGATTTGAAGTAAATCGTCGAGTAAATGCTACATTACCTTTGTCGCCATTACTACTTCTTTTAAAAATGCCTACGCTCACTCATTTACATGTACGTGTTAATAGACCAAAATGCCACAGAAGCAGGTGCATTTTGCTTTATTGTAACTCAATTACGTCAAGAAACTATGCTTCAAGACTTATGCTTTTAAATAATGTTTTCGATAGCGTAAGCTGACCCGGCGTCAAGGCGGTAGGAGTAATCCACTCTCTCATTGCGCTTAAATTTTTTATGTCCTGCAACTAAAGCATGTTGCGTTTTTAAATAGCAAATTGGTACCACATGCGCGATGAAACTACTCGTAGTGCAGTTTATTTATTCAGGCTGCAACTAAATGCTAGCAACGTGATAAGCTATTATGCTTTTTGGATAGGAATAGCTATTTTAAATGTATTATATGAATTGATAAATAAAGTAATTGAAGTGTGTAATGTTAGTTCTTTCACTCATTAGTTTCGAAAAACTCGTGATGTCCGTTTCCGTGTTGTTTACAAGTAATGTTACGACGTGAAACGCGCTCGAAATATTACCAAAATTTTTAATGTGATTCTACAAGCTTTAAATCATGTGAAAGAAGCTTTAGTTGGCGTAAGCTTTAATTGTTAGTGAGAATCCCTTGCTTATCTTGAAGTTGAGTTTTGGTGATAAGGTCTTGTTGAACAAAGATTTTCGAAATGATTGGAGCCCTTTAGTGAACACACGAGCACGTAATTTCGTTGCTTTACAAATATTTCCACGGGCTTATCGTCATAAAGATGTTGTGTATCGTGGGTACTGTTGGCTATCGGATCGTAGAAACTCATTCGTTAGGAATCTTTCGGTTCTCTTATGTAGTCAGCGCAATATTTCTAGAAAAGTTTGTGTTTGCTTGTGGTGGTCTAGAGTAGACCCACTTTAATCAATAGCGTGTATAGAAAATCTTTGGAGAATGCAACTTTTAAAATCTCTTTTATGACGGAGTGGGTCTCCTACATTTGTCCACCTCAACACCGCCCTATCTTTAGCAGTAAGCGTTAAGTTGAAGTCTCAATTGACCACAGAAAAATGGTTGGCTGTACTCTTGTGCAGTTTATAGGCAAGCGGATATTTAGCGTTTGTGACATAGATTGGCAGTTTTATATTGTGTGAAAGTTTTGGCAAAACTGTTATCAGTCGTTGCACCTCATCATTATTTTTCGTCTGGTGCTCAGATAAATTACCTGTTCCAACCTGGCAGCATAAATTAGCTTGATTTAAGGGCCGTTTTTCGGTTTCAGACATTAAAGATTAAACTCCCGATTGTAGTACAACTTTATAACTGATTAATTACAATTTACAGCCAAGGACTTGTACAGTGTCGAGTAATTAAAATTGACATGACTTGTAAAATACTTAACCCAGCAGTGTGAGCAATTAGGTTACATCTTTATTACTTCACAAAGGCATAAAACTTTGTTCGGTGTATTTGTCAAGGTTATGCTTTGTCGTTTATTTTTACCAGCTAGCGTTGTCACATTAATAGCTATGGTGTAATTAGACCATAAATGTACCACAGACACATCAAACCACGTCGTTGAGCTTTTTGCGTAGTCTTGTGAAAGCGGAAAGGTCATACAAAAAAAGAATATCGCTGTGTGTCGGTATCGTCACGGAAAACTCCCAACACTAACCATAAAAATGTATTTTGTATTATTGTCTTTTTTGTATGATGTACCAGGGTTGTGAGCTTTGGTTACTTTCTACAAGCATTTGCGCGGAAATTGTGAGTTGGGCGCTAAAAACAAAAAAGCGCCCAAATGGGCTACTTTTATCTATTTGGTGAATAGCGATCTGTTTTTCTTTTTTGCTAAAAAATGAATTTCAATTCAAAGTTTAATGTTATTCTTCGCAACTTTTTCATTATATCACAGTGGAATGGTTTCAGCAGTAGTTGTCCCCGGCTTCATCATTTCTTTAAAACATTTATTTTAAAGAAAAACTGATGAAAAACTTGTCAACTCTGTTATACATCGGTTTATGCTAAATGCATTTGTTACGTCAACTTCTTTTTTAATAGCTGGATAGATAATTTTTTGAATCGAAGTACTTGTGTTCTGATGACATTTTTATAAGATCACGTTAGTTTTATAAGTATTAGAGTGCCAGTAGGTAGATATCTGTAGATGATCTGCATTTTCTAAGATAAAAGTAGCTACTCTAATGAAAGAAATTGATGTGGTTTAGCGAGTCGTTTAACACTTATGAACAACAGTACAATGTCAAAAAAAATGAATTAATCTTCGACTTAGGGAAAGTTAGGAACCATTGAAAAACTATTAGATTGCCCCGTCAAGATACTCCGTAACTTCGGCAGTTAGCAGAAAACTTATCAACAAATAGCTTAGAGCTTGTCTATAACTCCATATATTGTTCTTTACATTGATGTTTTGACCTGATTCTCGAGCGTGTGGATGAAGTACACCTATAGAATAATTACAAATACTGTTGGAAACTAAGTGCAGTCACAATGTTCATAGTTTATCGATTTTGGCCAAGGGAGAGCGAAAACTCTAGTGAAGTCTACAGTTTCCAAAGTTTAATAAAAAGAACCAAAACTTATTCTTACTTTCTTACCTCAGCGCCGCAGCATGTCAGCCTAAACATTTTTACTCCAAAATGACTGAAAATATTTGTGGGGAGTGAACATTACCTTCTATTCCTTGCTTGTGCAAGAGGATAACAAGGCTATTAGGCTGCGCCTGGCCTCAGCCAACATATAGAAATGATTTGTATTATTTTGTCATTCCTTGTTGGATAATGCTGAATTGATGCAATTGTTTAGTTATTTTGTTACAAAATTGTCAATAATTTGTTGGCATTCATCATATAATATTGGTGGGTTCAAAATCACTTCTATAAAAAAACGCTTTACTTTCTTGAATTTAATATTTAGTGTTGGGCTCATTTTTGAGCTTGTAAAAATTTTTGGCGCTGCTTAGAATTTTTGTCTGGCAATCCTGCGATGATAGGCAAATTTGTTTCTTAGAATATGTGCACATGAAACGTATGCAAATTATCACACACATCAAGTAGGCTTTATATGCCAGAATGAGCCTTTTTTCCTTTAATAACCGATTACTGTTCACCCTCTTGTTACAATAAATGAAACACAAAAGCTATTCAGCATACTTTTCTAAAAGTACGTCTGGGCTAGTTGCAATCAGCTATAAGTTTTTACTCAGTGGCGTAAAAGGCTCTTGTATTACTACATTTACTATCTTCAACAGTGACTCTTAAAGTTACTAAGTTATGTAAATAGGCGTTAGCTCGATAGTTAATCACCTAATAAATTTTCTTAGGCCTATTGTAAGTAATAAATGCTGCAATGTCTCAACCGCTTACCAGGTTTCGAACATGGAGTAGTGAGAAAGCAAGCAGAACTTCAAAAAGTTTAAAAACACCTTCTTCTTGGAACAGCTTACCCAGAAAAACAAAGGTACTGCAATGCTCGAAAAAATTATCGTGTCGTGATTAAAACAAAAACCAAACATCTTCTCAACCGCATTTTATTATGGGGGGAGAAGTAGAGAAGCCGTAGACTTGCAACGATTTATTGCACCTGCTAACACAGCCCGTGCAATGCCATGCTTGCCCAAGCAAAGTTGTTCGCGTTACTATCTAATTCCTGGGTAACTCTGTTGTCTACCATACAAAAAACGAAGAAGAAGCAACTCTACATAAATAGATTTTTCTATTTCTACACTACGAACTTTGCCTGTCTGCGGTCACCTTTCACTCTCAAGTGAAAAATTGTATTGCAAACCTAAAAATTTGTAGTTAGTTGTTGTGTGACGTTGAGTGTGTCTCTGACTGATGTCAATTTAAGGGTTTGTCTCCATCGAAAAAAGTTTTCGAGAAATTTTGCTATATTTCGAGGAATGGTTTTAAAGGAACCAAAACTCGAAAATTCTGTCAAATTATTTGTGGAAGAAAAGAGGTTTTGAAAACTTCAAAAAGCGCGATTGATATTTGGGAATTCCAAGATTTATTAAAATGAGCAAAACGTGGTTACTTCGCTAAACACGGATTTATCAAAGCAGTTTTGATGTTTTTTATCTGGTGAATTCCAACGCCATTTCCCTTTGAGAATTCCTGCTGGAGCCGTTTGTGTTTTAGTCTGCTTCACCGACAGGATTTTTGTTGATAATGAAATGGCAAAAAAAATTCTAAAAACAAAAAGTTTAAGCGATTCGTGGTTGAATCCAGACCTGAGAAGTGCAAGTTTTCCAACCAAGGTCGCATGATAGCAGCGCTTTGAAAAGGTAGAGATAAACCATCGAAAAAAACGCTTTTTTTCTCAAAAAAAGCGGGTTTTTAAGAGAGTCGAAATACAATTTTTGAAAAGTTCGCAAAACTTTTACCAACTTAGCGTTGTTGTAAACTGCAAACAGGGTTTTTGTCATGGTCATCCTTGACAGTGTTTCTACTATGATTTGAGCAATGGCGACAATCTTTTGTGTCAGCATTTTTAACCTGCTGTTCTCGTTTTTGTGAAAGCAATCGAACATTTCATTTTATGATCTATTGTGGAAGCTACAAAGACCACACATTGTTCTTTTGTTATTCGACAGAAGCTTAACTTGCTTCAAAGCCGTATTACATTGAGACACCACTTAAGCATAGGCCAAAGTTCGCGCGCGGTGTAGTGCGTATTACTTTAAGCGCAATTAACAACCTAAGAATACTGTAGCCTATGTTTGTAAGGTAGACAGTTGGAAACTATTCGAGAGAATCGCGGTGATTACCGGTACTTCACTCGGATCTAATAATGAAGCTGCTCACCCAGCATGCCGTTAGAGGCGACTTTGGTTTCTGGCTACCCCCCATTGACAGTACGCTTTGATTTCTGGCTACCAGTCTGCGATTTGTATTCATAATTAATTCAAAAGAGGCTTTCACTTTTCTTTAGCGTCATCTTAATTGAGTTTACCTTGTCGACCATTATATAACTGTTTCACGCTGTGTCTTTATCCCAAGAAAGAAGAGGGAGAAACACAATATCCACAACATTTATGGTGATCTCATCGTGTACTGCAACAGACTTTTTTACGCCACAGTTTCTTCGGCAACTTTCTCGTGTGTATGACCTCTGGTCCAGGCCGTAAGGAGGTGCTGGTCCTCTGCGGTTCCATGGTCTCAAACTATGCCTCCGTCTCGAGGAAGGGGTAATGACGACAAGGTTTGTGCTGCGTCGTCTTCGCGTTGCGACTTCTGTAGTGCGTATAGTTACCATATATACTCATGTATAAGTCGAATTTCTGGGAGACGATTTTAAGGTAAAATTTTTGGGGTCGACTTATACATGAGTAATGTTTATGGACATGTTGCTGCCGAGTCGAATAGAATGTGAATATGAAAAGAAAACTCCGTTATTATACATGCAATATACACACCGCGGTATGAAGCTTTAACAAACGCTCAAAATAATGGTGTTTCACCATGTAAATGTTAAAGTTACTTCACACAATTACCGGTATCAAATATAAGTAAAAATACGTTATATATTACCAGTAAACAAGCTTACGACGGCACGCTCAATCATAACATGGCAGCTGCCATTGTTCCAGAATATTCCAGAATAGCGGAGTTGACCTATACATGAGTAATACCTATAGTAATGCATTTTTTTGTCTAAAAATACCGATCAACTTATACATGAGATCGACGTATACATGAGTATATACAGTATTTACTTTTCTTGTTCCATGGGATGAGACACACCATAAAGCAGTTATTTTCTGATTCACACCGCAAACCTAATCAAGATCCGGTGAGAGAAATCGTCAAGATACCGACATTTTTATTTAAATTCTAAATTGAAAACGTCAAGAATTTCAATAAAAATGCTTAATATATTGAGGTTGTTGTATATGTTAACGACTTGGAGGAGAAAAATTGCCTCTTTAACGAAATTCTATCAGTTAGAGCAAAGTGGGCACCTCTTCGGTAGTACTCATAGATGCAAATTGCAAACTGGTAGCCTCATCACCAAAAAGACAGACTGCAATTAGTAAGTACTCAAAGGTCGCTTCTTACGATACTGGAATGAGCAGCCACACGTTTTAAGCCGGTGAACCCAAGTGCCAACGTTTCTTCCCGCCAGCATCAACGCATTTTCGAGTCATTTTCGCCAAAAAACGATAATTGTTGGTTGTTTTTAACTTTTTACGTATGAACCTTCGGTTCAGTGAAGTGCAGTCACTGAAAATTTAGTGGCTCATACTGCAACAAAGTAGGCGCTGCTTGGTTTCGAAACTGGTTATCGACTTTCGAACAGTCGCGAGACAATTCGATGACGCCTTGAAAATTGTAGGCATGCTTTGATGCCAATTTTTAATTGCATTGAGCTACACAAACAAGAATACCAATACTTAAGTTCTTGCATTTCATTTTTATGTCATTTCCTTGGAATCAGCTACTTCAAGAGGCAGAAGTATTAGGTAGTTCTGAAAAATGAAACAAGTAGGTCAAACTAGCACAACTACGAGAATAGCCGGGGGTGTTCAAGATGCAGGCCCAGTTTCTTTAACCCGTTTCCTATGTGTTAAGCTATATTCGAGCAAAGCAGTAAAACTATTAAAGTGTAAATGCAGACAGTGACTGCAAATTGATTTCTGAAATTTTTCTTAAGCTTTCCATTTCATTAACATGCACGAACTAATTAAAACAAAAGTTGTAGTCAAAGTTAATTTTTTGCAACTTCAAAAAGAAATTTTTTCTAAAAATTGTTTACTCGTAAATTGGCTAATTTTTGTCAAAATTTCTGTTGTAATATATCAATTTTTTTACAAAATTTTTCTGTTGGTGTAGTCAAAAGTTTATCATGATCATCCAAAAATAAAGTAGTTGAGCTTTGTAAAACATAAAATATCTGGTTTAATATCTTACAAAAATAATTCTTTTGCTTACACTATGTGCATTTGGCAGTGGGCATTAGAAAAAATTTGCCAATTTCATTTTTAAGGCCCAACCGAACAAGATTTAGTTTACGCATCAACTTTACAGACCAATCAAATGTTAATTGCTGTATGAAAAACACATCTTTTCTAAACGTGTGCATTTAAAGGCAATAATTTTGAGAACTGTATTGGTTTATTTTTTAATTCTTGTAGACGAATAGAGATACGATATAATTTACTGCTTCTTTTTTTTGCAGACGTTTTCGCTACCGAGAACAAAACAAAAGATGTACCCTATTTACCAGGTATTTCACATAATTATTAAACCAACGTTCCATGCTAAAGCAGATATTCTTGTAGTACCAAAGCTTTTTGCACGAGAGCATCTGATATATCTCGCGATCGATGCTCTCATCTCGATGCTAAAGCCGAACGTTTGTGTTTGTCGAAAATTTGACGTTTAGACTATTTGGCCGTTATCTTGTTGCTTACTCGTCAAGCGTTCACTACGGTATCTCGTTTGTTTTATTTTGTTTGATACGACTTCATTTGCAGCAAAAAAAAAGCAAAAATGTTTTAGAATGCCCTTATCTTTATCTCAGCTCTCTTCCTATTGCCAAACCATTGTTTTCCACATTTCCCTCAGCTTTCGTCTTCGTTTGCTATCATTTACAAGACTTCACGTTCATCATGAAATCTAAGTTGTATTCGTTCATTTCTTTCATTTTCGCCTTCTTGCACCCATACTACTATTTACGAAATCTTCTCATGATCTTGTGCTCTCATGCCATTAAAGTGCAAATAAGTGGATTCTAGCTTTTATGTTTTTTCACGATTTTCCGTTTATCTGGTATTCAATGCGTTATCGCTGTTCAGAAACCCAGCTCCCGCTCTCTTGACGTTGCCCGCCTTCTCCTTCATCTGATCAAGACAACTCAACATGAAATAATCGTTGGCTGTGAAGAGATAGAAGATGGCAATCAATCTATATACATAGGTATGACACATTGGCAATGTGTCAAGTGAACAAGGGCGACGATTCTGTTGATCAATAATCTGACAATTGTGTATGCGAACCCCAAGATGGCTGCGTATTTTGATCTTGGAAAAAGACGCTTTACTTTGACTTTCTTTGTTCAGCGTATACCAACACGTACTAAATTAATAGAAAGTGATGGAATGCAATAAATCCTTAGCGTCGGAAACTTGGGAGCTCTGAAGCAGGTTTGAATGAGGCCCCTGAGCCTCCTTCATACTCGTGAAAGCTTTAAAACGTTTAATTTGTTCTCTAAGGTGCGATCATTGCTGAAGCTATAATGCAGTTATGTCCTAGGTTCTGATGATTGCAAGCCAGAGATCGATGTACTTTTGCGTAGAAGTTACGCCAAAGGTCAAGACTTGGTCACGTGGATGCAGGATTTGCTCCGAGTAAAACAAAAATTCGATGAAAAGGAAGATAGAAGTTATAAGGCAACTCTCACCCCCTCGCGCCGCCAAGTGGCTGGAATGTGGCAAGTTTTATTCGAACAAGGAGCTATTTTCCACGGTAAGGGCCGAGTAAAACTTTTGAAGAGTTGGTACAACGTGTTGCGATTTTCCCTTGCACACTTGTAAAGGTCCTGTAAAGTCAACGAATTTGCTATTAAATTCTTTTACAACATATTTGCTATGCTTTTATAAATCTTTTCTCCGAACCACTATTTTGATAACGCTTTTAGTTAGATCAAAATGAACCAAATTACGCTGCTTTTTTGCTCCGCTGTCATTTGCTTGATAGGCGAAAATAAATCTATAGCACTGCAAGAACCCAGATTTCAACTTCTGGCGTTCTGCATTCGTAGCGTATACAAATCTCAATCAATTTTACAAAGGTACTATTTGTCTTGTATGTTTATCTTCATAAACTAAATGTTGCAGTTGCGCTTTAACAGGAAATGACTGTTAATATGACTTTATACCTTAATCATCATTTGTTTTTGCTGCGAGATGATGACTAACTTTTTACAAACACCTTTTATACCGGGTCGAATGTCTGTGATGTCAATGAAGTTACTTGTAACAGTTTAATAAAAACCATCGAAAAGTTCAGGACGTAAGAGGAAGCAATTGGCCCAACCACTTTAAACTAGCTTGGGTGAGACGTGGCTTAATGACGTCATAACGGTTTTCTTAAATAAAATGTGCTGTTTTTGGCGATTTTCAACTGCGTCAGTTTTTTAGCGTTAGGGCGTATTTTAATTACAATTGCGTAAATTTTGCATGGTTATTACATTTAGTTCTCCAGGCTATCATTATTGCTAAGGGCAAAACAGGAGATCTGTGAATATCATTTTCAAAGTCTCTGGTATGACTCGACAAGGGAAATGAACCAAAGCAACAACATTTTTATTTTTCGTGTTACACTCTTCATTGTCAATTGCATTCTCATGTAACGGGCTGCTGCTGACTGGAAAGCAGCATAGTAGTTTACGACTCGATGGTAGTTTAACCTTTGACGTGATATGCTGCGCAACAACAGAAAAGTGCCAGAAAAAGGTCCGCTTGCGAAACAACTTTTGTATATATAAGTTAGACGGATGATGAGCTAGAAATTAGAACTTAGTCACGGCCAATAGCGTTGCTAGACTTTTTGCACATGTAGTGAATAGTATAGTAACGGCAATGCAGTTTAATGGCTTTGATATATTTTTTGTATCGTTTGTATTCTTTTCAGTAAAGCACGAAGAACAATTTGAAGATGCCGATTGTTATTATGGCTTTCATGAGAATGTAACATCACCAAGATCAAGCAAAACCAAATTGGCTCAAAGTTTAGACAAAAATGAAGAAAATTGTACATACAACATTGCACAAGTGTGTATTTACTGCATTGTTTCTTGCAAAGCTTATCAAGGCTTACTGTTTCATATACAATTAGAATACAAGAAAGTTGTTCTAAGTATAGCTGATTGTAAACTTAACGAGACTCACAGAAGTCAACAGTGTGCTATTTTCTTTCCTGGTTTTCAAAAATGAAACATTATGCTGTTTTTGGCGTTTCAAAGCTTGTAGGGTTTTTTTGCGCGGTGACCTATTTTGATTACGAGTAAATTTTGCACAGTTTATATCTCATTCTCCACATTAACCCCATTGCTGAGCGTCAATCAGATCTTTGAAAAACACGTTCGGTTAACCCTGCAAGACAGATTCGACAATTTAAATCACGCACACGATAACCAGACTCCTTGAAAAAATTTCCTACTTCCTTTCAGATGTGCTTTGTCTTATAAATAGGTTTTGGCTGCGTCTTTGTCGCCTCAAAAGCTTTCAACAATTTTTTAGCTGGTATGTTTTGCCTAAAAATACATTCCGCGCGCACCTTTCTTTTTGGCTGCGTCTTTAGCGCTTCAAAAAGGCTTCAAAAATTTGCCAGCAGGTGTATTTTGCGTAAAAATACAACCCGCGGGCACGTTTCATTTGGGGGAAATAAGCGGCCCTGGAAATTCATTGTTCGTCTCCTGCTATTCAGCCTCGTTGTTATCTCAATTAGTTTATTGTAGCCTACTTAACCTATTTTTTGCTTGATTTATTAAAGAAAGAGGCCTCGCAGCCTGTCAATGCCATGACGAATTCAATGTCCCGCTGGATTGAAGAACTGGAATTATCAGAAGCACTGACGTATCTTTCACAGCATTACCACGATGCACTTTTTCGCAAAGTTTTGAGAGAGCAGTGAGTTTTGAGAAATTTATGCTGTGAAATTTGTTGACAAAATACAGTATTTTTTCCTCCAATTCTTGGAAAATGTTGATCATATGTTATAACGTGCTTTCTGACCTGATCTCCTGGCATATTATATTGCTACCGCGAGAATTGAAACGAGCTTCAAAACATTACAACGCATACCCCCAAACAAGCCTTAAACTACTGACTTTCCGATAACGAGACGACTGCCTTTTGGCGTTAAGCTTCCATTACTCTGTTGATTTCAATGTGCTTTCAGCCCGGAAAAAAGAACTTCTGCTGAACTTGTTATGATTTACGAAGAAATTTTGCGAATAAAAGCTCTAGCCCATCTATCGGACTCGGTAAGTCAACTAATTTGTGCGGAAAGTTATCATGCGCTGAGAAGAGCAACCAGACCAAAAAGCTTGGTTGTTTAAAAACCAAAGACCGCGTAAAAGAGCATGTGATCTGTCGCAGACATTCACAGCAATAGCAATGCAAAGTTTTGAAGTATAATAGCCAGCTCTGCCGGCCTCCCCCGACAGGGCTACCAGTTAGTTATGTCGGATTAGAAATATTGGTTTAACCAGCTCAGTCAGCTTCAATCTACTCATGTTTTGAGAACAGTAGCGATAAGTTAAACGGTGGCGTTTCCCTTAATTCCAGTAGTGTACTTTGAAATAAGACTAATCTCACTACAAACTCTCTATTATTTCACAAACTTTATCCTTTCTTTCCAATCAATATAGGAGCACAAATTCAAAGTTGAGGATGGGCGCCATATTGGTTTTTGTTTTACGACTACAGAAATAAGTTATTTTGGTGTAGGCTTATTTCATGACTTTTTTGCAATCCCCTCGTAATGGTATTTGGGACAACCATTTCTTAGGCTGCATCTTTGTGTCTCGGTCCAGAGACAGAGCAAACGAAGTTATAACTCCCTCCAAATATGTTGCATCTAATCTCCCGCTAAGCCTCGTAACTTATTTTGAATTGAAAATTTTTCACCATAGACACGATTGTATATTTGATGATCCTGACTTATCTTATTGGTATTGACCCACTGACCTATTTTTTTTTTTATTGACTTCTCTCAAAGTTTGGAGTTCATAAACTATGCCCATAATACCGACCTCCCTACTTATAAATAACGACTGTGCTTACTTACAAAGAGCAAAGAATTTCACAAACTTTTATGCGTTCATTTGTTTAAGTGCTAGGGACATAAATTAAAAGTTGTGCAGCAACGCCAAAGTGATTGATGTATTTTTAGGAATAAAGCTATGAAGTAATTGACATACTCACAACTTTTCGTAATTGCAGGCTTAGTCGTAAAACTTTAAGCCTCTGGCTGTGCATGTGTAGTTTGTTCCCGGCATACATGCGACCAGGGGAGGGCGAAGTTACTCATAGCCTAGAGTCAAGCACCTGCAGTTGAGTTATTACAATAAGTTAGGTTGTGGCTTAACTTAATAACTTATCAACCAACAGGTTTTGTGCTAAAAAAGATGATTTTTTTTTAAATCCAGCAAAATTTCACAATAAAACTTGAAAAAATGTCATAGAGGTTGAGTACTTGAGCATGCGGCATGACTATACGGACAATGGTATTCTGACGTGGGATCCACCTACAGTTCAGCTTTATAATTTTCGTACTTGCCACTGCACTTTTTAAAAAATGGATATTTAAACTGTTATGATAGTAGTGTTGCACATCATTCTACTTAAATTAGCAGCATACCTGTAAAGGTTACACAATAAAAGAGGTAGTCACAAAAAAAGTTAGTACAAAAAGTGCTAGTAAAAAAATATCCAAAAATAGCTAGCCGCCCAAAAATTTAGTTCCGCAAAAGAGGTAGTGCTACAAAATAGCTCGCCGTACCCTAACCCTAACTTCGTGACCCTAACTCTTTTGAAACAAGCTCTTTTGTGGCCTAGCTGTTTTATGACTAGCCGTTGTGAGGGGACACGACCCGTAATGAGCTTTCGTATTTGCGTTTGCTTTCATAATGGCAGTGGATAGTAAGTACAGCTGCTGCCTGCTGCTGTTTTCACTAAAATGGTACAAGACAGCATTAGGATGAAACGAAGCTTTTTTGAAGCGTACATATAAAACTAGAAAAAATCAACTTAAAAAACGCTTAAGTGCTTAATTGCTTGTTGTGTCGTCGAAAAAGCTTAAATTGTTAATTACCTTTGTCTTAAGCACCTTGTTAATATCTCCTGAGAAAGCTTTCAACTGCATTTTTACGGTCAGCATTTTTTGAGGGAATAAAAAAAACGTTACTGTTAATCATTAGTTATTACGGCAAGTTACGTCCTAAAAAGGTGAAATATTTTGAAGTTGGTAAGTCGAATGCAGGCTGTCGTTTAGAAAAAAAAGTTTTCCTCTCTCGAGAAATAGGGATTTAAAAACTTATTTTCGATTGTGACGTCACCTAGGGATGGGAGTCAATTGTGTCAAGTTTCAGGTTTGCACGTCCTGTTGTTTCAAAGGAATTCATACAGACACACTGATAGAATTGCGCTTTATGGTATAAACGAGAGAAAAACAAAACGTCATTGATTTTTTCCAAATAACAATGAAGAATATTCCATTTTTTCTCAGACTATTAAATTTTTCGATAAACTAGAACTATCTACTCATTTCAAAATGTCTTTGCGTAGTAAGAATAGCAAATTCGGCTTGCTTTGCAAAATTTGAGTGCAACTTAATTTACCGTCGCTACAAAGCAGAAAAAATATCAAAAAAATACTGCACTCAAGTGGGAACTAAACTCATGACCTCCGAGTTTATAAGCCATTGCTTATGCTTAATAGACCAATATCGATGATTGCCATCATAAGCTCAATTTAATTCGGTTGCGACTGTACACTCTAAAGCAGTGTTTGCCAAACTTTTTTGTCTGTTGGCACCGCAAAAAAGCCAAACAAATTTCGCGGCACAACAGCCACATGAATTTATTCATGTTGATTGCGAGTAGCATTACAGGTGACATCGAGAAAGGTGATCACCTTTTATTTTCGAAGATCACTTTTTCGAGCGATATAACACGATCTCCGACGTTATCGACCATTACTTTGCGGCAGCATTTACTCAGTTTTTACTCGGAACACTGCTTTAGAGCATACTCAGAAGTATGTCTGTTTGCAAATGTGCTCAAAACTACAATCATTTGTTATCCGGAGGTGTGGCCGTCCCCCATTCTGCCACCGTCAAATCTTTAGAAAAAACTTTCGCATAAACTCCTTAAATTTTCTCTCAGAAACGCACTTAAAACGAAGTAAAAAACTTTTTAGATCTACGCTCAAAACATGGTAAAACTGCCCCTTGTTAAAAACTTTTGGCTCCGTCTATGGCTACCATAAACGTATATTTCCGAGACCCAACGAGCTAAAATCACGAGAATGCCCGCCCAGCATGTCCTGATGGCGATTTTCGTGCACTCGTCAATGACACTTCGCCTTAGTTCTAGGGCAACCCGTCTGCAATTTGTATTTGTGAAAAAAAATTTAAGTCGGTTTTACGTCATTTTTCCGGCATTTCGCAGACTCAGACTAGCTGATTCAATTTGTGTCTACCACTACACACTCGCTTTCGAACCAGACTTTTTACTGGAGCAACGTAGCACTTTAAATTCCGGATGCCCTTCCTGACGAATACCATCGGTGTTTCTATACAGTTTTAAACTTCAGACCTTTTGCTCTGAAGCCCGCAACCATACCACTACACCACGGCGACTAGGGGCAACCTGTCTGTAATTTGTATTTGTCACTGGTTAAAAATGGACCTATGTTCTGTTCTAGCCGGTTCTTGATTGAATTTGGTAGTGAACCTTAGCAGCCTTTCATGCTGCACCTTCATCCGTTGAAAGGGCAGAAGTAAACAACAGCAATAACACGAGTGTATTTTCTATAAAAAAACAGAACACTTTAGGGTATGTTTGTGAACGCGCAAATGGAGATCCCTATTGATACTTGACCACATCGATTGTGTAGCTCAGCAATTCCCAACCTTTTTTTCATCCGTATCCATTAAATACATTTGCTATTTCTAAGTACCAACTACTTTCCGGAACTTAGCTGATCCCAAATTACTAATAAAAATTTACATTCTGAAGTTTAAATTTCCCGTTAAAACATTTCCGATCTGCAGTTTTGTAAAAAAATAATGATAACAACGTACACATTTTGTGTAAATATACAGAAATAATTGTAAGTATCTATTTTTTTGTGATATGTTATATCAAATAGCGCCACAATCAACGTATATCGTCATAACCGACGCACGTCTCCCGTACCCCCTATCTGTTTTCCATGTGCTCTTAAGGGTACGCGTACCCTAGGTTGGGAACCGCTGATTTAGCGCATGATCATTTCATTTTTTTCACTTTTTGCTGTTAGGTCAAAAGGGAACTCGCTAGAGTTTTGAAATTTGAATTTCACTCCACACCAGGAACAACGAGTAAGTCATGTGAATTGTCACACAGTTTATATAGTGATTTTTGTAGCCTACCGCATCGTAGCACGACTATTCCCAAAGCAATAAAAAAATCGTAAATAAGGAAAAACACTTTATCGTTTGCATGCTGTTCTGATTTTATTTCGTCAGTGACCTGACGCCTGCCTTTGTTACATGGCGCTCTGTCAGCTAATAAAAAATTTATGACATATATTGAATCTCACAGAATTAACGCAACTGAAAAGATTTGCTCCGCAGTGAATTTGGCTTTACATTTTCATCACTTATGCAAGCTTTTTGATGTTTGTGACTTGGCTGTTTGTTCTAAATGTTAAAAGACCAAAGCAGTTGTAGGCAGCATTATGCCTGTGTTCTGCAATGCATCAAATTAGTCTATGTTTATTGATAAGCTGGACAACGCCAATAACATTTTTTCTAATACAATGGTGCCTGTACTGCCGTGTGATTCTCAACTTCTCGTTAAGCCCACACACCCAAAATTACTCTACATAGATACATTGTCATCAATTTTCTACTTTCTCCTACACTGTATCGTAATTAAGGTTTAAAAAAATGTTTTGATTGTTGAAAAATCAGTTTCGAATAAAGCATACTTTTTCTGCAGTCTCAAAGTTAACTCATAATTACCCTTGGAGTAATGTGCATTCGTGAGATCCTTTCTCTAGTATTTTGCATTTGACGTGATCAGTGGGATACGAATACCTTTTTGTGAAAAATTGAAGTTTTGCATTATCAACAAATTGTTTGTGACTATAGATATAAAGTGATTACCAGTAGAAATATACAACTTTCGATTTTGCTTTAGTTTTCAGACAAGGTGATGAAGGAACTTCATGGTACATCATTCTTCATGGTTCAGTAAATGTGGATGTTCTTGGAAAAGTAAGGATTATAAATGTTACATTAAGAAAAAGAGATTCGCTGAAATCCAATGCCGGCGACCCAAGCCGATAATGCAAATATAAACAACACAGCACCAAATGTTCTCTATCTTTACACTACGCAACCATTTTTTACTAGTCCGTGTTTCCGTTAAATCGTAGACATAAATCGATTGGTTTGCACCGTATGCAGAAAAAATTGATTTCATCGTTTTACTCATTCATTTGGTTTCCATTCAGAAAAAAAACAAAAAACAAAAGTTGCCTAATGGTAACTACAAAATAGCATGCAAATGACTGTGGGCTTCTGCGCCACTGGCAAACACAGAACTTACTGTCAAACTCAAGATTTTTAGCTTTGTGTACATGACGTAACTGCTATTATAACCTATTAGTTAACGTTATAATTATATCCATCTTGTTCGAAGCTTACGTAGTTCATGACCTGTTTTACGTCATTGTTATTGCGTCACAATTCTCTAAGAAGTGCTATAATATTAGAGGGCAGGCGAGTTTTTGAACTACTGTAATTTTCCAAATAAACTTTCGACTGTAAAGCCTATCGCTTGACATTTATTTTTATTCACTTCATGCAGTTTTGTAAACTACCAAGAACTGTAGTGGTCATGTTAAGACTCATCCACTGACACAATGAGAGACTGGTGAAGCATATTTAATGTACAAAGCCTTCTTAATTTGTACTGGGCTTGGTAGGCTAATAGCGAAGCGTTAGACAATGTTTAAAGTAGCTCATGTGGATTTCGAACTCTTACTTGTTTAATTAAGTGCTAGAGACTGATATGCGGCTTATCCACTTAGAAATATCAAACGTTGTTCAGACAGCAATTAAATTCAGTTCCTAACGTATAATAACTAAATGAAATGATTAAATCGATATCCCATTTCGCAGTTACCGGCACACCCAACAGAATATTGGTCGATTTGATATGATCTGTGCATGTCTATAGCACTGTCTGGCATGCTTAATAAAAAGACATTACTGCTACACCTGGTTGTGAGCACCTACCGCTTTCTACCGCATAGGCAGCGCTCATGCCGTTGCTAGAGAGGTAAGTAGCCCCCAAAAATTTGCCCTTTTTCAAAAGTTCTATCTCGCCCCAAAATTTTGGACTTAAAACAGTTCTGAGTTTTGATGATGTACGAGTAAGCACAACAAGAAAAAAAGTAATTCTTGTTCCATCCTTTTTTTTGTCAGGCTACGTTCCTGACAATACTGCGTTTTACTTTTGATTAACTTTACTTTTAAATCCTCCTGCTAATTAAATTCTAGTCAGTGGTCATTTAGATTAGTCACGTAGTACCTTTCCATTGCTTATTGCTAATTCTGTTATGCTTTTTGGCCTACCTGCGTCATCAAATATCAAACAAACCGGAAGAGAAGTCACACAGTAAATGGAAGATGAATAGTGATATTAGCAAGCGTTGAAACCAAATGCGTAGCACGATGATGCTCCTTGTACAAGCACCTTGAAATAAAATAAGCGCTGTGTCTGCCCGCACTTTCTGTATACGCTTGAAGAAAGGTTATTTGTGTTTCCGTTTTTTGTTCTTTTTTTCATAAAAAATTTTCTAGTTGCTAAAATTACGCTCACAAATGCATCTTGCCCATTTTAAGATCAATACTCTGCTGGCCAAAAGAGATTGTAAGTCGAAGCCTGTTTGCACTTTGAGAAACGTGTGACAATCGAAGCTTTTTTTTAATATCAACATATTTTTAATCTCCGGACGCGGGAAAACCTTTGAAATTATGCATTGAACATTGTGTGTTCAGACCTGCTTCAGAGTTACCAGTACTGCTGGCACAGTCCGTTTCTACCACAAGCCTGCAACCAAGTTTTTGAGATATCATTTGGCTTGCCATCTTGCTCCAGTGGAAGAGCAAAAATTGTTATGGTATCGCTCTGTGGTCAAAGGTGTATTTTGATGTGGCAAAGTGTTAGCCTCATTCACGCCCCTCCCCCCATGAAAACGTGAACAAAGCTGCTTTGAAAAGTGTTTTGCGCTCGGATGCTTCAAGACTTTCATGATAATTTTTCTCTGTTGACCTGCCCCACTTTTTCGTGGAAAATAGTCGTTTAAACGCTGGTCTGGTTGTGCTCTTGCTTTCAATTTTAGATCTCTTTTTCACTATTTTACAGTATCACCACGCCTGTAGTAGCTAATTGGATCTTTCTAAAGTCTTTACTACTTGTAGGGTGTTGTGTGTGTCCTGAAAGAAGGTGATGATTTTGGCGATCTTGCGCTGGTGAACGACGCACCTCGATCCGCCAGTATTATTGTCGCAGAACCCAATTGTCATTTCGTAAAAGTTGACAAAGTTGATTTTATTCGAATATTACAGGTACGTAGTGAAATATTTGTGCTCTGCAGGTGGCTATTATGTTCTATAACTTTTATCTATTCCTATAGATTTTCTGGTCACAAAAAGCTCTGGTTATGCAGAGAACATTTTGCATTCGAACCTGCTTCGGAGTTATTGGTACTGAGAGTTACAGTGTGTTTCTACCTCTAACTTGCGACTTAAAGCAAAAAGAACTGCCGCAAATTTTCCCAAAAATAAATCTCATCTTACTGAGCTGAAGTTAAGGCTCACAACGATACTTAAAAGTAGCTTTTAGGGATCTTGTATTTTAGGATGCTGTTCTCGAAACTTTAAAGATCGTGCGTGTAATGCCCATGAGTAGTATTCAAGCCACAGTACTCACTGAGAATGTTGTTTTCTTTTTCTATAACTATTTAATTCCAGATAGCCACAATAAATAGGAATATTAAATTTAAACAAAATCCTGTTTACTTATAGCAGAAAGAAGAAGTAAAAAAGAGTCACGTGTTTGCATTGTTGCCACTGATTATTCATGTTATACATATTATTAACACAGTATAGGTGAGTAATCACCATACCCGTTGGTTCTTGGTTGCTGTGCTTATGAAAATAGCATGTACTCGTTGCACAATCGGTGATAAAAAAGTCAGTGTACTACTGGCAAGTTCTATAAGCGCATCTGCACACTTCATTTGTTGTCATTGCCGATTCAACCCTCGATGTACTATGAGTTATTCCCAATCGTTCTGTTATTAACAGAGTTCCTCAGTGTCCTAGGATTTTTAAAAAATCTTGAAAATTGTTTATGATAATGAGACGTTGGGGCCCTCGTTCACCTCTTTCGGGGAATGCTGCACTTGATGCAAGATTTTCAAGTTTTTCCGTGCATAAAACACGGAATAGAATGAACAACAAGTAGTATGTGCCACCATATCGATTTTCAGAGGCAAATATTTTTCTAACTCTGAATTCGTGTTTCTTCAGGACGTGGAAGCGAACACAGTTCGCCTTAAAGAGCATGGAGATGATGTGCTGATTCTTGAAAAAATCCGCTGTCCTGTTCGAACTCCCAGTGATAAAACTGACCCCCTGTCACCTACAGAACATAGTACCCGTAATGGATCAATGCGCCAGTCTTATCGCTTCTCTGTGACCGCAGGTGATTAAAGATAATGGGAATATTTGTAGTTTAGAAAACATGAAGTACACTTAATTGCATAAAGATATACTTTTTGCTTCGTAATCCAAATTATCGAAGATTTTTTTCCACGGCTACTCTAAAGTTAAATTTTGACCTCTGGATTAAATAACGTGGTATTGTTACAAGATATTGTTTGACATAATACAAATATGTTTTCATTGTTTTCTGGCTTTGCTTTTAATGATGTAGTTTTTTTAATTTTCAGGCACTCCTCAGGGTATTTTAGAACATATTCTTGAGTACTTGCAACCTTGGAAAGTTACTGCCTACGATGAAACTCTGGAAGATTTTGTACTAACTTACATTGTGTTCATGAAGAGTGAAGTTCTGTTTGATATTTTGTTGAAGAATTACCGTTCTGAAGATGCCATTGGCATTCCCTTTCAAAAGTCAATGAAGAGAAAAGTGGTTTATTTTGTTGTTAGATGGAGCCATATTATAACATATCTCAGAGATGGAGATAGAGAAGCAGAAGAATTTTTACAAGTGAATTGACGTTTATTTTACTACAGTACATTCAAAGATTAGAATTTTTGAAAAATACCATTTTTACTGCAATAACTTTGCTGTTTATAAAATTTACCAGTCTTTTTTTCTTGAGATCGGGTGTAGCAGGAAAGCAGCAAAGATCCTAAAATTGGCAACTCCACCGGCCTTTGGCAGCATAATTTGAATCTGGCTTTTATACTTAACGCCATTGCGGGTTTGTATATGCCTTTACGAGATTCTCTGAAAGGCTGTTAAAGATGAAATATTGACATTAGAAATTTGAAAACGAGATCTGCGTCTCTTCTTGACGCCTGGAGCAAGTGGCAACCTGGTCTGTTGAACTCAAGCTGCCCTTTAATAATCGAATAATCATGGGTTCAAACCTCACTATGACTGCGCAATGGTGCTTTTGAAAATGACTGGGTAGATAAGTTTTTCTGCTCTGCAAATGCTAATGAAAAGTATTTGTGTATTCATAGTATACCAAACTTTATAGTAACACCAAACTTGGAAACTCGAAATAGCATTGAACAATAGATTGTCTTTTGCGAAGCACCATTGTTTTTGAAGTGTTTGTATCATGAAATGTATCACAAAAAAGACCCTCCATTCAAAACTTGCCTTGATGTTTAGTGAATTTTTGCGCAAAATTAATAGATTTTCATCACAGGAACTTGAGGAGGAAATTAAGTTTGATTGCTCAGAAAATCCAGACTACGTCGAGCTCAAAACAGAATTTTCTAAGTTGTACCAGTTTAAGAAAAGGTAAAATTATAATGATTCAGTAAATGAATTCGATCGTTAAGCTTTATTATAAAGTGATTAACTTCAATAACTTGTTATAAGTACCATGCTAAGTAATTTTTTAAAAAAGGTTTACGTAATTTGGAAAATATTTCTGCGTTTGTACTGTAATTTTTTTAAAAAGTTAGTTATTGAATCGTAAAGTTGCTCCATACATCAAAGTAAAAAAATTTAGCTTTGCTTGATGTAACAAATGTTTGAAGTATTTTTTTTGTATTTAGGGCTGAAAGTTTGGCAAATAATAATGGAGAAAGTTCCAACGATTCCTATCTGATTGTTGAGGAAACTGTGAAACGACTTCAAGCTGCTGGAAGTAAAAGTGAATTACAACGTCCCATCCGAGAGACTGATAATGTACTTATGAAGATCTACAACCGTGATAAAGAATATACTACCGTGAAAATGCCGTTGTCATCCACTGTGAGTTCTACAATTCACGGCTTGTCATGAACCGATTCGATTGGCTAGTGTAGCTAAACGCCCTTGCGGCATAACCCTTAAATTTACAATTTTTCAATTCTCTAGAAAGTTGTTTTACTTCGTTTGTTTTTAT
The DNA here is from genome assembly GCA_963675345.1 of Trididemnum clinides. NCBI lineage: Eukaryota > Metazoa > Chordata > Ascidiacea > Aplousobranchia > Didemnidae > Trididemnum > Trididemnum clinides. Next base: position 22,339,533 of record OY776301.1, read on the forward strand.
GATGACTGCATAGTTGCACCTTTGGAAAAACACACAATAATTTTCTCTGCCTGCGGGACCAATCGATCAATCTGTATTCAATTCCCTTGTCGAGTTGTACCAAAGACTTTTAAAAAAAGCATTTCCAGGTCTCCTGCTAGGCGCTAAGCATTAGAAACAATGTAGGGAACGAAATACGAGACCGAATTCGCTCAGCCATGAATCAAATACATTTTGGCTTAAAAAACAGCTGGAGTAAAAAGGTCTACAAACGTATCATATTTCATGGTAACAAGCAATGAATGCATTAGAAGCTGTTGGCGTACTCCGAAAATTTATAAAGAACTCCCAAGACTCTTAAGCACGACTTCTGCATCGAAATATGGGGCCACTGTCGCTGCTATCCGACTAGTCTGATAAATAAAAATGCTATTTGATGGGCCTACAGTAATAAGGCTGTTATGTAATGCATCCTTGTTTGTTGCTAATTGGTTACGTTGACCAACAATCTATATTTTTCCTTAGGCTGAAGAAATCCTTCAAGCAGTTTCAGAAAAAACAAAAAAGCCTTCGGACAATCTGAATTTGTTTGAAATTCAAGAAAATGGAGGTAAGTTGGCTACTTTCTGCTTACGAATAGTTGTGCTTAGAAGGGGGGATATTGATGCCTTAAATTTACCAAAATGCCTGAAGTCTTACTCTTATAGCAAAAATGTTCCTTCTGAGAACCTGAAAAACTTTTTGTAGCCTTTTCCTCCATTAGTTTTTCTTGGAAAAAGATATTCGAAATTTGACTATTAAAAACAGCCGCATATTGATTTTTTGCAGATATCATAACAATTCGAAAGCATCAACGTTCAGTTGTTACTTCACTTGCTTTGAACAGCTTTTTGTCCATCGGTGAAGAAAGCGAAATAAATTCATTGGTTAGTCGTTTGTCAGCTCAAATGCAGCCAGCTTCTTGATACTGAAGCAGAGGCGGCAAACTGATAAATTTTTTTGACACGATTGTTAAATTTTTACACGACACGATTGTTAAGCTAAATATTTGATAAATTTTTTTGACCTGCCCTGTCCTAGCTACTATATTTCTCAGTGCAACGGAAAAACTAATTATCTAATAAGGACGTATTTTGTCTAGTGCAAGTGGCTTCTACTTCACATCAAATAAAAAGTGGCCATGCTTACATAGTTTTATTGTGTTTGCCGTGAAATTATGGCCTGACCTAAGAAATTGTGGATTCTTTGATTGTGATAGGATTCTTCCAAGGGCAGAAACATGCCTCCCTCCTCTAATGCCCGCAGCTCTAAAAAACTTAAGTTAAGGGTACTTCGTATAGAGTGGCAATTACCATCAAATGTTACTCCATCAAATTGAGTTTGAATATGAAGGGACCTCCTCCCCAGGCATATGTAGGATTTACGCTGGTGGTGAAAGAGGAGGGGGCTTCAATACATTCTTGGCGCGCTACCGTTATTCACTTCAATTACAATAATTTGTATAGTGCAAACCTGAGACAGCAACTCTATTAGTTGATTACCGCCTTCTTGAATCTGTCAGTTCGTTAGAGATTGCGTATCACATCAATCAGTACGACTGGAAACTTGTCAACAACGTACATGCGGTAAGTGCCGGTAGCCTAAATACATTGGGATTGGCTAAAACATTTCAAGCGATTTGCCGTAGTATTGAAGAATTTTTTAGCTCGTTTGAGGGGCGATGATGCTATCTGTAAGGTTATCCTCGTGAGGGCAGGGGCACTTTTAAGATTTGATCAGTCAAACCGTGACAAAAAAGCGTTTATTAAACATTGCGGAAGGTTTTGCTTAATTTGATTAATCTTTTAGCAGAAATATAAATTATATCCCTATTTTTTGGTGTTCTAAGGTTTAATAAAAATCTTTGCAACGAGATGCCTGATCACGGCACCATTTTCTGGCAAAAATCCGCTTCGAGAATTGCACTTCTGGCTTTCAGAAAATCTTTTTTTGAAGATTGTTTCGTGGAATGCGAAGCTTAAAAATATTGGCAAAGGGTTTGTGCAAAGCCGTGGAGAAAATAAACCCGAAGAATCCTAAATTTTCAAGAGTCTAAAAAATCTATTTTTGCACCTGTACCTTGCAGGACGATTTCCTGAAATGGGCATTTTGGGGTAAATAATGACACGAAGTTTTTTTTTGAGATTGCCTATGATGGTAGCCAGTAGCCACATATTGAATCAGGGCACATTTCGTTATTGTGTTTCCAAAATACCCCAGCTACAGGACTGTAAGTATCCGTAAATTTCTCTTTCAACGCTACTTGATAAGCAAACAAAGCTGAAGACTACTGGTCTAGGAATAGACGGTTGATCTATTTTGACACTGTTGTACTCTATTGGAAACCTTTTCAAAATACGAGATGTACAATATGAAGACGTTTTCTAGGACAAAGCTTTAGTTTAAACTTCCAAAAGAATTTGTTAAACAGAGCCCTGGATAACTATTTCGTGTTTTCAATTCTTTATGTCGGTGTCATTTTACCTAATTAACTATTTGACAAACCCATCTATTTTGCTTTAGATGGAATACATTTACAAAATATTTGGTGTTCAAAAGTTCCAAAAATTGACTCCCAACCTTGATATGTTGGGACGTCGTTTCAATCAACTTGCTTACTGGCCTCCAACGGAAATTTGTTCTTGTACTAACCTCCAGAAGAGAGCGCTCACGCTTCGCAAGTTTATCAAAATTGCTCAACAGTAAGCATCAGTCGCAGGCTTTTGTTACAATGCGATAATGAAAAAATTGCGCTATGGGCTACTAAACACATGAAATTGGAATATCAAATCCGGTTTAAAACTGCAATTTATGGTCGTTAAGCGCTTTTCTAAGGCACAACAATAAGGAATTGATGCAATCATCAGCAACTTGACTGTGGATCCACTTCCTTGTGGTACTGGGGTAGGATTTTCTGTTTGCCTCTTTTCCTCCTGGGGATGAATGTTCGGATTGAGACGGTTATCCGGGTTTATATTGCTGTCACTGTCAAAATTAAATCTGGGACAAAGTATTAATTCACTAACTAGTCATGACTACCAAATGTAGACTCGTAGCACCACCAGTTACACCTCCAAGGTGGGCTGCCATTGGTGGATACCCAAAAGTTGCAACGTAAAATAAACTGGGTGAGCACCATCGCAGTTTTAATGTGGCAAATCACAGATGAACTAGCGCAGCGGTTCTCAAACTATGTGTCGCTACGCACTGGGGCGTCGCTTTGATTTTTCAAGGACGTAGCGGGAGCCTCCGAATCTGCTGATGTGTCTCCCTGCAATAAAAAAAGGGCGCATGACTTGAATTGGTTGACTTGATCACCAAAAATAAAAGATCATCAGCTCTTACGAACGTTTAAACATATCGAATTCGGCAAGAATGATTACCAAAAATTTTGCTGAGAAAAAGGTGCGTTACAAAAATGGACACCAGATTGTTCAAACAAAGTCCATCTAATAACAAAAACAATTCTACCGAACAAATATTAAACTGAACAGATAGACCGACAGTTTGCAGTACGGTAAGCAAAAACATCAGTGTGTTGTGTAATCTGGTGCGCCGCAAGTTTTTCGAATACATTGCATAGAAAAAAGTAGAACCGCTGGGCTAGCATACCGTTTCAAGTGTAGAGAACTGTAGACTGTGTGATGCTGGAGTGTGGAAAGAAAGTTTAAAATACAGGGTGTTCCAAAAGTCTTGGGCACATTTTGACGTTGAATATGTCAAAAATTATTAAGGAAATAACAATGCATCTGATATTCTGAAAGCTTGCAGTCTCAAGTTTTTTATAGAATGTTCAAAGATGTTCAATGTGAACACCGTTAGTCATACGCCACACATCAAGCCGATAGTCAAATTCCTGCTAAAATGCGTTCCAGCATTGTGTCGTGTATGGTTGCAAGTTGCAACAACTTCCGTTATTCGGCCTTGAGATCAGCTACATCTTTTGGAAGGGGGAGGCGCATAGATCAGTGCTTTCACGAAACCCACAAAAAGAAGTCGCAGGGTGTGACATCTGGAGACCTAGGATATCAGGGCAAAAGAACGCGATCATCAAGTGTCGCAGAATCAATTTTTGAAAGTTCAAGGACACAAAACGCTTTTTCTGGTTGAGTGAAAGCAATTGGTGGATCTAGATTATCTTAGTTATTTAAGCTTCATGAAAATATATGAAAAAATTATCAGCATGACAAAAAAACTCAATGAATTTAGCAATCAAATGACAACAGTTTCACTCAACTACCATTCATAGATCAGCAGAAATGAGGACTTGAAATGTGCCCAAGACTTTTGGAACACCCTGTACATCAATCAAAAGTTTTTGTGTTTTTTCAGCTTGAAGTCAAGCCAGAATATGAACGCGTTCATGGCAATTATGATTGGCATTGGGAACCAAGCCATCAGCAGGTTAACTGCTACTTGGGAAAAGCTGCCTACCAAGTACAAGAAGCTGGTTCAAGAGTTTGAAGCCATTTTGGTAAGTTAATTAAATTGTGAATCAAATGACATTTTACTGAGAATTTTTTTTGTAGGATCCATCAAGAAATAATAGAACTTACAGGGTCCTAGCATCTTCACTAGAACCTCCTTTCATTCCTTATTTTCCGCTTTTGATGAAAGACATGACATTTCAGCATGAAGGAAATGACAACAAAAAGCAGAAGCTGGTCAACTTCGAAAAACTGGTAAGCAAAGTCAATAGAATTTGTCGCAAAAAAATCTTTCCAGCAGTTTTATCGAAATTACAGAAAAACAGATATGTTGCCCAACCTTCCGGAATTTGGCCGAAATATAAACTTGCGTATTCATGATTGCTGCATTAAAGTAGGCTATAGAAGTTTTAAGCCAGCTATTTTCTTTGCAGCACATCATCAGTTCCAATATCAAGACAATTGTTCGAGGCTGCAGTGACAATTTTGGTAAGCCAATAACTGAGTAACACTGTGATGCAATATGATTCGATTCTAATATTCAAACAATAAGATTCTGAACAGTATTGTTTCAGAAAATGCGTTATGGAGTGTCCAGCTTGGCCTGATCTTCTCTAAGCCACTCTTTTGGTTTCCCTTTCTTTCAGGGCAGAAGGCATGAAACACTAACTATACGATAATGGCTTAAATATTTTTTTTTCAGAAAACCACTTTATCACTTCTTCGAAAACCTCCGGCGAAACCAGGACTTATGTGAAAAATTTAAGGGTAATCACAGATCAAAAGGTGCTAAATGAACTTTCGGCACAAATCGAACCAAAAAGATGATTTTTAAGTCATTAAACCAATTCCATACGTACTATTGCTTAAGTGTTAAGTAAGTACTAAAACAAGTGAAATTATTGCCGCATTCAAGGAAAGCGTTTGGCCCTGTTCATATTACCTCTTTTCTTTCAAATTATTCAGTTTATTAATACTTTATCGAGCATGGGCAAGCCGCCAACTGGAAATGCCCCATGGTGAACTCGCCTCTTAAGTAAAAGCAGTCCCAACATTTGAAACGCATATCATGGGTTCGCACAAAAATAGTTGCAATATCAAAGTCTAATTACCGTTCAAGACCTTAATTTTAAATAAAAAAGTTAATTTTCTATCTTTTGAAATTTTCTGCCAGATAAGATTTTCTCTCTGCCCCAAGATATTCTAAATTTCTTCTTGGCACCAGTATTTTACTGTTTATTGCTTTTTTATCTATTTGTATTGTGTTTCACTGATTTTCTGTTTAGGCCTTGCATATTTTTAAATCAATGTAAATACTGTTTCGATTCATATTTTTATTGCTGTTTTTATTTTAATGCAAATAAACACTGTCGTGATATCTTTCAGCAAAGTTCTACTTTGCAAAGCACACGCCATATACAAATAACAGTTTTATTGTAGTTGAAGTCGTATAGACAGCAATTAAATAACATTCGCTTTGCAGAAGCCTTTACTTCCACTCTTGTTAGTTTCAAGCGATAAATTGTACGCCTCGCCACGGAGTTGACTTCTGAGGTTAGATAAGAATAAACTGAAACAAAAACACAGCTACTTACGCAAACTTTTTCATAGCACTGTCCACAAGCTTCTTACAAACTTGTTACATTACCCCTATCCTACATGCTTTCTAGCCCACTCAAGCAGATAACATGTTAGTAATTATTTTACTCGATGTGTCTCAATTTAAAATAATAGGAAGTACATCGGCAGGATTCAGTAGTTAAGTAGCATAACCTCAAATAAAATGATTGACTACACAAGACGTTTAAAGTTTCACGTAAATCCTACTAATATGCTTCCAAAAATCTGCCTATTTGCAGTTGGTAGCAGCTAAAATCCTCGTCTCAAAGACACCGATGGTTTCAGTTGGGGTCATTTACGCAGGACCAATGCCCTACACAACCTTTTCAAGTACCGCTTGGTACCAATGTATTCTCCAGCACGAGCTACCGCATTAATGGGAAGTCAATTCATAACGAAGATGCTCTGATGGTGGAAATAGAGCAGTCTGCTTTGACGAAATGCAACGCTAGCTATATTTGCAGCAATAAAGCAATCGTCAAATGTTGTAGACAAGCTTTATCTACGTAGGAGAAAAACATTGCTTTAATATAATATTATCGATAGGGTGCTTGAACTGTTGCTTTCCAATCTCCATGCGCTAATGTATTTCATATCTCACTTTTTTTGAAAATTTTTTGCAGTTTACTGTCGCATCATAATATAACGTTTCGTCTAGTAAATACTACCCAAAGGTAAGACTAACGAACGGATTAGTGCTTGGCGAAACACGTACAAACGTCATATTGAAATAAATCAAAAACGTTTTTGGCAGCTAGTATTTTCAGATGTAATTCTAGTTGAGTAATGCTCCTAACTTTGGATGCGTGCAATCGCTGCCACGTGAAAGTGTGTGAGCACCGATACTACCGAGCTGCAAAAATCAGCAGGCAATCTATCTTGAACATTTTATATGAAACCATTAGGCTTTCGGCTCATTATACGGCCCTCATCACAGAAACAAAATAACATGCTAACGCTTTCACTTAAAAAAATTGAGGTAAAAGAAAAGCATAACAGAGCGTAGCATCTCCAACAGCAGGTTATACTTGAAAATCAATAAGGCCGTACCTACCGGTCACGCATAGAACTTTCCAGTTACCTACGGGCTAGTAAACGATGTGTTGCCAACCTTCGTCTGCCAAGCACTGCCACTGACTGACTGCGCAGTCACAAAGACGATCAGCAATATTGTAATAAGGCCGTACCTACCGGACACCCAATGGACTTTCCAGTCACCTACGGGCTAGCAAACGATGTGTTACCAATTTTCGTCCGCGAAGCACTGCCCCTGACTGATAGCGCCGTCACAAAGACAATCAGCAATATTTCAAAATGGTAACTACATATAAAAAACTAGTAGTTGAACATTAACAGCACATAAATATGATTCTGTGGAGGACCATATGTAAGTGGACAACGTTCAGCTTGACCTAAAATGTTCAACATATCGTCTGTTGATTATTGCAACTTTGTGGCATAAGAAGAGTAACTCAATACCAACATTTAATATATAAAGCGCAATTCTGTGTGTCTGTTTTAACTCCTCTGAAACTGCTAGAGGTACAAGCATCAAACTTGGCACGATTGATCATCACCCCGTGGTGAGTGTCATAAGGGTATTGGTGACGTCATGAGGACGTCATGATCAAAAATAATTTTTTTAGAAATTGCATTACTTAACGAAGGACAACCGCTTTTTGCTCAAACGAAAACCAGCTTCGGATTTACCACATTTCAAAAACTTTTATTTGTTTTGGGTCTAAAATGACGTCACCATCAACGATTCATCGCACAATCTGTTCTTTGTTTTTTTCAAAAAGTTCCAATGGCACAAGCGCGATTAAACGTTCTTTCGGAAGATATTGATAAGGTGCTTTCGATAAAAACAACCTTACAACAATTAAAGCCTATTTGACAATGCTACGAGCAATTCTTTATTTGAGCACTTTGAGTCTTCTGCATTTTTTCTTCTCTATTTCCCTTGCACGCTTAAATTGGCTCTATGATGTCATAATATATCTCGTACGATTAACACAAATCTTCGCTACCGCAGATCATATTATCAAGATGTTTTGAAAACTTGCACCCTTTTTGCAAAATCAGTTTACTAGAAAACTGATTTGGGACCTAATTTCTCAACTGATTTTCGAACTTTTTCTAAAAAATTAGAGGTTACTTCAAGGCGATTCCGATAGTATACAATATGTACAATTAAGATTCGTTTTTATACGGAAAAAATTGAACTTTAAGACCAGTGGTGTAACTTTTTACCTCTTCCGAAAGTAGTGAGTTCAGTAAAAACAGGTGACTTTAATACAAAAACGTTATAGTAAAGTACTAACAATTACTGTTCTTTGAAAGCTTACGAAATTTCCTTTCCAGCAATATGTGACTCCAATTACTTGAGGCTAACAATTAGTTTATAATGGCAGATCAAAAATTGGTTGCCACACATGATGTTTCATTTTTGGTCGAACAATTATCCTGCTAGAGCTAACAAACTTGCAATTGTCAGACAGAGTTAGCTCTTTGGTGCATTTTGACTACTTTTCCTCACTAGCGTGGCTCTTTTGCATTTTATCTGTCGACGTTTTCAAATAGATCAATCAAAAACTGAAGTCTCCAAATGTTTATGAAATGTTGTCTATCGGTTAAAAACACACAAAATTGTAGTGCCTACATTTCACAAAATCGCAATTTCTAGAAAGACTATGCCCTTTGGTACATTTTGGGTAATCTATCTCGATAGCATGGATCTTTGGCATTATCAATCAAAATATTCAAAAAGATTCATCGAAAAATGAAGTCTACAAATTTTAATATGTAGCTTACTTCAAGCAAAACACTTGGTGATCACCCAAGAAAAAATCGAGGAAGTAAAGATGGTCTTTTCTTATGGTTTGCAACAAAATGTAAGTGTCGAGCTACATATGATTTAAATGTTGAAGCAATTTCCTTTGCAATTGGGCAATGCTGCCACACCAGCCAGCTGATTTGATGACCTTAACCTCGACATTATCAATGGGAGGCCCCCGCTATTGCTATCACTGAACTATGAGTGCTTCATTTCGAATTAGTTTGCTCTTTGCATGGCGGTGTCTATGCCAAGCCCAAGGAACATGCACACAGTCAGAGACGTTAGTTCATATTAATTCACCTCAGTAACGAAAAAGTAGTAAGTAGCGATCCTAATAATAATGGCTCAAAACGCATTGTGAGGTCATAATGTTAAATGCCATCGCAATGCTTGCCACTACATAGTGAGAATAGCAATAGACAGCAAAATTATTCATAACATTTTGATAACAAACATAAATGGTACAGCCTACTACTGATATTTGTAATTGCAAGGATATCCGTACAAAACACTAATCTTCAATCAGAAGTAGGGAGGTCTAGATTAGGGGCAAAGTTAAATGTAATAAATATTAAAGTCTCAAATTTAAGTAAAGATCAAAATTGCACATTAATAGCATCAATCTGTAACACTGGATTAAGAAGGAATGTTTTTGTTGAAAAAGAGCGTAATAGGCACCTATTGCAATAGGTTGTATGACTTAAAGAAAAGCCGCAGCCCCTTATCATGCTATGGCCGAATTAAAGTAAATAGCGCAGGCAAAATTCTTAATACCACATTAATACGAAAAAGGAAATGTTACTAAATCATTTCGTAGTTGCTCTCATAAATGTTTGTACTGTAAAGCTGGCGCAGCTGCATTAATTGATAGCTTTTAAATCGGCACGGGTGATAATGTGCCCTGCCGGGGTAAAATCGCACCATACTTAGAAGAAACATGTTTTCTATTTTGCTTGGTAATAGTTTTACAGAGCTACCGGAATCAAACCTGAAAATTTGGGGAAAGCAAGAACTTATTTAACTTCTATGAGCATAACTAGCAAGGAAAAATGAATATGAACGACAATAAGTAGCTAGCAGGGACTTGAGAAAGTTTGAGGCGAAATTAAAATTAACAAAGTCAATGTGTTAAATCGCACCACATGAAACAAATTATTGGTATTTAGTTTTCTGATAGCTGTATAGAGCTACCGAAATCAAACCAAACATTTGGGGAAAAGCAAGGACTCTTTTAACTCCACAGGGCACATCAAGTAGGGAGAAAAAAATATGCTACATAATGCGTAGCCAGCAGCTGTGTGAAATCGCACCCCACGAAAGAAATTTTTGCTATTTTGCTTTAGAATAGCTTAAAATCAGAAATGTGATCCCTACTTCCTTAGTACGGAAAACGCAAGGTTTCCTTGGGTTCGTGTCAGCAATGAACAGAGCTCATAGACCTAAGGCATAGCCAGGATCTTGAAATGAGATATTCTATTAGGAAAAGGCGCACAAAAAGTCGTGAAAATCTAATGTGCTGAAAACACATAAACTTTTGGTAACTCTTCACACAAGAACTTGATAGGAGGAGCAGACCTGGCCTGCTGAACCGACACTTCCGATATTGACGTTACTGATGGGGGCTCTTGTGTGTGTGTGGTTACCCCACCTCTTCCTCGGGATGGAGGTACGGCATGCCGTCAACCTAATTGAATTAGGCTATGGGGAAAGCTGGCAGCCCATTTCGAACCAGTCATGAGTGACTGGTAGCCCTACCATCAACAAAACAGACTGCCACTGGTGGGTACCCAAGAGTCGCCTTTTACGACATGCTGGGTTAGCAACTTCACAATTGTAATCCGGTGAAGTACGGGTGGACCACCTGTCTGCCACATAAAGGTGAAGGCGTCCCGTTAAGTGCCTTGCCCAAGGACACAACAAGCAAGCTTGTCGGCTTGTTCTCCACACTATCGCTTTTTTATGCTGAGCGCCAAGCAGGGAAGTTGTGAATACCAGTTTTTAAAGTCTTTTGGTATAACTCGACTTAGGGAATGAACCCCATGGCTACCAACTGCGATGCGGATGCTCTCACCACTACACCATCGTGCTGGTGATGGGGGCTCTTCGGGTGACGCTGTTGTACATACTATAAAGCAAAGATTTTTCCTTTTGCTGATATGCTACCTGTTAAGGTATTTATGTCCTTACTCTACAGCATTGCAATAAAATCCCAAGTTTAAGAAAAAGTCAATATTGGGTTGCAATCAAAAAAAGTCAACACAAAACCATAACCATTTGTAAAACTGAATATAGAGAGAGGAATAGCTGCTTTTGTCGCTATGCCGGAAACAAGACAAATAGCGCAGCCAAAACAACTTAATACCATAAATATAAATAGCCGGCCAATATGCATAAAAAAGGGGCAGCACCATATCGCAAAATAGACTTACCGCTAAATAGTTTATTTGTGTAATTGTGAAAGCAACCACCATTTTGCCGCTACCATCAGTTTTGATTGTGTTTTAATTCCTTTTCCCTTAAGTATTAATCATAATTTGTGGCAAGATTCGTTGTGAGTATTGCCAGTCATGATCAAGAGAATATGATGATCACAATTTTGTGTGCAAGAATTTTGAAAGTGCATAAAAATCATTTCACTTTTTGCTACTGCTCACACAAAAGCCCGAATGTGTGAAGCCGGCGCAGCCGGTTGAACCGAAATGCTAAACACCGTCATTACTGATGGAGAATCCCCTGCCGGACGACGCCGGCTAGTTTTTATGTAAATATGCAGACTATTTAAAGCCATTACCTTTCAGTGCAGTGTTTTCAAATGGAAGACAAGTTTTCATCGTCTAAAAATGCAGGTTCTTTGACATGGAACGGCATGAGTCCGGCAACTTGCGACATTCGTATTGCTTTTGTCACCTCATCGTATTTTCTGTGGCACAATGTGGCTGGAAAAAAAGAAATAAATATGAAATTATAAGTATAGAAAAATCATGCAACATTTTAAATTCATACCAGTTTAAAATTATCTTTCAGATTGATGTATGCACTAGTACACAAATACGAGTACATCAATTAGTCAACACAATGTTATTTCATTGAGAAAAAAATTTTTAGACGCGTAATTTAAATACGGTATAATCATACTGCCATAAATGTTTAACCTCGAGTCACAAAAAATCTTTTGTGGGTTGTATTAGAACATCGTGTTCAGTTCCACTTTGAAGTTCGTCGTACCATTGACTCAGTGCATTTCTACCGCAACAGTGCAACCAAGTTGAAGAAATAGCCTTCAAGTGCCTTTTCCAAACGCACAAGTACAGAGCTATCATTAGTTATGTACACACGATCAATGTCAGCATTAATAACGACCCAATCAGCTCGACCTCACTGTCAATCATTCTTTCAGTTGCACGTGATTACCAAACCATGAAATTGTTCGATCAAAACATCGTAAGTTGAATGGCAAGCTATTTATGCCTTGCAATGAGAATAAAACAAGCACAACTCCCTCTAGGTTGATTTTTTAGGAGCCTAATTGGCAATATAGTTAGGCGCTTACATAACTCTTTCAGTTGATTTTTTTTGGGGTGATTAGCAATCTATTTGGACACATGCCAACTATACCTAACGGCGCATGTATTAAACATTAGCAGACGCACTTTTCCACAATGTCTTCCATGTCTAAACATTAAAACTAGCATTTTTAGTTTGTCCTGGAATTGAAAAGTTTGTGCAAAAAATCTTTACTAAACAGAATATTGAGCTACATTCTAAAATCGTAAAGACATAAACAGGAAAATTTAATCGAAATTCACTGTCTGCATGCGATATAAATTGCTATAACTTGACAATATCTTAAGCAGACAAACATAAAGACACAGTTACAGTGTTTAAACTAATCAGCTTTAGCACGACTACTTAAATCAAAGAGAGACAAACAGAGAAACAAGCCCGAATCTTCTTGTTATTGAAATAGTATTCACAGCATCAAAGCATACAGAATGCTACTTTTAAATAGATCATTGAGATCTACAAATCAAGGACGTAAAATTAGAAGAATACATTATTTCACTTACGGACAGATTTTTTTGGATACTGTAATGCTGTGAATGATGAAACAAATTGTGACAGCAGTTGCACATTTTTGTAATCCACATGAACTCCACATAGTGTGCATCTGGAAGCCAGTGGCTTGTAAGGATTCTCCATTTCTACTGGTAAATCATCATCATTATCAGATGAACTTGCTTTTTTTAGAGGAACAGTAGTAGAAGCAAATTTCTGAGCTGGCAATAAAACCGTTTTAGAAGTGCTCTGCCATTGCTGAATATTTATTCTTTTTGAAATATGCAGACTAAGCATTATAAGCTATTTAATCACAATCTAAAAAAAATCAGGATTAGGTGAACCTAGGTCTTTTCAAAAATCAGTCAAATCAGCTTGAGCTAGCCCAAGCTCTAACCTTAACTCCAACTCAATGCTGATCTAACCAAGTCCATAGAGCTTTCATGCATCAGTACTGATAGTAGGCTATCCAGTTTCACATATCAAGCAATATTGCAGATTCTTTAGCTGATGTGGAAAATCCTACGTAAGTGCTATTGTTTCTGCTAGTTCAGTTTAAATCAGGGCTGCAAACTCATTGAACTTTATTCAAGTTTGAGTTCGAGTTTTCAACAAATTTGCAAGTCCCAGTTTGAGTTCTTTGTTTTCATCTTTCCAAGTTTAAATTGGCAATGGTCTTAAAAGCAACGATAGTACTAAACAGATATAGCATGCATAGTACAGACAGAGTAAAAATAGCACAGGCATAGCATACATAGTACAGAAACAGTGGGTACAGTACAGGCATAGTTGGAAGAGCACATGCAAAGTAAAAATAGTACAGGTATAGTGGGCAGAAGCCATTTAAAAAATTTGAAAAAAAGATATTTGTGATCAGACAAGAGTTCCAGTCGAATGTGGACTCTTTGAGCAGCCTTCACAGCAGCACATACAGAAAGGGAGAGTAAAACATTCAGGAGGAGCAGTTTGAGACAGAGCACCAAGAAGTAGGTCAATAAAAGGGAGTCATGGAGGTGAACCACCCTGATAGTAGATGGGTGAGCAGAGTTGCAGATCACATATTGCAAGTATTCATGTCTAAGGAGACGAGGCAAAACAGAAAACAGTTTATGATAAATGTATATCTCCACCACAAACCACAATGAATCAAAGAAGACAACCCAAGAAGTGACATGAAGGGAGTGAGTTCAACTTTGAGAAGAAAAGGAAAGTGAATCTTTAGAAAGACTCATTCGAAGCAGGAAGATTATTGCTTTGACATGCCCTCCAGGTAACATTGCCGATACACATGAAACAAGAAAAGATAGTGCCACAGCTTGTGTAAAAGTGAGTTCATCAAAACATTTTGATCCATAGCTTCCCAATTTATCCACTGAAGAACTTGCACTTCCTTGTCATGCTTGCTGCCTTATCTCATCTTTACTGCAACAAACACAGCCTCTTTTTAAACAGTTATTTGTAGAATTGGCAGAGTTGAAAATATTCATAGACCTGTACTAAGCCTACCATGCCTGTGCTTCACCTACTATGCCTGTACTACGCTTACTAAGTTTGTATTATGCCTGTACCATGCATTCTATACTGTGCCTGCACTATACCTGCAATATACCTAAGATGCCTCTTTATAACCACCCTAAGACCAAGAATGGTCTTAAGACCTTCATTACTGCAAAATATTATTTACTCTTCTCCATTTAAAATTAAGCAATTAATGAACCATGAACTCAACTGATGTTTTTTCAAGTTTAAGTTTAGCAAAAAAAGCCAGATTTGATTGAATTAAGTTCGAATTTCCAGCCCTGGTTTAAATTAAAAATTTATGAAAAGCAAAAGCAAAAAATTACTTAGCCAATTACAATCAGTCGTTGACAGCATGGCATGGTGGATTAGATATTGCAGTATCACTGTATATATATTGTGAGTTGAGCAATTACAACAGTATATTGAATTATTGCAAGCAGCATCGTTAAGAGGAACTGGCATTTGCATTCAAGATTACATCTAAGGTTTATTATCCACCACTTCCAATGCCAAGAAAAACATACATGGGTGTTAGGTCTGTAAAATCATTTTATTCCAGTCCGCTTTTGTTTGACAGTTTGAAGAGTTGAATAAGTTCTCAATGTGTAGTCATATGGTTGCTGATGATTTCTTACTTTGAACACGTCATCCAGACTATTTTATCTGGAGACGAAAATCTAAACTTGCAAAGTAATGATAAGAGTATAGTTGGTCTTATGATTCTATTTTACACTGCAATTGTGGAAATAGATTTGTGGATATAAATACTACCAAAATACAAAAAAGCAGATCTGTATTTAGGGTTGGAATTAGAACTAGAGAGAGTTAGGATTAGAATTAGGGTTAGAGCTAAGATTATAGCAGGGGTCAGCAAGAGTGAGTTAAGAATTATGGTTAAAGTTATCAGTAGTTAACACTAATTGCTTGAAAAGCCTGCAGACAAAATATTTAGCAATAATTTGCAGTACGAAATGTCCATTTTGTAAAATTTGCGATATTCTATTTACTTAAACATGTTTAATGTCAACTCTACTTAATTTCTTGCATTGCCTGTAGGGTTGCCAACCGTCCTTTATTTGAACCTCCTGTCCTTATCCTTTATGAAACTTAGAATTGTCCTTTACTTTTAGAGCTGAAAAAAATTTACTGCAAGAGCGGAAAAAATTTGCAAAAGTACAGTCCAAAACCCATGGAAAACCGGGTATTGACCTTTTTTTTTTTTTGGAGGCTACTATGTCCACGAGCAGTATTTTTACATGGTGGCCTCCAAAAAAAAAGAAAAAAAAGGTCAACACCTGATTACCCACCCGGACAAGAACAGAGGGTCTCCAATTGAGGATTGTCCTTTAAAATACAGGACGGTTGGCAACTCTGGTCACAGTGTCCTTTATTGAAATTTGTCAAAGTTGGCAACCCTCATTGCCTGTATTGCTGGCACCACTGAACACTTTGCTTCTAAAGACCCTTGTCGTCTTTATCATATCATATGGTTACAACCTATGAAATTTATTTCAGTGACCTCTTGTAAATAAAATAGGAAATGTGCAGCTATGCTTTACATTAAAAATTAGTGCAATGGCATCATTGAACCATTGGGAGAAACTGTTTTCGTCAGGATTATTTTTTCTTGAAAGGAAATAAGATAGATCTTTTTCTATATTTACAAAATTATTTATGCATGAGTTTTAAATCCAAGATTGTAGCTGTGTTGTGGTAGCCAATATCCACTCAGGAAAAAGCAAAATTATTGAAAAGCAGTTAATGATAGCTTTATCATTTCTTTAAGCAATGCTGCAGGTTTATTTAACCGCTTACCTAAGAAACTCAAGAGACTACAGTACCACTATCAATCAGGTGAAAAAAGCATTAGATAAGTTTCTCAAACAAATAGACTGCCAGACCAACCAAGACTAATTGGGTATGCCCCAGTTTACACCAGTTACGGTACTAAAAACTAGACCAACTATCAGCAAAAATGCATAGGGCAATATATTATATTTCGTACTTTAATGCTGAAATTGGTTGACTTGACAATAGCGTAGGGCAAGCGCTCAGTTCAGTCACTGAAAACCAGCGTACAAAAAAAATCCACAACAGTTGTTATATTTTTTGAAACTGACTCGGTATTGTAACTACTCTAGTTAGCTCTTAAGTATAAGTTTTTTAAAGATCTTCTTAACGACAAGTTGTGCTTCACTATTATTGTTTTTGACACTGTGGCACTTCTTGTTATATACGTAACTGTATGGGCTATCAGTTACAGTGATCCGCTTTCCGGTATTAATGTTATCTAACTTAAATTATAATTGCATAATAAACTTCTCTAACATTTTATTTCTCAACATTATGCTGCTGTTTAGTAACGTGTAGGCCCATGATCACCAGTTGGTCGTTGCTGTAAATTCAGTTGCCACTGTAAATTATCGATCACATTACATTACTGCCGTCCTTGACGTTTGAAATCTTACTGCCATGGGAACTTCACAGTCACACCTTGAGGCCTAATTATGAACATGGCTATGGATATTGAGTAAAGGGAAGTGGGAAACCAATTTACCGTACTGAAAAAACGATGATTGTGTTGATGTGTAGGCTATGTCGCATGTTTTCACCCTTCAATTGTAGCAGTTTCAAAGTCAAGCACGATTTTTGTGTCGGTATTTTTAGCTTCTAATTGCCTGCACAATTTTTGTGTTGGCGTTATCTTTTAATCCAACAGTACACGCTTTTTGCGTGACCTGATTTGAGTTTTCGAATTTCCGATGTTCAGAATTATTGCACATCTTGAGTCTTAGATTTCGCTTTAAAGTATTTTGCATATAGTTTAAATCAGTTTCGTTTGTTCAGTTCAAAATAAGTTGGCTTTGGTTTAGTAAAAATCTATTTAGTAAAAATTCATTTGTGTTCATTTCGTTAATAAATGGGTCAATTTTTTTGTTCGCTATTTTGCCTACATGGAGCATCAAACCAGCCACCGAGTCCTAAATTTAAGGTACGATAACTAGTTACTCAAATTGGTGATGGTCACACCCGGTGATCGTCGCATAGTCATGGAAAAATCTTTGCGGTTGTACTGTAGAACATTTGATGTTTAGACCAGCTTCGGAGTGACGGGTAGGCTGGTATAATGCATTTTTACCAAAAGCCCACACCTGGCAGAGTAAATTGTCGTAAAGCGCTTTCCCAAGGACACGTTTGCGGTTGAAAATATAGTGAAGCTGTTTACCCACTAGGCCTATGTCGTGAGAGGCAACTACTGGGTACCCACCAATTGGAGTCTCACTGTTAATAGTGGGGTTGCCAGCTTGTATAATTGCTTCGTTGGACCACTCATGTCAGAAAACTGAGGTAAGCAAGGGCATGCTCCCCGTAGAAGTATTTTTCTCCAACAAATCCCCATGACCAGAAAAAATAAACAAATGGCCCCCAGTCCCCGGCTGCTCTTAAATGGGCAGGGGGTGCGAAGAATCTCCGGGTTTAAATCTAAATGTCATGGGATAAGATTTGCTCCATTAAATGTGAGAAGTCTTTGTGGAAGAAAAACGAAGTGTGAGAAGAATCGAGGAAGAGAAGAGTTGATGTGTGCTGCATGCAGGAAGTAAGATGGAAAGGCCAAGGAGCTCATTTTGTGGGTACTTTTAGACAAAGGTATAAACTGTAGTGGTTAAGAAATGATGCATGATTTAAAGGGGTTGGAATTTTGGTGAAAGAGGAAATATCTGAAAAGTTGTGGAAGTTGGAAGAAAAATGGACAGAATAATGGCAATTGAGCGAACTTTAGGTAGAGAACTGATGCCAATAATATGTGCGTATGGGCCACAAAGCGGAAGACTAGACCCAGAGAAAGTTTGTTTTTATGATGAAATAGCGAGTGAGTGGGACTTTGGAAGTTCTAGTGAAATCATTGTTGTTTTGGGGAATTTCAATGGACATGTTGGGGAATGTTCTGAGGGTTTGGAAGGTGTACACGGGGGAATGGTATTGGAAAAAGAAATGCGGGAGGAAGAAGATTTCTGGAGTTCTGTGATGAAAGAGAGCTGTGCGTGAAAAACACTTGTTGTTGTACAGTAAACAAAAGGAAAATCTCTTATGGTGGCAGTGGATGTGAACCAGAAATTGATTTTATTCTTGTGGGAGAAAAATACAAAAGTACCGTATATAAAGGGTGAGATCTGAAAGTGATTGCATGAAAACTTCAGCACAGGCTGGTGGTCGTCGATCTGGATAAAAAGGTTCTAAAAAAAGGTAGTGAGAAAGCAATGGATCATAAGAAGAAAGATTTGAAAGTTGAACGAAAACCGAACAGTTAGATTTGAAAAAAGTGTAAAAAAAGTAGTAGGAGCACAGATACGTCTGATTTGTGGAAAACTTTTAAGGATGGTGTTCCAAAGGCATGTGATGAAGTGTGTGGAAAAAAGAAGTCTAGGAGAGGTCAAGGATACCATAGCAAGAAAGAAGGCGGCATTTAAAGAGCACAGCATTTAAGGAAGAGTGGATGTGATATCAATTGTTAGGAGAATGCAGGAGGAATATCAAAAGAAGGACAACAAATTGTTATGTGTTTTGTTGACATGGAAAAAGCTTTCTATAGAATGCCAAGAAAAGTGATGGAGTGGGCCATGAGAAAGAAGAGCTATCAGAAGTGAAAGTTTGGGCAATTATGAGCTTGTATAATGGCGCAACGACAAGAATGGAAGTGGTGTAACTGCTGCTATCCCAGTCACACGTTTTTGGGGGAAGGTCTTAGCGCACAGCGCAAACTCAATCGCGGTATCAAAGGGCACTCTCAATGATTGAATCAAATGTGATTCCAAGACGAGTAAATCCGATCGATCATACACGAATGGCGTCGATACTGCGACAGGTTTTCTAGAATAATTAAACAATTATAAGCAAATAGCCAAACCAAACACTTAAATTGGGCACAAACATCAAAACATAGAAAGATCAAATAGCAAAAGCGATGAGATTAAAGTACGACGATAAATAATTACAAGAAAATTATGAGAAGCACTCGTTGATAATACTATAAGTTACAATAGCTTATAGTATATACACTTACTGACTGTATGCGACTTTCCGAAACGATGCAACTTTATAGCAGAGATAACGTTTCATCCGTATTTTGATTTTGAGAAAAATGCCAAATGACTAGAGAGCCGCAGTTATATAGTGCTGCTAATTTACGAAATTCTCATGCGAGTACGTGGAAAAAGACAAAAGAAAACTTCATAGAGAATGTCTGACCTAGATCTTTTTTTTCTTAATATTGTATACAACACAAAAGACGCTAATTATAACACTAGGTCTTCAGCAGCTTATGCATATAGAAAGAAGCCCTGCAGTTTAATCAGAGCGAGAAAAACAATTTTAATTAAAGGTTTTGTGAATGGATTTTGCCACAGCGTTGGGCATAAAATCACAAAGTATGTTGGTGGAATTGTTCCATCACGTGCTTCATACTTGGTCCATTCAATCTGCTATCGCTGTTGCCATAATCAACCAGCTTTATCAATTACAGCGAAGCTTGCACAAAACAGTTTTTTGACTTCAGACAGCGGGGCATCTAAAGATGTGAGGAGTAGAGCTTCGATTGAAGTTAGTTGACAAAGTTCTTTGCTTGACAATTTAGTTAACAAGCTGCTATCTTGCAGCAGAGCTCGGCGAGTTGAATGCCCGCGAGAACTGTCTAGTAGACCGCAGGAGTTAAAAAAACGGGCATCCAATAACAATTCGTAAAGCATTGTTGATTTGAGCGGCAATAAGATTGGTGTGGACCCTGAGCACCAAGCTAGGGCAAAGTACGTCGCAACAAAATAGATCAAGGATAGATTTATCGGACCACCCAATCAACTTGCTCCAGCTAGTCGTCTCAACCATTCTGTTGGTTTCTTACGTACTGATGCAAAAGGCAGCAATACGTGAGCGATCTGTCCAGCGTCACTCCGAGGTAAGTCGGCTGTGAGCGACATGGCAGTGGTAGTTCAATGATTTAAACCTTCAATTCTCGTGTTGCCTATACTGTTGAGGTGGAAATC
This sequence comes from Trididemnum clinides, assembly GCA_963675345.1. NCBI lineage: Eukaryota > Metazoa > Chordata > Ascidiacea > Aplousobranchia > Didemnidae > Trididemnum > Trididemnum clinides. The sequence continues at coordinate 22,360,052 of OY776301.1, forward strand.
TGTCGTCAAGTAGACCCATGTTTATTTTACTTTTGTCCCCAGGCATCTTCTAGCTTTTCAATATAGCTCTTCTGGTGTAATTAACAGTTAAAATGATCTTTATTTAGATTTAAAATCTTCATAAAATTCATAAAAACTCAACGTTTCGAAAAACTAAAATCAGTATATCTTCGTCAGGAGTAACTAAAGTTCAAATACAGACAACGGTCACATAATCAACAAAACAAAGAGAAAAAAAAATTATGGCAGTAAACAAGTGAAGCAGCGACAACTGGCAGTCAAAATTTATAAATTTGTACAATTCGTTATAAAAACTATTAATTTTATCGTTAAAAAAAATTATTTTTGTTTTATGAGAAATGATTCCAAAAGCCGTCTTTTCTTATAGTCACTTTCAATAGCTAAAATTGCAGAGCTTTCACAGTCAATCCGTGTCCATTTAAGCAAACGTGTTTCACTAGTGTAGATTTCTTTTTTGAATCCTCATTTGTTAGTTGGGCAATTATGTTAGGTTTGACGTCCCTTTGATCCCCATTAGGTGGCAATACTGAATTTACAGTAAAGAATTCATATGAGTTGGTTAAATTTTTAAATTCCATTGTATTAAAAAGAGTGAATGTATGGTTTCTTTTGATGTCGTTTCACTCTTTACTAATATTCCAGTAAAACTGGCAAAAAAAGTCACCTTTGATTTGATAAATGAAGATGATACATTAATTAATCGTACCGACTTGTCAATGGATGATATTGAAATCGTTTTTAATTTTTGCTTGAATAACACTTACTTCACATTTCAAGAAAAACATTATCACCAGATATTTGGCGTACCTTACCTATGGGGTCCTCCATTTCTGTGATAATTGCGAACTTGGTAATGGCATATGTCGAACAGAGAGCAATCTCTTCGTTCAGTTCATCTCTTAAATTAAGGAAACAATTGGTCGATGACACATTTGTGATCATGCAAACCAATAAAGTGAATAGATTTTTTGATCATTCGAATAACGTGGGCTCGAACATAAATTTTACAATTGAACTAGAGCAAGATGACAAATTAGCATTTTTAGATGTCCTAGTCATGCGAACGCAGGATAAAAAATTGGCCACTAAAGTACGTTGAAAAACAACCCACACCAATCGATATTTGAATTACCATTTAGCTCACTCCAATGCACAAAACAAGGTGTTGTGATGAATTTATACAATCGAGCACAATCGCTCTTTAACAAATCAACAGACTGGAAAAAAGAAAAAAGATTTCTATCTCATAGGCTCACTGAAAATGATTATCCTAAATGGTTCATACAAAAAGCATTGAAAAAAAGAATAGCTCAAGCTCAAGTTAAGTCAAAAGAAGAAGAAAGACATATTGGATTAGTTACTTTGCCATTTATACCTGGAATAACTGAAAGATTGAAACGTCTTTTGAAAAACCATCAAATCAAAGTAGCAACAAAACCATTACGCACTGTGGGAAACATGCTGCCAAGTATAAAAGATAAAATCAACAAATTTGATCCACGCGGTGTTGTATATAGAATTCCATGTTTGGATTGTTCAGGTGTTTATTTTGGTGAAACTGGTCGATCACTCAAAACACGACGCAAAGAACATCAAAGGGACGTCAAACCTAACATAATTGCCCAACTAACAAATGAGGATTCAAAAAAGAAATCTACACTAGTGAAACACGTTTGCTTAAATGGACACGGATTGACTGTGAAAGCTCTGCAATTTTAGCTATTGAAAGTGACTATAAGAAAAGACGGCTTTTGGAATCATTTCTCATAAAACAAAAATAATTTTTTTTAACGATAAAATTAATAGTTTTTATAACGAATTGTACAAATTTATAAATTTTGACTGCCAGTTGTCGCTGCTTCACTTGTTTACTGCCATAATTTTTTTTTCTCTTTGTTTTGTTGATTATGTGACCGTTGTCTGTATTTGAACTTTAGTTACTCCTGACGAAGATATACTGATTTTAGTTTTTCGAAACGTTGAGTTTTTATGAATTTTATGAAGATTTTAAATCTAAATAAAGATCATTTTAACTGTTAATTACACCAGAAGAGCTATATTGAAAAGTTAGACCCATGTTGTCAGCCCCCTTGTGGTAATTTTGGAAACTGGTACTGACCAAGCTAATGACTACCTAACATGAGACTGCAAGCAGCTCCTGGATGATAAAAAAATCACCTCTCGGCCATGGTGGACATCAGATGCTAATCGAGCAGGAAATTTTTCATGTAGCTACAACACAGGAAACTTGTAAGTTGTAAGGCTACAACTTTTGCGCACACTGTCCAAAATATGTTGGAGAAGTTTTACCCTACACCAAAGTTGCCATTGTACAGAGAATAATAGATCAAGGTTTTTAGCTTACATGTCGAAACTGGTGATAAGTCACAAGTCAAATCATTTCATGCCAAAGACTCTTTATGGGGCGTTTTTCTATGGCGAATCGGGTCATTAACTTGAGCCTCTCCAATGTTTGATATAACATGCCTATATTGGACCAGAGAGTATTTTAAACGGTTCGTTTCCGACTGTCAATGCCTGATGTGGTATATTTCAAATTAATTAAGAAGATATGGAGAATCGTACTACCTTTCAATGGCGAATCTAGAAATTTTTGATAAAGGGAGAGTGAATTATTTTTCATATTGTGATAATGTGCTATAAAAGTTGTTATAGCACAGTTTGTAAGTATTGTAGGATTAGTCTCTCTAATATTTAGGCAAGTAGAATTAAAATGCGAAATGCCACGCTGAAACGAAGCAGGTAGCCTATGTGTAGGCTACATTATTATGACGCGAATAAGAGCGAAAGAGCAGCAAATGGAAAAGCTGCATCGTGCTGCTTTGTTTTTATTTTCTTGCTTTGCGGCCAAAAAATATGTTCAACTCCGTCATATTTGCTACCTCACGTGCTGTAAAAGCAAAATAAAATGTTACGATGAAGTGACTTTTGGTAACAATAAAGCACCCAATTCCACCAATTCTAAAAAGCTTAAAATGGTTAGCCTCAAAGTTGTAATTTTAAAAATTCCAAAGCACTGCAGCGAAAAAGCTGTGTTTTTGGTCTACACTTTCATTTTCATATGAAACTTGCATCGATTTGCTAAACGCGTCTCGATCAGACGCATAAATTCCCGATTGCACCCCTGAAATGATCGAACAGCTTTTGCTTTTATTCCAATTTTTAGTCAAGCTAGCTCAATCCATGTAATACATTGTACATTGATCATTCTTAATTTTTTTTATCGCATTAATACAATCAAAGCAATGTTCATCATAGCTACCGTAACCGGCTCTTTCAAGCACGCAACTACAGCAAAATCGCAAAGCAGGCGGCAAAATTTGTTTCAGTAGGATAAATGCAAGATGTGTTTTTACAATAGCGAACCAGTCAAAAAAGCATTATTTGCTTCTGACTTTTTGTTTTTCTTTAAACGTGCTATAAAACTGTCTGTACACTATATGCATTTGGAATCACATATCGTAACTGTATTGGTTCGAAGTTTGAATACATTTGGTAGGTTAGTTGAGCACAACGTCAATAATGTCGCAGAGAGGTTTGGCAAAGAGCCAGGGAGGGCTGAGTTTAAAACCATCAAAATGTGAATTGTTTTTCCATGCATTACCCAATGTACTCCTGACTTTATAGGAGTGGGTGGATGCATGCGAACATGTGAAGTGTTTGTGGAGGAACGCGCGGAAAAAGTCGTGATATATTAAAGTAACGGAAGGGGGTTGCATGTACACATGTTGACTTTACAATTTACAAACTAATCAAATTAATAAACACGTGTAACTTATTCGAAAGGCTGATTGCGTGGATTGCAAAATTTATGCACACAAGGATACTTGCAAACTCATCAAACTCAAGAAATAAATGTGCGCCAAACTTTCTTCTTCTTGCGGCTTTTTCCCGATTAGGGGTCGCCACAGCAGATAATCTGCATTTTTATAACATGGCATTTGTTTTTACGGTCGGATGCTCTTCCTATCACCAACCCTCTCTTCGGAGGGAAAACTGGGCCACCTGTCTTCCACATAAAGGTGAGGGCGTCTCGTAAAGTGCCTTGCCCAAGGACACAGCAAGCGAACTTGCCGGCTTGTTCTCCACAACCCCCTAAATGCCGAGTGCCAAGCAGGAAAGCTGTGAACACCATTTTTTCAAGTCTTTTGGTATGACTCAATAAGCAGAATCAACCCCATGTCTACCGACCGCGAAGCAGACGCTTTAACCATCACACAATCGCGCCGATGAACACTAAAAAGCAAAATTGTAGAGTGAGATGCCGGCAGTTATTTGTTGCTTCAAAACAAAAACAAATCATACATTTGAAAGGCTGTTTAAAGAGAGAGAGATGTATGGTAACTTTCTATCTATTTTTGAAGGGGATGCGCTCAAACTTGCAAACAAAAAACATGTTAATGAAATAAATTTAAATAGGTGGTTAGGGGGTTGCACTATCTATTCTCGCTCGATCTGACGTGAGCTTTTAAATACAGATTTGTTGAAATATCGCAAGCATGACTTGAAAAAGCTGGTTGGGGGAACGCATACGCAAAGTCTCCCTAGATCCACCTCCAGGATCTTATTTAAAAAGAAATGATAAATATTCATGACATCGGCTTACGTTTTTGTAGCATTAAATCAGAACGTAGGGAGAGATTTTGGACTTCTTTAGCAAATCCTAAAAAAGTACAAGAATTCTACCTCGAAGCGAATTAGCACTTTTTTTGATCAACGTCCGCAGTGAACTATTCCGGGATACGGGACGTATGTATTTCATGGTCAGTCAATGGCAACATCTTTAACCATAGATGTGCCGCTTACTATGGCATGGTTGAGCTGAAGACATTTGTTCCAATTCAAAGGTGAGGGATTTTTTTGAAATCAAATCTTCAAAAGTGAGTGTTTTGCCCATTTACACATTTCTGAGAGCGCTGAAAACAGTTTAGTAGCGCTTCTCCCCACCCCCCCCCCCCCCCCCTTCTGCTATTACGCCTATGGCTTTATCTGATATCAATACTGCAAAGCAACCTTGTTTGAAAATGTGAATTCTTCAAAGAGCGAAGAATACATGACGCAAAATCAAGAAAACAAATGGTCTATTTGCGATTAAAGATGCTCACCTTGATGTAACTCAACGTCATAAAATCAGTAGCGTTACTGGTATCTCTCCCGAATGGCACCATCTTAAGTATGCCACTCTCTGACAACTCGCCCTAAAACGCTTTTTTCTCAATTCATAGTTTCTTAGACTTTTTTGCCCCAAAATTTTTAAAAACGCAATGACTGCGTCCCCCTACAAGTTCTTCGTCAAATTGAAGACCTCTTTTTGCACATCAAATTTACAAAATCGACTCTTGTCAACGCAAAATATATTCGCGTTCCAGTCGTGAGATCTCCAGAGCCCACAGTTCGACAAACGCAGGTTGGTGGTTTTTGAGAGCTGTTTTGCACGCAATTTAGGAGGAGGCCATTCAAGACAATCCAGCGGTATAATGACATCATTGCATAGAGCAGCGTCACTTCATGTTTCACGGATAAATTTTAACATTGTTTCTATGTCATTTTTGGAAGTTCTGTGAAACAGTATGCAATGTCTTAGCAGAAATGCGCGCGTAGCCTTCATAGTTGCCAATAAGCGCCGATTTTCGGCATCGCTAATCCGAGCGTTCCTAGGTTTTGCATTACGATAATCCTCAGTAAAACAAATTAAACAAATAGTTGATGATGGCATTGCTGCATTGCGTCGAAAGTCGAGGTTTGCCTTTTCACGTGCAATCTGAATCTGCGTTGTTCAAGAGCCAGGAACTTTTGGAAGTATATTCTTTTCTTTCAACTTTTCTTGAAGATACTGCAAAGCGAAACATCTTAGGCTGCGTTCGCACATATTGGTTTTCGCAACCAGAAATATGAGGTGCTGTTTGTGAAGAGAAAATTTACTTTCTACCCTTACACTGATCAATACAATAAGCACAAATCTATTACAGTATCAGTGGCGTACGCAGAAAGCTTCCGAGGGGGTGGCCAAAGTTTCGTCACAATCGTGTGACGTCATAAATCAACTTTCTGGGGATTGCCGAAGGCACGACACCATTCTAGGGTTTTTTACAGGATAATCGAAATCTAGGCCGGACCCCGAATACTCGCAAAAAACCAGCTTTGCTTTTGCTAAAACTGCTTGATTTTGCTTTACATATTTTCATTTCTAGGGTCTGAGGGGGGGCCATGGCACAGTGGTCTCCCCCTCGGTACGCAAGTGTACAGTGCAGTATGTCACATCGACTGCAACTTGACTAATTGCTCTGCAATATGTCAAATCGTATTAAAACTTGATAAATCGATTGCAATTTGACATATCGTACTGCAACTTGCACAAATCGTACTGCGATGTATTTTGCCCTCTACAATCAGCGCGTGCAGATTTGCTGTGTGCCTTGCCGGTTCGTCGCTAGTCCGTATCAAATCACATGGGCCTATAACTCAACACAAAATCACGTTTTGGCAGTTACAGACAGATTTGTTGCTGTCACTTATTGACGTCTCCTCAAATGTAAAGCGCACAATTTTAGCTTCAATTGATGGTTCATTTTAAAATCGATGGTTGCAGTTAGATGTAGTTTCTGCTTGAACAGATTAAATTCTGAACTAACACAAGCCAACTGCCCTAACTGACGCTAAAATCGTGCGCTTTGCGTTTAAGGAAACGTCAATCAGCGACAGCAATAAATCTATCGATAACTTCCAAAACGTGATTTTGTGTTGCGTCATAAGCCCACGTGATTTGATAAGTGTAACAAATCGGCAAGACATTCGCAAATCTGTACGCGCTGATGGTAAAGAGCAAAATACATTGCAGTACGATATGTCAAATTGCAGTCGATTTATCGAATTGCAACGGATATTTACATCGGTAAGAAGTTTTGTTCCTGATTGCGAAAACCGCTATGTGCGAACGCAGTCTTAGTTTGCATCCCTCAAACACGAAGGCTTCTACTGTTGTTCCGATGAAAGCCATAAGCATTAAACGGCATCAATGGCTGGCCTCCCATGATAAGATTGCAAGTTCAATTTCTTGCAGCTTTAAACCCAAACATAGCATGGCGGTACGATTAAAGTGGGTTTTTATTGGGCGTGGAGGACAATTGCACTGTCTGAAAAGCTTACGTGCGGGGCATTTAAAGAACAATACAACATATATAATGCTATTTAACCAACTAAAATAGGCTTAAACGCTATGTAGTCTAGCCTGAGGGTGTGCATTTCACGGCTCGCGGTGTGAATTTGTGCTACCGCAGAAGGTTTTGATTTAGGCAAAAACCAACTCCCACAGATTGATTACCCAAAATAAGAAAAGGCTTCCAATTTAAGCACTTCGCCCTTTTTATAGGTTGCTTTCAACAACAATGCCCTCAGTTCAAATTTGAAGGTAATTTCTAATAACACAAGGACTTGAGTTTAAAACCCAGCCCTTTTGAAGTTGATCTAAAAAACGCCAAAGTCTTGGAAAGAGTACGCACATGGCCAGCTATTTCTTCTGCTTGAGTGAAAATAGCCGGCCTACAAAAAAGCTACATTCACCTGGCCTAGTCTATACGACATCTTTGCACAGATTATTATTTTTTGCCAACCTATATTGTATTTTCCAAAACCTTTTCAAAGCCCGACGTCTTTTCGTATAAACCACGAGTATTCAGCTTAAGATAAGCCTAAGTCTATAGTTTTTCCAATCCGTGATTTAGAATCCGACCCATATTCATTTTTGATATTGGGATACCAAGGTGAAGTATAGGTCTATAACCGCTCTTCTATAGATTGATATCTTTATTCAAAGTTTTCTTTTGGTTTTGCATGGAGGCGTACTTAGAGGAGAGTAAAAAGCGATAGCTTCCAAAGAGGTTATGACATTGAAAAAACTTAAGAAAAAAGTTCTTTATGTGTGTTTGGACCCAAAATTCTCGCCCTGAAAAATTTGTTCTTGCAAAAAAGGTCTCCACATCTGTACGAAGACTTAACTAAGAAAAATGTTTGGTTTTCATGAAGTTGATCGTCAAAAAAAGGATCATTGAATTTGCAAAATACTCCACTTTCCTCCTCCAAATTTGTTGATAAATACGCCAATGGTTCAGCACATATCCTAATTAATGCCATAGATTTATAAAAATGAATCATCAACGACTACCAGGTACTTCTTACCGGTGGAAGATTTGGTATCTCGCTTTCAAACTCAGGGATTATTTTAAATGGCTCTTTCTGTAAAAAAAAGTATTACTCTGTCAATGATTGCTATGTTTATCCTTAATTTTAGCAACAAAAAAGCCTTCAAGGTTTTAGCTTTCGTTTACAGTAGAACAACATGAGTTACCACACCTTTCTGAGTTGCATTAGAGATGCAGCTGGCGCAACAAAAGTGGGTTTAAACGAAGAAATATTTTAGTGGAATGACGACCGATAATACGAAAGTTTTCCCGTGACCGGAACATGAAATATAGAGCTCAACCTAAACATTTACGACAAAGGCTGATAAATCGTTGGTTGCAAAAATATCTTTGTAATCACCCGCAGTGCTGCCATTTCTTTATTAAACATGTATTCTTTCTTCTTCTGTTTCTTTTCTTTCTCCTTCATTCGCCGCTCGTGGGTGTTATCCACCACTTCTTGATTAAGAATCCTACATAAATATGTTAGTGTAAACTGTGTTTCCAATAGTTTTATAAGATTTGATACAATAGCTTTGAATAAACTGTTTTTAAATTTTTTGCGACTCGCTTACAAGTTTTAATATAGGTTTGAATCAGCAGCACTATCATTGATAAGTGGGCTACGTCGTAAAAAACTATAAGCAAAACAGCCTTTTTCCAAAAGTATTTCAAATTTTGCAAAAGCAATAAATTGGAAGATTTTAATTGGTGATCGGGCGCAATTAGTAGTTTAGGATGCGCTTTCAACTCCATCGTCTCTGTTACTGCCGTATAATAGCACTTGTTATTAGGCTTTAAATTCGAATAAATCAGTTCCCTTTGTTTCGATCAATCATCGTTTGGTTTTAAGCGTAAATTGTCTGCGTACCTCATTTCTCAATTATTTCGGAAACCTCGCTAAACAGACAGTTGGATAGAGCTCGGTTGTTAGACAACATAAGTATTGTAAAATCTACGGTGTTATTTAGTAATGAAGTTTTGTATTTTTATTGTGCAGAACCTTAAATTTATATGTATCAAAATTTGTGCTAACTTAATTGCCTTAAAAAAGAAAACGAAGTGTCACAATTGCCAGTACGTTCGTGCTATTTGTTAATTTATGATTGTTCGCTTATGGTTTGCTTATTTGTAGATAACGGTTTCTTCAATACAATTTCAAATTAAATCAAGTATTGGGAAATCAGTGTTGAGGCTATGACACCTCAGTCAAAGTCCATGTGACGGCCACCAATCCAAATCGCCGTCACAGTCTCCTTAGGATAAGACAAAAACAAGTTGAAAAGCTCTTGAAAAGTCTGAAAGAAATACAATTTGCGAGAACTAATCACAAGTAAAACAGATTTTTTAAAAAACAAGTACAAGCTGATTAAGATTAAAGCTCAGGGTAAAAACTAACACGCCAGAATATAATCTGGCCAAATTTCTTGATCAAATCATTAAACCCTACATTCCAAATCAATTCAAGTTGGACTCGACATTTCACCTGCTAGACAAGCTAAAAGGATTTTCTTCATCTCCTAACCAAATTATAGTCAGTTTCGACGTTGTTTCCCTATTTACCAACGTGCCACTGGAAAAAACAATAGATATGATTGGTAATTACCTATACAAAGAAAATAATCCCAGCCCCCCTGCTTTTGAAAAGGATGTTTTTGTGAGATTGATGTGTCTGCGGACCCAAGGATTATTTTTGTATAAAGACACACTGTGTAAACAAATTGATGGTGTCACTATGGGCTGCCCACTAGTACCAACACTCGCAAATTTCTTTACGGCTCATATGGAAAATCAGCTTTTATGCAGTAACTTGGAATCATCTTCCAAATTGTATTTCAGATATATCGATGACATTTTCGCAATATTTTATAATGACCAATCATGCACCCAATTTGTGGAAAAGCTTAACAGCCAGTACCCCAATATTAAGTTTGCTTTAGAACAGGAGAAAAATACAATACCATTTTTGGATGTAGAAATATAAATTAACTTGGATAAATTTGATACCTGGTCATGGAGAAAACCTTCTAACACCGGATTATTGTTAAATTTCAATGCTTTTTGTCCCAAATGTTCAACGGTGTATTGCTAGTAGCAATAATAACAACTTGAAAACTCAGTGTTTTCAGCAAAAATGAAAATATGTCATTGTTTAATAGCACTTATCTTTAATTTCCGATCGTTGAAACTTCAAAACAAGTTATGGTACAGTAAACGAGGCCTAGCTCAGTATAGCCAAGACGGAGCTGTAAGCGATATTCCTCCATTCCACAACACCCTAAGCTCCGTTATAATTTTTCATAAAAGAAACCTAAAGCCTATCACAACTTGCTGCAAATCAGCTCTATGCCATTTAATAGTTACAAACAAGACGACCTAATCGCAAACAATTGTTGTGCTTTTTGTGTTCTTTTCTTGCTTTCAGTAGGTTACACCCTATTGTTAAAAGTGAGCGTTTTGGAGATAAAATTAACAAAAAATGTAAAGGTCACTCAGAATTTTACCAACAATGCGCATCCATTTCAAAATATGCTGTTGCTTTAACTATATGTAATATTTTGCTTCATTTTTCGACAACTAGGCTTATGTACGCAAATGGCAATCTGAAGGCATTTAATCAATGTGTTTGTTTGCTTTCCGTCTTTTAAATTAGCATTAGATAATTTTACATTTACTTGTAAAACTCCGTCCTATTTTCAACGTCTTTTATTTTGTCACCAGAGGCAACTTCAAACCACCAATTCCATTGAAAATAAGGATCCATTTCTCGACTGACAATTTTACTTTCAACAGCAAAGCAACCTGGCAAAATGTATGGATTGATTAACACCAACGGTTTTAATAAGAATGCAGTAAAATCCTAAGAAAGATCATTGCATGCAAGTTTCACCAGGGGGTCAGGTGAGAAATGTAAACATAAAAAATCTAACAAAAGTTTGAAAGCAATAACGGCTTACAAGTTGTTTAAATACTTCATTCAATAGTCTGCCGATTTAAACCCCATCTTAGCCTCTGGCTTCGTATCTATACCTGCAGCTAGGAATCGCGGAAGTACAGCTTACTGGTAAAAAAAATGAAGGTATCATTCTTTCGAAAACTTTAAAATGCTACTTAGAACTTTTGTCAAAATTTTACAGTCTCAAAGGAGCGGTAGACCCTTTTTTAAGCCTCGGAATGATAAGGGACTAGGTAAATATCATATCTCTAGAAAACTATTCTTCATTATAGTCTCTGCTGAAACCTTGACTAAATGACAAAGTGCCAAAGGTTCATAAATGGTATTCATAGATATCCTGCTTTGTGCACCGCAAATAAAAGTGATGTGAAGGGTGAAATACAGAATGAGATTACTCCTTTCTGATTAAAAAAATGCCCAGGTGCTAAAAAATTTGTTGTAGAAGATTAAAAAGTGCCAAAAAAATTTTTAATCACAGAAAAATTTTCTAAAAGCCGAAAATCAGAAGGTGTGAGCTTACCCGGAACACTTGGAACTGAAAAATTGCCTGTTCTAACAAAGAAATCTTTTGGCGAGTTAGGTGATGAAAAGTCTGACGCTCTCCATTTAAAAGTGTAAAAACCTGCAACAAATATATCGCACTTTCATTTAGGGACTCAATGAATGACGCAAAAACCATACTTAGAATAAAGGACAGAGGATTTCTAAAGCACGCAAAGTACGAGGTCTAAATTCAAGATCTGCATGCAAGACGACAACTACCATTAAATTGTGTTTTGACCGTAGGGGGCAAGTTTACTGTACTGGCTGAGGGCACATGTTATGCTCTAGACCAGTGGTTATAATACAGATGGCAGAAAAGCTGCTGAATTTCTTCGGTATAATCTAACAATACCAATCTTTCTAACGTGGGTTTGGTTTAAAATGGGAACTATTTTCAAATACGCTAAATACACGTTGATGGTATTTGCGATTTTTTTGAAAGAAAAGTAGTAGTAGATAGTAGATAGCCGCGAACTGCTTGCTGAATTGCATATCATTGCGTGGTGGAGTTGATGGCATAGATCATTGCTTCGTTTTTCAATTTTCCTCCTATCTCTAAAAGTATTTCTGTAAATACAGCTTCATAACTTACTTTCTTTCACGTTGTGACTTCCTTCCAACTTTTTAATGTCTTTGTAATAAATAGTTTCTGTCGGTTGCATTAACATCTGAAAAAATACAAAAATTTATCAGTACCAACACATTATTTTTTGCAGTTTGGGAATAGAGTTGTAGGCATTTGGGAACTGGTAGTTAATTGTCACGACAGCCAAAATTTTCACCAATGAATTGATGTGCTGCAGTTGCGTTCATGTTCACCTGCAGTCTACCAACAACCCAGACTAAAAACAGGTGGCAATGATGTGTTCCATTCTCACAATAGTTAGCAGTGGTGGGCGCCCGCTAGTGACAAACTGACGGAGCTATCGCTCGTCAGTAAAAATTTTATCGGCGCTTCCGCTATCCGCTAAACACTCTCAACTTAAGCGTGAGAAATGTCAACGCTAGTCCTACCCAAAAACGAGCCGCCGCTAGTGCGCTAAATGCAGTGGTCGCAAGTTCGAATCCGAGGCAAAATATTGCCATCTAAAGAGAGAGAGCCGTAATTTTTTCTCAGTCCAGCTGAGAAAGTACAAATATTCCGGTGGATACTTCTGAAAAAAGTAGTAGCCGTCGCAAAGACAGCACAAAAAACAAGTATTTATTTAAAAAAGCTATCTAAAAAACAAGCAATTAAAAATCTTTATCGCTGACAGTAATGAGTTTTGGAATTTAGGAGCCCGAGGCAAGATTTTATAAGGGGCTCCTCATTGTTCAAGGTTTACCAGCCAGTTACTACATTGACAAATATTGGACGATTTTTGTAGATTTTCCATTATGACGTGAAAGAAATCCCAAGGCACAGCCTCGTTTCCAGCATTTTCAGTTTTATTGATTTTGTGATGATTATGGTGTTTTTTAAATTATGTCTTGTGTATATTGCCTTCAATTACAAACTTAGAAGTTTTAGGATGATATTACAGGATAGTTTTTTGACAATTTGTGAAATCATAAAGAGGGATCAAAAAGGGAGAGCATAAGCCAAGTGCTTCACCCTAAATCCACCTCTAATCGCTAAGCCCACATTATTTTGGCTTCAGCTTATTCTTCTCTACGGTGACAACGGACGTTATAGAGAAAACTGCTGCATTGGAAGTTATGGCGATGTTATATATCACAAATAGCTCCCTCAAGGTCGTACTGCAGAGCGACGAAGCAATTGCATTGTTTTGGGAATCGTGTACCTCTGGGTAAAAGTCGTCTAAGAGCTTCTTACTGATGCTTTCTTTTTGTGACTTCTCTGCAAACGGACTTGGAATGCATTCGTCGTCAGAAGCGCCATCTAGCAGCTTCAAATTTTTGGAACGAATTGCACTTCTGCAGCGATATTTTTATTTCAACAGGAGGCTGACTTAGCGCTAGCAGCAACTATTTTTGAAAAAAATTAGCGCAGCTTCCACTAACGCTATTCTACAAAAAAATAACGCCGGCTACTGTTGTCGCTAATTCACGACGACAATAGCGGCGCAAAAGCGAAAGATGAGAAGTGGTACAAAATTTCAATAAATCTTTTGTTACCGATCGTTTCATTGTACTCTTTTACAAAGAACAAGTGAAAACTCTTAAGTTTTCGTCTAGCTCTCTTCAGGAGTTATCGCTAGAATGAAGCCTGGTGTTGATGGCGAGGTATTTGTAGCGATTAAAGTTGGTAAAAATGTCGGAACGTTCTGATTGGTAGACAACCAGACGTTTCGTCGAGTCCAAATCAATGATGTAATTTTAGGGTGTAGACGAATTCTTTCTGGCGACAAAGCTCTGGTTTAAGCATTTTTATTAAAGTTGCTTCCAAGGTAGATAAATGAAAAAGTGCTCTTCCTTTAGCCAAAATAGAAAATTGTTTGTCATCGTATCAAGAGGCGCATTTTTCATTGTTCAGGAGGTGTTGTCCAATTGCCTCGCCATCAACACCAGGCTTCATTATAGCGATAACTCCTGAAGAGAGCTAGACGAAAACGTTAGAGTTTTTACTTATTCTTTGTAAAAGAGTACAATGAAATGGTCGGTAACAAAAGCTTTATCAAATGCAAAAGCTAAGTTAACACTAATGGCGCTAATTTAAGCGCTGCTAGTGCCCACCAGGGATACAGTAGCTACACTGTCGTGCGTTTGGAAAAAGCACTTCAAGGCAAATTCTCCTGCTAGGTTGCACGACTAGTTGTAGAAACACACTGTACAAGCAGCAGTTCTGATTTAGCAAAAAAAGACAAAACGTTTAGGATAAAAATATCAAGATGAAAAATGAGAGTGGGTAACAGGCAACGTGTTCTGTACAGAGCAAACTGCTGCCGATTAAACTGTACAGTAGCTGGCATTTTGGGCCGCAATGAAGCGTTGACAAACTATTTTGACGTGTACTGTTTTAAACAAATGTTAAGCAATAAGGTTGGCAATGAAAATGCAATTAATGAGCATGGTTACGATTAATATGCCGAGGTAGGTTTAGTCAAATATGAAAGCAAAAAACACATTTGGACGACCAATTTTTTCCCAAAAGTCTTGATATTTGAAGAGAGAAATTAGACTAAAATTATGACATTTTATCTATTTTTTTTCAGCTTTTACATTTTATCTAATGACATTTTATCCAATTTTCAGGTAAATATTGTGTTCTAAGTTGAAAAAAATGGCTTTGACAACAACATGCAATGGATTTTATATAAATGGTAAAGTAATTACGTTTTTCAAAAATATTGATAACAACTTTAAGGCGGCGTAAAATGAAGTAAAACTTTGATGAAATATTGAAAAGCAATGCTAATGTATAAAAGCTGTTCACAATCGACCAATATTGCTCAATACCTGGATTAGGTCTAAAACAATATGGAGGGGGCATGACCCTTTTTGCTTACTACCCGGTGCGCTTGTGAGTACAGTAGCTTTAGTTCTGTTTCAAAGATCACAAATTTAATACTTTCTCAACTTATAGGCCACCGCTAGACGATGTTTTTATCAAATTCTTTTGGCTTTTTCCAATTTTTACTCTTAAAAGCGCAAGCCAGGATCTTTTTGTTTTTTTGTGATGCCAAAAACCTGTGCTGTGATCAAAAACGTTGCAAAGATTTTGAGAAGGAGGTAAAAATTTATGCTCGCTTAAATTTTGAAAAAAATTTAAATCTTCAAATTTTACAAACTAATGATTATGCATGACGATTTCGGGAAGGATGAGGGTAAATATTTCCCCTGTCCCCTTGACTCCAAACTGCCTTTGCCTCGTCCCCGGCTGCGGTAAACCTGTTTTTAAGAAAATAAACAAAGATGGCTTCTTTCAAAGAAATGCGGTCCATGGAAATTAAGTTTTAGCCTCAAATATGCTACTTACCGTAAATTGAATTTCAAAGCTGAATCTATGCTGTACAACACTTCTTTCCTTGCTCAGATCGATTGGTATTACAGTTTCTAACTTTTGAATAGACCCAGAAACACCTGGACAGTATCTTAGATATGACATTTGCGCCGGAAAGATGTAACGTTTGCTCGAAGCTATTTTGCGATTAGGTCCCAGCTTGACCTGGCGCAGTATTTTTGGCTGAGTTTCGATTGACACGACCAAGTTTTTGGGAATACCGCCACGTCTGACAGAGTACTTGTTGTTCAACTCTTTCACTATCCCAAGGCACAGAGGTTGCAATGCTTCGCAGACTTCAACCGCATGTTCGAAAGTATCTAGGAGATAACGGTGTGAGGATGGAGGAGGAATGTAAGCATTTTTGTTGTCTTTTTCTTTCTGCACTTGAGTTTTCGTCTTCAGATACGGCTGGGCTTTTTTAACTCCTGATAATTCGATTTTAAAATCCAAGTGCTTGTTGTCAAATTTTACATATTGGCATTTTCCTATTAAAGTATATGTTTTAAAATCAAAATGTAAGAGGCATTGCCAGATCCAAGAACTTGTAACTTGGGTGGGGTTCAACGCAATGTGTGAGTATCGTAAGAAGTGATTTTTACCCCACAATTACGTTTGTTCAAAAAGGTCTTTTGCCATGTTTAGAAGGTATCTCAAAAAACTGCTGAATTTATATGAAATCTGGCCAAATATTTCATGTGGGTTGCCTTCAGTTTTACTCCTAAAACTTGCTGATATGAGCCATCGATCTCCGTCAAACTGACAAAGAGCTTGATGCTACATTTCAGAGAAATTTAACAAGCGCAGCTGATTACAGATAAAACCATTCTAATCACACAATAGCATATTTCACGGTTAAGATCATGAGAAGCAAATGTAAAATACAAATGCTTAAACATATAGGAAACCATAGACTAACAACAAAAAAGCAGATGATGGCTATTACCAGAGCCGTAGTGTCTCAAGACATGTCTCGTTTTCGAGACTCTATTTTTGGAAATTTCGATCTCGAGGGTCTGAAGTCTTGGTCTTGGTTTCGTCTCAGCACCTTGAAATCTCGGAAAATAGGCATGTCTCGTACTAGTGGTACAACTGCAATTTTTCTACGTTTCTGTTTGACGGCTGCTGTTTATGGCCGTTTTTACTCTTTGTCTTCTTCTGCATCCGGCAGAATGCGAAGTTTATCTTTTTACATGAATTTCGAAAAAAAGAAATGTGGCAGAGATAGGCTGCCCCGGGCGCATCCGCATTCTACACGCGAAACAACAGGCGATCGGTAAAAGCGACTTCACGTTTAAATTTTGCTGGTTGGTGCCAAAAATCATTTTCATCACAAAACAAATAAATGGAATGGGGATTTTCAAATCAACGAACATAAACTGAATGTGGAGATAAAGGTGGTAAGAAGTGAGCTTGCCGTTGTTCGTTAGCTCATAGCCTGGTATATTGCAGTTTGTTCGGAAATTCATCGCAATGTCCAAAATTTAGTGTTAAAAATATTCGCGACATTTTGTAAACGTTTGGTTTCAAGCCTCGTGCCTCGTCTCGTCTCGATTTACAAAAAGTCTCGGTCTCGAAACGTCAATCTCTCGGTCTCGCAACGTCAATGTCTCGGTCTTGTCTTGGTCTCGAAGATTTTGGCCGAGACTCCAGCTCTGACTATTACAAAATTTTCTCTACATAAGACACTCCCAACTACAATAAAACTTTTCTATTGTAGCGCTTTGGCATTGAGCTGACTTGGCAGATTTAACATTGCAAGTAGAAAACTCGCATACCTTTTGGAAATACATCAACGTTCATCACTTTTTTTCCATCCACAAACATTGTGATTGCTTTCACCTCAATTCTTCTGATGTCTATCATCAATTTTGTATAAGTGGGAAACGCAGTGGTATTAAGCTTCCTGTAAGCTAAATCAGACAAACCATCAACCTTTGCTCTCCATTTTCCAGTCTGATTTAGAGAATATCTGAAATGTAAAATTCAAAAAAACGATGATTGTAAATTTTTTGTGTATAATGACGTCATTTATAAACAGATTTTTGGTTGTCCGATGGGCTCTCCTTTGTCACCAATAATAGCAAACATGGTTATGGAAGAGATTGAACAAACAGCTTTGAACACGTATTTGAATCCTCCGTCTTTATGGTTACGTTATGTTGATGATGTGTATGCTATTATGAAAAAAACCTGAGGTCGAGCCCTTTCATGATTACTTAAATACTATATCTACTTCAATAAAGTTCACTAAAGAATTGGAAAAATCAGGACAATTAGCCTTTTTGGACGTAAGCATACAACAGATGGAAGATGGATCCCTTGCTACATGCGTATACAGGAAACCAACACACACGGACAGGTATCTTCAATATTCGTCTCATCACCCGGTTAATCAAAAGGTTAGTGTGGCTCGTACATTATTCTCCAGAGCCAACAGTATCACATCCAATAACGAAAAAAAGATTGAAGAGTTTCATCACATAACAAAAACCTTAAAAAATAACGGATTTCCCAGTAACAAATGTAGTTTTAAGAAGTATTTGAAAAATCATAATTTTAGAAAAACAGAAAAACTGCAACGGTTCACTTCGATTCCCTACGTGCAAGGTGTCTCCGAACCTATTAGCCGAATTTTGACTCAAGTTGGTATCGGAGTGGCTTTAAAACCACATCACACGTTGTCTTCGTGGTTTCGCAAACCTAAAGATGTTATTAATTTTGAACAAAAGCGTGGTGTGGTGTATCAAATTTCTTGCCGGGATTGCAATGCTGTGTATGTAGGTGAAACAGGACGTAGTGTTAGAACCAGAAAACGGGAACATGTTGATGCGGTCAAGACTTTTAACACTAAAAAGTCAGCGCTGAGTCAACATGTTATGGAATTCGATCATAGAATAGATTGGGATAATGTCAAAATTCTGAAGTCAGAATCACATGCATACAGACGTCGCGTTGCGGAAAGTTTTTTGATAAATCAAAAGGCTTGTTCATGTAATGTTATTAATCGCAATGATGGTGCGAATTTTCCGACTGTTTATAGTGTGTTCGTCTCCAATAAGTAATGTCTTATGTTTCTCACAACACTTTTCACTTGGCCACTCCTGTATCTGTGATGTAACAATGTTTTTGTTATTACGTGATTGCCTGCCCTGTTGATAAATAATTTTTAGTGTTTAGTAATAGAGGTAGTCTTTGTAATTTTATGTTGTACAGTTTGTATGTCACATTATTAACATCTACCGTGTTCTGAAGAAGCTCCCCGGTAACTAAGGGGAGCGAAACGTTAAATTTGAATAGAAAATTTGTCGAAAGAACAAAGTGATCTGAATGAAATATAGAATTTAACGCTTCCGTTTGAAGTAGTGACAAAATCTCTTTCAACACACCTAAACTACTGCAAGTAAATGCTAAAGCGTTTCATACATTTTTTATGACATCCTTTTACAAATTTGGCCTGCAACTGTAGGATCAAAAAACATTATCGGTACTCGTAGGCTACTCTGACATCCTTGTACACTTAATTGCGGAATGTGGATAGTAAAAACCAGGTTTGTAAAACTTACGGAAAATCTCCAGGTTTAAACTTCCAAGGATGATCATGTTTAATCATTGTATATCTCCCAATGTGAAGAGGTGGAGTCAGGATCCTCATACCACTATAAAAAGAATACATTAAAGGAAAAACTACTCACAACCAACAGAAGTATGAAAAATTGTATTTATAACAAATGGCAAAGTAGGAGTAGGGAGCGCTAAGGGGGCTCACACTTTCCGCAAAATGTGTAAACCTCATTGTTTTAGAAAAAAAATTTATTCTGTGCTTTTGTAAAAATACCTTTTTTTAACAATGACAAGAATTTTTCTCATCAAAAATATCTTGGTTTTTGTGCTACTTTTTGTAGACTAAATAATGACAATGAACATTGGTCTCGCGCTTCAATAGAGTATTCTTGCGCCGTTGGGTTTGGTTACAAACTGGTATTGTTATCCAACGGTCACGGGAAAAAGTTTTGTCGGTTATTCTAGATTAGAACATCTTTGTGTTTACTGTTCAGATCGGCTTCAGTGTTCCCACATTGCTGTGTTAATAGTACCGCATTTTGTACTTAACTGTGCAGCTAGAACAGCATACTGTATTTGTATCACAATCACTGCCAACAAGCAGGAAAAATTGCGGTAAAATATCTTTCCCAAGATCAAGACTGAAGCCATCATAAGGTTGAAACGGATAAATATTCTTTTATAGTCGAACCACACAAGGGCAACGTTGTTGTGGCTATGTTCTAAATTTATTTTCGGTTCTGTTCTAAACTTCAAAGGCTCTGAGTACAACAATCTAAAAAATGTTGACTTTTGGTGAGTCACTGACTTGTAGCCGATTCGAAACTCAATGTCGTTGTCTTCCCCTCCCCATCCCCAATATTTATTTGAATGTCCATTTGCTTTTCGGTACTGTTCTGGAGTTATTCCTGTTACTCCGCCAAATTCAGTTCCGTAGTGAGGCTGGTACTTAAATTTGTCAATAGCTGAAAAAACTTGATCTTAGTGTCTACTAGGTTTTACAAAAGACAGAGCAAAAGATCATACCATTATCAAGTCGGCAGCGTATAGTTGCGCAGATTGTGGAGGTGTTTGTGGCAAAAATGGTCTTGTGACCGCGCCTTTAAATTTCAAGGTGGCTGTGTTTTTATGTCCCTGGCAAAGATACTTAACAAAAAATATTTTTAATTGGCGGAATCTTGCAAGCAGCCAATTAATTAGAAGTACTACCAAGATTATCAAACAGAATGTTGAAGCATACAAGCTCCTAAGAAAGTCGGGTCAATACTGATCTAAACCAAATTGTACACTATCACACACACACACACACACACACACACACACACACACACACACACACACACACACACACACACACACACACACACACACACACACACACACACACACTCACAGGGAAGAAAATAAGCAAAAGAGGGGTGTTCTCAAAGCACATTCCACAATTTCTAGGTCAAATTGTGCAATATTGTTTTAAAAAGGATCTTGTCAAGGATCCGTTTTTACCAGACCTTGCTGCGTGTGGCCAGATAACGAAACGAGGAGATAAAAATCTGTTTCGAAGCAGTTGTCTTTGTTTTGTTTTATTGCAATATGTCTAAACCTGGAGAAAGATGTTTCGGATGGAGACCACACAGATACATATTCTTATCATTTTCTGGTATCATGTCGACATCGTGAAATATGATACAGTCGTAATCATCAATTTTCATGACTTCCTCAAAACCAGCGTTCATTATCATTGCCTTGTTGAATTGTCCTTCGTCAAACTGGAAAATGAGAAAAGTAGTCAAGCCTGTGACAAGGCCATCCAAGGGATTGAGGAAAATGGTGGCCGAATTAGAGTAGGAACCAGTGCAGTCGGAAGCCTGGTACGCTTCTATATCAACAGATTTTTACATAATCTTTTCTCCATTAATAGAATATTTCTAAAACAAATGAAAGGTCTTCTAAAATGTCAGTGCTTTATTTTCCCTCAGATTAACTCACGCACATACACCCTATGCCCTTCCCCTTCATTTAGCACTGGTAATAATGGAAGAAAAGGTTTTCTGTAAATCTGGTGCTGGAAAAGTGAAAATGTGCTCACAAACGAATTTTTGTTTGTCCCCCTTCCGACTCTGTGATCCTACCTCAAATGGTCTATGGAACATGCAAAAGCAAAAAAATACGTAAAAAGGTTTGGTATGGAGCACATTTTTTTCTGACTATCATTTAAAATTGAGAAAAAAGGACAATGTCACTCATCTTACTTATATGTGTAGCGATATATTGTCGTCTTTGTTTAAACGCAACTCACCTGTTCAACTACATATATGCAGTAATAGGACTTTTGCCGTATTAACATCGGATGCAAATAATACATCAAAGTACGTAAATGAGAATCTCTGTCTTTAAAAGGAATGATGATCGCTACTTTTTGACTAAAAATAATTTGAAAACAATTTGTCAGATAAAATTCATAACTCAATTGATCAACAAATAAAATTATTACAAAAACTTAACTCTTTCGCTCCCGCAAAGCAGTCCTGAAGTTCTTTGCAACAGATGCAAAAAACGGCTAATTTGCATCAAAAACCATTAATCATGTTTACTTTTATCATTCACTGGTTTTAAGCCATTGGCTATTATATCGATTATGTTATATCGCTGAAAAGGAAATTTCATTGTCATTGTCACATTTTTTGTCCTATCTGCGATGGTCCCCGAGATGTAGGATCTCCTGTTTGGACGATATCATCCACAATTCGCTAATAACGTTTTCTGAAGGATATTAATCAAACAACCAAAAAAACGAGATTATTGTCACCAAACAGAGAAAAATCCAACCAAAAACCTTCCCCAAAGCACGACAACATAAACCATAGAGGTAGTGAAACTACAACCTCAAGATTGCAGGCGTATCCTTTTCTACACTAAGTTAAGTTGTGAACAAGGCTGCGACAAGGTTTTTAAATGCCGATTTGCAAAAAACCTCAAATTACTTTCATAAATAGGCCCTTTTCATACAAACTTCCAAAGCAAATAGATTGTCAACGTTTTGCTTGACAAACAGCGATTATTTGTTTTGTGAAGCTTTACTTTGTAGTTCAAAAAAACGTCTGTAAACATAACTATGACTAGAGGGAAAGGTTAGTCGTGGATGACACTTTTTTAGAGAGCAAGAATCTAGATATTTAACTTTAAAGAAACTTTTACCCATTTTAATGGAAGTGATGACTTGCTTTACTCATAAAAGCTGAAAGTTTTCATTTTTTGAAATTCTAGTGAAACAATTTTCGGATCCACCGCGGGTGTTCTCGATTTTAACTTCAACTTACCTCGCTTTGCAGTCAGTTGGAATATGACATCCTCCTTTCAATAAATTGGGTCCAGATATTTTTCGAACCTCTTCATAACTGGGTGTGATATTTGGATTTATGGTCATATTGCCAACTAAATATGAAGTAAAACTAGTAACAAATATAAAAAGTGATACGTTGTAAGAAACTTTTGTCAGTGTTAGTTAAGGAAAGCTGATTTTTAAAAGAAGTTCTGCATGAACATACAAGTGGCATTTATTATTTTTTACCGTCAAAATTAGCTTTTTAAAGTTGTCAAATAAGCAATTGCTTTCCCTCCTCATCACACTCAATCATTTGGCAGTTTGCACGAAGAACTGTAAGGAAAAGGAATTTATTTTTTTGCCAAAGTCGTGAATGCAATAGGTTCGGAAAGGGGTAAAAGAGTATTAAAAAGAGCAATCCACGAATGAATGATTTTCGCGTAGTTGGTATGTGTGGAAGTGTCACGAATAAGTAAATTTGCGTTAAAAGAATAGTTTTTATACAGTATATGTATAGTTATTGTGATCTGTTGTTTTATTTTGCAGTAATCGTTTTATTTGTAAATCTGAATTGTCTGAAGCCCTAAATTTGCTAAACTGTTTTCGAAAAACGACCTTTTTTTCTTTAGCATTTATTAATAGATTTGCAACTCACACGCCTTTCCTGACGTCACAATGGTTGACCACGTGACTAAGTTCCGGTGTATTCTAGTGATTCTTGTTTCTTCTCGAAGATTTTTCTATTTTGTTTAACCGATTACGTAATTTATTAACGGTGCTTTTTTTTCTAATGTCACGTGATATTGTTCTAGCAATTTCTAGATTATTTTCCAGTCGTATATATAAGACGGCAAGATTTTTTATTATTTAAAGAGTGTAGTTCAGTAGAGATAGTAGAGTGTAGTAAAAAGACGATGTTTTGTGGTGATTGTTGTGACAGCAATCAAGCGATTATTTTGGTGGTTCTAGTTTTGGTTAGTTTGTAATTTATATAGTAAAGTGCTTTTAGTTTCTGTATTTGACAAGCGAAGGAATTCGAAGTTTTAAAGTGGTTTGTGAATATATTTGTTTCTGTTCTTGATCGAGAAGTGCGTGAGTTAAAATATTTTAGTGAAAACCAATCTTTTCCTAGCTATTAAGTTGCAACCAGACTTAATTATTCGAGCGGTACTATTCGTCGCCTCAATTTTAAGAAGTAAATTAAAATTGAAATAGAATCAAAAAATTTCTATTAAATCGCGACAGCGAGGTTAAACACATTTACACTACAATAAGTTTATATGAACATTTCAAAACGGAAAGTTGACCCTGTTAACGGAGGAACATTTTCTATTTTACCAATTCCTGCTACTCGGGACTAGAATTTTAGGGGACCCACATTCAAGGCAGCAACTATCACCAAACATATTGCCAAAAGCCCATGAAATTTTGTTTTAAGAGAAAAAGCCCAATCACCTACTCACGACGAGTCTCCTTAAGTTCTTTGCATCGCCTTTGGCTGTATACCCTTGTCTTCCTCTATTGACAGGTAGAGTTGGAACATCACAATTTTAATCGGTGGTGAGAAACAATATTTCCCACACGTCACAAGACTCTGTTTTTTCAATCATAAACCGGAAGTGAAAACATTAAACAAACCAAGCATATGAACAAGTTTTTAAGTGAAAATTTGAGTTTAGTTTGTACCCAAAGAGTATATTCTTGGATATTAATATTTGATCAATTATCGAGGTCTTTAAATAAGGAGAATAATGCATTGTACAGTACCGCAGATCAAAATTGCGATGTTTTGTTCTTAACCCTATTAACTGCTTCGATACTTACTGAGTTGTTTTGGTACACTGCCACACTTTTTGCTATTTGGTTTAGGCAATGTTTTTACTCGATGTTCTTTAGTGTTCTGGTTTACATTTCTTATTACAGCTGCAGTGTAATTCATCAGAGCATTCCCAGGCATTTCATCACGTTCCATCAAATCACTGCAAAGAAATACAAGAAGTGAAAAGCAAGGTACGAAATAGTATCATAATCTTCGAAGCTACAAAAGCCGCCATCTGGCCTACTTGAAACTTTTTGGAGGTGGACCGTAAGGGGTAAAATAGCGTTTGGGAAACCTCCCAATTGCTGAAGAAAAATATGATGTTTCTTGTTTTAAAGTAGCTAAATGTAATTTGCGATAAGAGCTGGATTCCGCTTTCCTACTGCTTAGTATTCATCCGAATAAGTCAAGACAAAAAGTCGCTATTTTAGAGAAAAGCAAAGTGTCCAGCAAAACTATAGAAAAGATTGGGCTACAGAGTGATGTCAATTGCTAGAATATTTTTACATCAGTTCTCAATCTTCGGTGACTTACTTTCATCCCACGGCCATGAAGCCTTAAGATTACGAGCAACTTGTGTGTAGTTCCGGTTCGAAGCCACCACGTATGCTGGCGCTTCGAATTTCAACCACAAGCAGTTCAACCAGTCAGCGTGAAATTCTCGTGAGGTGCCCTTTCTAAGGTCACAACAGCGCAGCATACCTGAGATGTGAACGCAAGACCAAGTGATTACTGTCGCGCCCAAAAAAGACAGCCCAAACCGATCGATCACATTGCCTAGTTAGCAGTGGTGGATTTAGGGTAACCACAGTGAACTATCTTTTGTATTATCCTGAAACTTCTAAGTTTGAAATTGTGTGTTTGAATTACATTGCTACGCAGACTTATTCTTTTACTTACGCTTTTTGAAACGAAATTGTCTCGTATATTTTTTTAATGTGCAGATCAAGAGTGAAGAGCCAAGATTTTGCATCTTAAACCCCCGAGGGAGTTTTGCTTCACGCACTATAATTCAACTGGAGTAGGGGGCTGCTAAACCAAGAACATTTAGGGGGCTTCTAATAAAACCTTGCCTCAGACCCCAAAACTCCTAAATTCACTACTGCTAAGCAGTCTATAAGAAAGTGAATGCACACCTACCTTTGTTTATTTGTTGTTAGAAAAAGAATCGCAAAGCAGAAAGAGAACATTAGAATGTATTTAACGTTTCTTCTTTTTGTCGAGTAAAACAACATTCTTAAAGTCCTGAGCGGCCATACTGGTAACTGATGCAAAATGCGCTGGAAAATGACAAATCGAAGAGCCATCAACCCCATTTTCGAAAAACGGCACCATAAAATCTAAAAGAAGAAAATGCATTTGTTTTTAAACAAGTTGTCGCGTGACCAGTTACGGTTGTAGCTATTGCGAATATCTTTTTTTAAAAGTCTTTATCTCCTAAATGACTGAGTTTCGCTACTTTCTCGAGAAATAAGGGAAAAGCAGTTTCCCGACCAATGGCTTCGTTTACAACTTTGCTTTTTTCGGGAAGTGGTCTGTGGCAACCCTACACAGGAATTTATGAAGCAAAATGTCAAGAAAGGCTGCTATCTTCTGTGCAAATTGCGAGCTAGATGTCAAACGATGTTTTCAGGTTGATATTTGTAATAACTTTAAGAAAGGCGTTTTGCTGGTCAGTTTGCTTAGTGTAAAAGCCGTCGTTAAAACTGGGCTATCTACTCTTTATGAGTGAGAGTGTGGGAGGCGAGACAAAGGAAAGCTTTTTCAATAAAGCTGAAAATCACATTTTTCGTACAAAACGCTCCATACTTCATTATTTATTTTTTGGTGGAGGAGCAGCGAGAACCGAGCTTATGTCCCATATTTCTGTTCGTGCTTTGTCCATCAAAAGAGCCTTCAATTCAAAAACTGTAAGCTGGACTAACAATAAATTTCTTGTTGACCGAGTGGAACGGTGGAAACAAAGTCAGTAGCGTTGGGATAGAGGTTCAAGTGTTACCTTTGGACCCAGGATTCTTAGGAAGTGACAAAGTTTTTGGAGAGCCTTGATTTTTTTTGAAAGTGCTACCCCTTGATTTCAAATGAAATCTCCAGACTATCCACTCTACTTTTGCGTCAAAATTTTGTGGTGTGTTGCAGCTTTTGACCGAATGTAGGACCTTTGAAGAAAGGTTATCACTAGGGTTACCGTTTCGTATTTATTTCTATGTCTTGTGATTATTTTCAAGGGCCCGGTCTTTGAAAATAAAAAAAATATGCTTGTTTTTGAGAAACGTGCTTATTTTTAAGGTACGTGCTTATTTTGTCTTAGAAACTGTTGGTATTTTTGAATAAAAAGTTCTGGACCCTGTGCTTTACCAAATCAATATGTCACTTTGGCAATTAAAAAAAGCCACCTCCAAAAGAAAAAAAGGTCTTCACCCTGAATTGGGTGTGAAAATGGTAACTTCACAGCGAAAATATTGTTTTTCTACAACGTGCTCATTTTTTCTTGTAGGCTGATGACAACGTGGGTTATCGTCTTCAATTTTTCGACAAAATCTTGTTGGATCTTTAGAAGAGAAAAGATAATTGCTTTGACTTGCAAAATAGTGATCAATCTTTACGAAATTGAGCACAAAGTGTGGAATATTCCTTCAATGATCCTAATTAAAAGTGCATCACAATTATGTGATCTCATTCATACACATTTTTAATTGCTTTCAAGTGAGTTTCACAAGCTCATCTTTTTTCGCGGTGCAATTACATGCAACCAACCGAACTTATTTTCGCGCACACTTCAACCTTCCTTCCTTGAGCATATTTTATGCGGTTGTGACGATAGGTAGGCCTACTTAAAATAAACTATGTGTTTGTAATCTGTCATCTTTAAGTTACTCACCAGACGTAAACTAAGCTGAAATACATTATCATCTATCAAGAGTGAAAATGCCTTTAATGTTATGAAACAATAATTGCATAGATTAATATTTCATTCTTTGCTGACCTATGGCACCTAAGCTATTCTATAGCCTTATTATGCGCAGGCATCCGCGTAAAACAATATGATACAAACCAGATGGGCAACTAAATTATTTCATGTCCTGAGGCCAATTTACATCATAGCTATTGCGTAGAAACTTAATGATGTCAGTTAAAAAAAAGAATTAATTTGTACGTAACTGGCGGTTGCCAAATGGTTCAAAATGTGGTACATTAATACTGCCTATGGCATACTTTTAGCCTCAAATTCAAACTCAAATATATGCTAAACTATCACCATCAACATTCGAAGCAAAATCCGAGAGAAATCATTGATTTACGAACATACAAACAACCAACTTGCCCCGGCGTCGCTCAAAAGCTATTGATCGCAATGTCTGCTTAAAAGAATGCTTCGGCCGTTTGTGCCGACTTCACTCAGGAAACAGTTGTGAAAGCGGTAGCAAAGGTTGTTGTAAAGTGATGGTTTTTCAACATAGCTAATTCTCGTTCATAAACCAAATATAAGCTACTAAACGGGGTTTGGGTCAAAAACATTTGGGGGATTCGATCATGGACCCTGTGCCCTCATCTATCGCTGGATATGAACCCTGTCCCTTCCTCTTAGCTCAAGACTGATGGCCCAAAAAGTTCATATTTATTGAAAGCCTATTTTACAAAAAAACTACCAATAGATTGCTAGTGTGCTACTAAAACAGTAATTCGCCTTTACCGCACTGTAGCAATCAACGAATTCTATAGTTTAAGCTAAAGTATCAACAGATAGTGATAGGCAAAGAGAAACAGACAAAGCAAGGATGTACAACAAGTAAGAGTAATCAAGAGAAAAACTGGGGAGATGCTGATGGAAGAACAAAAGTGAAACAGAGATATAAGGAGTATTTTGATAACTTACTCAACCAGGAAAACCCTAGAGAAGGAAGAGAAATGAGAACAGAAGAGAGAGAAAGGGACGTGGAAAATATCTCTGGAAAAGAAGTCAGGACTGGGTTGAGGAAGATGAAGAAGGGAAAGTCTCAAAGACCTGATGACATGCCAGTGGAACCAAGGATCGCTCTAGGGAATAAGGTTGTAGAGTTTCTAGTAAACTTCTTCAATAGACTTCTACGAGCGGAGAAGATGCCAGATGAATGGAGGAGGAGCGTGCTCGTACCTTTGTACAAAAGTAAAGGAGACATCAAGGAATGTGGAAATTACCGGGGGATCAAGTTGATGAGCAACACTACAATACTGTTGTAGAGGGTAATGGAAACAACGATAAGAAAGGAGGTGACGATCGCTGAGCAACAATTTTGGTTCATGCCAGGAAGGAGTACCACCGACTCAATCGTCGGTGTGAGGATGCTGTTGGATAAGTGGACTGAAGGGCAGAAGGCAGTGCACTGTGTCTTTATTGACTTGGAGAAGGCATACGTCAGGGTACCCAGAGAGGAACTGCGGGAATGCTTGCGGTTTGCTGAAACATCAGAGTGATACATAAGGATTATTAAGGATATGTATGACGGAGCGACAACAACTGTGAGAAGTGCAGCAGGGTTGACTGAGGAAATCAAGGTAGGTGTTGAACTTCGCCAAGGCTCAGCACTCAGCCTATTCATTTTTGCCATCATCATGGACAAGCTGACGGAGGACATCAGGAAGGACGCACCATGGGATATGCTATTTGCAGATGACATAGTGCTGTCTAGGCAAAATCATAGGGACCTAGAAGATGATCTGTAGATTTGGAGAAATGCACTGGAGAGAAGAGGCCTGAAAGTGAGCCGGAGCAAGACCGAGTATTTGAAGGCTGGGGTTGTGGATGATGGAGAAGAGTTGAAGCTGCAAGGAGAAAAGGTAAAGAGAGCGAAAAACTTCAAATACCTGGGTTCAACAGTTAGTAGCGATAGTAGATGTGAAGAAGAAGTGAGGAGAAGGATCCAAGCAGGCTGTATCCAAGAGTTGGGAGAAGGTGTCTGGAGTTTTGCGCGGCAGGAAGTTATCAGCAAGGGTTAAGAGTAAAATATACAAGAGTGTTGTTAGACCAGCCATGCTATATGGAATGGAAACGGTGGCAGTGAGGAAAAGACAGGTGGGAAAAACGAAAGTTGCAGAGTTGAAAATGGTGAGATGGGCACTGGGAGTGACAAGAAAGGACAAGATAAGAAACGAATACGTGAGAGGGACCGCGAACATTGCAAAGCTAGGAGACAAACTTTGGAATGTAAGGCTACGCTGGTATGGACACGTGAAAAAGAGAGAAAAAGGTTACGTGGGAATAGGATGATGGAGATTTCGGTGCCAGGTAGAAGGAAAAGAGAAAGGCCAAGGAAAAGGTGGATGAATTTGGCGAGTGAAGCCATAGAAAAGGTCGGAGCTAAGGAGGGAAACGAGACGATCGGGTCAAATTGAAAATACTTTCGCGCTGTGGCGACCCCGAATAGCCAAAAGAAAAAGAAGAAGAATTAACAGATGGTAATATGAAGTCAGCACCTCTCCTCGCTAAAACTTGACCTATGAGCACTGGTCCTGATCTTCCTTTTCTAATTCATGGCAATACCATCTTATTCCGCAAATATTTATCTGTTAAGTTCACGATAACTGATAACCTATGTGTGCGGTTGGAGGCTTCAATGCATTTCCGCGACAAAATCCTGTTTGCATTCCCGTTTCAGCATTAGTTTTCTATCCATTCTTTTCGCGAGCCCAACTGTGCCACCTCGACCTACACCCTTGATATAATGTTGTTTGCCCTCTTGACTATCCCTCTTTCTTTTATGCAACTATATTTGTGCTCTCACGTCAGCATTAAATTTTTTTCACTAAAGCTACGATAACCTATCGTGAATACTAAACTGCGCGTCTGATTTTGCCTTATTAACAGCACCTGTCAAATAATCATAGGCGTAAAACTATTTAGGACTGGAGAGAGGAATCCACCAGAATATTATCAGCATCCCCAAAAATTTGAAAACCGAGCAAATAGTTTGTAAAAAGGTGGCAAAATAGCAAAAAATTTGCTCCAAAATATTTGATTACAAAAAAAAAACAAAGAAAAAGGTATTTACTTGATTTTGGAGCTTAAAATAGCAACAAACACTCTAAAAATCTAAATCTTGATTTCCAAAAAAGTTTTCGCCATCCTTTTGAAACAAAAGCGACTTTGATCCCATGTAAACAAATCGTTACGAATATGCAAACAATATTTAAGTATTTCCGCTCCAAGTGTTCGCTTTGACGTCGATTGACCTGAGATTTATTTCCTTGTCTTGTATCAAACACCTGAAAAACAGCGTTCACAAATCTCCAGCTTGGCGCTAAGCAAGTAGTGATGAGGAGGATTTTATAGGAAACTAAACTTGCTCAGTCATGATCAAAAAAATGTCATGAATTTCACTGTTCTAGCGAAAATGCTGCCAGATTAATATTACGTCACTTCACATTACGAAAAAACGAAGCTACATTTAAAGTAGCTGTAAAATGAACGAAAAAGCTTAAAAAAGCAATCACTTGCAGTTACACCAGTAAGACTTATATGGTATAACTTTTTCATCGCCATCAATCTTTTGGTCTTCTTTTCAAAGCGTATCTGCAAACTATGGCCAGTGCTTTTCGAAAAAAAGAGAAACTAAATTCCACAAAGAAATATTTATTAAGACGTAGGGTGACCATATTTTCATTACGAAAAAGGAGGACATTTTTTGATAATAATCATTATCAGCCCTACAAGTTGTTCTGCAATGCTAGGAAAATTTTTCTGGACATTGGTTGGACACTGACCGCTTTTGATAATTACCGGTATATTTTGATAATTAGTACAAATACAGCAGTTTATTTTTTTTAATTTAATATGCCAATGAACAAAAAAATGTAAATCGGACAGCTTTTTAATGCTTTGAACTGTCTACATGCATGTCTAGGCTAAGTTTGCCTTTATTTGCTACAGAAACAAAAGTTCCGTAGCGACAAGTAATGCATTCTGCTTCGAACTCATCTCGTCCTTTTCTAAAAAGTGGATACTTCTGTTGAAGTTCTTCAGTAAACTTTGATTTTCTTTTTGGCATACCGCATTCATTTTTTAGCTTTTTGTTTTATTTTTCAAAAATCACAGCAATGATAATTAAAAACAGTTCAACTGAAAATATTGTTTGATTTTTTGAACTAAATAAATATGTACCGAAATGGTTTCTTTGAAATTAGGTCAATCGACCAGAACAACAAAGCAAAATTTATTTCCGTATCTCCGCTACGTAAAATACAAGAAATGCTGTTTAGAAACTTATCGGTATTTGTACCGTTTTCCATGTAATCTTACTCTTTCAAACCTAAAGCAACAGTCAGTCTAAGGTAGACCGTTAGGAAACTCCCTTTTATCATTCCTTACCAGTTAAACTTATTATCACTTGAACCAATATGCAGTGAC
Organism: Trididemnum clinides; assembly: GCA_963675345.1. Classification (NCBI taxonomy): domain Eukaryota; kingdom Metazoa; phylum Chordata; class Ascidiacea; order Aplousobranchia; family Didemnidae; genus Trididemnum; species Trididemnum clinides. The sequence continues at coordinate 22,391,802 of OY776301.1, forward strand.
ATAATTTTTTAATTACACGGTAAACGTAAAAAGGGAATTTTTGAACGACTTTGTATGACCAAATTAGTTTTTATTAAAAAGGAGGACAAAAAGGCATTATTAAGCATCCTCGGAGGACCAATTACTTTTTACCAAAAAGGAGGACAGAAGAAATAGCTTCATCATGTCCCTCATTCTTCCGAGCAATTTTCAGCCTTGAAAGCCAGATTGAGCGACCTCGCTCATGCTTGTTGTGGTAACCCAGTTGACATTGGCGACTTTCTCACTTTAAAAGAGTGCATTCAAGCAAGCAGATCCCCCAGATCCAATGAAATATCTATGTCACTAAACCTGACAAGGGTTCTTGGGTAGTCATAATGAATAAAAGTGATTACATTTCAAAAATGCATTTTGTTTTACAAGATAGCTCTAAATTTGAAAATCTTGGCCCTTCTTCCGAAACTGACATTACTGCAAAGATTAAAGCTCATATTCAAAGACGGTTGCTTCAACTCAAGAAAGAAGGCCTTCTTCCATCCAAGATTTACAGCAGGATTTGACCAACTGGTTCTCAACCGCCCTGAATGAATGGCTTGCCGAAAATTTGCAAGCAAGATTTACCCTTACGTCCTATATTGTCAATGACTGGCTCAGCACAACATCAATCAGCCCAATGGTTTACGTCAGTTATTGATCCCGTCCTTTTACTTTTTCTACTCACTGTATTTCCGATTCCTTTACTTTTGCTGACAAGGTCAGAACTTTTAACTTTCTTCCATCTGTCTTTCTTTGCTCCTATAACGTCTGCAGCCTTTTTACTAATGTTCCACTCGCGGAAACCATTGAAATCTGCGCTGATGCTCTGTATAATGACGAACTTACTCCGCCTCCTTTTCCTCGTGCAGTTTTTGTTGAGCTGATGCAAACGGCTACTTCCTCCGTTGAATTCAGTTTCAATAATATAATGCACCGACAGATTGATGGCGTTGCTATGGGTTCTCCTCTTGGCCCATCTCTTGCCAACATTTTTGTCGGATATTACGAAGCTTTGCTTTTCAAAAGAGTCAACAAACCTCTTATGCATTATTGATACGTCGATCATACCTTTGCAGCTTTCAACGACGAAGACGAATGTAATGAGTTTTTCTCCCATCTAAATTCTCTCCATCCAGCGCTTTGTCTTACTTTTGAAAAGCAATGCAATTGGACTTTGCCCTTTCTTGACGTCCTAGTAGAAAAGAACGATCACGAATTTGTTGCATCTATCTACAGAAAGCTGACTTTCACTTGCTAATACATTTGCTAGAACTCTTTTTGCCCATGAATCGGAAGACCAATTTGATTTTGACTCTTGTCCACAGAGCGCTAGTAATCTGTTCTGTATCTACTCTTCGAAATGAACTTTCTAACATTTGTACAATCCTTATCAACAACTGAAGCTGTTATCTACACTACTATAACCAAGAAAATGAATCAGTTTCGCAGACCAACACAATTAGGCCCGAAGAAATGCCCAGTTTACCTTGACTTGCCATGGTTAGGCAATGTTTCAATGAGGTACGAAATGCAAATTAAAACGGCCGTCAAACGCTGTTACTCTGCAGTTGAACCATGCATTGTCTACACCACCAGACAACTTCTGCCTGTAGCCAAAAAGAATGTACTACCCGCTTTACATCAAAGCAACATTGTTTATCAATTTCTTTGCCACTGTGATAGTCGGTACGTGGGTCGTACTTCTCAAAAGCTACAACAGAGGATCAAGCAGCACGTGCCTTAAACCATTCTCCAGGGACATATTTCTCAGGACCGAAGCATATTGGCCGGCTCTTGTAAGCCAATCAGAAGCCTTAAAGCTGAAACTTCTTTTTCCGCTATTGGACAACATCTCTTACAAAACCCAACATGCGCACGTGAATTAATGACAACAAATTTTCTATTCTTGCCCGTGGCCGTACTTCTTTTCATCTTTCCACCCTTGAAGCCACTTACATCAAAACACCCAAACCAAATTTATGCAAACAAAAGGAATTCGCTTATGGTCTAAAAATCACACATTAGTTTCCGCTCCTTCTATTGGTCACTCCTTTTACCAATCAAGATGGAGCTTTTTTCCTTTTTTCTTTTTCGTCAACCGTCTCTATATAAGTGACTCACTTCATCTTTTTCACTCTATTTCTGACGGATTCTTTAAAAAAGTGTCAGACGAAAAGCTTCGAGAATGAATACCCTACTTCCTGTGTTAACATTTGTTTAGCAATGGAAAAAGGATAAACAACGAATAGAGGAGAAGTAACTTTTCAAGTTTGCACATGTGCTGCTGCATGTTTATTCCTGGAAAAGGATTGTCCAAACTCCAGGCAGCAAAAGAACTTGGCAATCCGGTATTTACAATAAGGCTTTATCTCAAAAAGCTGGCAAATGATCAAATGGCTACTACGGGATATGCGCAACATAGAAAAGTGTTTAAGGATGAAATAGGATATGATCTTGCCTAGAGAGATCCAATGTTTTAAATTCGGTTTGGTCTTCGTTAACGAGGTGGCCGGATTCACCTCATGATTCTTGAAATTTTATTTACACCATTGCGCCACTTTGGTCTCTCCAGAACAGCTTTGTTTTTAGTCCAATCTCATCGACCTGTTTAACCACCTACTTTCTCATGTCATCTTCGGTCGTCCACGCCTTAATTTTTCCTCCAACCACTTCAAAATCCGACGCTCTTCTAAACATATCGTCATTATCCCTCCTCAAAACATGCCCATAACATCGCATTCCGTTCACTTTGGCTAGTCTACCCAAATTTTTTTCCAAACCGAGCAAATTCATAAATTCTTGACTACTCTTTTTTCAATTAATTTAATTCCACACATTCCTCTTATCATTGCTCTTTCAGCTCTTTCCAAATTTCCATCTCATTCTCCCGCAGACACCACATCTCACTCCCGCGTAATATCCCGACCTTACACAATGCCAATAAATTCGTCTTTTCATTTCAACAAAAGCCTTCTTTCATAAAGCATTTCCCCACATTCTCTAAGATTTATCCACCCAATTCTTGCACTTACTGTCACCGTCCCTTTACTTTCACCGCTGGCACTTAATCTGTCCCGCAAGTAAAAAAAAACTCTACACTAGCTCCACCTGGTCATAAAGTGTTAACTCTTCAGCTGGTTCGACAACTCCTTTCGTTGCTTCAACACATCTCTCACAAATAAAATCTTTTGTCAAAGTCTAAGTCACTCTTCATTTTGGCACATCTGCCATGCACCCATTCACCTCATTTTGTGGGCAGCACTGAATTTGCCATCACCCTCTGGCTGCACTTGGCACATGAATCGACTATGCTCTTGCGCATTTCTTCTTTTGAACCACTAACCATTCACTTAGATCTTGAGATTAATCTTCAGCCCCTTGCTCTCAAATGTCTCTTTCCATTTTCACTTTTATTTTCCTTCAACATTCCATTTCAAAAACTTTTCTGTCAAGTTCTCCGTACTTTCACTCATTAAAACCAATTTCTCATTAAAACCAAATCAAGAGAAGGTTTGATAAATGAAATTTTGTATGTCTACAATGTAGACTGCCATAGTGCCGGCATTAAAAGAACGACCAGATTTTAACAGCTTGTACTTCCAACAAGATGGAGCCCCACCCCATTTTGTAAAAGCTGTCCGAAATTTCCTGGACGAGACGTTTCCCGATAAATGGATTGGCAGGCGAGGTCCTATCGAATTTCCTCCACGCTCACCAGACATAACGCCTATGGACTTCTGTGTCTGGGGAATTATCAAGGAACTCGTGTATTCAAGGAAGCCAAGAAGTGTTGAAGATCTTCGACAATTTGTCATTAACGCTTTAGCTAACTTTCATCATGACTTGTGTACTTCTGTTTGTCGCAGTGTGTTGTCACGTTGTCGAGGGTGTATTGAAGCCGAGGGCTTGCAATTTGAACATTTGTCGTGACTGCCTTCTTTGTTACGGCATTTCCAGAATTTAATAAACTCTATAACAAGTGTTATCTTCGATTAAAAGTAACTGTATACAAACTTTACGGACACCCTGTATATAACGCGGCGAGATTTTTCATTCATTCAGAGTGAGAGAAGAGAGATAGTAGAGTGTAGTAAAAAGGCGTTGTTCTGTGGTGATTGTTGTGACAGCAATCAAGCGATTATTTTGGTGGTTCTAGTTTTGGTTAGTCTTTGATATTTATATATTAGAGTGTTTTAGTTCTGTGTTTGACAAGCGAAGGAATTCGAAGTTTTAAAGTGTTTTGCGAATATATTTGTTTCTGTTCTTGATCGAGAAGTGCGTGAGTTAAAGTATCTTAGTGGAAGCCAATCTTTTCCTAGTTACAGTATTAAGTTGCAACCAGATTTGATTATTCGAGCGATACTACAGGTCGCCTCAACTTTAAGAGGTTAATTAAAGATTGAGATAGAACGAAAATTCTATTAAAACGCGACAATTTCTATATTCTTCGTACAACAATAAGCATGTCGTTCCTCCTTCAGGCATAAAACCGAATTGCAGTCCATCAGCATTCATTACTTCTCGAATCCTTCTTTCCAGTACTTTTCCAACAATCTTCATAGCATGCTCTAACAACTTTACTCCTCTGTACGCATTACATTTTCTTACATCTCCTTTCCTCATGAATTTAGTGAGAACTTTTCAAAGATTGAATGGTTCTGCGAGGTTTGTGGCGATTTTTAGGCAAGTAGAAACCCTAAAAATAAATAGCACCAGTGCACTTGTCGAGGATGTAACAATTCCAATGTAGAAAAATCAAATTCAAATTACGAGAACTCTCGCACGAAGTGCGGGGCTCATTTTGCTTGAACTGACAACTGCAAACTGTACTTTGCCAGAAGTGTGCATAAATACAAGTTGAATGCACCTTTGCGAGAAGTGAATAAACAGAAGTTGTTTTGTTGTCTCAGTATTAGCAAGTCTTGTTAATTTTTCGGCTTGTTAAACATTCTTTTAAATAAAGTCATCAAAAGATCTAAATTACCGTATCACTTTCCTTTTACATTTTGAAGCAGCCTATTATAGAGCCTATGGTCAAATTGGAAGTTGGGCTACTTCTTAGGCTTTTTTCATAATGTACACAAATTTGAGTCCATCGTTTATGATTGTATAAGCTTGTTAAATGTACATGTATAAGTTTACACTCAAGTTATAGCCAGCAAACCGGCGCAGTGGTATAATGGTAAACGCGCTAGCTTCGCTGTCGACGGGCTTGATTCAATTCCCACGTCGTGGCATACCAAAATTTGAAAACACTTTCAACAGCTTCTCCACTTAATGCTCAGCGCGAAAGAGATAATGCGGAAAAGAATTCGGTAATTTCAACTGTTGTGTCCTATAAAAAAACTCTTAAGGGGATTCTTTCTTCGTTACATGGCATACTGGAGTGGCGACCGTCGCGGTGGCCCAGTGTGGCTAAACAAGCAAAGAGAGCATAAGCTGCATCAATCTACTGCCGCCTCAACGTGGTTATGTGGTCCCCGACCCCGTTCGGGGTGGGTTGAAACGGCTGTTGGCCTTTTCCGAAGGTCCCGGTTATCCCGGGCACTCCTAGCTTTTTTGCCATATTCCCTTTTGAGTGATCGCAGAGGAGCAGCACTGGGTCCCTCTAAAATCCGTCATATGTCTCTTCACTTGTCCTGCCTATTTCTTGCCAGTATTATTATCCTCCTTCTGTTTCGGATAAGCGGCGACGTTTACCCAAACCCTGACCCCGTTTTTTCCTGCTCAGTGTGTGCTGAAAATGTGACCTCGAGGGGTAGATTGGTGCAATGCAGCACCTGCTCTAAATGGGTTCATATAAGGTGCTCGCTACATTCTTCCTCCAAATTTAATGCTTTAGGCAGTTCCCACTCGTGGAGCTGCCCTCCTTGCTACGTATCTGCTTCTTCTGGGGGTCCTCAGCCTTCCAACACAGTGACATCTCCTTTGGGTTCTCAAAATGTATACCTCCACTGTTCAATCTGTCTCTTCTGGCCACCTCTGCCAATGCAGCGCCCCCACACTACCCTCGCCAACAAACATTTTATCTTCCTTTCGCCTATCTCCTATCTCTGTGCCTTCCCCACTCTCATATGTTTCTAGCTGTTCTTCCACACCTCCACCTTCCTCTTCCTCCCCTGAATCACTCAGGTTTCTTCAGTGAAATGTCGGAGTCTTCAAGCCAGAAGCGCTAAACTTCTGCGCTTTATCTCGCTCCATCCTATATATCAGGGGTGGCCAAACTGCGGCTTTTTAAGCGCTTGACAGCGGATTTTTTGACTCATGTTGTATTTGGGTACAATGATGTAGTGTAGAGCTGTGTAACTTGCTATGTGGCACGTTGAGTTTCGGGCCCAGTAGAAGGGTGAAAATGCGTAATTTGTGCTTTGAAAACGATGATCTCCCAAAAAACAGGTCATCACCCCTATCTGGACGGAAAATGCGTCAATTTAAATAAACTAAAAATTGTGTAGCGGCTCTTTCAATGATAGCCTCTATTGTTTTTGGCTCTTTTTCACGGCAGGTGTGGCCACTTCTGCTATATACCTTATCTGTATCCCGGAATCCAACCTTAACTCGTCTTCCCCCTGTCTGGACCCCTGGATTCTCTACTTTGCAATTTGATCACACTCACTCACTCCCGGTCTGGCATTCTTTCTCCCGATGACGCGCACGCAAGCGGTGTCGTTATCATTTTCGTTAGGCAGGCCCTATCCTTTTTTGAACTTTCCACCTTCTCTCTCTCTCTTTGCTCCACCCCTAATCTAACTACGTAGGGATCAACATATCTCAAAATAACTCTTCTTCGCTCTCGTTCTTTAACGTTTATGCTCTTCCTATTTGCTCTTCTTTGACGGATAACAGAACCTACTCCTTCTCTCCCTCCATTCTTTCCTCCTCCAGAAATTTATTCATTCTGGCGAGTTTCAATCGCCATCACCCCTTATGGGACTCGAAAGGTGCTTCCGATCCTCGCGGAGAGGAAGTATTCGAAAGGTCATTTCTTCGGACCTCCTACCCTCAATGTCCCTGACACGCCAGCCCTTCTCCATCGCTTGTTTGACAGTCGTTCCTCTCGTGATTTTTCCTTTGTTACTCCTTCTCTTCCCCCCTCTTTTACCTAGGAGATACTTTAGGACTTGGACTTTGATCACCTCCCCATTCTTCTAACTGCTCCCTTTCTCCGCTCTTTTGCCTCAACAAACGTCCTCTTTCCTTTAATTTTTAGGAAGATTGTTGGGATGGCTTTGCTTTTTACTTTGACTCTCGCTGTTTTTCTGTCTCTTAGAATAATAAGAATACTCTTAGAATAATTACAGAAGAATACTCCCTCTCTTGCTCTTTCCTCTTCTGCTGCTATCTTCACTTCTCTGGCAATAAACACGACCAAATTTTTTTATACCGGTGCGATGGTGTAGTGGTGAGAGGTCCGCTTCGCAGTCGGTAGACCTGGGGTTCATTTCCTCAGTCGAGTCATACCAAAAGACTTTAAAAAATAGTATTCACAGGTTTCCTGCTTGGCGCTCAGCATAAAACAAGGATAATGTGGAGAACAAGCCGGCAAGCTTGCTTGTTGTGTCCTTGTGCAAAGCATTTAACGGGACGCCTCCATCTTCATGTGGCAGACAAATGGCCCTCCCGTACTTCACCGGATTACAATTGTAAAGTTGCTAACCCAGCATGTCGTAAAAGACGACTCCTGGGTACCCACCAGTGGCAGTCCGCCCTGTTGGTAGTGGGGCTACCAGTCACTCAAGACTGGTTCGAAATGGGTTGTCATTTTTCCCCTAGCCTAATTTCAATTAGGTTGACGGTAGGAACCTGAATTGCCGTTCATGCCGTACCTCCATCCCGAGGAAGAGGAGGGATAACCACAAACAAACCAAATTTTTTGTTCTTTTTGGCTGCGTCAAACGCCAACCTCAAGCCTGATGGTCTTCTGAAGCTGAAGATGCGGTAAGGGAAAGACGTAAGGTTTTTGCTGCTGCTCATAGAAGCGATGAAGATCGTCAGGCTTACACCTTTGCTTTTTGATATGCCTCATTTGTCATCGCCAAACCAAGGCTGAAGCATGGCAAGCAACACGCTCGTATTGATCTTCTAAAACTGATCCAAAATCAGTCTATTCTCTCCTCGGTTCTGTCGCTGGCTCTTCTTCCTCAGCATCTTCCTCCTCTTCGAACTTTCTCAATTATTCTTCTCCCTGGGAGGAAGAATCGGTTTACGCTAATTATCTGAGATCCCACTTTTCTGTCTCCCAGCCAAAGGCCTTGGGTAGCAGAACCAGAGACTACCTGGCCGAGCTCCGACGGATCACGTGCCCTGGGGAGTCTCATTCTTCTTTCTGCTCACCCTTTTCTTCCACTGAATTTCTCCCGGCTGTCACAAACTTCTCCTCGTCCACTGCCACTGGCCCAGATAAAGTCTCCTATCCCAAGCCAAAGTACCTGGCATGAATTTCCTTTTTCACATTTTCAATCTTTTCTGGTCTTTGCATTCCTTTTCCTCCATCTGGAAGATATCTTCTATTATTCCAATCGATAAAATGGGAAATCTTCTCGACTCTCCTGCTTCCTTCCAGTCTATCTCTCTCACCTCCTACGTCTCAAAGCTATCTCGTCTGCTCTTTTTTCTGGGGTCTAATTCCATTCTCTTTCCCCGCCAGGCCGGTTTCTGACCTGGACTGTCTATTCTCGATAAAATTCTGTTCCTTTCTTAGGCCATGTCGGATGGGTTTGACAAACAGAAGCCCGACTCTTGGGCGATTCTTGCTACGATAGACTTCTCCAAAGCTTTCGACTCTGTCTGGCATCCCGCCCCTTTTTATAAATTTATTTCGGTTGGACTCCCTCCTTGCTTTGCTGGTTGGACTCTATATTTCCTTTCTGATAGGCGCGCTTTCGTAATTTTTCAAAATCGCTACAGTGGCTTCTTTCGAGTCTGTTAAGGTGTTCCGCAAGGATCCGTTCTTGGCACTGTACTTTCTTCATCAATGATTTCCCTGCTTCACTACCTTCCTCCGTCAGCTGCTTTTTTGTGCTGACGACCTGGCCATTTGATCCTCCTCCCCCTCGGTCGAAGCTGCGGTGGAATCTACACAAAGAAGCACTCATTCGACTGGAGCTATTGTCTAAGTACTAATGTCTTCCTCTTCATCCGAGCATATATGAGGTCTCCTTTTTTCTCGGTGAATCTCCATTCAGCTAATCTCCAGTTTCACCTCCTCTTATTCAACTATCCCCTCCGCTTCAATTCTTCTCCAACTTTCCTTGGGGTCACCTTCGACGACAGTCTTTCCATTCCTAAACATGTATCTTCGCTGAAGACCAAGTTCTTCCCTCGCCTCAAGGCCGAGGACCTAACGCTATATCTCATCTTCCTCATGGGGTGCCTCTCTTTTCTGAATAAGGCTTTTCTTCGGCCACTTGTCACTTATGTTTTACCCGAATGGCTTTCTTTTCTTAGCGTTACTAACGTTATCAAGTTGGAGTGTCTTCACCGAGCAGTTAGTCGTGCCATCTCCGGCTGCCACTCATCCTTCCCCTGTTCTTCTCTCTGAGGCGTCTCTATCTCCCCTACGAGTCACCCTGACTCATTTCGTTCTGTCATCTTATGAGCTTCTTCTCGCTACCTCCTTTCTCTTTTCAGGTTTGGCCAGACTTGGATTGAAACCAAGATTTTCCAGACTCTACTGAAGAGCTTTTACGTCCACTCACTCGCTTATGCTTTCTCCTACTTCTCCTAGGGAGGCTCTCTTTGCTTGCCCTCCTTCACCTCCTTGGAACCTGCCTTCCTTCACTGTGGAGTTCATCCTTTCCTCTCCATACTCTTGCTTTGATCACCCTCTCTCTCTCTCGCCAAGGTGAGGTTCTCGCTCACCTTGACTCTCTCTCATCTCACGATCTGGTGATCCGTACTGATGGGTCTTTTCCTTTTGGCAAAGGCGGCTCTGGCGTACTTTCCAACTGCTCGCTTTGCGGCACTGAGCTCACTCTCTCCTTTTCGGCAGGCCCAGTTTGCTCAAGTTTTTCCGCTGAAGCTTGCGCCATTCTGCAAGCTCTCCGCTGGTCTCGGAAGCAACAATGAGTCTGCCATTTTTCTTCTCTTGTTCTCTTTTCAGACTCTCTCTCTCTGTCTGTCCTTGTCATTTTGTTCTCTCCTCCGTATTTCCTTTAGCCTCAAATTGTCTGGCACATCTGGAAGGAACTCTCTTCACTTTCCTCTTATACTATCAGGCTATCTTTCCTCTTATACTATCTAGTAGATCCCCGGACACTCGTTTCTCACGGGGAATGACAAAGCTGATGAGCTGGCCAGACGGGGAGCGCTACTCGTGTCCTCTGCAGTCCCATGTAGTTTTTTTCCTTTTACCTCTCGAGTTCACTGTTCTCTTTATTTGGACTAGAGATGCACTGTCTCATCAAAAATCTTCGCCACACAGATAACCGAGGGAATATCTTGTCTCCGCTGGAATGGACACAACATTCTGTTTACTTTTTTCTCTCCAGAATTGGAAGAATTGAGAATTCTTCATGCAGCGCCTGCGGTCATTCGACCAAGGACACCTCTCATCTCATTCTGCGCCGTCCAGCTACGTACTTTTAGTGTCGCTCGCTCTTTGGCTACTTTCTGTCTCTCTACGATCTTTGATTCAGGCCCCGGTAGTTTCCCAGCTTCTGGGGCTCCATGATCTTTCGCCATATCCCGATCCCTCGGAAGGGGTCGGATAACAACAACAACAACAACAGAGAATGAGCTCATTTGTCTGAATGAAGATAGCAAACATTTATTTAGCAGTTTAACGCATATTCTACCTCTGTAAACATCAAATATAAGGTAGTTTATTGAGTGCGCCAACCATTAAACTCAGCGCGTCAACCTTTTCTTCATCTGCAGGTTGGCCGGCGCCTTTTTTCAGAAATCTTCAAACGCATAAATCAGTAATCGTCTGTGATCAGAAAACTCCGAAATTGTCCCCGAAGCAGCGATATGAAATGAATTTTCATGACCAATAAAATTTTGAAAGCGACTGAAAAGTGCAGACAAGGTATCCAAGAATAACTAAAAAATACGCCAACTATACAAGCTCTCTCCTATTGGTTTATTGTTATTTTGTGCATCAGTAATACCGATACTCAGAAATCATAGTGTTCAAAGTCAAAGTTGAACAATTTTTCCAAAAACATGTTTTCAAAGGAATAAATCAATTTTTAATTTTCGCTGTGTGGGTGGCTTCACCATTCTCTCCCAATGATTTTTTTTATTTACCATATTTATCCTCCATTCACGAGAAATCGAATTATATCGCTATGTTTTGGACGGTATGTCCGGACTCGCTAGGGAGTTGCTATTTCTGAGATGTCTGGACCACCTGTCTTCCACATAAAGGTGGGGCGTCCCGTTAAGTGCCTTGCCCAAGGACACAACAAGATAACTTGCCGGCTTGTTCTCCACAACCTCCTATAAATGCCGGGCGCCGAGCAGGAAAGCTATAGATACTATTTTTTAAAGTCTTTTGGTATGACTCGACAAGGAAAATGAACCCTAGGTCTACCGACTGCGAAGCGGACGCTTTAACCACTACGCCATCGCGTCGGATTGACGGGAAGTAATCTTCATTTTTATCACATCATGTCTCAATAGTTTTAAACTACAAGAATAAAATAGGCCACATGTGTTCGCTGATATATCTACTCAGGTCTACTTTATCACGTCACGAGAAAATGATATTGAATATTGCGAAAAATTGGTGATTGGATTGACAGTGGTATAGACTAAAAGTACTGAAGTATTTTTATTGGCAATACTTGTATCGGAATCGATTCCGCTTTAGCACCTTTACAAAGTTTCTTAGATTGGTAGATTTAATTTTGTAGATTTAATCCCATTTATGGGCCGCTGTATCGACATCGCCAAACTCAAAACTTGAGGTTCTCTCCCATTTCTGGGTCGTTGACCACTTGTTTCGCTCATCCCGAGTGGTGATCAGTCGTAAGAAGCTTTATGTTTCTAGACCCAGTAGTTTCGCACAGAGCTGGAGTCTCAGTCAAAATCTTCGAGACTGAGCCCGAGACGAGACATTGATGTTACGAGACCGAGACTTGAACGTGCCGAGACCGAGACGAAACACGAAACTTTTGAAACCAAACGTTTACAAAATGTTGCGAATAATTTTAACACTAAATTTTGGACATTGCGATGAATTTACGCACACGTTGCAATATACCAGGCTATGAGCTATTTAATAAGGAACATGCTATTTAATGAGGAAAGCGTAAAAATAATTATATATCGTGACACACGCATTCACCACAACGCTATTGTATGTAAAGCTGTTCTTTTCAGTATAAGTTAAAATTAATGTGAGTTTTACTGAAAAGCAAAACTGTCGGAAATCTGGCTTACTTCATTCAATTTTGTGAAGAACCTTTAAATATGGCCGCGACATGCCCATCTTCCAAGACTTTAAAGTGCCGAGACGAGACCGAGACCGAGACTGAGATCTCACACCTTCGAGACCGAGACTTTGAAAAATAGTGTCTCAAGACTCTCTCGAGACCGAAACATGACTTGAGACACTACAGCTCTCGTTTTGGAGAAGTTATAACGGATACACAGAAATTTAGACACACACACAAAATTGCTCCTAATGAGGCCTACAGACGTTAAACCTTGTTAAGGTTTGGCGGCCGTGGTGTCGCATAGCAGTGATACTTGGATTCACTCTCTAATTTATCGCTGAACTTGATGCATGCAACCAAAAGATAGGTAGTAATTAGGAAGAAGGCAATTCCAAAAGTAATAACTTTCTCTACCAAAAAAACTGAAAAACCATGAGCGTGGTAAGAATATTATGCAGGATTGCTTTTTTAAACGATGCGGTTGGATGTTTCCCTCGCACAAAACTATTAAACACTATACTTTTAAAACTTGCTTTAAATTGTTTAAATAGAAACTTCGTAAAAAACGATTTTTCCTGACCAAACGAAGGAATTAGCTACATTTCAAAGTTAAATCAATTATGAGATTTCGCTTTTTTGAAGTGAGATTTTGCTATAGCACTGCTATGTTGATAAAAAAAACGCTATTAAATAATAACTCATTGGCACCATTGTTTTTGATAGCAAATGGCCTGCGCAATTCCGGAAGATCCGCAGAAGCGGAATTTTAGATCCGACAATTCCTAATATTGTCATTTATCTCTTGCGCAGATTTTAAAATACGTTCACTCACAAACATTTTGGTGTAAATGTGGTAGTGACGCCTGTGATGTATTGTTGAAAAAAGTTAGTGACTCGTAAAGATTTTGTGATCTTCACGTTTTGTTTGTTTAAAAGTTTGTATTACACATCAGCAAAGTGCTAATTTAGCTGTTAAGCCTAGTCGTCAGGCAGCAGGCGTTGTAAGAAAAGTGGCACTTAGCCTATTATTTGGAAATTCTGCATGTTCACCGATCAACGTTTGGGTTGGGGCCAGAGTTAGATTAGTAGTTAAAAATAAGGTTAGTCTGCAGAATTTATTTGCTTCATTAGTTTTTAGAAACGTGTTTTCCTTGAGCTTGTGACATTTTAATGTGTCCCAAGATTTGGCTATTAGCTGAAATCTGTGCACCCAATCTTTGAATTTAGCTTAATTAACTAAAAAAAAGGGCCATCACTATTTTTTAAGTGCAAAATTTAGCATTTTTTTTTTAAGATTTAAGAGGTTTGTGCAAACATTGTTATGTTGTCCCAAAAATGCACCAGCTATTGTTTTGATTAATTTGCCCTGACATTAAGTTGACATGTGCTGAAAAAAGTCACCGATTTGCAAAACGTGGCCTAAAAAGAACTATATGTAGTTAGTAAAATGATATCGTGGTCAATTTTTGAATCAAAAATGAACAATGAGATTTAAGAGACTGCAAAATGATTTTCCAGTCCTCAAGGTATCATACACTGATACATGTTGTTGGCATATGCGCAAGCTGTAGTTTAACCTGAAAAATTAGTTTTAAAATGCAAATGCTGGTTCTGCTTGGTTATGCCGCATACAGCATGATACTGTTGGCACTCAACCTACTGTCTTGTACTGTTGTAATGACAGATCTTGACCTACTTTGTTTTGCTGAGCTACAGACAAGTTTTCAGATACTAAAAGTTGACCAAAGTGCAAAATATCTTCCAAAAATATAAAAAAATTTCAACAAAATTATGAAAATTGCAGAAATACAGAAATTTACAAAATGCTTGGTTTAACTCAAGAAAGTGGCTGTTTTGCTGCTGATAGCATTTTTTTCCCTTGGAGGCTATTTTGCCATGATTATTACTGTGTGTTTGAATAATCATATTTGGTCAATTCTGGCAGTGATGCTGTGGTGTAGTAGATAATGTAGCTGCCTTGAAATGCAATGGTTATGGGTTAGAACCTTCACTGGTGGGTACTTTGAGAATGACATTGTGTACTGGAGGGGAAACTCTGATATGCTAATGTACAGGGGTGGTACACCGGGAGTGCAAATTTTTATTTAGGCAGTGGCTATTCTGCAGTCAAGGCATTTTAACCTTAAAGACTATTTTGCCGTAAGACATTTGTGATTGGTCAATTTTTTAATGAAGTATTGAGCATGTGACTTTTTCTCTTTTTAGATTGGTCAATTTTGATGATTATTTGAAAAAAATTTACATGTCCAGTGTACACTCCCTCACACTGTACCCTCTTTCCAAGTGTACACTACCCCATACATTTACATTATAGGCCCCCTCTTCACTGCCCTTGTGTAAGTGCTCTGCCAGCCCAGATTCCAACCCATAGTTGTGGCAGTTCAAGGAAGCTGCACTATCCACATGCCACAGCTAGAATTATAGCAATAATGGCTCTATAAACACACATAAATGGTCACAACAAAATAGCCTTCAAGATTAAAATGCCATCGATGGTAAAATTAGCTACTTCCTTTTTTAATTTGTCATTGCAACTAACCATTTAGAAACAACCAAAATTTACCATGAATGTCTCATTGTAGAATAGCCTCCAAGGGTAGAATGGCCTTGATGGCAAATTAGTCACTGCCTTTTATCTACTCTACAAATTTTTATTTTTTTGCAATTTTTCTGGTCTACTTCTTGAATTGGTAGTTTTCCCATGTTTCTATCAGCCAGTGATTTCCTTTTTTCTAGTAACTTTTTATGTTGCAGTAATTTCATGTTAATATGAATTTCTATTTTTTCGTGATTCTGTATTCCATAATTCAATATGATTTTTCAAATTTTTGTAAATGTATTTCTGTGTTTTAGTGGAGTGAAAAGTCAAGCACATGATCAACTTAACTGTGCAGTCTTCAACTGTTTAAGTCATTTACTGATATGAACAGTTGAATTGTGCTGTGTTGAACGGTTCAGATACAAGCCAACACAAATGCTGGTATTGCTAGCACATTGCATTCCTGACACATCAGAGCTGAGATTTTGCTGTAAAAGTGCTTTTCCCAAGAATGCAACAATGTGGTTACTGTGAGGTTACAACTCACTATGATTGTTGCCATGAATCATGCTCCAACACGTTCAACCTTGTTGCTGCCATCTCTGCTTATCTTACCATATTGTGACATATATTCTAAGGTTTAACTAAGAATGTGTATTCCAACAGATGTTTCTTTTATTATTTAATACTATAAACATTCTCATTGTTGGGAGCAAAGTGTATTTGCTAATCTGGTAATAAGCAGCATCAGACTTTTGAGCTAAGAAATCGCCTATTTGAATTGTGCCTTTGCAGTTGTGTAGCCCTAGGCTAGAAATTGCAAGGCGTGTCATTGTTAGGTAAGTTTAGCTTTTGCACTGCTCAGCTTTGATTTCATCTTCAGGCTTAAACTAGTTTGCTGCTGCAAAGTGAAGGCATTTTTTAGTTTATCATTGATTTGGTGTTTTACTACTGGTATGAAGGCCTCTGTAGCATGATACAATTAGCGATACATCAGCTTTGGTCTCCGAATTTAATGAGTTAAATAAAGCAACCAAAGAATTACACTGCGCTGGGTGTCTTGCACCAACCACTTGGCATTTTTAAATGACTGTTAATTCAAAGATTGTAAGGGCAGTTTGTAGTTGTCCTGACTCATTATTCATCTTATGTTTGATTAGTTTCTATCATTTTGATAATGGTTGCTATTTTATATCACTCACTAATAATATTTTCAGGTTGTTATTGAATTTTGAATCATGAAAGTTACTGTCTGTTTTGGAAGCATACGTGTGATTGTTCCTTGTGGAAATGGAGATATAACTGTGGCTGATTTACAAGAAAAGGCTTGTGTTCGCTATCGAAGGGCAATTGGAAAGGTAATGTTTTAGTGTGTAAAATATGTTTGGTCAAGTGCAGAATTGATCATCATATACAGGGTGATTCAAAAGTAGGTCGACAGTAAATATAGTTATTATAAGATTACATATTTACAGTTTTATTGATAAAATTATCTTATTGACAATTAAATTATATTGTATAGCATAAAAGAACTAAAATTTTATTAATGAAGGTGCTCGATATGCTGTCCATCACTATTTATACAATTTTGAAGTCTTTCCTTTATGCTTTGACAAACCTATTTGCGTAAGCTTCTTTGTTCATTAATTTCTTGGAATACAATTTTAGGTGTTTGAAAAATTTTATTCAAGGAATGCATCTCTAATTGTAAATTACAAATTTCTAATGCATTTCTAATTTCTAAATCATTGACACTTTTTTGGTTTTTGGTAATAAACTTTGTCCTTTAATACTCCCCAAAAGAAAAAATCTATTGGAGTCAAGTCAGGTGACTTTGCTGGCCAATCCATTTTTTAGGAAATGTTTTGTCAAGACACTCTCGGACTTCTTTTCAATAATGTGGAGGGGCCCCATTTTTTTGGAAATAAAGATCATTTGAGTAAGGTTGTTGTAGTTGTGGTTCAACTTGATTCTTTATAATTTCAAGATGATTATTGCCTGTCACTATTCCATCAAAAAATATGGGTCCTATTATCCCAAAACTTGAATTGCCACCCCAAACATTCATACTAGGCTGGTTTAGTTGTTGCTCTATTGTTAAATGCTTGTTCTCACTATACAAGTAAGCATAATTATGTCTGTTAACATTATTGGATAATTTGAAAGAATCTTTATCGGTTCACACCATGTTATCTAATGCTGGATCTTCTTCAGTCATGTTCAACATTATCTCACTAAATTTCAGCCGTCTATCTGGGTCATCCTCCCATATGCCATGAATTGGCCATGGACAATAAGGTTTCAGCTCAATAGATTTCAGAATTCATATAATAGACGCTTTTGAAATCTTCAATTCCAAAGAAGCTTCTCTGGAAGATTTGTTTTGGGCTGTTTGCAAATGCATCTGCAACTTTTTGCTTATTTTTCCCCGTACAGGCTCTTTTGGATCTACCAGTTTTTGGAAGATTCAGAATTGAACCAATAGCTTCAAATTTGTGACGAATGCGGTAAATGGTTTGTCTCTGGAGCTCGAGTACCAAACGTTTTAATTCGTTTTGTTTGGATCGTTTCAGCATTTTGACACTTCCAGTACTGTGTTATCACCCAATTTTTTTCATCAGTGTTTAAATTATTTTCCATCGTGAGTTTTCTGATCTATTGGCAAGTAAAAATGTTAAATTTAGATCAGTTTTTCATCAAATTTAAAAGAATATAACGCAAAAATCTAAATTAAAATGAACACCATTGTAATGATATAAATTGTAAATCGTAGTATAGTGAATTACAAAAAACCTACTGTCCATTTACTTTTGAATCACCCTATATGTCTTGTTAGGGTATTGTGTTTTGAATAAAGACAAGCTTTTATTTCTTTTATTTTTTAACTGAAGGACAACTTGTTAAGGTATGCATGGAAAATTAAGACAACCTGTTTCCAAATATGCTCCCAAGACATTAGATATATTTTTTTACTTCTAAGCGAGGTCTTTCGTCGTAGGATGAGGTCTGGATTAAATTTGGTTTTGAATTACGGCTGATATTGCTAGTTTTACTCTCAGGTCAAATTATTTTTTCAAATAATTGATCGTTGGATCTACACTACATCAGTAAATATATTCTAGTTAATGCAGCATCGACTGTTTTGCCATCATTTGGTTGTAATGTGATCAGAAGAGCTTCAGTATGCTCTTTGCAATAAAGTTAAGTTTGATGTTTAGAGATGTAATCATCCTATCTATTATTAAGAGTAAGAATTCAACTAAAAAATAGATGCAAAATGATTTCTTGCTTTAACCTGGTAAGTCTGTAATATAAAAGTTAACCCATGTGTTTACGGTTTTAATGTGATTGCTGCTTTTTGGTGCGCAGGAAGCAACCTATTTTGTGAAGATAATTAAACTTGAAAGTTCAAATGATGGAGGAATACTTGATGTGGAAGACTCAGTAAACGATGTAGTGGAGGATAAAGATAAAGTAAGCATGTTATTTTTGATCTAGAGCAGTAGCTTTTTGCCTGGGCTTGAAGAATTTATCTGAGTTTTGTGTAGATACTTTTGGTACATCCCTTTGTAATTGTAATGACATACATTGACAATGTCTCAGTGAATGGAAAGTTCAATAAACGTTGTTCGTAGGCATTTTTCTCCACAAGATAACAAGTATTGGTCTGTGTCTTTAATTTTTATGTGTTTGTCTGAATGCATTATTCTTAAGTTGTTGACAGCTCATAGTGTGCTTAAAAACTACAATTTAGGTGCACTTATGATTTCTGCAGCTTGCTAATTGTATAATGGAACAGGTCAGCACTTTACTGTGGTCCGAATTTAAGATCTTTGATAACACAGGCGATAGAAAAGTTTGTAAAAAGCTTCATGAAAAACCTGCTGCTTGATGCAAAACATGTTTTTTGGCGTAATGTTAGCGTGCCTTCTAATAAATTTTATATTTGCCAGAACAATCATCCTGGCCTAATAAAAGTGAAATGATCAAATTTTGTGTTTAGTTGATAGCAATGTATGAAGAAGAAGACCCTTCTCATGCCGATTGGGAACAAGGCAGTGCTGCGAGTTCAGACGGCAGAAACTCGTCTTTGCGACCATCTCATACTACAACACAATTAAGCAGCTCTAATGGTGAGAGGAAGTGATGATTAATGATCTCTTTGTATTGTTAGAAGCAACATAAAGTGGTTCCCACTTGCACCATGTATAAGCGTATGCATAAGCATGACATAAGCCAATCTCGTTTCATTGGTGAAATAAAAATGCTCTCATGTAAGCATGTAGGATATTGAAACGGACATCAACATAAAAATTAAGCGCCATTTACTGAAGCTCTTTATTGTAGCAGCAATATGGTAACATCCATTATTAGGTAGATGCTATTTTGTTACATTTTTATTTCGCCTTTATTTTTGAAAACAATCGTCCTCGAGGCTTGAGGTAGGATGTTGATGTTTAATTTTTGTTCAACCCTCAACAACCTACATTAAAAGCTGTTTGCACAACGTTATTGCTGTTCTTGTTTTGATACTCTAAAAACAAAATCATTATTTCTCGCACAACTTTTAATGGTATTTTTTCACCGTGCTTCTTCATATGAGGATAATTACCTTAATTTTACTTGCCCAGCTTTATGCATTAGGCACAGCAGTTTTGCTTTTTGTAGATAGTGGCTAAAAGCTATTGTTAGTTGTTTTGCTTACTTGTTACTCACTTCAGCTATATTATTGTATAAACGGAAATTTGACGTATCTTCCCGGGCTTTGTTAGAGCTATATATTAAAATTCTTTGTTGCGCTGGCTGTTCACCTTGGTTTGATTTCTGGTAGCGTTGACGTCGGAATGTAATAGATGCTAATATAGCCAATGCAAAAAAAATACAAGTGTACCAGAATTTTAGCTTCTGGTTACTCTATTTATTAATAACATTTTAAATACCCAGACTCGCTGGACAGCGACAGGGCGGACAAGCCCAAGACGACTGTTCGACCCTCGAAATTTCCAAGTTTCAACATTGCGCTTTAGTTGCTCTCTATTACCGTAAATCCCGGCCTATAAGTCGACCTAGTTTTTTTATAGATAAAAATTCATGATTTAAGCCTAGGCTTATGATTTAAAACTAGACATGGCGCATAAGTCGACCAGTGATTTTCTAGACCATTTATTAGGCTTGAAACGTCGACTTATAGGCCGGGATATACGGTACTTTAATAAGTTTACTGGCAGCCGCAGTAGTGTAGTGACAATCATTCTGGACTGTGGCACAAAAGGTCAGGAGTTGCGAACTCCATAGAAGCACGATTGGCATTTGCCAGGAAGGGCATCCGGAATTGAAAGTGCACCGTTGCTCCAGCAAAAAGTCTGGTTCAAAAGCGAGTGAGCAGTGGTGGAGGTGGACTTCCACTAAATCAGCAAGTCTACTACGCCCGGCAGATCGCGGGAGAAAAGATGTAAAATTGACTTCCTATAAGTATACTGCTTGTTGAAGTCCACCAAGCAAGGGAAGTCACTGTAAAGTGATCTTTTCTAGGGTACGACATCGTAGTCATCGTGAGCTTCAAGCTCATGTCCGTTCTCGATTACTGTCGCCATGAAGTGGCGGTTAATTGGCGCGACCACGTTGCCTTCAATTTTCAAATCGATTTTTAGTATGATTTTTCTTGAATTTGATCTGCAGTCCCATCATAGTCGTGTGGGTGTGTGTTATTCGACCATGTACCCGGTAGCTTTTCAGTTGATGTTTTGCTTCATAGAGTACGAACAACGGTATTTTAGCGTCGAAAAGCGTAATTCTCCTCATTCTTTCACAAAGAACACAGGCTCGCTTGAAATTCGAGCTGAAAACGAAGTGAATAAAAACGGTTGGTTTTTTAAATGGTTTTAAAGAAAGTTAAGCTTTTTAGATGTTTTCAGCTTGTCACTGCCTTGCTTTCTTTATACAGTGTCGATGTTAGTATGTGTTTGATATTGTACAGTGTAAACCCCTAACCTCACAAATGCCTCACTTATATCAATTGTTGTGATTGTTAAAACTGTTATGCTGCTGTTCGCACGTTACGGTTTTTGCTCTTGTAAAAGGAATTATTCTGCGAAAGGAACACTTGGCTTATGTGAATTGTATTGCATTGCAAAGAGCATAGTTATGAGCTTCATTAGATTGCAATGCCAATTTGGAGTGAAAAGGTACTTGTTTGATGTAACCTGTCGTACAGTTTCAGTGCTTTTATCTGCAGACCATATGGTATATGACTGTAGATTTCTTTTAAGCAAGATTGCCAAGTGTTAGATAAATCTCATATTTTGATAGTTTGGCATCGTTTTTATTCAGCTATTAATAACAATATTTATTTTATGTTTGTAACGTCAGTTTTATGAATAAAATCAATGACTATTGAACTAAACAATGACCTTAATTCATTTTTCATCACATTTTTCGATACAATAGCTTTTACAAGCAAATCGAATATTTCATCAACCTATTGTAGGGCCAGCACAGCTTGCTATAGTAGACCAAATTTTAATAATTCTCAAAAGGTATCGAGCTTTGATGTTTTGACCGTATACGCTTAGTCTAAACTCTAAAACTTGCCTACTTATTTAATATCTCACCCATATAAGAGATGATTACGTAACCCAATGTAAAAATATATCACCACCCAAGCGGAGATACTTGAAGATTAATTATTTCCTAGTTTCGGCAAGTTTTTATCATAGCATATTTCTCATGAAAGGCAGAGGAAAATGGAAACATTTCTTTATGAGATTTTAGGATCGCTCAGTATGATTTCCGAAATTTGAAGAGGCGAGTTGGGGGCACCAGCCAATAGCAGTTGGTTTGGGGGTGTGAGGGCTAACAGTCTGCGTTTACGTTTAATTCGATGTTGCTTTGGGTTCTTTTGTTGTGTTTTGTCGCGCGAAAGAGCGATCTTGTCTATCTGAGTTTCATATCATCGTAAATTGAGAATAATGTTGCCTGTTTGGAGGCACATCAAACGAATTTATAGCGTATTAGATGTTGTAGCTCGTTAGTTGTTGGTGTCACGTTTAATTCTTTAATTAGTTCCGTGATACGAAAAGCCAAGCCCTAGCTTGAATGTTAATCGCGCTACTCAAAATTGCCTCGTTTCTTTGGCTATCCAGGTGGCGTAAAGAATAATTTCGCGCGCTTAAGGTTTCTTCAACGCTAGTTGGCTAAAATTTAAAAATCAATTAAGTGTATTTGACCACATTGATAAATATTAAAAAAAATTTGGTTTCTTTGACACTACACACAGCACATTAAAAATGATCAAGTAAATAATAGACTGGCCCAGTCGTATGCATTACAGATAATATGAATAAAGATCGTTCCAATATTGCTCTGGTTCATGATTTGTTCTCAATATTACGACTAACAGTACCCTTTAGTAGCTAACAGACTAGCAGTATCTTTTAGTAGCTAAATACGACTGTTTCAGCACTAACCGTATTAGCTTCAAATAACATGTGATGGATTTGACTGCTAAGTAGAGTTTTGTAATTTAGTTTAGCTATGAACAGATTACTCTACAGTTACCAATTTTATAGCACTTTTGGCTTGCTCTGTTTTGATATCATAATTCGAAAAAGTCAGCATAATTAGAGATACATGCAAGCATTTTTGCTCAAATTGAAAGGCGTTTGAGTTTCCAGTCTTTGTTGGTGTGCGGTGCACTCTTTGTGTTTTTTGCTAACTTAAAGTTGAACTATTGTAGGCTTAATACGTTCGCTTGTCATGGGCAAACAAAACTGTCATTATCTACTATCTTTGCCCAATGTCACGTTACTTGAGAGCCAGCTCTGATTGGCTGTTGCCAGGTTCTCTTATTGAGGTCTCAACATCAAACGTGTTTGCCATAAGTGTTTGATGAAAACCTTAGTGTCCCATTTATTTACGCTTTTTGACGTTCAAGCCTCCCAACTTGCTTTCGTCTTTCTATTTATCACCGTGCGCTTCGTGTATTTCCGTGAAACACCTGGTTTTACGTTTCAGTTTAAACGTCTGGTTGATTATCTTTCTAAACCTGCCAAGACCTTTTAATTACACTTTTGCAGTGGTGATGTGGGCGTGCTATATTTCTTCGTTAGGTTAAAATTTCTGAAAAAGTTCTCTACAAGCCGAAATTTTTTATTTCTTATTGAACTTGTCACTATTTTTGCGTGGTTCATGTTTCAAGTTCGAAGCTACGGCTTCCACCGACGGCATTGATATCATGGGTGGCTGTTGACTCGAAGACCGCAGCCTCTCAAACTCCTTTCAAGTTGTGTTCGATGAGTTGAACAAGTTTTTATCATTTAAAAACATTTGATTTAATTCATCGTAGGTGTGTTTTGGTTGTCAAAACGTCTTTTCCTCAGTGTGCAGTGCCGGTATTGTGGACTTCAGAACACGTGATTGGTTTCTCTAAGCACCATTTATATTCATCAGTTGAGGCATTCATTATAGCCTTCCTTATATTCTTATGCTAATGTAAGATATGAATTGGTTCAGCCACGTTCAGGCATCTATCAAAAGCAAAAAAATGCGTAGAAACACTTTACTTGCGTAGCAACTCCAGTACAAACTTGAACAAAGCATTTCTAATGAGGCGGTATTGCGTAGCTTCTTTCGACCTGTGTAAGTATTACGGAGTCGTTTTATCACGGAAACACTTTACTAGTTTAAATTACTTTAAATTATCGCCACGGCGCCGTAATTGCCTCTCGTTTTTTCTGTCACAACCGTATGATTATTGAAGCCAACCATGTTTTAGCTCAGCTGCAAGCCTTTTAAACACAATCAAGAACCCTATTTCTGTCGCTGTGCAATTATGATAATGAACTTGAAGTAGTTTTGCTAAATATAAGGCACGTAGTTAACCACGAGCACATTGAGCTGTCAATTTTTCTTTGTGATTAGTTTGTGTTTTATCCTCCGGTAATGGAAATTCCTTAACGCTCTTACAACGACTTGGTAGTTGCCGATATTGCTGGCACCGCGCTTCTCTATCACATCCACTGCGACTAAGCGGGCAAGTTGGATTTCTTATGAGTTGTTGAGCTCGTAGTATAACGGCGATTTTCTTAAACAATTTACAGTAGAACTTTTTACCTTTAAACCGTATTGTTGTTGCGGAGTTTCTCCTGTTTGTTGTGTCGTCAACAAAATAACGCGGTGGAGTGAATTGGACCGCTATTCATCATGATAATGATCGTGTGGTCGAACTTCATCATAGCTACCTTATTGTGCTCCTGAAAAAAGCTCTGCACAACAATTTTTTCCCGCCCATTTGCGCAGCTTGTGGTTGCAATGTACTGCGCCGGCAGTATGGGCAATTGGAAGTGTGTCTAAATATAACGATGTTTTATGATCGATCACAAAGTTATATCCATGATCGAAGAATAAACTTAAATGTCAAAGACAATATGATGATTGTTGTCTCAACTCAATTCCCTGCGCCACCGAGAACACTTTAGTAGAGTGCTCCTACAAACTGGTGCAGTAGCGAATGACACTGAACGGTTTCGCATCTACCGCATTCGGTTTGTTTCTAGTATTGGGTTTAATTCAACTCAAAGTTGGTTTGGATGATGTAGAAACCTAAAAATGCTTAAAATTGTCGTTTTTTGCCTTTGTATTATTAAAAAACATCAGGTTGCAAAGTTTTGAAATTTGTTGTTACCGCTTTATCTGCTTTCCTACTGACATCACCTTCTACTTTTTAGAATTCCGAAGTTCTTATGCCAGTCGAGAGAGCGATTTTTCATGGAATCCGTATTCCTCTAAGCGCATATCCAGCGAACAGGTACTTCACTTATTATCGGTATTGTAATGCTATTTTAATCAAGTAGTTGTTATAACCTGGGTAAGAATGCAGGTCTAAGTGCCTAAGCTGTAGCGAATACAAGCTAGAGTTTAAATACATTAAACGCTTAGAGCCATGTTCTTAGCTGTCGATGCGTAATGAAAGTGTTCTTGAAGCACCTTTTCAAATCTTTTTTAAGCCAGCAGCGTTGTTTCAAGACTCACTGGCAAATACGGAAGCATTAGGGTAGGGTTAGACATACATCATGTTTCGTTGGTAAAGTTTAGCCACTGTACTGCAGCGTCTAGCCAGTAGCAACATATATGAAAAGACGATTGAATGAAGCCTTGCTGTGTAAGGGGTTTTTGAAATTTGTTTTTCAGTTCTAATTTGCTTATTTTACTGCTCTGCTGGTTGCTGAGCTTCTCTCAACATGCATTGATCAAATATTGGCTTTGTTCGCATTGGTTTGTCTTTTGTAATAAATTAAACATAACGTCTGCTAACGCACGTCGTTACGTTCGCTCGTAAAAGCCACAGCTGCACTAATAAATTGCATACACTTTGCTTTGTGATTCAATGTTGCAGTGAAAAGAAATTTCGACCAATTTTTGTCCGCAATGTCGCGGTCTCAAAGTATCTGCTTCAGCCTGCTAAGTTATTTTCGTTTGTTTTTTTGCATTTCTATTTGCTTTATCTGAGCAGGAGTAGGAATATGCTTGGTCCTAAGACTTTATGATCCACTGCCATAATCCTCGCCCAAGACAATTTTTGAAAAGCTACCAGCCAGATTTTACCTCTTTCCCGCAATGCTACGCATACACTTTGTTTTCACTGCTCACTCGCATTCGAACCAGATTTTTTGTGGGAGCAACTGAAACGTTTGAAATTCCGATTACTTTTTGTCACAATACGAATGGTGGGTACTTGCGTATTATCGGGAGGACCTTTAAAAAAACGACTCAAATAAATTATTTAAGCTGAAAGGGCAGCAAGGAAGGGAGTGTACAGGGTGGGTTCCAGTGTACACTGCCCCGTACATTTACATACCGGGCCTGGCCCTACAGTGTACACTGCCCTTTCAGCTTAAATAATTTACCGCGCTAATTCGGTCCTCCCGATAATACGTAAGGACCGAATGGTGTTTTAATTCAGTTTTGAACACTGGTGTTTTTCTTCCAAAGTCCGGAACAATAACCACTGCTTCATGCACAGCAACAATAAAGTTGTTTGGTGATAGCAGTGGAGTAGATGAAATAAAAAAAAAATATGGTTGGTGTAACAAAGGGCAAAAAACTTTGGAAATATGTTGCGAAATGCAATGTTTCTTAATTTTGAAGTACGAATTATGACATTTACAGTATAGCTTCGTAACAGGTTATGAACGGGTACGGTGATTTTCGTGACGGTTCCATTGGTCGTTATTCGAGTACAGACGAAGCAAACGGTGATGTCAAATTAAGGAAACGACTCAGCTCTCGAGAACGGACTTACGCGAATAAAGAAGATATCAGATTGTCCTTACCTATTTCACACCAATTGCCTATAACTCCTACCATAGAGGAAGCCTATTACGCATCATCAAATAGCAATTCGCTGTTAAACGCAAGAACGTCGATTGTTAATGATCAAATTAACGCAGCCTATCCTGTATTGGATTGGTACTACAAGAACTCTCGTGAAATTCGATTCGTTAACGATGGCACAATAGAAGCAATACGAGTAAGTTTCCCTTTTCCTTGTTTGTGCAAACCTGGTATTAGCTTTTGGGGCTAGTGGAGTAAAACTCCAATTTTATACGTTTGTGCTTGATCAATGTTTTTTTTTGATGGGAAAAGAGGGAGATTGGTAAAAGAAACTTGAGAATTATTTACAGTATGTCTTTCTGTCTTTGATAAGTCTTGATTCCTGTACGCAGATTTGCACGTGGTTAGACACGCTTTAGATTTGCCGCCACTGCTGGTGCTACGTTGCTATCTCGATCGCTACCGTTGAGCGAGAAACGAGAGCGACTTCCTAAAACACAGGAACGCGGATTAAATTACCGACGTATTGCTTTTAAGATCCGCGTTTAATGCGCAAAGCAACATTGATGCATCGAGTTTGTTGCTGTAAGACCTGAGTGCACTTTAAATTCCTACTGCCTTGCCGACAAGCTACAATTGCACTTGTGTGTAAGTTAATGGCTACTACAGGTCGTCGAATTGAAACTACCCATACAGCTGTTTTTGTAGCGTTTGGCCATTATCTTCCTGTTCGTGAATGCTCTTCGTCATTGTTTTTATTCCAACACGTATCATTTTTTATGCAATCACTACATAGCCTGTCAATGACGTCTTCCGCAAATCAAATTTACTTAAAAGCGTAATGTTAGCACTTACCAATATATGAACTTCTGATTAACTAGAGATAGCTTAAGGTTGAAGCAATTGTTAACCACGAGAACATAAGCGTCAATACAAACCCGCTCATACCTCATCGAACACTTTCATGGTTTTGATTGATTCCGAGCGAAAAAACGCTCTTTTTCTCTGGTGATACAATTTTTTGAAACGTTAATATTAAAACACCTTGATATTGGCCGCTGATATCTTCACTTTTTGATGAATTTTATTAAACACGAAATCGATTTCGACATTATGGACGCTGGGCAGTTGATTTAATATCGATTTACAGCTAACTCATTGCTTCTTGACATATTTGTGATATCACCACTGTGTAATAAATTCTTTCAATCTCGTTGTTTTTCACTTCGTTCAAGATGGCAGTGACCTTTCTCTTTAAAATGCTTTGCCCCAAGACGCAGTGGAAAAGTTTGCTTGGGGAAAGTGGAGTTTACCGGTTTTGCTCTGTCAAAGAGTGAAATTGAACCTGTTGAGCTAGCAGATGTAGTTCATGACGTTGATGGGACCGCTGCCTTGCACCCTTTACAAGAGGAAATGCGGGTTTAGGAAATGGGTATATTTAATACGCTTGCGTCAAAATATCTTTTTTGGTGAGTTGTAGTCTTTCTGGAAACTGGCTTCGCGAACATTGAAAAAAGGTGACGGCATTACTCTGCATGCAACTTACTTACTAGCCCGCTTGACGAACCTCAAATTTGTTTTATTTTACAGGTTCGAGAATATTTTGATTCCGAAGTCAAAAGCTTCGTCGGGTTGTTAGTCCAATCAATTAAGCAAAAGTCTTCTACCCACGACAGTTTATTACGCTGTGGTGACGTCATAATTGGAATTAATGAGCGCCTTTTAATGGATTATGATTTTAACGAGTAAGTGATTGTGAGAGCCATTATGATGTTAAACAAGCTAAGATGCTAATTGTCAAGATGTACTCCACAACAAAGCGTTTAATTGCATTTTGTTTGAATTTATCGGCGTCTTTATTCCCGTTTTTTCAGTGAGCTGGCTTTCCGTGTGGGCGAAGAATATTTTGAAATTTTCTTAGCTAATTTTAATCAGCCGATTGGTCGTGGGTAGGTCGCATTTTGTCTGCCCTCGAACCTTACAGCATAGAGCAAAGACTTCTATGAAATTTTTGTTCTTCCATTGTATTCTTTCAGACGTGTTGTGACGAAAAAAATCCTAGCCCTATGCTCCAAATCTAATCCAGCTGTAGAAACACACTTAGTTGGTGAGAGACAGCCGCAGACCGTTTGAAAGCAACCATAAATACAAGTGATTGCCCTACTTCTAAATAAGCGCACCTGCATTGATGATGGTGTTTTTAAGGCGCTTTGAAATATCGAAGCGGTTTTTATAAATGTGCCACGGTCTCACAGAATTTATGCAGCAGGTTGCATTCTTCATTTAATTAATCTGAAGTATTCAGATAAAAATTTGGGTTCTCAATTAAAAATTCGTGTGTATCACCATCTGAAGCCAAATTTTAAGAAATCTTGTTGATCGGTAGCTTTTTGCGGTTTTCAACTACAGTAAAGCAAGTAGCTTCACTTTGAGCTGTAGTTTAAAAATTTTAGATAAATAAAATGCTTCGACCGGGTTCTAAACCCCATTTTGTATGCCGTTACCGTCGTTGTGCACTTTACAAGTTTTTTTCCTTGGACATCACTTCGAAGTTCAATGTTTATCTTTCACTACTTAACGACCCTGTCTTTTTAAATTTTGTTTACTTTGTAGAGCCGAATCCTTGCTGACGCAAAGCCTATCTTATCCTGAAGTCTTGTTCCGCGTATTGCAACCAAACGATGAGAACACTTCGCATGGGTACGCTGCAAAAATGACTTTGCATATTGCTGTAGCTTAAACTGTGCTATTTTGTTAATAATTAAGTATCACGTGAATAACTTTTCGCCACATGAGATCAGTTCGCTCGAGACTTCTTGAGCATCAAAACTTAGTTACTAATTTACTGCCGCAACCCTGTTTATTTTTCTAACATATTTTGACTTGATTCGAAGCCAGCGTTTGTGGATTGTTACTAACTTTTTGAATCTTAATTTTTGTTTTTACATCAAGTTCTTGATGAAAGTACAAAGTTATTTTAATTGCACCGACCGTGGTGCATTTGTCAGTAAAAGCATTCGGAATTTAAAGTTGCTCCAATTTGGCCCTAAACTAGCGCCAAATTGTCCCGTTGTTTTAGTTTCAATGCAAGTGATTAACCGCTTGATCATTCAGCCAGGGCACCAGGAAATAGCAAGAATTCATGGCCCTGCGGTTATTTAGCGTGAAGAGCATTGTGAGAGATGTGCAGAGTTGGACTGATTCAGAATAATTCTGTCAGTTTCGATCTTTTAGTCATGACATATCGACTGATAATGATCAATTAGACCAACATCTTTGCTCATTGATAGAGCTCGGTTCTGCGTGTCCGTTGGCGCTTCCTTTATTTAATTTTTCTTTGGTTTTGTATCGCTTCGTGCTGAAATTTTAAAAGTATTCAGTAAATTTTTGTTCTTTTGACAGGATTTTCCATAACGGTGCTTCTTCGGCGTTGCGTTCCGAAATGACTGTTTCCGCGTCACACATGCCCACTAGTCTGTTGCCCCCGCTTAATATGAATGCAACCAACAAAACTTTCTCTTCCGACGACTCTTCTGTATGTACACCAATTTAGTTCGTGGTTATAGATTTCCTTCTACAATTGCAGGAAAATTTTATATACTTGGAACAATTGGTGATGGTACCCGATTGTTCCAAGTGTATGAAGTGTTCTTACAACGGAGAAAACTTGCGCTTTGGTGTTGACTGTTCCGCCGGCATTGCTCTCGACTGCATGCCCTATGGCGGAGCTAGGAGAATTGTTCTAAAGTGGTTTTGAACATAAAACTCCTCCAAACCACTCGGTTCCGAACGTAAGCAGCAGGAAATTGCTAAAGAGTAACAAATGCGTGGTTAGTAGTAGAGAGCGAAGAAACTTTCCGTGTGAACGTGTTCGCATGGGCCCATAAAGAGGGCGGCATTGACCATCGACCCCCGTCAATGGTGGAAAATTACGTAGAGTGCAAGGGATAACAAATCAAACTTGAAAAACCAAACAAACAAAAACTCCTGCACTTTTAATTTTTACCAAGTTTTATGGTTCATAGCTTTGAAAACAGTGGTGACGTCACACTTGCCATTATGTTGACAATGGAAACGCATTAATTTAGAATGAATGATTTTTTTTAGAATCCCCATTCCCCAAGCTCAAGGTTTGCGATGCCGCCCGATTTGGCAAGCCATCTAACAAAGAAACATGAAAACCGTGTTCTTATACAATTGGTCAAAGGTATGAACTGTGAAATGAGACTCGAGAACTTTGTCACAATCGTTTTTCGTCAGTTTGGCGAAGACTCAATTCGTCAATAATTTAAATGGTTTAGATGTATTTTTGCTCACAAAGTTAGATGTAGAGTTGATGAATCGTGTCTGAAATAAAAACAACACACCTCCTTCCAGTGGTTATATCATAAGTTTATTAATCGTATATCCAACCATTTTTTTGTTAATTTTGGACCTCGTAGTTAAAATCTTTACTAGGCCATACAAAGACTTTTAGAAACTGATTTTTCCAGCGTCCAGGCTAGCGCTCAGCACGAAAAAGTCTGTGAATAACAGCCGTGTCGTTCGCTAGCTTTGGCTTCGAAAAAGACACCTAACTTCCTTCTCCTTTATTGGCAGACTGGTGGTAGGCTTAGCAGTTTATCCGTCGAAGTGGCACGGTCTGACCGAGGACTGGCAAACTACGCATGAAAAATAGTCCGCTTAGCGTGGGAAACGTAGATGAGGCGACAGTCAGTCGCTTTTGCTACCGTAACGATTTTCCTACTGTCTGCTTTTTGCAGGTTTTCAAGGTTTGGGTTTCAGTCTTGCCTCGAACGAAACGAAACCCGGAGATCCTCCATCGCCGGTATACGTGCAACAGATCTTGCCGAACGGTGCTGCTATGAAAAGCAGGAAAATGGCAGTTGGCGACAAGTAAGAAATGAGCTGTAAAGAAGTAAAAGCTTGTGACTTTCTCGCCACCAGTAGAATTACGTCACACGCATCACAAATGAGCCTCAAATGGCTTCCGACAATTTTCTAAACCCGGATATTTGTATTTAGGCTTTTGGAAGTGAATGGCGTAAATGTGGTAGGCAAAACTCAAGAAGATATCGTCAACCAACTACGAGCTATCAACATAGGTTCAACAGTTAACATTCTTGTATCAAGACAGCCCGACAATGTCCGACGAAAGCTGGTCAGTGCTACGATTTTGTTTCTAGTGCAGGATAACCAAATAAAGATTGAAATGTAATGCCAATCGATTTCGCTTGAACTTTTTTGGCAATATTTGCAAATATCAACATAATACATAAGCAAAATGAAATCTAAAATTTGTTTCTGACTTTGTTACGAAATGCCTAGAGTCGGACACTTCACTGCACCTTTGGTTTCCGTCAGGAAGGGCATGCAGAATTCAAAGCGTACCGTTGCCCCAGCAAAAAGCTGTGGTTCAAAAGTGAACGTGTAGTGATGGTAAGCATTACTGAATCAGCAGATCTAAGTCTGCAAAGAACGGGAAAAGATGTAATATCCTGATTGGATGTAAAGTGAAGTTGGTATATTTTATGACGCCAAGTAAATATACTGGATTTTACGTAGTAAACACAAACGTAGTGCAAAAATTACTTTTTTTCTCGTTGTAGTAGTTATTGTTTTTAGCGCGGAGATGTTATGTAGCACTACTTTGTATTATGCTGTTCATGTAACGAAGTTCGACTTAGCAAAAGTGCTGCAATACCGCATTTATAAGATATTAAATTAAGAAACGTAGTAAGAAGTGACTTCTTGTAATTTTACATTCTTCAGAAAGCTGACCCTCACACTAATCAAATCGTTAACAATGAACATGGAAAGGAACATTTCACATTTGACATTGCCCTCAACGATACAGGTCTGTAGAATGTGGCTTGATTTTTACTTTTTAAATGGGATCAGAGGTAACACAGTTTTACATTTATTAAAAAAACAAAAGCATGCCAGCATTTCTAAACAGTGTTGTAGCTCATTTAAGATTCGTATTTCCTATGCTCTGGTGATGTGTGGTAATAGCACTTGGTCTTAGTATGAGGCTAAGAGTATATCATGCGTATTAGCGAGTAAGAATGAAGCTTCTCGCCCAGCAAGAAGTAAGAGGCAACTTTTGAGCGCCCAGAAATGCCACACCGTCTTGTTTGTGATTGTGCTTCCTGTCTGCGCATCATATTCATGATTGGTTCGCAGACTTCGGCTTTCCCCTCGCCTGATCTTAGTCGCATTTACGATGTGAACCTGAATATCCCATTTAGCTTTATGTTTTGGCTCTGTCCTAAGGAGAAGAAAAAGAAAACTACCGCGAAGTGTAAAATCAGCTTTGCCTTTGCAGGCTCTGCTGGCCTTGGGATTAGCTTGAAAGGAAATCAAAATAAGCTAACCGGCAAAGATATGGGTGTGTTCGTTCGGTCCGTGCTCCATGGAGGTGCAGCTTGTCAGGTATGAAAACTGTTAAGTACTTGCTTTGACTTCATTCTATTTCCGTGGTTTCTCTATTCACGACCTCTGAAGAAGACGGTGGAAAGTTTCCCTTCTGGAACTTTATGGTCCCCTGGATGTCCTTATGTAGAGAAAGAGTTTGTTGTATAAATTGTATTTCACCTTGTTAGAATAACCATAGTGCTATCCCAGCAAGTTCTTAGAGGTGGTTATAGGCTACTTTTGATGGTAAGTTACCAAACCGATTTTGATTCTTTGGAGGAATTCTGGTTTGCTTAAGTCTTGTGGTCCATCTTCTTTTTGCTGATTGTCGATGCTGTAATTCGTAATGTCGCCTTGAATCTTTTGTTCATCAAAAACTTCGCTTTTTTTAAGGATGGACGTTTGCAGCCTAATGACCAGCTCCTTGAGGTCAACGGCAATTCATTACTTGGAAAGTCGAATCAAGATGCTATTGAAATATTAAGAACATCAATGTCCACTGAAGGGAACGTGAGAGGAATGATAGAGGTATGAACGAATAAGAGACGAGCACAAGTTTGTTGTATGTTAATTGCAAAAGTTTTCTTGTATCTGGATACAAATGATCCAGTAAACCAACAATGTTATCAACGCAGGGGTGAAGTTGGTAGAGAGCCTACTTCGCTATAGGTAGACGTGGGTTAATGCTCTTGCCGAAGCCTATAAAAACGGTGTCCACAGATTTCTTGACGCTCGGGCAGTATGAAATGCGGAGGGGACGGATAAAATGTGAAACTAAATTTGCTCAGTAGTAATTAATATAAACTCAATGAGCTTCTTTGATCTGAGCGCGTAACTAATGTAAGGGTCTCAACGAACCAGCAATATTTCAACCAATTTGTATTTAGATGAAAATTGCTCGACGTAAGATGGCATTGGGAGCGACTAATCGAATGTCTTCAGATGCTAGCAGTGAAATGTCTGATCCGATTTCAAACGAACAAAATTCAACCAGGCCAGGTATGCTGTCATTGTTCGATGTTAAAGTCGCTTCTACTGATCCAGCGAGTTTCACAAAATTTGTGCCACTGGCAAATGTAGATAGCAAGCAAATTTTAGAAGCTGGGTTTCACATGCCACTCTATGAGCGTTTGGTTAAGCAATAGTAAAATGCTGCATTGTATCCTTGCAGAGTTCGACTGTAGTAGCAGAAACTAGTCTATGAGTGCGAACTGTTTGAAATATGCATTTTGTACTTGCGATGCTAGTAGTTTTGCCGTCGTTCTTAATTACCAAGTTTTCTAATTTTCCAAGACTCTCCTGAGATTTTTCACGTCAAGCAATCCTCGTTGCCATCGTCACTGCTTGAAACGTCATTCGGTCCTGACGATATCGGTGACGTCACCAGTCAGAGCTTTTGTTCGTTTACGTTGGGCCGGACCAAGAAAGAGAAAAAGGCCCAAAAGCTTCTTGGATCCCCTTTCCATTACCACAGCCACTCCAACTCCAGCAATGCGGCCGAAATGGACACGATGGACGCTGCCATGGTCAGTGAAGTCCAGCAGAAGATCCTGAATTCTTCCTCCTCCTCGTCTAGCATCCTTGGAAACCTTCTAAATTCCTCCGACATCTCCTCCACCAAACCTTCAAGCGACCCGTATTCGACTTGGACGTTGCCTAGAACGAATCGGGTTTTGAAGCGAACTTTATCTTTAAAAAGCAACAAAAGTGGGACTGTGGAGTCGATTGCGTCCACTCTAAACAATCTTGATTCAAGCAACGACTTGCAGAGGAGCGAACTTGATAAAATCACAGGTTGGAGGAATATCTTTCACAGCCATTTGCTGCATTTAACATCACTGTATCAATACAGTCCTTTTCGAAGCATGAATAACAACTACAGTACTTCTCATATTGCTTTCAACATGTATAACCATTTTTTTTATCCTATATGGTATTCTGTAGCTGATGTTTTTATAGTATTGAACCAAATATCACTTTTGACATTGTGTATCCCTGGATCACTAAAACCGTTTACATCGAACAACTTGTGCTCAACCCTGCATCTGTGTTGCAAGCACTGCTGGCCTAGTGTAGCTCTACCTCAACTGCAACAAACAAGGCCAATTACCAACAAATAGTTTTATTGGGTCACAGAAGCAGAAACCACTTGCAACCCTTGAACTATTGATTGTGAGATCTTCTCCTTACGTGCCGTGTACGCACTTGGGTAAATGACATGGCCATAGGTGCAGTCCAAGAAATCGCTTTTAATGGTGTATCACACCTATGAACTTCGTTATATCTTTCAAAATAACGTGATCTTTTTTACTAGCTCGGTACGCATGTGCAGAAACAAAATACCGAATAAGGTGTATTTTACTGAGCCATTGCTTCAAGTAATTTATAATCGCAATTGCGAAATCCATGTATCCATATTCATAATCTTGTTTACATTTTTTCAATGAAATCAGTCACCAATCACTATAAGTAACCTCCAAGCAGTGTTCGGGAGCAGACGACATGTAGTAGTGATCTCAATCGAGTAAAATAGACGTGCAATCTTTAACACTGCCAGTCCAAATATGTAATCGCATTTGACCATGTTATAGAATCTAAAGGCCTAGTCAGAAATATAATTTTTTAGACTTTTTCCAGAGAGAAACGCCAGATTTATCCAGAAATTTTTGATATCTAAATTCAAAAAGTTAGACTAAAATTATGAAAATTCACTCCACGTTTACCGTTTGTTTTTCTGGTAATATGGGCATTTGAAGTCGAATGCAGTGGCTTTGAATGTAACTTATATTTAAGTTTCCAAATTTCGAAGTAAAATCGAAAAAACGATACTAAAACGTGCAGTTGCTTCTTATTTTTGTAATTTTACTGGAAAATGGCTGAAAATTTTAAGTCTTCTTTAGCAATTTGAACTTTCATTGAATTTGTGGCAATGGCCTCGCTTTGTCTAAAAACCACAGCATTCCCCGATCCCAAAATTTCCGTTCGCGAACCGTGGTCCTAAGCTGTTTGAATTAAAGCAATTAAATTGTTAGGTTAAGAATGATGTGGGTCAAGGCTTTTGACTTTTAATTGACATGTTGAACACTTGTAATGCATGCTGCATGATTGGTATATCACTATAGGCTCGCTTAATGCTGGCGTCCGCAAATAATATGCATAGAATGCCGTGGTATACGCCAATTTAATTGTTACATCCTTCACCTTGCTCATTTCAAACTTGCTATCACTTTGCATGTCACATTCTCTATTGTATATTAGTAGCAGCTTTGTGTTTTGCTTCAAAGCGTTCTTTTACAATGCTGAAGCTAGTAGTTTCATTTCAAACTTAGCCGTCGCCTGATGTTTATGACGCATATACTTCGCTCTTAACAATACCTTTTCTAGGTCATCTCGTATTTTAGCAAAAACTATTATTTTTTGCTTTAGTTACGATTTAAGATAGTAGAATTATGTATTCGTCAAAGATATGGTTAGTTGTTAAATTTTCTTCTTAAAATCACTTAATTTTGCTGAAACAGTTGGCTTCACATGCTTGCTTAAATGAAAAAAATATTGCTGTAAGTGTAACTTAGAATTCATTTCTTATTGCAGCACATGAGTTTACAAAATCCTGGTCGTACAGAATGTTAATATAGCTTTAAAAAAGCTATATCAACATCGGTTTACCTGGAGACATTTAGTTGTTCCATGAGTAGGACGACATTTTGATGTTCGAAAGGTAACAAAATACTGACGTAGCGTTGTTACTTAGCTGGTGAACTCGGTTCGAACTCGGCAATTCCATCAAAGAAGGATGTGAAAATTGAAGAGACAAAGAAAAAAAACGTTGTTAGATCTGAATCGTCAAAAACGAACCGATCAAAGCATCCAGGTAACGAAAGAGAGAGAATATGTTTTTAATTTGTTCTGGGGCAATGCTTCTCAACCAGTAGGCCTTTCTCTTGCATGCACCGCAAAGAATTTGACTATTCTGCGTGAAATGTTGAAAAGATTTTGGCCCCTCAGTTTCGATTGAGGACTGTTTGCTTTCTTTCAAAAGGAACGATCTTTGTTTTTGAATATCAACACTTTCGCACTTCAAAAATAGCCCGCGAGCTAAAAAATAATCAAAAACCACTTGTGTTGTGGAAACGTGTCGGAGATTGCTCACTTCTTTATGAATTCGGTGTCACTCAGCAAAGCTATGTTTGCTACCTTACGAAGACTAAGCTTATTGCTGATATGATAGGTTTGGAGTCTTTTCCGCCATAATTGCTGTAAGTGAGTCCTTTAATTTGAAAATTTTGCGTGGAGACTTTGGCGCAATTGCTCGTCTTATTGTCTAGGTTTCAAGTATTCATAATAATCTGTTCGTGTCGACATCAATTTTTAATGTGTGGGCTTACCAGACCACCTAATGTCTTACGATAGTTCGCAACATACGGTTAAAGCCTTTTAAAAGCAATTTTATGCAGTTAAGCTGCTTATAGTATCTTTTAGACACATTGCAAGCCATCTTGTACTGACTGCGCCTTGACAACCGTATGGTCTTTTTACCGTTATGTCATAAAGTGATCTGCATTAAATGCATTTCGCGGTAGTTATTGTTTTTTGTACGAAATCATCGAAAATGCAAAACATTTTGATTGCTATACGTGGTACAGTATGGAACAATGTCATCACTTGAAACGTGTCTATGCTTAGTTCTTGACTTAAAAAGCGACTTGCAATGCTTTGCAATAAGGTATTATGAAAGCTTGTAAATCTTAATAAGCAAAACCTGTGATTTGTTTATTGTTTGAACTAGCATTCTATGGTATCATTGAATATTAGTGTCTTTTACGCTTGCAAAACGCGAGCTAGTAAGTTCTGTCTGTAGAACAGGTTATTATTAACTTTTGATTTTATGGTCAAAGTTCTCCGTTTTTCAAGAAATTCTCATTTGTAGAACTCGTTGAAAACGGGGTTGTGGAAAAGGTTCCAGAAGAATCAACCACAAAACCGATCAGTTCTGTCCAAATGAGGAAACCGCGAAGAAGTGAAAAGGTTTCAACAGGTTCGTTTAGATTCTTTGCGAATGAAAAGGAACTGGGTCAGCTTGATGTCAAAAAGAGGTTGTCTCAAAAAGTGAAGGTGGTAAATATCTGAAGAAAGTAGGAGGCTTAACCGCATCGGGTGTGGAATTGTCATTATATTTAGCCCTTTTGCCAGTTTACTTTAAAACTGTGCTCTTGGGCCTAAGCTGTGCTGGTTGTGGGTACGTTTAAAAGCTGTGTATACGTTTGGCCATCCCGGCAACTTTACAATCTATGTAGAAAGATCACTGACTACTTTTAAATGTGTTCGAAACAAAGTTCTATTTAAGAAAAATTCAAAGTTGCGCCGTCATAGCTTATTCACATGCCCATAATGTCAAAATGGACTAGTAAATAAGCTAACTTTGTAGCTATAACTACAATTTTTTTGGCTTGAAGAACTTTGTTCTGAGCACATTTGATAGCGAGAGTTATTGTCAAGTGCGCTCTGTACTTACTTTTCCTGCTTTGGTATTTTTTGCAAGTGAATCGTTCTAATTCAAAGTCGAATTCTTAACTTTGAAATTGCTTTACAACGAGTATTGTTTTTGTTACCAGTTCAGAAAGAAAACAAACGCAATGAGATGCTATCTCATGCAGATGCGAAACAAAACGGAGTGCAACGTTCACTCTCAATCGAATCGATTGTTGCCACAGCTACTGCTGCAGAAACGAACAATCCAGATGGCTTCGGGGCTCACTTTGATGAAAGCCAAGGTACTGAACATTAATGTAGCTGTTTTTAGAACTTGCTAGAACGATTTAAGGTGATATTGGTTAGAGCCAAAATGGATTCGAGCGCAGTTGCTTGGGCATGCAAGCGATGTGCAAGCGAGGGCTGTTGCATCTGACATTCTACAAGTAGGTGGATACCTACAGAAGGAGAACCCAAAAATGGGCAACACTTGAAACCGTAAAACTGTAATTCAAATGCGTGTTATTGGACTTTTATGTGTTTTAATGTTTCGGTCATAGGAAAGTCAGTACGAGTTTATATGCGATCTGTGTTTGTCCTGCTTTTGGAATTATCAACACTGCTGGCACATTGCACATGTGTTGTTGATTTGCAGAGGTTGGGCCTTGTCTTGGCATTGCCAAATCAAGTTCGTTGGAAAGCTTGCAAACTGCCGTCGAAGCTTGCAATGCTGAACGAAATTCAAATTCGTCAGCGGCCCGGCCTCTTCCGAAGGTAAGGACTTGATCATGGATTGATAGGTTTACCCTTTCCTATCTTGTAAAAAGACAGTTTACAATTAATAAAAGGTTTTTGGAAAGCACAGCTTTGATTTTTATGTTTCACAATAAACCAACGCCGTGTTATTTCATGTTCCCATTTTACTACAAGTTTAGACCTTTACGCTGCAATGCGGAACCTGCCCTTGCGTCTTTGCTTTACAGGCGAATCCCGACGTTTTTCCAAACAAACATTGAACCCGCTGTAGGGAAACAGCTAACTGCTGTATCTTGCTTCTGTAATATAACAGTACAATTCAAAGCAGTGAAAGAAGTGAAATTTTTATTGCCACTTTGGGATGGTAAAATAGAAAATTTTGCTCTAAAATGATCACCAACATCATGCGGTACCATACAGCAATCGATAACATGTTCTGTCTATCTATTAACCGCTACCGGTTTCAATCTTATTGGGTCTCCTCAGGCGCGTTTAAAAAAAAACCCTCAAAAATAGAAATGCTGAAAAAGAACTAATTTGCCATTGCGTGCAAAAAAAAGATGCAATAAAAAATAAAGTGATGCAGCAATACCCATATCGTGGGGGTATCATTTAAGGACACACACTCATGACATGGACAGCAAGTTACATCAGTAACCCCTTTACATTTTGGGATGTAAAGCATGCGTCTGGTTGGAGCGCCGTTAATGGTGGCCACGAGAGGCGATCGAACCTTGTGATGGCAAAGTTGTGCGGCTTACGGCAATTTTTCCTGCTTGTTTGCACTATGCCAGCAACGCTAGTAGGTTCGAAGTAAGCGTGAGAACAACGATGTTGCAGTTTAGTGGTCGACAAAGTTTGTTGAGGGGGGCCCTAAATCATTGCTGAAAGCTCATTCAGTAATGGAGGAATCTGATTGAGACAAAGGTTTGGAACAACCTTCAAAAGTTTAGCAGTTAAAGACCTTTTTGGGGGAATTAACTTTCTTAAACCTTATTTTTTTGTTGTTTTACCGTTTTTGAGGTGATAACTTTTTTTACCTTATTTAAAACGCACTATTTGAAAGTCTCTTGTTAACATTTTTGTTCAAGTTCATGTTTTTACTGTTTTTTTTTTTGAAGTGATGTTAGGTTTGTAAATTGGAAGTCAACTTTAAACCATCGTTTAATTTTTTTAAGTAAATGGTCCTTGCTTATATGCACACTGCATGAACCACAATTGCAGGCCGTGTACAACCCACTAAAAATATCATTGAACCAAAAATCAAGGCGCGGCACAATTTGTCAATCGCTGTTGTGGTGTGACCGACCAGAAGATTTTCGTTGGCCAAAAAGAAATACATTGCGTAAAACTGGGTGTCAAGCCTACGTAGGTACAAAAGGTAATCTTGAAGGTGTTGCGAAAATTTTCAATGTGCTGTTTGCCAGGCTGTAAGAGGCCGCGTGTTGAACGACAGCTTTCGAGCAGCATTAAACCGTACCTACGAGCTTTCCGAAAATATGCCAGCTTTGAAACAACTTGAAACACGTGAGTCAAAACTGTGATCTCTTTTTTTTCTTCTGCTCGCATTGGCATTCTTTGACCTTCAAAATATCGGTGTGTGAGTGAAAATCATTTTCTGGCTGTTTTTCCTTGAGTCGTTGCAGAATGTTGATGCGGTGTTTGTCTGTAGCTGACTACTTTTGAAATTTACGCAAGTTGAGAAACAATGACGTGAATCTTCAATCAGAAATGCGTTTTCGTATTTGTATGGGTGAATTTTTTTTGATGCAATCAAGCACAAGCGTTTGTTAGATCGCTGGCTTTTAATCTTGAATTAGAGCAGGACTTGCTTCAATGTATGGTGGTAGATCATGATATTTTTGTGCTGTTCACGTAATATTTAAAATATCTCACGTGAAGTGCTTTCATTGTCATGTAACTAATGCTTCAACTAATTTTCCTTTTTTTTCATTTCATCAACCGCTTCTTTACCGCAAGCAGCTCAGTCTAATCATGGTGAGTGTTTTCTTTTCATTTGCTGATGTTCACTTTGCGCTATCGTCATACGCAAATAATGTTTCTTTTCTCACGTAGCTCTGCCACTTAACATAAATAGAAATAAGATTCTCTTGAGATTTGTGGCTATGGACACCACATGTAGAGTCGAGTCTCATCTCGGCTGTCCACTTCCCTTTGCTTCATCCGCTTAAAACAGTGAAGCTGCTCGCCCAGCATATCGTGAGAGACGATCTTTTTTGCACCCACCAATGGCAACCCCCCTTGGTGGTGGAGCTGTAAGTTTGCAATTTTGTATTCATCACTGGCTCAAAATGGACTGTCAGCTTTTCTCTATCCTGTTTTTGATCAGGTTGCTGTGTAAACCTCAATAACCGTTTCGTGTCTTGCCTTCAACTCAAGAAAAAAGAGAAAGCTCGTGTGCATGTTCCTTGCACCAAATAGATATTTCGCTTTAATAACTGAGCTTTTTACTGGTTTTCGCACATTTGTTAAAATTTTGTTAGTTTTGTTGTGGAACTTTCTGGAATCTGCTTCTATTTTTGTTTTGTACACTTTTGAATTCTAACAATTAGCTTTATTTTTAGTATTGGAAGATGGCTTTCCTCCTCATGTTCCTCCTGTCATTAAGTCGAACGACAACACAAGCAAATCTGCAAAGCGACGCAGCAAGTTCTTCGGTCTTTTCAAGTAGGTTGATCGCCCCGGAATTAGAGACTTGAGCAGCAAAGCAGCTAGTCCTTTTAAAACTTGAAATTCCGCATTGTTAAGCAAAAGAGTAACCGGAAAACAACAATTTAATTTTAGGCTCTATTGATAATAATTGTTGGTAAGTTTTAGGGGTTGTAATCGGATTTACATTGTTATCGTAGCCGATGAAGTTCACTGCAAAACTTCCGTGGCGCAATGGTTAGAGCATTTGTCTCGAATGCATCAGGGTGCCGGTTTAGACCACAACCGGGTCATACCAGACACTTCTTGAAGAATGAGATACACAGTTTCTCGACATGGCGATCTGCACGAGAGTTGGCGTGTCAGAAACGCTCGAGAAGTTCGCTTGTTATATCTGTAGGAAAGGCACTTAACGGGATATGTCTACTTTCGCTTAGCTTGAATATATGAAACTGTCGGATTTGGTTGTTTCTTGAGAAGGCCGTTGAACAGAGCTGGATTTAACAAATGACGAACGCTTTTAGAACGACGAAAACAAAGAAAATGGAAGCAAGTCCATCAAGTAACATTAAACTAAGCGAGAAAGACGAACATAAGCGTAGTCTCGACGCTCGTCGTGAGAAAGACTTCGAACGAATGAAGGAAGAGAATGAAAGGTGCTTCGCTTCGACCCTTCATCCTTTGATCGCTGGAAAATCGTGCCGATTTTTTTTTGCATGAAACAACTTGCGTTCGGACCCGTTTCAAATTCACCAGTGCTCGAACGCAGTTCATTTCTACCGCAGATATCTTGATCATACAACGGCAAGTTGGCATTAAACAAATCCAAAGATAAGAAAAGCAACTCTTGGTGCAAATATGCGAGAATGGTTTTCTCCCAGCCCGATACTTATTAGATTTTGCGGTATGAATTGAACTGTAATTGCTTCATGCCTTGCCTTTATCTCAAGAAAGTGAAGGTAAAATCTACGGTATAGTGTAACAGGCAAAGAGTAATTTTTTCCACTTTATGTTTTTCCAGCATTTCCCGGTTTATTTTTCGCCCCATTTATCAACAATCGCGAAACTGTTGTAAGCGAGCTTTCAGCGTAGTAAGCTCCCGCGTTCGCATGTAGAACCTGCACTTACGCTCGTTGTGCGTGCTAGTTGAACGGGCATATTTCTACAATGCAGGTCTTGTTAATTTGTTTCAGAATACAAAAAAAAGCGAGAGAGATGCGTCAGAAACAGGCTGCGGATCGGAAAAAAGAGAAGCATTCTGACAGCGACAGCAGGTAAGAACACTAAGATTGAGA
This sequence comes from Trididemnum clinides, assembly GCA_963675345.1. Classification (NCBI taxonomy): domain Eukaryota; kingdom Metazoa; phylum Chordata; class Ascidiacea; order Aplousobranchia; family Didemnidae; genus Trididemnum; species Trididemnum clinides. Next base: position 22,434,698 of record OY776301.1, read on the forward strand.
TGTCAATCACAAAGCACTATCTTGTAAATGCGGTGATCATCCGACGCTGCGATGTACATGTAAAGTGTATTCTTTTCGTTCGTGCAGCAACGACGTAGAAATAAGCCAAGGCCGGTACCATTTTAGTACTTTTGGCCCTTATGTTTTAATGCTCGCAATAGCTTGCAGCTCGTTTGAATCGGCCAAGCCAGAAAAATTGTAGAGCACAATAATGCAATCGTTGCAAGAGTTGAACACCTAAACGTTCGATCGTAATTAATTTAAGAACAAAGAGTAAAGTTAATTTTTGCTGCTGTTTCAGTTCAAGGTTGTCAACTGTCAGCACTCCGAGATCTCCCAGCCGCTCAGAATCAACGAAAAAATACTTAAAGGTACTCTGTATTAAATACCGGTAGTTCGCATCAAAAGGAAGCTTGGTACCAACAATGCTGTTACAAACTGCCTTCTTTTCAGGACAACTCTGATTCTCATAAGCACACTGTGAATTCAAAAGATTTAACGAAGAAAGATTCACTTAATGATGCTGAAACAGATCAGACGCAAACTCTTAATTCACGAAAAAATCGCCGAAGAAGCAAGTCTGAAAATCGAAAGTTTAAAGAAACAGCCGCTGCTTACAATTCCCTGCCAAGGTAGTTTGTTGTTGTTTAGACCCCACCAGCGACTGCTTGCTCAGGCCTATCCGTGAGCCCCGTTGCATCTTTTCTATGATGCCTGAATAGCTCAGCTTCACATTACTCCTGTTGCTGAGTGCCAAGCAGGAGATCTGTGAATACCATTTTTATAGGCGTTGGTATGACTCGTCAAGGGAAGTGAAACCAAGACTACTGACCGTGAAGCGGACGCTCCAACCGCTATACCACTCCACCTGTTTGTCAACGTAAGAGAAAGCTTTTGATTCCTTACTTACTCCTTAGGATCCATCTACTCTAGGCTTAAGTAGCATGATTTTTGTTACTCTAGCTTTGGCTCTTTAACCATTTTGGTGATCTTTCATTGGTGTAGAAGGAGAACAAATAAACTTAAGTAAAAATAAAGAGGTTTGCAAGAAGCTTAATTTTTAAGCATGTTTTGAGAGAAAATGTTTCCAAAAAGTGTTCTTAGAAATAAGATTTTTTCCCTCAATAAATTTTCAATTAAGCTGATTATCATCAAGTATTCTAACTTAACTTATCAGTTAACAATGTTGAACAAAGTCAACTGCTACTCGATAATTCATATTGTAGGTGGTTTTTGGGGTCTTCCATGTACGAATGAACCAGGTGTCATCTTCAGAAACTGGGTTATTTAGTGAGGTGCATAGGTTGCCCTAACCCATGCTAAACTTTACTTTTATTAAAGGCTGTGGTAATTGTAACAGTCGATAAGCCTGGACAGTTGCTTTGTGAAGTTACTGTTTATGTCGGTTATTAAAAATGTCATTTGATTAACCCCTCTGAGGCTTGAGAAATGTGCTGTGGTTTTTCGCGCAGTGGTGCGTGAACTAATACTTTTAAAATGCTATGACTTAAATTAAGTGAATTTTTATTTCAAGGTTTACTAACAGTAATGCGACACGACTTGAAAACAGTCTTTGTTTCTTAGTTCAGTGGTTTCCAAACTGGGGTACGCGGACCCCTCGGGTTTCGTGACGACTGCCCGAGGGGTCCGCGAACAAATTTATAAAAATTTACTCTAGCCTGACAATGAATTGGACGGCGAGTGACACAATCGTGGCAGCAACAAAGGCGTTGACTTTTTTTGGAGGAGGTCACCTCCACAGGTGTGAGTGAGAGGGCACTTTCAGCCCTTACTAATATCAACATCGTAAATGAGACAAGTGACAAAGCTATCGTCACATATTCTTGGGGGTCCGCAAAGAAGCGCGACCGCAAAAAGGGGTCCGCGAAGCAAAAAGTTTGGGAACCTCTGTCTTAGTTATTTCAACTCAACCCAATTGACGGTGGTGTTGTCTGCTTTTAATCATTTAATTGAGCGATACCAACTTGGCATTTGCTGTTCTTCAAACAGGCGAAAGTACTCTGAAATTTTCCGTACATAATGGCTGGATCATAGCAATTTTTTTCAATATCTGTTTCAGCGTTGTGTTTTATATTATGTGGTGGCGTTGCTTGGGTGGTAGTATTTCGTGTAGTAAAAAAAGGTGGTCTTACGTAGTACTAGTGGTAGGCAGCTCAGTTGGGCTGTCTCACTGCACAACGGTGCTATGGAGTTTACTGCCCGTGAAAGCGTTACTTTGCTTTTTAGCGGGACATTTTACTATGCTTTTCTTTGCTTGGTAATAACAGTTAGCCGTTTTAAACTGAAGCCGTATGCAATTTGTCCTTGAAAGTTTGACAGCTGTCTTAACCTTTTTATAGTGTCATAACAAGCTTTCTTTTTTTCTACGGTTTGTAAAGGACTTAACTTAAGGTCGCTCATTTTCTAGAAATTTTCTATCTCGTACTCGCGGAAAACCAGGTTGGTATATCCTTTGCACGTTTAACAAAAACTACCTCCTACCATTTTACCTACGTTAAACTGAGCTTACCTAGATATCTGTATAGTGTATCTTAGGTGGCTTTGATTTGACTAAATAAAGCATGACCTACTAACTGCTAATATTTGGTTAAAACTACAAATAGTTATTGAGGAAAAATCGCCAAGCCATTTACTTACGGCTAGGGTTATAAATAGACCGCAGAACTTGGCTTAAAAGGAAAGCAGTAGTGGTTTGAAATTAGTGGTCGGGAAGTAGACGTATGTTATTAGACTTTTGTTTATCTTTTAATAGTCTGGCTTGCAGCTAATTTTAGAAAAAAAGAAGCTGATTTCTTTTTCTTTTAAACTTGCACAACACGATGGGGACCTATTTGCACTAGATTTTTTTTTGGTATTATGCAGTACTGAAACCATTTTAAGCTCTAGATTTTGCTTGTTGAAATCAGTGGACATTTGTCCAAGCATGAGCTTATAACAACAATCAAGCTAATATGATTACAAATTAGCCTTGTTGCCTTGAAACTTGTGGATGGTGAAAAACTAACTTTGCAATAACTATTTTAAAAGAATATTCTTCTGTCGTAACAAGAACTGCACTTTTGTTTATACTTTTTTTCCGCGTGACCCTGCAGGTGGTTTTTAGTCCCATTTTTCTTATATGGACTCGACCAAGCGACAGCTCCAGGAATGGCCTTCCGCAGCAGCGCAGACTGAAATTTATTTTCCCATACGGGTGTGCCTTTTTACTTCGCAGACAAATTTCTAAGTATGTTCGATCAGATTGAGAATCGAACTACAGTTTACTAAGGTGGAACTAAATGCCTGTTCTTCTTGAACTTGAGTTTTCTTGCTGTAATTACCCCGCTTGCGAGAATATATTCTCTCCAGCCATGATCTCATTTCGAGAAAAGGGGTTTGGTGACAGCAACAGTAAAATTCTTTTTTTTTAAGAATTATAGATCAATTATCCCTTTGTGGTTGTGGTGTTGTCTTGCCCTACAGGTAATATTGCACTTCGCACTTTAACTTCGTTCACGTTTGCAATACACTGCTTTACTTTTAGTCCACATTTTCTTTCAGTGATGCTTTAGTGCAGTGGTTTTCAACCTTTTTGCTGGAGAGGAATCCCAAGGAAACATTCCAGTGGCTCGAGGAATCCTTGTGCAATAATTCAGTTGTCTTTTACAAAAAAAAACAGCTTTTAATTTAATTGATAGAATCAAATGGGAATTTGTGTAATTTCTGGCGGAACCCCTGGACTGTACTGGCGGAAAAGCCTAGGGTTCTGCGGAACCGTGGTTGAAAACCACTGCTTTAACATTTTCAACTTTGAGCTTTTTTACCGCAGCAATTTGGCTGCTAATATAACGTGGATGATGCAGCGAAATCGCCAATGTCTTCAGAAAACTGGCGAAACGCCGTTGTTTGAAATTGCTAAGCATGCGTTTGAGGCGGTGGCCTTGAACTTTCTTCGGCTGCTTGCTCATCTAACTTTTAAGGCGAATTGTACGAAGCAATTTTAGTCATTAGCTGCGAATATCATTTTTGTGATATAGTCAAGTTACCGGCTAATCTGCGGTTTTACACACTTCAAAGAAATGGTTTTAGAGTTCAAGTTTTTGCTTTTGCCTGCACTTTGTGTTTGGCGTTGCTTTCACAATCGATGCAAATTGTGTTTATTTTTCGTTGAGGTTTGGCGTTAACTTAATGAATCTAGTCATCAAACCATGAATGCAGATTAGATTTCTAACTGTGCGATTTGCCACTGTAAAAAAAACCTTAAGTATTTGATTTGTTTCTTTGCGTAAGTAATTTTCGTTTGTGGTTTGTAACAAATTCTTTACTTGTAGACAACCCAGACGCGGAAACAGCGACTGGTGGGACGATAGTTCATTGAGTGTTGCCGATGCAAGTTCAGTTCATCCAATGGATAGCTTGAGCTTTTACAATCGCCACAAGCCTGACCTGGACGATACATCACGTACTTTACCACAAGCGCTCTCCAACAAGTTGAACCTTAAGAACAATACATCTTTTTCACCAGAATATCAATCTAAAAAGCCGGCTTCAGTATCTCATAATGACCGAAGAACCGCGAGTGTGCGCAAACCTGCCGAAACGAATGTTCAAAAGCCGTTCAAAAGTCCCGAATCGGAAAAAATATCTGCTAGAAATAAAGTGTTGCTGCGTAAAGATTTTCGTCCTGACCCGAATTCTGCCACAACTATTCGTCATAGCATTTATACGGACAAGCCTTATGCTTTTGCTCACTACGGAGACCAGCAGGAAGTTGGCCGAAAAAGTGAATCAAATTCCGGCCAAGCTCTTTCCGATGAGTCGTGGTTAAAAAACCGTGTTGCTGAAGAAGAAAGCAACAGCAGCGCAGAAAGTCATCATACAGCGTCGTCTAGCGGACTAGAAGTCGTTGAGCGCAACAGTCGCGGGTATTACCGCATTAAGCGATCGCCTCAAGCTGAAAACGGTGCTTACGAAAAAATCGAAATGTCCACGACCCCTTGTAGCCTGTAACTAGTGATAAAGTTTTCAGTTTTTTTTATTATTGTTTTTGTTGTTAATCCAATTCAGTATCACTGCTATCCTGGCCCCTTCACAATCATTGAATGCTTCAGCAATTACTAAAATTCGATTTGCAGTTGCTTAGCCGTCCTTTACTGTGTTTCTGTAGCCACTCTATGGCTGAGCTTTTGCTAGTAGTTGCAATATCACGCACTAATTTAAAAACACAACTGGTTTCGCGTAAGGCTCATCCATGTAGTGGCTACGGGAATTCTGTATTTGTTGCTTGCAATTTCAAGACAACTTTGCACTTTTCTATCATGCAATTCAGTTTCCTACGGTGCGGTCGATTTTGCCTCCGAAAATAATGCAAAAGTTGCTGATTTTTTTGCCTTGTTTCTTTATGTTGTTTTTAGGTCGCAAAGCAATTAGCGCTTTCACAAAGATTTTAATTATTGTTCGATAATTACGCGTTTGTCATTGATCAGTGTTTCACTGTTTTTTTTCTAATAAATTATATCGCGCTAAAACCGCTTGTTGTTCATTGCTAGTTCCTACGTTGATATTGGGTTGGGGAATAAATTGTTGCGGTTTGTTTTCTTTTAGGGTATAAAATGGAATACCGATTTAATAAAAAAGTGCATTTTCATTTGTATTATTGGTTCATTCATGTCTCGTTTTCGTATAGTCTCAAGTTTTCTTTTTCTATTAATGATTAAATTTATTTACAAATAAAAAAACCGCAACACTTTATTCCCCAACCCAATAAAATGCAAGTAACGATCGCCGCTTTAGCCTCTGGCCTAAGGTGAGGAAAAAATCAAATTTGCCCAAAAACAGACAACACCAAGCTTTCCAACGATGCAGTCTGTAACTTAGCAGCTCACTGCAAATAACATTTAATTAAGTTTTTAATATTTCATTAAATCTGGATTATACTTTAGCATATTCTGGTGTGTCAGTTTCTTTTGACCAGTAGCAACCAAATTTGTACCGAATACTCTGTCTATGCAGTAGAAATCGAAGAGTCGCAATTAAAAAGGCGTTTAACCAATGATAGAAAAAGTCAGAAATGGCGCAGGAGTCTATGTATACTTTTTGCGTGCAGTCACGGAAAATAGGTTTCCATGTTAATGGAATACTGTTCAGGTCCGCTTTGGATTTGCCATTTATTTCCGAAACTACACATTTCTTGCTCAAGCACAGCATTGCATTTCTAGCTCATTCAAAGAATTGAAATAAACACGCGTTAGCGGATCTGATTCTGCAAAAGAAAAATGCAATTTTAAAAAAATATGAACGGTCTCTAAAAAAATGAACTTTCGTTCTTTTCTCAACTTGTCTTTTATTAGAAATAATCTTTTTATCACATTTTCACCATGTGTTTACTAACTGTTTGGCGTTAATTGTCCGGGTACGCGGTCTGATTCACTGAGAACCAATGGATTCATATGCGATGTTTGTCCAAAAAGTATCCGACCCTATCTCCTCCTGCCAAAAATAATACCACGCCAGCAAAATGATTTTGGCGGATTTTAACGTCACAATTACTGCACACGCTTAAAAAATTCCAAACCGATAGTTGGTGTCATTCTCTTTTATTGAAGCATTTAGTGCAGTCGTATAGTGCACGATCGTCGATTTTTTGCCCGCAAGCGTAATGACAGAAAGCATCGAGCAAAGATATTGTATTCAAAAGATTCAGCAAGCTTTTGGAGATGAGACCTGAAGTCAAACTCAAACAAAGGAATGGTTTAATCGATTCAAAAACGGTCGAATGTCAGTGGAGAGTGAGGCACGCCCTGGCAGGCCGTCCACGAGCCGAAATTCGAAAAAGCTCGAAAAGTTCGCAGCAATATGAAAGTGATGCTGACCAGTTTCTTCGATTCCCGTGACATACTACATCACAAATACGCACCAGAATGCTAAAACAATCAATAAAGAGCACTACTTGGAGATTTAAGTAGCCTTCGTGATGCTGTGCGAAGAAAGCAGCCAGACATGTGGACAGGGATAGGGTGACCAGACGTCCCGTTTTGAACGGGACAGTCCCGTATTTTCACCTGATTTTGAGTGTTCCGACTTTTTTTCAAATATCCCGTTTTTCAATCATTTTGTAAGACTATCGCACGGTTTCGTGAGAACCGCTTTAACCCTTTGACGGGTACTGGGACATATATTTGCTTTATTTGCCATATTTATCCTCCATTCACGAGAGAGCGAATTGTATCGCTATACTTTGGACGGGAAGTCCACACTCGCTTGGGAGTTGCCTTTTTCGAGGTTTATGGGCCACCTGTCTTCCACATAAAGGTGGGGACGTCCCGTTAAGTGCCTTGCCCAAGGACACAACAAGCGAACTTGCCGGCTTGTTCTCCACAACCTTCCTTAAATGCCGAGCGCCAAGCAGGAAGCTGCGGATGCCATTTTTTAAAGTCTTTTGGTATGACTCGACAAGGGGAATGAAAACCAGGTCTACCGACGGCGAAGCGGGCGCTCTAACCATTACGCCATCGCATATATGTATCACGATTGTTAATTGTTATGCAATTATGATGTAATAACCGCTTTTCTAAAATTTATTATTTTCCGATTGTTACCAACAATTATGGAATTGTTTCAAATTTTATCAATTAGAATCTTATGATCCTTAAAGGGTTAACATAGCAGCGCTCGATTGCCGTAAAAAAGAAGCATTTAACGTCTGTTGTAGATATCAATAGTATCTTGCTGCAAGCTTTAGGCACGTATTACAATATGATGTCATAATGCTTGAATTTGCTATTTCGTAAAAGTGCAATGCTTTTTCCAGAAAATGCTCGTAAAAGCATAAAGTTCTTTCATCACATTGTAGACAAGAGTCCGCTTAGTGATCTTGGTTTTTGTCATAATTTCTGTGAGTGTATTACTTTGAGAGTCGTGCAATTGATTGTAGCTTATAAGTAGCCTAAGCAAAGCGAGTCCTTGTTTGGTTTTGGGTAAGGCTAGCCTAGTTAGCGTAATATTATGATATGAAATCTCTAATTAGTGCAATAAAATGGTCTTTCGTTGATTGTTACTATTTCTAATGGTTAGATGAATACTTTTGTTATCTATAGCCTACCGTTTAGTGCTCATTTAGTTGAGATTTAAATTTAGTTTCGGAGTGTAGTTAAAGCATAAAAATGTCGAAAAAGCGCAAGTGTACATTCAATGAGATCTCCAGAAAGAATTCAAGTTTATCAAATTTGATAGGCTGGGTAAAGATGGAACTAAAGTTGTATGTCAGCAATGTAACACCCATTTTTCTGTTTCACATAGAGGAAGGAGCGACATCAATCAACATCTGCAAAATCAAAAACACAAGGAAGCTGAAAAAGCTATGGCTTGTTTGGGAAACATCGGCTCCTACTTCGTTCCACACAGTAATGGCAGTGCAAGCCGTAAAATTGCAGCAATTGAAGCTGTCGTAGCCTACCACGGTGTGCGTCACGGTCAAAGCTTTCGTGCCAATGACTGCTTGTCTAAACTAATGAAGAACACTGTTGAACCTAGATTTTCTTCAGCACCTACTAAATCGCAAGCAATAATTTGCAATGTATTGGCACCACACGTAATGACAGAAGTGATAGAAGATTTACATGAAGTGAAGAGCGTTACACTCAGTTTAGACGCTTCTAACAAAAAGACATCAAACTTTTTCCAATCGTTGTGAGATATTTTTTCCCAAATAGGGGAATTGTAGATAAAATTATAGATTTTATTTCCTTACCTGGTAAAACATCTGATTTGCAGTGTGATATGCTGAAAAAAAGTAATTCAGAAATTCAACTTGTGCAACAACATTGTTGCTTTGTGCGCATATAACACGAACACCAATTTTGGTGGCTGTAGAAGACTTGTCAAAAACAATGTATGGAGGAAACTTGAAGCTGAACTGGAGAGAGAAATTATTGGTATCAATTGCCGAGCACACATAATACACAACTGCTTGCAGTGAGCTGTTGGCTATTTGCCAATCGATATTACATGTTTTGCTGTGAAAGTGTACAAATACTTTTATATGTGCAGTGTCAGAGTAGAACTGAAAAGCTTTTGCGAATTTTCAGGAAACAATTACAATAAATTGTTGCAACGTAGAAATACAAAGTTTTTGTCCTTGTTTCCATCAATAGAAAGAATCTTAAGCATGTTTAATGAGCTTCGTGCATATTTTCTTTCTCAAGAAAAATGCCCAGTCATGCTGAGAAACATTTTTCAAAATCCCTCTTTGAAACTGTGGTTATCTTTTGGCTGAGACCAAGTGTCTATTTTTCAAGCAAGCATTGGACAGATTGAAAAAGGCAATATTTCAGCTACAGAAGTACAGTCAACTCCGGATGTAAGAGACACGTCGGAACCAGCTCAATTAGTCCCTTGTATCCGGATATCCCTTATAGCGGAATGTACATAGTTTGATCGGATACCGTAAGATCGCAAGTTTTAAATGCTCAAAACCCTCTTTTTGAAGCTTTTCATACATTCCCCGCATACAAACGTCGCAATGGGCATTAGAATGCTACCGTAGTTGAAAGCCGAAAGGAAGCTACAGAAGTACGATTAGCCTATAAAGCTGAATTTGACATCTCGCAGATAGAAATCCCTTGGCAGAATGGGTTATCCCTTATAATCGACTAAAATGACTATAGAAAATTATGATTGGACTTTGAAATTTGTCCCTTATAAGCGAAAATCGCATCCCTTATAAGCGAATAATTTTTGTATTATTTCAAATTGAAAATGATTGGGACCATTTAAAACCGTCCCTTATAAGCGAAAATCCCTTATATTCGCATCCCTTATATCCAAAGTTGACAGAAGCTATAACCATTGAAAACTTGTTGAACAATTTAAAGTTAAAAAAACAAGAAAGATTTGTAACTTCGGATGTCAAAAAGCAAATTAAAATTTTAGTGGAATCAGGAGAAATTGCTGAAGAGAAGTTTTTTGAAGTAGTTGAATCTTTTTATGATACCAGCTTACAATATGCTGATAAATGGATATGCAACTTGGGAAACACGAATAAGTTCAAGTGGATTCTTTTAAATAAGACGCCTGCTCGGAAGGAGATTGGTGACAGTATTAACCACGAAATCCTTACTTGTGTACAAGCCGAAGAAACTCGTTTATTTGATCAGTGGGTCTTAATAAAACTTATAGCTGAGAGGCAGGTTGATAAATGGAATGAAGAAAACCTTCTTGTGTCTGATAGATGGTTACACATATTTCGAGAAATGCGAAAAAAACATTTAGATTTTCAAGACTTTTGTAATGTTGTAGGATTTTCCTTTACCTTCCAGGAAATTCAGCTCCTGTTGAGAGAATGTTTTCTGTTATAAATAGTATGTGGACAAAGGAGAAATCGAGATTAAGTGTTGAAACAATGAAAGCAATGCTAATTGTGAGATAAAACAATGACATGGGATGCGACAAGTTTTATCACATAGTCTTAAAAAATGTGAATATGCTGCGAAAGATCGCTTCCTCAGAAAAATATAATTGATGGTATGATCAACAGTAGAAACTTTAAACCAAAACATTTTTGACCTATTTTTCCCGTTTAATATTCGGTTTTTTTTAGCCTCCGAGCGTGGAGACAATTACCTTTTTATTCAAAATGCGAGACAAAATTAGTAAGGGCAGCCCTTCAATTTTACTGTATCGTTGTTGTAATGTTGTATAGTCGTACACTTTTCTGCTGAAAATTGTATTTACATAGCAGCGCTACGATTTTTCTCTTTTTATTTTTTACATGTTATAAAGATCAACTGATTTTAGAGTCAACACTGCAATACAAGCTTTATTCATGTTTCAGACCAATTTTGAAATCATCCATTTTCATTTTTAATCGATTAGCACTGTTTAGCGATGGGCTAGGACAAGGTTGTAACTTGTAATCATACGCTCTTTCCGCGTTCGGCTGTTTTGCACTGCAAGGGACTGAGCTAATGGATCTCACACTTCTCCGTTTTTTTTTTTTTTTCTGTCAAAATGTCCCGTTTTTGTCAGAATCTAATCTGGTCAGCCTAGACAGAGAAGAAGTGACAGCTTCACCATAGCAATCCTCCCGCTCAACCCGCTCATGTAGTCAAAGATTTTCGGCCAAAAACAATACGGCACTTGTGTACCAGCCTTCTTACTCTCCTGATTTGGCACCATGCGATTTCTGGCTATTCCCCAAATTAAAAATTACGCTTAAAGGAACGTAATTTCAGTCACGTAAAAGCATTATGGAAAAAACGACAGCGGAACTCTAGAGTATTCCAAAAGAGGAGTTCAAAAGGTGCTTCCAAAAGTGGTAGAGGCGCTGGGAAAAGTGTGTGCACTTGCAAGGAGAGTATTTTGAAGGAGATTAAATATAATTTGTGATATTCATTGTGTTATGTGTTTTATACCCAAAAGTAGGATACTTTTTGGACAGACCTCTTAGTTTTGTAATAATATCGAAGCGATTGAAAAAAGATCTGCAAAAGAATGAAGTAATGAGTTCATGAAATCATATGGAAAAACAAGGATGCATAAAGCAATATCTAGAAAGAAATGGAAGAGGTATTGTGACCAGTTGTGCCCTGATGGCACTCGACAGACTACTCGGTCAAGGTAAACTGCGTTATTTCATAAAAATTAAATGTCCTTCGTAGATCTGCGTCACTGATCACAATGGTCTACCGTGGGTGGCATTATTTAGTCGACCATTTAGCAGCAGTGGATCCTGTAAGTGGTGTTTTGAAATTTTAAGATAGCACTTTTCAAGGCCGTCCCAGGAGTCATAGACTTTTAGAGGCGCCACAGCCAACAACTCAGATATTAAGTGGAGACTAGCTCACTTTATTAATGACATTTGAAAACAGCGCAAAGCTCAAGCTCCATAAATTACTGTTGTAGTTTAGGCCACTTGATGAGGAGGCAGCGAAAAGACCATGAGGTCGTCCAGCCAGCCGACATCTCAGTTGAACAAATCATGTTATATTAAAATAATATTAAATCCATCGATAAGCTGTAGTGCTAGAAAATGTGGCATTAGTTTTATCAGTCACCAATTTTTGGCGAGAAAGCTCCTATAGCGCCAATGAGTCTTTTACCTCATTAAAAACTGTTTCAAAAACTCAATAATATTGCTAGCGCCAATTTGTGGCTAAAATTTAGTTTCCTAGGCTACTTTCACCGCACCACGGTTTTTGATTTTATCGCGACAGACAGTAAGAAACCGGAATTCACACATATTTAATTTCTAGTCTTTTTCCAAGACATGCAATGAGTTAATGTTTCGGGATTCAATACAGCTTGGATATGGCATTGTTTTTGACTACTTTGGCCTGGAATAGTAACGCAGAACTACTTAGCAGAGTATTTGTCAGAGGAGCCAAAAAACAGCTTAGCAACAGTTTTTGTGTGGTAGGCACTACATGCAGATATAATAGAATAATGCTATAATAGACAGATGTTTGCATTCCCTACACAACTACATACTAACATCTTCTTAGCCGCCTTTTTTCTTAAGAGGATCGCAGGGGCAGCTGGTGGAGGAGCTTCTTATTGGTGTACACCTCGTCATCTCTAGCTAGATCAACAAACTCACCTGATTCAATTCCATGCTTTGACCAAGCCAAGTCATTGATGTTGGCTAACTTATACACCTATTTCTTAAGCACTCAAGCAATACTTTTCAGTGGGTATAACGAAAAGAAGTTGGCAAGACAGTTTCTCTTGGCACCTTTTGTTTAGTACTTGTATCAAACCAACATTGATGAGACGTCTCGGTATAGATGAATAAGGGCTGGATTTTTGAGATTTTCGCATTTCTTTTTACAAATTTTATCCATTTGTAATACATTTTCAATTCTCTTCAAAAATCCCATTTTGGAAGCTTGCACCTGAGATCGCACTCTTTTTATCATTAAGTATAGGTGAGGAGAGCAACAAAAACTAAATATAATATTAAAAGTTTAGTATGCTCAGACAACTGTGCTTTTATTTCTATTGAACATTGAAGCTCATGTACTATATTACCGCTCTTGCTTTACCATTTTGAATATTGAGTTCTTTATGTTTTCTGCCATCACTCGCCACTGCAACTTGAATTTTGCTAACTTCCGAGTTTCTCCACCATTGTAAAGATTTATTTGATCACACTTTTTTAAAAGATAGAGTACGGGTACTTTATTTTTTTCCAAAGAATTACCACCATTTTGTGGTGTTGGAGTCTGTGCTTTTGATAAACCTAAGACATGTAATAGTAAACTCATCAAGATTAAGTATTTTCCTCCACCAAGGTGACTCATGGTGGCTTGATTGAAAGGGATAAATTAACAAAGTAAAGCCTCTTGAAAATGTAGCAAATAAAAAGTAAAATCGTTCCTCATAGTGCTTTACAAAGTTCTCATAAAGAACCGGCTGTATTGCTCATACCAACCCTAATTCTAACTTTAACTAATCCCAACCTTAATCCTACCCCTAACTGACCATAAATTCAGCCCTAATACAGATTCTCAATTACAGCGAGTTTCGGTTGTTACCAAATCTGAATATCAAGCAATGTGGCTGATTCTTTAGGGGAACCTTTTGGACATTGCACTAAACAAAAACGTAATCCACCTTCTTCCCAATAAGTTATCCATTCTCAGAAGTCTACCAATGATCTTGTTACATGTTTAGAAAGGCAAGTGAAGGAGCATAAAGTTAAAATACCCTGGGAGTTCATGTGCACTCCATAGTGCACGTGAAATGCAAGTGTATTTTCGTTTGGTACTTCCTATGTAAAAATAGATTGTTTCACTGTGATTTATATCTTGAATGTATTGCTATTAAACTTGTGTGCCTTCTTGGCTCTAAAATTTTGTTTTGTTTTGTAACTAGACATTAAACATTGACATACCAATTAAGGTTTAGTTTATCTACTGCTGTCTATTTGAAAGGCAGTTTTTTATTTTGATACTAAAACTGCAAAAATGGATGAAAGACATTGGTGGATAGCAACAAAGATTCAAGAAACCTTTCAAGTTGATGATACCGACAGGTTTGTAAGATTAACAGCTACTGTATATGGTAGTTGTTGTATAATGCTATGCTATCATCTGTAGTAGCACAACACATGTTGCTACTCTTTTTAAGTTGCATAGCTTTTATAATTTATATTTTCTTTTACCTATGCTGTGGGTTTGTGACTATGTGCAAGGGGGGAATGACTGCCATTTACTACTGCAATATTTAATCACTGATATGAAGGTTTCTTTTTTGTTTTTAAAATTTCTTCTTTGTTTCAGCCCAACAGCTTTGGAACAATTTTTTTTGGAGCCAAATAATTTTGATTTATTGACTCAACTTTTGATGTGCAATGGCATTGGAAAACTTTTCGTTTATGGTAAAAGACCTGAGCTTCGTCCATTTGTCATTGAAGATCTCAACATGGTTCCAAATCTTATAAATGTGAAAGTAAGATTCTCTATATCACAAATTTTAAGATTGAAACGCAAGCATCCATAAAACGATAGTTTCTAAAGAAATTATAGAATATGTAACTTTGATTTTTTTAATTATGTAAACCAGGTTATATTGATGTTACATTTTTTAGAATATGGGTCTAAATGACTTAGTTTGCGTTTATCTTCTACGCCCAAACGTAGAACAAGAAGTTACTCAAGTTCAAATGAATAAACAAATCATGTTTGGAGAAATAAAAAGCAATCCTTTACATCAACTATCAAGTGTGCTTTCTCAGGTATTTTTGTATAAGGTCTTCAAATTTAGCTTGTTTGGTGATGAAATGTGTGTTCAGTATGAAACTTCTGCTTAAATTTGGTTTGGTTTTATGTTATTTTAAACAAATTTTTTGTTGAATTCGATTACTGTTACTACCATGACTAGGAAAATCAACTTGATCATCCTCTACAGTTTAGAGCTTTGTGACAATGCATGAAATACATATTTTTTAGGTAGTTGTCCCATTGGTAAAAGCAAAAGAAGATTGGGGAATGTGTACAGATGAGCACAAACAACAGTTTTTGCATTCTGTGGAAAAACAAGCAAATATGCTTCGCTCAGTCACAAGCAGAAGCAGTGCAACTAACCAACAGGTAATGCAAATGAATACGTCTAATTAAGACTTGCTGTGAAGCAGCTAGCCCCACTTACTGATTACCTAATTTTTTGTGTCAAAAAGAACAAAGTGTCAGATTTGTTGTTGAAGATTTGTGCAGTGAGCAGTGAGCACTCACATTGCATGCTATGTGGCCAAGCAAAACAATGGTTTGCTTTCAAACTTACACTTCTGGTTTAAATTATGGCTTGCGCCAACTGCTGTGGCATTCACTGTGTATGTGGCTGACTTGAAAACTTAAGGTTGCTTTGCTCTCTCTTTACTGGCTCTATCTTGTGTTCAATTGATTTTATTTTACATCGTATTTTGGTTACTTAGATCTAGTTTCACAAACACTGAGCTCTCAGAGGCTATTTAAATGTTTGTTTTCCAGATTCTTCGTTTGCCTGAACAACTTGTTAGTCGAGACTTTTCTCAACATCAGCATCGAAATCAATTTGATTCCTCAATTGTTCAAGTTTATGAAGAAGTTTTACAGGAGTGGATGCAAGCGATTGAAGGAGTATTAGCTGAAGGCACAGAAGAAAGGTTACTCCTCTCATGCTACTTTTGTTAACATTAATTCCAATCTGCTGGAGAAGTAGTAATACTTTTTTCGTTTAAACCTCTAAGGGTTCAAAGGAAAATGAGAGGGGATGTGGGTGATATTGAATAGGAGTGTGGCACAACATGCTGAACTCAAACGTAGCTTGCGTTGGAAGCTAACTTGACCTGGAGATGCTAAAACTTAGAATTTTGAGGACCGCTCACGCTAAATGATACAATAAAACATGCTACTTAAAAACGTTTTGAAAACCAGTGTATATGAATCCATAAAAGCATCGTTGAAATAGATCAGGTTGCAACTGTTTTACGCACAGCTTGATGGAATCAAATTGAAAGGCATAATGAAGATGCAGGAGTTGCTTATTTTTCTTGTTCGATGGTTGGTGCCGACTAGAGGGATTCAATTCCTTTGACTTTCATAGTGGCTTTTTTTGCTTCGCAGTTCAAAAAGGGTGCAAAATAAAATATTAAATAGATGAAGTGTTTTCTTTTTAATTTTAGATTGTTGGATCTCAATTCTGGTCCTTTGACAGAGTTAGATCGTTGGAAAAGACGTCTGCGAGTGCTTGCTGGCATAACGGAGCAGCTTAAAAGCAAAGAGTGCAAAAACGTAATTGGTTTACTTATTCAAGCCAAATCAAGAAGTTTACGCTCTTGGAGGGCTGTGGATATGCTGTAAGTTACTGCTTGAAGCCTTTTCCCAAACTTATCATAATTTCTAGAAAATTTGATGTTGCATTGTGATTGGATGGTAGTGAAGCATAAGCAAGCAGCAAACTAACTTACATTATTCTTGTTGAAACAATGTTTAACCGCTCTTGATCTATAAGAAGCCCATCAGTGAAGATAATCGGCAATTCAGCTAGGACTAATAAGGCGTTGGCTTGCAATCGCAAGGTTTCGAGTTCAATGCACATCATTGTGTTCTTGCAAAAGATATTTTATGGCAATCTTTTCTGTTTGCCATCAGTGCTTGTGGTAAAGCTGCTCTGTATCAGAAGTACTGGTGACCAGCCGTGAGACTGAATGCAAGTGCTTTGTTTATCCACAAAGCATGTATTGCTACCGGTTGATCAAGGTATCATCGAAATATAAAAATATTGATATCGATTTAGAAATTAGGACTCAGCTTATCTGCTGAAGTTAAAATTAAGAAGTGGTAGAACTCTCAATATTTGGTATGGTGCTTTCTTAATGTATAGTGCTCAATATTTGGTATAAAATTGATACTTTAATGCTTTTACTAAAGCTGAATTGCTTGTATATTAATAGCTGTTGGTCTAAAGCTCAGAATCCAGGAGCTTCTTTCTCTGAATATGAAGACGTTAATTGTGTATGATTCACTTGGTCACCAACACGTAGCAGTTAGGCTTAAAATACCTTCTTTTTGATTTCACAAATAATTACAGAATAACCGATGCACAGAACGAAACAAAAGATAAAGTAAAATATTTGGATGCCCTTCGAAGGTATTTGGAGCAGCTTCATTTTGAGAGCAATCCTGTTACAGTGGTCAACACCGTTCTTCCAACATTAATTGGTGCCATCAAACAAATGGACGCCATATCAAGGTTTTATGCCAGAAGTGGCTATCTGGGCCTCGTTTGTATGAAGGTTGGAATACTGGACTGTTTTACTAGCAATAGCTGAACTGATTTTGTATAGATTTAAGTTGGTAGTCCGACAGAACTCAAAGCAGCAACAGGTAATCTCAGCTTTTGAGATCTTGTAGAGTAGAAGAGGAATTAATTAGACACAGGACAGAGATTATTCCGTGAATGACGATGCAAATCTCGATCAAGCACTTGCTAATTCAATATAAACTTCATTTGTATATTTACTCATTTTTCTGGGCGTGTAAGCGCAAGCACGAAACGAACTTCTAGTCTCTACTAGGCTAACCCGATCAAAGCAAGTAGAAACACGCCGCAACGAGAGAGAGGCAGCCATTTCAAATAAGTAACAAAAAGAGACTTATAGGTCCACCACCGAGATGGTGGACTGCCATTTGTGGGTTGCCTTTTGCAAAACGCATACTGAGCACTTAGCAAACTGCAGACAGTGACACTGTTTCGACCTATCAGGTCTCTTCAGTGCAGTAAGGATTTCATGAAGACTACTGTCGTTATTCTAATATTGACCTCAGTTACACAGGTACATTCATATTTTTTATGCTAGTAGATATCATATAATGATATCAGCCAGAATTTCAGCTTTAACAACAAAAGATATGTACGAAAGAAAACAAGCGACTGATCAAATTTACTTTTAAAAAAATTAATGATGTTTTTTATCTTGATTCATTTCATTCATAAATTTTTTGCATTTTTATGCAATGTTGCGATAAAATCTTTTTGCTTTCCCTATGCTTCACTCTACGAAAGTAATTACACATCCGTGCTTTACCAGGATAGAATACTAAAGCTGCTCACCCAGCATGTCGCAAGAGGCGACTTTTGGGTACCCACCAATGGCAGTCCGCCTTGGTGGTGAAGCTACCAGTCTGTAATTTGCATTTACGACTGGTTCGAAATGAACTGCCACTTTTCCCCTAGCCTTATTTAATTAGGTTGATGGCGTAAACCTGGGTTGCTCTTCGCGCCATACCTCCATCCCAAGGAAGAGGAGGGGTGAACCAACAACAAAGTAATTACACGTTAGTTCCAACTGCTATTGCTTTTTTAGATCGGAAATCAACTCGCAACAGCCTGCCGGGATTATGTTGGAGAGTTATTAAGAGGTGGAAACGATCTGTGGAAGACGATTGAAAAGGAGATGAAGTTAGAGGTTATGACTCTACCTGCTTTTAAAAGTGTGAAAAAAGGCAGTAAGAAGAAAGAACTTGTTTTTGATGATGATAAAAATCTTACTGGAAGGTAGGAAAGAAAATTTTGCATGGTGCTACATGAATTAGTCAACATATATAAACATATCCCGACTACCAGCGATTGGTGTGCTAGTCAGTTGTCTTTATTTTTTGTGCAGGAATGCACGTAATAGATATACATAGTCGCTTTCGAGTTGTCGGCACTGCTGGCACAGTGCATTTCTGTCACAAACACCCGAAATTTCTCGTAGCAGGAGAGTTATTTAGTCCCAATATTTCATTTGTTGGTGTTGTATTGTAAATCTGCTTTTGTAAAACAAAGTTTTTCATCAGTTTGTAAAACACCGTAGCAAATGCAGTTATCGCATCGAGAGAAAGAGATTTCTACTCGTGACGTAGATGTTTTGATGAGATCTTACAGTGAGAAACAGTGCTATCAGCATCTACCAAACGGCGCTCTAAAATATTTTTATTTTTTACAATTTTTTAAATCAAAAAGCGTGGGATTGCATGTAATGGGGTTTTAGTCAAGCATGATGACTGAAGAAGTGTTGGCGCATTGACGCATTTTCAAGATTTTGTTCTGAGAAATTACGTGATAAATTTTATCATTTTAGGTGAATGAAAAAGTGACTTTAAGCAATTATTTAATTTTGTTTTTTCTGTTTTTGTGAACAGAAGTTTCATAATGCGTTTCTTTGTTTAAAGTTTCAGACTTCATTTTTTAAACGTTTCAGGCTTCAAGCTTGCTTGATTCTGCAAGGTGTGTTCAGAGACATGGTCAAAAACTTAAGAGAAACCTTGGGATCTACAAATACAGCTGCTCATAGCCTTGCTCAATCTGTCAGTTCGTTGGACACGCCACTAATTCGATCCAAAATCCCCAAACGTCCTAAGTTTCCGGCTTCGGCGTCGGTTGTGTCTGGATCAGGTAAATACTTTATTATACCTGTGCATCGATATTTTTTATTGTGCAACCACCAGAAAACTTATCGGTTGTAAGCAGTAGAGATTGTGTTTAAACCGACTCGGAATGACTAGTGCAACTGACACGGTGAATTTTTGCGGCGTAAGTTCAGTTCTCTTGTCGAGCTGCTTCATTGCAAATTTGTAATTGGTATTTCATAATAGCGTCACTGCTAGTCATTAACAAACTATTGCATGCTTCGCGTTCCATCATAATTACAAATTATTTGTAATTAGATGGGCTGAACATTGCATTCTGCAACTTCTATGATGACTTCATAATGACATCATTGAGAATCAGCTACAATTAGAATAGGGTGAATTCTATATTTTGAACGTTGCAGATGGCAAAGAAGATGTTAACGGTGTTTCTATGTCCGATGATGAGACCATTCTTGGAAACCTCGATCTGATATGCAGCAGAATGAAGCAATTGCTGGACGTTATCAGCACTTTGCGACAATTCGCCAAGCTAGGTATGCTGGCTTTCAGTTTTTTCCAGCTTGTTGATGCGATGACATATAGCAGCTTGAGAGTATAATATCTACGCCTAGTTGACTGACGTTTGCAACGAAAACTTATTCAGCTTATTGAACACTAAAGAAACGAACACCTTTGCAGATTTCCGAAATGGACTTACAGTTTTTAAGTCAGCAGTCACTCATACGTCTTGTTTCAGTCGGCGCAAGCTGTAGTTTGAGCACAAAACGTGAACACAGATGCAAACGCCGGCCTATGTGAATACACCAGTCGTTATTGTTTTTGAACGAGGGCAGTTGCTGCTATTTAGTAAATGATTGTTGATTACAGCCAAAGACAGTTCCGGACTACCACGACCCAGGCTGGAAGATATTCCTGTCAATCAAACTGCTAATGAGTCAAACCTAGACGAACATTCAGCGGCATGTGAGTAATTTAACTGCAACAGCAGCACTTAAAGATCACGCTTCGGTATTTTGTTTATTTTTTATGAGAGCTGAACTTTTTCAAAACCCTCTAGAGCAGTAGGTCCGTGCACACAAACGTTGGTCCCGCCAACAAAAGTTACAAATTCAGTTCTTGTGCTTAACACTTACAAATTCGGCTCTTGTCAAAAGCTGCAGATAGGCTGAGAGATTGTTATACGTAGTGGCGTATCTGAAATGACTTCAGATATAGCGATTTCCTACTTGGTTCCATTGCTTCTTGTAGTATGCACTGCGCCAACAGTACTGGCGACTCGGCAGCCGATCTGAATACAAGTTATTCTGTAAACTGCTCAGGTTTTCTCGTGACCGAAGACTGTCGAGATGTTAATAGATGCTATTAGTAGGTAGAATGTCACCTCCAGAGCAAATGCAAAACGAGTCGACCAAGTTTCAAACCCACGGATCTTTTCCAGTGAGTGTTTTATTATTATATATTAACATCGACAGCCAGCGCACAAGTTTGCTCCGCCTCTGTGCAGAGCAGTTTTTCTTAAGATGACTTTAGAAGGAGGAAGTGAAACGAATGTGAATATCAACCGGGGAATATTTGTTTTTGGAGAAGGGGGAGATTGGAGAGCTTTTTGCTCTGACGTTTAGAATCTGTATGGAGAATCCGTTTTTGACGGTTGGATTGACTCTCACCACAGCTCGAGAAGGATTGAAAAGTCCGAAAATGAAAAGAAAGATGAAATAGTTACAGGTTATAAAACGATGGTCTGGAGATGGAGCTGCCGTGCTATGATTGATTAAGTGACTTTTCACGTCTTTTAATTGAAGCAAACTTTTATAATTCGAAGGAAACTTTTATCATTGAAGTAAACTTTTTTTTACGAACATGGAACCTGTTGCGACCAATAAAATGTTTTTCAGCATAAAAAGAGTTATTTTCTTTACCTCTTGATATAAAGAATTCAAAGCTATTTCAATTTGTAAGTTGATGTCCATTTCCAAATTATAATGTACCAGAATCGCGCTTCAAGGACCTGGCTGATACGTCGGGTGGCCTTGCTTCTGATAACATATTTTTGTTTTTAATGTTGACATAAACTACTGTTTAGCATCGGCATCAAAACATGCTTCCCGTACCTGAGGAAGACGAAGAAATGGGAGACGATTTGGACGCTGGTGAGTCATTATTGAGCACGCAAACTTATGATGATGTTTGAAATTAACACAAAACACGGCGATATCATTACGTTTTATGGTAAATCTACCTTTTCCTCTAAAATTTCGTTCTCTTGTTTTTAGCTTCTTTCTTTTTAAACATTTTGGTGGTTATTTTCCAATTTAAGCCCCTACTCGTTGTAGCCCACAAAATTTTTTTATGTGCGTGTTTATCCATCTTTAATAGATTTAATTTCGGAAGGGATGTAACTTTTAGAACCCATGAAACGACACTACATTGCAATACTAAACCACCTTTCATTTTTGATAATTTGTTTTTTTGTGTAAATAAATTATCAAAAATGAAAAGTGGTTTAGTGTTGCTGTGCAGTATCATTTTAATAGATTTGGTTGAGTTAATGTTATTTTCATAATATTTCACAATTTAATTGCAGGTGAGAGAGGAAAATTTTTTGGTAAAGCAGGTGACAGTGACTCAGAAGGTGATAACCATTCAATGATGTCATCCACGTCTTCGACACCGGCGCAGTCGCAATATGATGCCGCTGCTTACCTCAGTAAGTATTGGAAATGAAGACATTGCAAACTCGTCGACAAAAAATCTGCTAATTTGCGTTAATTGTTGGCAATGCTATCTCAGAAGGCGGAAGATCGCTAGTTTATTTTCCGTATTAGTTAAATGTCCTGCCGGCAGCGAGGGCGGATAAACAGTTTGTCGCAATCGCAACCGAGAGCTTGCGGCTAACGCTCAGAGTGTTGCATGCGGCATGCCCGAGCGGAACCATCGTTTGCTGTCAGGCTCACGTTTCGGGTTCAAACTGTCTCGCTGACCGCAAAAGTTGTTTTGCAGTCTTGCAAACTTTTTTTTATTATAAGTCCAATGGGCTCAATCAGCTTTCATCGTTTCTTTTCATGTGGTTTCTGTGCTTTTTTTTATGCTTTTGTTACAGACACTGTGTGGCAGTTTCCTATGCGTAGTAGCACATCTTGTGGTAAAATTCAAAGTGACAGCAACACTCTATAAAAGCAGAATGGAACACAAGCTGCAGTTTGTTCAATCGTACTCGCTTTTTTGTGATGGAAGCTTGTGGTTTAAATTAGCTGGTTAAAATAGCTGTTCGTTCAACCGCACTGGCTTTATCGTGATCAGCCTTTGTTCAACTAAGTTTATAGCAAAATGAAAAAAATACTTTATTCCTGGTACCGTGCTGTATTTACTTTTCCTCTTGGCAGGGCACTTGTATAGCAGTGAAGATGGACCAAGCATCTCTTCTCTTGTGAGCGACAAAATGAAATCGATTTTACAAACACTTTCAAATCGCATTACAACCTCAATGCTGTTGGATCTCAACCGAAAACACAAAGAACGGTAGATTGTTCTTAGTAAAGCATTGCATTATGCCCATCTTTTGTGGAAGTTTTTTTGCCTCAAACTCTTCTAATGTCGTTGAACATACCACTTATCTTACGTGTTGAAAAACAAAAATTCGTATACTTCTGCAATTTTTTGGCAATAATTTAAAAAGCTGATCAAAAGCCACGAAACAGAGAAAGACATTGTAGATTATTTTTCCTAAAGACACCATTGCTTATGAAGATATGAATCTATTCGCTGCTAGCTTACTGAAAACTTAAGAACAGGTAGTGTGGCGTTGCTATACTGTTGACCGCTCTTGTTTTCAATTAAGTTTAAATATCTTTTAGATTTGAAGAAGCTTTTTCAAGTTATTCAAACCAATCACAAAATCTCGACCAAATACTCTTGGTCTATCTGCAAGCTGTATTTTGCAAGCCAGTAAAAACCCAGCAAGGCCTTGCTATTTTGTCCAAGTACGTAGATTGAATGGTTAAGCTTCTTCATCTGCATTATGCAACTGTGGTTTGTTGGTAGTTGTACTGAACTTCCCAACGAAAGGCCAAAAATTAGACCTCCGTTGGCCTTCGCAAGGAAGGAAATCCGAAATTTAAAGCCCGGTTTAAAAGCGTGTAGACAGAGCTGAGGTGGAGACATCGCTGCATTAGCCCGTCTATGCGCGCGTCCTGCGTTATGGAGACATCGCTGCATTAGCCAGTCTATGCGCTCAAAAAGCGGGAATAATAAACGTGAAGTCTAAATACCTTGTCTCCTTTTTCAAGCACAGCTGCCTAATGGCAGTATTTTTTTAGACTACAAAGGCACAGTCAAGGGTAAAAGTTTACGCACACACCATTTCTATTTATCTCACAACTCTTTATGATTTCATTATCAAAGTCCGATTTGAAAGCTCGTAGTAGATGTTAATACCTCATCTGTAATGCTCAAACCTTTGCTACTCAGCACGACATCATCTAAATCCATACTTAGAAATTGATTTTGATAAAGCTTTAAAAGGCTGTTTTGCATCCAGCAGTGACGGTATCGCAGAGTGTGGTGACGAATTTTTAGTAAACAGCTGTTTTCACAGCTATATTAAAATCAAAGGTAGTAAATTTCAAAAGAAAAACGTAGCCTCCTCGACTTCATTCAAGTAGTTGAGGCTTACCGTTCCCTGTAACAACGACTTTGACTGCCTCGATGATGCACTATTGGTAATGAATGCATTTTAATAGATTAAACGCTGTCATGCAAAGACCTAATCTAAAAGAACAAATCTGCGAGCACTACAGTGATGTGTACGCGATGTACACGAAAGAACTTGAGAGGATACAAGAAGTAAGCAACAGCATTGTGATACGTGTCATTGTTTTTTTTGCTACTTTATTCTATACAATGTGAAACCTAACTACAAAACGGTAGAAAAGTGTTGTCTTCCTAGGAGCTTAGTGGTATCCAATAGCTGATTGGAGGATGAATGCAGACGGTGCACGCTGTTTCGACCTTTTGGGTCTCATCATTGCAGTCTTATTACCGTATTGTCTGCAGCTACGCTCTAAAGTGAATCGCTGGCTTATTGCATAAATGTATAGCTAATTGGACTTTAACATGCTTACCGTACAATCACTAAGCAGAAAATTATTGTGAAGTATTTGTCACAAGAAACATCAATGTAGATTTCACGCAGGTCTTGAACCGGTGACCTCTCAACTGCGAAATTAGCCCAAAATTTTTTTAGTCATTGTCTGATCTAATCCGAAACAACACTTTCAATGAAGCTTTAAATGTGTTTCCAGCTATAAATATTATAGCATTTTTTATTGTTGTTTATTGCAGTTGTACGAAAAGCACAAAAACGACCCTGTTTTACCCCGCGACGCCCCACCTGCTGCTGGCGCCATCTACTGGTCGAGACAGCTGCTTAGCCATATTGAAGAGCCCATGCAGGTAGGTCATAAATTTTCTAGTTTTTTTTCTCAACCTTGATCATTTTCTTTTTTTTTAATAATCGAGTATTTTAATCGCCACGGATACAAAAGCAGTCGCAGTTCTTATTGTTGGAAGTTTCGGTTGTCATGAGTACCGGCTTGGTATTGGACAAAGCATAAATAGTTGCCGTTTTGAAATAGAACTGGAATGTATTCTTCATCGTCTGCTAAGTCTTTGTTTTGGGATCTGTTATTCAACTTGTCAAAGAAAGGAGGTGATTTCCGAATCTAAGACTGCGAGTTTAAGCCTTGGTGTGGTGGTTAGTGCATCCGCTTCGCAGCCGGTGGACCTGGGGTTCATTCCCTAAGTCGAGTCATACCAAAAGACTTTAAAAAATAGTATTCACAGCTTCCCTGCTTGGCGCTCAGCATAAATAAGGGATAGTGTGGGAAACAAGCCGGCAAGCTTGCTTGTTGTATCCTTGGGCAAAGCACTTAACGGCACGCTCCACTTTATGTGGCAGACATGTGGTCCAATCGTTTTTCACCGGATTGCAATTGTGAAGTTGCTAACCCAGCATGTCAGACGACTCTTGGGCACCCACCAGTGGCAGTCCGCCTTGTTGGTGGTGGAGCTACCAGTCACTTATGACCGGTTCGAAATGGGCTGCCATAGCCTGATATCAGTTAGGTTGAGGGCATGAACCTGAATTGCCGTTCATGCCGTACCTCCATCGTGAGTAAGAGAAGGGGTAATCACAACAACAACAATAGTTCAAGCCTTCGCGATGTCTCCGTCATTAGGTCCTTGAATAGGACAACTGAAGGAATATTCATTACGTGGTTATACCGCAGTGATAGAAATGTTTAGCGGTGGGTGTACTGATGGCTCCGGAGCGAATTTGAACATAAATAACTCGAAAGGATTTTGCGTCATTAGAGGATAAAGATATACAATTCTTTGATTGAGGAAGGATAGATTTTGCAACCCTGTCAGCAAGGAAAACGGCGCGATGGTGTAGTGGTGAGAGCGTCCGCATCGCAGTCGGTGGACCTGGGTTTCATTCCCTAAGTCGATTCATACCAAGAGACTTTAAAAAATAGTATTCACAGCTTCCCTGCTTGGCGCTCAGCATAAATAAGGGATAGTGTGGGAAACAAGCCGGCAAGCTTGCTTGTTGTGTCCTTGGGCAAAGCACTTAACGGCACGCTCCACCTTTATGTGGCAGGCAGGTGGTCCGCCCGTACTTCACCGGATTACAATTGTGAAGTTGCAAACCCAGCATGTCGTAAAAGACGACTCTTGGGCACCCACCAGTGGCAGTCCGCCTTGTTGGTGGTGGGGCTACCAGTCACTCAAGACTGGTTCGAAATGGGCTGGAATCTTTCCCCATAGCCTAATTTCAATTAGGTTGACGGCATGAACCTGAATTGCCGTTCATGCCGTACCTCCATCCCGAGGAAGAAAAGGGGTAACCACAAACAAACAAGGAAAACACCGAAATGAAATCCATGTACCATTGACTTGCTGACACTTCCCAATCAACTGGGCCTGTAGTACGTTGCTTCAACACTCCCTCAAGCCGCTCTTGCTTTTCCTTGCCATCGGATTCGGTTGTCTCGGTGACAAATCAGTATGATCGTGGTCTGTACTGGTATCTCTTCCCATCAAGCTTGGCACACCACGATTTCCATCTGAGAAGAGAGAAAAAATTCTCTATAACACATTTTAAAGAATAGTTATTTGTAGGCTTTTCAAGAAAATAAAGCTCTTGCACAAAACAAAGAATTCCATCGGACAGTGAAGCAGTATAACAAACTAGCCACTGCATTGGTTATGTACGAAACTTTGTGGTATCAGCAGTGGTGCAAGTCAGTCGACAACGCAATGGCTGGCCTAAAAGTGAGTTTTCAAAGTGTTTTCAATGTCAACATAACTAAATTATAAATTTATTTTCAAAATTTTGAAGTTGGCTAGTAAAGATGTAATTTAGAACCTCTTAATCACAAGTTTTTTCATTTTTAAAAGATTTAGTTTAGTTTGTAAGCTATGAACAATGGCGTTTTATCTGCTTTGATTTACTTCAATACAATGACTTAAATGGTTCACTTAAAATTATATACTAATTAAACTTTTAGTTTTGAAGTATACTTTTGTCGTTAGCTTATTGTATTTACATAATTTGCTTTAATTCCAATATTTTTTGATTTTGTACAGTTGCCTTTGTTACGCCAACACAATGGAAAGCTGATTGTTAATGCAGACAAGCAAGTCTTAAATTTAATTCATGAAACGAAATGGATGATTCGATTAAAGCTTGAAATTCCTGAAACTGCGAAGCTGATTCTCACCAAAGAAAAACAATTCAAACACTACAAAATACACCTCGAACAATGCTTGCAAGATTATACTGAGGTATTAAAATTTCTAGAACTCTTGCTTAGGTCTCTCTTAAAAGAAAAACGTAGTTTATAAGACTCGTTGTATGGCTGGAGGTGCCTTGTCCGAGCATTGTTGAGCACTTGCGTATTTTTAAATCGCTTTGTGGTAGACTAAAAAAAACGAAGCTAACTTAAAACTAGTTGAGTGAGGTTCAAAATCGACTTGGTATAGTCAAAACATTACATTAAATAAATTAAGTTAACAGTTGGCAATATATAGATGTTTAGAGAATTTCTAAGCTTTTCGTTCCTGGGACCTCCGTTAAATAGGAGAAAGTATGGCCGGAAGATGAAAGCTATTATTCTGGGTTAAAGATATTTTTATGCTGTATTTTTCACCTGTTACTAATAATTTGAATTGGTGGTAAATTTATCGTTTTTTTAACTTATTTTGTAGGTGTGTGCCAAGATACCTTCCCCGTTTGTACCTTTGTTCAAGCACCACATCTCAACTGTTTTGGAATGTCTCAAATCGGGTCTTAACATTATTACATGGGATAGTATGAACATTGATGCGTTTCTGCACAAAGCAAGGTAAATCTATTCCACAGTGAAATATGAGTTATTTGGTCGTTAAAAATTCTGTTGTTTGTGGGGGTTTCATACGTGGCGCAGCTGTTGTTGTGTTTGGTTCTTCTCCTTGGGATGGGAGAGCGATACAAACAGTGATTCCGTTCGTATCTCAAACCTAATCAAGAACAGGCTAGATGAAATAGGCAGTTCATCTGGAGCCAGGATCAAATAAAAATTGCTGACTGTTAGCCCCACCACCAACAAGGAGGACTGCCATCGGTGAGTCTCGCTTTCCAAGTTGCCTGGTGCAACGGTTCGCCTAGCCTTTTGCTTTGATTTTTTGTCCGTCGAAAGACTATCATCTCGGGCGATAAAAACGGGGATAGAAATACGGAATATAATCTGTGGTTTTTCCTCTGTACCACACATTCACGTTGCAGATACCGAAGGTTCCAAATCGTCCGATGCCAGTGAGAAAATTTAACCGCAGCCCAAATCACCTCAATGACGTTACCCTTTGCCTCAGAGAGTGTAGCAGAGCGTACCAACTTATCGGTGGGCAAGTTGAATGTGGCAACCAAAGGCTAAACTCAGTTTGATCACTTCTCTATCAAAAGCTTGTCACTCGTTCTATACTAGCGTTGAGTACTCGAACTTTTGTGTCTTACAGATATGGTGAATTTGCACAAGGTTTAACCGCTTTTGTTTTTCTGGCTTAGGTCATCAACCAAGAGACTGAACAGTATCGTTGAAAAAGTTACTCAGGTTATGAAGGACAAAATCGAAGCAGAAATTGAAAACATCAGTGATTTGTTGCTTTTCGATGAAACGTACATCTCTGGTGATCCTTGGATTGTTAGCGACCTGTTTCGGGTAAAAACAAATATTTTGGTAGTAGTTGTACTGTACTACTGTTGAGAGTTGAGTTATGACTTTAACTTATGAAGAGCACAGATCCTACTACGCACCTTAGCAAGGGTGATTTGCAAGCAGAAACAGCTCTACTTCGACTCAAAGCAAGCCTATTTGGCTATTGTGGATTCAAATGTACTCAAAATAACATGTCCAAACATTTGATAGTGCAATGCTAGCAGTGGTAATCGATTCAAGCGACTAGTTTGCGCATGATTCTTTTAATGCCACTATCCCGCGGATAGAAACCGAATTTAATAAAAGTCGGTTTTACGTTATTTTTCCTGCGTTTCGCAGGCTCAGACGTGCTGATTCAATGTATGTCTACCACCACACACTCGCTTTCGAACCAACCTTTTTACTGGAGCGATGTAGCACTTTAAATTTCGGATGCCCTTCCTGACGAATACCAGCGGTGTTTCTTTTCAGTTTTGAGCTCCAGGCCTTTTGCTCTGAAGCCCGCAACAATACCACTACACTACGGCGGCTACTCTACAATATAACATTTCGTTATCGTATAAGTTGTATATTTTCGTTTTGTGATGTGCTGTTATAAATTGGATTATACATGAGGCCGGGGATGCACTTTGAGAGAACTGCTCACAGTGACAATGTTTCGACCTGGTTTCATCAGCGTCGTTGGTGACCGACTTTCGGTAGGCGACAACAAACAAGTCGGTCACCAACTGCTCTGATGATACCTGATTGGTCGAAACGGTGTCACGAGTCAGCAAATTTGGATTGGTTTGTATTCAAAATTCTTGTATGTTTTATTCCACTTGTTTCAATTTCTTTATGCTTAAAAAAGCTGTTTTATTTTTGACTTTTAATTATTTGCAGGAAATGAACTCGAGTGTATATGAAAAGTGCCAAGATATGCGAGGAAGCGCTTCGATGATTGAATCAGCAATCCAAGACATCATGATTATTCTGTCAAGTTCAAGAATTAGCAGCGCCGAACATCAGCAAGGTAGCTTTTTTATGGCAACACTACACAGTTGCGTTGCGAAACATTGCCAGTCGAAACCATGCATTTTGTATTTTTTGCTTAATCGTGGTTGCGGTGTGGGCTTTGAAACTATTTTGTGTTATGTCGTCATTCCGAGAAAGGGAAAGCGAATGATAACTTCTTCAACACATCGAACAGGAGAAGAACTGATAGTTTGAGGGACTGCACTATAACCTTCTATTTCAGAGTCACCAGCCACTCAACCATGCGACTTATCATTCTGAACACGTAGCTCGCAATTCTTTAATGGAGCGAGCGTCCGTCGCTCCATGTTGTGGAGTTTTTATTAAATCTTTCAAGCGTAACTACATGAAGAACAAAATGTTTAGCGGCAACATCTTTTTAGAAATTACAAAACCAACGAACAGCAAAAAAGTCCGATTTCGAGGTAGAGGAAGTAGTTCTGCTTCAACGATTAGCAGCAATGTTTCCCCTGGACAAAATAATGAATTGGATGAAGTCAATGCTCAAAAAATATTCAGTGAGACCAATATATTGATACTTTTATCCATTGAGTTAAATAACTTGACTTGCCAAGATTTCAAGTTAAAACCAAGACTCTCTGCATGTTATTGCATCGATGGAAAACTTACATCTTGAATAAAACTATGCTATTTTTGCAGTTGTTTATGTGATCTAGTGATAAAAATCACTTACACAGTTTTTTTTCAGTGTATTTCAGCACACAGACATACCGCAGTGTGCTAACTTCGATTTGCAAAACTCTTTTAACGCTAACGTCTGCACTTGGTGCTAAGTTGGAAGACAGCACTGGTGATTACAGTTATTCCCGCCCTGGCAGCTCTCACACCAGGTTAGTTGTTTACTGTCGGTTTCATATGTTCTGCAACCACAAAAAGACGTTGCGGTTCTTCTTAGAACAAGCTGTGCGCATATCCGCTTCGCCGTTGCCAGTAGTGCTGTATCGTGATTTTCTACCACATGCACTTCCACCAAGTTTTTAGTTTTGATTATTCGATTGCCATATCAGCGCTCTGTTACTGTTGCAACTCGCATCGAAATGCTGCCATCAAGCCATTTGATGATGATTTTTTAGCTCTGACGTCGTCCTCCGAACTGACTCTTCTCTCTCATTTGGTTCCAATGCTTCTTCATGGGAAAATTTCGATGCTGGAAGCCAAGCGAAAGGGAATCTGAAGTTTCAAGTCAAAATAAAGTAAGATTCTAACCGATTTTAAAGCACGCACGTAATTCAATGAGCAAAGGCGTATTTGACACTTGGACTTTTCATAACAATACAAAAAAAAACAGATATTGGTTCAAGTGCAACCAAGATGTAAAAGATAGTAAGGACTGATACCAATTTGTCTAAAATCTGGTTTTATTAGTCTACTAGCAATGCTATAATCTTGGTGCTGCTGTATGTTGGTTGTAGAAAATACGCTTATGGTTATTCTAGCAAAATATGTAAGCTTTCCTGTGATGTTAAAAGCCTTCATTTTTTTGTTGCGTTTAATAAGCTTTTTTTGAAGGTGCTTTGGTGTGGAAAAAGGGTGCAACATATTTCTATAGGTAACTCGTTTGCCAGCACAAAGCAAATTTGTTTTTTCAGCACACTTAGATAAGCATGCTGTAATTCTGCTCTCCGTGTTGCATGTACTGTTGTTTTGTTTTGTTTTGTTTTTGTTTCCAAGGAATTTATTTCGTTTTGAGTAATATTGTATTTGTGAAACCATACGCGTACGGGTTCAGGCGAAAAGTTATGCTATCAGCTATTGCTGTTACGGTGAGTACCTGGCTCGAAGAGCAAGATAATGCTGCATTCTCACACAACACGTTTTGAATTAGTTGAAAAAAATTTTTTGTACCGGATTGACTTTAATATTCCATTTCTATACCTAGTTTCGCTCACGAACAAATGTGAAATTCCTCTTAATCATCTGGTCAGAGTATAAAACTGTAACAAAAGTGTCTCTTCATCTAAAGTCAGTTCATACCGATATTATATCATGGTAGTGACGTAATTAACTGTTAGCAGAAATTGATATCGTTGTCGTTTTAAGTATTAGATTGTGATTGTGCATTTCCCCCTATTCTACCTAGCTGCGTGCATTCATCGTTCAAGCTCGCATTTTTTTTGTTTAAGGTAACAGCTCTGTGGCTTTTTTCTACACCTCCCTATTTTCAACTTCATGTCATGTCGTTGACTTTTTAGGTTTCGAATCCCCGACATTGTATTAGATCCGCCGCTTTCAGAAGTGCAATTAACCATTGACGACATCGTTGAATCTATCACTGCAGCAGCTGGAGGTAATCGGTGCCTTTCAAAATTTAATTTGTTCAGCTTTTCCCATTTTGTATATCCGCATTATAGAATGCGCAAATATATGTTGTAAACAACCTGTACGTTAAATGGATAAAGGTCGCTAGCACTAGCTTATTTCGAAACTTAGAAGTTGTGGTCACCGGAACAGGTTTGGTCCCCACTGTAATTGAGTATTTAAATAAACGGATTTTTTCATATTGTGCAAACCAGGCAAAGAACTATGATATTGATTTGAATTGATAAAAACACTCGAGCTGTTTTTTGTCAAGTAGAAGTTTGCAACGAAATTTTTTATCGAATAGAATCAACTTTTAGGCGTTTCCTGGTGGGCGGGGCCGAAAAAGGGCCAAAGTTTTGAAACTGATGTTTTGATGGATGAAACGGTTACCAGTTATAAAATCGCTCTTTCCTCCGTTACCAAAGGTGAGTGAATTCATGTTCTGTGATGCCAAAGTTCGTGACTGAGTTATGCATATTGTCGCTGGTATGACGAAAAGGACGGAAAGTGAGACTTGTCATCGAAAGGAGGAAAAGCGTTCAGACCGTTAGGTTGCGTGCGATATTGCCGGGTGGAAACGAGTTTTACGCAAACGCCAGTTCCACTCGACCATATCGCACACAACGCAACAGTCCGAACGCACGTTTCGGCTTTAAACTATAGCTTGTGCCGACTGCAATAGCGTTTGTGATGGCTGATTCGAAGACCTTGAGACACTCTTTCTTGAGGGTGGCATCATGAATCAAACCAGAGAATACGAGCAGTAGCGTGACCAAAATTTGCAAAAGAGGTAAACAGCCTTTTTCTTTCCGATCTTGACTTTTTGTTTTGGAGATCAATTTCTGTTGAGCGTCATTTAGTCCTCATTTTGGAGCTGTAGACTTTTTTGGAGATCAACTTCTGTTGAGAGCTTTTTGATTCCCATTTTTTGCACACGAGCGCATAACAAGTGAAGAACTTCTGTCGTGAGGTGATTTTGCACTGTGCCCAATCTTTCCATTTCACTTGTGTTCAATGAGTCAAATAAGTTCTCATCATCATTATTGACTTTAAATTGAATTAATGAGAGTTGAATTTTTGGTTTAGTGCTGCCAGAAACTCGCCGTTTCTGGAGACATTACTAAAGTTGTAACCGGTACGATGCAATCTTAAGAGGAAAATGTGAATATAATAGTGCGTACCGATTGGCATCAAACCTTTTTTCTTTCGTTTAGGAATCAAGCCAAAAGTCCGACAGTACATTCATAGACTTTCGCAATACAATTTTCTATGGAAAGAAGACATGCAAAGAGAACACAACAAGTTCATGAGTGCAGATCCAGACATGGATGTGATCCGAAAAGAGGTGGGAATATCCTCAAACTTAAATAGGCTTGTCATGCAAAGTTGGACTGCAATAAAAATTTTAAAAATAATCCCAGGTTATCAATTGTAAGTAATTGGATACATTTTTAACGACACAAAATTCTGTCAACCAGTAGATTCAACATGTTGAACAAGGCAGTAGTGGTCCATTTCAAAGCGATCATCAGCGCACACTGGTTTTGCACCTCTGACAAGGTATACTGCTGCTAGTTAGCGTCCAATCGTTACTTTTTACAATATGCTGGATGAGCATTTCACTAGTCTAATCTAGTTAGATTACTTTTGCCTGGATTGTAATATGACTATGGAAAACATGACAACAATTTTTACAAGGTTGAAAATCTTCTTGACATTGAAAGAAAAATCTCGTCCGTTCCTTCGAAGCTCCCTGCTGGATCCGTAATCCTTTGCCCTACTCCTGTGCAGAATGCTTTGCAGGGATTGGCAGCGGCATGGAAAACCCAATATGCATTGGTACTTTACTTTTTAGTAGGATTAGCTGATATCCAATTTAATTGTGTAGTTTTATCTTGTGGCCGAAAAAAATCTTTATGAATATCTTTATAAAACAACTTCTGTTGCAAGTACGATTCGCAGATACTTTCTTTAACGGCACAGCGCATTTGTACGGCAAGGCTTGCAATCCGCCACATGTTGTGGTAAAGTGACCTACCCAAGAATACTGCACTTATGTAAGCGTTGAAATTATTTCTTTTAAACTGCTGAGCAACGTTTTATCGCTCGCAGCTAAGTTACGGTCAACAATGTTGGTAAAAACTTTTTTAAATTGTGGTAACAGATTCTCCATGAAGATGCAAAGAAAAAACTGGACACCGTAGTGCAATATCGAAAGAACATACAGAACAGACTCTCGCAACCGGTGCGTAGTTTGCTTCCAGCTCTACTGCGTGATTTGTTAAAGTATTTAAAATGCAGTGAAGATCTGCTTATTACTAACATAATTGGCAAGCATACCTAAAAAAAAAAAAAATTGTATTACACCAAAAATTGCAAGATGTTCAACTGACTTTCCACAAATAACCTAATTAAAAATAACTTCAGAGTGTGCTCTCATTGAGGTAGCGACTGATCTTAGTGCTATAATGGGCCCGCAAACGGTCTACGTTCAATGTTCAAACGGCCTGCAATGGGTTGTGACGTCATGGCTGTATGATCAGTGTTAAATTAGGTTCAAACCTTGGATCAACTCAACAACACTCTTGGTCTTTTGGAAGAATTGCACGACATGGAGAACAAAATTGATGAAATCTATCTTCCAATTGAAATCATGTACGAGAAACTGAAATCATACGATCTAAGATTGGCTAGAGAAGAACTGAAGCAGGCAAGCACTTGCATTATTTTGCTTGACGCTCTTCTGTAATCAAGTGGCAAATACATGTATCTTTAGCAATGGTAAAAATTCGCTGTGGGTAGAAAACGTGCTTAAAAAATGCTTTGATATTTGGGCGAAGATTTTGCGAAAAAACAAAATATTTACTCTTAATTATCTTTGTAGGTGCATAGTGGTATGACGTGGCATTACGTCACCTTTCACTTGTTGATCTGTGTCCAGAAAACGTTTGATCAACGTGGTATGAAACTATAGACTCTGAAACTCAATAAAATGTTTACCTTATAAATTGTAATTTTTTGCAGGTGGATTCATTACGTCAAAATTGGATAGATCTGGTTGTATTTGCTGATGAGCTGGGACAGACTTTGGTTAAAGAGCGAAGGACGTCTTTCGAGCAAGAATTAGACAAGCAGTTGAAAACGTTTGTTGTTGAGGTCATACAGTTTCGAAACGCGTTCGACGCTCAAGGACCAGCAGTGCCTGGCGTTAAACCAGCTGAAGCGGTTCAGAGGCTTCACGAGTTTCAAAACAGGTAAGTGTTGTGAAAAAGGGGTTGCAAAATTTTTGTCTTATAATATTTTCAAAAGTAGATTTAGATATTATCTTTATTACAACAATGTCTCTATCTTTGGATGTCATTGTTACAGAAAAAATATTTCAATTCTTACCATCTTTTGACTACGTGTTGCCGTATAGCTAAGGCTTGGAACGTGAAAGCGGATGATCAGTCTGTAATGCAATATTTTTAATTACGTTTTTCAGATATACACTATACAGCGCCAAACGCAAAACGTTGGACTCTGTTCAGAGGTTATTTGGCATCCCTCCTAAGCCATTTTTGGAACTGGAAAAAACTGGCGAAGAGTTGAAATTGTTGGGAATGCTTTACGGTCTCTTTCAAAAGTTCATTGCTTTTGATAAAAAGATCAGAGACACGCTTTGGGAAGGCGTTGATCTGCACAGCGCTCACAACGAAGTAAGAGCAGTTAAATTTGCTCGGTAGTCGCTCGCAGTTTCAAACGTGCAAGATAATCGTTGATAGAAAGTCAATTGCTTGTACATCAAGAAGAGGTAAAATGTTTCCCTGCTTGACGGTCGTGGTTGTGTTATCCATGCACTGTCAGTAGTGGTAACTCCCAAGGTTGGTCTGAAAACGCATATTAGGTATTACCGTAGATGCATTTTTGCAATCCGGGAATGAAGTTAGCAACGTGTCGTATGCATTTAGGATTCGTACTGTGAACGAGAAACGATAAGCTTATCATAGCCAATCTTTTCTTACATAAATTTTTAACCTAGGTGCAAGGTTATTGGGAAGAATGTTTGAATTTGCCTAGCAAGCTGAAAGAATGGGATGCTTATACCGAAATGAAGAATTCAATCAATTTCTACCTAGACGTTCTGCCATTGTTACACAGGCTTGCTAAAAAGGTGATTTTTAGAATTATTGATCTATGTGCTACATGCAGTTGCGTTTCGTGGAAGTGATCACAGGCGTATTTTATGCGAATTTGTTTTTGGTAAACCAGGCATCGATTCTCAGTAGGGTTGGTTGGTTGGTTTACCCCTCCTCTTCCTTGGGATGGAGATATGGCGCGAACAGCAATCCAGGCTCACGCCATCAACCTAGTTGAATTAGGCTTGGGGAAAAGTGGCAGCCCATTTCGAACCAATCGTGAATGCAAATTGGAGACTGGTAGCCCCACCACCAACAAGGCGGACTGCCATTGGTAGGTACCCAAAAGTCGCTTCTTACGACATGGTGAGTGAGCAGCTTCACTATTCTAACCCGGTGAAGCACGAGTATCTCAGTAGGGTCGTATCATTTTCTTGATCTTGCTGTTCTAAGTTCTCGTAGTGCTTCTGAATGTAATAAGTGCTGCCTATTATTATTCGACCTTAAAACTAAATTTTTCGACCACATTTGTAATTTTAGGGCAAGTTTAAAGACATCATGATACCAGTAAGTTGACTTCATTGGGTATACTCATTTTATTCTTTTTAAGAAATGTTGTTGTCTTTCGGCTTTATTCCCAAATAGGGTTCCCCAAAGCAGATAATTTCTGATCTGGATTTTGTATTATATGGCATTTGTTTTACCATCGGATGCCCTTCCTGCGACCAATCCTTTCTTCGGAGGGAAAACTGGGCCGCTTGTCATTTAGATAAAGGTGTCGACGTCTTGTTAAATGCCTTGCCCAAAGACACAA
Source organism: Trididemnum clinides (assembly GCA_963675345.1). Lineage (NCBI taxonomy): Eukaryota > Metazoa > Chordata > Ascidiacea > Aplousobranchia > Didemnidae > Trididemnum > Trididemnum clinides. The sequence goes on from OY776301.1 coordinate 22,471,617, forward strand.
TAAGCGAACTTGCCGGTTTGTTCTCCACAACCTCCCTTTGAATACCGAGCGCCAAGCAGGGAATCTGTGGATACTATTTTTTAAAGTCTTTTTTGCTATGATTCGCTAGGGGAATGAACCCAAGTCTACCGACTGCAAAGCGGATCAATTTTTTTAAGTTGAATTTTTCCAATAATGAATGTTGATTTGCAGCTAAATTTCTTTATAGTCAAGTGTATTTTAAATATAACCAATTTTTGATCTAAAACTATGTAATCTTATTTTGATAGAGATTTTTCTGCTGGTAATGAACTTGTAGAAAATCAAGCAGAAATTATCCTTGAAATTAGGGATGCGAGCTATTGCTTTTGTACGTCCCTTCTTACACTTTGTATTCGAGTCCCTTTTAGCCGTTGGTCTGGAAAATAAAAATGCACTAAAGAGAAGTATTCCATATGATCAGAAATCAAAGATTCCTTGCTACCTCTCGACGTTTTCACTTGTAGACCATCTAAATAATCAATTCCAGTAGTTGTTTTATTTTGGACGTGTTGAATGATTTGTTATTTGAGCGAAAACAACCGAAGAGTTTGAAATAATTATTATTGTGTAGGAAATTCGCAATCGTCACTGGCTTCAAGTGATGTCTGTAACAAATAGCAAGTTTCAGCTTGAAGCAAATTTGTTTAAACTCGGCCATCTGCTTGATATTGGCTTACTGACGTGAGTTTATTATTCTGTGCAATATACATAGACATAAGTAACAAAGCAATCCCTTTTTTTGTCAATTTTTTCCTATCGCAAGAATAAATTTTTCTTCTTTGTTAAAAGGCATATTTCTTGTCTTTCATGTTGGAGAACAGGTGATTACTAGCCGCTTTTAGATACTGAATGGGAGCATTGGTAGATTTAATTTTGCCAATTCTGTTTGTGCTCTTCACTTTCCGTTTGTCTTTGTACGAGTATTTACTTCGACTTGATCACGCATGCGCTTAGCTTCTATTCCATGTTTTAAAATTTTTCATCGAAGGCGCAAAGACGAAATCAAGGACATCGCCGTTGCTGCCAGTAAGGAGCTCGAACTGGAGGTGAAGATGAGAGCAGTGGAGGAGGAGTGGACCGAGCAAGTTCTCAGCTTCAGTAATTACAAAAGGAGAGGCCCCGTGCTCTTGGTCAAGGAGGATTCAGAAAGATTGCTGGAACAACTGGAAGACGCACAAGCTCTGTTGGCAAACATGCTTACTTCGAAACATATTGGTATGAGTCTTTTGCTAATATTTGTGTTTTTTATTTGCTGTTGTGTGATTGCTTTCATTCTGGTTGCATCTATTGTTTTATTTAGCTGCATGTCAACTCAAAGTTAACTGTTTTTTCAAGAGTACCTGAAAAACAACTGTCAGGAGCTTAAGTGGAACTACAAGTTTACATTCTATTTTCCGCAAGTCCAACTTACATGTATATATGTTTATTTAAAAGGTCCGCTACGAGAAGAGGCGGCATCATGGGCGGAGAAGCTGAAAGGTGTTGGAGAAGTTCTCGATCTTTGGCTCGAAACACAAGATTTGTGGCTTGATTTGGAGGCAGTTTTTTCAGATCACATTACAGCAAAAGAGTTACCTCAAGTAAACAGCATTGTACATCATTAATTATGATTTTCATGAAGGACTCGGCTCAGTTAAAGCTTGACATTGAACTATTTGTGTAGCTGGAAATCCGTAAGATCTACAGAGTTCACAGTGCTGTTTTCTTTGGAGAAATACAGGCTGTGAAGATGATTTCAAAGTGTGTAATGATCAATTTTTGAGTGCAGCAACCAATTTTTAGGATCGTGTGTTTTGAGCGTTTGTGGAGTTACTTCAACTTAACTAGTTAGTCTAAACCAACTAAATATATTTTCTTCAGGAAGCAAAAAGATTCTCAATGGTGGATAAAAGTTATGTGAAGTTGGTCAGGAGAGCGTTTGATACAAAAAACATTCTTCAGTGCTGTTACGGAGGTAAAGGTTGCTCATTTTTTATGCATTAAATCACGTTTGAGATCGTTGTTTTCTGATCACTCTCTTCCGATGCGGTTCTTGCTCGCACTAAAGTAAAAGTTGTATCAACACTTCACAACAAGATTAATTAGTCACAGCTATTAAATTTGTTGAATTATCGAGATCACTCTTCTGACTCTACCTTGATCCCAAAAAGAAGAAAGGTTGCCATTGTCAGCAGTTTAGCGTACAATTCAATTTAGACAAATTACATTTTATCAAATTGATGCTTGTTGTCTTCATTTTTGACCAGTAAAGAGCACTATGTTGTTTTCTCTGCAGGCGAAGTTCCGAAAAGTGTTGTATTACGTCATATGCAAGAAGAGCTGGAAATTTGCTTCAAATGCCTTACTCAGTATCTCGACAAAAAGAGGCATGTCTGTCCCAGGTTTTACTTTCTAACAGACACAGACTTACTTGCTCTGCTATCAAGACCAAACGATATTGAATCCGTCCGACCTCATTTACGGTAGGTAATGATCATTTAGTTGTTGGAAATAATTTGATGAAGCTGTACATCTGGCATTAAAATCTAAAATAAATTCTGTTTCTCCTCGTTTTTAAGTTCTAACATCAGCAATTTTGGCCACCCAATCTTCAGCCTGGGTTGAGGCACCATCAAAAAATGTGTGTTGCAATAATTTCAATTGTAAAACATTCCAAGGTAATGATTTTCAACTTTTTGAAAACAAGGAAGGTATTTATTTCAAAGTAAGACAATTTGTTTAAGGTTTTGCAATTGAATTCAATAAAACTGTAAAATTTTTTAGAACAATTTTCAGCACCATCACTGATATCAAACTTGAAAAATCGAGCACATGGTCTGATACCGTGAGCTCTTTGAAGTCGGCTCAAAACACCCCCACCCCTGTCCCAACTGATCGAAGATTCAGTTTGGTTGAGGAAACCCATCCGAAATCTTCAGGCGTCAGATTCAGATCGGTAAGTTCACTTGTGTCTTTTTACATTGTTTGTGCTCTTTCAGTGAACTTTTTATAGCGCGAACAGTAGAACGGTTTTTAACGCGTGGCTAGCCAACTGCTGTTTTCAAAATGAGCAGCGTATAAACACCCTGGTCAACCGAAAAAAAGAGTTAACTCATTTTCTATAAGGTGATGCTCTCAGGCAGTTTTATAGGCACTGCATCCAAAAAACCTAGCTGTGCTGGTACTTTCTTGTGTTCTGCTGCCTTTATGCAAAGCATTTTTGGCTAATACTGTGTGGTGCAGTCCAGCTGACGAGTTGACTGCAATCTATCATACTTTTTGTTATCAAGTTATCAAGATTTACTTTGTTTTATGCGAGCAAAATGACGTCCTATATATATTTTTAGGGCTTGAAATCATCCGACAGTCCTCACTTTTCAGCGAGCATTGCTGACGAGGTGGCCGATGCATACTATGCAACCGCTGTTATGTCTGCAAATAGAGAGTTTTTGCAGCTTGAAGATGAGGTGACCAAATTTCTCGATAAGATTTGCTTTGACTAAAAACATATGTAGAAATTGCTTAATCGCCTCCATTTCAATTACTTGTGTCGCTACTTTTTTAAAACAAATGCTTTTTCAACTTGGCTGTTAAGCAGATTTCCAAATCAGCGTAAGATTAGCTGACAACAATAGCCTTTCACGATAAATTGTATGTTCGTTCGTTCGTTCGTTTCTATTCGCGGGGAAGGATGCTTTGCAAGAATTCTCTTTGATTGGTTGTAGTGATATTGGTGGAAAATTCACTGTGCTGGAAGTAGCGCGAACTTTGAAGCTGGTTTGTTGACAAGTATTACAAATATTTGCGAAGATTTTCTCAATGCCCAAGCTAGAGAGTTTGTTGTCGTAGAAGAGAATGTAAATACGAGAATCGAACTCTGATGTACAATAAGAATTTGTCGTGTTTATATTGAATTTATTCCAGGTTAGCTTATATGAAGGAGTTGAGCTTTGGCTGCAAAATTTGCAAGAATCAATCCAACGTTCATTGGAAAACTGCATCGGAAGAGCCGTACAAGATGTTGAAAATAATACAGCAATTGAAGAACTTGCGTACAAGTAGTCTATTTTTTTGCTGTGCTTATTATTTTTGTTATTGTCAACTAATTGTTGTAATTGTTCGTGTTGCCGTTGGTTTAGTTATTTTTGTTGCTGGTCGCTATGATTAGCTGTTGTGATAACTTCTAACCTGGTTTGAACACAGCCACGTTTTAGTATAACTGACAAAGGTTTTTCAGCGATCTAAAGATAGAAATTCATAGCCATCTAACTCGTTTCAACATCAATTTTCTGACGAGGTTGGTTTGTTTAATTTTCAGCCATTTCTGTTTCTTAGGTATCCAGGTCAGGTTGCCACCCTTGGATTGCTGTACACTTGGACTAGAGAATGCGAGACTGCGATTGGTGAACTGAAGTGGGACAGACGCGCTTTTCAAAATGTCAGCAAAAAATTTGCTGGTTTTATTGCTCGGTATGCGATAAGTTTTTATTTGTGGTGCATAATGGTCTAACTACGTAACAGGATGTAGCATGACAGTTTTGCTCTGTAAGAACTCATCAAAGCTCGTTTAATGTACCCGTAATAGGGTGATATAAAAGTAGATTTTTTTGATATCGAAAGAAGTGTAGTTCTAAAAACGTGATAAATTCGACAAAATTTGGAAAAATTATTTATGATCCTTAGTTATTTATAGGAAGCTAGCAACACCCCCAAATGTGGGTCTGGGGTAGAAATTGACAAATGCTTGTAACTGATCAAGGCAAGAGACATAATATTGGGCTTAAAGTTTGCAGAATGCCCAAGTTTCTATATGTGATAAGGACGGTTTATGTATGTCTTCACAAGAAACTAAGCTATTTCCTAAAAATTAATTAAGAGTTAGCACTTGTACTTATGACTAAAAGTGACTTTTGCTGCTCACTGTTTTATATTTTGGTACTTTTTAAACTCCTGTATGAATCATGAAAGGTAATGTTTTATCAGTTTACCCATATTTTCTTTTTATATATGTAATGTTTTCTGATTATAGGCCTATATAATTGTTATATCTTCTCTATAGACTAATGTGGGTACGCCTCCTTTGCCAAAATTGATTTCTATTACTGTGATACTAATCATTTTGATCTATTTGGCGTTGTTTATAAGTTTTATTTTTGCAGTGATATAATTATTAACAAGACTACATTATCTTTTAAATTAAATCATAGGACACTAAGTAGACTTGAATTTCTGGAACATGGAAAGAAGTGATTCAACTTAAGTGAAGATATTGTATAATTCACACACTTTTACAAGTCGTGATAGTTTTTCACCAGAAGTGCTGCCTACAAAGCGACAAGTGGAAGAAAGATTTTTTCATTTGAGGAACCTTCGAACTCTTAATGCAGCAAAGGGCATTGTCCAAGAAATTTATGACAGATGGGTTTGATGCAACGTATATCCGGCTCATCTTTACATCGTATCAAAAATGTTCGCACTGTAGTGGATACTTTTAGCGCGCTTGATCGCTGGTCGAAGAAGAGACGAGAAGCGTTTTTGCAAAATGAAGCATAGTTCATGTCTACGCTTGACGAATTATTTGATGTCTTTTGTGCTGATGATAAGCAACGAAGAATTCTGGAGAGCAAGCACGGTTTGGGAATGACAGACGAAGACGGTGGGTTTTACAAAGATCAAACAAGCGGGTTGGAAAATGCGTAGATGCTGTGGTTCCTTTATCTGCAGCTGCAGAATTGTTTTTGAAGAGCTCACGGTCCTCACAATCTCAACCAGAAGAACCAGCATGTTCTTTTAGTGAAATTACAGCAGTATCTGAGTCGGCTTCTGGGTAATTGTCAGATTCTCGTCCAACACTCGCAGACCAATCGCAAACTCCTGCTGCTTCCGAGTTTGTTCCGGATTCAAAGCCATATCTTTGAATTAGAGTCCCGGAAAGTGGACAAGCCTTGCTAGGTTGAGCGAGCGTTTTCAAATATCAGACAGAGCTACTGCTGCGAATGCTAATAGAGCAATGCAAGATTTAGGTGTGATAGCTGATGACGATAATACCTCCGTCGTTGATAGTAGCAAATTTCGAAGAGGGCGATAACGATGCCGTGCTGAAATTAAGAAAAGGAGCAAGAAGATTTCAAGTTATTGAATGCCATATACTTTCACGGGCGAAAAGATTTAACACAAGACACCATGCCGGGGCCAATTGATAAGTTTTACGCATCAGTGCAAGTTGAAGATCACTACACGGTAGTTGGAGAGCCTGGCGAATACTATCTTACACACTTTTCCTCAGACCATGGCGAAGGAAGAACAACTGCACTTAAGATCTTCAACACCATAACCGACACTAAATTACACGATAGGCTTGCAGTATTTGGCACTAATGGAATTGTAACAATGACTGGTAAGAACAATGGTGTCATTCGAAATTTGGAAGAACTACTTAATAAACGAAATCAATGGGTAGTTTGTCTGCTCTTACCAATGGACTACCGTTGCGTCATATCTTCACACTGCTTGATGGAAGCACAAATAGTCTTGACACGTTTGCAGGACCTATTGGGAACTGTTTAAGTGAAGATGTTTCAAGTTGGCCTGTTGCAGCTAATTTTAAGTCAATTCCAATCTCACACTTAGTAAAGTTGCTAGAATCCGTTGTTGATGATATGAACGTTGAACATCACTATAGACATGTTCATAGGATATGTTCAGCTATAATTATGGGAGTTGTGGACAGCGACTTGCAATATGTAAAAGTTGGTCTCATTGTGCATTCACTCTGGCTAACCCTGGGTGGTCGGATTTTCAGACATTACATTTCAGAGAATGAACCCTTCTACAAACCGGAAAATGTTAGCAAAGTTTTGTCTTCAAGTTTACTTTTCAAGCTGATTTGAAATTAAGTCAAATAACTAGTGGGTCCAGACGTTTTTCGACGTGATCCAGCGAATTCTTCAGGTGACAAATAAAGTTGTTTGGAAAATTTCTCTGGCAGTGGTTCAACAAAACACTTTTTTTGCACACGAGCAAAATGTCTTGATTTGCGCGAAGAGATGGGATGATCAGTCAGAAGATTAATTCTCGCAAACTTTTGAAAAAACTTGACGCTAAAATGCAATTTTTGTATCTTTCATATTGCGTGGGTCAGGGGTGACAAACTCATTCAGTGACGCGAGCCGCATTTCGTGGAATTTATGCGGGCCATAGTCAATTGAAAAGCAATTTAAGCAGGTAAGACTGTATCTCGGTGATCCAAGCTTTGATCAAACGATTTCCGAAGGTTAGGGAATGTTGCCCCAAATGGTGCTGATCTCCAAAAAAAAAGGTCACCGCAACTGGTCATGCCAGCCGCGACTTCTTGGCCATTACTTTACGGCCATTTTTACGTAACTTTCGCAGACCAACTTGGGAGACCAGGCATTCGCACTGTGCACAAAAGCCTTACGCGGGCGGCGTGTTTGACACCCCTGGCGTAGGGTATAATTTTTGGCGAAACTTTACTTTCATAGGGCCTGTCACCCCCCCTACACTACACCACCCATGTTAACTGTAGGCTCAAAATAGCTTCGTGTGCAAAAGCTATTGATGTAAAAGTTTAGTTGTGTAATATGTATGAGCTGAGAACTTGCTCGGTCCACTCCTCCTCCACTGCTCTCATCTTCACCTCCAGTTCGAGCTCCTTACTGGCAGCAACGGCGATGTCCTTGATTTCGTCTTTGCGCCTTCAATGAAAAATTTTAAAAGATGGAATAGAAGCTAAGCGCATGCGTGATCAAGTCGAAGTAAATACTCGTAGAAAGACAAACGGAAAGTGAAGAGCACAAACAGAATTGGCAAAATTAAATCTACCAATGCTCCCATTCAGTATCTAAAAGCGGCTAGTAATCACCTGTTCTCCAACATGAAAGAAAAGAAATATGCCTTTTAACAAAGAAGAAACATTTAATCTTCCAATAGCAAAGCAATTTAATCTTTCAATTGCGTAACATTAGACCTGTCATTGTTTTGAGCTATCGCACGCTCCCCCTGTTAGTTTTATGAAGTAGCTTAAATACTTTCAAAGATTGCTGAAAAGTTTCTCTTATAACTTATACAAACAAGGATATTCTGCAAATTTTAAAGCCAAAAATTATATCTCTGGCACCAGTGCTTGACGAGTCATAATTTGGAACCTCCGGACTCCCTATCGGGGGTATTCTAGCTCCCTATATATAAACAAGGCTCAAAAGCATTTTTCCCAAGTGTTAGTGTATTTGTCAGGTTTTAAGAACTACACTTTTTTCAAATTAAAAAAAAATCTGTTCTTACTCCGCCCAAATTCTAAGAACTTTTTATATTTATGGCTTGTAAAGTATCGTTTCTATTTTTTTTAGCTTGCCTCTCGCTCTCAATCGTACAACGTGGAAAGGCATAGAAGACGCGGTATTGCCGATTCATCGCATTCGACTGGAAGCAATGATTTTATATTCCGTTTACTTGAGAGACACCATGGACGGCATGGCTGCAAGGAAAATCAAAGATCTAAGTAAAGCTTTTTTATTTGCTCTGTGTTGTATTTTTTGAGAATTTTGAGATAACTTCCTTTGCTACTTGCTAGCAATTTAAATGCACCGGCATTGATGGCAATTTACATTAGGCTGGATCACGAGTTGTTATGTGTATCATCGTGATGGTTTTCGTTCGTCTGTTGGTTAAAGATAAAAAAAATATATTTAGCCTCTGAGCAAAGTCTTACTGGTGTGAAACGTATTTTTTAGACGATTTTGAGTGGCGTCGAAGCGTGCGCTTTTACTCCAATGAATCGAGCGGTTTATTTGACCACACGATCGCTTTGCTGGACGCTACATATCACCACGGTTTGGAGTTCTATGGTTTGCCACCGACTTTGCTAATGACACCAGCAACAGAAAGAGCATTCCTTTCGATGTCGATAGCTGTTCAAGAAACCCAGGTAAAGATTGTTCGAGACCGTCCAATACTGTGTGTTTGTAACTGCTGCTCTTATGTATTATTTGCTACTTGTTCTGAGTTCGTCTGACGTCTCTTAGCATCAGTTGTGTTATTGATATCAGCATTGTTAGTTGTTTTAGAGCTACTGCTATGATTAGATTAAGTTACCATTTCCAATGTATATTTTACCAATAGCAAAGTATTTTTTATTTGCGAAACCAAATACGGGCATAGTTGCAATGAGAAAATTGCGGCAACACGAAGTTGAAGATTTTAGCCTATACTTGTAGAAATCTTCCATTACGAAGATGAATAAGCACATTTTGGAATATGAAACAATGTTTCGTTTTTTTAGGGCTGTGCTTTACAAGGTGAAACTTGCTATGGAAAGACAGAGACGGTGCAGGGGATGGCCGCCGTTCTTGGCAAGTTTCTCTTTCTCGTCACGTGCAGCGAATCAACTGACATTGGATCATTGTCAAAGGTCATGCAGGTGCGTTTGTAATCTACTTACTATTCTGAATAGGTTGGCAGTTTAACTTTGTCTGTTTGCAACTAACGACCACGCTATTTCTACAACGAAATGATGCAGAAGTTGCATCATTAGGCGTTGATAATGCCGTGTGTAGTTGCACTGTATAACTGTCACTCGCTACCAACTTGTGGGTAAGTGAAGTCAACCGTACTTCGTCCAAAACATAAAATCAAAAACGTTCTCAAAACAAATCAAAATAAGTCGAGGTCCATCGAAAACAACGTGACAATCGAAATCGATTTGTACTTTAAACTGTAACAAGCGAGTTTTAAATCTGTTGTAACGCAAGAGAACTGTAATTTTATGAAATTCAAATGAAACATTCAGGGCTTGTCCACATATGGTTGCTGGGGCTGTTTTGATGGGCTCCAGTTGCTCTCGCAAGATGCCCTCAGCGTCATAATGGAGTTCACGTCATCAATTTTTGCCACTTTGAAGTCGACTGAAAACGTGAGTTCGTGAATACAGTTTGCTTACTATTAGTAGTTATAGTGCAAAATACTTGGTCTGGTCTATCGAGCCCTGCTTTGAATTCCCTTCCATAGTCGTCCTAAAAATGATTTTCACAGATGGCCTTGAATAGCACGAAATGTTAAATTACGTTTGCACTCTCTACACGCGTTCTCTGAAGCATTTTTGTTTTTTTAGTTTGTTAAAAATGCGCTCGACCTAGCTTGCGCTCTTTGCGTAATCTTCTTCTTTTTCTTTCGGCTTATTTCCGATTAGGGGTCGCCACAGCAGATATCTGCATTTTTATGACATGTCATTTGTTTTACGGTCGGATGTCCTTCCTGCCACCAACCCTCTCTTCAGAGGGAAAACTGGGCCACCTGTCTTCCACATAAAGGTGGGGGGCCCCGTTAAGTGTCTTGTCCAAGGACACAAGAAGCGAAATTGCCGGCTTGTTCTCTACAACCTCCACTAAATGCTGAGCGCCAAGCAGGGAAGCTGTGAAAACCATTTTTTAAAGTCTTTTGGTATGACTCGACAAGGGGAATAAACCCTAAGTCTATCGACTGCGAAGCGAACGCTCTAACCACTACACCATCGCGTCGGTTCGCTCTTTGCATAATATAAAGAAGAAAAAATACGATTGTATACGCTTATGAAGCATTTTGAGTCAAGTTCTTCTACAGTCACAGAAACTTCTTTACTGCGATATGTGTAGCATTTTCTTTTCAGGTCTGCTCAGGAGTTACCTGTAATACTTCTGACACCACGACGGTTTTTAGCGTATTGTTGTACAATGTGAGGTGTGCGAATGAAGACCAACCTCAAAATTTTGTTTTGCAGAGCCAAGCTTTTGTGAGCTGCATTGGCAGCAAAGGCCAGCTTATAAACGTGAATAAAAATGTCGGATTCTTTCTAACATTCAATCCAACTTTGTCATCTCCCGCTTTATCTACATCAGTAAGGTAACCAGAGCGATCGCCTTGTATTTTCAAGAATATTGTATTGAAAAAGATTATTTTTCTCAGCTCGATAGTGTTGTAAGCTAGCGACTGAAAATTGCCGATTCAACGGCTGTGTACGGTGTAACGGTAGCTACTGTGTTGTGCCTTTAGCTAAGGAGCTTTACAGCCATTTCTCGTACGTGGTTGCACTATATGAAATAGAAACGGGCTATGCCAGCAGTATTGGCATTATAAAGCGAATCTGAATTTGAAGTGTTCTATAACGTTAAATATATTTCCGGGCTCGGACATAAAAACCTGTGGCTATTAATATGAATTGGCCAGAGTAAGCACTTTTTTTGTCAAGGTTGTTATCATACAAGTTCATGTTTAGTGACTGGCTTATTTTCATGTGACGTTACTAATGCGATGCTGCTTCCTAAGATTGCGACACAAATAGCTTGTTTTTAACCATTTTTCATAAGTTCTGTTCTTTACCAATTGCAAACGACGTCAAAAACGTTGAATGAATTTATTATTAGAAACTTTTATCGGACTATCAGCCTCGCAAAGCCTGACTTGAGCGCGATGTTGAGAGGCCACTGCACTGCTTTGGGTCTGCGATCACCCAAAACCTTGTCCGATCGATTGCGGACCGTGGTTGAACTTTCCCACCAGCAGCTGTCTAGGCAAAAATTTCACGAAGTTAACTTGCCTGCTGTTCTGTTTGCAGCCACATTGGCCGCTTACAAAAGAAAAGCAAAGGTTAGTGTTGATATTTTGTAGAGTTGCATGAATGATTACTTTGATTAGTGCAAACAGAGCTTGTTTTTGCTGCTGGTTGACGATAAAGTTACCATTTTCTGAAGATGGAAATGACCGGAATCCGTTTACTCAATAAAAATTTAATACGCTTTTTGTGGTGCAGACAACAAAGCAGCAATAATTGAAACCTTCCACTTTAAGATGGCGTTTGTTGGTAAAATATAAAATATGAAAATGCCTCAGCAAACTTTTTAAAGTATGTAAAAAACGTCTTTCCACCGGTTTTTGTAAAGGATATAAAATGTAGGATGAACGCATGGAATCAAGAGCAGATGAATTGAAAATGTCGAGATCAAACAGCCAGTCATCAGTGAGGTAATTAGATGTTTTCATTTGAAATCGTATTGCTGCATTGGCTGTCAAGCACCTTAATCCTAGGATGGCATGCTCTGCAGAAGCTCCTGAGAATCAATCTAGTCCTATGCTCGTGCATTTTTCGCGTCCACCCATCCTCTTTTTGGGACGGAGACGCGGCATGAAGCGGTTTTCCGGTTCACGTCACAAATCTAATCTAGATCAGATTAGAGGAAAACATCAAACCGGTCATGAATACAAAATACAAAGCAATGGTCCCATCACCAAGAAAGCAGGCTGCCACAGGTGGGCAGCAAAAAATGTTTCTCACGACATGCTGTGTGACCAGCTTGACCATTCAATTCAGTGAAGCAATTTTAAGACTTCGTTTGGTTTGAGGTTTACTTAGGATTATTTAACTTGTTACACTCAAAACAAAACTGTGTGTGTAAGGTTTCTTGTATGCCTGAGTCCGGGTCAAGTTTCGAACTAATACCTGAAACTAAAACTATTATTAAGCCATGTTTTTTGTACCCGCTTATCGCCGTCTGTGAAGCGTATATTTTGTTGTCACAACACTATGCCTTCATTTTACCCTAACCTCAAAAAATAGCTTACCTAAAGGCAACATTAGCATTTTGCATTATTGGTTTTAGGCAAACGTTACCACTGGTTAGTCCTTCTCCAACCATAACACGTGGCGTAGCAGCTGAAAAGGTGCTGACGAAGAAAACTACTCCCGTGTCGAATACCTTGAACAACCAGGCTAAGATTGATCACGGCTTGGTTGCTCAGGTAATGTCTTTTTAAATATTTTTATTTTCTTAAGAGTAACAGGGATCAATTTCAATCTTAAAGATATTGCAAATACGAACGACTTCAAAAATCTACTTCAGGTATGTCTGGCTGTAAGAAACAGCTAGCACTCAAGCCTTTGATAAAGTGCTTCCAGAACCCAAGAGCTCGTCACCTGAGCCGAAATCACGACAGTAGTACCCATGCAGGGAAGAAAGCGCGAGAATCTACGCACCACAGACGACGACTTCTTGTCCTGACCTGCCGAACCTTGGGTGTTTGCTGTTAATGGTCTCGCCCCATGCCTTCGTCTGGGAACCGCGTCATCAAATTTTGCTTGCTTTAGGCTCTACTTGAGACCATCTCTCCTGGTCTTACTTCAACTGAGCAAAGTATCTTCAACAACATCGTTCGTGACGTATTCAGTGGTCTGCAGCATGTGCGTGACGTCATCACGTCCATGAGCGGGACTTCCCCGAACGGAAGTTCTACGTTGGCGTCGGCAGCCGCGAAACATCACGACTTGGAAACCGCAATAAGCCAGGTACCGTGTGCATGGTCAATCAAAAAAGCACCAAGTGTTAAATATTTGCCGTCGGTGGCATTTTAACTGGGCTGTTGAGCAATGTATGTGACTTTGCTTTTCAAGAGTTGGTGTTCTACTTTTTGAGTCAGTATGTGCAACTGGAGATCGTAGGTGCGTCGAGTCTCTTGACGCACTGCTCCCGATGACCCTTTAGGGAGGAAAAACATGTAGAAGATGTATACAACTGTTTAGTGGCACATAATGTTGCTCTTTTAGACTCTCTTGCAACCCAGCAAATATCAGTGCGAAATCGTATCCTTTTGTTGTGTGGAAAGGGAAGCATGTTGAGTAGTAGGTTATAATTTTCTTTTTTGGAGGTATCCAACCCGGCAAACATTCGTTAAGGATGGGTACATCTATGGTCATTAGTCAACTTGACCGAATAAATTCAAAGATAACCGTTTATTGGGGCATGCGACCGTGCAGATTGAAAATAACCTCAACAGTGGTGAGCTTATAAACTTGTACCCTAGGCGATGCTGCAGGATTACTTTGATTGCTGAAGCTCAAACAAAAACTGTTGACTCTCAGCTTAGAGTTTTTCATTGCTTCTCTGCAGCTTACATGAATATTTCCAGGTTGCTCAAGAACGAAGTTTGATCGCAAACAGCAATTTTGTGAGCAAAGTTGTTCAGCTGCAACATATGGCACAAATGAGGCAAGGTGTGGTGGTGGCAGGTAGCGCTGGTACGGGGAAATCTTCTGTCATCTCAGTGTTGGTCGATGCTCTTTGTCTTTTGCCTCATAACCACGGAACAGGTGGATTTTTACTACTTTTTGGAGCTATGTTGTTTTCAACTACCATAGTGCATGAAATAATGGTTTTCTTATTTGTTTTTTGAAGAAGTTCAGTTTTTTATGACGTTTCTAAAAACTATGTAGAGTGTCCTCATGGCTAGAGGTCGATTCAACGGCAAATCTTGTTGTGACATTGTTTGCAGCATGATTGAGTGAATCGCAGCGCCGTTTACGGTGGTAGTGATCAAACGGCCACGCGTTCAAGCCCCGCGGTGGCTGCGTTGTACCTTTGGAAAAATCACTTTAGAACGACTTCTGCTTGGGGGATACTAACAAGCAGTACGTTTACTGAAAGTAATGCCAAACAGTTCAAGTAGAATGTGAAAACTTGGAAGCAGGTCGAAATCACTTTCATAGGCTTACCGGCTGTGCCGCTGTCATGGGAGTGCCGAGGATAATGCCATAAATAAAGAAATCATACTTACTTTTTGCTTTAGTCTGTTTCATTTTTAGATTCGCTAGCTTGAAATTTTGTGGGCCTGACGTTTGTACTTTGGGTCTATTTTGAAGCTGCCAGTATATTTGTTGTCTAAACAAAATTCCAACTCCATGGGCCACAAGTTCACGTTCAAAAATGGATATCAAATTTTCTAAATGCACGATGGAGTAGTTGAACACTTTTAAATAAGTTGGGCCTATCGCTGACTTTGTAACTACTAGTAGCTGTTCTGCAGCTAGCTATAGAGTTTTGCCTCGAATTCACCGGCGGTATCATGCTGTAGGTCGAGCATCTAGTCCTGGCATGTCCAGCCATAAGCTTCAGCGACTTTACCCAATGACCACCGATGACGTATCGTCCATGTTCGGCGAAGTTAACCACTCCAACGAATGGGCGGATGGCATCTTGACCCACGCTTGGAGAAAAGCGAACAGGGTAAGTGTTACCCTAAAATCACTGACTTTGTCATAAGAACAGAAAGAACAATCATCCTTTTGTACGGTTTCTTTTGATAAAAGTAAGAGTCAATTAGTGTTCCAAGGCTTGCATCTTCGTTGCCTAGTTGAGGTAGCTTCTGAAAAGTAGTCAAAAATTTGGGGTTGGAATTCATTGGAATCGTTTTAGTCTTACACAGTGCTCCAAGATAATTGATTAAACGTGCGTAAATGATAAAAATGTGCAAATTTTAAAATAGAAGAAATTGAAAATAAGATTGCTGTGGCCAGTGTTATAGGGTCACAATTTTGCAATTTTGCAGTGTTTTAGGGTCACTATAACAATTTGCAGTGTTATAGGGTCACAATTTTATTTTTTGGCCGATATATTGCCAAAGCTGATAGAAAAAGAGAAAATCTATAGTTCACAAGGAAGCTTGTCCTTGGTTCCATCCTATCTTGGCTTAAAACTAGCAATTTATTCTGGCTCGGTCATCGGTCTTAGCCTTTCGAAAATACATTTATGTAATCGTATTAAAGCTAAAATATTATAGAATCAAAGTACAACTTGGTTATGCTTGGATGGTCCTCTTGTGGCGTCATGGGCCGACCGTTTTTCAAGTGCGTTGGACAGCCACAAGGTGATGGCTCTTAGCAACGGAGAAAAACTGCAGCTGTCCAGTAACATGCGACTGATATTTGAAACAGCTAATTTGAAAGATGCGTCTCCATCTTTGTTATCCAGAACGGTGATTGAACTAGCTAAAGTTGAAATAATAACATGCTTATCGTTAAATATATAGCGTAAAATACTTTTAAATAGCCCAAAAAGAACCACTTTCATAGTTGCTAGCATTTTTTTTACTTCATCAGGTTAGAGCAGTGAAGCTGCTCACCCAGCATGTGGTATTTTGGGTGGCGGCAACTATGAGGACACCTACCAAAGGCAATCCGCTCGGCGGTAGTTGACCACCAGTCTGTATTTACAGCCGGTTCGAAATGCACTCTTGCTTCCAGATTATCATCTTGATTGGCTTTGTGGTAAGAGCCAGGATGTTTATTTCAAGTCATTCCTCCGTACCCGAGAAAGAGGAGGGTAACCCATATCAGGCGATTTATTATTACCTTGTAAATCCAGCAAATGTTTTAATGCTTGTTTCGTTACAGGGACTGGTGTATGTGGACAAGCATGTGTTGGGATGGCGACCGTTAGCTCAGTCTTGGTTGGAAGGAAGAAGCAAAGAAGAGATTTTGGTTTTGCAAAAAGTTTTCAACAAAACTCTAGACCCGATCTGCGCTTTTGTCTTCAATGAATCTAGGTATGTATCACTAAATATAGCTGATGGAGTAGACAAAGTAAATGTAATCGCCGATTGACTTACCAAATGTCTGGAAAGTGTTACTTTAAGCATAAAAAAAACGTAATTCTGAGGAACTTATTCTGAGATGTGATTGTCGCTTTCTACAAATTTATAAATCTACCACTGGCGTCTACCGCGGATGCTTCGGGCTAATATTATCGCATAGGATGACTTCAGAAAGTAGACTAGATGCTGATAAACTTAGACCATAACTTCATGAACCAGTATGTGTTTTTTTAAGAGAAAGTATATATTAAACGCATGCTATATCAGTTAAAAACATAGCGTAGTACGCCATGATTGAGCGTAATAAAGCCGACGTGCGAGTTGAGTTCCATCCATAGCATTTCACGATTGCCTTCTCAGAAGCTGGCCTATAAGTTACATACCATTTTACAGCTTTTTGCAATCTGTAAAAAAATGTGCCTTAAAAGTACATTGCAACTTTGGTGTTACAATGTACTTGCAAAATGCCTACGCTATGTGTTATAAGTTAACTTTATATCTGTAACTGCACTGCTTGTTAAACTTAACCCTGGTTGTCAACAAGCAGTTTTTCAGGCTTAAAATTCCAGTTTGCGAAGTCGGACTCTTTAGCACTTGCTTGACTCTGCTCAAAGAAATGCTAAATGAACACCAGCAACACATAGGAGGAGATCTACACGTTGAAAGACTATTTCTCTTTTGTCTTGTGTGGGCATTTGGTGGACTTCTCGAGACCAACGCGCTGAAACCATTCAGTGATCTTCTAAAAACTTTGTCATCAGCGTAAGTTTTTTGTGAAGAAGAATGGACTTTGTGCTGATAGTACAGAATCTCAAATCTTAGTAGACCAAGAGCTGTGGGTTATTTCTTTTCTTTAGTTTTTAAGTATACTTCAAATTTTATCTGCAGCACGGTGGTGTTTTAAGTTTGTACCCATAAAATTCGAGTTATACATTATTACCCTCCGAAAAAGCTTTTGAATTTTACTCAGAACAACGTGTGTCCATACTTGCTCCGGAGCCTATAGTACCGCTGTGCGGACGGGATGCATTTTCACTGCAAGCATCGCAAGCAACCGCGAAATATTTTGAAGTATTATTTTCAAGTGCACGGCAACACAACCTCATGTGATTTGCGCGAAGGTGCAATCATTACCGCCTTGAAACTGCGCTGAAACAAACTTCTGACTTTGCTTAAAGTTGGAAAAATAGCTTGCGGATGATGTAGAATTTAAAAATAACTGTGAAACAAATTACGAGATATTCACCTCCTATGATCAAATGCCTCGCTCGTCAGTTGTTCAAGTAAATAGTCACCGCCCGCGACAGTTGCATTAAGAGTTCAACGCTCTACGAACTGAGCTGGTCTGGCGTACTTGCCAGGATTGAAATTCGAATCCACGCCTCGTGATGAAACAGTGACGTGAACACAGCGTCTTAGACCGGAGGTTTCCAAACTTTTTGCTCCGCGTACCCCTTTTTTGCGAATCCGCTGCTTCTCGGTCCCCTTTTCGCGAATCTCCTATTTTGCGAGCCCCGATCATGTGCGACATAACTATTGTCGTCCGACTCATTTCCAACAACAATCGATTCAAAACGAGTACGAAGGATAGTTGAGCTGTCGTCAAAAAAGAAAAAAAAGGTCAGCACCTGCATTGCACCCGCGATTGCATCGCTCTTGCGCCACTTCATCGTCAGTCGAGGGTTACTTGTCAAAATTTCGCTGGAAAAGATTTCCGGGATTTTTGCTACCTAGATCAAGCGTTGATTCATTGACTGACCGGGAAGAAGCTACGGACCACAGTTTGGGAACCTCTGCCTTAGACCACTCACTGGACCATACTGCCGCAATGTGATCGGTGTTTTAGTGGGCTATTTATTATAAGTTAAAAAGAAATAATTACCATAGTCTTCGTATGGGCCAGTTCTTTTCTGCTAATGGTTTGTTTTGCTGGTCGTCAGTGAGACTTGGCCACCACAACGAGTAGATTGGCTCGTCACCGCTTGTCTGCCACTTAAGGGTGGAGGTATCCCGTTAGTAGCCGATCTTTTCTACGACACTAAAAGCGATATTTCCGGTTTTTTTTTCCACGTCTTGTTCTTCCTACTGCTCGCCGAGCGGAGAAGCTCAGGATGTTGTTTTGAAAGTCTTTGATGAGGCTCAACAAAGGAATCAAACGCTAGTGTAACGACAACAAAGCGGATTGTACACGGTACTGACCTTTAAACCACCTGCGAAAAATGCGTGAAGCACTTGTGTTTGTGTAGATATCTAGTTCGTTAGTTTTTAGTTGGTTAGTTGTTGTAGGAAATCTGAAGTAAAAAGACACCGACTGAAACTGACTCGAATCCACGGCTGTTAGATTAAGAGTCCAACGTTCTAACGACTGAAGTGGTATTTGAATTACGGCCTAATGAGACGGCGATGCGTACGCAGCGCCTTTGACCGCTCGGCCATCCTGCCTAAACGTAATTTATGTGGTAGAGAGCTATTTTGGTTTAAAAAGAACTGTAACTGTCTGTTACAGCAGCCAATGCTAGGCGATTTTGTAATTGATAGCTTGATACTTTATTGCGTTTTCTTTGCTTGGCTGCGGAGTTCGTGGTTGAAATTCACGGTGCTAGAAATATCCGGAACTCACTCTGAAGCAGGTCTTAACACAAGTTACCCCCCACTCCTGACCATAAGATTTTTACGCGGCCAGGGTAACGCTTCATTATAATTTACTGCGATTGAGTTATGGAGTTTCTTTTTTTCCAGGCTACCGGATTACGATCACGAGATATCTGTGTTCGATTACTACGTGGACGAGTCAGGCGAATGGGACAGTTGGTCTGCTCGTGTCCCTGAAGCTACGTACACTGGATCGACTGACATACTGGGCGAGGTGTGGAGACATATTAATTTATAAGGGTTGGACACAATTTATCTTTCTATGCAGTCAAGCTGGAAGTTTTAGTACTCCTTCAAAGCAGGGCTGGTATAAATGAAGGCATATAAATGTAGATGTAAATGCAGTCTTGTGTCGTGCTAACAAGTCCGTAGTAAGGACACAAATGCCGACAGTTCATTTTGACCTACGAGGTCTGATCATTTTACTTTGCGAGTACAGCATCACCATACGATTACCCTCTGAGAAATGACTATGCGCCTCAGCTCATGTAGTCTTGAAACTATTTTTTGTAGTTTCTTCCCCTTTATATATTGCTCGACAAGTAAATTGTGTCAGCTGGATCTTAGTCTATGGGTGCAATGATCAGACGTTCAAGTCTTACGATGGCCACGTAGTTGTATTCTCTTTGAGAAAGGACCTATATGGTAATTTTCTTGGCTTGATTGCAGAGCTTGCTTTAGGAGTGCAGTGTGCCAGCAGTATTCGTTACTCCAAACCTGAAAAGAGCTCGATGATGTTCTTCATAATCCACGAAAGGTTTTTCGAAGACCAAAAGATAGAAATAAAAATGTCGTGTGGCGACTTTTGGGCACTCGCCAATGGCAATGTGCCGTGGACTACAGATTAGTCGAGTCGACTAGACTGTAGCCCGCCAATGGTGTGGCAGGCGTGAACTTGAGATTACTGTCTGCATTCTGCATTCATGACTGGTTCGAAATGGACTGCCCGCTTTATTGAGCGCACACGCGCGCGTGCGCCCTTAGAAAATTGATAGTAATTTCTTTTGCTTGATTCTAACAGACAGTGATTTCGTGGAAAATATTTTGCTACAATATAATGAGTCGATAGTTCTTAGCTTAACTACCAGTTCACTGTAAATGTGATCTGAAGGACCGCAGATCTGAAATTTTTTGAGCCCACAAAATATAAGCGAAATTAGAAAAAAGCTTATTACTCTCAAAGGTCACCCAACCAAATTTGTATACGGCGGGCATGTAGACTACTATATGTTCAAGGAAAGGCTGTGGCTGTTCTGAACACGTGTAGTTTTGTCAACAACATACCGGCAGACCTGGCCTTCTAGCTTGAAAAACCTCGATCATTTTTCTGAACTTGTACTCGAAAATCGATCAATTGAGTTCGAGTTCGCCAACGGAGAATGTACAAAAATTATTCTGGAATTTTTGTCGCAGAAATACTAAAAACGTGTGCAAGAATAGAACGGAATTTTTGTGTTGAGAAACTCTTGGATGTTTATCATACAGTAGTTATGACTTGCATAGTACCTGCTACTATAGAAACCGATTATTACAGCAGTTTTGGCTTTGAAGTTAACTAGAAATAATTTTCCTCTCATTGGAGCATGTCGTGGTTGTGAACTCGAATTCTAAAGGATTCAATTATTTTGTTAAACTAGCATTCAGCAAATTAAATATGTAAAGCTCCATCTTAAACTCGGACTTGTGGAAACTTTATGAAAATGAAGTTATCGAGTTTGCAATCTCGGTGTAACTGTAAGGATCTACCATTGATTGGTGCGTGAAATGTGCGTATATAACTTTCACTGTCATTTCTCTTTTGGC
The DNA here is from genome assembly GCA_963675345.1 of Trididemnum clinides. Lineage (NCBI taxonomy): Eukaryota > Metazoa > Chordata > Ascidiacea > Aplousobranchia > Didemnidae > Trididemnum > Trididemnum clinides. Next base: position 22,492,482 of record OY776301.1, read on the forward strand.
TACAATTGGTGTTTTTTTTAATAGTAAACATGAAATGATTACATTTTAGGTGTTTATGGACACCGTGGATACAATACGTGTTCGCAGCTTACTCGAATGTACACACACGGCACACAAACACACATTGATTGTGGGAGAATCTGGAATCGGGAAGACAGCGTTGATCAATGACTTTATTGATACACAAGGTGAGGCTCCCGATTTTTGAAGCGTAGCAGAATTCGCTTTTGTTATTTTTATGGTGGGGGTTTCAAAATTTTCTTTACGTGATGTGTCGCATAACAACGACCCAACGAACTCAAGCGCAGGAGAAGTTGTGTTTCCATTTGACAGCAGCGCGTGTTAGCAGTGTTTTCCTGGTGAGAAAATGTGTCCCTGGTAAAAATTATTACTTTACGCCTCTGCGGGGGTAGAACTGTACGGGGGTTGGGGGAGAGCGACAGAACGATTTCCATTTAAAAAAGATGTTGCCAACCATTTCGTTTTGTTGATGCATAGTTTATCTTTTGTCAATTAAACCGCAAAGTTTTCTTAGACTAGCTGAGCTGTTTGTGTGAATTCATGCGAACCAAGGCTACAATGTCATTGTTTCAATTTACTAGTAGTCATTTTTCTCTTTGCTTTTGTTTTGCTTAGTTGTTATTTGATAAACAAGACATGATGAGCATTAAATACTTTTTCAAAATATTCTACCGCATTGTGATTACGGTACAGTGCTGTGCAAATTAATTCGGACAGTGATGAAATGAGACAAATATTTGTTAAAATAAAGTTTAATTTAAAAAGTCGCAGAAATTACTTGACAAACGATACCTTTAATACGAAATATGACCACCCTTTGCTTTTGTGAGCATTTTCACACGTTTTGGCATAGAATCAACCAATGTGGAACACATTTTGACAACTTCATCATCATGGTACCTAATAATAGCAGAAATCAGTTTCTGTACAGTTTAACCGTCGGTTTTCTCAATCCTGCATTTAATTATTGCCCATAGATTCTCAATTGGATTGAGATCAGGCGAGTTTCCAGGCTAATCTAGAATGGTTATATCCTTCTCTTTAAAGAATGTGCGCATTTTTTTGGGAATATGGCACGGAGCTAGATCCTGCTGGAAAATGCATGCACTATCAGCAAAGTCTCTTTCCAGCACAGAAAGCAAATGAGACTGCAATGTTGCCTTGTATTTGTCACTGTTCATCATGCCTTCAATAGTTATCAGGCGTCCTGGATCTTTAGCAGTAAAACTATCCCAAAACATCTTAGGGGGATGCTTTGGGGTTTGTTGAATGTGTTCAGGTCGAATATCCTCTCCTTTGCTTCGTCTCATCACCGCTGATTTGTGCCCATGCACCTCAAAATGCGATTTATCGGAAAAAGATCTTTCTCCAATCACTTTTCGTCCATCCAGCGTGATTACGTGCCCAGCTCAGGCGTTTTTTCTTCATTGCCTTAGTCAACAATTGTTTAAGTAGAGGTCTTCTTGCTGTTCTACCCACTTCAAGGAGCCTCCGTCGGACTGTGGAAGAACCAACATTTACACCAGCTAAGGCTAGATCCCTCTGAAGATCTTTACTTGTTTTCTTCGGATTTTTCACACTATTTTTCATCATTACCTTGACACCCTGCGGTGTTGTCTTGCGTTTTCTTCCACATCTTCCATGTCTTAATGTCGAGGGTTCACCAGTGTCCTTAGCTCTCTTCATGATGTCACCCACAGTTGACTTTGGGATAGCCAGCTTTTCGGAAATGTTTCTTATACTCAAACCAGTATGTTTTCTCAGAGCAATAATGCTTGCACGCTTCCTTGGTGTAACATTCATAATGTAATTAAAGTCTACCACTCACAGAAAAATATTTCAAAACATACAAACGCAACCCTGTATAAAAATATGCTCAAAGGTTAAACTTTTTAAACAGCAATCCCAGCCCTGCAGTAATATATGATTGCTCTTATTTGGCGTTTTAGAACAGCAAGCGAAGTAAACAGTGTAGTGCTGACTCTTGTGATGCGTTGTATGGTTGACAGACCATAGCTGGTGGTTGCCATACGCTATTTGTACTCTCTACCTCAAAGAAATCGATATGAAATTAAAGAGTTAGTGGAAAATTGCAAAAAACGCAAAAAGATCACTGCTGTCCGAACTAATTTGCACAGCACTGTATATTAAGATTTGTCTAGTAATTTTTTGTGTATGCTGCAAAAGCTAATCGCCCAACGTGGGGCTCGAACCCACAACAATTGGATTAAGAGTCCAACGCTCTACCGACTGAGCTAGCCGGGCGTGCTTGACAGGAGTGGGATTCGAACCCACGCCTCAAGACGAGACTGCGACCTGAACGCAGCGCCTTAGACCACTCGGCCATCCTGCCACAATGCAGTGGCTGCTGCAGCGAGCTATTTGTTTAATTTTTCCAGACAAGCAGTTGAATGTACTGCGGCGACTTGTCTTCAGTCACGCGAGCACTGCCTCTCAGCTGCAGAGCTTCATCCAGCATAACATACAGCACAGACAGGGATTTGTGTACGGCGCTAAAGATGGAAAGCATCTCCAGGTACGCAAAACCTCGTTTTTTTTTCAACCAAATGACGTCGCGTGATGGCGTCGTCTTGTTTAATAATGAGTTCGAGTTGACTTCGTTACAACGTCAATCGATGACGTAGCAAATGTGATTTGTTAATGAGCCATTCCTTTCGATCAGGTCTTTATCGATGACGTCAATCTTCCTAGCAAAGATGAAAACAACGTGCAACGCTGCAATGAACTGTTGCGTGCTCTCATGGACGACCATACCATTTGCAAACTGACGAAACCTTTTGAATGGAGGACAGTAGAAGGACTTCAAGTAAGATTGGATGCTTTAAGGTGCGTTTATTTGGTGTTTAAGTAGACACTGGTTCCAAACTAGGGCCTTTCGCTATCTGCAACAAGCAAGTGCGATGCAAGCGTACAAGCCGCACATCACATGTCATTAACAATAATAATAACAACGAGTAAATTTCTTTCACCCTTAAGAAAACACCAAATTTGTCAGTGCATCTGCCTAAAACGACAAACGCCAACAGCAAAGCTTAAAGATAAACTAAAAACACTGATAGACCTGCAGGTATATGAACAGTGTCAACATTTACAAATGCAATATTGTTTTGAGGATGGTTTTCATTAGGCATAGATTGCAGGCGTAGCGTGAAAAATTCTTTGTTTCTTTATTTAGTTTTATGCGCGGAGCGCGCTTGCTCCGTGCGCTCCGCGCATAAAACTAAATAAAGAAACAATAAATTTTTCACGCTACGCCTAATAGAAACCAGCCTTTAGAGGCCAATCAGCGGCACTAGAATTTATTAAAATAAACGAAATGCCAATCTGCTTTTCTAGCCTACTCTATCACCCCCTGAGAAGACTAGTGCACCAGCTTTAGACAATTTGGGGGGCCTTTGAAGAAGCCGGCAAGTTCGCTTGTTGTGTCCTTGGGCAAGGCACTTAACGGAACGCTCCACCTTTATGTGGAAGACAGGTGACCGTAAATGGCAACTCCCAAGCGAGTGCGGACTTACCGTCCAAAACATAGCGATACATCGCTTTCTCGTGAATGGAGGATAAATATGGCAAATAAAAAAAAACCAAACATCTCGATTTTCGTCTTAATATCTGCCCTTGTTGCAACAGCTCACACGGAACAAAGAAGTTGCATCCTAACCTAAATGAAAATTTTTTTTCGATGCTTACTTGTAACGACCTGTTGTCGCTACTGTTTTGTTATATTCTTTTTCCGAGGGACAATCAGATGTGGATCTTCTGCCATCTGAGCAGTGGAAATCTGAACAAACACCCCATTGCTGATAATGTTTTATCCATTTTTTTGGGGGGCCTTGGTTTCCAAATTCATTGCAATAATTCATCAACCTCTGGCGGAAATCGAGCTTTGGTTATAATGTGATCCTATTTTAAGGTGCTGGCCGCTTTGTCAAATACCAACGTTGACTTTAATCTTGATCCTCGGCTATTGCGTCACTTTGCTGTTCTGCGCATGCGCAGTCCATCAAGTTCTGATTTGCGAAACATCATTTACTCTGTGCTTGAAGCAAACCTTACGGATAAAGTGCTAAATCCCGAAGTCCATGATTACCTTTCTACTGCGTCGTGCAAGATCTTGGAACTTTGCAGAGATGTTCTACGACCTTGGTACGTTGTGACTGACGTTGGTTAGTTTTTTTATGAATTTCAAAGTTTATTTTTACTGAGCTTGATATATTTAAGTAAAGGTACCACTGGTGCGCTATCAAAACGGAATTTTCTCTGCAAAAAATTGTTATTGTGGTAGAAGAGAGACACGTTTTTTGCCTTTGGTTTCGCCTTAATCTCTTCTAGTTTTTAATTTTAGCAATTTAAAAGTTCCTTTTCTAATGGCTTGTCGCATTTAGTTAGCTGTATTGTTTTATTCAAGGATATGAGCCCATGTTCTGTGTACTAGTTGGTCTGAGGCGCCATGGCTGGTAGACTACTTGTTCCTACCACTTGGTTGCCACAAAGCTGGAAGAATTCATTTACGTGCGTTTTCGCAAAACACACGTGAATGAATTCTTCCAGCTCATTTATGCAATTCTCTCCGTTGTCTGCACTTTGCAAGCGCAGAACAAGCAAGCTTGTGGACATCTTCTCTACGCTTTCCTTTTTGTGCTGAGCGCCAGGCAGAAAGCCATGAATACCATTTTGAGAAGCCTCTGGTGTGACCCGGTAGAGGAGTGAACCAGCAATCGTCTGCGTTCAAGGCGAATGCTGCGCAACCGAGCCGCTAGTTTACTACAGCGCGGCTACTGACTAGCACGCGGCAACAAGTGTTCAGAGAACCAGCTTTTTCCAAAGCTATTATAGCGTTTTGTGTGCTACCGTGGTATTGTGGTAGTGTTTCGAAAAGACTGGAAATCGAAACTCCATAAAATCACCATTGGTGTTTGTCTGGAAGGGCATCCGGAGTTTTAGGAGCTGCGTTGCTCCTACATAACGTCTGGTTTGAAAGCCTGTGTTTAGGTAGACAAACATTGAATCAGCAGATCTTCGTTCGAGTGAAAGCGGTAGAAAAGACGTAAAATCGACTTCAGTTTTCTTGTTTTGCAGTCCAATGCCAGGACGTTGTCATTACGCATTTTGCTTGCGTCAAATGACCAAGATGTGTCAGTGCTTGCGTCGCATAGCTGACGAAGACCGAGCCAACGACGTGTACGTCATATCGTTATGGAAACACGAAATGGAGCGAATTATAGGCGACCAGTTGTGTCGCAATGCTGATGTCATTTGGTTCGATGAAGCCCTTCAAAAAGTAACCAATGAAATGCTCTCTCACTACGACGAAGGACAGAGAGAATTGCACCAATATTTTGTCACTTTTCCAGGTTTGTCATAAGGTTGCATGATGCTTACGTTCAAAAATACTTATACAATTACTATCCGACTCTGCTGGTGCTGCCCGGCAGAGCTACCAGTCAGTTACGTCTGGGTTAAAAGTGTCGTTACAGCCGGTTGCGTCGGCTTTACCCAAAGAACATTTCAGAGAGCAATGAAGAAAAGTTGTTGTAGATAGTGGCATCGCCTCTATTCCCGATCGTCGTACTCTTCAAGTATTTACAGTAAGACTGGTAGTACTTACAAACACCCTATCATTTTGCTTACATCCATCCGTTTTCTTCAGTAAGGGCCCGGTTACAAAGACAAAATTAGAAGTGGCAATCGTAATGGTGGTTGTTTTGGAATTACTGAAATTAGATATACGGTGGTACGCCTATCTCACGACTTGATGCGACCTTTCTGGTAATGATATTTGTGTCGTTAAGTTTCTTTGCTGCACCTTCGGGCTTTGGTTTCGGTTTGGAACGAATTGATCCATGCTTCCTCCCATAACTCGTCCTTTAATTTTTTATTCGAATATTATTTCACAATTTGTGAAATATTTTTTCAAACGTGTGTAAAATTTTTTTTTTAGTTGAAACCAAACTTCATCACAGACCACTTGCAAGTTCACATCAATCCATTCGGGTTCAGCTTCGTGCTATCACTGATTTAAAAGAAACATTGGAATGTTTGAAGGTACGGTCAGTATTAACTTTGCTGCTATTTTCAATTTTGTTTATTGCTTTGCGAGATTTTGTGTGGAGGATTGGTAGTTTTGCGTTTATTCTATGTCAAAATTCCTATTTTGATTTTGATATTTGATTTAAATTTCTTTCAGTTAAGATACTTGGCCAAGCCACCAATTTGGGCAGATGTTCTGCTGACTAAAGTACTATCTTTTCTGGTGTCACTTTTGAAAAAGAAGTAAGCCAGAGTTAGTTACGGCCCAAACAAATCTTCATTATAGTTTTACAAAGATCTATACCAAGCTTTGCTTAGCGGCAAAGTTTTGTGATCTTCCCACCGATTATTTATTGTTATTATTATTATTATTATGCGTAAAGACGAAAGGAAGGATCCGTCGTAGTTGTGTGAGGTCGACGACGTTGTGTGCAAGTGAGACAGACTGTCTGAGCAAAGATGAGATGGCGATTTTAAAAAGGACTTGCAGAGCAATGTATGAGGTTAAAAATAATTGAAAAGGAATAGCGTTGAACTTATGGATAGGTTGAGTGTAAAAGAAACTCTAACTGGACTAGTGAATAGATTGCGATGGTACGAGTATGTTCTGAGACAGTGATAATGTGCTGAGAAGTGGTTGGAGAAGAAGGTGTGGGCAACCGAAATGTCGTAAAGAATGCAGGTGAACAAAGACCTTAAAAAGGTTGGATTAGAGGAGGAGAATGTCATCTACAGAAAGAAGCGGCGTAGTGCTGTTTGCTTGCATGATGTGAATGCGGCTGCCTCCATCAACAAAGACAAAGTCTGATTTTTGAAATAGGATTTTTATTTCTCGCACTGTTGCTTTTCGTTCTATGTTTCCAAACAAAACTTTATGGATGTCGCACTGGACCTATGTTGGCTACATTAGCCATTAGTGCATGCATTACTTGTAACATGAAAACCAAATTGAAAAAAGTACCAGTAGTGAACGTTAAGCCATTTTTTTAGGCTCACTGCACGCATTACAACGAAGACCAGCAGCACAGCCACGATACGTTGAGCAACATCATGTTCAGTGATGACGTGCTTAGTCACGTGATACGAATGCATCGGGTTTTGTCTTACCGCCACGGGTTCGTAACGCTCTGTGTAATGAAGTTGTGTAAACATGGCGATATTATTTTCGGAGGTTTGCGGACACACCAACTGCTTCTGCTGCTATGTCACAGCGTATGGTGGTTGAAAGTATCCCTGGGCGAAGAAAGGATGAGATGTCAAAAATTTCCCAAAGGTCTGGGCCCGTTTTTTTAGCAGAAAGATGAGTACTAGTTCAATTCATCGAACGAAAGATGAACGGAGAGTCTAAAGGCTGCAAAATAACTACGAGTCAGCAGCCTCCCAGCCCTAGCCTTAGTTTGATTCCGAAAGGTGAGCTTTAATGCAAATCTGCTCGTCCATGCCGCCGCATGCAACGTAACGCTCTGAACGCTGAACTCGTAGCCTCTCGATTACAAATCTGACAGTTTACCGCTTCACTCTGCCAAAGAGAGAAAGTTATTGAAATTTTCTCTCCACTATATGTTTTTTCATACAGAGGGAGTATGGTGATTGTAGGGGCAGTTGGTAGTCACCTGACCCAGCTGACCCGCCTGGCTCTGCACGTGGCCGACTTACGACCAGTGATCATTGATTCGTCGAGGCCGACCTCGTTTTTCGACAGTTTTCGCTCGGCGATCAGAGTCGCAGGAATCGAAGGACAACCAGTGTCGGTTGTGCTGTCGGCAAGGTACGTCGCATGACTTGCAACCGGTAGCACAATCTTGCATACGAGATATTTGGAGTTTAATGTCGGTCTTGTTACGCTTTTGAAAAGTCACTTTGTGGTGATTTTCATTAGTGCACGTGTGTGTGTGTGTGTGTGTGTGTGTGTGTGTGTGTGTGTGTGTGTGTGTGTGTGTGTGTGTGTGTGTGTGTGTGTGTGTGTGTAGGTAACTCTGAAACTGGTTTGAGCTCTAATTGTTCGTCGGTTATACATACTGTTTTGTTTTTCAGGGAGCTCCACAATCCTCTTTTCATGGATGCAATAAACAGTCTTCTCATATCTGGGGAATACCCGCACCTTTTCTCCAATGACGAGATGGATGGCTTGCTTCAAGTAAGATTAGTTTCAATTCTCAATTAGATCCTGCCAGTAACGTGAAAGTAGTCTTCTCATGTCGTCTGCTGCACGCGTTTCTAAGGAATAATGGTATGCTTTACTTTTAGCACGGTGCTGCAAGAATCTTTTCATTTCTGCCCGCCGTAATGCTCTGATTCCCGCGTAGCTTAGGCGCTAAGGTTAAATTTTGTTTAGATCCTGGCCCCTACACTTCGTAGGCACTTCCCCAACATGATGAGCGATCCGATGAAGTTCTTTGTATCTCGAGTGAAGTGCAATCTCCATGTGGTCCTCATCCTTCCTCCTCATCACTCCCTTCTGGAGGAAGCGTTACAGAAGTACCCCGGGATCGTATGCGAGGGACAGGTGGGAAATAATTTCACTATCTAGGTGCTGTTTTTGGAAGATCTCGTGTGCTATTAGACAGTTTGAAAATGAGCTACTTAGCAATTGTGTAATTATAACGGACTCTCCTGTGTACAAGCAAGCTATAAAAGCAAAGACAAGCAAGCTATAAAAACAACTTTAACCTATCTTAAGTTACCGAGCACACGCGGAAAGAAACCAGTAAAGAAATTGTAAAGGCTAAACAGTAATAAGCTGCAATGTCAATTAATCAGAATCTGACTTCTATTTAAAACTGCGTGATCATTGCAGCCAAAACCAGAAAAATAAAGTGTTTTTCCTAGTGCACAAAGTAGGTACACAGGAGCATGAAACTATCAGCCACTAAACAATTGTTGTGCTTATGATTTCACGTCTAGGTTATTTGGATTCGAGACTGGCCTCAAGAGGTATTGGTGCAACAGGCAGAGTACTTCATTAACTCTAACCGTGTGGCCCATGATACGTCCCACAAAACCAGGGAAGCTCTGACAATGGCTATTGCAAACATGCACAGGTTTGTAACCTACGTTACGTGAGATGAAATTAGTTGGTATACAATGAATGAATATTTTAAGTGCTGTGTCTTGAAATCGTGTTTCGGTGCTTCAAAACTTGCTGTAAAGCTCTGAAAATGAATGTTATGCAACCTTAGAAAATCGGGTGATACTCTCGACACTTTTGGGCAAAGTTCAACGAGTTGGAGGCAGCGTTCAAAGAAATAAATTGGAGTGCTTTTGAACTTGAACGCAAAACTCAAAGGAATGGACGCACTTTTGATCTGGGCGCAACCTATCTTGAGTGTGTTGCTGTACATTTTGAATGTAGCAAACTACGCCACGAGCTGTAGCGTAACTGCTGGCGTCTAAGACCATGTCCATGTTGATTTTAGTTTGACTTTACGCGACTGCAAGCAGACCAATTGGGCAGGCGATATTAACACGACTATATCAGTGACTGGCACCAGTCTGCAGACGAAGAAAGACAAAGAATCGATCAAAGTAGAAAAAATGGAGATGCCCAACTTGCCTTACTCAAAAACAATCCTGCTCGAAAGAATAAAGCTAACGAACAAGTTAGTGCTCATTACTTCGTTTTTTTCGCGGCATAGCTTCTGTATCGATACTAAATGCACAGTAGCACTTTTGCACCAAGGCATTCGTGGTACTTAAGCATCTTGAATATCCTTGTATAAAATTTCTCTTAGCAAAAAATGATTACCGCACCGCCCAACGTGGGGCTCGAACCCACGACCGTTGGATTAAGAGTCCAACGCTCTACCGACTGAGCTAGCCGGGCGTGCTTGACAGGAGTGGGATTCGAACCCACGCCTCAAGACGAGACTGCGACCTTAACGCAGCGCCTTAGACCACTCGGCCATCCTGCCACAATGCAGTGGCTGTTGCAGCGAGCTATTTGTTCTCAGTTAAACCCGGTCTATAGCCTATCAATTGTTCCTAGGGTGGATATTCCATAAAATGTCGAAAAGGGTTCTGCGATGTGAGATCACTTTAAGAGCGAAAAATTTTTTCTAGCTCTTTAACAATGGTCTTGCGAGAACAAAGCGAAAAAACGAAAAACTGAAGCACAGTCACTTACGTCCGAAAGGCTATCTGCATTGTTGCTGCGTCAGAACTTGTTTTTGTTTTCTTTGTAAAATATTATTCTAGAATGTTATTTGCATAGTCGCCACCTCAGGAAAAACAGAAAAAATGGCGACTTTAAGTGCTCAACAGATTTACATATGTAGGCCAGGGTTCGCCTATCTTTATCACCCAAAAATCATTTGGTGCCGGTTTTCACGAAAAAAAAGCACTGGATGCCGTAATTATTTTATGACCTCTAAAGTGAAGGTAGCGATAATATATATTATCTTTTTTCCTTTACTCTTGGTATAAACAACTATGGCGTTTGATTATGAAATCCTTGAAGAGCCGCATTTTTGTAATTAACACATTTTGAACTCAAAATAAGAACAAAAAATACACAGAGTTGAAAGTAATGTTTAAATGAATGAAAAAGCTGAAGTTAATTATTTTTAAAGCAAGCAAAAAATGCCGTGAGGCGTCATGCTTTCATCGCTTTTGGGCTTTCGGAGCGTGTGCGATGCTCTGACCTGAATTTTTAAAATGAGCTGAAGAAAAAGCATTATGCCGCTAAACTATGAAAAATGAATTTTTGCAAAATATTGGTTTAAATATTGTTAGTGATCAATCGCACTAAATTTCATGATTGTACGCCAAGTAGTATTGGAGGTGTTAAAGCGAAAGCATTTATCCACTGAAAGAACTCTATAGCAGCGGTCCCCAAACTGGGCGTTGCTGCGCCCAGGTGCGCCGCGAGAATTTGCCAGGAGCGCCGCAAAAGCATGCGAAAGTTGTTGCATTTGTCGCCGTCAAGTCCGCTCTGTACCTCGAAATTTTATAATGGAAAATACTGTCTGGAAGAGTTGCTCGTAAACAGATTACGTAGTCACACGTCACAATGTAATATATTGTGTAACAATTGCCCGTTCAATTTCATTAACCTTTGTGAAGTAAAATTCGGCGGAATTTTTTGTCCACTTTTGAGAAGATAATGAAGAAAGATAGCGCTTCTCTGCGTATTCTGTTTGATTGTGGTAAAATTGTAATTATATTCTATTTTCTATTCTTGCCCGGATGTTGGTGTGAATCATGAGAAATCCCTCATTGGCTGTTTACAATCGTATGAGCATTGCTTGGCCTGATTAAGTGTAACACGTGCCGTTTCGATATAAATTTAGTGAGCACATTTTTTTATTTTTCTCACGTTTTCTTTTCCACCAAGGATATGTCGAATCAGCTCTCATCCTGCTTAGATTCCGAAAACAAAGAAGATTGGTGGATTTCTAAATTCACTTTGAAACTATCTGGATGAGAAAAGAACTGCCTGGCTCCAGCTTGCGTAGAATTATCTGTTTGCTTTCTTTGTCCTTGTAGCCTGCCTAGACAGGGCTATTTCCTAGGTCAAAAGGACAGAGTATGGTACTAGCAGCCTAATTGCATTTGGTGACCTACGCTGTAATCTATTGTTAGTGGGTCATGTACCGTATTATACGAGAAGGCGATACATTCGATGCTTTCTTCACAAAAAAATGACAGTGCGTGGTTAGGAGCAGCTTGTCAGCGGCTGGGCGAAAGTTGTTAGCAACTTGTTAATATTTTTTATAGCAAACACACGATTGTAGAAAATATCGCTTTCCGTAGTGTCCAGCAATATCTGCAGTAAAGTATTGACAATTTATCGGCTTCGCAACTTATCTGGAAAACCGACGCGAATTTTTCGCTCTTTAGTTATCAGAAATAAATAAACTGTCGGTCTTATTTTCAAATTTTTTGTTCACACCTGCCAAGGCACAGCTTGCATCTTTTAAAGTTGGGTACAGAATCGCGAAATATAAGAGACCGCATACTATTTAGGAAAAAGTCGTGCTTCCTGCTGCTCTTGACTTAGTCTCGACAATGATTGAAGAATCAGTTGCTCAAAAAATAAAAGCTGTTCCACTCTCAAACAATAGCATTTGCAGGAGAATCGATAAAATTTCGGATGATATTAGTGATCAGCTGGTAGCGGAAATGCGTTCAGCTTACAGTTAGATGAGACAACAACCATTACCAGTAATAAAAATGCCTATTTGATTTGTTACGTACGCTTTATTGATAACGACGACAATATCGTTTTCCCGGCTCAGTTGGCGTATCTCTGTGATATTTTTGCAAAATTAAATCAATTAAACATCTCACTTCAAGGAAAAGATACTCACCTTCTGCAACTCCATGACATAATTACAGCCTTTGAAAGAAAACTCCAGTTGTAAAAGACTGATCTGTTGACAAATAACGAGCAATATGATAGTTTTCCACTTTTAAAATCCCATTTAAACTCGCAATCTGGCAACTTCTCCCTGCAGAATATCGATGAGTGTGATGTGTTCGCATTTGGATGCTCTAATCTCGCATTTTGAGAAATATTTTTCTGAAGACCCAGAGAAGCACTATTGGATAAGAAATCCTTTTGTTGGTAATGCAAATATCCCTCAGGGGCTTACATCTCTGGAAGCTCAACAATTTATCGATCTTACTTCTGATCTCATTTTGAAAAACATAAACAGCCCTAATTCACTCATTTCACTTTCGGTGAAGACTCGAGCTGAATTTCCACTTGTAAGCTGTAAAGCTCTCCGTGTTCTTGTGCCGTTTGCAACGTCATAATTGTGTGAAGCCGGTTTTTCTGCGGTAGCAGTAATCAAGTCGAAGTACCGCAATAAGATTGACATCAGACGCGAGATGCGTGTTGCAATATCAAGCATTGCACCGCACTTTTATAAAATGTGCAGAGCAACAAGCCCCCTGCTCACATTAAATGCTTTTTAATATTTTGCATTTTGAACAGCAAACATGATTTAAATACAATTTTTTGGTAAAAATTGCAATTTGCAAAATTTTGGCTTCATTACGGCGCCGCGAATATTGATAAGTTTTTAAAGGGCGCCGTCAACAAAAAAAGTTTGGGAACCCATGCTCCATAGCCTGAAATTTTTCAACCCCTCGCATAGATGTACAAGGCACAGCGCAAGCTACACAGAAAGAACTCGTTGTTTTTGAAGAAGCTAAGGGTTTGAGAAATAAAGAGCGCAAAAGGAAAGCACTTCTTAGTTTGCTGTGCTATTGGTTGAACTACTAATCTATTGCCGTGTTGATCAGCATGTCGTACTTATGCCAATCCGGGTTTTTACGACATTCTTTTTTTTGTGCCGAGCTTACAAGTATTGGCGGTCATTGTCTTCCATGCTCAACTGTCTTCCACAAACGCAACATTTCTATAGTCCCAATCTGCATACATCTTTTCATGCTGTGAAGATATTTCTTTCTATGCATTCTTCTACTTCTTTTTCCATAGATTTTTCCGATTGTTCTTAGGTTTCCCAATCCTTTCCTTCGTATCACACAGCCAAAGACGATGTACACAAGCGCTGGTATATCTAGAAACTGATTTTTTGGGAGGACAGAGCATTTTGTAAAGTGGAAGACGTTTTTTTGTGGATAACTTTTTGAAACCAAAAATTTTCCCAAATTTGATCTCCGAACAGACATGAAGACTTTACATTTTTTGCTACTCTCTTATCGCTTGTGGAGATCATCGCCTTTTATTTTTCCCAAAATATGTCCCAGTACAGCACAAACGAAAGCCCAGCATCGTGCTATATTGGACGCTACATCAGTTATGATAGTTGAATTATCAAATCTTAAAGCAAATTTTTCATACTTATTGCACTTTACAAAGCCAACACATTGTTTGTTGTTAAATTGCTTACATTTAACTTTTTACCGCGCTTTCTCAATTCTGGCGTATTTGTGTTCCTCGTCAGTTTGAGTGAAGTTGTAGTGTTCCGCTGTTGAAAAAGTTTGAGAAGCGCTGGTCTATACTGAATCCAAAGTAAAACAAACAGTAAAGCCGCGCTTAGCTTCATTCAGTGTAAAATAGGTTTTAAAGACAATAAAGTTATACATACGAATGACGCTTCGTATTTTAATCTCGCTTAGTATATCCTTGAAGTGATATTTGATTTTCTATCAAAAAATTCCCGAACTTATTCATTTTTATGAGCATGACGTTGTTGCAGCGTAATCAGTAACGTGCTGCTTTGATTTATTATGTCGAAACACGTGCTCTTGCGCTGAAGCATCGCGCACGTGTTTTGACCAAGCAAACAATTCTTGCTTCTGATTACGCTCGAGCACCATGCATACGGAAACAAGCCAAACGTCGATATCGTAGCTGAGCAATAAAGCGCAGGCAAATTTTAGCAACTTCGATTTCCCCTCATCGCTTCTTTGTTGTCTGTTCGAAAAAGATACGTAGTGGTAACTTAGTTTCAATTCTCTTGTCGAGGCGTACCAATCTTTGTTAAAACCGTATTGACAGTTTCTCTATTTAACGCTCACCAAGAAAGGGATAGTGGGGAAAAAAGCCGCCAAGTTCGCTTGTCCTGTTTTGGGTAAGGCATCAAACGGGAATCCTGCATCTTTATGTGGAAAACAGGTGATGGGGCCCAAGCAATTTATCCGTCGTGGTGGGTCACTCTCGCTAAACGCCAGCGAACCGAGCATGAGCTCACGTGCATAAGCAAACAAGAAAGAACCACATCAAACGCAGACTACGCAAGCTGTCCTGTGGATACTGCACAGTTTTCGCGTGACCGGGAGACAAAAACACAAGAGTATAGCTTTAAAGCAGTGTTTCTAATTGCTGCCTACAAAGGAGTTAAAAGTGTAATCCAAAATCAAGTGCTTAGCGGATGATACGTCTAACAGGTCCACCCAAGTTGGTCTTGAGTTAATCCAGTGATTTGTAAAGTGATATAAACCGAACTGCTGTCTTAGGGATGCGAGTCGCAAATCTTCAGTTGAAATCTTTATTGGTCCTTACACATATCGGAAGTTCATGGAAAGCTTCCATCAACTGTATAAAAAGTATCGGAAAACACTTGAACTTGAAACCAATAAATTGAGACGAACATTGGAGACATTGGAAGAAACGAGAAAAGACGCTAAAATGATGCAGAAAGCTATTCAAGTGAGTAAGTTTTGTAGTTTGTGTCCGAAGTGGCCAAGTGCATGTCTGTCTTGAAGATATGCTTAAGGCCGGCGAGCTTGAAGTCTCGTAAATTTGTATCGAACATGCTGTAGACTATTTTGAGCTGCTTTTGCTGTTGCTAAAATAGTAAACCTATATTTAAAATGCTTATTTAGTTGAGCTAACTTACGTTCTTTAATCTATATGCTTTATCATGTTACAACAGTGAAACAGTTGCCTTGCGTGTTTATCAGATGCTAATGCTGTGCAGTAAAGGACACTCACGAATCGCAGCCTGCCTTATTGAGATTGGGGCTAGCCAGCTAACGCTTATGACTGATTTAAAATACTCTCTCACCTGCGTGTAACATGATCAGCGTGTATGTCTTGTCAAGTCTGAAAGCAGGATTCTAGTCTCAAAACAGTCATTTTCTAAAGGTTCTTCGGTCTCAATACAAAGAAGCTGAAGCTAAAGTCAGTGAGCTGTTTACGCAGCTTACCACAGAAGCTACTCGGCTGGAGAAGCTAAAAGCTCAATATGGTGCCGGTGGTGGTTCCTTGCATGCTTTTCTACAGGTGTGTGTGCTCGGTTGTATTTTGGTAGCCCATCAGTAGATCTACGGCCTCAGTTGTAGCCTTCTGAAAAATCGAAAAAAGTTGCATACTGTTTTGTTTCACAACTTTGTTTGTTTATCAATGTTAATTTTTATAGCGAATTAGATGAGATTATTCAAAAGGTGCGATGACGTCTAGCTTAGCAAGAACAATCAAAATAATAGCAGCATTCTTGATAAAGTTATTGCTTGATGATTTGATCACCAGACGTCACAGTATACGTCATTTGTTCATTCATGCGTATGAGCTCATGCTCTGTTTGCATGTCTTTAATCGACTGGGCCTCCACGACGGGTAAACTGCGCGGTCCCATTACCTGTCTTCTACATTAAGATGAAGGCATCCCGTTAATTGCTTTGTCCAAGGACACAGCAATCAAAATAGCCAGCTTGTTCTCTGCACTATCCCTATCTTGCTGAGCGCCAAACAGGGACACTGTGAATACCATTTTTAATAAAGTTTTTTGATATGACTCTTCGAGGAAATTGAACCCAGGTCTACCAACTGCGAAGCGGATGCTCTAACCATAACTCCACCGCACCGGCATTTTACGTCATGATTAGTCACAACTCGATTTTTTCTGGCTGCCACAGTTATCGCTTGATGTTGAATCGGATTATGAAGAGGACGTGCTGCTGCGATTCGAGGAAAACGACGAGTATGATCGACAATTTGAAGCGATGAGAGAGGAAAAGCTGAAGTCGAAGCGAGTTCAAGTGGAGGAGGATATCACGGCGGCAAAGAAGAATTTGGAGGAAGCAAGGTAATATGGTTGATGATGGTCAAAGTTGGAACAAATCCTGAATTGTGCAGCTTTTAACACCAAAAATACGGTAGAATTGGGTTGAGGTAAACGACATATTTCATCCTCGACTCAGCCTATCTGTAGCAGATCCATTATTTGAACTTGAGTGAATAATGCAATGGCTGCCATATAATGACTGGTTATGGATCCTAGAACCTAAATTTACGGTTGGAGTTTTAGTTCTAACTTGATTTTTACGCCTTAAAAGGCCGGGCTCATTTTCAAGAGCCTGCAAGTGCGATGCCCTTGTGGTTTCTCCGTTGATGCGCCTCCAGGAAAGACACTGTGCGTAATTGCCCTTCTAGATTGCAGTGTTTATGGCGACAATGTGCTGTTTGTAGCGACAATGTGCTGTTTATGACGACAATATGGTGTTTATGGTGACAATGTGCTGTGTTGGCAAATCCGACAATACTGAATCAATATAAACACGTGTCGGAAACGTGGTCGAATCGGTTAAAACGCCGTTTTATTCCGACGGCAATGAAACGGTCGCAAATTCAAACCTCGCTGCAACTGCGTTATTTTGACCCTGAAAAAGTCACTGCGCAATGATTCCTCAGGTTGGCAGATTCCTACAAAGATTAGGCTTATTGAAAAACTATCATGCAATTCTGGCGGAAAATTAGAACATGGAACTTCCAAAGCATTTCTGAACGATTGTTTTATACTTATCGCCGATATCGCAGTCCTGCGTGTCTGGAGATAAAAATTCATTGCACTGCAAAGGGATTATTCTCTGCTCAGCTTTGCTGGTTTTCGTGTGGCTGCGTAATAAAGAGGTACGATAATACTCATTTATTGCTTACTATATTCTACAGGCAGAGCCTTGCAACAGCTAAGAGTCAAGTACAGCATTGGCAAAACAAAGTAGACAGAGGATGCATTGAAAGACTGAAAGCATTCAAAAAACCTCCTCGCCTTGTTGCTCAGGTGAGTTTCGTGTAATTTTTGAAACGATTTTTTTATTTTGTACGATTCTTACAAATTAATTTTACACGAATTAAAAAAAGCGCTGTCGATATTCCGGATACTAAGCGATATAAGCGGCTTGGTTGAGGTTTGTAATTTAACAAGTTAACGGATGTAGCTAACGGGAGCTGTGGTGTCATAATTAAAGCTTTTCCTCCGAAGTCGATAGAGGTAGGTTCATTTCCCTTGTCGAATCGCACTAAAGACTGCAAGAATGAAATTCACGGTTTTCCTGCTTAACGCTCATCAATAGAAACAATGTAGAAGGTGAAACATGGAACTGAGTTTACTCGGTCATGATTAACGGAGTGCAATGACCCCCAATGACCTGAGCACGTTGTCGCCGTTGGCCTCGCAACCGATGTAGCTGATGATTGTGAAGAAAATATTTAGGATTACTGCCTCTCTGCCTTTTAAAGAGGCAATAAAAGTGACTGGAGTCATTCAAAGACTTTCAGATAAATTCTAAATGTATTTGGCAGCAGTCTGGAATAGATTGAATCAACGTGAAAAAAGGTTATACGTTGAAATGTATTTGCTTTTTGCAGGTCTTGGAAATGGTGATGGTACTTGTAGGAGTGCGACCATGGCTAACTGGGACACGGGCCGAACAGCAGTCCCACGGTGGAAGGGACGTCAAAACACCACGACCTTCCAAACGTGGCGGAGACCATGTTGATGGCTCTGATAAGTCATCACGCGTGTCCTCCGGAAGCACGATGAAGACCGCCACCCAGCGGGGACAGAAACAAGCAAAATTAACTCGCCAGCTTACGCGAACTTCAACTAGTTTTAGTAAGTTTGTTGTTCAGTTAGTTGTGTATCTGTATTCTCCATCCTTTTCCCCCAAAGCACAGAGCTTTGCAGGCTCTTAAAGGATTTTCTTGCTATTGGCAGAACGTATTTCAAACGCAAACCCTTCAATCAAGCAGAGCAAATGAATCTCATAAAGCGAAAGTTGAGTAAATATAAATCACTTTTTACTCATATCCGTACAGTTACAAGTTTACTCCTCATTAGAGTAAGGCTGTTTTGAATTTTATTCGACATTTTTTCAACTACTTAGAAGACTCACTTGCAAGAAGTTTGATGCCAAATCGAAAGATTTGCGGCAAATATATACCCCATCAATAAAGTCTAGCACCTTTTACATGAGTAAAGGCTAGTTTCCATTACGCGTACATTGCAGGCGTAGCGTGAAAAATTTTTGCGAGACGCTCTGTTGTTGTTGTTGTTGGTTACCCGGCTCCTTCCGAGGGATGGGGGCATGGCGGAAGACCATGGAGCCCCAGAAGCCGGGAAACTCCCCAGGGTCTGGACCAGAGGTCGTAAAGGGACAGAGAGTCGCCAAAGAGTGACCGGCGTAAAGAGTCCGTAGCTGGACAGTGCAGAATGAGATGAGAGGTGTCCTGGGACGAGTGTCCACAGGCGCTGCAAGAAGAATTCTCGATTCTGCCAATCCTAGAGAGATAGGAACCTAACAGAAGGCTGTTGCAGCGAAGACGAGAGAGGACACAGCGAGCATCACAAGGGAGCACAAGTTCCTCAGTGGAAATTGAGGAAACCTGTGTGTCAAAATACTTCGAAGAGACAGTACGCCTCCAGTCCGAGAAAAGACAAGAGTGGATACGAGAGGTAAGAGGAGAGAGACTACAAGGGATTGCGGAGGGCGCAAGCAGCGCTCCCCGTCTGGCAAGCTCATCAGCTGCGTCGTTCCCCGGGAGAAACGAGTGTCTGGGGACCCATTGTAGCCTGATAGAACAGGAGGAGAGAGAAGACAGTTCCTGCCAGATCTGCCACAGAGTTTGAGATAAAAGGAAAGATGGAGGAGAGGACAGAACGAGAGTCAGACAGGAGGAGAACAGAAGAGAAATGGCAGACTTTATGGTGTTGCCAAGACCAGCAAAGAGCGTGCAGAATGGCGCAGGCTTCAGCGGAAAAATTGGAACAAACTGGGTCTGCCGAAAAGGAAAGAGTGGCCTCAGTGCCACAGAGAGAGCAGTTGGCAAGAACGCCGCAGCCGCCTTTGCCAAAAGGAAAAGGAACAGAGCCGTCTGTCCAGAGTACCAAATCATGAGGGGGGAGAGAGTCAAGGTGGGCGAGAGCCGCACCTTGGCGAGAGTGAAGGGGATCAGAGCGAGAGCATGGAGTGGAAAGGGTGGACTCAACCGTGAACGAAGGCAGATTCCAGGGAGGGCAAGCAAGAAGAGCCTCCCTAGAACAAGTAGAAAGAAGCATGAGCGGGTGAGTGGACGCAAAAGCTCTCCAGGACGATCTGCAGAGTCTTGGTTTCACTCCAAGTCTGGCCAAACCTGAAATAGGAAAGGAGGTTGGGAGACGAAGAGCCCGCTCATGAGAAAAAAGAGTAAAGGGAGTCAGAGTGACTCGTAGGAGAGGTAAAGAAGCCTCGGTGAGTAGTAGAGGGATAGGGGAGGACGAGAGGCAGCCGGTGATGGCGCGACTGGCCGCTCGGTGGAGGCGTTCCAATTTGGTGGAATTGGTAGCGCTTAGGAAAGGAAACCATCCGGGTGAAGCGTAAGTGAGAAGGGGCCGAAGAAAAGATTTATACAGAACAGAGAGGGACTCCTTAGAGGGGCCCCATGAGGAAGCAGAGATACAGCCTAAGGCCTTGAGACGTGGGAAGAACTTGGCCTTCAGCCAAGGTACATGCTTAGAAAAGGAAAGAGTGCGGTTGAAGTTGACCCCAAGAAAAGTTGGAGTGGGATTAAAACGGAGGCGAGAGCCGAGTAGGAGGAGATTGGGCTGGAGGTTAGCCTGGTGGGGATCCACTGAGAAGAAGGAGGCCTCACATTTGCTCGGATTGAGAGGAAGACACCAGTACTCAGACCAGCGCTCCAATCGAAGCAGAGCTCCTTGTGTGGCCTCCACCGCAGTAGGGACCGAGGGGGAGGAGCATTAAATGGCCAGATCGTCAGCGTAAAGAGAGCACCTGACGGAAAAAGGCAAAGAGACCCGAAGATCATTAATGAAGAGAGAGAAAAGTACAGGGCCAAGAATGAATGCTTGCGGAACACCTCGACGGACTCGAAAAGAGCGGCTTTTGTGATTTTGAAAAACCACACAAGCGCGCCTATCAGAAAGAAAAGATTGAGTCTAGCGAGCAAAGCAAGGAGGGAGGCCAGCCGAAATTAGTTTGTGAAAAAGGGCGGGATGCCAGACAGAGTCTAAAGCTTTGGAGAAACCAATAGTAGACAGGATCGTCCAAGAGCCTGGCCTGGGTTTGTTAAACCCATCCGAAATGGACTGAGAAAAGTACAGAATTTGATCGAGTGTAGACCGTCCAGGGCGCAAACCGGCCTGACGGGGAGAAAGAATGGAATTAGATTCCAGAAAAAAGAGTAGACGGGATAGAATGATGCGTTCAAACAGCTTTGATACGCAGGAGGTGAGAGAGATAGGCCGGAAGGAAGCAGGAGAGTCAAAGTTTTTCCCATCTTGTGTGTGGGAATAATGGAAGATGTCTTCCAGATGGAAGGAAAGGAATGTGAAGACCAAGAAAGATTGAAGATGTGGAGAAGAAAATCCATGCCAGAGCGAGGAAGATGCTTTAGCATGGGATAGGGAACTTTGTCTGGGCCAGTGGCAGTGGACGAGTAGAGGTTGGAGGCAGCCGCAAGAAATTCCGCGGGAGAGAAATGAGAGCAGAAGGACGAGTGAGACTCCATAGAGCACGTGGCTCGGCGGAGCTCAGTGAGGTAGCCTCTGGCTCTGCTACGCCGGGCCTTTGGCTGAGAAACGGAAAAGTGAGATCTCAGGTAAGCGGCATAAGCCGAAGCCGATTCCCTGGAAGAAGAACAGTTAGGAAAGTTAGGAGAGGAGGAATATGAGGAAGGAGAGCCAGCGATAGAGCGAAGAAGAGAGTGCACAGATTTAGGGTTAGATTTGGGTGAAAGAGAAGTGCAAGTTGTCTGCCATGCCTCAGCCTTGGCCTTGGCAATGACTGACGAGGCACGTCGAGAAGCGGAGATGAAGCCTGTCGGTCTTCATCACTTCTGTGAGCGGCAGCGAAAGCCTTGCGTCTTTCACTAACCGCTTCTTCCACCTCAGCAGACCACCAGGCTTTAGGATGGCGTTTGATGCGGCCGAAAGGAATGAAAGATTTGGCCGCATTCAGTACCAGAGAGGTAAAGAGAGCAGCAGCAGAGGAAAGAGAAAGAGATGAATATTCCTCTGCAGAAAGACAGTGAGAGTCAAAGTAGGAGGCAAAGCCATCCCAGCGAGCTTTCTGAAAATTGAAGGAAGGGGGACACTCGTTTGGGCGAAAGACCGGAGAGAGAGGGACGGATAGAAAAATTGGTAGATGGTCAGAACCCAGGTCCTGTAGCACCTCCCACGAGCAAGAAAAAGCAAGAGTAGAAGGAGCAAAGGAGATGTCAGGAGAGGAGCGACTGCCAGAGAAGCGATGGAGTAGGGTGGGTGTGTCAGGGTCATTGAGGGGGAGGAGGTCAGAAGAAGTGACCCAGTCGAATACTTCCTCTCCGCGGGGGTCGGAAGTACCTCTTGAGTCCCAAAGCGGGTGATGGCAATTGAAGTCTCCCAGAATGAAGAGATTTCTGGAGGAGGGAAGAATGGAGGGAGAAAAGGAATCGGTTCTGCCATCCGTTGGGGAGGAGCGAATAGGGGGGCGTACACATTAAGAAATGACACCAAGGAGGTTTGTTTAGAGAGATGTTGACCCCTACATAATCAGAGTAGGGATCGAGCGAAGAAAGAGAGGAGGTAGAAAGTTCAGAAAAGGATAGGCCCTGTTTGACGAAAATGACAACGCCGCCGCTAGCGTGCGTGGCATCAGAAGAGAGAACACCAGACCGGGAGTGGGTGCGATCATAGCGCAGAGCAGAGAATCCAGGAATCCGGAAAGAGGAAGATGAGTTAAGATTGGATTCCTGAATGCAGATAAGGTCGACTGGATGGGATGAAAGAAAGTGAAGTAGTTCAGTGCTCCTGGCTCGAAGACCTCCAGCATTCCATTGAAGAACCCTGAGAGAGTCAGGGGGAGGAGAGGAGGCAGGAGGTGCAGAAGTATAGCCAGAAACAAGGGACAGTGGTGGGAGGGCAGAGGAAGGAGATATGAGATGGGCAGATGAGGGATAAGAAGTTTGGAGACGAGGGTGGGGCGAGAGTGCAGCATTAGCAGAGGGGGGGGGCAGATTCCACAGTGGAGGTATACATGTCGGAGGAGTCCGAGGAGGGGGGAGTCACAGTGTTACAGCAGGGGGGGCAGCTCTAAGAGTGAGAGCTGCCAAGAGCTCTGAAATTAGATAAAGAAAGTTGTGAGCACCTTAGATGAACCCATTTGGAGCATGTGCAGCATTGCACTGACTTGCCCCGCCAGGTCACATTTCCAGCGCACACAGAGCAAGGAAAGATGGGGCCAGGGTGGGATGAACGTTACCGCTCATCAGGAGAAGAAGAAGAATGAGGAGACGAAGAAGGGCAAGAGAAGGGCAGGAGAGAAGAAAAAGTAAGAACAGGCGACCGATTTTGAAGATGCTGTGTGCTGCCCTTCTGCGGTCGTTCAGGGGGCAGCAAAGCGAAAAAATGAATGGGGAGTGCCCGGGGTAACTGGGACCCTCGGGAAAGCCAACAGCCATTTCGACCCAACCCAAACGGGGTCGGGGACCGCACCACCACGTTGAGGCGGCTGTTGATTGGTGCAGGCGAGACGCTCTCGCTGCGCGCATAAAACTAAATAGAAAAAAAAAGTTTTTCACGCTACGCCTGCAATTTATGCGTAATGGAAACCAGCCTTAACAATACAACATAATAACCGCCAACTTGAAAATTACAGGTCCGTCTCGTGCTGAAAAAACTGAGACAGTCGCCGTCGCTAAAAACAAATGGAAGACAATGCAAAATTTCATGAACGACACGGTTCGATTCGTAGAGATGATACACAGGTGATGTATTGCAGCTTTTGAATCCCAAGAGCGACAAGTCATTTTGAAATATAATTGCATGCTTTGGTGGCTGGGAAACCTTTAAAGCTATTCGTAAAACAACTTGTAGTTAGCTCTTCCCACACAGTATATCATATTTTTATCAATGTCTCAAGCAAGGGAAATTGCAGTGAATTGCCTTTTCAAAGGCACACTATCGCAGAACTGCAAGACTAGCACCCTACTGCTTCAAGCTTCTGCTGTAATTACCGAAAGAACTTTTAGCTTCTCCTGTTGTGAGAGAGTAACGCAAGTTTTGTTGGAGAAACAGAGTATTACTGCATCCCAACAATTCAGCAATCCTTGTTTAGCGTGGATTGGGAGACTGGTCTGGATGAA
Organism: Trididemnum clinides; assembly: GCA_963675345.1. Classification (NCBI taxonomy): domain Eukaryota; kingdom Metazoa; phylum Chordata; class Ascidiacea; order Aplousobranchia; family Didemnidae; genus Trididemnum; species Trididemnum clinides. The sequence goes on from OY776301.1 coordinate 22,516,363, forward strand.
AGCACTCTTCATGATGTTGAAGGTTACATTATCAAAGGAAAAGAAGGTCAAGAAGGAGTTACGGGTGAAGGTTCGTTGCTGCAGGAATCACAGACGTACATACAGCAAAAGAAGGCGACAAGTAAAGATTTTTTTTTAAAAACATCTGCCGTTCTGCAATATGTTGTTATCAATGTAATTTTGTAATTGAAGGTAGCGTTGGAAATGTTAAATTTAACCATTATTTGTTCTTTTCGGTGCTGTTGATAGCGCTTTTATTTACAGTTTTGATCTTCAACTACGCGTTTGTTGAAATAATTTATCTTATTCAGCTCATCATACGCAAGATGAACGGAGCATTTGCGAGTTTGCCAGCTGATGATTTCGGTCTTTAGAACAGCAGTGAATCGTACATGTTGTTGCAATTGGTACAAGCCTTAGTTTGAACTTGAACTTGAAAGCAAATGCCGTTTCCGTTCAGCCGTACCACACGCAACGTAACGCTCTCGGCAAACATCTCGCATGTTCCTGAATCCATCCCGCCACGCTTCCTGCAGATAGAAATACTCTTGTTGCTGCCGAAATTTCTTCTATCTCACCAAGTGCACCAGGTTCACGTTCTCGTTTTTTCAGGCGCCGGCATCACGATTTCAGCCGCTCGTTACAGCAGCGAAGACGCCGCCGTGCTGGTTGAATACGTTATATCCATCGTTGAGTACACGCGTCGGTGCGGCCCGCTCAAACAGGCGCTTGACTCTCTGAATCAATTAGAAGCGGAGAAAGAAAAAATACAGCTTGCTGAAGCCGAAGATCAAAACGTAAGCGCAATGACCGTGCTTTCATTCTTTTCGAGTCATGCAAAAATTCTAAACGTTGAGTTGCAGCTCCTGTGGTCACATCAACGACAAGGGTCTCTTCCATCTCATTTTATATTATTTCCCTCCGCCTTTATCCATTTTTTTTTGGTTTCTTTCTATTGACTATCTTTACTCTAGAGTGTTGGTTTATGCATAGTTATCCAGTTTTGGGTTTCCTGACATGGCTCCACTGGGGCCCGTCACAGCAAAAACCACCGCATGTTTAAACCTTTATCACTATTGTAATACTGATTTAATAGTAACCAGCTTTCTGATAATGACTTAGTTTTTTACCCATAAAATATATATTTTTTAAAATCTGGCTTGTGTGTGTGTGTGTGTGTGTTTACCCCTCCTCTTCCTTGGGATGGAGGTACGGCATGAACGGTAATTCAGGTTCATGCCGTCAACCTAATTGATATTAGGCTAGGGGAAGATGGCAGCCCATTTCGAACCAGTCTCGAGTGACTGGTAGCCCCACCACCAACAAGGCGGACTGCCACTGGTGGGTACCCAAGAGTCGTCTGACATGCTGGGTTAGCAACTTCACAATTATAATCCGGTGAAGTACGGGTGGGGCCACCTGTCTGCCACATAAAGGTGGAGGCGTCCCGTTAAGTGCCTTGCCCAAGGACACAACAAGCAAGCTTGCCGGCTTGTTCTCCACACTATCCCTTTTTTATGCTGAGCGCCAAGCAGGGAAGCTGTGAATACCATTTTTTAAAGTCTTTTGGTATGACTCGACTTAGGGAATGAACCCCAGGTCTACCGACTACAATGTGGACGCTCTAACCACCGCACCATCGCGCCGGTGCAAAAAATGGCAAAAAAATCTGGCTTCGTCCCCATTAACGAAAACGGTCAAATTCACCATATTGTTTCCTGCAATACAAAAAACACCGTTGCACCACTTTGTTCTGTGGTGGCACGTTCCTTCTATAATCCATTCTTCTCAATCTCCTCTTGTATCTGCTTGCTCTATGTCCTCTTCGGTCGCTTTCTCCTTCGTCTTCCAATCACTTCAAAATCTTACGCTCTTCTCAACGCATCATCATCCCTCTTCAGAACATGCGCATACCATTGCACTCCATTCGCTTTCGCCAGTCTATTCAGTTTTTTCGAAAACCAGCACATCCATCGGCTGTTGGCTAGTTTTTTTATCATCAATACAGAACCACCTATTACTCTTGTTGTTGTTTACTCACTCTGTCTCGAAATCGCCATCTTATTCCTAGGCGGCCTGATGTAACCTTGAAAACTTAATTTCGCTTCATTGACTTTGAAGGTTTCCGAATGATCCGAAAAATTTACGGAATGCGTATTTTTTAGCCTATACTAAAAGTAGCTGACAGTGAAGTAGACATCAGTGAGGACGGTGATGGACAATCAACTGCCACCAGTATAGAAGGACTGACCAAAGATGACATTCCGCAATTGCAATCACAAGTTGATGCGCTTCAAGCAAGGTGACTGCTTTTTACAATGCTCGTCAACCAATTTGCAAAAACTGGATTTACTTTCGCAAAAGATCCAAATTTAGCAAATAATAATTTTAACCTTGCAAAAAATACTTTTAATTGCAAAAAATTTAAGCGGTTGTGTGAATAGTTAAGTCATATATATGTCAGCGAATCATTCTGTTTCAAACCTTTTAATGTAAGCAACTTTTTATTGTTAACGAGTTGTCTTCGTTGTAGTTATGACGAGGCTGTAGTGAAGAAACATCGATTGAAAGATGAACTGCATACGTCACAGGAGAGGCTCAGATCAGCATTGAACACGTTGGAGAAGTAAGCACTTGAAATAAGCTTTTTGCAGGTTTTGAACTATTAAAGCGGGAAATTCTGGATGAAGAGGATTTTCAGGTGCTGGCATAGTGTTTCACTTCCCTAGAAGAAGGTGACCACACTTTCCTGTACCCCCTGAATATATCAACAATGCTTTGAGTTGTATAGCTTGTTCTTCTGGTTGCGCAGAAACCTTTGCTGTTATCATCGTAAACATCGCAACAGGGCAGCCAAGTTGTCGTAAAGTGCCTTTTTCAAAAGTATTATAACCATGAAGTTGCACGAGCATTGAACTCGCAATCTCTCGATTGGAGCCAGTGCCTTATCGCATCGATCTATGTCGCCATGGTGGCTACAGTTTTATCTTCCGGTAGCGATAAAACTTTTGCGTTTATGCACGGAACATCGCTATGTTCCTACTCGCTTCTGAGTTTTCAGCACTGGCGTCGCTGTGCACTTCGACCTCAAGTCTGGAAACACGCAGATAAAATTGCTTCAAGTGTCCTCAAGTACGTAAAGCCCACGCTGACATTGAACTCACGATTCTGAACCATCGCTTTATCGCATCGAAGTACACTACCGGCAGTGCCAGCGCTGCTCTATCTACGAATTCTGGAATAGACCGCTGTAAGTCATCCCACTCCAGGAGGCTCTAAGACTCCTACAAATCCTAATTTTGAAAAAGGAGTCCGGTAACAACAACCATATTTTGGATCTTTCTAAGTCTTTGCAGAGCCTTCTGAATGTATTTACAATCAGTTGAGTTTCCAATCACTATTTTCAGTTTAAAACCGCTCGAAAACAGTTGGAAACATGAACTGGAGGAAAAAATCACCAACGAAGAACTGGTAACCAATTGCGTGCTGGCGTCAGCTTTTCTTACGTACTGCGGCCCTATGACGTCAGACGCACGTAAGCGGATGACGTCGTTTTACACACACGTATGCAAGCATTATGAGCTACCAATTCCAAACAAGATGCTCTTCACCAGTCAAAGGTACCATAGTTTAAATTTGATTACTGTAACTTAAAGAATAAACTGTCAGTTAATACCATGGTGTTTTGACACACATCCAACACCAAACGAATGGATGTCATGAGGTTGAGAGATTCCAATTGCTGACAGTCTTATATAAAATGTGGGGCGATAAGGTGTGCATATGCAATTATCTTTATATTTTTGGAGTCGCGTAGAAAAATGGTGTAAAATTCCTCTTTTACAACTTTTTTTAGCCTGCACGAATTTCTTTATTCAAGCATTGAGATACAGAGTATTTACATGAAGAAGTTGCCCGTTGATGAATTTACATTGGACCAGACGTGCTTGCTTACTGCTGAGCATTCTACGTGGTGTTTGATATGCGATCCAAACGCGAAAGTTATAACCTTGCTTTCCGGATATTTAGACCAGAAACTGGTGGCCATACCGTACAGCGTAAGTTGATATGAAGGCGAAATTCAAGATTTTGTTTGTACAGAAATCTAACTTGAAACTGTAGACGTTTTTTTGCTCAGTGAGTAGCTTTTGTAAGCTAGAATTTAATTTTCACTTTTGTCATACTCATAATTGACCATGCTTTTTGCAAGGCTGCATATTAAAGAAAAATAGAAGGCAAAAAGTTGTTCAGTACCAATCAAATATTTGTCAAACTTTGCTTTTTAAACGCTTCAAGTTGTTTACAACTTTTTTGATAGAACTTTTATTGGTAACGGTCTTGAAATAAATGAAAGGCTAAGCTTTCAGTATAAATCTATGGGCCCAACTTTTGTAACAACTGCTCGGAATGGCGTTTTATTTTGGTACGCAAAAGCGCTTATATTTTAGTTCTGAAATAGCGAGGTCTATTATTTAAGAACTTAATTTACAGACTTCTAGGAGGAAGAAAAAATCACTGGTATGTCATGGTGTAGCTTGTAGCATGTCATAACTGCAAAACGAAAGATTTTAATAAATCTTTCGGCTCATCCTATCATCCAGGCCGTGTTTAAAATAACAAGAAAACTTAACCCTCGCCCTCTATCGTTGGAAAATCTTTATGTTAGTAGGAATTGCTCCAAAAGGCTATGAAGACTTTCAGAGAATTTTCCTTTTTAGATGATCTTTGCTGTTCTTAAACAACATTTACTGACTAGTGCTTGGCATCATCTATTTTTTATTTTTTTGTCGGATCTGGCTTTAATTTCATTGAACCTTGGTTTGATTGTCAGTATAGTTTTTCAAAAACTAAAAATGATATTCTCAGCTTACCTGCGGCATTTGATAATAATGAATTAACAATAAGTTAATTTAAGCCATATTTTAGCGAGTGCTTACTTACCTTGCATCCTTTGTTTCAAAAGTCTTTGCTTCTTAGCAGCTAAATTATCAACTTGGTAACTTGCTCTGTGTTTTAACGCGTTTACGTACAAGCTCCCCGCTTCCGTCCCAAATAGGAGAAAATTAAGACCTTTTTGCTTTTTTTTCATCTCATCCAATCTTCCAGGTGTAAAACCATTTTCTAAAGACGGTCTTAATTTTAATGAAGAGCCTTTCATTTGTTCGATACATTCTGAATACCTAATCAGTAATCACATTCTAATGCATACACTAATGGCTAACTGCACTAATACACTAGATGTTCATTAATGCAGATGCGGGTGCTTCTTAATCTGTTTATGACTAAACATTTGACAGAAAAAATGACAGATGTAAACAGACGTGGATAACGAATCGGAGTTTGTAATTTGCTTGCTGCACTGTTACACGATGTTCTCAGCTTTCTTGTTGCTCGTGATGTAGCTCAATTTTGGCACAGGCTTGCCACTTTTGCTCTTACTTTTGGCGAAGAAATTAAAAGCAAAGTTTTTGTACTTATGAGCGTTGACGTCCTCCCGTCTTCCTCGAAATAAACTGTGGCATCACTCCCGTATTTTGTAAAATCTTATCGGAAGGTTTCTGTATTTACCTAAAATTTAATGCAAGGTATGGATGGAGTACCAGATTTCGGAACCTTTGAATCTTCCGGATTCCCTTTCAGGCGCCAGTCTTTGACGAAACATGAATCTTTGTTGATAGCAATTTTGATAGCAAAAACTACAATGACTTGTTTACCTTAATATCGTATGCTAGATTTTTGTAAAAAAAGCGAGAGAGCGTTTTCTCATTTTATTCATGCTCTTTCAGGACTTGAAAGCTCAGTTTGAGACAAGTCTCAGTGAAGGCAACGCGCTGCTAATTACCTATTGTGACGTCAATAAGTTGGCCAAGGACTACAGGTTCCGTGAAGTGTTCCGTAGGAGACAAAACTTCCACAGCAATAACGCTCCGTTCAAGATAATGGTAAGTGTGCTCTTAACGAATGGTCGCGATAGCAAATCGAAGTGGTGATTATAAGGTGTATAGATGAACATAGAACTACGAAATCGGGTTAAGAGATTTTTGCATGCTGTAGCTATTTGTGGATCTGAATTGAGATCGCGTTCGGAATTGAACCCAAACTTCAAACATACTTTAATCTTTCTAATGCTGAAACTGTAATCTTAGATTTATGTACTGCAGAAGAATACAGAAATTGTTTCGCAACATTTTCACTATCATATTTCTTAAACTAAAACCTATCTTGATAAGACATTCCTTGATAGAGAACTTGTCAATACAATATTAATGTCAACTTTGCTCCAGTAGTTATAAACATTTCTTATTAATTCTGATCAATGTTTGAATGCTATTTCTAAGTTTGCGCAATTTTACAATCTAATCAGCAAACCAGCTATTGGTTGAAGGGGTCAGCCATCCCTTCGGCGTGTGCGAACACTTGCTATTATTTCATCTTTGCGGTTATAAACTTCGTTTACTCGGAAAACTTTTATATTGCGTAGCCCTTTTTTTCTTGTTGCAATATCAATGCAATTTCTTCTATCACAGTCGCAGTGGCTGCATTTTGAAAAGAGAATGTACTAGACTAAATTTTGTTTAGGTTGGAGATCATGAAGTTGAATGTGATCCATCTTTCCGACTCTTTCTTCATACCACGACTCTACCGCAAGATGTCCCACCCGAGCTAGCGGCTTACACAACGTTAGTCTACAATCAAACAACAAGAGAAGGGATACGAATAGAACTACTGGATAGGTGGGATAGAGTAGTTTTAATGACTGGGTGACTGAGTGTTACTTAGCAGTTTTTGTTTTCGTTTCCTGTTTCATTGTTTAGAACAGTAAAAGTGTTCGTTCTGCATGTTGTCAAAAACCAATTTGACGTTCACCAAAGGCTGTCCGCCTTTTTGATTGTGTAATCACTCAAGTCTACGTGTGTTTGTGATTTGTTGGGAATTGAATGTAGCTTTTCCTAAGCTTGTTCAGCATATTGTTACTTGCTTGATTGGGTCTAAGGCGCGGGCCTTGAAACCATCTTGCCTTCTGCTCCAAAAAATTTTCTTTCTATGTCGGACCACATCAAAAGCAGGAAAAACGATCTCTTAGCCGTTTTACTTTACGTAGTAGTACAAGAGAAGCTGCACTTTCATCACGATGGTACAAGTTGCCCTCCACTTTTGCAGCAAATTGTTAGAAATGCGTAGCTACGACGCAAAGCATGCGAAGAATTGCACTGTCGGTCACTAGCGAAAGTCGAAGAAAACGAGAAACCAAAACCGTTGGTAATAGTCGACTCATATTGGCAATAATCTACTTGTTACTGGACAAAGTTTTGTTGTTTTGCTGCTATACCCTGGACACTGAACAATTCGAGCGATTTAAAACTCAAACGACTTACCAGCTGTCAGTGTTTCCACTTAAAATTTTTTCAGATTTATGCGATTGGAGAAGCCTCGGCTCCGCGATGAATGGATTGGGACTCAGAAGGAGAAGATGAAGAGCATGAAGGTGCTGTCTCAGCTAGAGGAGCAACTCAAGAACACGCTGGCAGGAGACGCGAGATTGCTCAATGATATCTCTGTGACGAAAAAATTAGCGGAAATTAAAAAGCAGTATGACGAAGCAACAGAAATGTAAGAACTTGGGCAGCTATTTCAGAAGTGTTGTTTTGCCAAATTCTTTCGCAAATCACTCATCAGCATGCATGCCATCACTGACGAGTTCGTTTGAAAAGTTTTTGGCAAAACAGTTTAAAAAGCTTAAAAAATCTCAAAAAAATTGCGATATTTGTTAAATAAGATCAGCTTTGTGAGATTAACTGTTTGGTTGTTTGTTTATCATGTTTTTATCCTCCGGTCACGGAAAACCTTTGCAGTTGTGCAAAGAACATTTTGTGTTCCGGCCCGCTTTGCAGTCGTGCATAGAACACTTTGTGTTCCGGCCCGCTTTGCAGTCGTGCGTAGAACATTTTGTGTTCCGGCCCGCTTTGCAGTCGTGCGTAGAACATTTTGTGTTCCGGCCCGCTTTGCAGTCGTGCATAGAACATTTTGTGTTCCGGCCCGCTTTGGAGTTGCAAGTAGTGCTGGCACCAGAGCACGGGAAATTTCTGCGAGGTACGTTTTCCAAGAAAACCGTAACGCTAAGACCATGCGGGCATAGAAGTCGCGACATCCCGATTACCAGCCCCCGCTTTTTTGCACTGAGCTACGCGGTCGACTATGTTCTGTAGCATTGCACTACAGCGCTTGTTTTGTAAAACAATCCAATATGATCCACGCAAGAAGCCAGCGATTCACTGTAGAGCGCAACCACTTTGGAATGAATCGCTGGCCTCTTGTATGAATCTAATATGACTCTGATCAAACTTTTTGTTATTTCATTCTAGAAGAGTTTTTTGTTTTATCATATTCAATATTGTGCTTCATTGAAGTGCGAGAAAAAGTTCCATCTTGTCAAAGCTCCGCAAAAAGGATTTGGTGTGCAATCGGTTTGCGGTTTTTTAAAAACGCCCTTGTAAAAAATGAAAAAAATTTTAGGCAAAGCAAAGTTGCATCTTCTGAAAATTTGATTGAGAGATCAAAAGAAGGATTCAATGAAGTAGCGTTAAGGGGGGCGGTCCTCTATGATGTCAACAGGGTGATGGCAGTAGTGAACCCCCTTTATCACTGCAACTGGGAACGTTTTCTCAAGTAAGTGTTTCTGAAAAAGACTTAATTAACTATTTTAGAATGATATTAGTGTCATCGGCGAGCAGCAAAGGTGATTAGTAACGTCAAGAAGAGGGCAGAAAGACCAAGGTGAGGAAAGGGAAACATTTTACTTAATTATACTTCAATGCTGGCTACAATTTGGCACTTTTTTAAAATTTTGCCTTAATCAGTTTCAGATACCCCGTGTCCTAAAACTTAGAAAGCAGTAGCTGGCTTGTGGAATCATATAACAACATTTAAGTGAATCTGTTGGTCGTATTGCTCCCAATCTGACATCACTGTTATTGATTAAACAGTTTACACGGTTTGCTTTTAGTGACTGTTTTCAAAGAGATTGAAGAAATACCTAGGGTTTGCAAAATGCATCACATTTGGTTGTACGGACAGGAAGCGCCAAATATTGTCAACTAGCTCTGTGTGGTGTGAAGGCAGTAGGTCTACAATACTATTTAGTTTTAGTCTGTTACAAAGAAGATAAGTTTTTGATCATCAAATGAGAGAGAGAAATGGGGAAAGTAAAAAAGTGACCTAAAAGAAGTGAAAAGGTATTTGCATTTCATTATATAAAGCTTACTTTTTTCAATTCGGGGTTCAAGTAGCTGAGCCTGCAATAGGATGTTCTCCTCATTTTTAGTTTTACTTTTACATTTGTAGAAACAATTGATTTGGTAGAAAAATTGATTTGACTTGATTTTTCGATCAGCCTAATGTTTAAGCGTTTGAAATCCTCATCCTTTTGGCATGACCATGGAGGTTTTAATGTCGCGCCTTGATTAGAAGATCAGGTTGTTTACCATAACTTTTTATTGAAAAAATAACCAGCAGTTTTTTGGTGCTTTTCAACTGCGTTGCTTGTTCACCGTCAGAGCACAGTTCCTTTCCCGCATTCCCCTGTTGCTGGGCTTCAAGCTGGAAGCCTGTGGACATAATTTTTGGTGTCTTCTGGTATGGCTCGACGAGAGAATTGTACCCAGGTTTACCGACTTGTCTTTTTGTGATTTCTTAAATTCTATTATAGTTCAAAAAAGGTTGTTTGGAAAAAGCTTTGACTAAATAGTTCATTTAAAGCCTTATAAAAATTCTGTTCCGCCAAAAAGTATTTAACTGCATTTCCTTTTAGCTTATACGATGTTAGCATCCACCAATCGGAACGGAGCTCATTGAAGGTGGTATGCAGTGACATGACGTATTCAATGTTTTCAACTGTGTCAAGATCATTGCTGGAGAATGACCGAGCGCTTTTTGCTCTACTAATGGCTCTTGAAATAGAAGATTCAAACGGTAAGCCGTTGTGTGATGGTAAAGCTTAAGGAAATATTTACGAGCTGCAACTGAAAATAGGAATTAGGAACCACTATGTGAACTGGTTGGAATTGTAAGTTCAATACTGGCAATTTCGAAGCGGCTTTGAACTTAAGTTATGCTTTGTATACCAGTAAAGATATTTACGCAAAAGCAGAATGAACATATGCTACTCAATATTTTTGCAGACTTTGTCTACAGTAGCTTTTGCACATGTGCAACGAGTCAGATCAAGGGTTAAAGCTGCCATTAAATTGGAAAGTTCATGAAAATTATTTGTTACTATTTGTAGGAGATAATGTCACCAAATTTAGTAGGTAAAAGTTGTACATATGTATTGACTCAGCTATCAGCATCATGTTTTTCTTTCGTTTCGTAGACTATTATGAGCTTGTTTTTAATCTTTTTGCTTATACTAGAAAGAAAAAGTTGTTGCTATATGCTTTGATAATAGTATAATCGTTAGGTAATATTAATGTTGGTGAGCGAGAGTTCCTCATATCACCTGAGTACGGACATGCAGTCATGACGTCACTCGGCTGCCACGCGTCAGAATCCCGCTCACAAGTAAAGAAAGCATTTGATTGGATGAGCGAAGAACAGTTTCACAACCTACAGGTACAAATTTTTTACTCATGTTTCTGGTAGGGGCGACATTTTTTTTCTTTGCAATGCCAACAGATGTTTGTCTCATTGTCTAAGTCTTGACCCAAAAGCCTTACGGTCCCGATTAAATTTCTCGCATCATCGGGTTGGAATAGTGAAGCTGCTCACCCTGCGTATCATAAGGGACAATGATTTATGGAGATCCACCTATGGCAGTCTGTCTTTGTTGTTGGCAACCAACATGGCGAACTTGTATTTGGACTGTTTTGAAATGGTTGTGAATTTTCACCGACTTGATGTGTTATGTTCCACTTGCTTGATTTGAGTTTGCAGTGTGAAACATGGATATCCGTTTCATGCCCCGTCTAGAGAGAGACAAACAGTAGCAACGCGCTTCTTAGCTTTCAATAATATGGTTTTGATTTCTGTATTGTTGCTCGTAGAAAAAGCATGTTATGGCAATTTTCCAAGAAGTTAAAATGCGCTGTACCGTCTCAATGCTCGTAACTCCGCAGCGGGTCTTTGCACAAGTAGTTTCATGGACGACCTTTCTATGATCTGCAAACAACGATATGATTGACTCAATTCGTATTGGCGTGCTAATTTGAAATATAGATATAATAGTTTTGAAAAAGATATTTTGCCAAAAGCTTTTCGTGATATTCGATAAATGAGAAATCGGTTCTAGCAATGATTTAAGAGAAGATTGGTCGTTTTCTGTACAGATTCTAGCAATGTACCACGATTGGTTTCACGATTTGTTCGACCGCATGCCGCGAGATGGTCGCGAACTGCAGTGGCGACTTCTCTGCGAAGGGGATTGCCCGGAAATGGCGAGCAAATTTCGATTGCCCGATAACGCGGACGAAAATTACACTCCTCTGCAGCGCCTTCTGGTGGTCAGGTAAAAGCATTTTGCACACCCGCTCCAAGAAGCCTCAAATGTTGCGGATCAATCTGTTTTCTCTTAAGGTGTATTGACAACTGTGCGCCGCTTTTCCTCCATCTGCCTTATTTATAACCATTCACGCTTTAAGTTAATTTGCGATCTAGTTGTTTGATAGATGCTAGCGTATTTAGTATTTCATATCGATCTTGAGATTAATTATCTTCTTTATATTTAGAGCGATTCGAACTGACAGAGTGGTGCAGGCTTCCAGTGAGTTTATTGGCCGTGTCTTGGGTCGCAAGTTCTTGCGAGACGACCCCCCTGACTTAGGTACCGCTCTTAAGCAATCTGCGTCCACCACTCCGATTATTTTGTTCTACACTAGTGGTGAGTAAGAAAAGATGATGCTTGCTTTGACTTTTACGTTGCAACCCTAGCACATCGCAAAAGGGACTACTTATTTCTCTTACCAAAAAGTCCTACATTACTTTGCTCAGTTTACGTCTAATGCAAATACATTTGAACGTGGTAGGCATACACCGCTTCAGCTTCTTTCATCTCTTGCCAGAATGAAAAAAATTGCGCATCGTTGCTACTTTATCTGTCTGGTGAAGTGGCTGCCACAAGGAATTTTTTGTCTTAAGACTGCAATCGAATATATCTTTAGAATAATTGCAAACTGTTTCAGAAAATCAACATGCGGTTAGCCTGATCAATGAGCATGCAAAGAAAAGTGAAGCAGATATCCACGTTTTGTGCGTGAATGGGTGTGGAAGAGGAGAAGAGAGGAAAGCGAGGAAGAGCTTAAATAGAGCGATTGAAAAAGTAATTGTAATGCTTATCTTACTTGCATGTCCTTGTTAAAACATTAGCCTTGGATTTTGCTCAATTCACAAAATGAATACGCATCCTGTGGGCCAAATATCGAACGATTTAGTTTCCCAAACGCAAGCCCAAGTTTAACGCTAGCTACTTCTTTTTGTTATTACTAGACAGTTGTTTTGATAACACAGCGTTTACTAATAGGTATCACGCGTAGTTTTGTTGTCATGTTGAAAAGCTTGCCTGCAAGCAAACTCTTGACAGGATACGTTATTGCAATATACTTCAGTTTTAAACTAGTCGTTTTACAAGTTGTACTACTGCAGAATATTGTACACTTTTTATATTTTTTTAAGCCGTCATCAAATGTCTTTAAAACGAAAGGCCATAAGCGCGAAATTTCATTAAAACACTAGGATATTGGTCACATCGAGCATTTAGGGCTTAAAGTGCTTTTAAATGTCGGTGTAAATAACAGAGTGATTAGGCAATTTGATTGTGTATTCTATGTTTAACAAGTCAGTTTAAATTCCGTCAGCTAGTTGTTTTTACTTACTGTAACTTGGCTGTGTTTTTTCAGGGATCTTGGATTGTTTTCCATAATGCCCAAAATAACCCAACTCTGATCCAGAACATCTACTCTCTTTTTAGCGAGGAAAGTAACTTACATCCGGGCTTTCGGTTATGGCTCACGTCCGAAATCACGTGCACCAATCTGCCTACGTCATTGCTCCACGCATCAGTGCGTTTGGTGGTTGATGTCCCTAAGGTAAGTTGGCAATATGGTTCCTTGGTTGGGGTAGAAGCAGAAATCTATTTTCGAAGCGATCATAAGTGCAAAAAACGAATAGCCCATCAAGATGATCAAAAAGCGGATCGTGATTGACAGGTAGCCAACGCAAATATCTCCCACAACTTGTTGATTGATTGGTTTTACATTGTTCATCTTCAATAGTGGGCATTGAGCAACTTCGAAAACTATTTGAATTCTGTGTTGATGTTATTGTTTGTTTCAGGCGATGAAGGACAACCTGTTGCGCTTCATGTCAACGCACATCAACAGCGACGTCATCAATACGTCATCACGGCCGGAATGGTTGCCATGCCTGCACAACATCTGCTTCCTCCATGGAGCGATCCAGTTGCGGGCTCGTTTCGCAGCTTGTGTGGGCTGGCAAAAGTCGCAAGCCTTTGCCCACATTAACCAACAGCACTTAAAGGTCCGGGAAGCTGCGTTTTTTCTTGGTCTTCCTGATCCAATGCTGGATCAGGAAGTATTTACTGTTACACGCACGGCTACTTGTATTTAGACCCGCCCCGGAATTGACAGTACTGTGAAACTAGGGACTTTGGATTCTAAATATTCAACCGCAAATTGCCGCAAAGTACCCTTACCAAAAGCGCACAACAGCGTAAGGGTTCATGCGGGTATGGAACCCGTAGGTGTTTGATGTCAAGTTTGAAAGTTATCACACTGAGCTTTCGCAAAGAATTTTTTCATAACTCAATTTTTAGAGGTAGCCTGGTCTTGCTTGAGTCTTAGCCCCGAGTTCGATACTTGTTTCTGTCATACCTCAGATTAAAAATGGTGTTTACAGCGTTCTTGCGACACCTGACAATGTTTCAGTAAAGCCTAATACTGTACCTTTGCATAATCTTTAGACTCCGCTACTCTAGCGATTGGGGTTTCACGGTAGCCGCGTGGCTGATGCGACGTGTACGTCTGGATGAGGATTACCAACAGTTTATCGTTGCAATAAAACTGAGAAAAGGTTCTGCGGTTTTTCGCTACACATCGCCTAAAAGTATCTTTTTACATTGATGCAGGCAGCAGTTGAGGTGATCACGAAAGAATTCGAAAACATACAAACAGGTTCAAATTATGAAGCTGGAACTAACATTTTGCTGAGGAACATTTCATGGACAGGATTAAGGTAGATTGCACCGGATTAAAGTAGATTGTAAAATTAGGACAAGTGTGTCTGTTTTTAGGATAAAGATCGGCAACTTTACTCTGCAAGACGCAGGTCATCATTCGTGAGGATTAGAGTGTAGTGTTCTACGTGGTTTATGCATTGTTGGGCACATAGAATTGACATTTTACAAAATATTTTCATTTATACAAGTGATCTGAAACCAGTTGTCTGATGTGACTTCCTTGACTTTCGTAAAAAGTGTTTCGTCTGAACTAAACATAACTAATTGGAGAAAACCGTCAATGCTTTCGTACCCAAACTGCTGTAGCTTTATTTCGTAAAAGCTCGGTTTGCAGAAAAAATAATTCCATGCCCAGCACTACCACCGAGTAAGCATCATCATGCGCGTGAAACTGTGCAAAAAAACGCTTATCAAAGATACGTTTTGGTCTAAATACAAAGACGGGTCCGAGCTTGACACTAAGTCAATGATTTGTGAAGTTGCATTACGATTTGTGAAACTGGAGACGATTTGTCAAATTGCATTGACTATTGTCCGCACAGAACGAAAATTTCTCTGTTTACGAAATGCGCCTCACCCTTGATTACCGTTTTATTGCTGAAGATGTCTGTGCCTACAATCAATTCACGCATTCAATGTTGAAATCCGAACAAATAGCTCGCTACAACGGTGATGAAATCGTGGCAGGATGGCCGAGTGGTCTAAGGCGCTGCGTTCAGGTCGCAGTCTCGTCTTGAGGCGTGGGTTCGAATCCCACTCCTGTCAAGAATGCCCGGCTAGCTCAGTCGGTAGAGCGTTGGACTCTTAATCCAACGGTCGTGGGTTCGAGCCCCACGTTGGGCGATGTTTTTTTGTTTGTGGAAATTTTGTAATTAATTTGAAAGATTTTTGTCTAGTTACTGATCACAGTTGGTAGCATTCAATGGTATTTCTTTTTCAAGGTATCAAGTTGGCGAGCTGATTTACGGTAGTCACGTGACCAGTCCTTACGATCAACTTGCTCTCAATTCATTGGTCGATTACTGGCTCGCCTCCAGTTCGGTTAAGAAGGAATTTGAGCTGCCTAGAGGTGATATCTCTTTCTACTTTTGATCACAAAATTGTAAAACTCGGCTTTACATCTCTTCACGAAATCTGTAAATATCGTGTCCACGAATCTCGTCATTGATGCTAAGTACGAGAGAGCATCAAAATCAGCAAATTTTTGCTTAATGTCGACGTCCCTTATTGCGGTGTTGCTCTACCTGCAATAGTCGTCTAAGCCGAAGATCGCATTAGTAGGTGATCATTTTGCTTACCGACTTTTCTTCTTAATTATCAGGTAATTTTACCTACGAGATACCAACTGCCTTGTTTAGTACTGGCTAACTGACATGTATGCGAATATTAATCGGCTGAAATATGTTTGGAATTGATAGGGGCGAAATGCTGGTTTTTTGCTATTAATACCGACGCGATGGTGTAGTGGTTAGAGCGTCTGCTTCGCAGTCGGTAGACCTGGAATTCATTTCCCTTATCAAGTCATACTAAAAGACTTTAAAAAATGGTATCCACAGCTTCCCTGCTTGGCGCTCGGCATTTAGGGGTGGTTGTGGAGAGCAAGCCGGCAAGTTCACTGTTGTGTCCTTGGGCAAGGGACTTAACGGGACGTCCCCGCCTTTATGTGGAAGACAGGTGGCCCAGACACCTCAGAAATTGCAACTTCCAAGCGAGTGTGGACGTTCCATCCAAAATATAGCGATATAATTCGCTTTCTCGTGAATGGAGGATAAACATGGACAATAGAACATGTGAATATGAATTGCTTCTTGGTTAGACGTAGGCATGATCCGTTTGTTACGAAGTCGTTGCCTGATGTAACCATCTCTTCCCTTGCAACCTGTCACCTCTGTGCAAGATTCAGTCATGACTCGGATTTTTCTCTCAAATGACTTAGTGTGGTTTGGCCATTTCGCAACCTTTAGGTTTTCAAAGATATCAAAAACTTACTCGTTGCTGAGAGATGTTGAATATGGACGCTCGGTTTTTAATACGCTGTCTTGTTCTATCATATTATAGTAGTTTAGTAGTATAGTAAGGCTTTGGTAGTATTTCGTTTTATTTCTGCCCAAATTAGCATGAAATGAAAAAAAACTCGGCAGCAATGGACCATAAAAAGAGACGATGGCAAAACGATATACGTTAAAAGCATGTACATGAAATAAAATATTGATTGAATTGAAGATAATCTCATGATCATCGCATCTGTAACCCAGGTGCAATGTAGTGAAAAACTCGCTCGCGAAAAAAGAAAGAAGAAAAAACATGCCGGGTACACAAAGTATCGCGAATACATTATAAGCAAGAAAATTGTCATGAACTAAGTCATGTTGTTACCTTATCAAGGGAGTCACCCTTGGATGAGTACTACATTTTACCGAAGAGTGATCTGGGACCAACGACAACTGAGAGACAGCTCCTTTTTGTTTCAAAGCGCACAAAACCCTGTCGCCGGTTGTAGTTCTAAATCATACACTGAGGTTTCACCAATTTGTTGCATGAAAGCTCACCTCTGAAAGGATCATTTTTCTAACGTTTTTGTGAAGCATGATTTTTACGTTTCTTTCTCCTTTGTATCTTTCTTCATATCGTCATTTGTTTGCACAAGAAATCTGGACCTGTTGTAACTCTCTTCGTGTTCAGAATTTGTTTTATCTTTATTTTTCGGACTGAGTATTATGGTAGACATTGCAAGCAATGTAAAGTGGCATCAAGTGTTAATTTTTAATCTGAAAATCGGTAAGCAAAACTTACTGCAATTGGTTCAAGCTCTGGTGTAGGGGCATCCATGTGACTTGAATGTACGATGCATTAAACAACGAGACTAAGCGGTAGCGAAATTGCTCCCTACTAAACAATAAGAGCAAGGTCGTGCATGAATTATAAATATGAAAAGGCGATTTTCCAACTTCTAAACGTTGCGATATTGCCAGTAAATAGACGCTGTTAAATTTTTATTGTTGAAGTCGCTTAAACATGCTTTCATTCGGCAGCGTCGCTCTAAGCTCTGTCTCGTGATCGTCAAAATGCGGGTTCATTTCCGGCATGGGTTTTGCGTTGTTGTGCTCTTAAAAAGGCACTTTACCGCAATTTCCTTCGCTTCGCTTGTGGCAGGAATACACTATGCCAGCAGCGCTAGCAACTTCGAAGCGGCTCCACACTCGACGTCGTTCTTTGCGTAACCCCGAAGGTTTTACCGTTTGCGGAGAATATAAAAAATATCAAGAAAAACTCACACATTGTTTCTATGCAGTCAAATACCGACTTCCTCCCGTGTTTTTTGCTTCGAGTGTGAAGCCGAGCAACCTGGTCCAAGCCATCGATTTCATCCCGCAGCATCTGCTTGATGTGGCTGAAGCTTGTAACTTGCAGCCATCGCAGGAAGCTATATTAGGCGACGATCAGTACATTTTTACAAGGTAGGCAAGATGTTTTTGCTAAAAGTTTGCAAGGCAGCGACATATTAATGATGAGTAGGATATTGCCACTGACTGGGATTTTTTTTTACTTCACTTAATATTTACACGGAATCATTTAAATATTGTTACAAGGTTTCAATTAGAAGTCAATTGTGCGCCCGATTTTTGCTTTGTAACGCGCATTTGTGAAATGCACTATACCATAATTTTTTCCGTATGACAGATGCCGACAGGCATTTTTCGTCTATTAGATCCCTTCAGGGAGCCTCCAGCAACTAGAATCGAGATCAGCAACTATGGCTCTCGTGTCGCGATATCGTTGGAAAAACTACAAATATGATGGGATTTGTAATCTTAGAAAACATTATCTGTTTGTGCTACCGTTCGCCTAGGCAGGACAGTTATACTAAGCTATTTAAAATGTTTTCCGCTCCATGGCTTTGCCTGGCAAACGGTAAGTATTTTAGATATGTCAATGCCGATTTGAACAATTAGAAAAAAATTTTTTTGAGAAAATAACTTAACAAATAAACCCCTCGAAGTGCTGCAAAATCTATATTTGGTTGGGTTATTGCAATAGCCGTGTAGCCACTCTGTTGTAGCGGTAATTGTTACGAGCTTCGGATCAAAAGGTTTGGAGTTCAAATTCTTCAAGAAGCCCATCGATATTCGTTAGGAACGGCATCCAGAATTTAAAGCGATGCGACGTTCCAGCAAAAATTCTGATTCGAAACCGAGTGTGTAGTGGTAGACAGGCATTGAATCAGCCCGTCTGAGCTTGCGAAACGCCGGGAAAAATGACCTAAAATCAACTTTTTATATCTAGTTGGGCTAGGCGGTTTGCGAACAAAAACAACCAAAAATCTGTTCTTGAAAAAGGAGAAAAAGTACGTTTTTTGGTTCCCTGCACTGGTGTTGACAAAGTTGGATCGTTAAACGGAGGAGCGCTACATTAAATGGCAACGCGTGATTAGTACACGCGCTTTTTAAGAGCCGCATGAAGGGTTGACTGGATGATTTAGCAGAGTGCGGTTGTCGGTTCTTTGAATAAATAATTGTTTCTTTTGCAGGTTGAATGCTATTTATGATTTCCTACCAGAATCTGCTACTCTTTCTCACAAAATGTATCCTAGACCCCCTACGGCTCTGAGCGTGCCCCCTCAGACTGCAATCAGCAATACCAGTTCTCACCCTTCCGTCATAAGAAGGTGACTTCGACTTTCTGATAATATTTGTAGTTTTATCCTAAAGAAGGAACGTAGATGTATACTTTTGAATGCATGATCCTTTAAGTCTTGGAGGAAACTGTTTAAATGTAAATAAAATAAGCTATTTTCGCTGTTGAATGGTTGCAGACGCTTCAGTGACTTTACGCTGAAGTTGGTCGAGTTAAGGCTGGTTTCCATTAGGCGTGGATTGCAGGCGTGGCGCGAAAAATTCTTTGTTTCTCTATTTAGTTTTATGCGCGGAATAGAGAAACAAAATTTTTTCGCGCCATGTTTGCAATCTACTCCTAATGGAAGCCAGCCTTTAGGCCAGTGATTCTCAACCACTGTGCCGCGAAATTATAAAAGTGTGCCGCCAAATTTTAGATATAAAATTTAAAATTATTATCATAAACTATTTTACGCAGTGTGTTATAGGTAAGCAAATAATTTTTAAACTTATCTTTTTCTATGTGTGCCGCCAAATTTTGAAATCGTTAAAAGTGTGCCGCAAAAAAAAAAGGTTGAGAATCACTGTTTTAGGCTATAGCAAAAAATGCTGTTTTTCACTATCTTGTAATTGGATTTCATATTTTATTATGCCGCTTTAACTTGTGTTGTTCTGCTGACAAGCATAACTTCCAGCTGCAGCAGTGCTTACCAGGCCTTCGAAAAATAGGAACATGTCCTTCACCTCCCCAACCCCCCGCTATCCTTTGTTGCTCTTTTATAGTTCAAAGGTTTAAAAGTGGGAGGGAAAATTTTGGATTTGAAAATGTGAAGACCTCAAAATGAGGAAAAATTTGCTTTTTTCTGAACATTTTCGTCCCCTTGTCAAACCCTATCTACGCCCTTGACTCGTACATCAGATGGTAAAATGTTTGTGCTTTCTTTCAGGGGAGTATTTGCCACTCACACACACGCTTTGTTGAAGAACAGGAAAGAAGTTGAACTCTGGGAAGTTTGCTACAACGCTTTGCCGAAAATTCCAAAGGCTTGGAGCAAGGTTAATTTAGGCTTAGCTAGAGATTTCGTTATTTTTGGGCGTCGAAAGCGTTTATGTTCCCCCACGTTAACCCTTTGAGGATCATAAGATTCTAATTGATAAAATTTGAGACAATTCCTTAATTGTTTGGTAACAACAAAATTACAATGAGTTTCAGAAAAATGGTTATTACGTCACAATGGCATAACAATTAACAATCATATAACATATGTGTTACATTATCCCTCAAAGGGTTAAACAGCATGCACGGTAAACGTTGAACAGCATGCACGGTAAACGTTGAACAGCTTGCACGGTAGACTGCTTTAAAGTTTCCAGTTGGCTGCAGCTGGCATCGTGAATTTCTGCCAGAAAGTACCGGGGCTAACCAGGAAAATAGTATTAAAAAAAATCTTTCAACACAGATCATGTGACGTGTTTGCAGTAAAAGTACATTTTCGCTTTTTGTGTTTTTATCCTCCTATACCTGTATTTCAAAGAGTCCATGAGTTCCATCAACAGTTGTCATTTTTTTCGGGGGGACTAATTCCTCGGAAGGTTTTAGATTGAGCTTCTTAAAGTATATGTGGAACCTTTAACTTTTGTACCGTAACTTAAATTAGCTGCACAAGATCAACTTTGTGTTTAATGCTCAGGAATACGTCAGTGAAAGAATGCGCAAGCTTGGTGGAGCCACTCCTTTTAATCTGTTTATACAAAACGAACTAAAGTTGCTACAAAAACTTCTCAACGAAATCAAAAGGTTTGTGGTTTACTGACGGTACAACACTTAAAACAGTTTTGAAAACAAGCTTTTCGTGTTGAGTTTATCAGTAATCATGTGGTTACAAATGCCTTGACTATGCTTAGTCGTTTATTGCGCATTTGTCTGGTTCTGGTTGGCCTAAGTGCTTTAATGCGATGAGGTCTTTTTTTAGAATATCAGCTTTGATCACTCACTGCTTTGATTTTATGTTTCTGCCACGGAAAACGCATGTTTTTTGCCTCAAGTAATGCGACCAAGCTGGGAGAAGTGTCTTTGCCAAAGGCAACATCCACGCAGAAGGGACGGGGACATTGACCTTGCATCCATACGATCACAAGCCATTGCTTTAAACTCTTATTTAGAAGCCTGGTTTGCGTCAAGAACGCTGTTGAAAGTTTGGACCTGTTCGGAAACCGCTTGTCCGTCGATGACGTCACTATTGCCAATGAACTCAGTCGGTCTCGCATACCGTCCAAGTGGATGGCCTTAGCTGGTGACACGGCCCCACCGGAGACGACCTCCCTGTCCCACTGGCTTAATGATCTGTCGAATCGTGTTGGGCATTTTGAACGCATACTGGCATTGGTAAGTTAATCAGTTAGTGAAAAGTTGATGAATAAGTGATTGGCTGGTGTCGAGAGCTCAAGCTATGACTTGCATTTTCCGTGAAAATTTGAAAAGATTTGAATTTATTTAATTGATCGCGCACAAGGTGAATGGAGAGTACAGGCAACTACAAAGTGATTTTACGGTCTGCGAATCAGCAGTCTTTTGCATAGGTGGTGGCGATCAGTGTAAGACTGGCCTTGGGCGTTTCTACTCGTCCATGTACAAATGGGGTCTCCTCCCTCGCCGAATTGCGAGTGTGGCGCCACCGATCAAACCGCAGACCACGTTATCTCAACGTGCCCCATACATCGGGTACCTCGAGGGGTGGCTGGTCTGACGGTTTTGGATGATGATACTGGATGCTGGCTTAATACCGCCACAGCCAGCATCTGATCCCATTGGTTTTTTGGATGCCCCTCCATACGAAGAAGAAGTGTAAGTCAAATCTTGAGACATTTCGCAAAAAACTAGCTACCCCAGGGGTGGGCAAACTACGGCCCGCGGGCCGCATGCGGCCCTCGAGAGCATTCTGTGCGGCCCGCGAACACTTTTTGAAACTTTGCCATACTGAAATCAATACGACAAGGGGATCGACAAGGCGCAAAAGCGACGGTGTCCTTAAAAAAAAGGTAATCGCCCATTCTTTAGACGATTGCCCTCAATCACGCATTTACCGTCTTCGAAAAGGCGATTTTTTTTTTTTAGAGACACCACCGTTGTTGCGCCCCGGGATACCACATTCCAAGGACCTATCGCAAAATATGGAGCTAATGCAATTTCTTTTATAGCGTGCAGCTGTACGAGACAACAAGCCCTGGCCCTCGGCCATTCTTCAATGGTCGATGCGGCCCTCCGGCCAAAAAGTTTGCCCAACCCTGAGCTACCCGCATCACTCTTCTGAGGTGACATGCGGGCTTGGGATGGGGCGCTGGCGCTAAAACACTGCGTACAGCTGCCCTATCCTTGGTTTATTTTACAGCTGAGCACTTTGCACCAGTTTGGTGTCGCAGCGAACACACCCGCCTCATCGACAGTGTTTTGAATGACACCTTGCGCATTGTCACTGGTTGCCTGCGTCCTACGCCAACGGACCACCTGCCAACCCTTTCAGGCATCCAGCCAGCTGAGCTTCGCAGCTTGGGGCGTCACTTTCCTTGGCCAAGCGTGGCACCCTGAACCCCGACCATATTTTACATGGTCAACTAGCTGGGTCTCTAGATGTACCTCAGGAGAGACTGAAGTCTAGACGCCCATTTGTGCCTGCTGCGCGGAAACTATTAAATGACCAATCTCGATGGGCATCCACGCGGCTCAGTGGACGAATTTCAGATGGAGCGCAGAGTATTCTAAACGCACATCTGTACTCCATGTTTTCATTCCCTGGGTCAGTTCTAGGCTCCTTGGAATGGGCTTGCCCAGAACATCTTGGGTTAAGCTTAATCGCCTGCGGACTGGCGTTGGGCATTTTCACTCGTCTGTGTACAAATTGGGTCTCTCTCCTTCGCCGAATTGCGAGTGTGGCGCCACTGATCAAACCGCAGACCACGTTATTTCAACGTGCCCCATACATCGGGCACCTCGAGGGTGGTTGGTCTGACGATTCGGATGATGATACTGGATGCTGGCTTAATATTACCACAGCCACCATGTAATCCTATCAGTAAATCGATGCCCCTCCATACGAAGAAGTGTAAGTCGAATCGGAAGAGCGATCTTGAAAACAAACAGAAAGAAGTTGCCTAGTGATGCTTTTCGGTTGGGAGTAGTAGTT
This sequence comes from Trididemnum clinides, assembly GCA_963675345.1. Taxonomy (NCBI): domain Eukaryota; kingdom Metazoa; phylum Chordata; class Ascidiacea; order Aplousobranchia; family Didemnidae; genus Trididemnum; species Trididemnum clinides. The sequence goes on from OY776301.1 coordinate 22,539,402, forward strand.
CAGGATGACTTAAAAAAAGATGTCGGGGTATTCAAAAGATGCCTTTAGAAAGAGTAGCGTTTTTATGGAATTTGACCAGAGTTTAAGCTGTTTCTCTTATAACATATCTTTGAAGTTGAAAGCTCACTTTGAGTTTTCCTTGTTAATTGTTTTTTCGCTTTGCATATAATTGTTTGAGTTGTTTGTAGGGTAAAGACAAGATGGCAGCTTATTGGCTAGGAGCTTTCTTTAATCCCCATGCATTGGTGTCCGTTCTCAAGCAAGAAGCGATTCGAAATCACATCGAAAAATCCGGAAACGTCGACAACATCGTTTTTCATACGGAAGTTACCCAGCGTGACAAAGATCACGTGAGTTATGACATGTTTAGAAGTTTTACCAGTTAACAAATTTGCTGTTTTTTCAGTTACGTGATCCACCATCAGAAGGCTTTTTCTTGCATGGGGTCTTTCTGTGGGGCTGCAGTTGGGACAAGACGAGTGGAGAGATGCTTGATGCTCCGCCAAAACACGGCCCTGTTTCGCTTCCGGTCATCCACGTGACTTTTACTACCGAAATCCAAAAATACGGAACGGGAAATGAAGTGACGAAGTATGTCAATGTTGAGTAGAACCAAGATTTTGCGTAGGAGGGAGCGAGATCAAAGATTAGCTCCTCTCCACCACGTGTCATTAGTCACCTTACGTTTCTTACAGCTTTTTCCCGAACGAGCGAGGTTGTTTAGGTCTCATGTCAGCAAAGATATTATCCAACAGAATTTCAGAATGCTCTTGCAGTCATGGATGCTAATCGAGTCAGCCTGTGAACGATACGCGAATTGAAAGACTATCAAAGAACTCTATCTTAAATCAGCACTATCGCGAAATGCAGCCTCTATCCTTCATAGGTACTCGCAGTAATACCCGTTCTATATCAAGTTAAAATACTGGTGTTGCTCACCTAGTGTATCTTAAGAGATGACTTTAGGGCAGCCAGCAGTGGAAGTCCGCGTTGTAGGTGATATGGTTACCGTTCGGTAGTTATTATATCTTGACTGATTCAAAAAAAATTGACTCTGATGTGGATTGGGATTTGCGGGGTGAGTTTGAAGAAGAGGTGAAGGTAAAAACAACCTCGTTATATATGATAACCAAGAGTTCTTACGCGATTGAAAAGTGGGAAAGGCATTAAACTTCACAACGGTTTTGTGTTGTTGTGCTTTGACCTTGGAAAATGACTTTATTAAAATTATTTTTTCCATGGTTGCAGCGTCTGTAATGGAAACGCTAATGCGGGCTAACAATTTCAACGTTTTTAGGTAACCTAGAAATACAAATTATTTTTTCAGGCCTGTGGATTATTTTGCATGCCCTGTGTATATCTCTTGTACAAGCGACAAAGGTCCTGTTTTTGAACTGGACGTCAACAGGGAATCGATTCCATCGTCAAGGTGGGCTCTCAGAGGGCTTACCGCCACCGTGCGTCCCTATTAAATAGTGTTGATTGTTTTGGTTGTGTTTTTTTTTATTATCGTTTATACGTATAATACAATCTATTTTTCTATTGAAACGTAGTCCTTATGCGTCAGTCACATCCCACCGCAGCTATTTTATCTTAGAAGGAACGCGTTATTTTCAATCAAGTGATCCTACAGCCATTAGAGGCCAAACCTGCCAGACAGTTTTGGAGAAGTAAATTTTTTTGTTCTAGAATCAAGGATTTTAATCAAGAATTTCTGCCCTCTAAACGACTCTCCCTAATTCATCGTTGTTTTATGAGATCAGGTGGCTTTTGATTTTATCAATTGAAACCGCAGTGTGAGTACGACCACTGCACTAAAACCAGGTGTTGCAATTGGAATACAACAGTCGCTTGGAATGCGTTAGATTTTAGAACAGCATTCACAATGTTAATGCTCAGCGACAACAATAATGTAGACCGGAAGTATGCAACCTGCGGCTCACGAAAAAAACCTAAAATGTGACTCGCGACGTGAAATTTGGTGGTTTTGGATGGCAAACATATTACTTCCATCTCGAAATAAAAACCGATCTCCAAAAAAAGATTCTCACACGAAAAATTAGACAAAAACGTTGCTTCGGTAGTACTGATGTCCGAAAAAAGGTCTGCATAGGAAAAATACAGTAGAATTCGTCTTCGTTTAATTCGTCAGTTCGCTTAATTCGTCACATTTTCGTCAGTCCCGGCAGAATTCTTATCTTTTACGTGCATTCCAGTTCGTCTAATTCGTCACTTCGCTGAATTCGTCATTTATTTATATCCCCAAAAAACCTTTTGTTCGTCTTATTCGTCATTTGCAGGTTCGATTCAATGTTTAAGCGGTATTCACAGCTTTGTTGGTTACTGCAGGTACTGTAGATGAATTCACCCGGTCTCGGTGGTTATTTCAATACGCGTGAGATCTCAAACAAACAAACAGTCCTTATCGGATTAGATCTCAGTAAAGAAAAGCGTCCCTATTGGTTTAATACAGTAGTCTACGCGGAAATCGCTGCAGCAACCCAAAGGACGAAGCGCATTTTAACTGCCCATTGTCTAGAAGAGTTTAAATAGAGTACAGTAATTATAGAGATTACGTGTGAAAAAAAAGAGCAGCTACAATTTGGACCGCTAACTATAGTTGTGTTTTCTGAGTTTTATTTCAGGATTATTGTCAGAGCGAAGTTACAAAAAATCAATGTCAAATAAAAGATCTAAGTACGTAAGCTTATCGCTTCAAACAAAATACGAAATTGCATGCAAGTTCAGCCAAGAAAATGTTAACGTGTCAAGGTTATTTATTGTGCTGCATGATTTGTGTTCAGTGTTAAGTGCATTGTATTCAATCATAAACGTAACAAACTGCGTTAACAACAAAACAAGCCCTTTGTACTCAAGCCATTATAGAGTTTTTACCTGTTTGCATAATTAGTCAGTTCGCCTAATTCGTCACTTTTTTCTTATCCCCTTGAGGTGACGAATTAGGCGAATTCTACTGTAGTAGGCCTATTGATCTCCGAGAAAATAAAAGATCTGGTGCTGCAATGTTGGATGAACAGTGCTTTGAAACTTAGTTGTGTGTACGGTACAATCAACATAGATTACACACTTTGATTACCCTGCGAAATCTTCAAGAAGTCTGTAATCGGCTGACCTGTAGGAAAGGTTGCACACCCTGATATAGATAATGGAATTTGTGACCGAATTGGCTAGACTCTGATCAAAAAAAGCATGTCGGCGAGCCAAAAAATATTTTCAATAACGGAAACTGCAACTTCAGCAGCACTACAGTTAGCTGTCGCACACTAGCCACCTTACAATCAAGTGAATCGATATTGCCTGAGCAACATGATAATGAGACATCCTATATGCATTAAAGTAGCTTCAATCTCTCTCTTTAATTTTTATTTAATTCTCATTTAAATTTTGATCCATGAAGGTAAAACCTTCAGGAAAAGTAACAGCCTAGCTGGTGTTGCAGTGTACACCTTAACCTGGACCTGCTTGTTAAAGGATACCTGTGGTACGTATGTTACCAATATATTAATTATTAAATATACTTAATTCTGTTATTAACTATATACATAGCCGGAGCGGAGCTGGAGCTAATCATTTTTAAAATGTCGGAACGGAGCTGGAGCCAGTCATTTTCAAAACTGCTGGAACTACTGGTATTTCTGCCAGCTCCGCAGCCCTGGCTGCAGCTGGAGCAGCACTACTGCTCGGCCTCGCTCGGCGAATGTGCCCAATGCAATCGCGCGGAACATGTTGCGCACGTTAATAGAATCCGTCCGTGGAGCCCAGTCTCGTTCCGTGTATGTTTGATCGGGGCCGTCAAAAAATTTTTTTTCATCATCCTGGAGTATTCTTCACGCAGTTTAACAGACTGAAAGCTATGTAATTTCCAATATTTTTGTCAAAACAGCACCTCAAAAACGTATTATTCTCTTATGATCGCATTTACCGTCGATCTCACCCCTCCAAACATGTAAACATCTTTTTGTTTTAGGAAATTGCTTTACCGCGAGCCAGCAACCATTTATCTAGAAAACTCATCCCCGATTAGTTCATTGTTTCCTTCGGAAATCGATTTCATAACAAGTCCTTGCAACCCGCTATAATAGGATAAAACCTGACGTAACAACAACGAATAAAGGTAAAACACATTGAACGTATCAAATAAAAGTATCATTCTTTGACATTATAATCAAATACTTGAACAAAACCAAGGAAACTTTCGTTTGTCGAAAAAGCTTGATTAAATTCAAAGTTTACAGCGAATCGCCTGTTACATGTCAGATAAAATCACTGGATGTCATAGTGATAGTTATAACAGCGTTCTTAAATTGATAAATTTTGCACAATGGTCAACAGATGTTTACCCTTCAAGCTTTGAAAAATTTGCTCTTTACATAAAAGATAATTAAAATATCAATAATAAATAAATTTTAAATTGCACAAAAAAAAACAGACATGTAAACCCCAATATTCGTGGGATTGCGACACAGTGCAACACGAATAACCAGGTCCACAGTTCAAAGCAAACAAGATTAGATTAAGCTGGTGAAAGCTAAGAACAGGCTTGGGGTAAAAAGAAGTCAGCATAACCATGCTTTTTGCGGCAACTTTGATTAAGAAGCATTGCCAAGCTTTTAGGAAAGATACTTATACAATTTTGTTCGCTCGGCAGATAGTGTCAGAAAATTTATCATCATAGGAAGCATTTCCAAGTGTAACATAGTAATTTGAAAACTTTAAAACAGGACTGAGCAATCTTCTCAGCTTTGAGCCACTGCCACTGTGCTGAGAGTTTGAAGGACGAACGTGCAATTCAAAAAAAAAAAGATGAGCACTTCGTTGTAGCAACCATCGCTTTGGCATTAAATAAAGAATTTGAGGTTGTTACGGCCTTTCTCAAAAAAAAAAAGCTTAAAATCGTGTTTTCACCCCCTTCAAAAATTTTGTACCACGCAATTTATTTACGCAGTTACCCCGACCTTAAAGAAGCACTGACATAATGGGTCCAGTCCATCAGATGTTTATCGCCGCAAGTACACGCTGTAACAAGGGAAAAACAGAACACTACAATGTGCTTGGGCTTAAAATGGCGCATTGAAACGAGATACGGCAGGAAGCTTTTTGCCTAATTCAGTGATTTACAAAGATATTAGAAAGAAATTTAAAACTCGATTAGAATATTCATTAGGAAAGGAATTCCAACTTCAAATAAATCACTTTTGCACATTTCTTACAACTTTTTCTTCTACTTTTGAAACTTTTCTTAAGTAAAAATATGAATTTAGTGACTTGATCAAAAACAAAAACATGTGCAACAATAAAAATCATTGGTGCTATCTGTGGTTTCTTGTATACAATTCTGTTTCTGAATCAGAGTCGACATCCACGTCATTCAACAACTTCATTTTCAAATCATCGGTGGGAGTTGGAGCGTCTAGTGATGTAATGAAGTCGAGATTCAGCTTAGCGTCCTTTTTTAAGCGTTTTGCAAGCCTAAACGAGCTAATTCAGCGCATACCTACCACTGCACAATCGCTTTCGGACCAGATTTTTTGCTGCACCACAAAGCACCTTTTAATTTGGAATGCCTTTTTTGACCAATACTAATGGTGCTGTTATGGAGTTTTGAACTTCACTCCTTTTGTTACGAATTCCGGAGCAGCTAACACAACATCACGGTGACTTCCAAATACTGCAATGCAGCAAATACGAGGTGCATTCAATAAGTTTCCAGATTTTTTTTGTACAGGCATTTATAATTGCCGTAAACTCGAGATATTTCAGTATGTTGTTACTATACTCCTTATGAGATGATTGACCAATTTTTTCTTGTTTAGGTGCAAATTTATAGCTACAGTAGGAATTAGAGTACACCTTACTAAATCCTGATTGTCACAGCTGGTGAATTTCAAAAATGCAATCTGGACGTGAGGACACATTAGAAGAACGATATGCGATCAAGTTCTGTTTTAAACTTGGAAAAACTGCCACGGAAACGTATGGTATGCTTCAGACTGCTTATGGACCATCTTGCATGAATCGATCATCAGTTTTTCAATGTAACAAGAGATTCAAGGAAGGCAGGGAGTCCGTGAGGGATGATGAGAGATGTGGGAGGAGTAGGGAAGTCAGAACATCAAAGATGATTGGCTTTTTTTGACAGCATGGGCATAATCTACATTTACTGGGTTCCCACTGGAATCACAGTCAACAAGGAGTACTATATTGAAGTTTTAAGGGAGTTCAGGAAGAGATTCCGTCGGAAGAGGCCAGAACTCTTCGAATCAGGTCAGTGGCATTTCCATCAGGACAATGCCCCAGTCCACAACTCCATCCTCGTCACAGACTATTTGACCCAGATGGGCATCAAGACGGTTCCCCATCCTCCCTACAGCTCGGACCTTGCTCCCTGCGACTTTTGGCTATTCCCAAAGCTCAAGGAAAACCTCAGAGGCAATCGTTATTCCACAATTGAGGACATGAAAGAGGCTGTGACGAGGGTCCTAAACACGCTCACACAAGAAGACTTTCAGGGGGTTTTCCAGAAGTTGTTGGAACGGTACAACAAGTGCATTGATGTCGGAGGAGAATACTTTGAAGGGGACTAGAGTTTTTTGTGTGTACGGTTAATAAAAGTGTCCATACCAAAAAAGTCTGGAAACTTATTGAATGCACCTCGTATCTACTTTTTTCTAATGTAGCCTACTTAGATCTTTATATCTAATTGCTCGGTTAGGGGAAAACCCGTATGGTTTCATATGAAAAAACTGGGAAAAATCCTCTTCAGAGTGCACAGTACACTTCCAGTGCAACACGGCAAGCAAGAAAATTGTAGGAACGCACTTACCAATAGTGATCACGAAGAAATCGCGCAAATATTCAACTATTATAATTTAACAAGACATTGTTTAGTACCTCCCAATGGGAATCGGCAGTATTTACGTCAGTGTAACCACACAGAATATCAAGTTCGGATGCTAACTAAAGCCTGATGTAAACGCAGATAATTAACGGTAGACATACCTTGAATACAACTGCTTATTACAGCGGAAAAGATTATGGTTTCCCAGCCTCTTCCACGGAATGAAAGCATGGTGGGAGAATGAAAGGCCCATAAAACGTCGGGCGTGTGCTGAATAACCGCTTGGTGTTGCGTACAGTTTAAGTTACAGTTGAACACTGGTCAAACTTACCACCAGATGTGTCGTAGAACTTCAATAAAACGTGCAATGATATTCCTGATATGCAAATAAAGAAACCTAGCCAATTCAATGGTGAGATATGATTCGAGTAATAGGTAGTAGCCATTACCAAAGTGAGAATTTCCTAAACAAAAAATTTACGTAGATTTTATTAGATAAGACAATTCAGTTACACACATACGAAGTGTAGCACTTGCCTATAAATTAGCTTTGGTGTTGTCACTAAGAACCAGAAAGGAGCATTTCTACTGCACCACGCAACACAAACTGGCGTAAACGTTTTTTTTCAAGAGCGAAGAAAAAATACGATTTCCAAAATGTAAAGTCAGGAAGAAAAAATACGATTTCCAAAATGCCAAGTCAGCTTTAAATTGCCGAGTTATCACAATCGTTCTCATTGTATATGTCACAAACTAATCTTTAAAACTTATAGCTTAGAAACAAAATGGCTCAGGTTCGAACTTCAGCCAGAACCGCCTTTGGTGACATCGTGACATGTGCTATAGAAAACCTAACGGCAATTAAAGACGTCTTGACAAAAAAAATTGATTTAACGTCATTTTTTCCCACGTTTCGCAGACTCAGACGTGTCGATTTGATGCAATTCTATTTTAAAGCCTTAGCCAAAAACCAAGAGCTAAAATCACAAAAAACGTGTAGAGACGTTTAAGCGTATTACTTTAACCATTTTCAATATTATTCAAACAGAATTTTTTTCATCCGAGATCACGAAATTCTATTTCAACAAGACTATTTATTTATGCGTAAGAGCCCATACTTCGTTTGAAAGTCTTTTTTCAGTCTAGACCACCGCAACCGGTAGACTGCTTGAAAACAGCACCTGCCTGTCACACAAAGCTGGATGTATCCCGCTAAGTGCCTTACTCAAAAGCACAAAAAACACACTTGCCGGATTTTTCTCAATACTGTACCTTTGGTGCTCACAATCAAGCAGGGAAGCTGTGAGTAGCCGTTTTTTTAGTGTCTTTGGCACGACTCGGCAAATCATTGAACCCGGGTCTACTGAATGCGAAGCGCACACCCTAACCACTACACCACCACGCCGGTGAATGTTATTGAAAACGGTTTGAGTAAACCGAAACGTCTGGACAACTTTCAGTAATAAGGGATAATGGTTTTGTAGTTAAGATTTTTGAATTGTTTCTTCTACCTTAAAAATTCCGCTAACTGAGAGAGTGAGTGAGGATGTGTTTGTAAGCAGAAGATATTCCGAAAAGCTTAACATGAATGCAATTAAACCTCCAACAGTGATCATTATGACTGTTACGGCGATGTCAGCACTCGAGTTCCATGCAAACACTGTTTCTGAAGTGAAGAAAGACAAACCTAAAAATTAAAAATATTAAGTGCTAATGCTGACAAGGAGGGCAAAGAAAATGCTAGAGCAAGCTTTGGCTGGTTCAATGAAAAAGCATTCACTAAAAAAGGCTTGCTTGATATGCAACACCAGCACTAAAGAGAAGTGATCTGATCAAAGCAATTAAGTCTTCAGCTCATTAAAGGTTTTTTTTTGAGTATTGACTGAAGTCAAATATTGCTGATGAAGTGAAAGCTTACAACAAATCACCAGCTTCGGCAAGAGACTTTGACCTTGAAGCAGGCAAGCTTTTAAACTCCAAGATTAATAATAACATGAGCTTGGAATTCAAACTATGTTCCTAAACTCAAAACTTTGCACAACAGAACTCATAGTATGAAAACTGCAAGCAAGACTATGCTTGAGTAGACGATCATAGGAAACTAGTTCAGTTCTAAAATCTTTTAACAACACTGTAGCTTCCACGCAGCTCACCTTCATGTGCAAGTGCCAGAGGAAACAAACCAACAAACATGGTTGGTTGTAAGTGGTAGAGAAGATCGACAGGATTGCTTAAACCTGCAACAAAACATGCAAAACCAAATATAAAAAAGTTAATACGCCAAAAGGGTGTACAAGTAGAAAATGCATTAAATAAAGTTTCAGCCTATCATGAATACAGAAGCTGTATAAGTGCAAACGTAATTTTTGATCAATTTTTCTACTGAAACTTTGGATTATTGAATCAGTCTAAAATACGCACAAATTGAGGTAAATATTTTCAACCATCTATCAATACATTTTTTATATCTATGCAGCACTTCCACTCAAAACACTGTGCACAGACCACATCTTAAAACATACCGAGCTCCTTTTTTTGAGTTAAAATTTGACTGAACGTCCATCGGATTCCGCCAATAAACGATGCAGATAATACAAGCAGGAAGCCTTCCACGTTAAATTGCGAAGATTCATAAACAAACAAAAACAAACCACCAGCAATAAGACAGACAACAATGACCAGCGAAAATCTCTACAGAGTAAAAGTAAACACATAGATTGCACATCATAAAATCTAAACTAATTTCAACAGCAAATCGGCGACTGAAACTTCGCTTTCGACTCCTGGCCACACCTTTAAACTGATCGCACCACAAGGTACTATTACTTAACAAACAATGTGGAACAGTTCATGAATTCAATCACACTTTTGACCTCACGTTCTGTTATCAAGTCTTCAGCTTGATTAACTGTGACTGGTAGACTACTCAGCCCCGCCATCTGCTTGCCAAATAGAGATGAAGAATCCCGTTAGGTGCCTTTCTCAAGGATACCACAAGCTAATTTGCCGGCCTTTCTCCACACTATCCTTTTCATACTGAGCCAGATAGCTGTGAATGGTCTTCAGCATGACTCGACAAGGGGATTCAACCCAGGTCTACCGACTGCAGAGCAAATGCTCTAATGACTTCCCCACTGCCCGGCACATCATGAATGAAACAAGTACAAGTCAATATATTGTACATACCGGCTTCTCAAGCTTAAGTGCGAGTGCAAAACCGAGAATAAATATAATGCAAGAAGATTTGACCATAGTGTATCTGAAAGTAGAAATCGCGATTGACAACAATTCTCCAAGTCTCAACTCAATCATACCTTAAAGGACGATTTATGCTTGTGTATTTTACAAATGTATACTTGGCTATGTGCCGATTTCATGTTGTTAAAAGCATGCTTAAACTCATGCTTTCTAGGAGAGCAAGAGATAAAGAGAATACTTGGGTAAACATTGCGATTTCAATGTGCTAGTAAAACTGTTTTTAATAGATCTTGAATTCAAAATTGCATAAATTTAGCAAGACCAAGTGAAATACAATTGAGCAAAAAGTACTACAGTATACATGATGAAAACACGGCTTAGTAAATCATGACAATGATGAAAGATTCTCATGATAGAATATGGGTCAATCACTTATGCTGTTAACTACAAAAATTTCTTCTTAGCTCCAATCTCAGTAACTACTTCTTAACATCGTTGCAAGAGTCAACTTACAAGGAAACAGTGATAAAAACAAAGCTCCAATTGGACAAACCAATATCCAAAGCACTCGCAATACCTGCAAAATAACAGTTGGCAATGAGAAATTTAAGCAAATAAAAATCACTTAAAACAAAACTATCTTGCTATTCCATATCAGTTAACAGTATAACAGAAAAAGTGACCACTGATGAAATATCATTATTGAAACACCTTCAACCGGAATCTCAGGAAATTTAGTCTAACACAACAGCTTTCACAACACAAAATCACAAACTGACCAGTTAAAAATACTTTCTTAATATATGGTCCCCATTCTAACGCAGTAGGTTGATCTTTTCGACAGTTAATGCATATTACACGAACAAGAGACGCAAGAATAAAAACGGTGAGAAAATGAATGCAAGTTGTCATCAATGGAAAATGAAAACCCTGCAAACAAAAACAGATGATATCAGTGGAATTATGTTGATAGTTACTGGACAGAATTAACAGCGGTTTACTTCTTGTGCTGAAAGTGCTAGCAAATGTAATTCTAAAAAACGGTTTGAGCTGCAAATTTAATACTTTCAATCCACTCATTAACAGATGTAGTGACAGTAGATACCACCATTCTATCATTGATTAAGTTTTTTCTTACATCAAATTAGACAATTGCTCTTAATAACGCAAGAATAACATTAACTAACTTTACTGAAAAAGCTACCACAATATCAGCAATTCTTACCAAAACTTTATGACATTTTTGACTCTTTATTATGTGATGCAACTTTTTTCACCTCGCATAACTTTTACCTGTGTAGAACACGAGCAGCAAATATGAAATGAATTTAGATCGGTGACAAAGATTCGAACAAAATAAGTCTAGTCCCAAATTTTGAGAACAACTGAACAGAACTTGAGAACAATTTGTGCTTCTTTTGAGAGCAACAGGAGAACACAAAAATCTCAGGAAACAGGCATTTTGTGAATTCGTTTTAAAAGACGTAGAGATTTTAGAAAGGTTAACATTTGATGTAACGGTTTCAGTGAATAGTTTTTTTTGTTTCTGGCACCACTTGTTCGAGGCAAAATCTGCAGCAGCCATTAACCAAATAACAATTTCCAGAAACTTTATAAAAAATACCACAAAACAGAAAAAAACTCACTTTAAACATCCATTTATTGTAAAAAGTAAGTCCAATTGAAAAAATGTAATAAAATAAAACTAAAAAAAGAGTTTTTATTGCAGCTCGAAAATGCTTTTTGTATAAAGATTTGCTCATTGAATGTTCTTGATGTGAATGCGATTGGCAGCATAATATTTGTGCAAACTTTGAGAACCAGCTAGATTGTTCATGGTCATGATCCATCTTCCAATCACGCAAAAGTGTGATTTACTGCAAACCCAAAACCTAAAAAACAACAAATAGTTATGGTTCTGTTAAAGTTTCAAATGACATTTTTTCCATGAAAACATCTGCAAACGTCATCCACAAACAGCAATGACGTCATCTGCAAACATCACATCACCCAGACACCTGCTCTTGTAACAGAAGTTAGGGTTCAAATTGCTTGCAAACGCATGACCACCAGTATAACTCCAACTCCACTTAGTCACGTGACAATGTGTAGAACTCATCATAGCCCCTTGTTGTATAAATATAACACCTCAAATTGCTAAAAAAAGTTGATTTGAACTGGAAGAGTACTGATAGTTAGCTCTGGAGCTAGCAAATAACAAAAGAGAAAATGTGAATATTTTTCAGCCTAAAACAACTGAAGATCAACAGCGCAGTAGCATCAAGAAGTAATAAAATTGTAAACAGTAGGATCTACTGTTTTGACTGGGCAACAGATTTCCTAAAGAAAATCATTCCTTAATTGGGGAAAAAGTGGTTTCCCAATCAGTTAACGGTTTCCTATCAAAATTAATGAAATTGATTTAACCCCAAACACTGTAAAACCACCTTCTATATAGTCACCATCGTAATCCTTGCCAATATTAATTAAATTGACCACGGCAAAAAAATCCACCTTCATCTAATAAGTAACATTTAGTTGAAACTATCAAAAAAGTGTAAAACTAGTTAGCTGGATTTAAATTCAATTTCATCTGGCTATAAGATGACAATTATATCATGCAAGATGTAAAATTGTGTAGTTTATAAGCTGAGCTAATGTTAAGACATTGCATTAAGTTGATAAATACTAGGCTTAAGATCTATAGCCTAAGTGCCAGCCTTGTTTTGTGTATCTGACACATAGTGTTCTAGTGGCAAGCATGTGAAGCCGTAGCTTGCCCTTTATACTTCAAACCTAAACTGTATAACAAACAACAGGCAAAGATTGCTATTCCTGTTTATAGATGTAGCTATGGGGGCCACAGGAGTCATGACTCCCAAAATTTATTAATTTGATTAAAAAATGAAGAAATTTTGGGCCAAAACAAGAAAAATGATCACATTCAAAAATTTGATCTACAAAAAAGGTGTTCACCTTTGCTTTGAGCCAAAAATAGTTACCTTTGAAAAATTTCGGTCTTATTCCCCTAAAAATTGTTTCTGATTTTGCCACAGTTTCTGTCTCTTTGGCTTAGGGCATGAGGACAAAATGAACAACACTCTATGTACTCTAAATACATCCAGGACACCCTCTCATGCCCACATTTCTTAAATGGCATTGGTGCTGCATGCTTTATCACATTCTAGTCTACACTTCGTTCCTATGTTTTTCACACAAGTCTTGGACTGCTTGGTGTTAATTTCCATTGGCGGGAGTAAAGTCCAAGTGATTGGTCGCAATGCCACAATAATGATTTAGATTTTTCTCAAGTGTTTTAATATCACTTGCAATTTCAAATAAATGAAATAGGCTCTATGGGTGCAGACTTTTTATTTTACCATCAGCTTTGTTTAAACAAAACATCTCAACACTTAATCAAAAGTGTCAAAGTAAAAAGGTGCTTTAGACTCCCTTCAGACCATTCCAACTCATGAAATTATGACAACACAAGATCTGAATCAAAAGCCATTGGTAAATAGTTTGAAAAGGTGATTACCTGAAGTTTTCGACAGCACTAGTTGCAGTTATGTCACCAATCACTCTGTAGTCAAAGATATACATCCCTCAACTAAAACTCCAGTCTCCTCCCCTGCCAGGCGTTAGAGCTAAAATTGCAATCTGAGCTAGAGCAGTTGCTTAACCAAGGCACTATCTAACACATCTGCAGTCCATAGACATCACCAATTGTCATGGTCAAAAAGAAATCTGGTGATTGACATTGGTGCACTGATTTTTTATGTCTCAAATTATCCAATTTTCACCAGTTTCAAGGGACAGATTCAAATACTTCACACAGACAGATGACTTTTTTTTGATTTTCTGGCTCAGATATCCAGTCGAGTAGAACATTGTGCTGGTGACATTGATTTAGCTAATTCCCTCAGCTGTACCCAATGGATCAAATGGATGTAATTGCACTACTACTACCAGTTTCTTCATCAGTAAATTAGAGGAGAGTGCCATTAGTTGCATGAGAACAAGCAAAACTCAGTGGCATGCAAGATCTGAAGAAAAAGACCAACATTTCCCTTTTCTTGATCAAGGTGCCCTTAGCTGAGTGAGGTGCCATGTTGTTATGCAATCACTGTATAGGAAGGCCTTAACTTGTGATACCTGTTTTAACGTGCAGATCAGTTTTCTACCATCTACCACTCCTCGTCTCACCCTGGAAATAAAGATGGCACATAACTCATTAATAGCGTGGTCATATGTTCTAGAATGCACAGAGATATTGTGTTACTGTCAACAATGTTCAAGGGTGAAGAGTTCATGTACAAGCATTGTTCCTTTGGAATGGTCACTCCTTCTCCACCAGAATGTTTCACACATGAGTATGTAGATTGAACAAGCCAATTATAAACAGCAAAGGGTATATCTATACCAAGATTATAGCTGACAAATGATAAACATTTATGCATAGTTGCATACATACATTACTGGATAGAAATAGTTGACTGTCCTTAACATATTCATTGTGATAGGGTAGCTTAATTCACCAGCAAAGTTTGGAAACAAGCGAGTGGCATCTTGAGTTGCTGCAGCCTTCATTCCACTGCTTACCAACCCAAACTCAAGGGCAGGAGAATGACTTGACAGTGTACTGGAAATGATCAAGATGCCACAAGAACCCAAAAGAATAGTGTGATCAACCTCCATTAGTGCCCTTAGTTGTTGGAAAAACCTCAAGGACTTTGATTTCTACACATGAACAGATCTTGTTTTGGGGCAGCCTCCAGGTGATTTTTTTGGTTCCCTACTGGGTGATTTTTTTGACCCATCAGCAATCAACTTTTCAACAGAGTCTTCTTGGCCTTTCTCAAATGATTTGGCAAAGTATACTGTCTCAATTCTTTTCCCTGCCCTGAGAAAATCCAAAAGACATCATAGACCTTCATCATACCACATTGTGTTCACTTAAAGTATTTAACTGTCAATCTTTGCAATCATGTGGGAAATATCAGCATCAAGAGATTGAAGACTACCCCAATGAGCTTGGACATTCTCTTTGCAAATCAAGCTCCTACAACTAGTGGGTCTTACACAAGCACACCTTTACATCCTAACTTGCATCTAGATTCTGAAGACACACTGACGTTTCAGACCCAACGTTGCTATTTTGCAAGTCATTGCATCTTCCCATTTTTATTCTTGTACATTTTCACAAACTGATAGGCTAACCAAATAATTTCAAGGTTGAAGTATTAGACTGCCTTGATTGCATGCACATTCATATAGACTGAGTACATGTAGGCCTATGCTGCCTCCTGTACGTGTTCACCATATCATGCATTTTGTTTTGTTCTTATGTCTGTTAACAAGGGGCGAGGGCAAAATTGTAGTATATTGTTCCAGTATTTCTAGTTCCACAATTGTGCACATTGTTCCCTTAATATTTCAAGTTATTCATCCACTACCTACATATGGTAATTACCTGAGAGACAGAAGCAGTTAAGGAGTTTTTTTATAATATCAGGTTGTTGGTTCTGCTGTTTTTTATAAAAAGAACATCAAAAAAGATCAACTCTGTGTTAATTGAAAAAGCAAGTTGCATCCAGAGCCCGACATTTTTATGCAGTGCTCAGGATGTGACTATGGTAGGTCCAGCACACTGAGAAATTAATAGGGTGAAGGAAGACTAATCCATCAAGACCTAAAATCAACTTTTCAAATGTGAGGTAATTCCCACAGCCCTGCCACCAGTGCTATTAAGCACAAAAAATTTGAGTAGCACTGCACTATATAGCCATTCTTTACATTCTACAGGTACTAAGGCATTAACGATCATGGTTTTTCATGCTATTATCTTTTAAACAATTTAATACTTCTGCAGTCACTTCTCGTATGCAATCAATCAACCAAGTTCATTTTCATTACAAACACAACCAATAAAAAAATTGAAGCACAAAACATAGCTAGTTTAGTGAAACAATAACCTTAGCAGTTGATTAATGTTCAGACCAGCTACACACTTTCAATTCTGTTTGATTCCTCATTAAGAATCAACTCTGATGTCATGTCACATCATGCAAAAAAAACGCCTGATCAAGCAACAATTTCCCAAGAAAAAATTGGTTTCCAAGTCAAAACAAAAATCCCTGCTGAAGTTTGAGTAGCACTGGACTAGGTAGCTATTCTTTTCTACAGATGTTAAGGCAATGGCAATCATGGTCATACTTCACCAGTCAAAAAATTCAATATTTCTGTAGTCCCTTCATGCATGCAATCAACCACATTTACTTATAAACACAAGCAGTCAAAAAATTGGAGCACTTAGCAAGCCTATTGCTAGCTCATTAGCTCAGTGAAACAAGCTTATTGGTTGGTTAATTGGTGTTTAGAACAGTTACACACTTGACCGTTTTTTGATTCTTTATCAAAAATTAACACTGATGTTGCATTACATAAGAAATGCATGATTGAGCAACAGTTTTTCAAAAGGAGTTTGATTTCCAGTCAAAACAGTGGTTCCTACAGGTAAAATACCAGTAACAGTAATACGAGGCAAAAAGTTTGAAGGGCCTCCTCCACACTACACCCAAGAGAATGCAGAAATTTCTAATTTCTAACTACACAGCAAGTGTAATCTGATTACAGTCTTTTCTCAAAAGCTGTTTTTGTAACATTTATATCTAGTACCAGTAGGCCGGTGCAAGGATTCTCAAGCTTTTTGTAATTGTATGCACTTTCATTCCATAAAATATTTTGTGGCCTGCTTTTTCAAGTTCTGTGTACATCGATTTTTGTATTTATGATTCAAATCAAAGGTAAGCACTTTTTTGGAAACAGGCTTTTTTGAAGTCTATATTTTCGAAATATTAATGTAAATATAAGGTAAAGAGCAATTTGTTTTGTCAGATATAAACCTTTTTCGAAACCAATTTTTTTTTGCCCATTATGGAAACTACCATTGTCTCAAATAGTTAAAACTGAAGTTCGTCCACAAACATGTCATTTATCAGTCGAAAACCACTAGTCTGGTACCATATACACCAGGCATAACACAAGATAAAACCTGTGCACATACAGCTCAAAACAATACAAAATACCTTTAGTTGTACTTCACTGCATATACCTAATCTAGTCAACATAAGCTAAGCCTAAAAGGTACTTAGCATATCATACCTATTTCTTCAATCCAGCTCTTTTAACCATTTATGCAAGTTGAATGTTTGAATCATCTCAAAATGGAAATAATACGCATAGTTTTCAAACAAAAAAACTACCAAACATCTAGTTTTGCCACTTACTTCGTTGAGAAATTTCGCTTCGTCACCATTCACAAAAAATCAGTCATCACCACAAACCACTACAACTCAAAACCTTAATGATTAAAAATTAGGATTTAGGATGCAGTGTTGCCAGATTTTCTTCAAGTATCCAGCCAAAAGAAACCTAAAAACTAGCCCAAAATAGCCCAACGCTTGCCTGCTGAAAAATAGCCAAAAATTGGCAAAGTTAGTCTATATAGGACCGTTGGGAGAAGAGTCCAGACCCGGAATCAGCACAGTATTTGGTCTCCCATCGATGGCCATAGACAAGTCAGCCTGTGCTGCAGCATGATTTCCAAAAAACAGGCCAACGCTGCGGTTGCCGAGATCGTTTTGGTAATTTTTCCTTCGGTGAGACGGTGATCTCAAAAAAAAAAAACACTGGTCATCACTTACCAGGCGGTGTCAAATCAACCTAGTTTTGGAAAATATTGCAATGTAGTGACTGTTGAACTCATTTTCGAACTGTTTTTCTGACAATATGCCGGCGACGATGACAATCTTCAAATCACACACAGTTGTCTTGAACTTTTACACTAGTTGTTACTCCAAAAACTAGCGTAAAATAGTGGAACAGGATGGCAAAAAATAGCCCAAAAAACCTCAACCCGCGACTGCTAAATTTTTCCCGCAACGCTTCATCAAAGCTAGCCAAATTCCGCGGGAAACCGCGGAATTAGCAACACTGTTGGAATGGAATACTATTCGTCACGTCAGATTTGGATATTGGAGAAAGGAGCTATAAAAAGTTGATAATTAAAGCTATTGATACCATTTTTCACTCCACTTTATTTCATAGAGGTTTAGAAACAATTTAAGGCACAATCGTCGTAGATCACTGACGTAGTCAAGGCCACTTTTCGAGGAGGCAGCGTAAAGACCATAAGGTGATCTAGTCAACTGTCATATCAATTGTGCAAATCTTGAGATAATGATACAATAATGCATACCAACAAACTCAAACAAAAAGTAAAAACTACTAACGAAAAAGAAAACAAACAAAAAAACTGTGAAAATAAAAGAATACTAGCCGGCTTTGCGGGCGTCACCCGGCATGGGCCCTCCATCAGTGATATCGGGGTTTAGTATTTCGGTTCAGCCGGCTGCGTTGGCTTCACCCATCGAGCTTTTGTGTAGCAATAGCAAAAAGTTAATGAATTTTCTGCCCTTTCACAATTCTTGTACACAAAATGGTGATCATCATATTCTTTTAATCATGACTGGCAATGGTCACAAAGAATCTTGCCACAAATTATTGTGACATACAAATACTTATGAGGGATCATACCAATACTTGTGAGGGAGCAGTGAATGAAACATAATCAAAACCGATTGCAGCGGCAAAATGATGGTTGCTTTCATAATTATAGAAAAGATCTATTTAATGGTAAGCCTATTTTGCGATGTGGGGTTGCCCTTTTCCTATCTATATTAGTGGCATTAAATTCATAATTTGGCTGCACTATTGTTCTTGTTTCCGGCATAGCGACAAAAGCGACTATTGTTCTCTCAATATTTAGTTTTATAGATTGTTGTGGTTATGGTTTCATGTAGATTTTTTCTTAAATTTGGTATTTTATTACAATGCTATAGAGTATAGACATAAATACCTTAACACGCAGCATATTAGCATAAGAAAATACCTTTGCTTTGTAGTATGAGTAATGTCCGGGTTTAGTATTTCGGTTCAACCGGCCAAGCCGGCTTCACCCAATGGGCTCTTGTGTGAGCAATAGCGAAAAGTTAATAAATTTTATGCACTTTTACAATTCTTCCACACGAAATTGTGATCATCATATTTTCTTAATCATAACTGGCAATGCTCACAAAAAATTTTGCCACAAACTATCGTTAATACTTGTGAGGGAACAGGGATTGTACATAATCAAAACTGATTGTAGCGGCAAAATGGTGGTTGCTTTCACAATAAAAAAAAATATTTAATGGTAAGCCTATTTGTCCAATTGGTGCTGTCGCTTTCCTACGTATATTTGTGGTATTAAGCTCCTAATTTGGCTGCGCCATTGGTCTTGTTTCCGGCATAGCGACAAAAGCGGCTATTGTTCTCTCAATATTCAGTTTTACAAATTGTTATGGTTATGATTTTATGTTGATTTTTTCTTGAACTTGGGGTTTTGTTACAATGCTATAGAACAGTGGTCCTCAAAGTTTTTAGACAGAGGGCCACATTCCTGATATTTTAAAGACCCGAGAGACAAAGTTAACTTAAAGTAGGTGGGAATTAATGGTCAGTAACATTGGAGAACGCGCTATGTTGTACAAAAATTAGGTAATCTCCAAAAAAACAAAAAAGGTTATCACCTCTCTCGCTGTCACAAATTATGCTTTTCGTGGTCAAGTTGATCGGATCGAAGTGGCTCTTTCAAGAAAACACTGCACTGTACATTTGTTTTGGAATTGTGAAAATGGCCAATGCAATTGTAAAAGGGGCCAGATTTGGCCCGCGTGCCGTACTTTGGGGACCACTGCTATAGAATATAGACATAAATGGCATAAATACCATAACAGGCAGCATATATAACGGCACCACCCGCAGAGACCCTTCAGTAACGTCGGGATTGAGGTGTCGGTTCAGCCGCCAAGCTGGCTTTACCTATCAGATCCTTGTATGAAGAGTTATCAAAAGTTTCTGTATTTTCTGCACATAAGATGTTCACAACTTTTTGTGCTTCTTTTCCTAATAGAATATTTCATTTCAAAATCCTGGCTATGCCTTAGGTCTATGTGCTCTGTTCATTGCTGACACGAACCCAAGGGAGTCTTGCGTTTCCCGTAGTTTAGAAGTAGGGATTACATTTCAGATATTGAGCTATTCTAAAGCAAAAAGGGCAAAAATGTTATTCTTGTGGTGCGATTTGACATAGTGACGCTGTTTTCTTTTGATTTCCCTTTAAACTTTCTCAAATTTTCGCTGGCTACACATTATGTAGCATGTTCTTTTCTCTCTGCTTGACGTGCCCTGGGGAGTTTAAAGTGTCCTTGCTTTTCCTTAAATGTTTGGTTTCTATGACCTTGCGTTGTATTTTCAGTTTTCAATTTGAAAAAATCGTTTGGGGAAAACACTTCGATTTATTGAACAAATTTGCATATGAGGTTTAATGTGAGGTATTGGTAATAATTGGCAAGGTTTTTTGCTCATTTTCGATGGTTATCAAAGCTCTTTTTAGCCCAGCCGTTAGGTCTACTCAGTAGGCTATTGTGGTAATGGTATATTAAGCTACAAGATGATATCTTTATAGTCTCAACATGAACATGTTGTCTGATCATACAAATTTTCCGAATTCCTCTAGAAAGTTTGCTTATTGAATCTTCTACTTGATTTTTCCACGACAGCAGAAAAACCTGACCATCATTAATAACGATTAAATAGTAGTATTTGACTTAATTAAAGCAATGAATTTTGTATTTCTGATCTTACTATTAAATGAATATTATTTTTGTTAATTTCTTAGTTGAAATCATGTAATCAATTTTACTGTAATTTGTCTTATGTTTGTTTATACTCATCCAATCTTCTTCTTTATTTAGCTCCTGGTATATTTTTGTTGTAAATTATTTAATATTGTTTTATTATCCAAGTTGCTATTATTGCTATTAGCAATACACCGTTGAACATAATAATATAATATATTTAGAAAATTCAAACGTTTTCGGCGCTACATATCGCCCTCATCAGGATCTATACACAAATATCTACAGCATTAAAACTTTCGTTGAACGAAAACACAAAAAACATAAAGTAACTTGAAATAGTTCTGATAAAAAACAGTAAAACTTTATTCTACGGTCTTTGTAATTGTCTGGTCACTGCTAAAAAAGAATCTGATAATAGAAACAATTGCCTGCCAGGAGTTAATCGGATTTAAGGTTTTGTAAATAATTGTTTCAAATGAATGAAAATTACAGTTAACTGATTAAATAAATATCTTTGATTAAAACACGTTTAGTAAAAATGACGCTCCGTTTGCATACAGTTGTTTGTTCAGCACAGGGTTACTTCTTTTGATGACCAAGGCTTCATGGATTTTGGCTTCGTAGGATGTTTGGCATTTTCTAATTATTTCAAATTGCCCCATGTTATTCGGCTGAGTTTTGCACGAACTTCATTTTTTTATATGTTCCTTGATGGCACTTTTACTTGACCTTGAAACATTTAAGTGCTCCCCTGCTCTTATACTCAAATGTCTTGCGGACGTACCGATGTACATGACTTTCACATCACGTGAACAGGTAAACTTATAAACGACATTTGAATTCAAAACCAGAGGAGTTTTGCTTTTCAAAGAGAAATATTCCTGCACTTTTGTTGTTTTGTAGACGATTGTGATTTTAATGTCAAACCGTTTCTTTATTAGTGATTGAATTTGTAGACCGAATTCTTTTGAGATTTTTCCGAGGTAGGAGATGATAAAAGGATTGATAAATTCTTTTTCGGTTTTACTGTCTGTTTTTTCTTTTTGAAATTGGCACAAAATTTGGTTAAAAAAAGGGATTGGATAACCGTTATTGTAAAAAAGATTTTTCAAATAAGCAACTTCTTTTTGGAAGAGATAGTCCGTTGAACAGGTAATTTTTGCTCTATTGAGAAGACACAAATTAAGACCTTTTTTCCAAATTTTGGGACAAAAAGCATTGAAATTTAACAATAATCCGGTGTTAGAAGGTTTTCTCCATGACCAGGTATCAAATTTATCCAAGTTAGTTTTTATGTCCACATCCAAAAATGGAATTGTATTTTTTGCTTGTTCTAAAGTAAACTTAATATTGGGGTGCTGGGTGTTAAGCTTTTCCAGGAATTTGGTGCATGATTGGTCATCATCAAAGATTGCAAAAATGTCATCAATATATCTGAGATACAATTTGGGATATGCTTCCGGGTCATTGCATAAAAGTTGGTTTTCCATATGAGCCATAAAAAAATTTGCAAGTGTTGGTCCTAGTGGAGAGCCCATAGTGACGCCATCAATTTGTTTATATAGTGTGTCTTTATACAAAAACAATCCTTGGGTCGCCAGACGCATCAAATTAACAAAAACATCTTTTTCAAAAGCAGGGGGGCTGGGATTATTTTCTTTGTATATGTAATTACAAATCATATTTATTGTTTCCTCCAGCGGCACGTTGGTGAGTAGGGAAACTACGTCGAAACTGACCATAATTTGGTGAGGAGATGGAGAAAATCCTTTTAGCTTGTCTAACAAGTGAAATGTCGAGTCCAGCATAAATTGATTTGGAATGTAGGGTTTAATAATTTGATCAAGAAATTTGGCTAGGTTATATTCTGGCGTGTCAATCATTGAAACTACTGGTCTTGCAGGATTGCCTTGTTTATGCACTTTTATAGTTCCGTATAGTTTTCCTGGTGCACTTCCAGTTGACACAATTTTGCTGGTTATGCTGTTCTCATATGATTTTAGATACTTGTTAATGTAGTAATTAATTGAATTTTCTTGGGCAATTATTTGATGTACTTTTCCATCTGTGTTAACTTTTATGAATTTTGTGGGGTCGTCAATAATGTGGTCAAGTTTTGAATAGTAATCTTCACTATTTAACACAACAACTCCATTTCCTTTGTCGTATTGACATATTTTAATATTTTCGTTTTGGCGTAGTTTACGGAGAGTAGAGTGGAGGCTTTGGTTTTGATTAGTTGAACAAAGACGATTACTTTCTGTTAAAAACCTTTTCAGATAGAATTTGGTTTGATCTTGAAATTCATCATCAATATGAATATTGGGATTCTTTCGTTTGAGGGAATAAATAAGTTTCTCTACATTGGTCTTCACTTCATCCTGTTTTACTTTCTTTGGTAGAATGTGGTGCTTCAGTCCGCATCTCAACGCATTTGCTTCTTTTAGGCTGAGTTTCTTATCACTGAGATTGGTTATAGCATGTGGAACTCTCGATGTTTGTTTCCTGTATAGGTTTATTAATTTGCGTTGGTGAGTGTTTAGGATAGTTTGTGCATTTTGCTCAAACTTTTTCTTCAGGAGATGAATAAAACAAGACTTTTCTAAGAAGCTTAATTCTTTAAAAATTCCTGTTTTAATAGTTTGGTATTTGTGATCAACTAAGTTCTCTTTTAGCTAAGTTCTCTAAGTTTTTTATCAGAACTATTTCAAGTTACTTTATGTTTTTTGTGTTTTCGTTCAACGAAAGTTTTAATGCTGTAGATATTTGTGTATAGATCCTGATGAGGGCGATATGTAGCGCCGAAAACGTTTGAATTTTCTAAATATATTATATTATTATGTTCAACGGTGTATTGCTAGTAGCAATAATAGCAACTTGGATACTAAAAGTCACCTCTCTACCGAAATTGTATTATTTTATTAGTTATAGATTATGTTATTCACAAATATTGAGCCGGCTGCGCTGGCTTTACATGACTTACATCTCTAAGAGCAAAAACGATAAGTTGGTACAACTAAGGGCATCGCTTGTATGTCCTTAATTCCGATCGTCTTAAGGGTATTTTGAATTAAGACAGATTTTACTTACCAGCTCTCTATCAATTCACAAATTAATTTCGCTTGTTCCTACAGGTATAGGGGCGTAAAAGTCATAATTGAGAGTAAGCGTGGTAATTGTTTTTGTTTCATATTACAAAAATAGGTTTTTTGATGGTAAGCGTAGTTGGTTCACAGTTTTGTGCGAACTCCCTAGAAATGATATTTGTGACGTCAAATTCCTTGACTGCACCATTGTGCCTTGGTCTGAAATGAGGCAGAGAAGTTTATTCCTCAGTGTAGTATTCGGAGGGAATGTGGGAGATGCACCCCTGACACCATCCTTTCTTGGTTTTTATTTCGTGTAGTTTTTTGTTTGTTTTCGTCTTAAAAAAGAATTTTATTTAAAAAATTAAACTTCAAAAAGAAAAATTTCATCTTCAATAGTAATGCGTCGATTTAGACATCTCATCCCAATGAAAAGTTTCTGGATCCGCTATTGCAATATTTCCTGCGTCCAAGCACCCATTTGTTCTTGTAACCCATTTTTAAGACAAAATATTCCTCCATAATTACAGTTGTATATTTGATGACTACGATGTCGCACAGAGGCGTGGAGTTACTTTTTTCTATTGATTTCTCCTCAAACTGTAAATTTTATGTACTATGCTCATAATAGTAGGAATACTGATAAATTGAGACTGTTTACTTATAAACAGCAAACAATTTCAAAAACTTTCATAAGTTCATTTGACTAAGTGCGAGGGAACATAAATTCAAATTTGTGGATGAACGCTGAAGCAATTGATTTGTTTCCAAGAATCTAAGAACTAAGTTATACGGTTATAGTCCAACTACTTACAGCTTTTTGGTAATTGTTGGCGTTGTTAAAACATGTGAAATCTCTGGTTCCACGTATTCTCCTTGTTCTCGACATAAGTATAGCCACGGGAAAGCGAAGTGACCCATAGCCTAGAGTCCAGCATCCACCGTTTGTAGTTCTAACAACAAGCTAGATTAAGGTTAAAGCTTAAGTTGTTAACGTATATCGACCAACTTGTTTTGTTGCAAAAAGAGAATAACCTTTTTCCTAAATCCTACTAGATTTCATTATAAAACCCGGCATTTTGTTCCACGTGGCTGCACGTGATGAAACTGTCTCAAGGGTTAAGAGTACTCAGAGGCGCGACATGACTGTACCGCAAGGATATTCTCATGCGCAGTCCACTTACAGTTCAGATACAAAGCATAGACAGTGCTTGTTGCTAGCTCGCAATTTTCAGGCAATCACCAATTTAGAGGGATCTGCCTCCAGCATCACACTAAGGTAAAATAGAAAAATTGCTCTTGATAATCCCCGATATCCGAAGCTGAGCAGCAGCGCGCTGCTTTTTAAGTAGTAGCAACGATTACGATATTATACTTTAGCCTGCTTTGAAGCGTAGTTTGCGGTAACTTCATCATCAAGTGTGAAAATGCAAAAGCGTCTGTAGGAAAGCAAGCTGTAAGTAGCAGTGAATTTTCAGACTCCTATTGTTTATTTTTTTTCTATTCAAAACGTCATTAAAAATTGCCAGATGGTGACCGCCAGAATGGTGTCAAAAATTTTGCTACCTTTTTAGATTAAAGCAGAGCTTCTGATATCACGACCCGCTATAAAATGGATCAAAGACTTCAAACCCCCCGATAGTGAAACTTGCCATCATTATTTTTTACGTCTAGCTAAGCTGTTAATGTGATTAAGTGTTCTTTTGAAGCGAAAGGGGTCAATAGTTTCAAAAGAAATTAGAGATACAAAGAAAGTAGGGAATATACGTATAACCGGGGATATTTCATTCAAAATTTATTTTAGAATGAGGTCAATTTGCTTTCGAACAGCAAGTACTTTTGGAGAAGGAGACATCAGACAGCAGCTTACGTTGCATAAGCCCAATGTACGTCGGTAGCTTAACTGTGAATATCTGGCTACTTATTATAGCCTAATGTCTTTTGTTGAAATATGCCAATAATGCAATTTAAACGGCTAATCACATAATTAAATATTATTTTTGTGTTGTGGCTTAGAAATAAGTCTATATTTTGTTAGAGAATAATTCCGAGTGTTGGACAAAATTGCATGCTTGTGTTTCAAATAGCTGGATGTTATGTACTATAGTTGATACTGTAGGTGGTTCAAAATACATATGACGCTTTTTTGTCCGATTTTTAACCCCCTCCTCTTTCTTGTGACGCATTGTGACGTTTTTGTAAAACCTCTCTTCCCTCATGTGACATGTTATATGATACGTTTTCCCTCAAGCAAAACAATTACTACGCTTTGTTAGAAAAATAGGTTTATTATATCGTAAACAATTGAAAACCTTAAATTTTTTACTAATAATAGAGAGTATGTCATATAACAGTATCCCTTACCCCCCTCCTCCCACACAATACCAATATGACTATTTGCCTACCTGTCCTCCTGGAGGCGTCATATGATATTTGAAAAACCCCTTGTTCCTTTTGAACCTGTGGAAAGGCAAAAACGTAATTTTTTGTAGTTATATCTTTAAACCAGCTCGCCTTTCATCGTAAAATTATTCTCTTCTAAGATAGCAACTCATCTTTTTGTTTTCATCCATTTTACCACTGTCTACTGTAGTTGGCCTATATTTATTTTGCGCCAAACTAAAATAGTGCAAATTGATTCAAAGGTAACTAGACAATATTTTCAACGGTGTATCAACAACATTTTTGTAAAAATCCCTTTGATAAGACCTGCTAATCGAAAAAAAATAGAGAACCTAGGTTCAAACACTTTCGATAGAACAAAAGTGCGAATTGTAGGCACAAAATCAAATTGTCGCACGAACCCCTTAAAATATTGAAACGATGCACAGATTGAGAACTACTGCTACTAGCTAAGGCAGATTTTTATATTATCTTTTGTCCATATTTATATTTACGTTTGTTCTCTGTTTAATAATGTTATTACAACTACCCGATTTACTGCAACTGGAAAGATTTTGCTGTACGTATTGCAGAGATATTTAACCTGTTTTAAGGTGGCCATGCAGAGTTTTTCACTTAATTCTTTGTCATGCTGTTTCCAGGAACTAATGATGACTATTTAGATAGTTGAAACGTATTTTCCGGTATTAAAAGTTAAAGCTGAATAATCGCTTGTATTTAATTATATAAGAAGCTCTGATTTCGATAACCTTTTTCATGCTGTTGTAGAGTAACTGAACACTTAATGAATCTTACTACGAAAAGCTTGCTGAAACTTTGTTATTAAAGGGAAGTAGTCCCTCACAGTAGCCAAAAAAACTCTTCTAAAAACACAACGTTAAAACGACCTTGTAAAAATATCTTTTTACTTCTAACCTGGGAGACCCGTCCCCAGGTGAGATCACCTTTTTGGTCCCCTGATCTCAATATCCTTTTTTTGCTTTGAAATAGCTCCCAAAAGAAGGAGGTGGTCAGAGACTTCCTTGGTGTCAATTCTGCCCTGATAGATGACTGCTCACTGCTGTCTTAAACGGAATTTTGGACCGAAGTTTATTTTGCAATTTTCTTAGCATGATTTTTATCTTGTTTTTGAAGAACTGAATAGGATCTCGTGGTTTGATTTCGCTCAGAATGTTTGTGTGAAGCTGGTTAGTGTAGTTAGTTACTGTAGCAACCTCCTTTGAGTTATCAGTAGGCATATTAATCAAATTTTTGTGTAGAGATCACCAAAAAATTTTCAGCACTCTCCCAACCACAGAGTAGACGTTTACTGCGAAATTAATGACTTTTAATTCCAAGTCATTTCGTTATCACAAGAATAGTCAGAATCAAACGTAAACAATAACTCCACAAAATGTCTTTAACCTTACGATCCTTGTACTTTACATGCAATGTTGCTGCTCGTTTTTCATGCTGCCAACGAGCATTAATGAAAATTCAGAACTACAGGAGGTCTTCAGATAAATACAAAGAGCGGTGCACTTACTGCAGCGAAAGATGTGAACAATGGCATTTGAACTGGTGTATAATTCACACACATGTGGATATGCAATGTCATGCACACAATAGAACATATCTGTCAACAATTATGTAATATCATATGCGCATGTATATATTCTGTATCCTGTAAACCGGAAATGAAAATTGCTTATGCTTACACGAAACTAGTTAAAGTAATACCCTCTGTCTTCTAACTCAATAAGTTAAAGAAATAGAAGAACGGAAGCGACATCACCATATCAAGCCACATTTTGTTCAAGAATTTTATTTTTCTACGTAGCCACCGCTGTTTTCAATACATTTTTTCCAACAATGAACCAGGGCCAGTAAGCTGCGCTAGTAAAACTCTATTCCAGCTGTGGCAGTCCATTTTTTTACCGCGTCTATGGCAGCATTGATGTCGACAAAATACTGTCCCCGCAATCCTTTTTTAGAGGCCCAAACAGATGAAAATCTGATGGTGCAAGGTCAGGGCTATTTGGTGGATGAGGCAGCACTGTCCAGCCAAACTTAGTCACACGTTCTGTGGTCTTGAGACTCGGGTGTGGCCTTGCATTGCCGCGTTGTAAGAAGAATGTTTTCTTTTTCCTAATCTAGCGCGGCCAATTCTAGCCTTCAGTTTGATCAATACTTCGATGCAAGGTTCAGAGTTGACAGTTCCCCTGTTTAAAAAAAATCCAACAGGATAATGCCCTGTGCATCGCAGAAGACGGTGCACATCACTTTGCCTGCTGAGCGCTGTGTACTAAACTTTTTATTGAAGAATGTGAGTGGTGCCATTCCTTTAACTGTTGTTTAGATTCCGGATAGCAGTAGTGACACTAAGTTTATCACCAGTGACGACTCTATCCAGGAAGGTATTGCCTTTGGCTTTATATCGTTGCAACAATTCCTGACTGACAGTCACCCGGTGGTCTTTTTATTCCGGAGCAAGCATTCGTGGCACCCATCTGACACACCTTTCGCTGTGCCCCAGAGAGGATGTTGACTTTTCCACCGCACCCGCCCTGCTCACTCACAACTCTATGCTCATGTCATGCACTGTTATCCGCCGGTTGGATTTGATGAGCTTATTAGGGCGTGCTTCATTTCTTTATTGGTGGCTGTGCTTGAGCGGCCAGGGCGAGGTTTGCCAATCACATCTCTGTTACCACTTTGAAAGCGACCAACCCATCTTTTAAACGTGCTGACATCGACTATCTCATCGCCGAAAACATTCACCACGCGTTTGTGGATGTCGATTGGCTGTACTTCTTCTGCATTGAAGAACTCAATAACACATCTCTGTTTTTGATGGACATCCTTTATGACAGAAATTGCTTTGTTAGACTATTTTTATGGTCAAAATTTTACTCACAATTTGAAATTATTACTGCGTTATTACCAAAAGTAACAAAGAGATAAAAAGTACAGGTTCACTACTGTACATGAAGATTTAATGACTACAAAAACGCAATACACGACCTGCTCCAACCCCTTGTAGCGGAATTGCAAAAACGGAGGCATTACTTTATGAATCACCCTCGTACAATACGGATTAAGGAAGCTTTTCAACTGTTCAAGACTGCAAAGCACATGAACATATGGTCAACTTTAAAACTATGCTTCCAAATGGGCGAAGTCATTTTGATTATTCCTACTCTTCTTTCTGCAAGCAACAAAATCAACACGTCTTTGCCTGACAGGAGCAATGACCTTACATAAGGCATAGGTTGAAATGCTGGCAGAGGAGAATCAACGAATCGTACTAACAGCAGTGGTCTCTCAATCGTTTGTTTGTTCCTACCGAAGGTCACCGCATCTAACGTCACCTATTTCTCACCAGCTAGGTAGAAACTCGGTAGCTGTTTACCAACAACAAAGCAAAATTTTTAGTTTCGCCAACAACTTTTAACAAAGTAGTTTTACCGAGGGTCTCTGAGTCTTTTGCTGCCTCAAATAACTGCACAAGCTTGCGTATTAATCTGTGAAAAAGTTGTGCTCGCAGTTCCGCTGCAGTCCGGCCTATTTATAGCCCTGGAGTGGCCAACACCGAGAAGCATCAGCTACAAACCACAAATATGAGTTGAAAAGCAAACATTCAGAATAATTGCTTTCCAACTTTCCATTTGTAGCCCTTATTCGACGCAACACAGTGGGAGCCAAATAAAAACTTTATTTTAGGACACGCACCAATGCACATCAAATGTTGAGAAGCTGATCCTGGCCCGACACTAAAGTGTTTGAGGGTCAAAATCAATAACTTAAGAAGAATTTTATTGACGGCCTTGCGCCCTCATTCGAGTTAAAGATCTTTTTTTGAAAGCAAGTTTTGTGTCTTTTTGGGGGGAAGAGATAACAACAGCAGAGTTCCCCGGACCCCTAAATTGAGTGCAGTGCCGGATCCGTAGGTACCCTCTTGTTAACGCTATTGATCAACATTATAAACGCATAAAGACTGGTTTTGAGGGATGGGATCGGGATGGGTAACGAAATTTTCGAATGAGAATTACACTAAGAGCGCATAAGAATTGTTACTGATCTCCATATTTTCCAATTCTTGACCATTACCGTTCATTTTGGTAATAATAATTTCATGTGGTGCAGGGGGCAAACTAGGCGTACTTTTTCGTTTTGTTCAGATTCAGAGCATAATTTTTACACAAAAGCCTTAAAGAACTATTCTCAAGATGCAAAGCCTTACTTATAACTTGTTTTTAATAAAATCATTGTACAAAAGACCGTGCGCAGAACAAACATGTAGGTACAAACCATAATTTAAAAATAAAAACACTTTAAAAAAGTTATAACAAAAGGTTACTAATATGATATCTTCAAAAGAGGACACAATATAACACGAAGAGCATGGTTATTAGTCAAGTGCATTCATACAACACAAATCTCATTTGAAATCAGCTGGATAAGTAGAAATGAGAATAGGTCAGAGTCGAATGCAATGCCAAAACTACTTTTTCATTTTGAAAATGTTTTTTTTGGACGTGACAGCAGAGGCGTACAATTGTGCACGCATCACACACTGCATGTAAACTGACATAACTGCACACTCCCATTGGGTAATGGGGTAAACCTCACTGCCACTCACAGAGTGGGAAGTGCAATCTTTAGGAGGCCCACAATCTCGTAGGCGGCTACCATCAATAAATGACTCGAAATTAAGGGTGTTCGAAACAAGTATTACTGGGACGAAACGAAATTTTACTACGTGTATTGCGAAAAACTGTTCGAAACGAAACCACATTTCGTTACGAAATATTTCGAAATTTTTTCATCATCACTCATGTATGTCATCGTCCTCCTTCGAAAACTGATGTGACGATGGTACATGGCCGCTCGGTATGTTCAATGCGGCTAACGTGTAAAGCATGTTCGTCACACGGGATGAATCCAACATATCACGATTTGGTTTCGAGGGCATAACGAAACGAAACTGCTTGGATTTCGAAACGAAATTCTTCACTGAGCAAGTTTATTCGAAACGAAACCAAAGCAAAATAATTTTGCGTCGAAACGAAATGAAATTCTGAAATATTTGCATTTCAAACACCCCTATTCAAAATCCGATCGAATCGCTTTGCAGCAGAAGGGACTTCTTTTATACAATAGCGAGGAAGGGGCGTCATTTGCTGGCCACTGTGTAAGGGAACTATATACAGGGTGTCCATAAAGTCCGTGTGCACTTCAAAAGATTTATAACTTTATTTGTATTTGCGATAGAAGCAATCTGTAAAAAGTTTTATAAAGTTTCATCTACCTAGTTTTAAGTGCAGTTATAGAATGATTCTTTATCACAAAATTAGTAACAGTGTTTCAACTGATACAGCGTTTCAACAAAATGGAGCTCCTTGCCACTTTGCTCTGCATATTAGACAGTTTATAAATCTACAATTTCCTAATTGATGGATTGAAAGGGGCGGACCATTTTCTTGGCCTCCGCGTTTGCCAGATTTCACTCCATTAAATTTTTTATGAGGACATCTGAAAACAATTGTGTGTGCAACCAAACCTAGTTCATTTGAAGATTTGAAAGTTAAAATAATTAATGTGATTTTAGGCATCACTATAAATCAATTGACAAATCATTTGCGTGATCTGCAAAATCATATTACCCTTTGTATTGCAAATGATGGAGGACGTTTGAAAACTTAAATAAAATTTCATTATGACCTTCAAAAATCTAGATTTTCTTCTTTCTAATTCTTTTTACAGATTATATAGCATATACAAATAAAGTTATAAATTTTTTAAAGTGCACACGGACTTTATGGATACCCTGTATTTACCAACACCTTGTACAGTAGACGCGTGCTAGCGTTCGATTGACGTAGCAATATCTATTTGTTGAGTTCATAACCACAAGTTTCTGAAAAAAGACTTCATCTTTCTTAGAAAGACATGTCAAAGCTTTTAAATAGAAGACAACAATGACTTTAGGCAACAGTGCCAGAATCTATAATTAATTCACTGTTTTGCGCTTGGCCCAAAAACCCTATAAGATGGAGTTCCTTTTATAGCATAGCCTAAAACTTTGAACCAGATTGAGCAAAAACTGCACCCGTTTTAACATTGCATCACTTTATGCAATAAAAAAATGCTGCTTTTGAAGCAGCATCTGCGCAAATGTTTGTTGCACTTTCAGACAAAATGGAACATTTCAAGACGATTTTTTTGATGGCGTGCGTGCCTCTTGAAAGTTTGACAATAAAGCAAAAACATTGACAAGCACGTTTTTTTAGTGGAGATTTGCTTGCAAATAAACTTCAAAACAAGTTGTTGGCTGCGTAGGATCTTTTTTCACACTTTTTCTAGAATGCTTTTCAACAATGGATAGAGCTCTACGAAATTACAGAAAATATATAGTATAGACTCTAATGAAACACTGCTTAACTGAATATATGATATACTTGCAAATCGACATTTATGGCAGAAAAATCACAGCAGTTCATGCGTGGAATTAAGAGCCACATTTCAACCTTGTCACAGGATTGTTGAACCTTTACGAAGAACCTCTCGTAGAGACTAATAAATTGCCAAAAGAGGCATCAGGCTGATCTGCCAGGCAACGTTAGGCCAAAAAAAGAGCTCTTGTTAATCTTCATTTCCAGTTTGGTTTTGAGTTTCTGTATGAAGTGCATATAGCAGTCGGTTAGTAAGTCTGAAAAAAAATGGTTGCAAATGTACACGTCATAGTCATAACACTTGTTTATCATTTGAAACAATAACTGGACAAAATAGGTCGCTTTTTTACCCTACAAAGCAAGGGTTCTTAAAATTTTGAAACGCACCCCACCTGACAATGCCAACAAAATTCCGTGCGCCCCTTAATACGGAAAAAAATTTTTTGAAGATCAAAATTTTTATAGCTGTCATTTTTTTACTTTTGGTTTTCAAAATGACACAAAGATCTTTTTTTGGAGAATGACTAGTACAAAGCATTGATTTTGACAAACTGTTGTGCAACTGGGACTATATCACCGTGACTCTGCTCTCCGCTTATGAAACTTACAAACCTCCCCCCAGTTTAAAAACCCTGGCTCTAAAATGTACATAAACCTATAAAAAAAATTCATGATCAGGGCAAGTTTATGGAGGCAGCAAGACACACATGATCCAGAGTGTGTCATAGGCGCTTATGTCACATCTCTTTGGTAACTCTGTTCACTGTTATTCAATTAATCGTTTTAACTCGTGGATCGGTGGTCTAACACTGGGCGGACGCGAAATTGCAAAACAACTAATATTGAAAGCTGTCAGAGAAAAACAACTTAAAATGCGCTCTGTATTCTGTGACTCTATGCAACCTTAAATATAAGCTAATACAGTCCGAGGGTGGAACCGGAGGTGGGTTGCCTCTCGCTATTTACCCCTTTTGCTCCGAGACTCCTTATTCGGTTTGCTTGCCAGAGCAAATCCTGATTGCGCTATTAAAAGTTGTAGACAGTAGCGTTGAAAGGGGGCTCAAAGAGGCTCTTACTTAATTGGACTGTTGGGATAGAAAATGTTGTACTCCTTCCCAGAAAAAAACAAAAAGCTAAACTCCCGAAAAAGTGTTCAACTCAAAAAAAGTACTTATAAAGCTTTCGAGCAGCAGGTCACCAAAAATTTTTTAGCTCAAATTAGTGCATAAAAAGACCCCTAATTCACCGGTAAAATTTATCACCTTACGCGTCTGGTTCTGACCCTCAAAAACTTTGCTACGCCACTTAACACCCTTGGTTGTAGAAAGCAAAAGACATGTAGTTGTAAACCAAATCATTTCCAAATTAATCATTGTTTATTTTGACCTACCTTCGTTATAACTTTGTGATTATTGAAATAGCAGAAATTTCTACTT
The DNA here is from genome assembly GCA_963675345.1 of Trididemnum clinides. Lineage (NCBI taxonomy): Eukaryota > Metazoa > Chordata > Ascidiacea > Aplousobranchia > Didemnidae > Trididemnum > Trididemnum clinides. The sequence goes on from OY776301.1 coordinate 22,573,563, forward strand.
GTCTTTGCTTGCTATGGATAGCAACGGCTGAATTAGAAATTTCATTTTCGATCAAAAATTTGTTATTACTGCTGTTTTGATTCAAACAAGCTGTTTCTGTCGTCACAATAGGGCTTTGATTGGCATCAGAAAAGGGTTCTTTTTCATAAGCAAGGTTGTTGTACTTGGAATCCAATTGTTCTGAAAAGTCTTCTTGTAACTGAGCCGTGGAAGAGCAAGACGGCTTGGCTACATCACCTTCAAAGGCAGCGTTGGCAGATCCGGCTAAAGGCTTCTTTTTGGTTCCTGAATCTTCCTCTACGAAGGATTTTTTTAATTTCTCCAAATTCGGAATTGTGATAACATACCAAACGAAAAGAAACAAGATCCCAAAGAAAACAGCAACCCCACCAACGTAGCCTATTAGATCCGAAAAACGAAATCCACCAATTATACCAGCAAGCATCAAAGGAATCCCAAGAAACAATAGAATAGCTCCAACAATGGCAAATGGAAGACATTTATTCAGGTCTTTTTTTGTTCTGGCACAACCAAAGGCCATTTTTGAATGTAATAGCCTATTTATTCAATAAGGGCGTATTCACTGTTGGCCTAGGCTACGTAACAACAAAGATAATTACAAATATAAGTTGCAACTCGTTAAGTGGTAGATTATTCTACGCTTGTAAAATTAATGGTCGAAACATTGATTGAAATCGCACCAAAGCGACCAACAAAAAAGAGAGATATAGTTTAGCACTTGTCAATCTTTTTGTGGTAATACACCCCATTTCACTTTCCGAAAAATCTGTACACTACCATCATGTTAAAATTACATGCAAACGTAAAATAAAGTTTCAAATGCGGAGTATTTTTTGCGATGGCTGCTGTTTATTTCGAGGTTAATCTTAAAAAAGGTTTTTCCTGTAAAAAGTGGTATGCCTTTGCACATCCCATAATGCTAGCATGTCCTTGCGAGATTCTGATACACCTTGCGTTGTACTATTCACCCGGTTCATAAGCGCTGATTCACTTCACCGCAAATTGAGCATGGACTCTTTAAATCAGCAGTTACCCCATCCGTCAAACATTGTAATCGATACCAGCCGTAACTTAAACCCAAAAACTTTAAAACCTACCATGACTCTTATCTACCTTCCCTGCAAGTTATTAACTGTTTCATTAAACGCTATCTGTATTACTAGAAAGTTTTAGCTTACTAGAAAATTTAAAGCTGACAGAGTTTCATAGTTTTTCTGTTTATATATTTCCTGTTGAGCTATTACAAAAAAGTTTTAAGTAATTTTTAACGAAAACGTGACAACTGCACAAAAACAAGCATGCGGTTCGGGCTTGATTGTAGGCTGGTAGCATGACATGAACCATAGTAATCAAACTCAGCAAAATGCCAACGCTGTTTCAACTGCGTAGAAGCGGAAGTCATTGCAATCATTCACTAGCTCAACGTTGTAACCAATGCTTCTATAGGTGAGATTCAACTTCAATACTTTGAAAAATACTCTCAGTGCAGAACGCTTGACGAAATTTGATCTTAAACTGCTGTCAGTGTAAACCAATGGGGGCGTGACTAGGTGTGGCAAATGACAATTGATTTGACATAAAACGCTACTCTCTGACTGTAGCTTACATCATAAACTCTTTTTATTGTGTTGATTCACTGCTATGAAAGAAGGAAATGAAGCTCTGCCTGATATCTCAGGGATATCTCAATTAGCCAATGATCTGATGTGTTGCAGACTCGATGGCAGCAAAAATTTACTTTAGGAGGAGTAACTAAGGAGTAGGAGGGTGGGCCCTCTACAAGAAAATTTTAGTCCCTTGTTCAGTACGCATTCCGCTTTCCGTATCAAGCAGAAGCGTGGCCTCTTGCGTCTTTTTCTCTGCGTCTGTAAAAACGCCTCATTATCTTTTTGTCCGCAGTTGGCCAACCATTTCTGCACAAACTTGTCCAGAAAACTTTAAAATGGTTCTGACTTCTGATAACCTGGTCAGTAATAATACAGCCGAACACCTAAAACAATATTTTTTACAGCCGTTTGCACTGCTTTTCACAGAGAAATTTTATAGCTTGTAAATTTTACAGCCATATGTTTACTACGGTTCTACCTCAGCCCAGAGTTACAAACAAAAAAGGCGCAATGGATAAATTCAGCAGTTCTATGAATTATGTACAAGATAGCGTTTGAGAAGCGAAACAAACTTTAACAGCTAATTTTACCCCAAACGCATTTTTGTCTAACAGAATAAATTTTTCATGTACATCGCAATTCAGCATCCTTTACGCTTTTTTTTCGCTAAAATAGCCAACTGTTTCTTAAGCAAAACGCTTAACTTGACACTTCTTGTTGAGACCAAACACATAAATGCCAGTCGCGCTCAAAGCAGTAAGTTTGTAATGCCGCTGGCATTATACTCTAAATATAACCAGTCTGAATTCCAGTCAAAACTAGGTACTAATCACAAAAGCAGCGAGACTAAAATCAGTTATCTTGCCTGCAAAGTTTCATATGGGAGCAGTTTTTTGACAAATGCATTTAATTGTTTATCGTATCCACCAAAACAATTTAATTTTTGCTTCTATTTATATCAATTGAAACCGCTTTTCTGCCAAATTTATTTCGATTTATTGTAGTCAAATTAAAATACTTTTAATTAGAAATTAAAATAATAACAGCAAGCTGTTTCCAAATAAGAACAGCCTTATTTATGGTGTTGTTTTTAATGGAATTTTTTTGGCAAGAAACGCGTGCTTATAAATACTGAAATCAAATAAAAAGCTGATAAGGAAATGGATTTTATTAATAGAAATTCTTCACTATTTCATCAATAAAATATAATTCCTATTTTGGTAGCTCTATCAAGATAATAGATATTTTATTTACGTTCGGGATTGGTTCGTTAGATGTTGCACATAACAAAAGGGATTTCTTTTGCGAGTCTTGTGCAGAACATATCGTTTCTTCTAATCTAGCTGTAAGTCTTTATTTCGGTCGCTTAGAACAGCTAAACAATTTTCTTTTTTATTGGATTATTAGTTTTTTGAATACCCCAAGTCATTCATGTTTATTTTACTTTTTCTTTTTTTATACAGATAGTATGATTGAGGTAAATTGGCCGTGCCCGATCTCATCCTTTATTTTAATCAATTTTTCTCTTTGTAGTCTTTCTATTGGTTGTGTTTCTTCTTTTTGATACCGGTATTACTTATGTTTCAAATCAATTGCAAGCACGAGCGTGTTTATTGAACTTCGGCTAAGTGGTGCAAAGAAAAATAAAAATTAATCGATATTGGTTTTGGGTTCCTACGGTGTCAAGTACACGTCATCTCTACAAACGTAAAGGCGTTTGTGGTCATTATGGCAGTGTTGCGGTCAGCCAAAATGTCCGGAAAGAGTGAGGATGGGGATAAATTTTGATGATGACCTCTTTTATTTCTTTGTTTTTAGAGACTCCACTTGAGGCGATTGATTGCGATGCCGATTTGATGAAAGAGGAGGAACGTTATTTTCAAATAAAATTAGGGTTCTTTAGCGAATATTAGATATGTTGACACAAGCGCTCGCTGAAGCGTTTTTGTTTCTTTTATTTCGCCAAACACACGAACTGCATTCAGCGTATTTTCAACCAAATGAAACAAATAAGAAACGCTTTAGGGTACGCTTTTAGAAAACGCAGGCGTAAACTAACTTTTGCTTAAAGTAGCAAATAATAAGCATCATACCTACGTTCATCTTGAGCGTGAACATCAAGCTCCCATGCCTGTAATTTTGTGATCCCGTGACTGGTGACTCAGTGGCGCTGCTGCGGGAGAAGGGAAATCGATCGGCCTAGGGCCACAATTCTTTAAGGGGCGGACTCCTACAACCGCTTCTTAAAAGACATAAAGGTATTGTTTTAAATCAGTGGCGGCTGAAAGCTATTTTGAGACTGTCACTTTTCAAGTCCACTTCAGATGACAGGGATCAGGGACATCCCTGCTATGAGACCACTTTCAACATGCTTCACATACAACATCTAAAGTCCATGTTCAATATCGACGTATCCATAAGCTGATTTATTGTTCGCAGCTATATGACGTTTGAAGAAATCTTACAACGCATGATTCGAGTTGCAAAATTGCTGATTGTCTTTTTATTCTCAGATCACTCACTACAATAAAGAAAATATTTAAGAAATAAAGCCTAAAGAACAACAGTCAAATGACACTAAATGTTTTTGGAAAAAATAGAAGACAGAAAGCGTGATGACTTCGTATTTATTTAAATGAGGCGAATTCGTTTATTCAATTTTGTTTCTTTGTCGGCGAAACGACATTTTTATGGTACTTGTGCGACAGAAATGCCCGACGGCTGTGGGACACAAATGTGCGACACAAATATTTTCAACATCGGCTCGCGACCTTAGCAAAAAATTGCATCCATATCTGTTAAGTAAAAGCGCAATGGTTTCAAGTACAAGCGCAACCTGAAAAAGCGTGAGGCTAATAATTCAAAAAACCTGCTTTTTCTAACAAAATGATCGTGAATTTCTGTAGTAAATTTCATTTCAGTTTCACTTCAATTCGCTTTGTTTTGCGCTATGAACTATTTCGTCGAAATTGTCTATCTATTATTATTTTATAAATCGTTGTATTAGCGTTGGTCAAGTTTTGAACATCAAAACTTCATCTGTTTTGAAAAGAAAAATAGTGAAGTGATTTCAACTAAAGATAAAGATATTTGTGCTGATGGAGTTACACGGCTGAGCAGAGTTTTTACTATAGCTTACAAACCACAAATAGAAAACTTTTTTTGCAATATATAACACTACGTTGTCTCTTATTCTTCGCAATCGAAAGGTTGTGAGTTCGAATCCATTCTGTTTGGAAACTTCACACTTGTGTGGAGTTAACTATGCATTACGATAATTGAAAGAGATAAGGCCTGCAAACGTTGATCTTCCTATGCACTCTTTACAATTAGTTACATTTTCTGGATGTGGTAATGCCAGTTAGCTTTCCTGCTTGGAGGTAATTGTAGTCTTTTCTTTCCAACAGTTTGTCTTTTCTATTGCACTGTAGGCCTAATTGGGTGTTGGCAATATATTTAGTTGTGTCAAAACTAACTTACAGCAAAGATATGATCCAAGACTTAGGTATTTTTCACGAAAAGTGTACTTCAAGGGATCATTGCATTCAGCCAGCAACAGTAAATATTAATACGTTAAAACAACGATGCAATTAACTCATGTGGAACTTAATGCTGTGATGTTACAGTTGCAGCATTAAAAGCTCGCAAATCAACCTAGAAATAGATCACTACGTGTTGTGTATCTATGACACATGAGGGATTCGCTTTAAAATGCATATTTAACGGTTAGAGTAGTTTTTGCTTACAAACCACAAATAGAAAAAACTTTACTCCCAATATAAAGCCTAAGCTCATCACACTCGTTGTAATCGAAAGGTTGTGAGTTCAATTCTTAGAATTCTTTGATAACCTCGCATTTATGCGAGGTTTATGTGTGAAAATAAATGTCGCAGCACCGATGGGCGTTTTGCCGATCTGAATAATCGTCACCCTGAAAGAGCTTGGGGTGGTCGTTCTTCAGATGACCCATATAGAAACCAACGCGGCTCCATTTACATTACCCCTATTAGATCTCGCCTTTCTACGTAGAACATCGGATGCAAAAGTCTTTGATACTCTATACTGGCTATGTCACAAATTTTTCGTTTGTAAGCTTAATTTTGTGGTTACAAATTTTCTGTACTTAGAATAAAACATTGAAGAATGTTTCCTGTGTTTTTGAAGCAATTGCGTCGTGAAGCAATAGAATGTTGTCTTACTTTTTACGGTCTTCAAACCGTAGTTTAGTTCACTTTCTTTTTATTTTTCCGCCAATTAAATTCACACCAAAAATTCGTTTATAAATACAAAGCACGAAAAAAATTTAATGCAACGAAAACAAAAACCGTTGAAACATGCTACGAAAACAGGCGAGAGAATTGATCCTAAAATCGGTTTCAAATTGTTTTTTTTTTCTTGAATGCAAACCGAACCATAATCTATACAATTTAACTCTGGTAAACCTGAACCGAACCAGAACCACAACTTTTATAAAGCATTGAAGCTAACCCCGAGCTGAACAAAAAAAATTATGCTGAACTTCAATCCGAACCGGAACGTTTTAAATGGTTCGACGCTCAGTATTAAAGGAGTAGGGGTGTTCACAATCAAAGATTTGTGGTGTTCACAGTTTTGTGTGCGCTTTAAAGTAAGACCAGTCGTGTCAGTTGTGCACACTTCAGTATGATAGTGTTTAAATAAAATTGCAAAAGTATCCCAAATTTTCGGTAAATAAGACAGAGTTCTCTATTTTGAAACTCAATGGACAGTAAACACGTCTGAATTTATCCTAACATCCAAAATTTAGGCGACAGTAGATTTTGTAAATTCTTTTGGGACGGAAAAGGTCACATTTTCCGAAGACACTTTCATCGCTAACTTTTTTTAGTAATGAGTAGAGAACTCTTGCGTGTTAAGGACTTTCCAAAAGGTAGAGAAGCTTAAACCATTTAATCGAGTGATGACAATTTTTCTGCGAGAAGTTATTCAAACTTTTGCCAAAAATGACTGCTTTTAGGGTAAATTTCTTAGATGTCACAAAAGTTTGCCAGAAATGAGCGTTCGGAAATGAGCGATGTAAAATTTAGATAAAGAATCAGTTAATTATTAAACGTCATCCCCAAACACGTTTTTTTATCGGTGTGCATTTTCTTTGCTGCTAGCTAAAATAACAATTGCCAGCCATGGGAGCCTAAATGGATAATTTTAATTAGTAAATGGATCGTCTTGCCATTCCTCATTTACTTTTGCTTGATCGTTGATTATCTGTTGTTTAAAAGTCGATATGTTTTAAAATGATTTTTGTCCACAAAGGTTTCAATAAACACTTTCTTCTCACCTTAAATTGTTCTACCGACTGGTCGACAAAAATTACATTAAAAATCCGTCTAATCTAACAATGATATGTTTTGCATCTCATCTCCCCATTCTTCTCACTAAAGGTTAAAGAATTTGTCGGGTAACACAACCGACTGATACAACTTTCTTTACAACTAATCTGAAATTAAAGCCAGTAAGTACAAGTTGCAACTCATAGGCTAATCGAAATGACGTGGTCATGCATTTTCCGGTACCAACTACCGGTTTGCTGCAATTAGGATTTACGTCATGCACTACTCAGCTTACATCTTCCACAAATCAGCTGGGAATGTAATTTGTTTTAGAGCGTGTTAAAGAAAACCGGACAGGGAAGGAATTAAGTTTTTACAAAGTTTGTAAAAGCAAAATCTTTTTTAGAAATTTTTTTAAACACTGAAGGCATACTTACACTTTTTTAACCTGCATCGTGAGCAGTAACCCTAGGAGTTCCTTACAAACCTGACAATCTCCATTAACAATCGCTGCAAACTTAACTGATTCCATTGCATGTCTTAAACCGTGCCACACACTGAAAGCTAGCCCGACCCTGCATAACTTGTTAGATTTCCTTGTTCACCAGACATTGTAGAAATGTTGAGAAAAAGTGTTGTTCTTCCAGTGTAAAGCAGTACATAGAGCAAGCAACAGAAAAAAATTTTTTTGACGTTTTGCTTGGAAGTTATTATTTTCTACATCTTACGGCTGAAGCCTGGTTTATTTACTTGTGCCCCAATGTTATTTATAGATCGGATGGCAATGTTCTACCTCATGCTTATCGTCCTCAAGCTTAGTATTGCGTTCTAGCTATCGCCATTTCGATATTGAAGATAAAAGCTTGACGCAAGTGTTAAATCAAATTACAAGAGCTATATTAGTTCGGCTTTAACCAAGTAAAATACACGATATCTATAAACATAAAATGAATAGGACATATCGAAACAAAAACATATTAACTAAAGATTTTTACTGAAGTACTAGTATGACTAACAAAAGCGAGTTACTCTGAACTGACACGAAACGCAACTGCAACAGAAATGGCAATGATTGGATCCTAGTACTTCAGGCAAGCATTTAGCTTTAAGTGAGGTAACGCGCAGTTATCAAGCAAATACAAATTACGAACAACAAGTAAACCTGACGCGCAGCAAATTTGCATCACTTTTTAAATGTATTATTTTTTAGCTTATATCCACTGCAGCACTGGCATTGTTCTTCACCTTTTTATTTACAGTTATTAGCCGACTCGGCCGGTGTCGTCGGGCAGAGCTGTCACTTAGTTATATCAGGTTAGAATTATCAGTTCAGGCGACACAACCGGATTCACTCACATAACGTTTCTGAGGGCAGTAACGAACCATTTGTATGATTAGGGACATGGTTTATACCCTAATCCCAATCATCGTACCTTGAAGTCAGACTGGTCTTGCGAACTCTTTAGTACTTGGGCTGGCTTCACCCACATAACATTTCTGAGAGCAGTTAACAAAACGTTATAATTGGGGGCATCGCTTTATGCTCCTAATTACGATCATCTTACTTTGAAGCAAGACTGGTCTCACAGGCTCTCTACAACTTCACAAATTCTTTCAGTTTCCTTCTGTACGCAATGAGGCACAAAGCCTATGTTGGAAATGAGCGCCGCAATGGTTTTGTTTCACGATTACAGAAATAAGTTAATCGGTGGTACGCTTTTTGCAAGACTATCGGCAACCTTTCTGATATTGATAGTTGCGACACCAAGCTCCTTGGCTGCACCTATGTAATTTCGTCCCTTAATTGTGCAAAAAGGGCTATACTTCTCCCAAAATGTGTTGCATCCGATTACCTGGTTGGTTTGATAACCAATCTTCACGAAATTTTTCCTTCATGGATGCGATTGTAAGTTTAGTTACTGTGATTTCACATATTGGCGTAGATCTACTGACCTATTTTTTCTACTAATTTTTCTTCAGAGTTAGTTTCTTGAATTATGCTCGTAATACCGACCTCGCTACTTACCGGTTAAGACTGCACTTCTTTACAATTAGCGAATAATTTCACAAACGTTTATGCGTTCATTTGACTAAGTGCATAAATACCTAAATTCGACGTTGTAAAAGGGCGTTGAAGTGATTGGTGTATTCAAAGTGGTCTGACTTCTTAAACTTACTGCATGAAAATCATAAGCGAAGACAGGAAAGTGAAAACCTTGCACCTAATTGGTAACGCAACATACGAGCGAAAAAGGGCATAAAAAGTAACAAGTGGTATTATAAACAAAATCTTTGCGAAAGTCCCCTTTATTATAAAACTTCCCATTGGAGTATTAGAAGCCAGGCTCTGACCCGAAATAGAGAGGAATAATCGAAGATAAGCCATTAGGGTGATCGATGAATGTGGTAAGAGGGCGATCATTGACAATGAGAATAGCAGGTCCGAAGCAAATATCTAAAGTTCTATGAAGTAAGGCAGGCGGTGAGTATTTTGAAGTGTACAATGTAAAATATTTTTGAACAACTTTACAATACTCTCCCAAATGCCTCACTGGCTGGGAGCATAGGGATGAGTGTTAATACAGTCAATGTCAGATCTACCCAAAGCATTATGAAACTCAGTCGAGCTGAGCAAAACAGGTGAGACCACGCAGCGCAAAACGGAAGGCATTATTTGAATACATCACATCAATTTTACCTCTAGAATTAGTAAAGCGTAAAAAAGGTAACATAAAATTATTCAGACCTAAACTGGTAACAACTTCAACGTGGATGTGTCGCACACACGAACACCAAAATAAAAGACCCCATGCCTTGCATTCACTGCGGTTTTGACAGTAGCGAAAAGGCCCGAGGTAGTCTAACTAGAAAAACTTAAATCATTTACTACAAGCAGTCAAACAATAGGGCGATAAGTCAGCCATTAATTTCCTGACAGGTTTCGCTTTACGTAACCCGTTACTGGCACAATCCGCGATATAATGTTTCACGCTCCAAACACCGTGTATAATCCAAAAACCGCTGGCGCGTTTTTATCAACGTATAAGCCGGGCCAGCATTAGCATACGCCAAAAGCGTAAGGCGCGTCAGGGAGTGTCTGCCAAGTAATATTATAGGATGCTTATTTTCTGTAAGAAAATTGGCATTTTCCTATCAACCCTTTTAACACGCAGAAGGCCGTAAATTTATTAACATTTGAAGGAAGTTAACACAGTGTGTTTGTTGAGGATTAGAGGCCTGCGTGTTCATTTTTTCAGAATAGCTTCAAAATCATTGGAAGTACCTAGATTTAAGGGAGAATAGCTACCCCAAAGCACTGCAATTGAACACATCAAATAGCTCTACTAAAAGCCTGATTCAGATAACTAGCATTCCAAACTGGCAAGACAAATTCGACTTTCTTAGCTTTAACGATTTATGAACAACAAATGTACAAAGATAAGCGAATGCTTCTTCAACGCATAAAGGGTGTGAAAACAAGCAATCTGTTTATCTAAAGCAGTGGTTCATAACTGGTGGGCCACAGCATGTAAGTTGGGTGGGCCATAGCTTGGTATGATAATGCATAAGTGGGCCACAGCACGTAAGTCAGTGGGCCACGGACCTCTGTGCAATTTGAAAATAGGTTTGCCTGCCGAATAAGATTGAGAAATACAGGTCCATATGAACAGTGATATGGACCAGTACCTGTGAACTGGAGAGGCCATCCTGAGAATTGGAGGTGCAATGACCTTTTTTTTTGGAGATCAACTTCGCTGCAATGTTATCTTATGCTTATACCAGTGACATTGTAATTACTACATTAAAGCGAGCGGCAAGAATTTGTTGAACTTTGAAGTGGGCCACGGCACGAAAAAGGTTGGGAAACACTGATCTAGAGAGTGTTTACTTTTATCGAAAAGTCTGCTTCACCAGCATTTTGGTTACACAGACCTTCAAAGTACCAACTCCGGCCTTAGGACCCACCTGCTCCTGAAAAAGGAAATTAGAATCTTTTAACCTCAATTGCACTGACTCGGATTTTTACAGCCGTTCTCCTGAGTAGCAACATCAGCGGGGTTAAGCGAGGCGTAACCATAATTCCAAGCATTGAGCGATGCAAAACCCAAAATATTATTAGCACGACGCTATACAAACCGCACAAAGTGCAAATCAACATTGTTAATCCCCCTAGGAACCACTTGCGAGTTGGTCCACAAGTAAACACTGCACTTCAAATGATGCAAAGCCCTCAAAGCCAAAGCATCATCTCGCTACACAACTTCGCAGCTTCCAATCCCTTGCGGGAAATAACCCATGAGCTCTGACAAGTTGAGACTGATGTAGATTTTCCTACCAAAAACCCACTTTCGGGTAAGCTATATATCAGACGATGCAATTATATTTCACATGCAAAGACCAAATTAGATGAGTCACAATATCCATGCAATTCATACAAAACCTTATTCATAGGTATTTTACGTTACCAAAGCAATCACATGGAATCTTAAAGTCAGAGAAAGAGTCCCACAGACGAAAAGCTTTTTTCCAGCTTTCAGAAAAATTCTGTGTTAACTTTTCGTCCCACAAGATACCAAACGATGAGGTATTTTGCAGAATCAGCTTTCCCCCTACAGGAAGGGAGTGTCCACTTCCAAAGGGTCAAGCTGAAAGTCCAGCTGACTCGACATTTCAAGCTGAGTTGAAGCATCTACAAAATTGTGACACAAGTCGCAAGCTCCCAACATGCCTTCCAGCTCTTCAAGCACAGTAGGTAAAGTTTTATCTGACTGTCCAATCAGAATGTCAATCCATTCTCGGTTGGAAACAACCAGTATCACCACACTATCAACGTGCTCGAGCGTTGTAATATCCACTGCATGAGGTAGAGTACCCTTCTCATCAAAATCTTAGACACTAGATAGGCATTGAAATGTGGTACTTTTCCCCAATAGAGAGCGACTTGATCGTAAAGTTAGTTCCAGTCCTGCTAGCAACCTTTTCATCTGCAAATGCCACCAAAGGATCAGAGATTGATTCGACTATGAGTTTCTCTTCCAAGGCACTTGAAATAAGTGTTACCTGCCGCCTACCGTCATGTTGAATATAAACCACTGCGGCAATACCAGTAAGAGAGTTCAAGACTTTAACAGCGCTGGGGAGAAACAAAGTCCTGTTTTCATGAAAAGAATCAACTTTTAGTCAATTTTGTCAATTTGATCCATCTTTTGTTTTCGGGTCTGTGTCTACTTGCTATCCGAAATTCCTGCTCCCCCAAAATTTCCCGCATTAAAACCTTCTTGAAGTGCGTTGGTAAGTTTATGACGGCTATTAGGTCCTCACTACGGCACTTTGATTAACCTTTGCAGTGTCGAACAAAATGATCCGCAGAGGACAATTCAAACAACTTTTGGCATCAACAACACACTATCGCCTGTTCTTAGGTAAGAACGCCATAAATTTTTTGCAATTTATCTGATAGTGCCTACATTTCATATGAAAGGTCTACGTGCTATTCCGACTCCAAGCTCAACACGTAGTCCAAACGTTAGACCAAGCGCTACTGTAAACGATTAACCTGCTCTTGTTCGCAATTGTACCTGTAAGCTACTGACACATTGACAACCAGTCAGTAAGAAGTCAGAAGGCAATTATTATGCAACTTCGCATCCAAGAACCCAGAAACAAGCACCGAGGAACCACAGAAGCGATTCAGCAAAAAGCAGCTAGGAACAAGCCAACAAGCCATATCGGTCGACAAGTCAAGTTAATTTTTTACGTTGTTATGTCCAAACAGCTAGATCAATCCAGTTAAATCCGATTAAAACTACACAAACAATACACAGTGAACTTCCTAAATAACTAGACGACTAAGTTCCCATTGTTTTACATACGAAGATAGGCTATAACCCTAACACTAATCATCCAAGCTCAATATACAATCAAGCGCGGCGCACAAATTAGACAAGCCTTTAGCAAGTCTATTGCTGCTCGGTCATTTGCGACATCTAGCGAAAACAAAAAAATAATTATTGTTGTATGTAACACCATACTAGAACACAAAAAACACAATTTAAGATTCTTACAACCACAGAAATCACTTTTCTGGGCGAAGATTTGGCCATACCGCACCTGTCACTAGGAGTCTAGGACGTGATACAGAAACTTCAGGTTAAGAAGGCTCTTCTCCAATTCAACACTTACCCCATGCACCAGAAAGTTTTTATTAGCTAAAGATTCGCGAGACCTATCCTTATTATCCTGCTTAAACAACGGCTGTGGACAATCAGAAATCATTATGTTGGTTTCTTGCACCACAAAATTATGCAACAATTCAAATCCTGATTGGCTCAAGTTTAAATGCAGTTCGCCTAGAGCAGGGGTGGCCACACTTGCCATACTAAAGAGCCAAAGGATATAAAAGCCATCGTTAAAAGAGCCGCTACGCAATTTTTAGTTTGAATAGACGCATTTTCCATCCAAATAGTGGGTGATGACTTTTTTTTGGAGACCATCATTTTCAGAGCCCAAAATTAGGCATTAGCACCCTTGCAACGGCCACCAAACTTAACGTGTCGCACAGCAGGTTACACATCCCTACACTACATTACTGTACACAAATACAGCGTGAGTCAAAAGAGCCGCTGTCAAGGGCTTAAAGAGCTGCATGCGGTTTGCGAGCCGCGGTTTGGCCACATCTGATCTAGACAGTCCAAATACTGACGCTTTGAAGCATTTGGTAAACGATTAGCAGTGTCAAGAAAGAGTTGACAAGAGGGATTTGCCGTCTCATCATGGGCACACGCAAAGACCTAACGTAAGTTCAAATCTCAACTTCTACCTTCCGATCACGTTTCGTGAAATTCGTCGCTTTTTGATCAGATGGTAATGATTCAAAAATCTTGTTGGTGGTACAAAATTTTAATATAGCTTTGAAAAAAGCTGTTTTAGCTATAAGCTTTTCGTGACGCTCTCATCAGTGGCGGTATCGCGTCAAAAGGGAAGATCTAGAGCAGACCTGGGCAATTATTTTGGCCTGCGGGCCGCATCGCGGTCATGGAAGCTAGCTGAGGGCCGCACTGAGGATTGAAGAGTCGGTCGAGGGCCGCATTGACCAAGTGTAATAGCCATTTCAATTTTATTTTGAACAAAAGCGGGACGCTGAGATGCAGGTCTAGACTTGATTGCTGAGGCAGAAGTTCAGTTGTTGAAAAATAGTGAAAAAAACGGGTGATCTCCAAAAAAAAAAAAAAAAGGGTCATCACTTGCTTGGCTGCAGAATTTGTCCAACTGTTGCCTTGCAAATGACGCAACACGTGCGGCCAACCACATCAAGACCTTTTTTTTTTTTTGGAGATCACCCGTTTTTTTCACTATTTTTCAATAACTGAACTTCTGCCTCAGCAAAAGGTCATCACCCGCTCATAACCAAATTGTTCGAACAGCGAGACGTTCGAAAACCGAGGTTTGACTGTACATGAAAGTTTCTACAAGTGTTGGTGGGCCGCACAAAATGCTCTGGCGGGCCGTAGTTTGCCCAGGTCTGATCTAGAGTGAATGAGTCTTTTATGTGAATAATTTGGATGTTACATAATCAAGACAGGCCAATGATTGCGTTTGTATTGCAAAGCGCGCGAAAGAAAGATTTCGCAAGTGCGAAAGTTAAAGAAGGCGCGGCAGGAAGCCAAATGCTACGATTATCGAAAGAGTTTGAGAGTGTAAACAAACTCTTTCTGTCTGCATAACACCGGGCGTCGGGTCTTGATATAAGTAGCCTCTAAAAGATTGAGATGGAAAGAGCTGCGCGCTGCGGCAAGGATTGAAAACCGCTTATCATCATAGTTTAATGCGCATCGATCATTATCTAAAAGATGCTGACCAATGGCGGAGTCACAATCCGGTTTGGTGTCGGTTCGTTTGCACGATCTGTGTGGTTGAGATCGGCGTGGACGAGTCAATTGCTGTCTTAACCATTGCGGAACATGTTGCTTGATGCGATCCTGTAGTCGTTGAGATGTTCGCCCTACGTACCGACTATCACAGTGGCACTTGTATTCATATATGACAAAGCTTTTCTGAATGGCAGGTAGAACATCCTTGCGGGCCACAGGCAGCATGCGCTTAGACGTAAAGACCAGGCGGGTGCTGACGGAACCATAGCAACTTTCCACGGCGGTTTTGACTTCTTTTTCTGAGTTTTCTACAAACTTACGTCTAACCCATGAATTCACATAAAAGACTCATTCACTCTAGATCTTCCCTTTTGACGCTATACCGCACCGCCACTGATGAGAGCGTCACGAAAAGCTTATGGCTAAAATAGCTTTTTTCAAAGCTATATGGTAATGATTCTAAATGAGAAGCTACTACTCGTGGTCGCAACGCGATTTTAGTTCTAGATGTTTTGGTTGGCGCAGAGACTGAAGAGCCATGCTCCAAACAGGCCAATAATTTTTCTTTAGTTCGAGATTTATCGATTCTGCGCGCAACTTTGCCAACGTCTTAGTCTCTTCCGCTTCTGCCAACAAAAGCAACACACGGGCTTTAGCAATATCTTCAATATTTTTAAGCTCAACTGGTTTACGTTCTACTTTAATGCGACGAGCTACAACTAGATGTTTGTACTTCCAGTAGTTTCACACGAGTTGATACAGACAGACAAAATTGCGGTTTACAGCACAGATTAAAAATTATCATCGACTTACTTTTTTGTATCATAGCCTTTCTTCTCTTTGAAGTAATTATCACGTAATAATCGCTTCAAAAAGATAACTTTTGAATCTTGTTTTTATCAGAAAGATAAAAAAAGTAACTGTGTTATTTACTTTGATTTTTGCTGCTCGTTCTCAGTGTTGTAGTACCACCCTGAGCACTTTTTTCTGATGATGCTTGACATATTTGCCAAGCAAAACGTTAATGGAAGTGCATTTTCATATTTCTTGTTCTATATTCTACCAGCCGGGGTCGCCCGCTGGGCCTCCATCAGTAACGTCGAGGTTAAGGGTTTCGGTTCATTTTGTAACTTTAGAACCGCTTCGGCGGGGGTTCGCGCAAAAATTTAGAGGGCGGTTGATTTTGTCAAAAGCCGATTCGCAGGCCGCACAAAATTCTTTAACAAGTCACATGCGGCCCGCGGGCCGCATATTCGTCACCTCTGCTATGTAGCATAGGCTGCTGCGCTGGCTTCACCGTACAAACACTTGTGAGAGCAGCAACGATAAGTTGTAGAAAGTATAGGCCATAGTTCCTGTACTCGCAATGGTGATCATCTTCGTCTATGAATCAAGACTGGTAGTACTCGAAAAAAATGGATGATATCACTAACTATCATTCGTACTTTTTAAAGCTGTAGGGGGGCGTGAAATATAGTCAAAATTGATGGCAGCATGCAAACGGTGGTCGTTTTGACAATAAATGAAATAAGCCATTTAGTGATAGGCACATCAGACGATTTGGTGGGCCTGCTCTCGTATTTATATTTGTGACATACATTTTTTTGGCTGCGCTGCATGCTTTAATTCGACATAGCATGAAAAGAGGCCATGCCTTTTCCCTAAGTCATATGACCTATACTAATAGAAGACTATTTAGCTATTTTCAAACAAAAACTTTCCTCTAATTCCAATTTTTAAAATTGAATGCTATTATTGTTTAATTTGATCTTTTATTGAACTTGGAATTTTATTTTTTTTACTCTGCCCCAAATTCAGACTTCCTATTTTAATTGAAGATTGGCGTTTCGTATCAATACAAAGAGTCTAGGGATTGCAAAAATCAGCCATGGACTTTACTGGCGCGATGGTGTAGTGGTTAGAGCGTCTGCTTCGTAGTCGGTAGACTAGGGGTTCATTCCCCTTGTCGAGTCATACCAAAAGACTTTAAAAAATGGTATCCACAGCTTCCCTGCTTGGCGCTAGACATTTATGGAAAATTGTGGAGAACAAGCCGACAACTTCGCTTGTGTCCTTGGGCAAGGCACTTAACGGGACGCCTCTGCATTTATGTGGAAGACAGGTGGCCCAGACATCTCGGAAATGGCAACTCCCAAGCGAGTGCGGACGTCCCGTCCAAAATATTGCGATACAATTCGCTTTCTCATGAACGGAGGATAAAATATAAACAATACATACTATTTATGTTTGCTATCAGCATGATTGTGCCGTCTGCTGTTCTCACTACATAATGGCAAGCATTGTAATGTCCTTTAAGATAATGATCTAGCACTGCTTTGTAAAAAGGTTCAAGACAGGAAAGAAGCAGGCTTATTGCGCCTTGATACAGCCTAAGATGTTATAGAATTATTTTTAGCAAAAATTTACGTTTCTTTAAACGCAATTGATTAAAATAACATTATGGGCAGGTGTGCAAAGCCACTACAGGTCTATCAAGTTTATCGCGTGCTGACAACGTCTTATTGACCTTGTTTTCACCATGGGCGTTTTTGAACTAATCAAACATGTATACGTTTAATTCAGCAAGGGCTGGAAAGCATATCACAGTGGTGGGAGGGCGCCAAGATAATTGCTATGTATTTTCAGGATTAAGCCATTAAATATTAGGACCGCTACATACAACCTTTTTGTTAATGTAGAGTATAAATAGACGAATGTGAATGAGCCAACGCCTTCGACTGTCCGCAATGTTGCTTGGTCCCAGCATAAACGCAGCCATGAAAAAGCAAACTAACCCAAATGAAGCACTGATAGTTAAGTTTTTGTAATAGCAGAACCTTCATTGATAATGTCGAGATTACGAATATAAAATCAGCTGGCTGCGCCAGCCTCACTCGATTGCAAAGGAAGTGGCTTCAACATTTTCATGATATGTAACTCGACATTAATATTTTGTTTGCAAAGATTAAACAGGACCATCTTTATTCCCCTCGTCTTTTACTTGGGGGATCACCAAGTGTTTTGATTGGAGTTAACTACATTTTAAATTTTTGGATACCGGTACTTGATTTTCAGATGATTATTTCTAAATATTTTGATGGATATTGCAAAAGACCCATGTCATCGAGAATGAATGGACAAAATGCAGCCTACCGGTACCAAAGTAGTTTGTTTTTGTAGGGATGTTATGACCTGCAGGCACCAAAATTTTGAGTGTTTTTAACCGGTTGGCTACATTTCATAAACGTTTACAAACTTCATTCTTCGATGAATGTTTTTGAAAGCGCAGACAGATAACGAAAAAGAACCATGCCTGTGAGAAAAACTAATCAAAATGCATCAAAGAACTCACTTTGTCTAACAATTGCAGGTCTGTTAGATCAAGTAGGATAATTGTTCAACTGAAAATAGAATATGATGTATGGCAATCAATTGTTGATCAGCCATTGTAAAGTAATCCTTCGCCCTAGCTGATAAAGAGTAACATATTGGTGGAAAGCAAATTTACTAAGCTTTCAAAGGACAGTAATTGTTAGTACCTTGTTACTACTTTCATGCATTAAATTTAATTGATTTTTCTCAGCTGATCACTTTTTCGGACGGGTACAAAGTTAGACTAATGGTGTTAAAATTCAATCTTTTTGGTATAAAAATACCAAAGATACTGTACATAACATACACTCTTGGAATTGCCTTGAAATACCCTTTAATTAGATCAAAAAAGTTTGAAAATTGGTTGAGAAATGAGGTCACAAATCAGTTTTAACTAAACTAATTTTGTTGTAAAAACATTCAGTTTTTCAAAAAATGATATTTTGATCTCTGGCAGCGAGACACTATGTTGATCGTGCCAGACGGCATTATGACATCCTATAGAGAGCTGTAAGCGTGTGAGAGAAAAAGAAGAGGCATGTTTAGAAGGCTTAAAATGCTTGATTAAAGAATTGTTCATTGCATCGTCTAAAAAGCTTAAATTATTGTAGTTGCTTTTGTCGAAATCATCTTAATAACATCTCCCGAACAAGCGTTTAATCGCGTTTCGACGACCAGTAGTTTTTGAGAAAATACACCAAACAAATTGCGCAATCAAGCCTTGATTGTGGCGTCATCTTTGAACCCAAAGGAATGAAATTTTTTGTAAAGTGATAAGTTGGGTGCTAGCTTTCGTTCGAGCACAAAACGGTTTTGCTTTGTCAAAAAACGTAAATTTAAAAAAATTCTTTATGACGTCACCAATACCATTATGACACTCACTCCGGAGATGGTGATCAATTCTGCCAAAATTGATGCTTCTACGTCCAATAGCTTCGGAAGAGTTAAAGTGTTCGTACGTACAGACGGAGTCGCGCTTTATATATTGGAAAATTTTATACCGTAAAAACAACCTCTTCCTTCTGCACCAGTCAACAGCCGCCTCAACGTGGTGGTGCGGTCCCCGACCCCGTTTGGGTTGGGTCGAAATGGCTGTTGGCCTTCGCGAGGGTCCCAGTTACCCCGGGCACTCCCCTTCATTTTTTCGCTATGCTGCCCCCTGAACAACCGCAGAAGGGCAGCACACAGCATCTACAAAATCGGTCGCCTGTTTTCACTTTTTCCTCTCTCCTGCCCTACTCTTGCCCTTCTTCGTCTCCTCATTCTTCTTCTTCTCCTGATGAGCGGTAACGTTCATCCTAACCCCGGCCCCATCTTTCCCTGCTCTGTGTGCGCTGGAAATGTGACCTGGCGGGACAAGTCAGTGCTATGCTGCACCTGCTCCAAATGGGTCCATCTAAGGTGCTCACAACTTTCCCTGTCTAAATTCAGAGCTCTTGGCAGCTCTCACTCTTGGAGCTGCCCCCCTGCCGTAACACTGTGACTCCCTCCTCGGACTCCTCTGACACGTATACCTCCACTGTACAATCTGCCCCTCCCTACTGATGCTGCACTCTCGCCCCACCCTCGTCTCCAAACCTCCTATCCCCCATCTGCCCATTATATATCTCCCTCCCTCTGCCCCCTCACCACCGTCCCTTGCTCCTGGCCATTTTTCTATGCCTCATGCCTCCTCTCCTCCCCCTGACTCTCTCAGGGTTCTTCAATGGAATGCTGGAGGTCTCCGAGCCAGAAGCACTGAACTACTTCATTTTCTCTCGTCCCATCCAATTGATCTTATCTGCATCCAGGAATCCAATCTTAACTCTTCTTCCTCTTTCCGGATTCCAGGATTCTCTGTTCTGCGTTCTGATTGCACCCACTCCCGGTCTGGCATTCTCTCTCTCCTGATACCACGCACGCCAGCGGCGGCGTCATCATTTTCGTCAGACAGGGCCTATCCTTTTCCGAACTTTTTACCTCCTCTCTTTCTTCGCTTGGCCCCTACTCTGATTATGTAGGGGTCAACATCTCTCTTAACGACTCCTCCTCGGTGTCATTTCTTAATGTGTACGCCCCTCCCCTATTCGCTCCTCCCCAACGGATGGCAGAACCGATTCCTTCTCTCCCTCCATTCTTCCCTCCTCCAGAAATCACTTCATTCTGGGGGACTTTAATTGCCATCACCCCCTCTGGGACTCAAGAGGTACTTCCGACCCCCGCGGGGAGGAAGTATTCGACTGGGTCACTTCTTCTGACCTCCTCCCCCTCAGTGACCCTGACACACCCACCCTTCTCCATCGCTCATCTGGCAGTCGCTCCTCTCCTGACATCTCCTTTGCTCCTTCTACTCTTGCTTTTTCTTGCTCCTGGGAGGTGCTACAGAACCTGGGTTCTGACCATCTACCAATTCTTCTATCCATCCCTCTCTCTCCGGTCTATCGCCCCAACGAGCGCCCCCCTTCCTTCAATTCTCAAAGAGCTCGCTGGGATGGCTTTGCCTTTTACTTTGACTCTCACTGTCCCTCAGCAGAGGAATACTCGTCTCTTTCTCTTTCCTCTGCAGCTGCTCTCTTTACCTCTCTGACTTTGAATGCGGCCAAATCCTCCATTCCTTTCGGCTGCATCAAACGCCCTCCTAAAGCCTGGTGGTCTGCTGAGGTGGAAGAAGTGGTTAGTGAAAGACGCAAGGCTTTTGCTGCCGCTCACAGAAGTGATGAAGATCGACAGGCCTACATCTCTGCTTCTCGACGTGCCTCGTCAGTCATCGCCAAGGCCAAGGCTGAGGCATGGCAGACGACTTGCTCTTCTCTTTCACCTAAATCTAACCCTAAATCTGTACATTCTCTTCTTCGCTCTATCGCTGGCTGATCTTCCTCCTCTTCCTCCTCTCCTAACTTTCCTAACTGTTCCTCTCCCAGGGAATCGGCTTCGGTCTATGCCGCTCACCTGAGATCGCACTCTTCCGTTTCTCAGCCAAAGGCCCTGCGTAGCAGAGCCAGAGGCTACCTCACTGAGCTCCGCCGAGCCACGTGCACTGTGGAGTCTCACTCGTCCTTTTGCTCTCCTTTCTCTCACGCTGAATTTCTTGCGGCTGCCTCCAATCTTACCCAATCTACTGCCACTGGCCCAGACAAAGTTGCCTATCCCATGCTAAAGCATCTTCCTCGCTCTGGCATGGATTTTCTTCTCCACATCTTCAATCTCTCCTGGTCTTCACATTTCTTTCCTTCCATCTGGAAGACATCTTCCATTATTCCCATCCACAAGATGGGAAAGCCTATCGACTCTCCTGCTTCCTTCCGGCCTATCTCTCTCACCTCCTGCGTATCAAAGCTGTTTGAACGCATCATTCTGTCCCGTCTTCTCTTTTTTCTGAAGTCTAATTCCATTCTTTCTCCCCGCCAGGCCGGTTTCCGCCCTGGTCGGTCTACACTCGATCAAATTCTGTTCCTTTCTCAGTCCATTTCGGATGGATTTAACAAACCCAGGCCCGGATCTCGGACGATTCTCTCTACTATCGATTTCTCTAAAGCTTTTGACTCTGTCTGGCATCCTGCACTTTTCCACAAACTTATTTCGGCTGGCCACTCCTCCTTGCTTTGCTCGTTGGACTCAATCTTTTCTTTCTGATAGACGCGCTTGTGTGGTTTATCAAAATCACAAAAGCCGTTCCTTTCGAGTCCGTCGAGGTGTTCCACAAGGATCCGTTCTTGGCCTTGTACTTTTCTCTCTCTTCATTAATGATCTTCCGGCCTCTCTGCCTTCTTCCGTCAGGTGCTCTCTTCACGCTGACGATCTGGCCATTTGGTCTTCCTTCCCCTCGGTCCCCACTGCGGTGGAGGCCACACAAGGAGCTCTGTTTCGATTGGAGCGCTGGTCTGAGTACTGGTGTCTTCCTCTCAATCCGAGCGAATGTGAGACCTCCTTCTTCTCAGTGGATCCCCACCAGGCTAACCTCCAGCCCAACCTCCTCCTACTCGGCTCCCGCCTCCGTTTTAATCCTACTCCAACTTTTCTTGAGGTCACCTTCGACCGCACTCTTTCCTTTTCCAAGCATGTATCTTTGCTGAAGGCCAAGTTCTTCCCACGTATCAAGGCCTTACGCTGTATCTCTGCTTCGTCATGGGGCCCCTCTAAGGAGTCCCTCTCTCTTCTGTATAAATCTTTTCTTCGGCCCCTTCTGACTTACGCTTCACCCGATGGTTTCCTTTCCCAAGCCCTACCAATCTTACCAAATTGGAACGCCTCCACCGAGCGGCCAATCGCGCCATCACTGGCTGCCTGTCGTCCTCTCCTATCCCTCTACTACTCACCGAGGCTTCTTTACCTCCCCTACGAGTCACTCTGACTCACTTTACTCTTTTTTCTCATGAGCGGGCTCTTCGTATCCCAACCTCCTTTCCTATTTCAGGTTTGGCCAGACTTGGAGTGAAACCAAGACTCTGCAGATCGTCCTGGAGAGCTTTTGCGTCCACTCACCCGCTCATGCTTCCTTCTACTTGCTCAAGGGAGGCTCTTCTTGCTTGCCCTCCCTGGAATCTTCCTTCCTTCACGGTCGAGTCCAATCTTTCCACTCCATGCTCTCGCTCTGATTCCCTTTTTCTCGCCAAGGTGCGGCTCTCGCCCATCTTGACTCTCTCCCTCTCATGATTTGGTACTCTGGACAGACGGCTCTGTTCCTTTCCCTTTTGGCAAGGGCGGCTCCGGCGTTCTTGCCAACTGCTGTCTCTGTGGCACTGAGGCCACTCTTTCCTTTTCGGCAGGCCCAGTATGCTTAAGTTTTTCCGCTGAAGCCTGTGCCATTCTGCACGCTCTTTGCTGGTCTCGGCAGCACCAACAAGTCTGCCACTTCTCTTCTGTTCTCTAACGATCTGACTCTCGTTCTGTCCTCTCATCTCTAACTCTGTGGCAGATCGGGCAGGAACTGTCTTCTCTCTCCTCCTGTTCTATCAGGCTACAATGGGTCCCCGGACACTCGTTTCTCCCGGGGAATGACGCGGCTGATGAGCTTGCTAGACGAGGAGCGCTACTTGCGCCCTCCGCAATCCCTTGTAGTGTCTCTCCTCTTACCTCTCGTCCATCTCGGACTGGAGGCGTACGGTTTCTTCCAAATTTTTTGACACACAGGCTCCCTCGATTTCCACTGAGGAACTTGTGCTCCCTCGTCATGCCCTCTCTCGTCTTCGCTGCAATGGACACAGCCTTCTGTTAGGTTCTTATCTCTCTAGGATTGGCAGAATCGAGAATCCTTCTTGCAGCGCCTGTGGACACCCGTCCCAGGACATCTCTCAACTCATTCTGCACTGTCCAGCTACGGACTCTTTGCGCCGCTCACTCTTTGGCGACTCTCTGTCTCTCTAC
This sequence comes from Trididemnum clinides, assembly GCA_963675345.1. NCBI lineage: Eukaryota > Metazoa > Chordata > Ascidiacea > Aplousobranchia > Didemnidae > Trididemnum > Trididemnum clinides. Next base: position 22,597,086 of record OY776301.1, read on the forward strand.
GACCTCTGGTCCAGATCCTGGGGAGATGCCCGGCTTCTGGGGCTCCATGGTCTTCCGCCATGCCCCCATTCCTTGGAAGGGTCGGGTGACCAACAACAACACCTCTTCCTGAGAACTGGTTCTCCAGTACCAATAGCGATAAGAGTTTGATTTAAAATAACTAATGATGTTGAGAAGATAGTATTTGTTGCAGTTAGTCAGAATTAGAGCTAGCCACAATGGTCTCGAAAGAGAAGTCAAATTTTGTACTCATACAGAAAGAACTCTACCAATACTCAAAGCTGGAGATGCGACATTAAATTAGGTCCTGGTAGCACTACCATAACTCTCATTCTGCCCAATTGAACTCCTTGTAGGTGCTGATAAGACGGTGGAAACTACAGCAATAAAGTGCCACAATTCACCTCAACGCGTTATAAACAGCACCTCCAGAAATTGTGAAAGTGCAGAATATTGGTCAGAAACAAAAATGCTGTCGCCTCGAATACAGCACAAGAGAAAAATACTTGAAGTTAATTTACAAACCAGAAATTAATATCAGATTGTGAGATTCAAAACCGTCAAACATGCAACCGTGGACGTTCGCTTCCTGCTTCACGATGACCTTGCAAACAATGAACACAGCCACATACAAACGGAATTTTTCAAATATTAAATCCAGCTCGGCGAAACTTCAGTATTATAATAAGTAGCATCAACTTGGTAAAAGATTATTACAATGTATAGTAATGCAAGAGGCTAGCGATGCACTTAGCAAACTGCAGACAGTGACACTGTTTCGACCTATCAGGTCTCTTCAGTGCAGTTGGTGACCAATAAGAAGCTAGAGGCTTTTAATAACGCATAGCTTAGAACGTCACACTTGTGGGACCTAATACTGGGTTTACTGTAGTGGTTGACAGACCATCCACTACAGTGGACCCAGTATTAGGTCCCACAAGTGTGATGGTCTAAGCTATGCGTTATTAAAAGCCTCTAGCTTCTTATTACAATGGTAGTACTAATAACACGGAAATAAAAAGTCGGCTTTTCTTATTGGACAAACGCGACTAGCTCTAGTTCTGACCAGCTGTTACAAGTGTGTTCCAGTTTTATGGCATCACCAATTATTTAAGAGCACACTCTTTTCTAATTTCGCTGTAGCAATAGCTATTGCGGTCAGTCCTTCTGTTCTAGCCAGTACAATATTAATTCTAACGTAGGAGAATAGCCGTAGCCAAGCCCTTTCACCCTCCGTCAGATTCTTAATCATGTCCCTGAGTCTTCTTTCAACTACAAGGACTTCGGTTTTGCCAAATTGAAAAGATTAAAATCGCAACAAAATAGCTTGAAAACTTCAAGTTTAATGGTACAAGTTGCACGAACATATTGTACACATGGCAAGCTGTATAAAAAACAATAACACTTTAAAATATAACATTAAAAATCACAAGTTAGCCAAGCATGAAAGCATTTAAAAAGCACCAATGACAGGAAAGGTTACCTTGTGTCAATTGCTACGTCAAACCACAAGCTTTTGATTCCACGATTCAGCGCGAGAATGAGAAGCACAGTAAACAAAAATTAATTCAATACTCAATGTCAAGGGCATAGCCAGAAAAACAATCATTCTTCTCTTAACGAAACATATATCATCGTAGATTTTTGGTGCCTTTGTGATCATCTCCGGTTATGACCAAAAGCGTCTAAAATTTGGCAAAACCGGTTTTGACCGAATTTCTGGGGACCTCTAAAAACGTAGGTATTTCAAATACGTTTAGTTTTGGCTTGAAAAAACTTGCCCCACCCGAAATTTGAGACCGGCTAGTCCGTTCTAAAATTATTTAATAGCAATTGGATTAGCGTGTTTCCTTGGGGCACGTTCAAAATACAAGCGATTTTTTTACAAAGCAGTTCACTAATGGTCAATTACGATAAAATTCTTAATTCTCATGAGCACATTAATAGTTCATCCACGGCCGGGGCCACAGAGAATAGGGTGGACTGGTCCCACACTTATGCAATTCGTGCAGATCCGATGAGTGTTTTGGGGGAGGATGGGGCCCCAATGCTCCAACCCGCCTAGTTTTTGAAGCACAAAAAATATTTTGAAAAATCACGTGGCTTAAAGTTTTTGCGATCAGTGCAAGACGCATGTGTGATTCGCAATGAAGTACAGTGCCCGTATTACTTTTCGTAAATAAATCATTCGAAATTTCCGCAAGTTCATTGCGTTGTTTCGTCACTAATACGTAATAACAGCAGTTTAGCTACCATGATTTAGGGTAGGGCAGAGCCGGCGATCAATTTTTGCAACTTATCACTCTGCTATTTCGTATAAATTAAGATGTCCGAAAGCAGGCATCTGTCATTTGAGGCGGCGCATAATGGCAATAAAGAGTCAGTGGTTAAATCTGGTTAAGACATATAATAGATTTTCCAATTTATTCTAGATTTAACCGGGCCGGATCTAACCACTGATAAAACTGTTTAAATTTGTCACAGCACTATCTGAATGTCACGCTAAAGTCAATTTCTGATCAATAGGCTCAATTTTGCTAGTTTTGTATATTGATTTTGTTTCCATTTTGGGAGAAAGTTTCCCGCAAGGTGTACGCGATCACACCAAATCAACTCTACTTTACCAAAATTTTTTGAGGGAAAAACCCCTCCAGACCCTAGTCGTTGGCTGTTGCCTTATAGGCTTCGCTGTCAAGTGGTATGTAAAGATTCCGATCAACTTGGCTCTTGACTCGCACACTCAAAGCAACTTTTAGCCACTAAAAATCAATGGATTACATTAGGATATATATCATGTCGTGCCAAGGAAACCCTCTTGCAACAACATTCCTGATAGTGACTTGGGACTACATCCCACAGAGATTTTCTCTGAAGTTATGTCGCCAACTTGTTTTGCCACCCACCTATTTTGAGCTGGCGCCGCTCCTGGATCCATTTAGCAATATTATACATGCACTGTTTACACTCAAGGAAAAAAATAAAATTTAAATTCACGGGGCTGTGTGTGGCAACTTAGTTGAAAAATGAAACAGCAAAATGCACCGAAGACTTAGTGATTTTGAATATTGCGGGAGCTTGTACTCACAAGTCAGGCAAGTCTGACGTCATATTTTCCATCAAAATAAACTCCATGGATAAATACACCTACATTTTTCTATCTACAGTAAAAAATTGTGTTTGAAAGCGTACAAAATTTTGTAGCTTTGTCGATTTTAACATTTTTTGTTGCGTTTGAGACATAAAACGAGAAACCTGAATATGACGTATTTAGCAAAAAACCAAGTTAGTTTTTCAGAATGAAGTTCAGAGTATGTCATTTTCTGCCAGGTACAATTATGTCGTTGGCATATGGTAGCAACAGTAAAAACGACTTTGGTGAGAGATTTGAACCAACGATTTTCACTTGGTTGTTCACAACAGTTTTCTAAACCCAAAACCATGTCGCTCGAAATGGGTGAATCGTTTTTTTGGTATTATCTTTTAAACAAAACCTAAATCGATTAGCGGAGACAGGGGCTAGTTGTTACTTGAGCTTTATAACTCTGTTGAGCAATAAATTATTTAAACTAGCCATTAAGTGGGCTGGTTGGAGACCAAATTCTCATCCATAAGTTCTGTCCGATTTTTACTTTTTTAACATTGAACAAAACATATTGAATATTTTATTATGTGTAATGGAGTTAAATATTATTTTATTTGTAGATGCATTTAAACTGATTAAATTTTATTTTACTGAATAATAAAATTAAAATTTCTTGATTAAAATTCTGCTAACATGGAAGTACCCAGAAATCATTTGAGGCGCTTAATGCTTTATGAGTTCAAAAACGGAAACTCAGCAGCTAAAGCGGCTAGAAACATTCACTCAGTTTATGGAAAGGAATGAGTGAATGAAAGAACTTGCAGAAGATGAAATATCCACTACTGAATTTTGTAAACCGTCTTCTGCAAGTTCTTTCATTCAGGCATTCCTTTCCATAAACTGAGTGAATGTTTCTAGCCGCTTTAGCTGCTGAGTTTCCGATTTTGAACTCATAAAGCATTAAGCGCCTCAAATGATTTTTGGATACTTCCATGTTAGCAGAGTTTTAATCGAGAAATTTTAATTTTATTATTCAGTAAAATAAAATTTAATCAGTTTAAATGCATCTAAACATAAAAATGATATTTAACTTTATTACACATAATAAATTATCAATGTTTCGTTTAATGTAAAAAAAGGAAAAATCGGACAGAACATATGGGATGACTCAATATTTACGCATACTCTACCAATGAGCTGTTGAAGTATTCGAAGTACAAAAGCTTTCGGCTATCTAGCAACTGGCCTCATAAATAAAAAGTATTCTGAAAATACCTTGTATTTTAGAATTACTGAAATCAATATTTTTTGAAATCACGTTGTGTACATTCTGGTGCGAAATTACAAAAAGATAACAAGAGGTCTCACCTCTTCAAAAGTTATGAACGAGGCTGCAAGAAGGGTCATCCTACGAAAAGAATCTTTAAGGAATGTTGCCGCTGAATTTGATGTAAGAATTGAACTTAATTGCATTTCATAAATTTAGTTATTTTACAGAGGCATTGTGGTAAATAATTATGTTAATTTTAGATTAACTTTGTGACTCTTCATAGATATTGCACAAAAAAGAAAGCTGGAGAAAAAGCTCCACTAGATACAAAAAATCAAGATGTGCATTTTCAACAACAAAACTTACGGGTTAATTACACAAAAAAAAGCATCAAAACTTTGTTATGGCTTGACACCAAAGGAAATAAAAAACTAACAAATGAATTGACAACAGCTTATCACCTCCTCTAATTGGGTTGCTGATGATAAAGTTGGACCGGATTGGTCTACATCTTTTTGAAAAGTTGATTGGTGGTACAAAGTTGATTGGTGGTACCTGTGCCACTGCGATAGTCGGTACGTGGGCCGTACTTCCCAAAGATTGCAGCAGAGAATCACGCAGCATGTGCCGAAATCTGTTCGAGGTGTGCACACTTTTCAAGATCGAACCTCATTGGCCCGTTCCTGTAAACCAATCAAATCCCTCAACACCGAAATTTCTTCATCAGCGATTGGACAACATCTCCTACATAACTAATTATGCGCACAAAACTATTCAGATGATAAATTTTCCATACTTGCACATGGCCGAACAGCTTTCCATCTTTTAACTCTTGAAGCTACTTATATCAAAACATCTAAACCAAATTTGTGTAAGCAAAAAGAATTCGTATACAGCTTAAAAATTTCACATTAGTTTCCTCTCTTTTCATTGGTCGACCCATCGACCAATCACTATCGAGTATTCCTCTATATAAGCGAGCAACACTTCTATCTTTTTCATTCTGACGTATTTTTCCTGAAGACGAGTCAGACGAAAAGCTTCGAGAAAATGAATGTATTACTTTCAGCAATCTTTTTGAAAACTGCATCCCAGCTTATCACTTCGCATATCAGAGGCAAAAAGTTTGAGAGCTTGAAGTTTCAACAGGGCTAATGTGGAGAAATTTTTCAAACTTGTCAGCAGTTTTAGATAAATATAAATTTCAAGTTTATGACAATCACAACTGTGATGAGACTGATCTAACTACAGTCCAGAGGCCAAACCAAATTGTAGCAAAACGTAGAAAAAAAAACAAAACGGAGCAATTTCTTAAGCTGCACGAGGTGTTTTCTAATTAGCGTGTTGGGCAGTTACTGCTAATGGATATTGTGTGCAACTCCACTTTGTGTTTCCACGTGTACATTTTCAAAATTATTTTATAAAAAATGGTCCTTCAAGATGCATTGAAACAGCATACCCTTCAGGATGGATGAGAGTTGAGGGTTTTCTGGAATTTATAAAGCATTTTGATAAAGTGGTACAATGCACCAAAGAAAGCCCGGTGTTATTATTGTTGGAGAACCATGATCCTCATACTTCAATTCAGGTAATTGACTACTGCAGAGAAAATGGGGTAGTTCTTCTTTCATATTTACTACAATGTACGCACAAACTTCAGCCCCTAGGCAGAAGTGTATTTAGCCTATTCAAGAAATATTAAAACGCTGCTTGTGATTCTTTTATGAGAGCACACAACGGACAATCAATCACTATGCATGACATTCCAGAAATTATATAGCAAGCTCTTCCAGCAGCAGCATTACCAACTAATATTCAGAGGCTTTTCAGCGACCGGAGAGGGGTTTTAAACTGCAATATCTCTACTGAAGAAGACTTTCTTTCCAGCAACCCAACAAATCGGCTTCACACGAAAACTCCAAGCAATTCTGCAAACCTGCCACAGACCTACATGAACATCTCAAACAATGCAGAGATCCCAGTAAGTCTAACTTAGCTAAGCTCGCAAAACAATGCAGAGACATCAGAAACGATATTAACAAATAAAACTGCGACGATAACAACAAGCAGGGTACGTCCACTGCTGCTGAAAATGGCATCGCAGTAAGATTGGACGCAGCCTGCGCATCTTCGATGGCAAAACTCATGCAGGGCGTTTGAGGTTGAAACAGCAAATTCTTGCATGACTTAACAACCCGAAGAAAATGCTACAGCTACGACACCTGAAATGATTTGGCCATTCCCGAAGTCCGAGCCTACTAAGCCAAGAAAGAATCGAAAGAAGCGTTGCTCGGCAATGTTAAGCAGCGCGCCTGAACAAAAACGCTTCCGAGAAAAAATTTTAAAAGCAAAAAAGCAACCACGAAAATCATTGTCAAAAACTTTCAGTAGAAAAAGTCCAACTTTTCAAAAAAAAACACGACTAACGACAGTTGGAAATGTCTTGTCTGCAGTAACCCTTACAGCAACTCGCTCTCTAGAAAGCAATGAATATATCCAGTGCATTAGATGCAAAGAGTAGGCACATTACGATTGCACAGCTGGGATACAATCATATGTGTGTGATTTTTTGATTGACGTTTTTTTTTGCATTAACTGTTAAGTACATATATGATTTATGTGTTGTTTTTCTTAGTTATTTTCTAAAATTCGTACCATAAACAAGAAATTTTGCTGCAGACAATGTTGTGACAACTTTATATTGTTGAACTGAGTTGTAACAAGTTGCCCCAGGTATTGTAACAAGAGGCCCAGTTAGTGAGGTAAGCTGTAACAGATAGGTGTGTCTTTTAGTTTTCTCTTATTTCAAAAAAAAAAATAACCAAAGTTAAGTGATTTTTGTGAGTGGGCAATTGAAAGTATGGTTTAACAATTTAAGCCTATTTGCACGTTCGACTTGCCATCGTTAGCTAGTTATATCAATTTAGACAATTTTGTAACCACTAGCCCCAGTCTCCCCTAAGTATCACAAATTCTATCCTTTCAATGAACGACGTGAAAAGGAAAATGCAAGGATTTGTCTCAAAAAAGAGAGGTCGGCGTTATTGCGTTTCTACTTGACAACGGCAGCTTCACCACTGAATACTTCTGAGTTCACACAGCAATTCAGTGGATGCAAATATATGATTGAATTTCACAAAACAAATTCCACAATAGGCATGCAACTTCATAAATGTAGTTCAGTAGTTGGTACAAGAAGAAACCTAAGTCAAACAAAGAAGAAGATCCATACGCCAGACACCCCCAAATTGATCCTTTTAAGTTAATAATCCAAATACTCGTATATGCTTATAACTAACGCAAGGCAAAAGAATTCAATAAACAACATAGCATCACTGGCGTAACAAAGCATTAAAACTAGCTCTGATGCATTTATCAGTGACGATATCGCTTCAATTGAAAGTAAGCAATAATAAGAACATGTACTCTTAACAGTGTCTTCAAAGAGATATAAAGAGAAAGCCATCCACTGCTTTTTGTTTTACTTAAACAGATAAAACTAGCACGGCTACACCCTCCATGATCCAGCAGTTCTTAACTAGTGGGCTATGGCTTGTTGTGTGTTGCTTATTTCAACACACAATACGAAATCTAGTTAAAATCGAACTTTTTTTGCTTTCACGTGCGTTCACTTTTCACGGCGTAAGGGTAAAGTGCATCAATTGGTGGTGATGGCTTTTCTGGGACCCCTCAAAGTCAGTTATGACGTGCGGTGCTGACATTTGAAAGTTTGTGACCGTAGAGCGCGTTGGTTACAAAGTACATACTTTCGCACAGCAAAACCCAATGCTGCCTGACCAAAGACTGGTTTCCATTAGTCGTAACCTGTCGGCGCAGCGTAAATATTTTTTGTTCGTCTATTTGAAGTTATTATCAGGGCAAAATCGCTCCGCGCATAAAACTGAATGAAAAAACAAAAATTTTTGCGCTATCTACGCATAATGGAAATCAGTCTAATAATCGGGCTTTAAGCCTAAAAAGATTCAAAAATTGCCCTTGCCTGTTAGGCAATGATAAACACAACAATATCTGCGATCAGTGAGGGAAAATGTGTAAAAAAACCTTTCAGCTATCTGACAAACTAAGATACGTTAAAACATTATTGAAAATCTTGCCAAACAAGTTCGCACCATTTGCAATTGCGGTGAATGGTGTGAAATTAAGCACTTTTAAAGAAGCTGCTAACAGCACTGAGAAAGCATAGCACTTAATGTTAGTAAAGGCACCCATCCAATTACACTTTCTACAAACGTATACTGGTGTTTATTTGTTGTATTTATCCTTTTTCTTTCGTGCGCTGGAGATACGGCATAAAAAAATCCAAGTTCTCAACGCTAACCCAATCCAAAATTATGCAAGGAAAGAGAGCAATCATTTTGAACCAGTCAGGAGTATTAATCGCAGATCGGTAGCCCCAACACCACTGCAGGCTACCATTAATGGGCGCCCATAAAGCGGTCAACACATGATAGGTGAGCAGCCATTCTACTCTAACCCGGGTAAGGTTTGTATCAAGTCTATTTTGTTGAAAATCCAGCCACCACAGGTCCTTGTTAGGCAAAAGAAAAAAGAAAAATACACCAGCTAAGTTTGCAGAGAGTAAAAATGAGAGCACGCCTTTGTTAGAATAAGCTGCCTTAACCACAGTGGGGTGTGAGCACTGATCAGTGGAATAATAAATAAAAACACAGGCCTTATTAAAACAACCAAGCTAACGAATAGAATAGGCTGCATTACCAACAGACAGCAACAAATAAATTAACAGTGAAACTTTGACTACCAGTTATTTGTATCGGCTTTGTAACTTGATAAAAGCCATGACTGGTTTTAAGAAGCTCAAGTTCTGAATTGCAAAGAAAAATTTGCAACACACCGTGTGCTTGAAAGGGAACGAAGCTATTTTCTACTGACACACAGCAAATAGACACGAAGAAAGCTCAAGCGTTGTATAGTAATTGTTGTAACACAAAGAGCTTACAGAAAGGGTTGTGCAGATGATTGTGTCGTGGTTTGCACCTGACCGGGAGCCCTGCGGCTCTGAACAGCAAGTACGCGTTGGGCATGCGCAGACAAAGCATCACGGCTACTCAGAGGACGGTTTGAATGGGGTAACAGCCGCTGGGTGTCGCTCCTACTACCTCTCCTGGAAGATGGCACTTCAGAGCTTGGAGATACTTGATACGGTTTTGCACCTCCTAGCTTTCGCCGCGGATCTGAGGGGTTGTTTTTGGAGCGGGAGGATTTGACCTTTGGCCTCCTGGCGAACTGCTCGATAGGCACGTGAGTAGGTGCGGGATTGCCGGAACGCCGTTCTGCTCGAGCACTTCGAGCGTCCACATTAGCAACGTACCCTTGGGAAACAGGAGCCGGACCACTGCTGATCGCATAACCTTGACCGCTGACCAACTGACGAACCAGGTCATTTGACTCTGTGGTTTGTGGTGGGTCCATAGAAGAATGTGTAGCATTGGAAGCAGGTTGAGAACGAGGAGAATTGTTACTCCGCCGAACAGGTTCACCGACTCCCAATTCCACGCATTCAAAATAACTCTAAAAAGGAAGGACGTCAGAAACATATTTTCAACAAAAACAAAGTAAGGCTAGTTTTTCAACTACAAAAAATATTTCTCTTTTGCTATTATGCCAAAAACAATGTTGAAAAAAACATATATAAAAGCTAATCTAAATAAAACTGCAATCGGAAAAAGATTTCTGAATAAAAGAACACGCTAGGTAGATACAAGAAGGCATTAATGTAAACGATTGATGACCACAAAAAAGCTGACTTGAAAAATAGCACAAATAAGTGACCGTTGTTCGAATCACCCAGAAATACCCGAGCTTAGTCTCTCGGACTATGACGTTCTAAAATGACGGTTAACAAGAGCCCTCCAACATAGAAGCACAAAAGCATCGATCTCAACTGAATAAACATCACAACAAAAAGAAATAAATGCTAGGTTTTTTCCGAATACCCACAAGAAATTTTATATTGTGATGAATTATGTAAAGTCATATGACCTGTCATGTGATGAAAACAAAAACATCAAAGAGACACCGCATATAAGGTTAAACAAGATACCAGCAGATGCCAAGTGCTTACCGGTGGGGGGGCATCATCAACTGGAATAGCTTGGCGTTGGGCAGGTGGGTTGGGCCTCGCAGTCCTTTGACGCTGCCTGGTGCTCCTTGATGGTGCAGATGTTGGCTGCTGTTCTCTTGAGCGTCTCCTATTGTGATCAGAAACAACCGCACCACTATCTTGGGGACGACTGCCGGACTGCTGTGAACGTTGAGGTCGCACAAGATGAGTGCGAACATGCTTCCTTGCACCGCGAGGAATTATGACTGTTAAAAACACCAGTTACATATATTATCCCTCACACAGGGTAGACCTTTGCAAATGCACAGAACAGTACAATCTAACCGGCTTTGGAGTAACCAGCATCACTGGCACAATGCCTTTTTGCCGCAAGCAGTGCACATCAAGCAAGGAAAGATTCTGTCTAAGTAATTCTTAAGAACACAACGGGCATTGAAGTCAGAACCATTGCAAGTAGACGCATTATCGAGCTGTGCCAAAACTACAGGCTGTTGTTTTAAATTGTGTGAGCTATGTAAACAACTTAGACTGGCATTGAGCTTACTGAGCTCGCATAGATACAGTGGCTATTGATAAAAAGAAAACGGTAGAAGATTGCGAAATAGCCTCCTTTGTGTCAGCAGCCGATACGTGGCCGGCGCAAGTCAAAATTTGCGTTGTCCCACCCGAGATAAACCTTGAAACAGCTAAAACACGGTTGGACGATTTCATTAACTTCCGATTTCGCTGTGAAGGGGCAAGGCAAAAATTTAACAGCCAGTTTGATTTAATGCAGAAAACGAGTTGATCACGTTGATTCTGCCCTTGCTTGAAATAGTACATTTATGGTCTCCACCATGCCACAAACTCCAGAACAGGTGAAACAATAGAAACACTTTACAGGCTCGTGGAGATGGACGGATTAAGATGATTGGAATCGTACGCTTTAAAACATAGGCGTTCAAACAGGACCTTCTCAGCAGATGCCCTATGCAACAGTGATATGAAAAATAAACAGCACATTGCATTCTTGTATTATTTTTTGATCACCGAGGACGACTTAGCAAACTGATTGCGAACGGAAAAACAACACAATGACTGTTTGAAACGCGCTCTGACATATGACACTACAGAATTACAACGATCTCAAAAGACAGTGGATCAAAAACAAGGAAAGCCTACCATCGGTGTGGTCGTATCCTTTAGCGGTCACTTTCCATTGAAGAATCGTTCCTGTAACTGAAAATATATAAAAGAATAAACGACTTAAAAAAAGACGTTTGGCCAAGAGTCTAGTTTTGTACCATTTATGCACAGCGAAACCAACAATATTTCCGTTGCAAATGACTTGAGTACTGTAGATAGTGAGATCTATCAACGCTTCCTAATTGCTATTTACCATAAGGTCGACTAAATTTCCGAAAAGAACAAATTTTAACGCTAAAAGCTTGTTACTCAGCATTGAGAAAATGACAAAGCATATACCAAGCTCTTCTGTCATTGACTTACACTGTTTACCTTAAGGGCGTGAATATGATCTTCAAATAACGTAACTTAAAAATATAAAACGTAAACTTTAACGATTACTTTTTACGTTTTTAAACCACTTTTTTATTTCGTTCTGTCAATCTAAATGGTACACTACACAACAAGGAAAATTTTTTACACTGAAAAGTAGTTCATACTTGATAAAAAAGGCCAAATTGCAAGAACTATCCAACTATACCAACATAAAGTAATTGGGCTAGCAGCCATCAAAGCATCCCATGCATATCTAAAAAAAATATAATGGCTTAGTTCTACATTTCTTAAACTATGGATCGCGATCCAAACGTAGGAGACGAAGACCTCATAGATAGTTCATCAGCATATGCATGAAAGCAGGGGACACCTACACAAGCAAAAAACTAGGATCTCCCAAAAAAGGTCTGCAACTTAGTTTCGTGACCCAAACGTGCAAAAGAATGTCTTTCCACACGTTTAACTCCGAAAATAAAACGTCATCCTTTCCTATATACTTTAAACGAAAGGAATCTATTCTTTCGTATCTCATCTTTCAGTACATACTTCATATTGGTCACAGCCATTGCTGAAAACTGTATTTTTAAACGATTTTGAGTTGCAGAAAGATAACGCTCTGACAAGCTGGTTGAGTCCACCAAACACAACATATGAAGACAACTATATGAGATTGCCGTTGTAAAATGTTTCAATTTATAAGTACTTGCCGCCAAATCATTGTAAAATGTAACTGCAAAGGGTGCATAAACACATAAAAGCTGTGCTTGAATTAAATACCCTTAATTGAAAGATCATAGCCAAATTGTGTTAAGCTACTGTACACACAATAACAATGATTGCCACTCTCCTTTTTTGAAACAGTGGTCCAATGTGAACCAAAATCTAAACTTCACACTGCAAGATCAATCAAGCAGGAAGAAACATGATGAATGAATTTAGGAGGAAGTGGCAGCCACTTCGAACCGGTCACAAGATACATACTGGCAGCCCAGTACCACAGGGCAAACTGCCGATCTGCTAATGCTGGATTACCCAACGGTAATCACTTGAGGCATGGTGAGTGAGAAGTACCACTGTTAAAGCCCTAGCCCCAGTGAGCTATTGATACCAAAAACCTGCACATTAGGGTGCACCACTTTCTTCTTTTTTAGAATTTGGATCTGTTCCAACATTTTTTAGTGTTTATCACCAATAAAAATAAGCCATAAAAAATTTTCGGTGTCAGGGGGTCCCCAACTTCCATTTCCTGGCTACCCCAAAAAATTGTCGAGTCCTAATTGCTATAACTTAGTAACCGTTTGAGCTAAACATGAATTGTTGGGTGTCAAATTCATTGTAATATATGCATTTATTTCAAAAATAAGGTCAAAAGTACATTTTATTTGAAAATTGTAATTTTTGCAAGTGGAAGCCGACATGCGAAATTTAGAGCAAAACCAGATATTACGAACCGTACTGAAAAGCTTCATAAGAATCCTCTCACTAGGTGATACAATGTCACAGTTTTGGGTTTAAAGTTTTCCTTTTGTTTTTCTACTCTTTTTCCACCACTTGCACAACACTCTAAAGTTGTCACTTTTTTGCAAATGGAAATAGTTTATCTATAACACTTTATCAAAGAAACCTGTAGTCGAAGTAATTACCAGGTACAATGTTTCCCTTGCAACAGTTTATGATTTGTGTGAGTTCTATTTTTGAGTCCACATGTGCTGGGGAGGAAGATATTACTCCATAAGAGCTACTTTCTAGATTCAGTTTATCATCTGCTCTCTGTGATAAACTGAATCTAGACAGTGGGATGACGCATATGCATATTGATATGCCCTCTGTGACAGATAAAAGAGGAAAGTAAATGACGAAACATTTCGTCTAATCAAGGACGATTGAACACCACCCCAAATATAAAACATACATTGGGCTTCAAAAGTCTAGGTTGATTTGAAATACAAGTACAATATGCTAGAAGTTATGCCTGTTTTGATCTCTGCAACATAACCAAACTTCTTGGTATACCTTCGTTTGTTCCACAAAGCGGTGTGGCTGTAGGCAGATTTTACTATTGATTTGTTGGAAGATTGGAACTGTTTTGCTGATGGCGCTACTAACATGATGCTTAACACAACATCAACAAACACTAGCCTTTGGACTGGGGGCTGTGTCAAGCTACAAAGCAGATTAATTAGGCCATTGCACTGGTGTGCTTACAGGAAACACATAGGCGAACTGATTGCTGAAAAGGTGTTTGATGCTCTCACAATAGAGAAGTCACAGACCCCTACAGCAAAATTTTTAAGAATTTGCAGTACTTCTTTTGGCAATTACAGAACAACTTTTTTTCTTTTTCTCCATATTTTAACATTTCTTGCAACATCTCTGAGAATACCTTACTGCTTTTAAATTCACTAAACAAATGTCAAACCTTATAGTCATACTTCTTAGCTATAGAGATGCTTTCAAACCACCATGAGAAGACTACAAGGAACTACTGGAGTTGGTTTTGTTCAGTCTCAGTGCGACAATACAACACACAAAGAGCAACGTTTACGCCCTAAGGAAGCCAAGAGCTATTCATAGGCCCAAAAAAGTATTTAATTCTCTGTCCGGTTTACTATGTTTCTTCTCTATAAGTATATTCCTTGGTAGTTTAAGTGCACTTCTCCAGCTCTTGCACTTATCTGGATTTGCAAATGATCAAAACTTTGTTTAGCTTTAAGCAAGTTGATCCAGTTGCAGCAGATAGTTCACTTACTAAACTGAAAGTACATTGGTGGCATTTACCTGAAGAAATGATTCTCCTGTCACTGCTTGATGATAAAGTACCCTAGATGAAAGGGAAGGCATTGATCGCTATGCTTCATTGCCATGTCCTAGAATTACAGAACCCAGTCAAAAGAAAAGGATATGGCAAACCAATTTTTCCTCCATATCAAAACCTACAGTTCCTCAACCCAGCCTAGTCTGTCCAGGCTCTTGGTATTTTTTCAAGTTTTGGGGAGGTGCACTTCACATTTTCAAAGAGTGCAAGCCGGTCGAATGATGATGAAAATTACAAAAGTGTGATAGCAAAGGCTCAAAATATTGTTGTAACAAATGACTGTGCAGAAAAAGGTGTAAAACTGGGAACTGATTTTCTTCAATGTGCTAAAAAAAAATCTTGAAAAATGTTGTGAAAGGAGTGGAAAAATAGCAACACAACAAGAAACTTACGAAAACAAAAACTGTGACATTATACTACCAAGCGAGCGGATTTTTTGAAATTTTGCTTGTAGTTTTGGTGATATTTGGTTTTGCTTTAACTTTTTCTTTTTGGCTCTTGGGAGAAAATTAAAATGCTTTTATAAGCTGTACTTTTGACCATGTTTTTGAAATATATGCATACACTGCAATGAATTGGAAACCTAACAATCCATCTGTAGCTCAAACTGCTGCTAAGTTACAGCATTTAGAACTTGACAATTTTTCAGGGTTGTCAGGTGGGGAAGCCGAGGATCCCAATACTGAAATATTTCGTGGCTTATTTTTGTAGGGATAGCCACAGAAAATTAATGAGACAGGTCCAAATGCAAAAGGGGAGGTGATGCACTCTACTGCACGTCTAATAGCCAAAACGTCAGGCTATACAGTTTAGATCCTTTTCCTCCTAGTCAAAAATGTATTTGTATCGCGGTACATACCTCATCAGAAGAAAATGTTCTAAAAAGTAATCTACACATGCTGTAATAAGAATACTTCCATACACAGCAGTGCTGATTATGACAAATCGTTTTTGAAACTTTAACGTGAGCAACGAACATAAAATTCCAGTGCAAAATAAAATGGCGCCAGGTATCCACGGTGTTGATGGATGATAGAATGACTGTAAGGCTATAATACCTGCAAATGATTTTCAAATAAAAGTATTGGCAATAGAAAACTGATTAACTATCACGACCTGATGGTTAAGTAGTGTAATTACTGGACACTGGTTAGCACAAAACGTCCAAGACCTATGCTACTCCAGTAAAGTTTAACACGCTTTGAAAAATCTAATCACTGCTACAAGAAATATTGTTTTGTAGGTAAAACCATGAATGGTATGAAAAAAGCTCCAATCTCTAGTAAAACCAGAAAACAACTTTCGCACATCCACTGAAAAAACAGAGCTATGAAGTTAGCAATTCATTTTTTTAATTATCAAGTAATAAAGAAATAAGCGTTTAGTTTAATAGACCTACTTTCTAGCAAAAAATGCATACATTATTGTTCC
Source organism: Trididemnum clinides (assembly GCA_963675345.1). Classification (NCBI taxonomy): domain Eukaryota; kingdom Metazoa; phylum Chordata; class Ascidiacea; order Aplousobranchia; family Didemnidae; genus Trididemnum; species Trididemnum clinides. The sequence continues at coordinate 22,613,287 of OY776301.1, forward strand.
CTATTTATTCCTGGATATTACCAACCGGTTCCCATCCCAAGCGTGACTTTCACAGAGAATACATTTTTATAAGATTTTGAACAATCTGGATCTATGAATGCAAGCATTGCAGGTAGTGGCAAGATCAAGCACACTAGAATCACAAAAATTTTTCCTATGGACAGAAATGCACAAACCTGCACTGTAGTACTGGCAACTCTAAAGCACGTCTGTACACAAGTTGTACAAAATAAGCTGAATAAATTTTTTGCAACCACAAAAATCCAAATTATAAGCTAAGCCCACTTTTCCCACAATTTACAAAAAGCTACCCAAGGACGTCAAGATGATTTCGAGAGCAATCATCGGAAGTTAGGCCTACACAAGAACACATTTAATTACTAAAGAAAAACTTAAGACCTGCGCATAACTTATTTACCAGCAAATGCCAACAAAATTCCTAAATAGAATCCTTGTAGAAATAAACCAACATAACGCACCAACATGGTAATGAAGCCACTGAGCACTCCAATGCCAATGGAAATACCTGCACAATAACATAGGCTAGCTAAATTTATTGTAATTTTTTAAGTCTCCATCAGATGTTGGCGATAAGCCAAGTATCCAGTAACAAAAGATAAATAGCCTATGGAAAAAATAACATATCTATCTATGCAAAAGGTACTTGGAATACTTTTTTTATTTGGAGAGTATTCATTAACATGACACATAGCCTGAAATGTTATTATTTTTCTATTTTTACTTTGTTTAGTTTATTCATTTTTCGACAGGGATTTTTAAAAAAAGTCTTTGCTTTTGTTTACTGATTATCATCTAGTACTATGAGCCAACCAGCAGGAAATGCACTCTTTTTAACTACAATTAGCAATAAAATTGAATGATAGCATTACTTATTTCCCACTACTTTCACTCTAAGTCTCTAACTCTACTTGTTACTGAGTATTTCAAGGATAATATAAATGGCTGTATTCAAAAGAAATTACCAAAGTAAAATTTGATTTTACACCACTGTAAAAACAAAAATAAGATCAAAACCAGATCACAGAAGTAAGGTAAAACAAACTCTACAGTGGAATGGGAGATATAGCAGTGTGTCAGAAATCTGAACAACTTTTCATCATAAGTTTTATCACTCCATATTTTTATGGAACATTGCATTAACTTGCTCCCGTTTTTGTCATAGAATGCTGTCTCAGTATTCTCTGTTACTGTCAAGGGTAATACAGTTTTTAACATATTCAGTATATATTTCTTTGTGTTAGCAAAACGTTTTTCAGACCACTTGATAATTTAGTGTTGCATTGCACTAGACCTGAAAGTAAGCTCATCACCTGCAGCAACTTCCATTGAAACTGTTTCTTGAAATATTCTTTCTTCACGACACAATGAATACACTGTTGTTCCACCAAAGATGAGACCACTTAGAAACATCACAGCTTTAAAGCATCTATAACCTGAAAAATACTTTTAGTTCAATCCCGATGCTTTAAGAAGATCAAGTACATCGAAAACTGACCATTGTATGCAACAGCTTTTATTCAAAAGCCTCCTTTTTACTTTGAATTATCAGTTGGGGTTTGAAGAAAACAGACTTTAAAAAACTAAGTTAAGCCATTAGCAGTACTAACTTCAACTCTAACCCTAATATAATATCAAAGTATTGCAAGCACCTTAACAGTGGAGCAAGAATGAGTTGTACATTGCTTAGTGATAATAGTCAATCTACTTAGGGGTAGGCCAAACTGGTTGTTCTAAGTGCATACCCATGATGAACGGTTAGAGTTAGTTCAGATCATGAGCATGTACTACTTAAAACAGCCAAGCTAATTGCCCATAAAATATAGCAAAATCAATATAGCACTGAACCAAACACCAACTCACCAAAGTATGTGTACACAATTCCAAACAAAGCCAAAGTGGAACAAATGCTTGCAATAACAACATTATAATCCGTAAAAACAACATTATTGCACGTTGATGAATTTGTAAATAAATTGTCACTAACGTTACTCATACTGCATATTAAACTGTTACGCAATCAATACTTTACAAGGAATTTATATTACTATGTGTATGTCAGAAATCTAATCTGTATTAAAATTAATGTTTCACATGACAACATATCCAACTCAACAGGTACAAGGTGATTTGAAAGATTAGAAGACTGTGTAGTGACTTACAGTCTTTGAGTCAGGTGATCAGCACAAGTCATAGTTTGAATTAAAGAATAAGGTCGAAAATAGACAATGATCCCATGCAATAATTTAGATGCAACATTTTGAGCACTCAACCAGAATTTCCAAGGCAAATTGATGCTAAGTTTATTTCACTATGCTGCAACAACAGTTCTGTTTGTGGTATTTTAAAAAGAATGGCATACATTAAATTTACCATCTAACAACTGGCTAAGATACTAAAATCTCGATGAATAAGACAGTGAGTAAAAATTATGTGATCATAATTTGCAGCTTGAAAAAATGATTTAAAACCAATATTTTTGCCTGTCATTGCTTTTGCATCATCTGTGCATACTCCACAGTAATTTTTCTATTCTAAACCTTCAGTTTTTAAAAATTTGTCAACTTTGTAATATGTGTCTTTGCCTCTAGAATGGTCTTTAAAAGAAAAACAAAATAACAATTCCTACTCCATGTTCCCTTTACAAATGTACTTGACATATACTAACAACTGAGCTAATTTAGTAGTATCAATTGTTTGGTTCAACTGAATTGAAAATTTTGGGTTTTCTTTAATTAGTTGCGCTAATTGATCCCTGTTAATTTCTGAAATTCTATTTGCAACAGTGTCATTTGACAGAGAAATTTTTCAAATATCATTGCTGTATCTAGTTCCACATAGTACTTCTACCATTTTAGTGGCAGCAGGTAATACAAGATCTTCTCCAATGGTCATTGGCTTTTTATCTTTAGCAATACAGTATGAAACTTCATATGATGCAAATAAATATTTTTCATTGACAGTCATAAATTTTTCAAAAAAATTATTTTCTTTATTTGAAAATATTAACAGTCTTTCCAAATATTTTTTTCGTTTATTGACACACGAGATATGCTTTGATTCAAGATGTCTTTTTAATTTTGATGGATTCACACTCTCTGTAGCTAATAATTCATTGCAGATCAAACAAAGAGGTTTTTCATAACCATTACAATTTTTAAATGTAAAGCCAAATTGAAGAAAAGACTCATCACATTTTCTTTTTTGCACATTAGATGCCTGTTTGTATAAGCTAAGCCCTGCTTGAGGAGACTTTGTTGCATTGTCATCTGCATCATGACCCTTCTTACTTAAGTTCAGTCATTTATCCATGGCCAAAAGAAATTTTAGTTAAAAAAGACCAATATATGAATAAAAATAACATGTTGCATACAATAATTAATTAAATACCAAATCAATAAAAACTATATTATTCTTGCGATGTCCACTCTCTTGATGTGATGGAACAAGGACAACTGATTGCACTGGCACAAATGTCTAATTCATAACCATGAGTTAGCTTCAGTGTACACTGCCTTTCTTTTGACCAAAAGTCACATGTTTAGTAATAATTTACGTACATAAACTTTAATTTTACCAAATAAATATCCTTTCTTATCAATTTTTTCACAAAACTTAAGCAGGACATACCATAACCACTCCGTCCTGCAAGACAGCAACTGGACAACAGCAATTCTGTTCTGCAAGCCATTAAAATCTTGCCACCCCAAGATTTTGCTAAGCAATTCCATTTGGGGTGGTGATCCATTGTTTAAAAAGCCCTGCCCTAGAGCAGGGGCTTTCACACTGAGGTATGTGAGAAAGAGTTTGGGGATGTGTCAATAACTGAATAAATTTCTTGAATAGGTACTTCAAAGATATTTAACAAAAAAAGGTATTCAACATAAAAAAAATCAAATAAGCAAAACAATTACTTGCATAAACTATATCTTCACATAGAAAAAAGTCTTCAAGTTGAAAAAGGTCAATAACATTCTTCTAAGGGTTCACCACACATCTTGGTTTGATAAAATCATACCACCTGTACCAGTATGTAGCTAAAATAAGTTTGAGAATCTCTACTATAGCCTACAGGGACTGCTAAATGCAATGTTCACTTAAATAGCAGCATATTTAGCAACAAGCAACTAAAATACCAGGATACTTAAAAGTGACTTAGTCAGATGGGTTTAATCATTTAACGTAAATTTAACTAACTTTCTTTATCTGATATTTAGGCATATGAGCTAACTGCAATCAGTTGAATAAAATACCACTTCCACGACCGGTTTCGTTCCTATTAGAATTGCAGTTAGCCTATATGCCTTAATATCAATTAATTAAAAGTAATATCTTAAACAGGCTAACACCAGCTCCTATAATTCGTATTATTTCTTTATCTGATTACTTTCAATGCAAAAGTCTTGGAACACTACTAAAAGGCAAAAGTCAAAAAAGTGGAAAAAGGAAAAATTAACCAAATGTGGGAATGCTAGATATGCTGGTTACAATCTTTTTTTCTAACCTGAATTAAATCTATTTCCTATTTTTGCAACTTAGAATAGCGAAGCTATTTTAATCTTTTTTGTTTTTTTTGGGTTTTTTTTATTATTTTCTCTTTTCCAACGTAAACCCTTGTCGGGGGTAACTTTGTTCCAATTTTGACTGATTTTGCATTCTAGTTCTTTTTTTTTATTTGCTGTATGTAACATAACCTTTTTATTTGCTGAATGTAACATTCTATGTGCGTGCTTTTTAAAATATATTTTGTCTGGCTTTTTCTAGGGAGCATAGTAACCGCTGGCTGGGTGCAACTTTCCTCACTGTGTTTCAATGCTAAAGTGAACAAAATAGCTCTGTTACAAAGGGAAACTTTGGTCTCTTTTAATTTCAAGAAATGAAGGACCTTGAAAACATAAAAATTGGAGAGGCCTGTGAAAGTAAGGATTTTAGCAAAAAGGGTGATGGTGAAAGGTTGAATTTCCCAACTAGAATGCAATGCATTGAGATAAATGATAGCTCAATTAATGACCACAAGACATTTTGCTGTCTCCTGGTCGAACACAACTTGCATGTTTGTGTTTAACTTTGTTTGTGCTTGATTTGAGTACGTTTGACAAATAAACTGATGGATTGAATAAATGCTGGGTTTTATTTTAGCTAAAAAGCTGGGGCAATGCAGGTAAAAAGCGTTACTTGCATTAGTAAAAGTGACTCCCTGAAGCCGTCGACGTCTATATTCTAACAACCGTGCTATCGCAGTTCAAAATAAGTTCCAACACAATGCTGTTGACCTAAGATATTCTAGAAACCGCTTATTGTGCAGTTTGCGAACCTAAAAAACCTTGTAGGAAATGTGTTCCTTCGAGCAATAACGTGCTGACTGAATCCCAATTGCTGGGAACTATGGCAGTCACAAGGAAGAAAGCACTACAGCAATATTTTATTCCATCAATTCGCGCAAGCTGTGGCAGATAATCAAAAATCACGTCCTTCTGCCACGACGATCAACAACGAACGAGAAACATGACAGACAACCAGAACACGTCCGTCCGCCACGGCGATCGACGAAGAAAGAGAGCACAATATCTCCGACCACATGGTCGGTAACAAAATGTGCACGCGACACCAGGAATTAGGTCGCTGCACACGTCTATGTAAACAGGACACTGCACACGTCACATTAACAAAAAATAACAACGGATAAACAACCTAATGGCGGGAAAGGCAAGCCGATCACCGAGCTACCAAGAGAAGGTAAAAATAAACATAATCTAACCCTAATGAAAAAGAAAAATAAATGTGTGTGATTTTAGACGCATACAATAATAATAAACAATACGCGTTGCAATATCACGGCTAGGTTGCCGGAAAGCCATGCAGGCTAGATTCCTGGCGTGAGGTTACATCGCCAGGCGTGCGAACTATAGGAGCACGATGTACTTTAAACGGAGATAGCCGAGCGGCTACAAACCTGACGGTAGATACTTCGTCAGTTAACATTAGTTCATCAGCAAAATCATAGGGTAAAACAGCAAAGGTGCGCAAGCTGGGCGTCAAACTGGGGACGCACGAAGTTGCAAATTAGCAAACACAGCTCTTACAGTAAACAACTAGAATCACACACATCAGTGGGAGCAAGGTGCTAAGCCAGTGAAAGCAAACTAATAAAAAAATGTAAAAAAAGACAAAAAGATGTTTGGCATGGCAGCTCGATGAAGTGCGAGGTGCGACACGCTACAACCTGTCTAACCTTGCCTAATAACTACAAAATAAACAAAATGCTGTAATTGTCAACGAAAATTTTAATCAACTGCAAGATTAAAAAAATTTTAGTTAAAAAACAAACCACAGCGCAAATATGCAACTGCTGAATTTAATTTTAACATACTGAACATTAAAATGAGGATCCCTCAATATCAAAAGTGTAGTGAGCTTTTTTGCCTCGTAATAAACATCTAAACATACAAGATGATACATTTTATCACAGTGATTACCTATAATCCAACAGCCGGCTCAACGTAGTGGTGCGGCCTGATCCCATTGGGTGGGGTGGAAATGGCTGTTAGCCTTCCCAAGGTCCGAGTTACCCTGAGCACTACCCTCATGCAAACCATTTTTTTCGCCGTGCTGGCCTCTGAACGATCGCAGTAGAGCAGTACGCAGCCTGAAATCGGTCGACTGTTTTCTCTCTTCTTGTCCTACCTTTTTCTTACCCGCCTTCTCTTCCCCATGAGCGGCAACGTTTATCCTAACCATGGCCTAAATTTTTTCCCGCTCAGTGAGCACCGGGAATGTGACCTGAAGGAGTAGATCAGTGCAAGAGCTTAGGCAGAAATTCGTTGGGGGGTCATAAAAATGCTTTTTTACAAAATTTCACGGGATAGTCGCAGTGAAGACCTTTCTTTTGGAGATCATAATTTTCAGAGCTTTATTAGGGGGCTTACTTGCTACCGGTTCCAGCACAATAACTGAAAATGATATTTTACATTATTCTGATGGCGACACGCGCATAGAAGCTACTCTCTCTGTGCCCCACTACGTCAGTGCAATGCTGCACCTGCTCCAAATGAATCCATTTAAGGTACTCTCTTTTTCCAGGTTCAATGCTCTAGACCAGGGGTGGGCAAACTACGGCCCGCGGGCCGCATGCGGCCCTCGAGAGCATTCTGTGCGGCCCGCGAACACTTTTTGAAACTTTGCCATTTGGAAATAAATACGACAAGGGGATTGACAAGGCGCAAAAGCGACGGTGTCCTTAAAAAAAAGGTAATCGCCTCTACCTTAGATGGAAAATGCGTCAGAGTCTACAATTGCCCCCAATCAGACATTTACCGTCTACAAAAAGGTGAAGACCTTTTTTTTTTTTTTTTTTTTAGAGACACCACCGATTTTGCGCGCTGAGATACCACACTGCCAGTAGATTTCGCAAAATTGTGAGCTAATGCCATTTCTTCTATAGCATGCAGCTGTACGAGACAACAAGCCCTGGCCCTCAACCACCCTCGAAATGGTCAATGCGGCCCTCTGGCTAATTGCCCACCCCTGCTCTAGACAGATCACTTCTGCAGCTATCCTCTTGGCTGTGTCCCTGCTTCTTATGAAGATCCCACATCTATCAACATTATGTCTTCCTCCTCGGGTTCCTCCAGCTTGTATACTTCTACTCTTCCACCAGGTCCATCTGGCCGTTTTTTAGCAATGAAGCGCTCTCGCCCCACCCTCGTCTTCAACTCTCCTACCTTCCTTCCGCCCATTTCGTTTCTTTTCGCTTTTCACTCTCCCCACCCCTGTTTCTGGCTGTTTTCCCATATCTTCTGCTTCCTCTTCCTTCCCTGACTCACTCAGGGTTCATTAGTGAAACGCCAAAAGTTTTGGAGCCAGGTAGCTAGCTACTACCCTTTATTTCGTCACATGTTGTTTGCTGCGACTTTTTCCCACGGGATTAAACTGATTTAAAAGTAATGCTGATTATGTATCATTAACTTGTACAATTGATGCCCTTCCTGTTTGTTTTCCATACGCGCTTCTCTGGTCCAATTTCTGCTCATACGTGTGTCACAATTTTAGTGCTGGCATAGAGTTGTGATCATAGTCAACCTCTGAAGGTCATTTTACATGACAAAATGCTTCACCGCATACTTTTGTAAATATATTTGTATATACGTTACTACTTTTTTGGTTTGTCATTACTTTGTGCTGGGCAAACCAACCTTTTGAAATCATAGAAGGCAAAATTGCTAAAACAGTTAACTGTATTAGTGTATCCTAAATTGACAATTTTCGCATTAACTTTTGTTTTAATTGTGTCATTGTGTTTTCTTTCTGCTAAGCCCAATCATTATTGTACAGATGTGTAGGTTGTCATCCCGCACCCATCGTTTGATCTTCAGTACCTTCTTCGGAGGGCGTTGGAGATCAAACTTTTGCAAAGGGGGAAGTATGTAGAGATTCTCTCTATCACTTAATAGATATTTTTTAATATCAAGTGGCAACACTGACCACCTCAGAAAATGATAGAGACCACTGTAGACGGAAACGAAGAACAGTTGTGCGTTGGCATTTTTCAGCAAAGTTAATCGTCATCTAAAAGCAATAATTTTGATAATTAATAACCGAACCTCAATTACGAAGAAATTCTAAGAGAGTTACTAGACTGCATAGACCGCACTTCATCAGTTGTCAACAATTTGGTGGTAAGTTTGATTTTACTCAAATTAATTTGCTGTGTGAGGCCGCAGTTCTCTACTACAAAACGTGAAAATCTGTCAATGCATACCAATAAATAAAAAAATCCTTGACATTTTGGATAAGGTCCACACAACTCTGCATGCACTGTATCAAGGCGTGCTGTAGGCATTTTACGTGAAACGATTGGTGAAACAACCTGGCGGTAGACCTTTGATGTTTGGCAACCGGTGCATGCTCGTACGCGATATCTGATTTTTCGACGTATGGCATGAAACACAAATCGTGCAGTGATGAAGCGTTGAGTAGCTTTGATACCCAGATGATTTAGGGAACGATAATAGTCGATGATCTGATTTTCCAACTTAGGAGGAATTACAATAAGTTGATGTCCTAAAGAGACGTCTACCAACAGCTTGACAGTGTTTATATCATTAGATGCATCCACTTCTTTAATTTGTAGTGTGGTGTCTTTTTTATTTTTATTTTATTTACCATATTTATCCTCCATTCACGAGAAAGCGAATTGTATCGCTATGTTTTCGACGGTATGTCTGCACTCGCTTGGGAGTTATTCCGAAGGGTCTGGGCCACTTGTCTTCCACATAAAGGTAGGGAGAAACATAAAAGAGAAACATAACGTTTGTGTATTTGCTTGAAGATACCTTTGTTGATCCTTGGCTATGTCTGTAATGTTGAAGAGCAATTTGTTTTCAGCATAAATGTTGTGTACAAATAGTCTTGATAAACAGTTTGCAGCTTCATTGTGAGCACCAAGGACATGTGTAACATTGCAATTGAATTCAGTCAAATATGACAACTGTCGACTTTGTCCAGAAAAGTGTAAAGCGCTAGGTTTTTAAAAGCGTGTACCAATGGAAGGTGGTCTGTGACAATTGTAAAATGTCGATCAAGCAAGAAACACTCCAAGTGTTTGACAGCAGAAAACACAGCTAAAAGTTCTTGATTGAAGACAACATAAAACGAAGAGCAGTTGTGTATTGGCATTTTTCAGCAAAGTTAATCGTCATCTAAAAGCAATAATTTTGATAATTAGTAATTGAACCTCAATTTCGAAGAAATTCTAAGAGAGTTACTAGACTGCATAGACCGCACTTCATCAGTTGTCAACAATTTGGTGGTAAGTTTGATTTTACTCAAATTAATTTGCTGTGCGTGGCCGCAGTCCTCCACACTTGTCTGTATCCAGGAATCCAACCTCATCTCGTCTTCCTCTTTCCGGATCCCTACATTTTCTGTTCTGCAATCTGATAGCACTCACTCCCGGTCTGGCATTCTTTCTCCTAATAGCATGCACGCTAGCGGAGGTGTCATCATTTTTGTCAGGTAGAGACTATCCTTCTTCGAACTCTTTACCTCCTCTTTCTTTGCTTGACCCCGTTTCTTTGCTTCAGAATATATTGGCGTCAACATCTGACTAAACAACTCCTCCTCGCTCTTTTTCCTTAATATTTGTGGTCTCCCTGTTCGTCTTTCTCCGACGGATAGTAGAACCGACTTCTTTTCTTCCTCCATTTTTTCCTCCTCCAGAAATCTCTTCATTTTGGGGGATTTAAACTGCAATCACCCACTGTGGGACTCAAAAGGTGCTTCTGACTCCCGTGGGGAGGAAGTGATTGAATAGATTGTCTTTTCTGCTTCCTTCCTCTCAATGACCCTGGCACGGCAACTCTTCTCCATCACTTCTCTGACAGTCACTCTTCTTCTGACATCTCCTTTACTACCTCCTCTCTTACCTTCTCTTTCTCCTGGGAGGTGCTACAGGACTTGAGTTCTGATCACCTAACAATTCTGCTAATTGTCCCTCTTTCGCCACTCTTCCTCCCCAAGGCACGTCCCGATTCCTCCAATTTTCAGAAAGCTCATTGGGATGACTTCGCTTTTCACTTCGACTCTCATTCTCCCTCACAAAGAAATACTCTTTTCTTTTTCTTTTCTCTGCTGTTGCTCTCTTCACTTATCTGGCACTGAATGCGGCCAAATTTTCCAATTCTTTCGGCCTCATCAAACGCCAAGCCTAGTGGTCTCCTGAAGTGTAAGAAGCAATAAGCGAAAAACCTAAGGCTTTTTACTGCCGCTCACAGAAGTGATGAAGATCATCAAGCTTACACCTCTGCTTGCCGACATGCCTCGTCTGTCATTGCCAAAGTCAAAACTGAAACACGTCAGGAAACAAGCTCATCTCTCTCTCTCTCTCCTAAATCTGACCTTAAATCTGTGTACTCTCTCCTTCGTTCTGCTGCTGGCTCTTTTTCTCATCTCCTAACTTTTCCAAATGTTCTTCTCCCAAGAAGTCAACTTCGGTCGCCGCCGAATACCTGAGATCCCACTTTTCTGTCTCCTAGCCAAAGGCCTTGCGTAGCAGAGCAAGAACCTACCTGTCTGAGCCCCGTCAAATCACGTACTCTGAGGCGTCTCATTCCTCGTTCTGCTCCCGCTTCTCCCCGCTGAATTTCTCGCGGCTGCCACAAACTTCTCCTCTCCACTATCACTGACCCAGACAAAGTTGTATGTCCCATGCTAAAGCACCTTCCACGCTCTGGCGTGGATTTTCTCTTAAAAATTTTCAAATTTTGTTTCTTTCTCAGTTCATTTCGGACTGGTATAACAAAACCAAGCCGACTCTTGGACAATTCTTGCTACGATCAACTTCTCTAAGGATTTTGACTCTGTCTGGCATTCCGCCCTTTTTCACTTTCCCGTCTTGCTTTGCTCGTTGAACTCAACCTTTCTTTTCTAATGGTCGCCCTTGCGTGGTTTTTCAAAATTACAAACGTCACTTCTTTCGAGTACGTCGAGATGTTCCGTGAGGATCCCTCCTTGGTCCTGCTTTTTTCTCTTTTTTCATCAATGATCTTTCTGCTTCTCTGGCTTCTTCCGTCACATGTTCTTCTTATGCTGACAACCTGGCCATCTAGCTCTCCTTTGCCTTGGTTCCCACTGCGGTGGAGACTACACAAGGAGCTCTGATTTGACTGGAATGCTGATTTGAGTGCAAGTGGCTTCCTCTCAATCCGACCAACTGTGAGGTCTCTTTCTTCTTGGTGGATTCGCACCAAGCTAACCACTAGCCACACCTTCTCTTATTTAACTCTCCCATTTGCTTCAATCCCACTCCAACTTACTTGGGATCCTCTTTGACTGTACTCTTTCCTTTTCTAAACACGTATATTTGCTGAAGGCCGAGTGCTTTTCTCGTCTCAAGGCCTTACGCTGTATCTCTGCTTCCTTATGGGGGCCCTTCTAAGGAGTCCCTTTTTCTATTGTGTAAAGTTTTTTTTTGCTCCCTTCTCACTTATGCTTCACCCGGATGGTTTCCTTTTCTTAGCGTTACCAATAACACCAAATTGGAACTCTTCCACCGAGTGACTAGTCACGCCATCACCGGCTACTTCTCGTCCTCCCGTATTTCACTACTCCTCTCTGAGGCGTCTCTTCCTCCCCTACGCGTCATCCCGACTCATTTCGCCCTATCATCTTATCAACGGGTTCTTCGTCTCCCAATCTCCTTCTCCATTTTAGAATTTACCAGACTTGGAGTGAAACCAAAACTCTGCAGATCGTCTACTTATCCGCTCATGCTTCCTCCTACTTCTCCTAAGAATTTCTTTTTGCTTGCCGATCCTCTCCTCCTTGGAACCTGCCTTCCTTCACTGTAGAGTTTGCCCTTTCCCCCATGCTCTCGCTCTGGTCCTCCTTTCTCTCGCCAAGGTGCGGCTCTTGCTCATCTTGACTCTCTCCCATCTCACGACCTGGTAATCTGAACAGATGGTTCTGTTCCTATTCCCTTTGGCAAAGGCAGTTTTGACGTTTTTGCGAGTGCTCACTCTGTGATAGTGAGGTCACCCTTTTCTTTTCGTGAGGCCGGGTATGTTCAACATTTTCCGCTGACGTCTGCGCCATTTTGCAAGCTCTCCGTTGGTCCGGGTAGCATCAGCTATCTTCCACTTCTCTTCTCCTCCTATCTGACTCTCGCTCTGTCCTTTTCACTCTGTCCTCTCCTCCGTTTTTCCTTTACCTCAAACTCTCTGGCACATTTGGCAGGAACTGTCTTCTCTCTCCTCCTTTACCATCCGGCTGCAATGGGTGCCCGGACACCCGTTTCTCCCGGGAAATGACGCGGCTGATGAGTTGGCCAGACGGGGAGCGCTACTCGTGCCCTCTGCAATCCCTTGTAGTCTCTCTCCTCTTACCTCTCATATCCGCTCTTCTCTTTACTCGGACTGGAGGCGTACTATCTCATCTAAATTCTTTGACACACAGGGTCCCTCGATTTCCACCAGCAACTTGTGCTCCCTCGTCATGCTCGCTGTGCCCTCTCTCGCCTTCACTGCAACAGATACAGCTTCCTGTTATGCTTTTATCTCTCTAGGATTGGCAGAATCGGGAATCCTTCACGCAGCGCTTGTGGTAATCCGCCCCAGGACATCTCCCATGTCATTCTACACTGTCCAGCTACCCACTCTTTACGCCGCTCGCTCTGTGGCGACTCTCTGCCTCTCTACAATCTCTGGTCCGAGCCCTGGGTAGATGACTGGTTTCTGGGATTTAATGATTTTCCGCCATGCTCCCATCAGTCCAAAAGGGTCGGGTATCAACAAAATTTTTCCAAAAACCATTGGTACATGGCCACACTCTTTTCCATATCGTTATCGGTCAGTTGTTTTGTGATCTGGATCCAGTAAGAATAAAGTTCCAGATCCTCATTCAGAATGTGCTCAATAAAAGACACAGAGATGCCAAACCCTAGGTTTCTGCGTTGCAGAGGCTTGTTCGGAGTCCGACCGACTGACTCCTGAGCCCTAGTGATGTTGTTGAAGGTTCGGATTATCATCGGAGGCCCAGAGGGCGAGAAGCTCGTTACCCTATGATCTAGACAAGTGCCATCAGCTTCAAAGTTCTTGACCAACTCGAAAATCTTACTCCTGCTTGAAATATGTTGAAGCTGAACTTCCTTCTGTACCTTACTTGAAAAATCGTGCAAAACTTGACTTCGTACGAAGTCTTCATGCAAAAGATTTTCTGCTCCATCGACCAAAGCATGATTAAACTATTTTTGGTTTAATATATTAAAATATTAACTAATTCCCTAATCCAAAATCAGAAAGGAATATAACCATAGGGAGAGATTTTAGAAGGTGCTGCTATGTTTCAACAATAGTAAACACCATGCACTTTACAAAACTAATATAGTATTACAGTATAGACCAACTGAAAAGGTTCCTCTTTGTCATTTGAGATGGCAAAGCTAAAAATTCTTGCAGAAATTCTTGCAAAAATGCTAAAAATTCTTGCAGAAATTGCTGCTGGGGCAACTTAACGATGCGTTACTGTATTGTGTGAATGGTTGCGCAGCGAATGGAAAATTCTCAGGCTAGGCCAATAAAATTTAATGAACCGTGCCTTCCGAAACGTGGAGACTGTTGTTTGGTCACCACTCATCAGTAATGTCGGATTATTCAATGATAACGCTTTAGGCAAAATAGCTGACTTTAATGTGCAAATGTAGTGAAAGCAGAGGAATGGTACAGAATGAAAAATAAAATAAAGTGTTCCCTCCAGGGATGTGGAAGCGGAAGCGTGAAAAATCCACCGCTTCCGCTTCCACATAGGAGGGAAGAATGGAGAGAGAAAAAAAAATTGGTTCTGCTATTTTTCGTAAAAGAACAAATAGGGGGAGCATAAACATTAAGAAATGAGAGCGAGGAGGAGTTGTTTAGAGAGGTGTTGACCTCTACATAATCAGAGTAGGGGCAAGCGAAGAAAGAGAGGAGGTAGAAAGCTCAGAAGGATAAGTCCTGCTTGACGAAAATGATGACGCCGCCGCTAGCGTCTGCGACATCAGTAGAAAAAATACGAGATCGGGAGTTGGTGCCATGGGATCGCAGAGCAGAGAATCCAGGGATCCGGAAAGAGAAAGATAAATTAAGGTTAGATTCCTGGATATATATAAGGTCAACGGGATGAGACAAAATAAAGTGTAGTAGTTTAGTGCTCCTGGCTTGAAGACCCCCAGCATTCCATCAAAAAAACCCTGAGAGGGTTAGGGAGGGGAAGAGAAAGCTGGAGGTAAAGAGAAACAGCCAGAAGCATGAGGCGCTGGTGAGGGTGCAGAGAAAGAAGATACAAAGTGGGCGTAAAAAGGATAAGAAGTTTGAAGATGAGGGTGGGGTGCAAGTGCTGCATTAGCAGAAGGGGGCCAGATTGAACAATGAAGGTATACCAGATGGAGGAGTCCGAGGAGAAAGGCACAGTGCTGGTAGGTGTAGAATCTCAAAAAAAGCAGGGAGGGCAGCTCCAGAAATGAGAGCTGCCAAGAGTTCTGAATCTAGAAAAGGAGAGTAGTGAGCACTTTAAAAGAACACAATTAGAGCATGTGCAGCATTGCACTGACCTACCCCGCCAGGTCACATTTCCAGCGCACATTAAATAGGGAAAGACAGGACAAGGGTTTGAATGAACGTGGCCGCTCATCAGGAGAAGGAAAAGAATGAGAAGATGGGCAACAAAAAGGCAGAAGTAGAGAAAAGACAGGCCAATTTTAAAGAGGCTGCGTGCTACCCTTCTGCGGTCGTTCAGGGGACTGCACGGCGAAAAAATGCTTTGTGTGAGGAGAGCGCCCGGGGTAACTGGGATCCTCAGGAAGGCCAACAGCCACTTTGCTCAACCCAAATGGGTCGGGGACCGCACCACCACGCTGAGGCGGCTGTTGATTGGTGCAGTTCAATTTTGCTCACTTTACATTTACATACTACATATACGACAGAAATTTCGCACTTCACTATCCAAAAAGATTAGAGTCAATACGTGTTTTGAGGACGGACAGAAGGTTCGTAATGATGATTAGAGTTAAAGTTAACTCAAAGTCAGAGCTAGTTGAGAATAGAGAAGGAAAATCAGCGCTATACGGTGTAATTTGTTGTTGCGGGGACAAGTTATTGTCGAGAGCTGTAATATGGAATCATACGGTTTAGATCTGAGAAGCATTAAGTCAACTGTTGTAAAAGTGGTTGTAAGTAGTGAAGGAATTTGTGATAATTGTCTATTTGTTGAAGTGTTTAATTATTTTTTGAATTGTAGTGACAAAATATTTGATTTTCTTGCAAGCAGTTTGTGATTTCTAAATTTTTGTTTGTGGGAGTTCCGTGACAAACGCGAAAGTACATTAGGGGTTCCGCGATGACAAAAAAGATTGAAAAGCACTATTCTACATTCAGCACGAGTTTTGATATCTAAGAAAAACAAACACAGAGTAGTTCGAAACAATATGCTCAAGCGAAGTAGGTAAAGTAATAGCAGTAAATGATGTTTTTGTTTTCTCAAAATGATGAAGTGTAGAAGAAGGCAGGCTACAAAGCCACAAAAGTTTTAAAAAATTCTCAACAGTCGTTTTTTCGTTTTTTGTTGGTGGAAGCGATAGGTGTGGAAGCGGAAGCGGAAGCGTTTGAAAAATAACCGCTTCCACATCCCTGGTTTTGATATTGATCACTTTAAAAAAGATTTGTTTGGTCATAGTATCAAAGGACGCCATATGGCTGCATGGTACCACAGTACTTACTATCTACTGTCATTTCAAAGCAAACGTAAATAGCAGAGCCGAGCAATGAGCAACTTTAGCGCAATTAACGCTGTTCCGTAACTGCACAACTTGCGTTGCGCTTTGAAGATTATCATTTTTTGTTGCGTAATTTGCGTTGTGCTTTCAGCAACTTTTTTCTATTACGCAAATTGTGGTTGTGGAACTCTATGTTTTTTTTACATGCTCTTCATTTGCGCTCAAAGTTTTTTTTTAAATCATGGTGACCAGATGCGAAAAATCAAAGAGGCCAAACCATCTCGAAAAACATGCCACATATGAGCACAAAAAGGCCAAATACTAAGCCACTTCACCAAGCAAGAAAAGCTGCAAAATATACTCAAAAAACAAGTTTTAATGCAGCCACTGCATTGCATCATCTATGTGGCTGCTGGTTATCTGTTTGTACACAATATCAGTCTTGAATCGGAACAAGATGTTCTCTGATACAAACAAGTCTTTGCAACACTTTCCGTTCAAGAACATGTTTGTTCTAATTCTCATTATAGCTTCATAGAGTTCCGTCTCTATCCTGAATGCATACAAGTAAGTGCATTACAATCCATGCTTTTTTGTGATTACTTTGAGGTTGGAAGAAGGATAGGATTATTTTAATACCTAATTCTCAAAACTAATTCTTAAATAAACTTATCATTGTTTTTCAATTCTGATTTTAGATTTCACTGCTTAAACTAGACAAAATCCAAAATCTTGAAGATACCGGTAGTAAAGTAACAATAGCATGGTATCTTAATCAATGTTGTTTAACTGGTTGAGGGCTATAGTGGCCTACCGCGGCAGTCTTGTCCTATAACGGTAAAACAAAACGCGGCACAGTAGGTGAGTGGACCCCCTTTTAGCAGTAACTAGTGTTGCCAGACTTTAGCTTAAAAGTACAATTTTATGCCATAGCTAATTTAAACTAAAAAAGGATCAAAAGGTGTAGCGCAACGGCAGGCACCTGGCTGTGGTCCGGCGTCAAAAGAGTGCACTCCATACGGCGACTAGTCACTTCTATCATGATAGCTGCTGTTATAGATTTCTTTCGGTTTATACAGGGTGTCCCAAAAAGATGTACTCACTCTTTGAATCGTTATAACTTAATCAAGTTATTGATTTTTGCTTTCAAATAAATTGATGCAAAAGAAAGAATAAACATTAAAGAATTTGTGAGAAAAAATATACAAAAACATATCAAATTAAATCTTAATAACACAAAAGACACTTGGGGCAATTTCAGAATGTTTACAAATTGACGAGTTCACATATGTACTCAAACTGGTGGCAGTTTTGCTCAATACGCTTTTCATATCTTGAAGAAATGGACTTAGAAAAGTCCAGCAACATTTTCTCTGGTATTTTAGCACATTCTTTTTCAATTGCTACTCTCATTTTAGCAATTGTTTTAGGTTTCCTACTGCAAACTTCGTTTTTTAGAAACCGTGAAGAAAAGAATACAGTGTAAGGATGGTTCAGCCTAGTTTACCAGATTTGACACTGGTAAATTTCTTTGTGTTACTGTTTCTAAAAAACGAAGTTTGCAGTAGGAAACCTAAAAACAATTGCTAAAATGAGAGTAGCAATTGAAAAAGAATGTGCTAAAATACCAGAGAAAATGTTGCTGGACTTTTCTAAGTCCATTTCTTCAAGATATGAAAAGCGTATTGAGCAAAACTGCCACCAGTTTGAGTACATATGTGAACTCGTCAATTTGTAAACATTCTGAAATTGCCCCAAGTGTCTTTTGTGTTATTAAGAATTTAATTTGATATGTTTTTGTATATTTTTTCTCACAAATTCTTTTAAATGTTTATTCTTTCTTTTGCATCAATTTATTTGAAAGCAAAAATCAATAACTTGATTAAGTTATAACGATTCAAAGAGTGAGTACATCTTTTTGGGACACCCTGTATATTAACATTGCAGTTGGTAACTTTCGGTTTGTGGATTGTAACATCTTCGTGCTCGTACGACTCTTAGTAGCTAGATCTCATTGCCGCAATAGCTGCGCATGTATGCATCGAAGTTGCAGTGGCTGCAACAAAGGTTAAACAAAAGATCAAAAGGTTAAACAAAAAATCTGCAGCCAGGGCCTTTCTTAAAGAAGTATGCTGTTTAAATTTGACATAAAAACGGTCAACCAACGACAAAAATCGTCTAACAATTGCCAGTTTGTTCGGTCTAGTAGGACAATTGCTTGACTAAAAATAGAATATGATGGTGGCAACCATTGTTGATCAGCCAATATAGAGTAATCCTCAGTTCTAATTAATCAGAGTCACAAATTGCTGGAAAGAAAATCATTAAACTTTCAAAGAACAGTAATTGTTACTAACTTGTAACAACTTTTGTGTATTGAACTTACCTGTTTTTACTGAGCTCACCACTTTGTAATGGTAAAAAGTTACACCACAGGTGTTAAAATTCGTTTTTAGTATAAAATAATACCAAAGGTACATATCACTTCTATCGAAATCGCCTTGAAATACCCTTTTATTTGACAAAAAACATTTTGAAATCGGTTAGGAAATGAGGCCACAAATCAGTTTTTAAAAACTGATGTTGTAAAAATGTTGCAATCTTTGAATATCGGCTGATAAATGAGGTCACAAATCAGTTTTTAAAAACTGACTTTGTAAAATGCTGCAATTTTTGAAAGATCTTTACATTATGATCATTGGCAGTGAAACGCTATGTTAATAGTACCAGAGAGCATAATGACATTGTAGTTGTTAGCGTTCGAGAGAAAAAGAGAAGAGGCATGCTTAGAAGGCTGAAAATGCTTAAATGGAGAATTGCTCAGTGCATTGTCAAATTAGCTTAAATTGTTGCGGTTGAGTAGTTTTTTTAAAGGCACCTTATTGATATCTCCTGAAAATGCGTTGATGGCGTTTCTACGACCAGTAGTTTTTGAGAAATACAGCATAACAACTTGTGCAATGAAGCGTTAATTGTGACGTCATTTTAGACCTAAAAGAGTTTTTCTAAGGTGATAGGTTGGGTGCTAGCTTTCGTTTGAGCGCAAAATGGTTTTGCTTTGTCAAGAAATGTCACTTTCGAAAATTTATCCTTGATTATGACGTCAGCAAAACCATTATGACACTCACTCCGAGGTGGTGATCAATCGAGCCAAGTTTGATGTTTGTACTTCCAGTAGTTTCGGATAAGTCAAAGCGTACGTACGTACACACGTATAGACAGAATCACGTTAGATATACTTTGTATGTTAAATACACTACGGAAAGAACATTCTAAATGTTCTAAAAGACTCCAGTAAAATAACCATGAAAATTACTATGGCAGCGGTTCCCAAACTATGGGTCGCAACCCACTGGTCGATCGTGGGCGTAATTTCAGTGGGCCGCGAAAGTCATTTAAAATTTTAATTACCGCATACTTTGTCTCAAATAATTTAAAGGTGAATTAACATCTTGAATAGATGTTTGCTTTCACTGCATTTTTTTCCAAGTACTTCGAAGTACATGTAGAATTATGTGGGACCCGAAAATTTATGTTTTAAAAAGTGGGTCGTGACTTAAAGAGTTTTGGGAAACACTGTATTATGGTGTAATAAGTACCGAATTAGGGCAATTTCTTACTGGGCCAATGTTACGTCATAATCACAATCTTGGATTGAAAACTTGGTAAACAAGTTGAAGTAATGATAGATTCAAATTGCGTATCAAAACAACAGTTTTAAAGTTTGAGTATTTGGGGAAGAACAGGTTTTTGTTAATACTGCCAAGGGAACGCGTCTCAAAAAGGTAAAAAAGCCTTGTTTCCTAACCGCTACATATGATACGATACTAGTTTTGTTCTGGCAGTAATTTTCTAACGTGAGATAGAAACGCGGTCGCGTTTCCACCACAAGCAAGAAAAATACCGCTAAGTGTTTTTCCAAAACCAAAGCGAGCATTCAACCTGTTGATTTTCGATGACAAGTCGCGTCCTGTGGCACTGGGCCACGTTACCGCCAGATGCTGTTGGTGTTACCTTTTTTTATTCCAATGACAATTTGCAATGTCTACTCACAAAATTTTATTTCCTTAAATAGCATTTTTCATTTGTAAGAATCATGGAATGGTTACAAATATTTTTGGTTTGCTTTGCTGCAACAACAATGACAAATTGCTCGGAAACCGCACAACAGAGATCATGCAACACAAGATCGCTCAGCAAGGAGTAAGTTATGGTTTTGTCGTGACATGTAACATTTGCTCAAGCCTTTGAGTAATTGGGTTTAGGATAGGTGCACTCCTTGCTAATTGTCTTGTCTGTCTAATGCCAAGCTGTGCAATCATATTTGCAGAAAATCTGTTGATGAACAGAAAATTAGTGCAACTTTGGTACAAACTTGTTTTGCCAGATAGTTTCCTTAACTCTCATGTTGTTGTTGTTGTTGTTGTTGTTACCCGACCCCTTCCGAGGGATGGGGGCATGGCAGAAAACCATGGAGCTCCAGAAGCCGGGCAACTACCCAGGGTCTGGACCAGAGGTCGTAGAGAGACAGAGAGTCGCCAAAGAGTGAGCGGCGCAAAGAGTCCGTAACTGGACAGTGTAGAATGACATGAGAAGTGTCCTGGACGAGTGTCCGCAGGCGCTGCATGAAGGATTCTCGATTCTGCCAATCCTAGAGAGATAAGAACGAGACAGAAGGCTATGTCCGTTGCAGCGAAGACGAGAGAGCACACAGCGAGCATGACGAGGGAGCACAAGTTCCTGGGTGAAAATCGAGTGAACCTGTATGTCAAAGAATTTCGATGAGACAATACGCCTCCAGTCCGAGAAATAAGAAGAGTGAATACAATATATCAGAGGAGAAAAACCACAAGGGATTGCAGAGGACGCAGGTAGCGCTCCCCGTATGACCAGCTCATCAGCCGCGTCATTCCCCTGGAGAAACGAGTGTCCGGGGACCCATTGTAGCCTGATTAAACAGAAAGAGAGAGAAGACAGTTCCTGCCAGAGATATTGAGGTAACAGAAAAAATGGAGGAGAAGACAGGGTGGCGAGGACAGAGCGAGAGTCAGATAGGAGGAGAAGGGAAGAGAAGTGGCAGACTTGTTGGTGCTGCTGAGACCAGCAAATAACAAACAGAATGGCGCAGGCTTCAGCAGAAAAACTTAAGCATACTTGGCCTGCTGAAAAGGAAAGAGTGGCATCGGTGCCACAGAGAGAGCAGTTGGCGAGTACGCAAGAGCTGCCTTTGCCAAAAAAAAATAATAGAGCTGTCAGTCCAGATTACCAGATTATGAGGAGAGAGAGAGTCAAGGTGAGCGAGAGCCGCACCTTGGTGAGAGAGAGGGAAATCAGAGCGAGAGCATGGAGAGGAAAGGTTGGACTCCACAGTGAAGGAAGGCAGGTTCCAAGAAGGGGAGGGAGGGCAGGCAAGAAGAGTTTCCCTAGGAGAAGTAGAAGGAAGCATGAGCAGGTGGGTGGACGCAAACGCTCTTTAGGAGGATCTGCAAAGTCTTGGTTTTACTCAAAGTCTTGCCAAATCTAAAATATAAAAAGGAGGTTGGGAGACGAAGAGCCCGCTCATAAGATGAAAGAGCGAAATGAGTCAGGGTGGCTCACAAGGGAGGCAAAAAAGCCTCGGAGAGGAGAAGTGGGATAGGGGAGGACGAGAGGCAGCGGAGCTGGTGCGACTAGTCGTTTGATGAAGGCGTTCCAATTTGGTGAGATTGGTTACGCTTAAGAAAGAAAACCATCCGGGTGAGGCGTATGTGAGAAGGGGCCGAAGAAAAGCTGTATACAGAAGAGAGAGGGACTCCTTAGAGGGGCCCCATAAGGATTGAGATACAGCGTAAGGCCTTGAGACCTGGGAAGAACTTGGCCTTCAGCGAAGATACATGTTTAGAAAAGGAAATAGTGCGGTCGAAAGTGACCCCGAAAAAAGTGGAGTGGGATTGAAACGGAGGCGGAAGTTGAATAAGAGGAGATTAGCTTGGTAGGGATCCACTGAAAAGAAGGGGTTTTCACATTTGCTCGAATTGAGAGGAAGACACCAGTACCCAGACCAGCGCTCCAATTGAAATATAGCTTCTTGTGTGGCCTCCGCTACAGTGGGGACCGAGGGGGAGGAAGACCAAATGGTCAGTTCGTCAGCGTAAAGAGAGCAGTTGACCGAAGATCGTTGATGAAAAGAGAAAAGTACAGGGCCAAGAACGGATCCTTGTGGAAAACCTCGACGGAATCAAAAGTAACAACTTTTATGATTTTGATAAACCATGCAAGCGCGCCTACCAGAAAAGAAAAATTGAGTCCAACGAGCAAAGCAAGGAGGGAAACCAGCCGAAATGAATTTATGGAAAAGGGCGGGATGCCAGACAGAGTCAAAAGCTTTGGAAAAATCAAGAGTTGAGAGGATCGTCCGAGAGACCGGCTTAGGTCTCGTCGGTGGTAGTATTGTGTCAACTGTCGAGCGGGAAGGGAGAGTGACAGCTAAATATGTTTTTATAACTGGATTTTTAAGCAGGGCAATAAATTGCTTGAAATGTATACAATCATCAAACGTTTCAGACATATAATTACCGCTTTTAAACACTTTGAAAGTGTTCTTTAGATAGCAGTTCTTGAACAAGTCTTAAATCTCTCAAAAATACGTCCTAGTAGTATCATCTAACGAGGAGAGATTCAGTCATTTGTTTTAAAAACTTCAGGGTTGGTGCAATCTTGAATCTCTGCTTAATGGGGAAGATATTTTTCTACAGTAGGCATTGTAGAAACTGTAAGGAATGTTGTTCTTCCGGTGTAAAATAATACATGGAACAAACAATATAAAACGCTCTTTTATTAACGTTTCGCTTAGCAGATACGCCAAGCTTCCTCAGAAAAAACAGTGCTCAGGGTGGTATTCCAACCCTGAGCGCGAGCAGCTAAAATCAAGCATATACAGTAACACTGTCATTTCTTCAACTGATACAATTTAAAACGCTAAAAGTAGACAAACATGAGTTAAATACAAAAACTAAAATGTCTGACAATCTTTGTTACTTGGTTCCTTCTCTTTTCTCCTTAATGTTTACACTTGCACGCATTGTGACGTAATAAAAGCTAATATTGTCTGGCTGTGAATGAAAAAACTGAGAAAAATCGTAAAATATTTACCAGGTCATTATACAGCAGCCTAACTCTCTCCCGCTAGACTGAAATAAAGTTAAGTGAACAACGAAGAGTTACGGTCATCAAAGTTCAGTTCACCAAACGCGCTTTTGTTTAGAGTTTAATGCTGCCGAAAATCACAGTAATTTATGTCACGCAGGATCGGATAGGCATGATTAGAGCCTCGATGGACTTCTGGTAAAAAATGCTTAGCTATCTACTGGCTTGGGATATGCTTTGCTGAAAACTTCTAGCATATTTCTCAAAAGGTTTGTCTAGGTCATTAATAGCCAACCTTTTTGAGCCGATGGACCACTAAACGATAGTCTACACTACCTTGGACTACTATTTCCAATGTTGCCGCAAATATAATAATCAACGAGATTTGAGTAATCAATTTCGCTTGGGCTGCAACGTCCACAAAAACTTTGATATTTAATGAGAATTATACGCTGTAAGTATTACACCAAAAAGCAAATAGATATGAGAATTCTAATGCAATCGATATTGACAGCGGTTGTATGTAGCCTAATGCACAAGCTCGGAGCCTAACTAGCAACCAGCTTTGACTGTGCGACAGTATCGTATCAAAATCAAACGCAGTAATGCATATTATTGAAAATGATGGGAAGTCACACGTAGAATCTTTAGAATAAGCATTTTATGGTAAATATTCCGTTTTCACAGAAGGACTTCTCCGTACACCACTTGCAAATCCGAACGGAACGCTTATGAAAATTATTACTCTGTACCACCAATTGGAAATTACTGCTCTAGATCATTGATGCACTTCAATAGTTAGCATTATTCTGAAAGCGGACTTTTTTACGATAAAGCAGTGCCAAAGACTAAAACGACTTCAGTAGATTTCTGCTTTTTCCTGCATTTGTCACCTTTTTTCGTATTTTCATTTTGATATGGGTGGAAATAAAGATACATATCCTACGCACTGTACAATACATCAACATATATAGACTGCTGGGAGTTTCGACACCCACCGAAAATGTTACAGCCTTTCATTTTGCTTCAGTAACAGCGATGTGGTGTAGCGGTTAGAGGTCCGCTTCGCAATCGGTAGACGGGGGTTCAATTCCGTTGTCGAGTCACACTAAAGACTTTCAATCGAGAAAAAAGTGAACAATTTCGCATCAGGTGTCTTTGAGAAAGACCCTTAACGGGATGCCTCCATCTAAATGTTTCACGCACGTGTAAGGGCCGAGCGCACTTCCGTCGCGGTGGCCCATCCTAACTAAACACTTGCAACATGAGCTTATGCGCATGAATGAACACTGCTCAATGTTGAATATTGCAAAACCACATTGGCTATGAAGTCTAGACCTTTATTTCACCTCTGGTTGAATATAAAAAAGTGAATGGTAGTGCTGGAGAAACTCGAGTCAATCACTCTACTCGAGTCGACTTGAATCGATGCAAAAAAAGACTTGACTTGATTCGAATCACATGTACAGAATGACTCGACCCGACATCTGTGATTCGAGACACGAATACTATGACTCGAGACTCGAGTCAATGATTCGATTGGTCCACTGAAATACAAAATATCGAGATTTTTGTTTTATGACAACGGTTATCCGAATTGAGTTTTTGTTTAAGTTTTGAATAAATCTCGTGATTCCCGTACTACTCAAAATGATGATGTACATGTAAGCGAAGAATTTATCTTGTTTGACGTATTTTTATGTGAGAAACCATCTCACAGATTTTTTAGATACACATCTAGGCTGATTTTGAATGCACCAGATGTTAAAAATAGGTCCATTTAAAGTTGGAAGTAACTTGAAATTAAAATCTCATACTCCATTGCCTCTGATGTCCTATGTCGTGTATCAATTTACATACTCGTGCAAAACGGGTAAGACATACGTTGGTATGTGATGCAGACATTTAGTCACCAGGGCAAGGGAATATTTGAACCTTAACAACAGTACAAAAAGTGGCATTGAGGATCATTTGCAACAGTGTAAATCTTGCTCTAAAAGTGAAATTAATTTGCGTTCGTCATTTACGATTTTCAACAAATGTTCATCTGAATATACAGAGGTGGGCAGTACCGAGTACAATTGTACCGCGGGACTCTTTGCGCTTCGGCACCACGGTACTTTTCGCTGCACTTTATCTTGTACTTTGGTCGGTACTTTTTTAGCAATCTAATCTCTCTCTTTGTTCTACATCCGTTTAAGGTTAAATCCGTTTTGTGTTGCCTTGAATCGTTGATGCGTATCTTCTTTCTATCTTCTTCACAACGCTAAACGTCACTCGACAAGTACAAGTGATGTCATCGCGCTTGGCCCACACTCTTCATAACTGTAAAAAATTCCGTGAATTTCAAACGAACAATAATGTCGCAGTTTACTTGCCGTTAATAACGGTTTTGATTGAATCTGAGCAGCAAAGATTTGATAAGGTACTGAGTGATACTGAACATCAAGTGGCCGTGGCATTGCACCCGCATTTTCGATTCTCGTTAATGTCGGATGCAGATAACCAATTTTATCAATTCACTTGTGAATCCAATCGCGAAAAAATAAAGACCAAGATGGTCGACATGGTTGAACATTTGCTAAATGAGGAAGGTCTACATGCTACAAGCAGCAGCGACGAAACAGAAGAGGTTGCGAAGCAAGATGATTTTTTTGGCTTTTGTTTAAAGTTTTAAACAATCAAACACGGAAATCAGAGCGCAGCTAAACTCGTGAAAGAATTTCTTGATGCTAGTCCTCAGAGACATGTCAATCGCATGAAGCATTGAAACGAGTTTTTGTAAAAATGAACACTGCTGTACTCTCAAGTGCTGCAGTTAAAAGACTATTTTCGATTGGAAAAGACATTCCAAAGCCTGAAAGATCGGGGTGAATTTTAGTATGTAAATAAAAGCTGCAAAATTTTGGACTTTTCATGGTGTGGTTCAAAGACAATGGAAGTTATGCAAGGAATGTATATTGATCCAGTAACTTCTTAAAAAGTACCGTGCCAACTATCGTACCAGTACTGCGGTACTTTCCAAAAAAGGTACCGAGTACCGGTACCGCGGTACTTTTTAAAGCCAAATGGTACCATGGTACTTTTTTTTTGTACCGTGCACACGACTGTGAATATAACGCAAAAATTTATGAAGCTTTGTCAATTAAAAAAAGCAAACCACTTCTTTCATAAACAGCTATGTGCGAATGGTTGTTCTTGTTTTCTAAAAATATTTTAATTTATTTGTTTTATTCTGTGACGAAGTCCATGATCTATCAATCTATTGCATTTGATGCTATTTGGTTAAGTTATTAATCATCATTTAGTCGTCGTTTTGCTATTGCTTGTTTTATTCGTCACAATCCATGGTATTTGGTATCGTACCACTAGTCGGCTAGGTAGAACAAGCTATATTAACTATTCGGTTACCGGTATATGTTGCTGTGACTGCAAATTTCTATTTATAATATGACTTGCTAAGGTAGGGTAAAGCCTAAGCCTATATAAATATTTTGAAGTTTTAGTTCTATATCATAATACTTGATGTTGTTGATCAGAGGTGTCAAACTGGCGGCCCGCAGGCCAAATGTGGCCCGCGACGTAATATTTTGTGGCCCTAGTAAAGATTTTGTGGCGCAGTGCGAATGCCTGGCCTCCGAATTTGGTCTACGAAAAATTGTTCTGCAAAAGAAAAAAATCTTTTAAGCTGAAATTACGTGAAAATAGCCATTGTTGCCGTGATGAGAACATTTATTTTCAAAAAAGTTCAAGTAGCTGTTGAGTAAAAAATGCGAAAAAATCTTTATGAAAAGCATTAGCAGGTGTGCCGCGAGTCTTTTTAAAGTGCTTTGTACTGATACAAATTTTCTGGCAAAATTGAGAAAAATGCTGGCAAAATGCTGCCATGAAGCAACGATCGACAACTGCTATAAGTCACGGGTCGCATTACAGGTTACCGCGAGAGAGGTAATAACCTTTTTCTTGGAGATCAGCACCATTTCGGACTACATCACACAATTTCCCGATATAGTTGCCCGGAGAAGTGGTGACCTTCAAATAATGCTACTCGCCATCAGTAGGAATAGATTACGTGGCTGGTGTGCCGCGAAATTTGATCAACTGGTTTCCTGTGCCAGCAGGCAAAAAGTTCGGGAACCACTGATATGTCTTACCTGCTTAAACTTTTTTTCAATAGATTCTGGCCCGCATAAAATCCAGGTATGTAAATATGGCCTACAGCACTGAATGAGTTTGACACCCCTGTTGTAGATGCTTTGACAAGAGCTTGATGGAAGCCGAAAACATTCAGCTGAGAATGTATGTAAATAAATTATCAAAAATGAAAAGTGATTTAGTGCAGCTATGTAAAAATTTTTACTCCCTGGCTACCTCTAGCGTATGAAGGAGGGCTCCTAAGCACTCACCCTTCTGAAAACTTTAAATATTATTTGCAGTCATTATGCTTGTAACGGTAATAAGCAAACAACCTGTTCTATAGTTACAGAATTAGTTTAAATGTCCAAGACCTTGGAAAGCATTATTAGTTTCATGTTATTCGTAATTGTGTTTGACAAATCCCTCAGCGTCTACTGATAAAAATAGAACCTTGCTCAGCTTTGCATATATGGTTGTTAGCTTACCAAGTTACATGAGATACAAGGTAATGTGGCAATAATACAGGGTGGAACAATATGAATTAAAAGTAGGGTCTTTTTAGATCATAATATTTAGTTGACGTGCTCTTTGAAAATCTTGTTGTACAGCTGCAGCGCATCTGTTGTACGTGTAAAAACACAAGCAGTTAGTAATTTCTAAAACGTAGGAGTGACAAAGTGAACAATTTTCCGAACAAAAATGACCTTTTAAGTGGTTTCAGAAAGCACTAAAATTGCGCATATTTTAGTGCAGTTTTTCAAAATTTTCTCGGGGTCATGCCCCCAACCTCCCTAAAATAATCGTGCCTTCGGCACTCACAAAGCGAAAATATACCGAAAGAACATTTTTGCACCCCCTCAAAAAATTTCTGCATACGCCCCTGCTGACAACTGTGGTATTGCCTCAAAATCTTGCGAATCATTTTTATTGTTTTGTACTGCAATACTGTAAGGTCTTTGTTGTCTAAGATTTTGCATTCAGCACGTTCTATATGTAGGCTCATAAGCGCGTTCCTAGCTTTTTTTGAAATTCATTTGAACTTTAAATCTGTAAGATCGACTTTTCAGCCAGCTGTAGTAAGCAAAACAGTAAACTTAGTTTTACTAATACCGGTATAGATCGTATAGTACAGTATAAAAATTTGCTTTGAACAGTCGAGATGAGAGCTTAAGTAAGCCTAGATTAGGAGTCAAAAATATTAATTTACTCTACAATGTTGAAAGAATCGACAGCAATTATTTAAACAAACTCACAGGAAACTAAACATTGGCTATGAATGTAGGAAAAACTCGAGTTGTAATAAAAAAAGACTCGACTTGACTCGATTCATTTGGACGAAATGACTTGACTCAGGTGGTTTGGACGAAATGACTTGACTCAAGTCGTTTGGACGAAATGACTTGACTCTAGACTCGAGATTCGACATCAATGACTCATCACTCGACTCTAGACTCGAACTCAAGCGACTCGTTTCCAACATTGTTAAACGGCGTCCGCTACTGCGGTGTAAAAACAAAGCCTTCTCACAATGAGTTCGAGTACTTTTTTCTCCTTTTAACTTACGTTTTAAAAAATTTTAAGTAAACCTGAGTCGTGTAATTTAGAAATTTAAAGTTTTGGTGATAAGAGCATCGTCTAATAAATGCAAGTTTTCGAAATAATTTATTAAATTGACAATTCAAAGACATTTGCCTGTAATTTGTGGGTTGTTCTCAGTCTCTCAATTCCAAACTAACAACTTTCTAATCAAGCTCTGCACATGTCACATAATAACCGCAAGACACTTTTTAGATGCAGGATGACTCATCAGCCGCCAGTTATATGGTGCAATTCTTCGAACTGGACAACCATTCCAAGGCCAAATGACATAAACGTAAAAGGAGTTCCGATCAGCAAATCAGATGGTCTCTACCTCAATCACAGTTGCGTCGACCGAGTAGACAAAAGTAAGTTCAAAGTGTTCGCGAAAACAGGTTAAGGTGCTGCCGCACCGCAGACAACATTACAAACATGGCGGAAACTTACTCAACTCTTCAAGCTCAAAACACACCATGACTCTAGTGACTGCTCAAAACTGTCAAAACACTGCATAAAGTGTTTTGACAGTCTTCATCAGTCACTAATCTTCGTCCTAAAAATGTTCTTGGAGGGAAGATAGAAGTTGACCTTGACAGGTTTCGTGTTGAATTCGTTAAAAACGCTTGTTGAAATAAAGCACAATCAAGCATTTTAGATATCCTCGGAAAATCCTCCTTTTATTTAATAAAGGATATATCCTCCAAACGGAGGACGTATGGTGGCTCCATGCAAGAGTTAAACAGCATTTTTAGCTCGTTATTTTTAAGATCATTGGCGTCATTTCGTCCTAAACCTGAGCTCCATATCCAATTTCAAGATGACACAAAATCTAGCAAATCTTGAATTTGTACAACAATAAAAGGGCCCGTCTCTGCCGCCAGGCATGTTTGTTGCTTTTATTATGTTGAAACAGGTGACCATATGTAAAGCACAAAGCATATGTTTTGTCAGAACAAAAGAGACGAAGTTTGCTTTTCATGACGTTCGATCTCATTGTGCTAATGGAAGTAGGTCTTAAATGTGTTGCTAAGAGTAACAAATTTTACATGACGTCACAGATAGACTAAGTATGTACACAAGACTGAAAACGCTGAGTCTGGCCGATGACTTCATCACGGAACTCGAAGTTGGAGTCTTTAACCGAATGGGAACATTGAGATATCTTATTCTAACCAAAAATAAACTGACAAAGGTGACCAGAGTCTTTCAAGGTATGTTATAACAAGTCGTAACATTTATGCCAGCGCTTCTCAACTATTCGATGCCATAGACCAGCGGTTCTCAATTCATTTTTAAGCCCGCACCCCGTCCTGATGGAAAAATCATTTTTGCACCCCTTGCACCATTTGATGTAATGTTTTTTGTATCACCATCGCTCATATCAATAGTCAGAGAAGAAAAGCCTGCACCCCAAGAAGTTCCTTCTCGCACCCCCAATTGAGAAACGCTGCCATAGACCTTTTTGCAGACTTAGCAAATGCTCTGAAGCCCCCATTCAATAACTAGCCGTAGTTGTTGGCAGGGGCGCTGAGAGGCTGACTTGAGCCTAATTGGGAAATTTTTCAGTTTTTTATTTGCTGAAGAGCTTCTAAAAATCAATATATTACCCTTGCTCAAGTTAAAGATTTTTTTCTTGGAGATCAACCTTGGCAATTGTTTTACTTATTTTAGAGTGCTTTTACTGAATTTCGGCAAATTCTTGGTTGAAATAGTTGTTTTGGCTGTTTCTCAAGTTTAAGCCTTTTTCGGGGGGATGAAAGCGAATTTTACCCGCCGATATCTTTTGTGGTTATCCACATCTGCTGATTTTGACTCTCCACCACTGCCAAAATCATATGCAGTGGACCTTCCTAAAATCTTTTGTGAAGCCCCGAAACGGTCTTCTGTTGCTCTTCGGGGTTGATAGATCCCCGGTAGAGAAACACTGATTTAGACCATTTAGTTTTGACCACAAGCGAAAAGGTATCAATTCGAATCGAGCTTCTTTATTTCACCGCAGCTGGATTTGTCTTTGAATACAAGCAATTATTGTTTTTCCGTTATTGTAGGTTGCGTTGACTCTGGCGTTTGATGCATGGTGTGATCAGCAATGGCATATCAATGACGTCACCGTGACAAGCAGGAAAACAATGTTTAATCCCCTCTCCTGCAATATATTTTGTTCTAGTTGAGCTCCATCGACTAAGAAAAAGATTTTGTGACTTTTTTTTTAATAGCCTTCACAATTTTAATTATTCTAGGTGATGATGATGATAATGAAATCACTTTTATGCAGGCCTCAACATACTCATTGATCTATACTTGGATAAAAATCATATTGTAAAAATCGAAGAGAATTCATTCGACGATCTTCGGAAGTTGGAAGTTTTGAAATTGAATGACAACAATTTAACACACATTCCACTCAATTTGTTTCAAAATCTGATAGCGTTAAAAAGATTGGATTTAAGTGGAAACCAACTTGTTCAGTTTTATCCTGATCATTTAAGTGGCCTAGGAAACCTCTGGTAATTATTAATTAAGTTTCTATGAAATATCAGGCGGTCTTTGCCGCTTTTGACTGCGCTGCTTTTTCAGCGCCAGTTTTTTCACGTGATGTGTAAATTTTGATTTCATGTTTCGTTCTCCCTCTCGCCTTTAATACTGAGTGTTTGAAACCGGAGATCTGTTAATTCCATTGTTAAAACATTTGTTGCCGATGCGACTTCGAAGGAATTGAACTTGGGCTGTAGCCTCTACACACTAAGCTTTAGACAAGAAGTGTAACAACAAAGTTTATTTCAACTGTTTTTATTGTGCTATTCGACCATGTTTTGACGTTACTACTAAAAAGGTGTGACAAAAAAACTGGAGCCTTTCTTAAATATATCGTTTTCTACACAAGACCCCAATTAGAATAAAGAGTCAAAATACGTCATATTGTTCTCCCAGAACTGTTTCGACCGCGATTTCCTGAAATGGTGCCAACGCCTGGTCATTGGATTGCTTTCATTTTCAGTTCTGAAATTCACTCCTCCTTCCTCAGGGATGGCTGCTTTGAATGGGAGTGCTAAGATTTCCGATCCTATTATTGTTTCAAATATCCTGCACTTACGCATAACACCCACAGCATCCTAACATCGCCTACCTGTTCTGTTGGACTCATTTGACTTTGCGCTTCTACACATGTAGGCTAAAGAATAATTATCTACAGTTATAGCGACATAGTAGGGTGACTGCTGACTTAAAAATTATAAGGCCATTTCGCAGTGTTTGGCATTTTTGTATTATGAAAACTATATGCCAAGCTTGTTGTCAAATTGACATTTTTCTAGTTATCATGCGGTTGATGCATTTTTATAATTATCATTTACCATAACGACTGAACAGAATGACTGCTGACTCATGACTCGTTTGGCAATTCTTCATCTTTTTAGTTTGACCCAGGAAAATAGTTAACATTTTTATATATTAAATCAAAAATAGTCTAATCATGTCTTGATCGACGTAGGAGAAGAACTTTTGCGTGAGGACATATCGCGAAACCCAGGCTTGCAAAATTGATCAAGCAAGCTACAGTAGGAAATTCTGCTTCATTCAACTCATTTCAAACAGGAGTCAGATTTACAAGTTGGTCAAGAACTTTGAAGCTCATGGCACTTGTGTAGATCGTATGGTAACGGGCTCCTCGCCCTCTGCGCTGCGATAACAATCCGAACCCTCGACAATGTCGCTATGTTTTAAGAGTCAGTCGGTAGGACTCCGAGCAAGTCTCTGCGACGCAGGTGCCAAGAGCTTGGCATTTTTGTGTCTTCGGTGGAAGGCATAATGATTAAGGATATGGGACACTATCCCAACCGGATCCAGATAAAGCATCAACTGACTGAGACTGATAAGGAAAAGAGGGTCTACAGCAAAAGTGCACAGCATGAATTGCCATTACCAAGCGTGGTGGCCTACCATCGGATTATTGGACCAATAAAAATGATCACGGTCATGCAGTAACCGTGACAAAATAGCGCTACGTTTACAATGTTCGAACCGTTCTGGGAAAGCACAAAAAGTGTGATGACCTTGATGAGAAGGAACAGTGCTTCCAGCAAGATGGTGTTACCTGTGCCGGTAAAGAGTTTCGGGAGCGTCTCGTCAGCCGCAAAGCTGAAGTGGAATAGGCACTTCACTCGCCTGATTTGAATTCCCAGATTTCTTCTGGTGGATTCTCCTCAAAAACAACAACTACCAGGATAACCCGCACGGCATTGATGTTTTGAAAGCAGCCATAAAAACGAAGACCCTGGCCATTAAACAAGAGAAATGTGAGCGTAATATCAACAACTTTGCATGGCACGATTAAGAATGCCACCGCATGAATGGTAAATACCTGGAGCAAGTTCACTAAGACTCCTCTTGACATTTTACTTCAGATTTGAGGATGAGTGGTTGCAGATTCTAAAATGTGATTCTTTTACCTTTGAATAAATGCAACCAGCATTGTTGTGTCATCGAAGATTTTTGATTTGTGCTTGATCGTTTCGTTTCAATAGTTAACATTTTCCAAGTTATCATGCCGTGAATGCATTTTTCCTTATTTTTTCTTTATTTTGACAGGCTTCTTGATTTGTCCAATAATGAACTTGAAACTTTCGATCTTCATGATATGTTCCTTGATGTTTCAGGATTAAAAAATCTTTATCTCAACAACAACTCTATTTCTTGTTTTCCACAAAATCCCTTCAACAGACGGTTACAGTAAGTGTTGACAACCAGCGCATTTTGTTAAATTTCATTAGTTGCGTAATGCTAGACTACCATAGCAGAATACCGTCGGTATGCAGTGACTGACAAATGTATAGGCGGAAATCTATGAGTTTAGCGCGCTGAGGGTTACTGTGCTCAGCTCAGAGCGCTCGGTTATGCCGCGCTAAACCAGCGTTTCCTTTTAAGTTTCGCCTTTAGACCACGACTTGCGTCAAACGATTCGACGCGAACACTTTCGAATGCCTGCTGACTCGAAGAAAACCGTAAGATCACTGTGCAGTGTTCTAATGATTTTGTTCATCTTGCATGCCATGAGTTGATCAAGTTATGATCATATCAGTAGGAGGACAGTTTACTTTCCGTAATGCAACTTGACGTACAAAGGCTTCATCATGATAAAAACAGCGTTCTGTAACTGGCAACCGAATGCTAGATGCATGCATTTCATCTGAATTAGCATTTGACACGATTTAAATATTTCATGTGGCTGCATTGGATAAATTTTAGTGCTTTGTTTTACAGTAATCTCTCTGTCTTTCAAATATCTGGCAACCCCCTCAGAACCCCAAATGAAACATGGGTTGAAGATTTTGTTTATAATATCCCTGACCCAGTTGACGAAGTCCTTATATCCAAATCCGGATCTTGGGTCTGCGACTGCAAAAGCTATGCATATTCAGTAAGTAACAAACGACTGGCTTACCAGTTTTGGACAATACAAGAAAGTGATTATTCTTAATTGTGTCCCCAGAGCCGCAGATAGTCTTATGTGACAAACGAAAAAACAGCAATCACAAATGAAAAAACCATAGTCTACGAATTCTTTCAAACTCAGAGCACTAAAAGCATTTCAAAGCGAGCTGCAATTAAGAGAGAGTGAAGGTGATTAAAAGACAGAGAGTTTCAACTCCATTCTCTCGAAATATGAAAAGTCTTATTTTTTTGTCATGATGGACTTTTCTTTTCAAGGAGACAATCCTGTACTTCAAATCATTCCTTTCTTTCATCTCTAGAAATCAATTATTCCATATTAATCAAGTGACTGTGTATTCAAAGCTCACCAAGACTGGGGTGTTGTGCCCTCTGAAACCAAGATATATCTTTTGCTTTTTCTTGTTCTCTCAAGCAATCACGTATCAGTAGTGAAACCATACAATTTTAGCAGACAGTTGAAGTTAGAATACTCTGAAGCAGATAAGGACAATTCTATGTTTAGCGCCGCTGTAGCTGTTTCGCCTGTCTGGAGAATAAAAATAAAATACAACCAACACTGTTGTCGACCTTGTTAAACGCAAAAGGAAAAGCTAAAGGAAATCTAGCCTGATGTTTGAAGTTGAGATGAAGGGGTGTAATCAGAACAAACTAGAAGTTATTAGTCGAGACAGCTTAAATATAGGAAGTTGCTTTAGTTCACAAATGATCGATTAAGCGTTTCCTTACAATGCGTACTCGTCATTTATGTTTGGCTTATTCTTACCTGAACTGTAAAGGGCTGTCACAGACGCAGCCATAGGAGCAAAACCTCCCGCTACCATTGAAGCAAGCAATTTAGAAAGCATGCCTACTACAGTTTTTTGTCCGATTTGACCTGAAAATTAACCAAGGTTTTTTGTGATTGTCTTTTAACAGTGCTAGTTGCTGTTACTGAATCAGCCGGCCTGGCGATATGCACATATACAGTACCATTGTTTAACACGTTGATGTAACTGTGGATTCAAATCCCACCCCAGCAATGATTTTGACATGCTTAGAGCAGGGGTCCCCTAACTTTTTCCATGGAGGACCACATTGCTGATATTTGAAAGACCGGTGGGCCCAGTTTAACTCAAATTAACTTGGAAGTAACGGTAAATAACGTTGGAGATCGTGTTAAGTTGCCCGAAAAATAGATGATCTCCAAAAAAAGATCATCATTTTTTTCGCTGTCACCAATTATGCTGTTCGTGATCAAATTGATTGGATCGAATTGGCTCTGTCAAAGAAGTACTGCGCTATACATTTGTTTTGCAATTAATAAAAAAGGTCTCTGCAGGCCGGATAAGAAGCCATCTCGGGCCGGATATGGCCAGCGGACCATAGTTTGCCGACCCCTGGCTTAGAGTAATTAGATCTAGAGGCAGATCCCATTGTTAATTATTTTGATTCATTAATTTATCGTATCTTTGATTGAAGTCGCAACACGTTGTATCTTAAAGTCACTTTTCCGGCTAATTTTCGTACTGGCTATTGCTTCGAGTACTGTCCTGCATGCTTTTAGCGCCTTTTTGATATTGTTTCCGTCGTCTTTGGTTACTAACCCAAACGAGGTTCAAATATTATGGTACTAGCCGTCGTCGCTAGGAGGGCCTTATTGGAGCGACTGAGTTATAATATCGACTTTGCCGGCTTCACCCAATGGGCAGTTGTGAGAACTATAATGAAACGTTTATTTTTTTGACGTCGCCAATTGCACCAAAACAAGAAAGTACTGTTTATGAAAGGGAATCGAGTCAAAAAAACGTTGTAGGTGATTACGTATGGTCGCGATATCTACCCCATTTGTAAGTTTTTGAAATGCCTGGCGACGTATTATTTGTTATGTTCACCGCATAGGCGTACTTTGGGACTGGACTTGCTTACAATTGAAACGATAGTAATTTAACAAACTTTTTTGTTTATTTTAATAAGTGCATAGAATTGTAAGTAAAAAGTTGTGAGAAGACACCAGAAAATAGGTTTTTGGCCCATCAGTGTGCTAGTATTGTATGGCATTATTTTACTTTTAACTGGTAGCACATCTGTAGTTTGAATTTTAGATGACAGTAGATAATAACTTGAGGCGCAACTGCTACCTGCTTCTGTTTTCATTTCCAGACAGTATTAGGACAAAACAGTTATTTTAAAGGATTCAAGAAAAACGGAAAAACCTTTCTTAAAAAATTGCTGAAATCGGTCATTTCTAACCTTTTTGTTGCCACGGATCACTTCAGAGAAATTGTCAGTCCTGCTGATTACTGCCTAAATTTTGTTTGAAACTCGATGAACATACCATTAATTCTTAAATTTTTCTAAGTTCAGATTTTCGAAATTTTCAATGACAGATGGATGTCAAAACCTTTTTTGTTTTTCTTTTTTGTTTGATGATTAAGTTTGCTAAAATCATAGGCAACCTCACTTGGAATTACCATCCAAAAGTTGGACCACTGTCATGTTGTTGTTGTTGCTACCCGACCCTTTTCAAGGAATGGGGGCAGGGCGGAAGACCATGGAGCGCCGGAATCCGGAAAATTCCCCAGGGCTTGGATCAGAGGTCGTAAAGAGGCAGAAAGTCGCCAAAGAGCGAGCGGCGCAAAAAGTCCGTAGCTCGACAGTGCAAAATGACATGAGAGGTGTTCTGGGACGAGTGTCCGCGGGTGCTGCATGAAGGATTTTCGATTCGTTCAATCCTAGAGAGATAAGAGCTTAACAATTGGTTGTGTCCGTTGCAGCGAAGACGAGAGAGGGCACAAGTTTCTTAGTGAAAATCGAGGGAGCCTGTGTGTCGAAGAATTTCGATGAGACAGTACCCCTCCAGTCCGAGAAAAGAGAAGAGTGGACATGAGAGATAAAAAGAGAGAGACTACAAGGGATTGCAGAGGGTACGAGCAGCGCTCCCTGTCTGGCCTGCTCATCAGCTGCGTCGTTCCCCGGGAAAAAACGGGTGTCCAGGCACCCATTGTAGCCTGATAAAACAGGAGAAGAAAGAAGACAGTTCCTGCCAGATGTGCCAGAGATATTGAGGTAAAAGGAAAGATGGAGGATCGGAAAGGGTGGCGAGGACAGAGCGAGAGTCAGATAGGATGAAAAGGGAAGAGAAATGGTAGAATTTTTGGTGCTGTCGAGACCAGCAAATAGCTTGCAAAATGGCGCAGGCTTCAGCGGAAAAGCTAGAGCATACTGGGACTGCTGAAAGGGAAGAGTGACCTCAGTGCCACAGAGAGAGCAGTTGGCAAGTACGCAAGAGCCGCTTTTGCCAAAAGAAAAAGGAACAGAGCCGTTTGTCCAAAGTACCAGATCGTAAGGTGGGAGAAAGTTAAGGTGAGCGAGAGCCGCACTTGGGTGGAGAGGGGACGCAAAAGCTTTCCAGAAGGATCTGCAGAGTCTCGGTTTCACTCCAAGTCTGGCCAAACATGAAATGGGAAAGAAGGTTGCGAGACGAAGGGCCCGCTCATAAGATGACAGAGCGAAATGAGTCAGGATGACTCTTAGGGAAGATAGAGTAGCCCGAGGAGAAGTGGAATGAGGGAGAACGAGAGGCCGCTAAAGATGGCGCGACTAGACGCTTGGTGAAGGCGTTCCAATTCGTTGATTTTGGTAACGCTTAAGAAAGGAAACCATTCGGGTGAAGCATAAGTGAGAAGAGGCCGGCGAAAAGCTTTATACAGAAGAGAGAGGACCCCTTAGAGGCGCCCCATCTAGAAGCAGAGATACAGCGTAAGGCCTCTAGACCAGGGAAAAAACTTGGCCTTCAGCGAAGAAGCATGTTTAGAAAAGGAAAGAGTGCGGTCGAAATGATCACAAGAAAAGTTTGAGTGGGATTAAAACGGAGGGGGAGTTGAAAAAGAGGAGGCTGAGCTGGAGGTTAGCATGGTGGGAAGCCACTAAGAAGAAGGGGTTTCACATTTGCTCGGATTGAGAAGACATCAGTATTCCGACCAGCGCTCCAATCGAATCAGAGCTGCGCCAATCAACAGTCGCCCCAACGAAGTGGTGCGGTCCCCGACCCCGTTTGGGTTGAGTTGAAATGGCTATTGGCCTTCTCGAGGGTCCCAGTTACCCCGGGAACTCCTCTCAACCACGGTCATAGTTAATTATGTTAGCCATCAAACAATATGATCAAAAATTTAACAAATCATTACATAAATTAATTGTTTTGACTTTATCAAAATTTGCCAAAGCATTTACGGATACCTTAAAATCTTCTTGTGAATCTCATTTTGGGAATTACTGGCTTAAGGCTTATTAGCTAGTTGCATGACCTATAAAGCTCAAATGATATTAAAATTTTTATTATCGCAAGCATCTTGTTGATATATTCGGAAAATACTGAAAGTAGCTACAGTCAGTAGCATATTTTTTCAGAGAATAAAAGAACAATTTTTGCATCAACTGCTAATTATAATGTTAACTTAACCCCTGAAGGGGTAAAATTTTTGCAAGTAGTTGCGTTGGGGGATAGCTTTTGTTTAGGCAAAAAACTGTGTTCTTTTGTCTTATTTCTCTTCTTCGTGTGGACAAAATCTTTCTTTTTTAGAGGAATGCACAGTAACATTTCTTTTCCTTCGCCAAGGAATGCAAATTTTAAAAATTGTCTTTGGTAGTGACGTCAACACGACGTAACCAACATGACACTCACCCAATGACGGTGATCTGACGTGCCAAGTTTTGCGTTTAAACGTCCTGTAATTTTGAAGGAGTTAAAGTGTACGCAAGAACGTACATACGTAGAGAACTGTGCATCAAGGTAGCTGTACTCAGCACACGTTTTGCTCGGTTTTGTACTTTTTTTGTCCCATTTTGATCGACTTTTGCTCTCGAGCATTGTTGTACAACAATGTTCATCCGCTTAGTTATTGATATAATGTTAAATAATGTACATTGTTGTGTGAACAACCGGTTTTGTCTATAAAAATCATTTTTAATCATTTTGCCCGAAAAAACCATAGGCTTTGATAAGTACTTTGCTGACAATATCGGATGTTTGAACCACATCGTACGTGTACCGTAGAGCGTAATATATCAGAAAATATGTCCATGAGAATGAAAATTTTTGTACAAAAATGCTTGAGAGCAAAAAAGCAACAAATCCAGACAAAGAGCATGCTGCGTACAGCAATCTTTTTACAATACTTGTTATTTATCTTTTAAAATTATATAATTTGTCTAGTTTATGAAGTCATTTAATTTACCTGTTTATTTTTTAGCGTTTTATTCATCGAATTAAAAGGATATCGAAAAAATGGCAAAAAATCCTAGATGTTGAATGTCACGAGCCTGCTTCTCTTCGAGGAAAAATGCTGGGTAGTCTTTCGTGGAGTGATATTTCCTCAGAAAACAATTGCTTTGAACCTGATGAAAAAGAAACTTGTCCTGATGAAGGGCTCAAGGCTCCACCTTTGCCAGAGACTTCAGCTGCACGTCAGCAATCAAATTGGGTTGCGGCTATAATCGCGACGGTGTCATTAATTGTAATCCTGTTGCTCATTGTAGGAAGTTCGTTTCGTAAAAAAATGTTTCGAAAGTGGATAGAAAAAGAAAGCGATAGAAATCATGAAAATGCTTCTCGTTCTGCTCATAGCAGTGAAGATTATTCCTTTGTTGACAATATCAGAAGAAACTTTCCCCACGATCCTCTTCTGGAGCAGTTCGAAATGAGAACAATTTCCCCAAGACAAAGCTTTACCGACTTTGACAATTTAACCGAAGAAACAGACTCACTTGACGTAACAACGCCAAAAGAAATTGGAACCTCGGAGAGAACCCGATCCCATGACGATATTGAAAATTATCATGAATCAATCAGGACTCGGCAAAGCGAAGATCGGAATCAAGAAAACAACCGAACGCAAACGCAACAACGGCAACCACCATTAATGTTCTGCGTGTCACAACCCAATTACATGCCTTTCCTTCCACCATTAGGCGAACAACAGCAAATAGTAGGCCTGCAATATGCTTTCCCACCTCACGTAGCAAGCCCCTTTCTTGCTGCTGATCCTAACTTTGTTTGTCCTACGACTGTTGTTTCTACCCCATCCTCACATCCCTCAGTTATTTCCGGTTATATTAACTACAATTCATCTTAGTTTTAGTCAATTGAACATTTCAAAAAATGAATGGTGTGCAAAACGACTTTTGAATGGAAAAAACTGCTTTCCCTCAGATCAGCATATTGGCATTATTTTAATTAAATAAAACTCACGGCGGAAGAGGGAACACATTTGAAAGAGGAAGAAAACAAGCCAACAAGAAAACCTAAAAGCAAACTCCATCAATATTGACAGCTCTACTTCTAATTGCTAAAAGCAAAAAGTGACGTAAGCTGATATCAAGTCATTAAGCCTTTTATGCTCTATTGCTACAATTTTACTTTATTTTTACACATTTGCCATTGAAGTCGCTGCAAACTCTTTTGTCATTCGTACTTTATACATCTGAAACATTACTCTACATTTAAATTTCCAAAAATGTGGTTTTGGTGCACTTTATTTTTGCATACCTTACAAGCAACACTTTACGTTTTATTTTTTTATGTATATTTTGATCCTACTGTATTTGAATTTGTATATTACGGTACTTGACGAAATAGTGAAAAAAGTCGAAGCAGGTGAAGCATCCATCTCGGGTCATTCACGGCTCTTGTGAACTATTTGTAAGAGACTAAATTGCATGGCGTATTAATCTTCTTGGTCCGCAGACCAAGAGCAGTATGTCTAAGACAGAGGTCGGCAACCCGCGGCTCCGGAGCCGCATGTGGCTCTTTTGCCTCCCATCTGCGGCTCTTTTGCTGTTCTTTGAAGCAAGTGAGTGTGAAATGATACTCAGATCAAGGACTTTAACTACAGGCGAAGACCTTTTTTTTTTGGAAAACACTTATGACCTATGCTCCGTAGAATTATTCTGGCTCTCATCGGTCTCCTTGCTGTGGTAAACGGGTCCAAATGGCTCTTTGACGGTAAAAGGTTGCCGATCCTTGGTCTAAGAGAATGGTCTCAGTTTACTTCGGAAATTTTGCGTTTCAGCAATGTGCTTGTTAAGCCTATTTGTGATAGGCTAAATGTAAGATTAGACTACTGTTTAGTCCGTCGTTTTTTATCTCTTACTAAAACTATATGCAAGCAACACAAAAAGTAAGTGGCAAGAAAAAAAGCCTCGGAACAAAGTGCAAGAGTGGTGTGACATGCAAATTACAATAATAACAAAAAGTTTGAAGTATATCTATGCATGGCTGCAACACTACTCTCTTCGTAATTGTGGTAAAATAAAACAAAATAAAAAGAATCGCAAAACGAAAACGCAACAATCACACTAAAAGCAGAATATCAAAGTGTATTTATGCGACCAGTCGTCAATTAGCGATCAAAGAACGGGTTGCTCAATACGAAGGCATCATAGACTGTCTTAGTTGCAGGAGGCTATATAGTGGGTGCTACACTTTGCTCAAGGTTAATCTGATTGGAGTTTTGCGGATGTCGCGTTTTAAATAGTTTTTTTTTCTATTTCAATTTCAATTTACTTCTTAAAATTGAAGCGACTTGCAGTATCGATCGAATAATTAGTTTTGGTTGCAACTTAATAGCTAGGAAAAGATTGGCTGGTGGGAATTTTAGCGGAGTTACATGATTCATCCCTATTTATTCAAGATAAGTTCACAATCGTTTGCTTCATCACCATTCCTTCTCAGATCCTGCCCATACCCTCGCATTCCATTCACTCTGGCTAGTCTATCTCGAGCATTGACTCTTAAACCTTTTTAAATGGTGGCTCTTTTTGGTTGCTTAAAATAAGAGCGGGGCCCCATCAATTTTCAAAATTAGAAAAATTTGTAGAAAGTTTGTTTAACAATTACCAATGCAGGTCAACAGAACTTGTGAATGATTTAAATCAAGATTGCGCATGAGTTTACTGACTTTCCTTGTTTCTACGCTTAAATCAGTAATAAACTATTGGTAAGGATTCATCTCTCGAGAGTGATGAACGTTCCGATGTATTTGTCACAGGCGGACGGCCAGGACCTTCCCCCCACTGTTGTTTATCCAACCGATAAAATCAATCAGTAAAATTTAAATAGATGTACTGACACCAATAACGATGAAAACTTTGAACAGACCAAACCAGAAAATTGACTAAACTTTATCCTCCGACGATTGAACCAGCAAAATCAAATTTAAAATAACCGATCAAATTGTCACTTGTTTTTCTTATAAAATTAGTAAAAGCCTGAAGCCACACGTTTCTGTGTTTCGGTCAGAATGTAAACGGTAGATAACGTGTGAGGTGCAATAAACGTGCAAAAAAGACTGTTGTTCCCAGGGCGTCACTTCGACTCCCGGCGAACTCAGTTGAAAAACACTTGTTTTTAAAAAAGGCGTTGACTCGACAACAACTATTACCATTTATATTAGTAAATCTCAACAATATTAGAGTAAAGAGTAATTTAAGGTCATCTTTATTATATTTTCATGGCTTAGTCATCAATCTTCTTGTAGAAAGAGTCGTAAAAATTTTATAATACCGTGAAACCAGCATTAGATTACATTTAGTTCCGGTACTTTAAAAGTAACATAACTGCTTTTCTTTACTTGACGACATTTTTTGAGGTCAATATCAAAAAGGTATTTTTTCTCCACTTAGGTCACAAAACAAATCCATAAACCAATTTTTTTGAGATCATTTTTTTAATATAAGAGAGGTTCCAACGTTTCGGTCCCTACTTTTTCATCAATGGTCACATACAATGATAACATTTCATCTGAACTTTATTTCATTCTTTCTTTTTACTAAGTAAATGCTGCTCTCACCAATCGACTGGTAATTTGATTGTGGCAATCTGTAAAATGGCACAATCCGGGTTGGAGTAGTGAAGCTGCTCTCCCTGCACGTTGCAAGAGGTGGTCAGTGGGTAGTGGATACTCACCAATGGCATTCCGCTTTTTTGGAGGTGAGACAATTTGTCCGCAGTTTACTTTCGTGGTTTGTTTGAATTGAACTGCTACTTTTCCATGGCCTAATTTGTTGGATATATTTTTCTTCTCACAGGACTTCAGTTTTGGCTGGCAATTCTGCTCATACAAGTTGCTAGCTTGCGTAATTGCATTCCTTTGTTTTGAGCTAATAATGCGTGGCTCGCATCTAAATTGACATTCAGAGTGTGGTTGAATTTGAGTTTGCAAGATACTAAGTTGATTAGTTAGTATCCTTGAACTTTGCATTGTTATCTAAATTTAGAGATTAACTAATTATTTTATGTTGAACAGAAATTTAGCGCATGATTGTGCGTGTGTTAGTGGTCTCTTATAGCTTGGCCAAACAGTTTTGGTACGTCACGTTTTTTCTTTCTTGTTCCTAGGATAGATGCGAGCCGATTCTTACTAGTTTAGTTCGTTTAGAAACCGTCACGAACAACGTCAACGACCGAGTGCACAATACACGAAATCGTATTTGGTGAGGCTGTTTTTTTGTAGTGCCGCGTTGAAGACTGCAGGCCAAGTATACGAACCCATGTTATAGATTTTAAGTGCGTCAAGCCACTATTGAATAAATTCGTAACATAATCTCTATTTAGCCTTGTAATTTAAATCTGCATTATCGCTTCGTTTAGTGCTCCCATTCCAAGGAAAATGAGCAGCAAACACATCACAACAAACAACGCAAACGTTTGAAACAAAGAATGAAGACGATCCATTTGGACGGCAAATCGACTAATATAATCTGTCAGTCGACGAATTCGCAACAACAGCAGGCAAACTAAGTTGCAAAGCTAACTCAAGAACTAAAGAATGTTGCTCGGACTACATGAAAATTCCCCATCGACCCCAGTTTGAGAACCATTGATCTAGAGCAGGGGTGTCAAACATACGGCCCGCGGGCCGCATGCGGCCCGCCAAGTGCTTGAATGTGGCCCCTCAAGGGGTTGCTCACTTTTAATATTTTTATATTTTGAAGATTAACAAAAACTGATACTGTGATAGATCTAGGCGTCATTTTGAAAGTAAAAATTTTCTGTGAACTTTTCAGTATACTTTAGCCTTCAACATGTCTTTATCAAAAAAACGAAAGATTGATGCAGAATGCAGAGTGTTTCAAGATAAATGGACGGAATGTTACTTT
Source organism: Trididemnum clinides (assembly GCA_963675345.1). Classification (NCBI taxonomy): domain Eukaryota; kingdom Metazoa; phylum Chordata; class Ascidiacea; order Aplousobranchia; family Didemnidae; genus Trididemnum; species Trididemnum clinides. The sequence goes on from OY776301.1 coordinate 22,657,973, forward strand.
TTCACCAATGTGAATGGAAAGGCTGTGTGCTTAGTATGCCAGCAACAAGTTTCTGTGTTGAAAGAATACAATGTTCGCCGGCACTATGAAACTCAACACAGCGGGAAATTCAAAAGCATTCAAGGTAAATCTAGGACAGATAAAGTGAAGGAACTGTTGTCTGGACTAAAAAAACAACAGTCAGTCTTCACTCATACCAAGGAAGTTAGTGACGCTGCAGTGAAAGCCAGCTATCTCATTGCTAAAGAAATTGCAGTGGCATCCAAGCCGTTTTCTGACGGAGAATTTGTGAAAAACTGTATGTTAAAAGCTGCAGAAGTTGTGTGCCCAGAAAAACGTCAGGCTTTTGCCAACATTAGCTTGACAAGGAACACTATTGCTGACCGTATTTCAGATCTATCTGCCAATGTAGATAACCAATTGAAAGAAAAAGTTGCTTCATTTGTGGCATTTTCAATTGCTATTGATGAGAGTACCGACGTGACTGATATTGCCCAGCTTGCTGTTTTCATCCGTGGTGTTGATGCTAGTTTAACAGTTACTGAAGAATTTATTAAATTAGTACCAATGACTGGCACAACAACGGGTGAAGACATCTTCAGTTCTTTGGTTGGTGCACTGCACAACATTGGAGTTGACTGGGCTCGTGCTGTCAGCATTGCCACTGATGGTGCTCCTTCCATGACTGGGAAAAGGGCTGGTGTGGTTGCTAAGTTAAAAGAAAAGGTAAATGCTGCAAATGGAGGTCATGACTTTCATACTTTTCATTGCATCATCCACCAAGAGGCATTATGCTGCAAGACACTAAAAATGAAGCATGTTATGGAAGTTGTTTTTAACACGGTTAACTTTATTCGAGCAAGAGGTCTTAACCATCGTCAGTTCGATCAACTTCTTAATGATGGTGATATCAGTCATGGTTTACCATACCACACTGAGGTAAGATGGCTAAGTCGTGGAGTTGTGCTGAAACGTTTTTTGAACTAAGAAAGGAGATTGCTGACTTCATGGACATGAAAGGGAAGCCTGTGGAACAGCTACAGTCCCCGGAATGGCTGCAAGACCTTGCATTTATGGTGGACATAACTGACCACTTAAATTGCCTCAATAAAATGTTGCAAGGTCGTAATAAGGTTGTCACACAGTACTATGACAACATAAGGGCATTCAAGTCTAAACTTGTGTTGTGGGAAATGCAGTTTTCAAAGAATAGTCCTGTTCATTTCCCATTTCTGAAAGAGTTGTACAACACAGGAACGGTTACTGAATTGGGCCGGTACAAAGAAAGCATTTCCAGTTTGCTTCAGGAATTTGAGCGTCGCTTTCAAGTGTTTTCTGAACTGGAGCAAGAGTTCAAAATTTTTTGCAGCCCATTTACTGTGTCATCTTCTGATGTACCAACAGAATTGCAAATGGAAATAATTGATTTGCAGTGTGACTCAAATTTAAAAGAAAAGTTTACCATTGTTGGCCTGGATATCTATAAGTACCTTTTTCGTGGGTACCCTAAACTGAGAGACCTAGCTGCCAAAATTTTGTGCATGTTTGGAACTACTTACCTGTGTGAGCAATTGTTTTCAGTGATGGACATCAACAAAAATAAGCTTCGTTCAAGGCTGACAAACAAGAATCTAAATGACATTCTTAAAGTGGCTGCTTCACAAGAACTATCACCTAACATTGATACACTTGTCAAAGAAAAAAGGTGCCAAGTGTCTGGGTCAAACTAAGATGGTGTTACTCCTTTTACACAAGTTAAACTTAGAACTTTCCATAGTAGTGACTGTCAATTTTTATTGTAATTTTTCAAAAGAAAACCTCCTAATTGTACTTGTTGCAAAAGCTAATCTGGTAACTTTAACTTTAAATGTTTTGTAGTTTTTGTACAGTTTTATCACAATGGAAGCATATAGCAATTCTGTCTTAATAATACCAGTAAATGTACCAGTGTTTTATGTTTTTATGTCAGCGGCCCACCTTGTATAAATTTTTATGTCATGCGGCCCCCGAACAGAAATGAGTTTGACACCCCTGATCTAGAGTTTTCAACCTTTGCAATATATTGGTCAATGAGGGTCAATTTTATAATATGACCAATCAATGGGGTCTGGGTATCCTTGTAAAAGTTTTTAGAGGGTACATGATTGTCCTAATGTAAAATACTTACTTTCATTTTTTGCAAAAATGTGTGTACAATTTACTGTACCAAAGAAGCATTGATAGTATTGTTAATGAATTATTTACAATAGTCATTATGACATCAAAATAGGTATATATTAATAAGTATTGTTACAATCTTTAAAGGGCAAGGGTATCGCAGGTCAGTTCACAAAGTTGCATTGTAACAGCATTACTCTTTTCATAGCAGCTTTACGCGCTTGTTGCTTTCAAGATTATAATTTTGTGATTCCTTAAGTGGGTTACGCCAAATCCTAGGCTTCCATAAAATATTTTAAAAGGGTTCGTCGAGATGAAAGTACTTGAAAAACAAAAACCGAAATTCCCTGGTCGAAAAGAAAAACTGAAACGCAGTCGCGGATAACCGAGAGGTAAACTGTATGGACAGCAGTTCTTTGATTGATTTCTCTGTGAAACAATACTGTAGAATATTATCTGCCCAAATCGCCATCTTAATAGGAACAGAACAAAAAAGTGATTTGAATAAACAATGGATTAATGTGCATTGGCCTACAAGGTTCACTCCAGGCCACACAAAAAAAGTTTGTTTCTGTAAAAGTTGAACCTGTGAGAAATGAAGAACACCAAGACAAAGCACTTCGTAGTTTACCTCGCTATTGATTAGAATGTTGAGCCATTGCCGTTTGCATCAAGACGCTGAACCAACGCGAATCAAAGTTTTCTTGGTGCACGAAAACCAAGGGCCGCTCCGAATTGGACGCTACATCAGATATATATGTGAATTCGATTGTCGAACTTAAACGAAATTTTTCAGGGCTATTTTTGTTTAGAAAGTGGACACATTTCTCTCATTTAATGACGTGTTTGTGATTAAATAGTTTATTTTTGCTTTTTATTGTGTCTTCTAGAGTTCTGGCGTATTAAGTTCCTTGCCGGCTTATATAGCCTTGTAGCGCTCGGCGGGTGAAGCAGTTTGGGTACCAGTAGCCTACTGTACTTTATAGAAAGTGAAACGCCTCAACTCACCAGCAAAAAAAGCTGTTGCAATCAAAGTGTTGACTGTTGATGATGTGTTTGTGTTGCATAAGGAGCACTTGAGCGCCTTTTGCCAGTGCTGTCTTCTTTACACTGCTTACATTTCTCGCATGAGCAGTATATCAATTATTGATTGAATAACTCTTTGAAACGTAGTCAGGTGAGGGAGCAAATGGGTAAGGTCTCCCTACATTTCTTGGACTTAATTAAGCTATTTTCAAGCATGATAGCAATTTTTTACTTTTGGCGTGACTGCACATTGGCAAATGTTGTTTTCTTTCTATATCTTTTCAAACGTTATTTGTTACCGCATTAACAGCAGTAAGTTAAAAAATCATTTTATGCAACTTAAGAAGGTGATCGATAAATTTGGATAAAAACTAAAAGATAGGTAAAAATATCATTAATTTTGGTCGAACTTTTGTTTTAGAATTTTGATTTTAATTTTAGAATTTTTAATTTAGTTTAGAATTTTAGTTTTGGGATTCAGCAAAAATTTCAGGAAAAAGTTGGCGATCTCCAAATATATTTTCTTGCTACGCTTGCGGCAATTAGGTCTACTTAATATTTTGCAAAATAATATTTCCTGCAACTGTCATGACCACATTACAATGTTTACATAGATATCTACAAAACTTGCGCTAACTCAATTTCTATTTACTGCAACTTTCAACAAATAAAGAGCTTTATGAAGTCACAGCAATTTAATTGTTACAACAGAAATTGTTTTCCTGTGCATAAAAAGTGTGGTTTTAGCCCAATGATGAATAAACTATGGATAAACTAATAATGGATAAACTATAGTGAATAAACTAATAACCAAAGTATGGAATGGAAACGGTGGCAGTGACGGGAAAAATGGATGCTGCAGAGTTGAAAATGGTGAGATGGGCACTGGGAGTGACAAGAAAGAACAAGATAAGAAACGAATACGTGAGAGGGACTGCGAAAATCGCAAAGCTAGGAGACAAACTTCGGAATGTAAGGTTACGCTGGTATGGACACGTGAAAAAGAGAGAAGAAGGCTACGTGGGAAAAACGATGATGGAGATGGCGGTGCCAGGTAGAAGGAAAAGAGGAAGGCCAAGGAGAAGGTGAATGGATTTGGCAAGAGAAGACATGGAAAGGGTTGGAGCTAAGGAAGGAGACGAAGTCGAACGGGAGAAGTGGAAAACACTTTCGCGCTGTGGCGACCTCGAATAGGGAGAAGCCGAAAGAAGAAAAAGAATGAATAAACTACCAAAATTAAAACCGCAAACAAGTCAAAAAGTCCCACTGATAGAAAGTACAGGGTTTATTAATTATAATCAAGTTTTTATTTAAAATATTATTGAACTCTATCTCTGAAATGATTAAATAATATCAAGTAAATAGTCAACTTTTTATTCAAAGCATTAATAAATTTTTACAAGAGCCCTATTTGCAGCACGGAGGACATCTAAACGATATTAAATTTCAGTCCACGTCCTTCTTAACATTTCTTCATCAGTTGTCTCCACAGCGACAGTTATTCTTTCCTTAAGGTCACCCATGTCTTTTACTGTGGTTGGTACTTTGTGTCATCGTTCTTTCTTTTTGAATACTTCCAGTCTTCATTAATAAACCAACATGATCACGATTACATGTAAAAGAGCTATGGCTTATATTTAGTAAAACATTTCGTGGTGCGGTACACACCATCTTTCACGTAGCCCGAACGAAAGCAGATCGGATGGACTTTGTTGGGCTACGGCTAAATGAGTGACGAATACGCTCGATGCCTTTTTCAGAAGTTTTGGGCCATCCACTCCTCGATTTTAGTAGCAACGTTCCCGTTCCCACAAACTGCTTATGCCAATTGCGAATTGACTGACGTGCTGGGGCTCGTTTTGGATATTTGCCTATGAAATTTCTTTGTGCTTGAATATTAGATTTCGTTTTGATAAACCAAGAAGCACATTGTGCATTTTCTTGTGGAGTAGTTATTTTTAACAAGGGTTGGAAATCAATTATTTTATGTAGCTAATTCATCTCTGAAATAACAAAAAGCGATATCATAAAAAACTTTAATAACAACTGATTAGTATGCAAAAAGAATCATTTTGATAGCATTTTTTGAAATTTTTTAATGAATTTATAAAATTGTCTAAAGACTTTGTAGATACCCTGTATTTAAACCGTATCAATTACGCAGTTATATTTTATTTGTTTGCAACCCAACAAGTTGACGTTTCCAAGCTTCATATAACCTAAAGTTATGATGGAACTGGACGTAGATCAAAATTCCTTAGCGTAGTAAATAAATCCTTGATCGGACAATTCAAGAAGGTAGCCTAATTGGTGAAATGTTGAGCACTACCTAAATTTTATACTTGTTACCAAGAATATGCGACCTTTTTGCCAGTGAGCCAATTTCAGACCTTTTGAAAATTTCGCTGGCCGATCGAAGTTTGTAATCCTGTTGTTTTCACAAAACGTATAAGCTTCAAAACGATATCCGGCGGCCGTGTTTCAACAAAATCAAGGTAAAGATCTTTTTCATTGTTTTTTGTTTTTCTTTTGGAGATCGGTTTTTCCGAGATGTAAAAACAGTTTGTTATTGAGAACCACCAAATTCCGCGTCACGGCCACATTTCAGATCATTTTCTCGGGCCAAAAATTTCGCGACGCGGTCGGCAGGTTACTCAACCCTGCTTTTTACAGTCGCACTAGGCTGTTACCAAAGCATCGTCATAAAAAGAAAAAATAAAATCCCGCTCTCCTATCAAGTTTTTATATTCAAGCTACTCGTGTGAGAGCAAAAGACGTCCTGTTTTGTTTGGAGATCTGAGCAAATTATAAAGCTCTGGCAATTGATACGTTTTTACGGTCGAGATTAGGTTAGGCCTGATTGCTATTAACGTATTTTTTACAGGTAAAGGTAATCGTTTGCAACTCTTCAATGTCGCACCGCTTTTCTTTGCAAAAAGTAACGCAAGTACCAGAAGCACGAGTGTAGGAAAGGAATGGATAGAGGGAAACATGTCCCCCCAAAAAAATTATATTTTCGTGAAGAATTTGTAAAAAGATGAGCGCATAATAGCTGGTCAATCTTTGAAGAAAACCTTTGAATTAGGAAAAATTGCATCTAATGGAAAATCCTAGCAAACATCAATTGTTGTACTCTCCTCCTCTTCTTAAAACGAAACTTTGACTATCCCGTGGCCAGTAGACTCATGAATGAGCTACCAGTAAAGCAATTTGATAAATATAACCATATCCACCTTTACATGATTATTTTGAGGTGCCGATCTCTGCCTGCCAAGAATAGATTTTGCAATGTGTATCAAATGTGCTCCAGAGTTTTTTCGCTAGTGAAACCAATTAAGATTCTATTTAAAAAAAATTTTTTTGGATAAAGGCTGTTTGAAAAGTCTTTGAACACCGCTTATGTCCGCTTTGAACTTTGTCCGTGGTTTCAAGATTTTGTTGACTCTATGTGTAATGTCACTTTTATGGGCTGTGACCAAATTGCCATCTATTCATCCCAGAAGACGGCTGTGCTGTTGGCTTTTGGGAAAGATGCAAAGCTTATGTAATGATGATATTCTTTAAGAGTCAGATTTTAACTGACACCGACTAGGCTTCGGGACACTCGCATAATGAGCTGAGAGCAGTGTTGCGAACGAGTCGTTTGAACTCGAGCCTCAAGTTCAGTCACGAGTAAAAGATGTCGAGTCGAAGCATTTTGTGCAAACGAGTTGAGTCATTTTTTTAAAGACTCATGTCTTTCCAACACTAATTTCCCGCGTAGACTTTCCGGTAATTCATAACAAATGAACTTAATGTGCGTGGGCTGTGACAACAGTGTACCTCTACCGTGATATGGCAAAACCAAACAGCTACATTTCAATTATCATCAACAATTTCGATTTCTTTTCGTTTATTTGAAGCCAGTGATTAGCAAACGCGAAGAAATAATTAATAGTCTTCCAGTTAACAGCTTTAAGCAAAACTGGAAAAAATTTGGTTTAGTTGTTCCCTTGTTGATAATAAACGACAGCAAAGTCAATATTGCAATTACCTGTGCAAGTCCTGTCATAGACGAAAACGGCATTGCAAATGATGAATGACCAACGCAGGATTTTACAATTTGTTTTCATATTCAATTCTTCGTGCTTTTATTTACGTTCTATTTAGTGCTGAGAGATTCAGTTGCGTTTTATAACATGTGCCTTTGATGGTAATTGAAATACTTAACATGTCTACCCAACAAAGTATAAAGAAATATTCATTTATTATTGGTGCACAAAATACACCTCGCGAGTAGCTACGTTATAAAATTGACGCGAGTCGTTAAGGGTTAACTACAATACTTTAAACCAAGCACTTCTCGATGAAGAACAGAACAGATATATTCACGAAATAACTCGAGACTATAAAATTCCTTCACTTGTCGATCACACAAAACCAATGTATTCTAACATCAAGACAGAAAAACTATATTTATCAATTGACCACTTCATTCTTGCCACGCTAATGTTCCTCAGCAATATTTACAACCAACCATCACAGAATAACACGCTATTCGTCTCTTTACACTCTTTCGCACTATCTTTACTCGCTTGCACTCGCTGTACTCTCTCTGCGCATTTAAAAATCTCATCACCTTAAATATGTGAATGGGACGCAACCTAGAAAATTCAAGAACAACATCATATGATAAACAAGCACCCTTTAATAAATTACGTCATATTGGTAATCGAAAACTTTCGAAAATGAAAAGTGTGTTCTATATCAATCTTGAATGCAAACGTATGATCTACCATTGCAACGTCACAAAGAAGACGTGTACGATACAAAACTTAATTCGAAAGAAAAAAAGGTTTTTGCAAAAACAACCGAGATATAAAACCAAGTTTAGATTCGAGACAATTCTAGATTCACGAATTAAATGATTACAGCAGAACGAAAGCAATAAATTACTGAAAGTATACAATACAATACCTACTCGAACAAAGCAAATTTACTTATTCCTGTCACCCAGTATGTTTAAGTTTTTCCGCTGACGTCTGCGCCATTCTGCAAGCTCTCCGCTGCTCTGGGTAGCATCATCGTTCTTCTACTTCTCTTCTCTTCCTCTCCGACTCTCGACCTATCCTTGCCACTCTAACCTTACCTCCATCTTTCCTTTTACTTTAAACTCTCTGGCACATCTGGCAGGAACTGTCTTCTTTCTCTTTACTATCAGGTAACAATGGGTGCCTGGACACCCGTTTCTTCCGGGAAACAACGCGGCTAATGAGCAGGCCAGACGGGGAGCGCTACTTGTGTCCCTTGCAATCTTTTGTAGTCTCTCTCCTCTTACTTCTCATATCCACTCTTCTCTTTTTTCGGACTGGAGGCGTACTGTCTCATCGAAATTCTTCGACACACAGGGTCCCTCGATTTCCACTGAGGAACTTGAGCTCCCTTGTCATGCTCGCTGTGCCCTCTCTCGTCTTTTCTGCAACAAACACAACTTACTGTAATGCTCTTATCTTTCTAGAATTGGCAGAATCGAGAATCCTTCTTGCAGCGCCCGCGGACACTCGTCCCAGGAACCTCTCATTTCATTCCGCACTGTCCAGCTACGGACTCTTTACGCCGCTCGCTCTTTGGCGACTCTCTGTCTCTCTACAATTTCTGGTCCAGCCCCTGGGAGGATGACTGGTTTCTGGGATTTAATGATTTGCTGCCCTGCTCCCACCCCTTAGAAGGAGTCGGCTAACAACATATTTTTCCAAAAACCAGTGGTACATGACCACACTTTTTTCCATATCAGTATCAGTCAGTTGATTCGTGATCTGAATCCAGTAAGAATAAAGTTCCAGATCCTTAACTAGAATGTGCTCAACAGAAGACACAGAGATGCCCAAGCCCTTGGCATCTGCGTCGACTGACTCCCAAGTCCTAGTGACGTTGTCAAAGGTTCAGATTGTTATCGGAGGCCCATAGGGCAAGGAGCCCGTTACCATATGATATAGACAAGTGCCATCAGCTTTAAAGTTCTTGACCAACTGAAAAATCTTATTCCTGCTTGAAATATGTTGAAGCTGAACTTCCTTCTGTATCTTGCTTGAAAAATCTTGCAAAACTTGGCTTCGTAAGAAATCTTCATGCAAAAGATTTTCTGCTCCACCGACCAAAGCATGATTAAACTATTTTTGGTTTAATACACAAAAGAATTGACTAATTCCCTGCGACAATGTTGAAACAGAAAAAGAATAATGTAATAGGAAAAGATTTTAGAAGATGCCGATTTGTTTCAACAATAGTGAAACACCATGCACTTTACAAGAAGAATATAGTTGTCAGAGCATGCTAAAAATTCTTGCAGGAATCACGGCTAGGTCAACCTAACGATGCGTTACTGCATTGTGTGAATGGTTGTGCTGCCACTGCAAAATTCTCAGATTAACCCAATAAAATTTAATGAACCGTGTCGTTCCGAAATGTGGAGACTATTGTTTAATGATGAGTAATGTCGGCTTATTCGATGTTAACGCTTTAGGCAAAATAGCTGACTTTAATGTGTAAATGTAGTGAAAGCAGAGCATGCTAAGGAATGGCACAGAATGAAAGATGAAATGAAATATAAGGTTGTTTTCTGTATCAAATATGGAATTGATCAAGTATTAAATGGAATAGAAGATTTTATTCATAGAATGGAACGTACGTATCTTCCATTCTTTCACTCACTCATTTTTATGTGGTTGGTTTTCTTACTTACTCATTTTTGTGTTGTTAGTTTCATATTGAGTTTAATCAAGCAATTTATCAGCCGACTGCACATAATGAGTTATTATTTACGAAATAAATTATGTCTATCATCGCCACGAATACCATGCTATCAACAATGAGAAATAAGGCGCAGTATCAATTATGCGACTTTCGTTTGATAATTTATGTTTAAGTTGTGGCTTCTTGTTTGGCTTCTAGCAAAGCTTACCACAATGCAGGCCTAGACATGGCCAATAGTCATTATTTAAAGCATTACGTACCATCCCATTTTTCTTCATGATAATCACTAGAATTTAAACCATCAGAAAATCCATAGCTAAAGAAACCAAAAAAGTGCTTCGATTTGTATTAGTTAAACAGTTAAAAAAGAAAAAAAAACGATAGCTCGATAAAATATTAAAATCAATGAGCTAGCGAATGCTTGCAAAGAAATGATACTGATTGAAAGTATATTTGATTCAAAAGAAAGAATGAAAAGTATAATTTAAATTAAAATAAACTAGGCTATTTCTTCTCGGTTGTACAGGCTACTACTATTTTGTGATTCAAAGAATTCCCTGCTAATAAATCTTTTCAACATGTTTTTGGCTGTAGTTGAAGGTTTAACTTTTTTTCTCGTAATTCTCGGTTCGTTTGTGATCTACCTAGCTGAGTCCAATAGAATTCATCGAGTATCGTTTTAACCCTATTTGGCCCGGGGGGGGGGGGTCGATTCGACCCACAGCAAATTAAAACTGTTGTAACTTAGCGACCGCTTGAGATAAATTTTTGAAATTTTTTGACTTTTCCTAAAATTTATCTGGCTTTTGGTTGGTTATAAACTGACAAAGATATTTTTTGTAGTTTTGACTTAAACATAGCAATTTCGAAACCCACTCGGGCAAATTTCTTCATCGATTGCTTTTGTATAATAAAGAAAAAAAGGAGAAAGAGCGCACACGCAAAACCGTGACGAGCTACGTAAACCACAGAGCTTGTTTGAAGTGAAGCACTGACTGTAAAACTGTACCGTTTCTTAGAAATCTTTCTTCTCAAAACCTTTTCGCTGTGAATGGCAACTCTTAATTTGACAAGCCAAAAACATCAAAGTGTTTTCAGATACACGGCTATTTTGTAACTTTTAGTTAAATAAATAATACCTTCTTGACGCTAGACCATAACCTACCGATAAAGTAATGCAAGCAAAAATTTCGTAATTTTGATACTTGACAAATGCAACAAAGCAAAAAGAATTGTTTTCAAGCGCAAAGCCAGAAAATAAATTTGGCGGCGTGATAACATAGTTTGCGCTTTTCATAATGATTTGTAATGTTGTTACCAATTAAAATTGGGGATTCGTTGGTGGGAGAGCAACGAGCGCACTTGCAATTTTTATTGGATGGAAAATATGCAGTGGTAGACTAAGGGACGCAGGGCGACAGTTAGCAAAATTTAATTTAGGAGTTTTATAAAACTTGATTTCCGTTGCTTTACGAGTAAGCTGTTAGTAATTAATTGAATACCGAATTTTTATCAGCAAATACAAATCCAAAACGCAAGAAGCCAATCGTGAATCACAAAATTTAATTTTTTTTAAGGGGAGAAGGAACTGTGAAATATCTCCTGAGTTTGTGACCAACACCAAAATATTTTTCTGTTGACCGCGTGACAAAAGCAATGTGTTTGTATTCTACATCTACACACTTCCAAAAGCAAATGAAGATTTTTTTCCGTGTTCTTTTATCCACTTTTATAAAGACGCCTCTGGTAAAAGCATTACGTTTCCTGCTGCATGGCCGAGCAGAATGGCATTTGCATTGAAGTTGACGTTTCAAGTTCAAACTACAGCTTGCGTCAACTGTCACAACATTATAAGATTGAATGCTGACTCAAATATCGTCTTGTCATTTCCATTCTTCTAAACCAGAGATGGGCAAACTTTTTAGTTGGAGGGTAGCATTGACCATTCAAGAGTTAGCCGAGGGCCGCATCGACCATTCAAGAATTCGCCGAGAGCCAATGCGTAAAATCTTGTAATAGCTGTATGCAATGCAAGAGCTTGCAATAGCCTAAAATCTTGCAATAACTTCTTGCAAAGACGTATTGCAGGGCTTTGATAATGATGGCGTCCAAAAACAAAGATCATCACTCTTTATTTGGACGGAAAATGCGTCAGTTCAAACTAAGAATTGCGTAGCGGCTCTTGCAATGATGGCTTCTATCGTTTTTGGCTCTTCAATACGGCAAGTGCGGCCAACCCTTTCTTACTGAATTGAATTCATGGAAGTTTGTATAAGTTTGGAGGGCCGCACAAAATGCTCTGGCGGGTTATTATGGGGGAGTATTGGTGTTATTATGGGGGAGAGGATAAAAAATAGGCTACGTAGGTCTATTGTTGTAGCACAAACTTGATAATAAAACAAATTAAAGTTTACAATCGTTTGATATAACAGGCTTTTTGTAGCAAATCCAAAACTGAAGTTTGCCGGAGGACTTTTTTCATATGACTCGTCACATTCACATGCAGACTTGGACAACAAAATATGCGTGATTCTAGTTGGCTGATTCAGTGAATTGCAGCCAAAAGTCGCTAATTCTAATCTAATTTGAAAAATTCCTAATTGCAATTCTAATCTCATTTCGAAAAAGTTCCTGACCGAAGAGTCGGGTGTGAAAAATAAAAAGATCTTTTATGTTAGGGATCAGAACCACCTTCGAAAGCATTGGCACTAATTGGAATGATTTACATGCGAGGCTTACTGGGACAAGCACATCAAAGCACTAATGCGATGTTCCGTGAAATATTTGGCAATCCAGTTTTTAGTGTAGCTAAGTCAAGGAATAGATTTAAATTTTTGATTGCCCACATATTACTTGATGATCATACAACGCGTCCTACTCCTTAGCAATACGATAGATTTCCACCTTTCCCAAAATTTTTGAAGAATTTAACAAAAACTGTGGGAAATTTCTAGTTCCTAATGATTATTTGTCGCTGGATGATACTTTTTATCCTACAAGAACACAAATCAGTTTCAAACAATTTAATCCGAGCAAACCAGCCAAGTATGGAATGCTGTATAAATCAATCAATTCTTTTCGCTATCCACTTGCCTTTTCAACTGTTGTGTATTCTGATAAGCCAAAAGCAGAGCCGACATCTTACTACACTCCTGGGATGTCACGAACAATAAAATATCTAATTCAAAATTTGGAATGCCACACAAATTTAGTGGCAAGAAGCATGTTATATGACAGATTGTATACTTCAATACCAATGGCGCTGTGGCTGCTTGACCGCGGAAAAACTTCTGTAGGAACTTTACAATCAAATAGAAAAACAATTCCAGCCGAAATTAGAGAAATCAAAGACCGAGAAACAAACTCATACGAGATTTATTGGGAAAAGAATAACGTCATATTAAATCTACACTCGTATGTGGTAAAAGCAAAAAGTGAACAGTGCCACCGCTACTTGCAACTACAAAAGATGACAACAAAAGCAAGCCCGCTATTTACAAACTATAAGACTTTTCAAAAGGCGAAACAGACATCATTGACCAAAAAAATGGGGTACTACAGTTGTACATCGAAATCAAAGCGCTGAACTATGAATGCATTTTGATACGTTTTGAACACATGTCGAGTGAACGCCAGCACGATATACCGGTATGCAATGAACAACGATCTGCAGCCTCGAAACATAAAATCTGTAGATTTCGGATTTAATCTAGCTATGTCTTTGATTCACCCACATATAGCACAACCAACTTTAATTGGTATAAAGTCTTCTGTGGTTCGCAAAATTGAGATAGTGCTGGGGAAAAAAATATCCTCCAAAATGTAAAAACGTTAAGTGGCTTTTTTCCTCATCAAAGTCAAAAACGAAGGCGATACGATGCATGTATCAGTAAGACTAAAGGAAAACGATCAAAAGAAAAGAAAAACAAAATTTATAAGCAACTGAGCCAGGGCCAAAAATGCGCAAAGCCTTTGTGCAATAAGCGTCTTATTCGCATTTACGATTTCTCCTTGCAAGATTAAAATGTTGTTAGGCTTACACTTACGGATAAAATTGCACTGCCGTAGTTGTTTTTGAAGCATACAAGCGTATTGCTGCTTTTGACGATGATATATGTATTGTTGATATTACCCGTAAATTTAATGTAGTGTTCCCGTATTTTCGTATTAGACGATAAATTATAAGCAGAAACAGCATGACTGCGTACTAGCTAATCCAGAAATAGCTTGTTTTACATTTCTAATGTATTCTGTTAATTGCAAGAGATTTTTTGATTAATAGCTATAAATTCACTAACGCCTCAAAGCACAAGTTACGATGATAAAGCTCAAATTGGTGACATTATAATTGATCCCAGTGGGATATAAAATTGTAAGGACCGTATAAATATCATATAACGCCTCCAGAGGGAAACAAAACTGCCGTATTGGTGTTATCATAGTGAGAGGGATAAAAGATAGGCTACATAGACATATCGTTGTAGGACAAACTTGCTATTAAAAAGAATCAAAGTTTACAATCATTCGATGTCACAGGTTTTTGTAGCAAATCCAAAACTTAAGTTTGCTTGAGCACTTTTTTATGCAACTCGTTACATACGCAGATTTGGACAACTGATTAATTCTAGCTGGCTAATTCGGTAAATTACAGCAAAAAGTCGCTAATTCTAATTTAAAAAAACTAAAAGTCTCTTATTGTAGTGTAATATAAAAAAATCCCTAATTTCAATTCTAATCTAATTTTAGAAAAGTTCCTGACCGTAGAGTCGAATCTGAAAAATGACAAGAACCTTTTTTATTATTTGCGAAAAGTTTGGCCGAAAATCAAAATCGAAATTAGGTGATCTCCAAAAAGAAAAAAGGTCTTCACAATGATTTGATGGCAAAAATGAAAAAGTTTTAGAATTGTCGCAAATACAAAGTGGTTTTGCGAAGATGTTTAAATGGCATCAAAATTCGCTTGGTAATTAAAATTTCAAACTAATTCCAGAAAAACTGGAAAGCTCTAATTCTAATTCCGATTCCACTTAATTTGTGATAATCAGAAAAGCTCTCATTTTATTCTACCCTAATTTGAGAAAAACATTAATGCTCTATATCTAAGTTTAATTTAATTTGAAAATGCTAAAAAAAATTTAATCGTCCAAGTCTGCATACAAGGATGGGAGGGGCTTACAAAAACGTCGTATAAGGGAGAGGAAAAAATAAAAGAGCCATATGATTCGTGAGCATTCCTTAATTTGAATGAGATTTATGTCTTGATCAATAAAAATATTTATGCTTGATGAGCAAGCATAGCTTGCATCTTTTGTCTAAATGAAAAAAGTAATAATTTCATAAAGCTAAGAAATTTTTGTCGTTGAAATGCTATTTGACACCCTGTTTCACATTTACAAACAGTCAATTCAAATTACAAAAATCTAGCTGGAGATATGGCGTATGGCGAGTAGTCCAACATAAGAAATGTTATACAAACATCACGGCTGGTAACTTTCCCGTAAAAAGCAAAATGGAAAATTGATGACAAGTTGTTGAACTTTTTACCTGGTAGCTGACATTGATAAATTTCGCTTAGGCGCTCGCACAACCACAACGTCGAAGCGCAAACACTACGAAAAAAGAAAATTCGCCGGCCGTTTCTTTATTTTAAATTCAGTCGAAAATCGAAAATTTAATGCTGTGCATTTAATTTGCAATAACTTGTACGCTATTAATCTGATCATAACCAAAACTATATAATTAGATTGAAAAATAAATTCTGCATCTATCTGAGCAAAAACGGAATCGCTATTGTAAGCGGTTCAAAAGTTATTAGCTGCCAAAGTGTTGGGTCGAATCGACCCCCCCCCGGACATAGAAAGCAAAAAAAAGCCCGGCCTTAATAGGGTTAAGCATTGTGATGACAAATGACTAGTTGGTCAATCATTTGACTTTTTTCGCTCAGATCAGCAAGTCGATACTACAAAGCGCAGTTCTGTCTATGTTTTAACTCCTCCCAAGCTACTGGTGGTACAAACATGAAACTAAACACAATCGTTCCACACTCTGAGATGAGTATAATATGTAAATGGTGTCGTCACCATGACGTAACAATTGAAGACGATTTTTTTTTAAACTTGCGTTTCCTGACGGAAAAAAGCGGGTTTTAATTCAATTGAAAGCCAGTATCGCACTTACCAAGTTCAAAAACTTCATCCTCTAAGAGGTAACATGAAGTTATAATTAACTGTTCATTGTACAATGTGTTTTCTTTATTTTCTCAAAAATATTGACCGTAGAAACGTGGTTGAAAGCTTTTTCGAAAGATATTAGCAAGCTGCTTCCAAAAAAATAAATTTATAACGTTTTGAGCTTTGTCTACCAAGTAACAAGCAATCAGGCACTTCACCACTTTCTTAGGCATACTGATTTTCGTTTTCACATTGATCACTTTAAAAAAGATTTGTTTGGTCATAGCATCAAAGGACGCCATATGGCTGCATGGTACCACAGTACTTACTATCTACTGTCATTTCAAAGCAAACGTAAATGGCAGAGCTGGGCAATGAGCAACTTTAGCGCAATTAACGCTATTCCATACTGCGCAGCTTGCGTTGCGCTTTGAAGATTATCATTTTTCATTTTTCGTTGCGTAATTTGCGTTGTGCTTTCAGCATTTTTTTCTATTACGCAAATTGTGGTTGTGGAACTCTATGTTTTTTTTACATGCTCTTCATTTGCGCTCAAAGTTTTTTTTAAATCATGGTGACCAGATGCGAAAAATCAAAGAGGCCAAACCATCTCGAAAAACATACCACATATGAGCATAAAAAGGCCAAATACTAAGCCACTTCACCAAACAAGAAAAGTTGCAAAATATACTCAAAAAACAAGTTTTAATGCAGCCACTGCATTGCATCATCTATGTGGCTGCTGGTTATCTGTTTGTACACAATATCAGTCTTGAATCGGAACAAGATGTTCTCTGATACAAACAAGTCGTTGCAACATTTTTCCTTCAAGAACATGTTTGTTCTAATTCTCATTATAGCTTCATAGAGTTCCGTCTCTATCCTGAATGCACACAAGCAAGTGCATGACAATCCATGTTTTTTTGTGATTACTTTGAGGTTGGAAGAAGAATAGGATTATTTTAATATCTAATTCTCAAAACTAACCCTGAAATAAACTTATCATTGTTTTTCAATTTTGATTTTAGATTTCACTGCTTAAACTATACAAAATCCAAAATCTTGAAGATACCGATAGTAAAGTAACAATAGCATGGTATCATTAATCAATGTTGTTTAACTGGTTGAGGGCTATAGTGGCCTACCGCGGCAGTCTTGTCCTATAACGGTAAAACAAAACGCGGCACAGTAGGTGAGTGAACCCCTTTATTAATCAGCAGTAACTAGTGTAGTGACTAGTTTGCCGACTTTGAGGCTCAGAAAGAGAGATTTGAACTGCTCAGTAATGCAACGCAATAAATTGCAATTGATATGGAATTGATGTGGAAAGTTTGCAATTGATTGCAAATTGATTTGCAATTGATGTGGAAAGCGCACCAACCAGTCTCCAAATGGAGCTAATTGAACTTCAATGCAATGACATGCTCAAATCAAAATATGACTTTGTCGGTGCAGCGCAATTTCCCTATTTCCTCCCTGACACAATGCCACAATTACGAACCCAAGCAGCTCAAGTGCTTTCAATGTTCGGCAGCACATATCTATGTGAGCAACTTCATCTTCATCTCTATGATGAAGGTGAACAAAACATCTCACAGAAGTCGACTCACTGACAAACACCTTCATTCCGTCCTGAGGATTTCCTCAGCTCAGAGCCTAACCCCAGTCATTGATGAACTTGCATCTAAGAAAAGATTCCAGGTATCCGGCCTATTCCAATGTGCAGAGTAAATTAGAGTGTAACAAACGGAGCTTGAATATTGTATGTTTCTTATGCACTTTTTCTACTGCAAGACATGGTCTGTCAATAGTTAAAATATTGGATTTTTATTCAATAAAATTATTATTTTTGGTTATTTTGTTGTTGGCTTTGAAAAAGATTTACTTTAAAAAGGAGCTTGAAAGAAAATAGGGAGAGACATACTTTACTTAAATAGGAAATGCATACTACTAATGTGACGTTTATTTCAAATTTAATTTCTTATGTAGTTGTAAGATCAAGCTTTGATTGTTCCTGATTCTGTGTTTATGCAAAACTAAAGTGTGTTTTCATATTAAAAGGTTAAACATTACATAACAGTTGCAGTTAATTTTTGGACAAATATTGACTTTGGCCCGTGACTTTACTTCACTGCTTAATTTTGGCTCACTGTGAATTTGAGTTTGACACCCCTGCGTTACGAGAGCTGTCGTGATTGAGCTGCTCAGAAACGCGGTGCGCCATGAAACAGCTCGGGCTCTAAAATGCAGCCAGCGAATTGCAAACCAAAAAATTGGACAAGACCAGTCAGTTGATTGCGCAAAGCAGAGCCGCTGAGTTTGGTACCAGAAAAACACAACAAAAGAGTGCTACGAGTACAAGGTGCGATTACACGCCAACTGCTTTTTGCCTTATCATGCAACCATTTAGGAATGACGCAATCACTCTATCTTATTGCCGGTGCAGATAAGTTTTTTGTGATTTCGTTTCAAGACTGATATACATGTATTTAGTGCGTCATATTGTAATTGTTTTCCAACATTACAATAACTTTGCTTTTATAGCACATTTTTCAAGTGGCCGCAAAATGAGCCATCAATGTCCTGGTGCGGTAACAGCAATTTACCATAAAACAATCATAAATTAAATCAAATTAAGTTTTCATTTAATCTGAATAAACGTTTGTGAGAAAACTGATTTCGTTATTATCAGCTCGAAAAAGATTTGATACAGTTAACAATTCAATTGTAGACATGGCGCTTTGGTGATGACGCGAGAACGCCAAATGACGCTGTAGCATTGGTATTGGACAATTGTTCCAATACTGGAACAAAGTTTTCAAACAGATACTGCTCAGCGAATAAACATGATATCAAAGCAAAACCTACACCCACAAAATAGTGAAAGTTTAAAGAAAAAAGTTGCATTGATAAGAGTTCAAAATTTGTTTTGTTGACGTCACTGTTTCCCGCTAAAAGTTAAGACTTGGAGTAGGTGATAGATCGCGAAGTGTGAAGATCACTTACAGCAAAATTTACGACGTCATCATGACAAATTTTTAAAATAAAGTATTTTCAATCCCTATATAGAGATTTGACAAAACAATTTGTTGATATCACATATGAGCGATCAGTTGTGAAGGTTTAAAGTTATGTTACAATATTGGCACAATTGTTCGATATGAGTTAAGTAAAGAATTGCTCGTTGCATTGTCAAATGAGTTAAAGTTATTGCCGTTGAAGTGTTTTTATCGAAATCGTCTTATTAACATCTCCTGAAAATGCGTTTAATGGCGTTTCTAAGACCACTAGTTTTTGAGAAAGCACAGCAAACAACTTGTGCAATGAAGGGTTTATTGTGACGTTATGTTAAACCCCAAAGGGTTGAAATTTGTTGTAAGGTGATAGGATGGGTGCCTGTTTTCTTTGAGCGCAAAACGGTTTTGTTTTGTCAGGAAATGTGAATTAAAAGAAATTATCTTTTATGATGACGTCACGAATACAATTATGGCACTCACTCGAGGGGGAGATCAATCGTGCCAAGTTTGATGTTTGTACCCCTAGTAGTTTTAGATGAATTAAAGCGTACGTACGTACACACCTACAAACAGAATCACGCATTATATGTTGGATATACTACGGAAAGAACATTCTAAAATGTACTAGAAAAATGGTTCTTAACCTTTCCAACCCCTGGGACCCCTATTCCTAAAGATATTGGCTTGGGACCCCTTGTCTGCGCAACCTGCAAAGGAGGTGTCTGTTGAAAGAACAAACACTATTGTAATAAGGCGGATAAGTTGTTTACTACTGGATCTCTGATTAATGAAAAAACTAACTTAATGAAAGCATAGCACAAGTGGTTAGTGCAGTGGTTCCCAACCGGGAAGGAATTATACCATTTCAAGGGAGGAATTTTATAAATTCTATTGTGTGAAGGCCGGTAGTTCTTAAACTGCGAGTTGCGGCTGCTTGGTTCTTTTTTTTATTTTTTTATTTGCCATATTTATTCTCCATTCACGAGAAAGCGAAACGTATCGCTGTGTTTTGGACGGTGAGTCCGCACTCGCTTGGGAGCTGCCATTTACGGGTCACCTGTCTTTCACATAAAGGTGGGGCGTCCCGTTAAGTGCCTTGCCCAAGGACACAACAAGCGAACTTGCCGGCTTGTTCTCCACAACCTCCCATAAATGCCGAACGCCAAGCAGGGAAGCTGTGAATACCATTTTTTAAGGTCTTTTGGTATGACTCGACAAGGGGAATGAACCCCAGGTCTACCGACTGCGAAGCGGACGCTCTAACCACTACACCATCGCGTCGGTTAATTTTTTTGCAGTTTATTTCAAATGCAATATTAGGTCGCTAGTTAATGCTAGTAGTGATACAAGTGGAAATGCAAAATTCATTGTTACGTAATTTAGACTTATCATCATCATCATTATCAGCCCAATTTTTAATATCCGGTATTGCCCCCATGAACGGTGGTCGCCGGATTCACCTCATTAACTAACTTCCCATTATTTCATGAATACCCTTTCTCAATCTTACGCGGTTGGTAGCATCTTCGTTTGTCAAGCCAATTTTCTTCATTTCCTCCGCCATCTTTCTCTTCTATGTACTATTCGATCTATTTCTTTCTCTGCGGCCATCGTCTTCAAAGTGCAGTACCTCCCTCAAGACGTTGCCCTCCTTTCTCCTCAGCAAACCCCCATACCATCTCACGCAACTTTCATAGACCTTTCCTTTCATCTTCAACAAAAACTCCTTCTTCCGTACAATATCTCTCCAGATTCTAAATCATTTGTAACGTAAATAAATTTAAGTACTTAACTTCAATATTGCGTAATTGTTTGGCGCCAATCACAGTAGTTATAAGAAAGATATTGCAATCGAGTGACTTTTATAGCACGAGAGTAGCTTGCTAGTTAGAGTAACTTACTGTACATTAAACAAGTTTGATGCTGCCAAGATCTACCAATCAGTCAGTATTATTTTGCAATCACCTGCATGTACCATTTTTATGCAGATTCTTGTTGCAAATTATAGCCAAATTAGTTTTTGCGACACGAGCAGCAAAAAAACGTAAATATGATGAATCTTATATGCAGTATAGTTTTACATCAGTGATTGTTGGTGGTGTGGAGATGTCACAGGGCGTACTTTGTAAAAAAGTACTCAGTAATGATGACTCAATGAGATCAGTGAAGCTCAAACAACATTTGCAAAATGTGCATTCTCAGAGCAAAGATAAAAGCTATTTTGAGCGCCAGAATAAAGCTCTAAAAAGGATGTGACTGGATGCTTCAAGCGATTTTTAGGAGAAAAAGCAAAATTGTTGAAGCATCGTATGTAGTAGCACTGGAAATAACAAAACAAAAAAAGCACACACTATTGGGGAAGCATTAATCAAGCCTTGTGTTCTGAAAATGGCTGATAAAGTTCTTGGAAAAGATACAGAAAAAAAAAATTAGCTGAAGTTCCATTCCCAAATAACACCACTCAAAGATGAATAAAATATATGTCTGACAACATCAAAAGTCAGATAGTGCAGCAAATCAAAGATGTTCCCTTTGGTCTTTTTGTAATTCATCTGGATGAATCCTCAGACGTCTAATCGTGTGCACAGCTGATGGTATTTGTAAAATATGTTTACAACGGTGTATTTAGGAAAGAATTTCTTTTCTACAGCTCTTTGGAAACGAATACAAAAGCAGCACACATTTTTGAAAAAGTCTCATTTTTTTTTTAAATCTGAACACTTGCAATGGAAGAATCTTGCTGGCTGCTGCATAGATGGAGCGCACGCAATGCTGGGCTGTAATTCAGGTTTTCAAGCTCTTGTGAAGTAGCTAGCTCAAACAAGCAAAAGTGTTCATTGCATGCTGCGTAGGCAAGCCTTAGCTTACAAAACTTTGCCTGATTCAATTCAAACAGTTTTAGAACAGATAATACAGATTGTTGATTTCATTAAAGCCGGAGCTATAAATTCTGGTGTTTTTAAAAGGCTTTGTATCGACATGGATTTAGACCACTTGGTGCTTCTCTACCACACTTAAACTCGATAGCTTTCAAAAGGAAGTGTAACTCGAAGATTCTTTGAGCTCAGAGAAGTAAAAACATTTTGTGAACTCAAAAACAAGACAGAATATTGCTCCTGGCTGGATGACGAAGAATGCATACTCTCTCTGGCTAACTTATATGTTATTTTTGAACAACTTAACAAACTTGATCTTAAGATACAAGGCAGGAATACAGATATCATTAGATTTCTAGATGCATTAAAAGCTTTTATATCAAAATTATCAAATTGGAAACAAAAAATCCGAATCCAGAATTATTCAATGTTTGAAAAATTGGATATACTTCTTGATAACAGATAGAATAAACTGCCAATGCAAAACGAAAATGGTATTTTGGAACATTTGTCAACACGTGAACGCGAATTTGAGAAATATTTTCCAGAAACTACGAATGATGAACTTGACTTTGTTAGAAATCCTTTTTCATTTTCCGTTAAAAAGCCTTCAGATGAATGCCAAGATGAATTTTTGGAGCTGGTTGATGATTCTTCAGCATGGCAAGCTTATCATGAAAAACTTTTCACACAGTTTTGGATTGCAATGAAAGATTCCTATTCCAAAACTACCGAAAAAGCCCGGCGCATTTTTCCCTATATGTCTACATACCTGAACGAGGCAGGATTTTCTACTCTGCTACAGATCAAGACCAAACAAAGAAATAGACTCGATGTTGAAGATGATTTACATTGCGCTTTGTCCCAAACTATGTCCCGCATTCAGCAACTCTCGGACAATAAACAAACACAAGTTTCGCACTGACTAATTGAGTTAAAATTAAAATAAATACTTCGTTAAGTTAGTGTGTTTAGTTGCCTCTGTTGGTAGCTCGATGGGTTTCCGATCTCGACGATCCGATTTCAAACCCCGTGAAAGCTATTTTAGCAGAGAAAGCGTCACTTATGCGGAAGAGTTCAGTGATGCACGGTGTGGTGCAGCGGTTCCACCAACCTAACACCATATAAACTTCTAAACCGCTAAATGAGAAAATACTGCTAGGTAGCTGCATGTGTAACCGTGTTGGAACTTGGAGCAACCGTGTTGGAACTTCTCAGCATCTGGAAGAGAAAATACTGCTAGCTGCATATGTACATATGAAGCAACCGTGTAGGTGGCATGATATCAATAACCATTATGCCTTTGCCAGGCACCTTGTATAGATCCCACACTAACGACCTTGGTCTTGGATTCGGAGTGTTTTTAGTGGCAGCATTGGCTCCCCACACTCTTCAGGAATGGCTACATGGGAATTAGTCTAGCCTTAAAGGTCGTCCTTAGAATGATTTTGTCTCCGACTAAAAATTTGTTTTAAATCAGTGTGTTTTGTCAAGTTTAATTGATACAGAAGAGGAATTAAATTTTTCAAAATCAGCGAGGGAGGAGTGCACCAAAAAAAGGTTGGGAACCACTGGGTTAGTGGAGTTTCACAATTTACTCGGCAAAACACAGCACAAATGATAGTCGGTATGACTTCTATTCTTGTCACTTCGAAACAAGCTCACCAATACGGGGTTAATATTACTGAGGCCAATTCTCATGTCATTTGCAACTTTAAGGCAGTTACGGTACGTAGTTTTGATATTAACTAAAGCAGACATGGCAGCTTCACAGAGGTATGTCGTTGAAAATAGAATTAATGCTTCCTGAGCTCTTTTTGCCAATTCTAGATATTCTTGCAACATACTGCACCAAAATTCTATCAGTGAGGAGGAGCTGAACTTGGTCTTTGCAGCTTGAGAACTCTGCAATTCCAGATGTTGCTCATTGTCGTTCATCTCAGCAATAAAAGGCCGCTAAATCCATGCTGAAGAAGGTTCAGATGTTGGAAAGTAATCTTCCATTTTTTTCTCGAGGTTGCTTATGTGATCATCAGTTAAAGCAGTCAGCCATTCGTTAGTTTCCTGATCACCAATTTTACTGTCCAACGATAACAACATAGCAAAATTCTGGTTTCTTACTCTCTTTTTCCATACGGATAACTTTTTTTTGAAGGCGGAAACCTTCTCTGCAGCCTCTATCTGAAATTTGTTTTTTCCCTGCAGAGAATAATTGAGCTCATTCAAAAGACTAAAGATGTCTGCCAAATAAAAAGGCCTTTACGTGGAATCTATTGACATCAAATAATGTGGCAAGTTCCACTGACCCATGCTCACGAAGAAACACGGCAACTTTAGTGACAAGTTCTGCAAAACGGGAGAGCACTTTTCCCCGCGATAATCATCGCACTTCGTTGTCGAAAAGAAGGTGCTGATGTTTTTTTCCAAGGTCGTGCAAAATGCTTTGAATAGTCGGGAATTCACGGCCCTGCTACGAATGAAATTCACTGCCTTTACAACAGAATCAAGAACACTTTTCAATTCAAGAGGGAGTGTCTAACAAGCTAAGGCGTATTTATGAATAGCACAGTGATTTGATACTATACGCGGAGCAACTTGTTTCAGTGGGGCTACAAAACGGATCGATGCCCTATCATAGCTGGCGCACCATCTGTGCATACCGATCCCGCTTTATTCCATGCTATTGAATTTTCATGAAGAAATGCATCAACAAAATCAAAGACGTCTTTAGCTCTAGTTCTCTCCTTCATTTCTTGATAAAATAAAACTCATCCAAAATCGCGTTTTCTTTAACAAATCTCACGTATGCTACTAATTGGCTTATTAACTTGATATCCGTTGTTTCATCAAATTGAAGGCTTATTCTATGTGGCTATCCTGAATTTGAGCGATAAGCTGACTCAAAATATCATTTGCTATATCTGCAATCCCGTTGTTTACAGTGTCATCGGACAAGGGAACTGAGTCTATTCTTTTGGCCTCGTTTCGGCCAAGTAATATTTGTGCCATTTTTACCGCACTTGGCTTTATTAGTTTCTCACCAGCTGTGTGAGGTGCTTTTGCTTTTGCTATTATCAAAGAAATTTCATATGAAGCGCGCAGGAGTGGTTGGGAAGTTAGGCAAAAGCCTAACGCAGAGAGTGTTCCTCTCACATAATAATGAGCTCTTTTCGCTTAGAATTTTTCAACTGAGTCCATATTCTTTTTATGATTCAGTTCCTTGTGCCTCTTCAACTTCGAAGGCTTTAAGAAATCGTTGTCCAAATGGTATTGCACAATGTGCACTGAGCATTGTCAAGTTTATCGCAACCAATAACTTTGTGAAACCATACTAAACATAAGAACCATCCCAGAAACGTATTTTATGTCTATTTTTCGCAGCCATTAGTAAACAAAATGATTATGACCGAAGGAAGCGAAAGTAATGACTAATTGAAAAGTCTTAATTTTTTTAAAAGTGGTTAAATCATACAAATTCACTTTCGTGGTAATCGCATGTAAAATATAGAAATGATAGAGCAAATGCTAATAGAAAACAGGCATAGTGATTGTCGTAAATTCCCTCCGCTCCTTCATTGCTTAAGTTGTAAAATTCTATCCAGGCCGGTAGCAACTAGCTATCAGATACCAGAAAGCTGCTGGGAGAAAATTAGACACTCTGGTATCCTGTGGAACCTGAAGTTTTCTGTTTTTTCCTTTCACGCAGTGGAGTTGTGGATAGAGCTAGAAGAGAAAGTGCCACAACTGCAACCTTTATACTTCAACCCTCAAATGCTTTATTAAACCTTATCTGTTATGGCTAGGGATTTAATGTTTAACCCTCAATACAGAAACAACTAGTTGGATGATCATATGCTTCTCCAGAGGCGTTAGCTGCATCATTCTCACCAGAATTATCTTAGCCACTGCCGTCAGTTTTCAACTACTTCTTCGATGCTATTGCCTGAGCTTACATAACTGTATTCTTGATAAAAGAGTCACTACTACATAGCTTTATCCACTTAACCAATTTTTAAATCTGGAAGCGACAAACGTCAGTCTTTCTTTTACAAAGCCTTAAAACAGGTGTAGCAGTAAGATTGTTTTTCTTACTCTGTTCTATTGCATCATAATATGTAGTAAAAACCATAGGCGTAGCCAAGGGGGAGGAACAAAGGGACCATGGCCCCCTTGAATTTTTTAAGTCAAATTACAAAACAGTATCAAAAATATAAAAACATAAATTTTTTTGCATCTCTGCTGGTACATTAGAGTTTATTGTTGACTTTTAGCGAGGGGGTGGGTTGGGCGTGGCTTTTTAAGTTTTTAAACTTACAAATGTTATCAAACAAGATGTGTACATTTTACACACTAAATATCGCCGAAGTTTCTCTTTATGTCGCAGTCGAGTGATGAATTGATATTCCAAGTTATGGTAATTGCAAGAAATAAGCGTCTCGCTGAGCGCTTTCTTGTTTTATTGCGATGCGGACCACTACAAAGACGTTGCTTCTTTTATCAGAACGTTCAACCTACCAGTGGGAGTGGTTTCCTTGAAATTCCCTATATAGTGCGTTATACGTCGCAATTGAAGTTGAACTATTAAAGCCGATCTTGATAAAACTACATTAGATCAGTGAAATCGCATTCACACTTTTTCAGTTTTGTACAGCAATTTTTATAGTAGCGACGAGCGTAGTTCACGAAAGGCAAAATGCCATTATAAGTAAATGACGCCACATTAAAAGTTGCAAAATTTGGCCCCCCTCTCATTTTTTTTCTGGCTACACCCTTGGTAAAAACTAAAAACGACGGCCAATTGCGTCAGACTAAAACAAATAATTTGTTTACCACTAGAACGAAGTGACACTGCGTACGTTTGACTATAGGTAGTATGTTACTGTAAAACCACTGTTATTATTAGTCAAAGTGGTGGTGGTTGTTGTTTGGGCATTTGAGGGTTAAAAGAATACAGTTTGGCATTCCTTCCGGGGACCCCCACATTTTTCACTGGGGACCCCGTCAAGAACCGCTATTCTAGAAGATCCTAGTAAAATAGCGATGAAGATTACTCTGATGTCATAAGTACAAATTAGCGCAATTTCTTACTGGGACAATGTTACGTCATAATCACAATCCTATAATCAAAATGTGGTAAACAAGTTGAAGTAATGATAGATTCAAATTACGTATCAAAATAACAGTTTTAAAGCTGCAACCAATTAATATTATTATTGGTAATGCAGAGCGGGCTAGTCATAGTAAAAGTGAACAAACAAACTTTCAGCTGTTGTTGTATTGTCGCCTTGTTACTTTTACATATTTTGCTTCTGGTGCGTTGTGTTTGTAATTCTCGGAACCCGGGACATTATTACATTTTTTTTCGGTTTCCGCTTTTCAAAAGCAACCGCAAAATCAAAAACCCTAGTCGTCACCGGCGTTCGATTGGCAGCAAAGTTACTATTGCGTGCACCTTTAGAGAATGCATTGTGATGTGTAGTATATACTGCAGCGAACGCTATGCCTTCGCTCTTTGCAGCGAACGCCATTTGTATTATGACGTCATAACCCTTGACTAAGTAGTTAGAATGCGCTGTAAAGTACTATTCCTTCTCTTTCCAACAACACGTGCTGTTCAAGAAAGAATCAATGTGTGCTGTATTGCCAGCTGAGAGAAAGGCTGTTGCGCTACAATACAAATACTCTGGCTCTGGCAGTAATTATAAGTTACTGGCAGTACGGACAGTCATAACTGAGGAGCTAACCCGTTTATATTGACTTTGTGCAACGTCACATGGCACACACAAAGTATAGGTAAGCGCAATTGCCAATGGAGTTTAGCTTCAGTATCTTCTTAAGTGTAAACGCTTTTTGAATAATGAGTTGACAGTTTTCAAGATTCGCAGCAGCGGTAGCTGAACGCAGCAGCACAGCGGAACGAGCAGTGACGTGAAGTCTTTCAGCTCAAGTTGTTATATTCGAATCAACTTCAAAGTTGTCTGTAGTGAAACACCGAGCAGTTTTTTTGGCGTTTTAATCGCTCTGGTGCTTTTATGCCGGGATATGTTTTAGTCACGAGTGAACATTCAACCTTAATGAGGTGAATGATTATTTAACTTAAATAGGGTAAAAATTTGGAACAAGACTTCACTCTTTGGCAAATCAAAATCTCAGCATAGTTTTACTAGATATTATAAAAGTTTTTGATTAAGGCAAATCTAATGTAACAATCTCTGGCGGCATGCTAATCATACTGTGTAAAAGAATTAATTGCGCTGAATAATTAAAATTTTTTTCTATCTGTTTGTTCTGGCCAGGTGTACATATGATACTCTACATATTTTTAGTTTTTATTGTATTTTGTTTGCCATATTTGTTCTCCATTCGCGAGAAAGCGAATTGTATCGCTGTATGTTGGACGGGACATCCGCACTCGCTTGGGAGTTCCGATTTCCGAGGTGTTTGGACCACTTGCCTTCCACATAAGGGTGGCGGCGTGCCGTTAGGTGTTTTGCCCAAGGACACAACAAGCGATCTTGCCGGCTTGTTCTCCGCAACCTCCCCTCAATGCCGAGTGCCAAGCAGGAAAGCTGTGAGTACTATTTTTAAAGTCTTTTGGTATGACTCGACAAGAGGATTGAATCTCAGGTCTACCGACTGTGAAGCGGACGCTCTAACCACTACGCCATCGCGTCGGTGGTATTGCTTGGTGTTGTCGCTCATTTTGCTCTGTTGCTTCGTGTTGTCGCTCATGTAATACAGCATATTCATGTTTAATGGTGTTGTAATGTAGAGAATGGGCAGTTTGACTCGATGACCATAAGTGGTCTTTCACAGTCCTGATCAAATTTATCGATTTTTTGAACAAAAATAAATGTTGTTTAATGAGTTCGTTTTCTATACTACTACTATTGCCAATGCCAAGCAGGAGAATCGCGAATATTTTTTCTAAAGTCGTTAGTATGAGTCGGCGAAGGAATCAAACCCACGTTTGCTGACTGTGAAGCAGCCACTCTAACCCAGGTGTTCGTATCTGTTAAAGGTTCACATGCGGTGCGGACCCACGGTGCCATGGTTTCTCCTTGAAAATACAGAAAAAATTTGTCAAAATCACTGTAAGAAAAAAATTAGTTTCAAAAAGATCTCTTATGGAGAGTGAATATGGACAAATGACCGCTGGAAGGAACAAAATCAGCTTCCAAAAAAAGGGTTTTTGTTGACATTGTCAAGGGAATGCGTCTCAAAAAAATTAAGAAACCCTGCCCCCTGTTCACCATACTACGGCCAGGTGTACATATGATGCGGTGCTAGTTTTGTTCGGGCGGTGTCAAGCTGGAAAATTATCGCAAAGTGTTTTTCCCAAACCAAAGCGGACATTCGGCTTGTTGATCTTCGATGACAAGTTACGTCTGTGGCGCTGGGCCACGTTACCGCCAGAAGTTGTTGGTGCTACCTTTTTTATTTTAATAAAAATTAGCAATTTGTACTTACAAAAATTTATTTTCTTAATGGCGTTTTTCTTTTGTAATTTTTACATTGTAAGAATCATGGAATGGTTACAAATATTTTTGGTTTGCTTTGCTGCAACAACAATGACAAATTGCTCGGAAACCGCACAACAGAGATCTTGCAACACAAGATCGCTCAGCAAGGGGTAAGTTATGGTTTTGTCGTAGCATGTGACGTTTGCTCAGGCCGTTGAGTGATTGGGCTCAGGATAGGTGCACTCCTTGCTAATTGTCTTGTCTGTCCAATGCCAGACTGTGCAATCATATTTGCAGAAAATCTGTTGATGGACAGGAGTTTAGTGCAACTTTGGCACAAACTTGTTTTTCCAGATAGTTTTCTTGGCAGTATTGCGTCAACTGTCGAGTGGTAAGAGCTAGAGTGAAAGCTAAATGTGTTTTTATAGCTCGAGACCTCCTTTTTAAGCAGAACAATAAATTGCTTAAAATGCATACAATCATCAAACGTTTCAGACATATAATTACCGCTTTTTAACGTTTTGAAAGTGTTCTTTAGATCAGGGTTTCCCAAGCGGTGTGCCGTGGACGATTTGCCGGTGTGCAGCTAGTTTTTTTTTACTTCATATTTATCAGCAAAAATTGAGCAAATGCTGCCATGAATAATGGTCAATGACGTCGGAAATCGTGTTATGTTGCCCGAAAAAATGGTGGCGATCTCCGAAAAAAAAGGTCATCACCGCTGTTGATGTCACCAGTAATGCCACTCGCGATCAACATGAATAGATTCATGTGGCTGTTGTGCCGCGAAATTTGTTTAGCTTTTTTACTGTGCCAACAGACAAAAAAGTTTCGGAAACACTGGTTTAGATAGCAATTCTTGAAAGGCTTGCAAATCTCTCAAAATTACATCCGATTGGTATCATCTAACGAGAGATTCAGTCATTAGTTTTAAAAACTTCAGGATTGGTGCAATCTTGAATCTCTGCTTAATGAGGAAGATATTTTTCTACAGTAGGCATTGTAGAAACTGTAAGGAATGTTGTTCTTCCGGTGTAAAATAATGCCTGGTACAAGCAATATGAAATGCTCTTTTATTAACGTTTCGCTTAGCAGATAGGCCTACGCCAAGCTTCATGAGAAAAAAACAGTGCTCAGGGTGGTATTCCAACCCTGAGCGCGAGCAGCAAAAATCAAGCATATACAGTAACACTGTCATTTCTTCAACTGATACAATTTAAAACGCTAAAAGTAGATAAACATGAGCTAACTACAAAAACTTCATTGTCTGACAATCTTTGTTACTTGGTTCCTTCTCTTTTCTCCTTAATGTTGACACTTGCACGTATTGTGACGTAATAAAAGCTAATATTGTCCGGCTGTCAATGAAAAAACTGAGAGAAATTGTTAAATATTTACCAGGCAATTATACAGCAGCCTAACTCTATCCTGCCAGACTGAAATAAAAAGTTAAGTAAACAACGAAGAGTCATGGTCATCAAAGTTAAGTTCACCAAACGCGCTTTTGTTTAGAGTTAAATGCTGCAGAAAATCACAGTAATTTATGTCACGCAGGATCGGATAAACATGATTAGGGCCTCGATGGACTACTGGTAAAAAATGCTTAGTTATCTACAGGCTTGGGATATGCTTTCCTGAAAATTTCTAGCGTATTTCCTAAAAAGTTTGTCTAGATCAGTGCTTTTCAATTCGTGGGACGGTACGCACTTGTGCGGATGAAAAGAATTGTGGTGCGGATGACAAACGTGGTGCGGATGACAAACGTGGTGCAGATAAGTGCAGATGACAACAGCAATTAACTAGCTGCTAGTTAACGCTGATGCTTTTATCATAACCTGATGTTTTTTAGTAAGACATATTTTCACAAGTGTTACCTGTCACGAGTGATGCGTTTTCGCTCGCATTACGAGCTTGGTGTGTGCGCTTAACGGCTGAGTGGTTTTGCTGTAGTCGCATAGGTCACGTGATGATCAAACATCTCGCTTTCGAATTTTTCTTGCTTTTTCGCTCGCATTGATTACGTCATTGCGCTTGCTTTTACTTTAATCGGTACTTTTTTAGCAATCTAATCTCTCTCTTTGTTCTACATCCGTTCAAGGTTAAATCCGTTTTATGTTGCCTTGAATCGTTGATGCGTGTCTTCTTTCTATCTTCTTCACAACGCTAAACGTCACTCGACAAGTACAAGTGATGTCATCGCGCTTGGCCCACACTCTTCATAACTGCAAAAAATTCCCTGAGCTTCAAACGAACAATAATGTTGCGGTTTACTTGCCGCTAGAAACGGTTTTGATTGAATCTGAGCAGCAAAGATTTGATAAGGTACTGAGTAATACTGCATATCAAATGGCTATGGCATTGCACCCGCATTTTCGATTCTAGTTAATGCCGAATGCAGATAAGATAACCAATTCTAACAATTTGCTACTGAATCCTCCCGAGAAAAATAAAGACCAAGATGGTCGACATGGTTGAACATTTGCTAAATGAAGAAGATCTACGTGCTACCAGCAGCAGCGACGAAACAGAAGAGGCTGCGAAGCAAGATGATTTTTTGGGCTTTTTGTTTAAACAATCAAAAAACGAAAAACAGCGCAGCTAAACTCGTAAAAGAATTTCTTGACGCCAGTGATAGCCTTAGGGGTGGGCAAATTGGGCAGCTGCCCAGCCCCCCGAAACTTTAAGGGCCACTTCGTACTTGTCGTTCGTACATCATCATGATTATACTAGTTTTTTTAAGTTTGAATACTATTATTACTCTGTGACTTGATCAGTTTTACAAAACTTTACAAGCATGTCTATTGCCTCTATATCATAAGTTGTAGAAAGTTGTTGAAATCGATATTGATTGGTCAGAGCAATATTTAAATTTTCTTGTTCCTGTACATTTCCTAAGTTTGCTTTTTTTTCGCAAGTTTTTTTTGATATTTTGTTAAATTTAAGCCAAAATATTGCTTTTATTTATTGCAGCTGCTGTAATAATGCTATTGATATTTGTCCAATGTTTATGTATTGTTTCTCCATGCAGTTTTGCCATACAAATCCGCATGGCCGCACCAACATGTGTTTTTCCTGGGGCCCCCTTTACTACCTTTGCCCAGGCCCCCCAAAGCCTGGGGCCATTACTGCTTGACCTCAGACATGTTAATCGCATGAAGCATTGAAACGACTTTTTGTAAAAATGAACACTGCCGTACCCTCAAGTGCTGCAGGGGAAAGACTGTTTTCGATTGGAAAAGACATTCTAAAGTCCGAAAGATTGGGGTTAATTTTAGCGTGAAAATAGAAACTGCAAAAAGTAATAGAAGAGGCTGGCGATGCATTTAGCAAACTGCAGACAGTGGCACTGTTTTGATCTATCAAATCTCTTTAGTGCACTTGGTGACCAACAAGAAGATAGATGCTTTCAATAAAGCATACGGCTTCGCAGAGTATTTACAGACAATCCACTACAGCGCACCTAGTATAGGTCCCACAAGTATGACGGTTTGAGCGATGCATTATTAAAAGCCTCTAGCTTCTTGTCAGCCACCAACTGCACTGGAGAAACCTTATAGGTCGAAACAGTGTCACTGTCTGCAGCTTGCTAAAAACTGCAAAATTTTGTAACTTTTCATGGTGTAGTTCAAAGACAATTGAAGTCATGCAGGTGTTGTATGTTGATTCAATAACTTTATAAAAAGTACCGTGCCGAGTACCATACCAGTACCGCGGTGCTTTTAAAGCCAACCGGTACCGCGTACTTTTATTTTGTACTGTGCCCACCACAGTGAATGTAACGCAAAAATTCATGAAGCTTTGTCAATTAAACAAAGCAAACCACTTCTTCATCAACAACTATATGCGAATGTTGGTCCTGTTTGCTAAAAATATTTTGATTTAATTGTTTTATTCTATCACGAAGTCCATGATCTATCAGTCTATTGTTTTTTCCGCTATTTAATAAAGTTATTGGTCACCATTTAGTCGTTGTTTTTTTCCTCACTTGTCTTGTTCGTCACAACCCATAGTCTTTGGTATCCTACCACTAGTCGGCTAGATCGGACAAGTTATAATAACTGTTTGGTTACCGTTATATGTTGCTGTGACTGCAAATTTCTATTTATAATAATGACTTGCTTAAATAGTGTAAAGCCTAAGCCTGTAGCAATATTTTGAAGTTTTAGTTCTATATCATAATTAAGTTTTAATACTTGATGTTGTAGTTGCTTTGACAAGGGCTTGATGGAAGCCGAAAACATTTCGCCGAGAGTGTATGTAAATAAATTATCAAAAATGAAAAGTAATTTAGTGCAGCTATGCAAAAATTTTTACTCACTGGCCACCTCTAGCGTATGGAGGGGGCTTCTAAATACGCGCCCCCTCTGGAAAACTGTAAATATTATTTGTTGTCATTATGCTTGTAATGGTAACAAGCAAATTACCTGTTCTACAGTTACAGAATTAGTTTAAATGTCTAAGACCTTGGAAAGCATTATTAGGTAGTTTCATGTTATTCGTAATTTTGTTTGATAAATCCCTCAGCTTCAACTGATAAAAGTAGAACTTAACTCACTTTTGTCTTAGTGGTTGTTAGCATGCTAAGCTATATGAAATACAAGGTAATGTGGTAATAATACAGAGTGGAACAATATGAATTAAAAGTAGGATTTTTTTAGATTATAAAATTTAGTTGATGTCCTCTTTGAAAATTTTGTTGAACAGCTGCAGCGTATGTGTTGTGCGCAGTGGTGTATTCCTAAATAATGAGTAGGTGCACGGTTTTAGAAATTTTAGAAACTAAAATATAAAAAAATTTAAATATTAATAAAATGTGCTTTCAGTCAAGTGTTTTCTAAAAAAAGTAAGTGGACGGCGATCCCCCTCCATTACACCCCTGGTTGTACGTGTGAAAACGCAAGCAGTTGATAATTTCCAAGGTGTAGGAGTGACGAAGTGAACAATTTTCAAAGAAAAATGATCTTTTGAGTGGTTTCAGAAATCACTAAAATTGCGCATAATTAAGTGTAATTTTGCAAAGTTTTTCGGGGCCATGCCCCCCGATTCCCCTAGGATAGCCGTGCCTTCAGCACTCACAAAGCGAAAATATGTCGAAAGGATATTTTGCTTCCCCCTCAAAAAATTTCTGCATACGCCTCTGCTGACAACTGTGGTATTGCCTCAAAATCTTGCAAATCATTTGTATTGTTTTGTACTGCAAGCCTGTAAAGTCTTTGTTATATAAGATTTTCCATCCAGCACGTTGTAGCCTATATGTAAGCTCATAAGCGCGTTCCAAGCTTTTTTGAAATTCATTTTTAAACTGTAAGCTCGACTTCTTAGCCAGGTGTAGTTAGCAAACAGTGTTTTACTAATTCCGGTATAGATTTCTGATAGAGGGGAACTTTTCTTCCAAGTGTTGAGGAACCAAACGAAAGTCCAAAATAATACTTTATTGAGCATAATTAAATTAACACAACAAAATTCTCCGAATCTTTTCGTCCTCTCTCGTGGACTTCATCAGGGTTAAACAAATAAAGCTTTAATTCCTAAATTAAATTTAATATCATATGAAGATACTAGACGCTAATGATTCAATTAGTAACGTTTTAGCACTGTACCTATCAATGAAACACGAGCTAATGGAAGCGCTGCTAATCACACACCTTGACACATTAACCGCCACATGTACCACCGGTGGTACATTGAGGTTTTTCACTCACCGCCACATGTACCACCGGTGGTACATGGAGGTTTTTCACTCACAGCAACATGTACCACCGGTGGTACATATCTTATGTTTCCAGAACGCCATTTGTTAACCGGTGACCAAAAATTTATATTCACTTACTCATAAAAGTTCAGAAGGAGCAAAACACACACCAACTTCCTCCCTTCGCTGCTGTCACTGAACTGACTGCAGCACCACAACAAAGTTGTGGCGGTAGTGGCAAACTTCTTATATCTGGCGTGGCGGTTAACGTGTTGCCATCTTTAAACATAAAACTCGGTCATTCACAAGGAGCGCAGTCGCTTCTGCACGTGTTTCATTGAGAGATACAGAGCTAAAACGTTACTAATTGAATCATTAGTGTCTAATATCTTAATGTGATATTAAATTTAATTTGGGAATTAAAGCTTTATTTGTTTATATAGTCCTTATGAAGTCCACGAGAGAGGACGAAAAGCTTCGAAGAATTTTGTTATGTTAACTATTCTAATGTTTATTTAATTATGTTCAATAAAGTATTATTTTGGATTTTCGTTTGGTTCCTCAAACTAATACCTGTATAGCATTAAAAGTTAGCTTTAAGCTGTCGAGATGAGAGCTTAATTAAGCCTAGATTAGGAGTCAAAAATATTAATTTACTCTACAATGTCAAAAGAATCAACAGCAATTATTAAAAAAAATCACAGGAAACTAAACATTGGCTATGGATGTAGAAAAACTCGAGTCGTAATGAAAAAAGACTCGACTTGACTCTGGTAATTTGGACGAAATGACTTGACTCGAGTCGTTTAGACGAAATGACTTGACTCAATTTGTTTGGATGAAATGACTTGACTTGGTTCGTTTGGACGAAATGACTTGACTTAGGTCGTTTGGACGAAATGACTTGACTTGGTTCGTTTGGACGATATGACTTGACTTAGGTCGTTTGGACGAAATGACCTGACTTGGTTCATTTGGATGAAATGACTTGACTCAGGTCGTTTGGATGAAATGACTTGACTTGGTTCGTTTGGACGATATGACTTGACTTAGGTCGTTTGGACGATATGACTTGACTTGGTTCGTTTGGACGATATGACTTGACTTAGGTCGTTTGGACGAAATGACTTGACTTGGTTCGTTTGGACGATATGACTTGACTTAGGTCGTTTGGACGAAATGACTTGACTCGGTTCATTTGGATGAAATGACTTGACTCAGGTCGTTTGGATGAAATGACTTGACGTGGTTCGTTTGGACGATATGACTTGACTTAGGTCGTTTGGACGAAATGACTTGACTTGGTTCGTTTGGACGATATGACTTGACTCAGGTCGTTTGGACGAAATGACCTGACTTGGTTCGTTTGGACGAAATGACTTGACTCAGGTCGTTTGGACAAAATGACTTGACTCGGTTTATTTGGACGAAATGACTTGACTCGGTTCGTTTGGACGAAATGACTTGACTCGGGTCGTTTGGACGAAATGACTTGACTCTAGACTCGAGATTCGACATCAATGACTCATCACTCGACTCTAGAGTCGAACTCAAGCGACTCGTTTCCAACATTGTTAAACGGCGTCCGCTACTACGGTGTAAAAACAATTATTCTCACAATGAGTTCGAGTACTTTTTTCTCCTTTTAGCCCACGTTTTGAAAAATTTTTAAATAAACCTGAGTCGTGTAATTTAGAAATTTAAAGTTTTCATGATAAGAACATCGTCTAATAAATGCAAGTTTTCGAAATAATTTATTAAATTGACGATTCAAAGACATTGGCCTGTAATTTATGGGTTGTTCTCAGTTTCTCAATTCCAAACTAACAACTTTCTAATCAAGCTCGGCACGTATCACATAATAACAGCAAGACACTTTTTAGATGTAGAATGACTCATCAGCCGCCAGTTATATGGTGCGATTCTTCGAACTGGACAACCATTCCAAGGCCAAATGACATAAAAGTAGAAAGAGTCCCGATCAGCAAATCAGATGGTCTCTACCTCAATCACAGTTGTGTCGACCGAGTAGACAAAAGTAAGTTCAAAGTGTTTCCGAAAACAGGTTAAGGGGGTGGCGCACCGCAGACAACATTACAAACATGGCGGAAACTTACTCAACTCGTCAAGCTCAAAACATAGCGCTTGTTTGGGAAACTGCATGAATTGTTCTGGCAGTCTTCGGTAGTCACTAGAGTCTTCGTCCTAAAAATGTTTTTAGAGGGAAGATAGAAGTTGACCTTGACAGGTTTCGTGTTGAATTCGTTAAAAACGCTTGTTGAAATAAAGCACAATCAAGCATTTTAGATATCCTCGGAAAATCCTCCTTTTATTTAATAAAGGATATATCCTCCAAACGGAGGACGTATGGTGGCTCCATGCAAGAGTTAAACAGCATTTTCAGCTCGTTATTTTTAAGATCATTGGCGTCATTTCGTCCTAAACCTGAGCTCCATATCTAATTTCAAGATGACACAAAAATTAGCAAATCTTGAATTTGTACAACAGTGAAAGGGCCCGTTTCTGCCGCCAGCCATCTTTGTTGCTTTTATTATGTTGAAACAGATGACCGTTGGTGGAAGCACAGAGCACGTGTTTTGTCAAAACAAAAGAGACGAAGTTTGCTCTTTATTACGTTCGATGTCATTGTGCTAATGGAAGTAGGTCTTAAATGTGTTGCTAAGAGTAACAAATTTTACTTGACGTCACAGATAGACTAAGTATGTACACAAGACTGAAAACGCTGAGTCTGGCCGATGACTTCATCACGGAACTCGAAGTTGGAGTCTTTAACCGAACGGGAACATTGAGATATCTTATTCTAACCAAAAATAAACTGACAAAGGTGACCAGAGTCTTTCAAGGTATGTTATAACAAGTCGTAACATTTATGCCAGCGCTTCTCAACTTTTCGATGCCACAGACCAGCGGTTCTCAATTCATTTTAAATCCCGCACCCCGTCCTGATGGAAAAATCATTTTTGCACCCCTTGCACCATTTGATGTAATGTTTTTTGTATCACCATCGCTCATATCAATAGTCAGAGAAGAAAAGCCTGCACCCCAAGAAGTTCCTTCTCGCACCCCCAATTGAGAAACGCTGCCATAGGCCTTTTTGCAGATTTAGCAAATGCTCAGGAGCCCCCATGTAATAACTAGCCGTAGTTATTGGCAAGGGCGCTGAGAGGCTGACTTGAGCCTAATTGGGAAATTTTTCAGTTTTTTATTTGCTGAAGAGCTTCTAAAAATCAATATATTACCCTTGCTCAAGTTAAAGAATTTTTTCTTGGAGATCAACCTTGGCGATTGTTTTACTTATTTTAGAGTGTTTTTACTGAATTTTGGCAAATTCTTGGTTAAAATGGTTGTTTTGGCTGTTTCTCAACTTCAAGCCTTTTTCGGGGGGATGAAAGCGAATTTTACCCGCCGATATCTTTTGTGGTTATCCACATCTGCTGATTTTGACTCTCCACCACTGCCAAAATCATATGCTGTAAACCTTCCTAAAATCTTTTGTGAAGCCCCGAAACGGTCTTCTGTTGCTCTTCGGGGTTGATAGATCCCCGGTAGAGAAATACTGATTTAGACCATTTAGTTTTGACCACAAGCGAAAAGATATCAATTCGAATCGAGCTTCTTTATTTCACCGCAGCTGGATTTGTCTTTGAATACAAGCAATTATTGTTTTTCCGTTATTGTAGGTTGCGTTGACTCTGGCGTTTGATGCGTGGTGTGATCAGCAATGGCATATCAATGACGTCACCGTGACAAGCAGACAAACAATGTTTAATCCCCTCTCCTGCAATATATTTTGTTCTAGTTGAGCTCCATCGACTAAGAAAACGATTTTGTGACTTTTTTGAATAGCCTTTACAATTTCAATTATTCTTTGTGATGATGATGATGATGATAATGAAATCACTTTTATGCAGGTCTCAACGTACTCATTGATCTATATTTGGATAAAAATCATATTGGAAAAATTGAGGAGAATTCATTCGACGACCTTCGGAAGTTAGAAGTTTTGAAATTGAATGACAACAATTTAACACACATTCCACTCAATTTGTTTCAAAATCTGATAGCGCTAAAAAGATTGGATTTAAGTGGAAACCAACTTGTTCAGTTTTATCCTGATCATTTAAGTGGCCTAGGAAACCTCTGGTAATTATTAATTAAGTTTCTATGAAATATCAGGCGGTCTTTGCCGCTTTTGACTGCGCTGCTTTTTCAGCGCCAGTTTTTTCACGTGATGTGTAAATTTTGATTTCATGTTTCGTTCTCCATCTCGCCTTAATACTGAGTGTTTGAAACCGGAGATCTGTTAATTCCATTTTTAAAACATTTGTTGCCGATGCGACTTCGAAGGAATTGAACTTGGGCTGTAGCCTCTACACACTAAGCTTTAGACAAGAAGTGTAACAACAAAGTTTATTTCAACTGTTTTTATTGTGCTATTCGACCATGTTTTGACGTTACTACTAAAAAGGTGTGACAAAAAAACTGGAGCCTTTCTTAAATATATCGTTTTCTACACAAGACCCCAATTAGAATAAAGAGTCAAAATACGTCATATTGTTCTCCCAGAACTGTTTCGACCGCGATTTCCTGAAATGGTGCCAACGCCTGGTTATTGGATTGCTTTCATTTTCAGTTCTGAAATTCACTCCTCCTTCCTCAGGGGTGGCTGCTTTGAATGGGAGTGCTAAGATTTTTGATCCTATTGTTTGGAATATTCTGCCTTTACGTACGAGTATAACGTATACCACCTACAGCATCCTAACATCGCCTACCTGTTCTGTCGGACTCATTTGACTTTGCACTTCTACACATGTAGGCTAAAGAATAATTATCTACAGTTATAACGACATAGTAGGGTGACTGCTGACTTAAAACTTATAAGGCCATTTCGCAGTGTTTGGCATTTTTGTGTTATGAAAACTATATGCCAAGCTTGTTGTCAAATTGACATTTTTCTAGTTATCATGCGGTTGATGCATTTTTATTATTATTACTTGCCATAACGACTAAATAAAAGTGACTGCTGACACATAACTCGTTTGGCAATTTTTCATGTTTTCAGTTTGTCCCGGGAAAATTGTTAACATTTTTATATATTAAATCAAAAATAATCTAATCATGTCTTGATCGACTTAGGAGAAGAACTTTTGCGTGAAGACATATCGCGAAACCCAGGCTTGCAAGATTGTTCAAGCAAGCTACATAAGGAAATTCTGCCTCCAACATTTCAAACAGGAGTCAGATTTACAAGTTGGTCAAGAACTTTAAAGCTCATGGCACTTGTGTAGATCGTATGGTAACGGGCTCCTCGCCCTCTGCGCTGCGATAACAATCCGAACCCTCGACAATGTCGCTATGTTTTAAGAGTCAGTCGGTAGGACTCCGAGCAAGTCTCTGCGACGCAGGTGCCAAGAGCTTGGCATTTTTGTGTCTTCGGTAGAAGGCATAATGATTAAGGATATGGGACACTATCCCAACCGGATCCAGATAAAGCATCAACTGACTGAGACTGATAAGGAAAAGAGGGTGGCCATGTACCAGTGGTTTTCGGAAAAATTGACAATAGCGATGCATTGAATAATGTCTGGTTTTCGGACAAAGCCCACTTTTTCTTGAATAGTAATGTTAACTACAAAACGGCATGTTTTGGGAAAGTGAAAGCGCTCATAGTCGTTGGACGCCGTCTGCATTCAAAAAAGTGCCCAGCATGAATTGCCATTA
This sequence comes from Trididemnum clinides, assembly GCA_963675345.1. Classification (NCBI taxonomy): domain Eukaryota; kingdom Metazoa; phylum Chordata; class Ascidiacea; order Aplousobranchia; family Didemnidae; genus Trididemnum; species Trididemnum clinides. Next base: position 22,698,848 of record OY776301.1, read on the forward strand.
CCAAGCGTGGTAGCCTACCATCAAATCATCGGACCATTAAAAATGATCACGGTCATGCAGTAACCGTGACAAAATAGCGCTACGTTTGCAATGCTTGAACCGTTCTGGAAGAGCTCGAAAAGTGCGATGACCTTGATGAGAAGAAACAGTGGTTCCAGCAAAATGGTGTTCCCTGTGCCGGTAAAGAGTTTCGGAAGCGTTTCATCAGCCGCAAAGCTGAAAAGAATCGTGCACCTCTCTCACCTGATCTGAATCTCCCAGATTTTTTCTGATGCGGGCTCCTCAAGAACAACATCTACCTGGATAACCCGCACAGCATTGCTACTTTGAAAGCAGCCATTAAAATGAAGACTAAGGCCACTATGCAGGAGGAATGTGAGAGTTATATCAACAACTTTGCTCGCCGCATTCAAGAATGCTTTAAAATAATTGGTGGATATCAGGAGCAAGTACACAAAGACTTCTCTTGACATTTTACGTCAGATTTGAGGATAAACGGTTCCAGATTCTACAATGTGATTCTTTCACATTTCAATAAATGTAACCAGCATTGTTGTATCATCTAAAATCTTTGATTTGTACTTGATCGTTTTGCTTTATAGTTAACATTTTCCAAGTTATCATGCTGAGAATGCATTTTTCTTAACTAATTGTTCCCTTTATTTTGACAGGCTTCTTAATTTGTCCAATAATGCTCTGAAAACTTTCGATCTTCATGATATGTTCCTTGGTGGTTCAGGAATAAAAAGTCTTTATCTCAACAACAACTCTATTTCTTGTTTTCCACAGAATCCCCACAACAGGCAGTTTCAGTAAGTGCTGACAACCAGCGCATTTGTTAAATTTCATCAGTTGCGTAATGCCAGACTACCGTCGGTATGCAGTAATGGACGAACTGTGAGACAAAAGTCTATGAACTTAGCCCGCTGATGGTTACGGTGCTCAGCTCAGAGCGCTCGGCTATGCCGCACTAAACCAGCGTTTCCTTTTAAGTTTCGCCTTTAGACCGCGACTCGGGTCAAACGATTCGACGCGAAGACTTTCGAATGGCTGCTGACTCGAAGAAGACCGTAAGATCACTGTGCGGTCTTCTAATGTTTTTGTTGCGTGCAATAAGTTGATCAAATTATGATCATTTCGGTTGTAGGACAGTTTACTTTCCGTAATGCAACTTGACGTACAAAGGCTTCATCGTGATAAAAAAAAAGCGTTCTGTAACTGGCAACCCAATCGCTAGATGCATGTATTTTCATTAAATTGATATTTGACAGAATTTAAACACGATATTTCATGTGGCTGCTTTGGATAAATTTTAGTGCTTTTGTGTTACAGTGATCTCTCTGTCTTTCAAATATCTGGCAACCCCCTCAGAACCCCAAATGAAACATGGTTTGCTAATATTGTTTGTAATACCCGTGACCCAGTTGACGAAGTCCTTATATCCAAATCCGGATCTTGGGTCTGCGACTGCAAAAGCTATGCATATTCAGTAAGTAACAAACGACTGGCTTACCAGTTTTGGACGATACAAGAAAGTGATTATTCTTAATTGTGTTCCCAGAGCCGCAGATAGTCTTATGTGACAAACGAAAAAATAGCAATTACAAATGAAAAGCCATAGCCTACGAATTCTTTCAAACTCAGAGCACTAAAAGCATTTCAAAGCGAGCTGCAATTAAGAGAGAGTGAAGGCGATTAAAAAACAGAGAGTTTCAACTCCATTCCCTCGAAATATGAAAAGTCTTATTTTTTTGTCATGATGGACTTTTCTTTTTAAGGAGACAATCCTGTACTTCAAATCCTTCCTTTCTTTCATCTCTAGAAATCAATTATTCCATATTGATCAAGTAACTGTGTGTTCAAAACTCACCAAGACTGGGGTGTTGTGCCCTCTGAAACCAAGATATATCTTTTGCTTTTTCTTGTTCTCTCAAGCAATCACGTATCAGTAGTGAAACCATACAATTTTAAGTTGAAACTAGAAAACTCTGAAGCAGATAAGGACAATTCTATGTTTAGCGCCACTGTAGCTGTTTCGCCTGTCTGGAGAATAAAAATAAAATACAACCAACACTGCTGTCGACCTTCTCTCAAAAACGCAAAAAGAAAAGCTAAAGGAAATCTAGCGCTGATGTTTGAAGTTGAGATAAAGGGGTTTAACTAGAACAAACTAGAAGTTCTTAGTCGAGACAACATAATATGCGAAGTTGTTTTAGTTTACGGATAATTTGATCGATTAAGCATTTCCTCATCATGCGAACTCGTCATTTATGTTTGGTTTATTCTTACCTGAACTGTAAAGGGCTATCACAGACGCAGCCATAGGAGCAAAACCTCCCGCCACCATCGAAGCAAACAATTTAGAAAACATGCCTACTACAGTTTTTTGTGAGATTTGACCTGAAAATTAACCAAGGTTTTTTGAGATTGTCTTTTAACAGTGCTGTTTGCTGTAGTCTAAGCTACAAGCAGTTACTGAATCAGCCTCTCTAACGAAATGCCTGTATATAGTACGGTTGTTGAACACGTTGGTGTAATTGTGGATTCAAATTCCATCCCAGAAATAATTTTGACATGCTTAGAATTATTAAATCTAGAAGTAAATCCGATCGATAATTCTTTTGATTTACTGATTTATCTTGATCTTTGATTGAAGTTTTTAACACATTGTATCTTAAAGTCGCTCTTCCGCCTAATTTTCTTACTGACTATGGCATCGAGTACGGTACTGCATACTTTTAGATTCGCACCTTTTTGAAATTGTTTCCGTCATTTAACAAACTGCAGACAGTGACACTGCTTCGACCTATCAGGTCTATTCAGTGCGCTTGGTGATCGACAAGAAGCTGGAGGCTTTTAATAAAGCATAGCTTTGACCAGTGTTTCCCAAACTTTTTTCTATTGGCGCGGTAAAAAAGCTAAACAAATTTCGCGGGACAACAGCCACATGAATCAATTCGTGTTGATCGCCAGTAGCATTACAGGTGACAACAAGAAAGATGACGACCTTTCTTTTCGGACATCACCAGTTTTTCAGGCAACATAACACGATCTCCGACGTTATTGATCATTATTCATGGCAGCATTTACTCAATTATGGTTGATAAGAATTAAGTATTTTAAGTATAAATATTAAGTAAAAAAAACGCCGCACGCCCGCAAATCGTCCACGGCACACAGTTTGGTAAACACTGGCTTAGACTGTCACGCTTGTGGAACCTATACTAGGTCCACTGTAGTGGATTGTCTGCCAGTACTCTGCGAAGCCGTATCACTGGTGAATGAGTGGCGGTTGTCGCAGGTGCACTAAGTCTAACAACTGCTATAACAATAGTGCTCTACCAGCCCAGCGGTCACAAGCTCTTATATTAATGCACGAGGCTAGCGATGCACTTAGCAAACTGCAGACAGTGACACTGTTTCGACCTATCGCGACTCCTCAGTGCAGTTGGTGACCGACAAGAAGCTAGAGGCTTTTAATAAACCATAGCTTTGACCGTTACACTTGCGGAATCAATGTTTCCGTCATCGTTGATTATTAAACGAAACGTAGTTCAAAATATTATGATGCTAGCCAGCGTCGACAGCAGGGCCCTGTAGGAAGCGGCTATAATATCGACTTCGCCGGTATTGCCGGCTTCATCCAGTGGATAGTAGTGAGAACTATAATGAAACGTTATGTCTTTTTTAACGTAGTCAATTGTACCAAAACAAGAAGTACCATTTTTGAAAAGAAATCATGTCAAAAACTGTAGGTGATTACGTATAGTTGCTATATTTACCCCATTTATAAGTTTTTAAAATGCCTGGCAACGTATTATTTGCTCTCTTTGCCGCATAGGCGTACTTCGAGACTGGACTTGCTTACAATTGAAACGATAATAATTCAGCAAGCTTTTTTGGTTTATTTCATTAAGTGCATAGGACTGTGAGCAAAAAGTTGTGGGAAGACACCAGAAAACAGATTTTTTGGTTTATCAGTATATTAGTACTGTATTGGATTATGTAAACAGTTTGATTTTGAAATGACTGAGGCGCAACTGCTGCCTGCTGCTGTTTTCATTTCCAGACAGTATTGTGACAAAAGAGTTTTTGAAGCGTTCAAAGAAAAAGGAAAAACCTTTCTGAAATATTTGCTGAAATCAGTGGTTTCCAACCTTTTTGCAGTCGCGAATTTTTTTAGAGAGTTGTCAGTCCTTCGGATTCCTACGTAAATTTTGTTTGGAATTCGATGAACATACTATTAATTCTTAAATTTTTCAAAGTTTGGACTTACGAAATTTTCAGTAACAGATGGATGACAAAACCTTTTTTGTTTTTCTTTTTTGTTTGATGATGAAGTTTGTTAAAAACATAGGTGACTTCATTTGGCATTACCACCCACAATTTGGACCACGGTCATAGTCAATTATTTTAACCATCAAACAATATTAAAAATTTAATAAACCATTACGTAAATCGATTGTTTCTAGCTTTATCAAAATTTACCAAAGCAATTACGGACCCCCCAAAAACCTTCTCACGGAGCCCAGTTTGAGAACCACTGACATAAATGCCTAATTGGTAGTTGCATGTTCAATAGTGCTCAAATGATATTAAAAACTGTGTTCTTTCTCTGGCTCTTCTTTGTGTAAACATAGTCTTTCTTTTTTGAACGAATGCAAATTTACATTTTCTTATCCTTCGTCAAGAAATACTAATTTGAAAAATTAGCTTTGGTCATGACGCCATCACGACGTAACCGACATGACACTAACCCCGTGACGGTGATTAGTCGTGCCAGTGTTTAAATGCCCTGGACTTTTGAAGGAGTTAAAGTGTACGCCAGAATGTACATACGTACAGAACTGTGCATCAAGGTAGCCGTACTCAGCGCACGTTTTGTTCAGTTTTGAACGTCTTTTGCTCTCGAGCTTTGCTGTACAACAGTGTTCTTCCGCTTGGACATTGATATGATGTTATATAATGTACATTGTCGTGTGAACGACCGGTTTTGTTCACAAAAACCATAGGCTTTGGTACGTACTTTGCTGACAATATTGGATATTTGAACACCACATCGTACGTGTACCGTATAGCGTCATATAAATATCTATGAGCATAAAAATTTTTGCACAAAAATGCTTGAGAGAAAAAAGCAACAAATTCAGACAAAAAACATTCAAAACCGAACAAAAAGTATGATGCGTACAGCAACCTTTATATAATACTTGTTATTTATCTTGATAAAATTATATTAATATACTTTGTCTAGTTTATAAAGTCATTTAATTTACTTGTTTATTTTTTAGCATTTTATTGCACTTAAATCGAAAAAATGGCAAAAAATCCTAGATGTTGAATGTCACGAGCCTGCCTCTCTTCGAGGAAAAATGCTGGGTAGTCTTTCGTGGAGTGATATTTCCTCCAAAAACAATTGCTTTGAGCCTGATGAAAAAGAAACTTGCCCCCATGAAGAGCATGAGAAGTTGGGAGAAGATGAAATTTTCACTTCTCATTTTTTGTCACCACAATCAACTACAAAGTCTCCGTCTCACATCACTGCAGCACATTCACTTCTAGTGGCTACTTTCAAGGCTCCACCTTCACCAGGAACTTCAGCTGCACATCAGCAATCAAATTGGGTTGCGGTTGTAATCGCGACAGTGTCATTAATTGTAATCTTGTTGCTCATTGTAGGAAGTTCGTTTCGTAGAAAAATGTTTCGAAAGCGGATAGAAAAAGAAAGCGATAGAAATCATGAAAATGCTTCTCGTTCTGCTCATAGCAGTGAAGATTATTCCTTTGATGACAATAGCAGCGTCAGAAGCTCTCGACACGATCCTGTTCCGGAGCAGTTCGCAATGGAACCTTATCCAAGATTACCAACGAGAACACCTGGCCCAGGACAAAGCTGGACCGACTTAGACAATCCAAACGAAGTTGATCATGCTCTCACTACACGTGTGATTGATGCAACTGAAACATCAATACCAGAAGAAACAGGCTTACTTGACGAAACACCGCCAAAAGAAATTGGAACCTCGGAAAGAACCCGATCCCATGACGATATTGAAAACGATTACGAATCAATCAGGACTCGGCAAAGCGAAGATCGGAATCAAGAAAACAACCGAACGCAAACGCAACAACGGCAACCACCATTAATGTTCTGCGTGTCACAACCCAATTACATGTCTTTTCTTCCACCATTAGGTCAACAACAGCAAATAGTAGGCCTGCAATATGCTTTCCCACCTCAAGTAGCAAGCCCCTTTCTTGCTACTGGTCCTAATTTTGTTTGTCCTACGACTGCTGTTTCTACCCCATCCTCACATCCTTCAGTTATTCCTGGTTATATTAACTACAATCCATCTTAGTTTTAGTCAACTGAACATTTCAAAAAATAGATGATGTGCAAAACGACTTTTGAATGGAAAAAAACTGCTTTCCCTCAGATCAGCATATTGGCATTATTTTAATTAACTAAAACTCACGGCGGAAGAGAAAACAAATTTGAAAGTGGAAGAAAACAAGCTAATAAGAAAATATAAAAGCAAACTCAATCAATATTGACAGCTCCACTTTTAACTGGTAGAACCAAAAAGTGACGTAAGCTGCTGTCAAGCGATCAAGTTTTGTTTTGCTCTATTGCTACAATTTTACTTTATTTTTACACATTTGCCATTGAAGTCGCTGCAAACTCTTTGTCATTCGTGCTTTTATACATCTGAAACATTATTCTACATCTAAATTTCCAAAAATGTGGTTTTGGTTTACTTTATTTTTGCATGCCGCATAAGCAACACTTTACGTTTTATTTTTTTATGTATATTTTGATCCTATTTGAATTTGTAGATTACGGTACTTGACGAAATAGTGAAAAAAGTCGAAGCAGGTGAAGCATCCATCTCGGGTCATTCACGGCTCTTGTGAACTATTTGTAAGAGACTAAATTGTATGACCCATTTATTATCTTGGTCCGCAGACCAAGTGCAGTATGTCCAAAAGAATGGTCTCAAGTTTACTTCGGCGATTTTGCGCTTCAACGATATGCTTGTTTGGCCTATGTGATAGGCTAAATGTAAGATTAGACTACTGTTCAGTTTGCCGTTTCTTGCCATTACCATAAAAAACAAAACAAGCGACATAAAACGTAAACGGCAAAAAAAAAGCCTCGGAGCAAAGCGCAGGAGTGGTGTGACATGCAAATTACAATAAAAACAAAAAGTTTGAAGTATATCTATGCATGCCTGCTCATTACCCTCTTTATAATTGTCGTAAAACAAAATAAGATAAAAGAGTTGCAAAACGAAAACACAACAATCACACAAAAAGCAGAATATCAAAGTGTATTTATGCGACCAGTTGTCAATTAGCGATCAAAGAACGGGCTGCTCAATACGAAGGCATCATAGACTGTCTTAGTTGCAGGAGGCAATATAGTGGGTGCTACACTTTACCCAAGGTTAATATGGTGGGAGTTTTGCGGAGTTCTATGATTCATCCCTATTTATTCAAGATAAGTTCACAATCGTTTGCTTCATCACCATCCCTTCTCAGATCCTGCCCATACCCTCGCATTCCATTCACTCTGGCTAGTCTATCTCGAGCATTGACTCTTAAACCTTTTTAAATGGTGGCTCTTTTTGGTTGCTTAAAATAAGAGCGGGGCCCCATCAATTTTCAAAATTAGAAAAATTTGTAGAAAGTTTGTTTAACAATTACAAATGCAGGTTAACAGAACTTGTGAATGATTTAAATCAAGATTGCGTTTGAGTTTACTGACTTTCCTTGTTTCTTCGCTTAAATCAATATTAGACCATTACGACTTATATTAGTAAACTTCAACAATATTAAAGTAAAGAGTACTTAAGATAAAAACTGTGACCGACGCGATGGCGTAGTGGTTAGAGCGTCGGCTTCGCAATCGGTAGACTTTGGGTTCATTCCCCTTGTCGAGGCATACCAAAAGACTTTAAAAAATGGTATCTATAGCTTCCTTGCTTGGCGCTCGGCATTTATGGGAGGTTGTGGAGAACAAGCCGGCAAGTTCGCTTGTTGTGTCCTTGGGCAAGGCACTTAACGGGACGCCCCACCTTTATGTGGAAGACCGGTGACCCCGAAATGGCAGCTCCCAAGCGAGTGCGGACAAACCGTCCAAAACATAGCGATACATCGCTTTCTCGTGAATGAAGGATAAGTATGGCAAAAAAAAAAAGATCAGTTTCAAAAAGTGATTTTTCGTCCATTTAGGTCACAAAACAAATCCATAAACCTATTTTTTTTAAGATCATTTTTTAATATATTTAAGGTTCCAACGTTTCAGTCCCTACCTTTTCACCAATGGTCACATACAATAATAGCGTTTCATCTGAACTATATTTCATTCTTTCTTTTTACTAAGTAAATGCTGCTCTCACTAAACGACTGGTAATTTGATCGTGGCAATCTGAAAAAAGACAAAATCCTGGTTGGAATAGTGAAGCTGCTCTCCCTGCATGTTGTAAGAGGTGGTCCTTGGGCCGCCAATGCCAGTCCGCTCTGTTGGAGGTGGGACAACTTTTTGCGAAAATGGTGTGTACAATTTATTATACCAAAGAAGCATGGATAGCATTGTTAATAGATTATCTATAATGGTCATTATGACATCAAAATAGGTATTGCTGGCTCCAAGTGGTTACGATCGATAAAGAGCGTCTTCTAAGCGAGAAGCGAGACAACAAAGCGAGTGCTGAAGGCGCGAGGCTTTCGAAAGAAGCAATGCTATTGAGAGATATTTGCAAAACCATCCCTGGACTCGTTTCGTCCTTTTGGACTCCTCAGCATATCAACAATATTATTTTAATCTTCAAAGTGCAAGGGTACCGCAGGTCAGTTCAAAGCAGCTTTACGCGCCTCTTATTCAAGACTACAATTTTTTGGTTATCTCAGTGGGTCACGCTAAATCCCAGGCTTCCATAAAATATTTAAACGGGTTCTTCGAGATGAAAGTATTTGAAAAACGAAAACCAAAATTCCCTAATCAAAACAAAAAACTGAAACGCAGTCGCGGATAACCGAGAGGTAAACTGTATGGACAGTACCGAGCCTGAACCAGGTTTTTAATTTATTTCTCCGTAAAACAATACTGTAGAATAATATCCGCCCAAATCGCCACCTTAAAAGGAGTAGAACAACAAGTGATTTAAATAAACAATGGATTAATGTGCATTGGCCTACAATGTCCACTCCAGGCCACACAAAAAGAGTCTGTTTTTGTAAAAGTTGAACGTGTGAGAAATGAAGAATACAAAGACAAAGCACTTCATAGTTTACCTTGCCATTGATTGGATTGCTGAGCCATTGCCGTTTGCATCAAGACGCTGAACTCACGCAAATCAGGGTTTTCTCGGTACACACAAACAATAACCCAGTATCGCTTTAGATTGGACGCTACGTCAGATATAAGAATTCGATTGTCGAACTTAAACAAAATTTTTCAGGGCCGTTGCTACTTAGAAAGTGGACACATTTCTCTCATTTGACGACGTGTTTGTAATTAAATAGTTCATTTTGCTTTTTATTGTGCCTTCTATAGTTCTGGCGTATTGGGGTTCCTTGTCGGCTTATATAGCCTTGTAGCGTTTTGCAGATGAAGCAGTTTGGATACCAGCACTGTACTTTATAGAAAATAAAACGTCTCAACTCACCAGCAAAAAAAGCTGTTGCAATCAAAGTGTTAAGTGTTGATGATGTGTTAGTGTTGCACAAGGAGCACTTGAGCGCCTTTTGCCAGTGTTGCCAGTGCTGTCTTTTGTTTACGCTGCTTACATTTTTCGCGTGAGCAGTATATCAATTATTGATTGAATAACTCTTTGAAACGTAGTCGGGTGAGGGAGCAAATGGGTGAGGTCGCCCTACATTTCTTGGACTTAATTAAGCTGTTTTCAAGAATAATAGCAATTTTTTTTACTGTTGGCGTGATTGCACGTTGGCAAATGTTGTTTCTTTCAATATCTTTTAAAACGTTATTATTTGTTACTGCATTAACAGCAATAAGTTAAAAGACATTTCATACAACTTGGGAAGGTGATAAATTTGGATAAAAACCAAAAGAAAGGTAAAAATATCATTAATTTTGGTCGAACTTTTGTTTTAGAATTTTAATTTTTAGTTTTAGAATTTTAATTTAGTTTGGAATTTTAATTGCAGAACTTAGCAAAAATTTCAGGAAAAGTTGGGGATCTCCAAATATATTTTCTTGCTACCCTTGCGGCAATTAGACCTACTTAATATTTTGAAGAATAATATTGCCTGCAAGGATAATAGTCACATTAAAATGCTTACCGTACGGTATGTGTAGATTTTCCTATTGTTCTTGAATAGCATAATGCGATTAAAATTGATGATAATTGGGTTCTGGGAAAAATTTTGGTAGGGGTTCGCAGAACTGGTAGTTTTTTCAAAGGGGTGCGTGACCGTAAAAACGTTGGGATACCACTATTCTACACTTAGCATGTCCCGACTATTTTTCTCAGTTAAAGTAACACACATTGCTCTCTCAGTCCGGCTCAAAGCTGCCGTCTCATCTTTTCTATTACAATGTACATAAAGGGTAAATGAAACGGTACGCTCAGGTGTATGACTCAACCCAGAGATAACTGGCGCAATGGCGTAGTTGTTAGAGCGTCCGCTTTGCAGTCAGTAGACCTGGGGTTCATTTCCCCTAGTCGATTCATACCAAAAGACTTTAAAAAATGGCATTCCCAGCTTCCCTGCTTGGTGCTAATCACAGAAAAATCTGTGAGGAAAACAAGACGGCAAGCTTGTTTGTTGTGTTCTTGGGCAAGACACTTAACGGGGTTCCTCCACCTTCATGTGGCAGACAGATGGTGGAACCGAGCAGTCTACCCGTCGTGGTGGCCCAGTCTGACGAAGAACATACAAACAGAGCATGCGCTCATAACCATGAATGAACCCAGAGATAGTCTTTACTGGATTACTTGCTAGGTTGTATTGGTAAATGTAGAGTGCATGCCGCCAGTACCGAATTACTAACGCTTTTGTGTTTGATTTGTTCAACTTGTTAACAAATTCGAATTTTGTCTAACAAATACGGTCGGCCACTTTTGTGTTTGATTACTCCATGCAACAAAACAACGCTTTTTCTGTGGTTTTTAAGAAAATTATCAGTTTCAAGCAGCGACAGATGCGCTGATTTCAAAAGTGGCATCAGTTTTTTTCTATCTTTGGGACTTGCAAGCACTTTACAGAAAGTTAGTTTTGTGATTATTACGCTAAAGCTACATCTGTTTATGCACAATAATGCAATCTCATTTGTAACAATTAAACCGCTGTGACGTCATAAAGGCGTTTCTTAGTTGACGATTGCGGTAAGTAGCGCAAGTTTTATGGAGGTGATTTGTTTTTGATCTCCAGTGTAATGTGGAGTATTTAGCTGCTAGTAGGCTATAAACTGTCAAGCGCGTGTTAACTTTTCGAGCAAACTATACCGCTTTTGTGCCTGCACTTGCGTAAATGCAAAATCTGATTATGAAAGGCTTAACTGTACCAGTTTAGTATTTCGTCAAGTACACATTTCGAAGCCTTGAAAAGTTACTCGAATGTGCCTCAACATACGTTTGGTTTCACCGTGTTGCCGAATTTCATCATACATAAATCCACGTTCTATTTGGTGTCTTTCGCGCTGATGACTTTTCGATTCGAAACTTTAGGAACTTAGAAAGCGATTTAAGGCTTCCATTGGTCAACGAACGCTTCTTAAGTTCGTAAAGTTTCAAATCGAAAAGTATCAGCGCGTCAGACACCAAATAGAACGTGCATTCATGTACGATGAAATTAAATCACTGATAACATTCTTGAAAGGCAAGCTACGCGCACTGTGGCAAGAAGTCAGACAATTCCGGTCTTTCTTCGATTTCTTTTGATTCTGCAGACATATAGCTACCATTGACGAACGGGAAGAACAAGAACTTTCCATTGAGAACAAACGGAAACTCAAATTCCTTTTTCAACAACGATTCGGCAACATGGTGAAACCAAACGAGGACACTATTATCAATCTTTCTGATTACAAACTTTCCCCGACGGAAGAATTTGTTCTCTCCCATGGGCTGAATTTTTGTTTACCACCTAACTAGGTTTAACGAGAAAAGATCTTTGCCGAATTGGAGGTGCTCATCGGCCAATTGCTTTATCATGTCCCTCATTCCTCCGAGCGATTTTCAGCCCTGAAAGTCAGATTGAGCGACCTCGCTCCTGCTTGCTGTGGTAATCCAGTCGACATTGGCGACTTTCTTATTTTAAAAGAGTGCATCAAGGCAGACAGATCCCTAAGATGCAATGAAAATATTCATGTCACTAAACCTGACAAGTGTTCTGGGGTGGTCATAATGAATAAAAGTGACTACATTTCAAAAATACATTTTATTTTACAAGTCAGCTTTAAATTTGAAAATCTTGGTCCTTCTTCCGCAACTGATAGCACTGCAAAGATTGAAGCTCATATTCAAAGACAGTTAGGCTACTTCAACTCAAGAAAGAAGGCCTTCTGCCATCCAAAATTTACAACTGTATTCGACCAACTGGTTCTCAACGGCCCCGCATGTATGGTTGCAAAAAATCCACAAAAAGGATCTACCCCTACGTTCCATCTTGTCAATGATTGGCTCAGCACAACATCAATTAGCCCAATGGCTTACGTCAGTTATTGATGTTGTCCTTTCACTTTATTCTGCCCACTGAATTTCCCATTCCTTAACTTTCGCTGACAAGGTCAGATCCTTTTACTTTTCTCTATTTGTCTTTTTCTGCTCCTATGACGTCTGCAGCTTTTTCACTAACGTTCCGCTTGCAGAAACCATTGAAATCTGCGCTGATGCTCTCTATAATGACGAGCTTACTTCGCCTCCTTTTCCTCGTGCAGTTTTTGTTGAGCTGAAGCAAACGGCTACTTCCTCCTTTGAATTCAGTTTCAATAATATAATGCACCGGCAGATAGATGACGTGGCTATGGGTTTCCCTCTTGTTAAGATTTTTGTCAGCTATTGCGAAGCTTTGCTTTTCAAAAAAGTAAACAAATCTCTTATGTATTATCGAGACGTCGATATACCTTTGCAGCTTTTTATGATGAAGACGAATGCAATGAGTTTCTCTCGCATATAAATTTTCTTCATCCATCGCTTCGTTTTACTTTTGAAAAGGAATGCAATCGGATTTCACCCTTTCTTGACGTCCTGATAGAAAAAACAACGGCTAATTTGTTACATTCATCTACAGAAAGCCGACTTTCACCGGCCAACACATCCGCTGGGATTCTTTTTGCTCCATGAAACGTCAGATCAATCTGATTTCGACTCTTGTCCTCAGAGCTCTGGTCATATGTTCTAAATCCGTTCTTCAAAATGAAATTCCCAACATTCGTTCAATCTTCATCGACAACGGCTAGCCTGAAGCAGTAATCAATACTGTTATAACCCGAAGAATGAATCAGTTTTGCAGACCTACACAATTAGGTCCGCAGAAATGCCCAATTTATCTTCTCTTGACACGGCTGGGCAATGTCTCGATGAGGTACGAAAGGCGAATTAAAACAGCCGTCAAACGTTGTTACTTTGCGGTTAAGCCACGTATTGTCTACGTCAACAAACAGCTTCTGCCGGCCGCTCAAAAGGATGTACTATCTGGTTTACATCAAAGCAACATTGTTTATCAATTTTTGTGCTAGTGTGAAAGTCAGTACGTGGGTCGTACTTGCCAAAAGCTACAACAGAGGATTGAGCAGCATGTATCAAAAACCATTCTTTAGGGACTTACTTCTCAAGACCGAAGTACGTTGGTCCGCTCTTGCAAACCAACAAGAAGCCTTAAAGCTGAAACTTCTTTCTCCGCTATAGGACAACATCTCTTGCAAAACCCGTTATGTGCACGAGAATATACAACGATGGCAAATTTTCCATTCTTGCCCGAGGCTGTACTGCTTTTCATTTCTCTACACTTGAAGCCACTTACATCAAAACATCCAAACCAAATTTATGTGAACAAAAGGAATTCGTGTATTGCCTAAAAATTGCACATTCGTTTCTGCTCCTTCTATTGGTCGCTTCTTTCACCAATCACAAAGGAGCCTTTTTCTTTTTCGTCGACTGTGTCTCTATATGTGTGACTTACTTCATCTTTTTTACTCTATTTCAGACGAATTCTCACAAAAAGTGTCAGACGAAAAGCTTCAAGATAATGAATACTTTGCTTTCTGCAATTTTCATATTCTGTACCACTAATCAACTCCTCCTCTTCTTCAAAACAAAATTTTGACTACCCCATAACTAATAGGCTAATGAGTACGCTACCAGTAAAGCAATTTGATAAATATAACTATATACACCTGCACAAGATTGGTTTTGAAATGCCAATCTCTTCCTGCCAAGAATGGATTTTGCAATGTGTATCAAATGTGCTCCGGAGTTTTTGTTGCTGGTGGAACTAATTAAGTTTTTTTTTTAATTCTTTTAAATTAAGGCTGTTTGAAAGGTCTTTGAGCACCACTTATGTCCGCTCTGAACTTTGTCCGTGGTTTCAAGATTTTGTTGACTCTACGTGTAATGTCGCTTTTATGGACTATAACCAAATTGTCATCTATTCATCCCACAAGACGACTGTGCTGTTGGCTTTTGGGAAAGATGTAAAGCTTATGTAATAATGATATTCTCTAAGAGTCAGATTTTAACTGACACCAGCTCAGTTTCAAGACACTCGCACAATGAGCTGAGTAGCAGTGTTGCGCACAAGTCGTTTGAACTCGGGCCTCAAGTTCAGTCACGAGTAAAAGATGCCGAGTGGAAGTATTTTGTGCAAACGAGTTGAGTTATTTTTTTGGCGGCTCATGTCTTTCTAACAGTGTATCTCTGCCGTGATATGGCAAAACCTAACAGGTACCTTTTAAAAATCATCAACAACCTCGATTTCTTTTCGTTTATTTGAAGCTGGTGATTAGCAAACCCGAAGAAATTTGGTTCAGTTGTTCCCTTGTTAATAAACGACAGCAAAGTCAATGTGCTCCAAAACATGATTTCTGTAGTTATTAGGTTTTGCTATATCACGCCAGACCTCCACCACAACCATTGCACATAGCGGGGGGAACACTGCACCAATCAACAGCCACCTCAACGTGGTGGTGCAGTTCCCGACCCCGTTTGGGTTGAGTCGAAATGGCTGTTGGCCTTCCCAAGGATCCCCGTTTTCCCGAGCACTCGCCTTGCACAAACCATTTTTTGCCATGTTGCCCCCTGAAAGACTGCAGAAGGGCAGCACGCAGCTTCATCAAAATTGGCCGCCTGTCTTCTCTCTTCTCCTGCCTTTTTCTTGCCTATCTTTGTCTTCTCATTCTTCTCCTTCTCCTGGTGAGTGGCAACGTTTATCCTAACCGTGGTCCCGTCTTTACCTGTTCAGTGTGCGCTGGAAATGTGATCTGGTGGGGTAGGTCAGTGCGATGCTGCAGCTGCTCCAAATGAGTGCATTTAAAGCGCTCACAACTCTCCTTCTCTAAATTCAAAACTTTTGGCAGCTCTCATTCCTGGAGCTGCCCTCCTTCTTTTTCGGGACATTCCACACCTACCAACACTGTGAATTTTTCCTCCGACTCCTCCAGCTTGTGGACCTCCACTGTTCAATCTGACCCATCCGGCACTCTCTGCTAATGCAGCACTCCCATTCCATCTTCTCTTTCAAACCTCTTTTTCTCCTTCCGCCCGCTTCATATCTTCTCCCTCTACACCCTCAACACCGCCTCATGATCCTGGCTGTCTCCATACACCTCCTGCTTTTTTCCCCCTGACTCCCTCAGGGTTTTTCAATGGAATGCTAGGGGTCTTCGAGCCAGGAGCACTGAACTTCTACACTTTTTTTTGTTTCACTCCCTTGATCTTATTTGTATCCAGAAATCTGACCTTAATTCATCTTCCTCATTCCGGATCCCTGAATTCTCTGCTCTGTGTTCTGATTGCACCCATTCCTGGTCTGGCATTCTCTTTCGTGATGCCACGCACGCTAGCGTCGGCGTCATCATTTTTGTCAGGCAGGGCTTATTCTTCTCGGAACTTTCTACCTCCTCTTTTTCTTCGCTTGATCCCTACTCTGATTATGTAGGGATCAACATCTCTCTAAGCAACTCCTCCTCGCTCTCATTCCTTAATGTTTGTGCTCCTCCTATTCGCTCTTCTCCGACATATAGCAGAGCCGACTTCTTTTCTCCGTCCATCCTTCCCTCCTCCAGAAATCTCTTCATTCTGGAGTACTTCAACTGCCATCACCGGTGTACAGACGTTTCATCACCAGACATTTAATCACCCGACACTTAATCACGATAGGGTTTGGGTTTTAAGGTTAGGGACGAGACACCTAATCACGTTAGAGTTAGGGTTAGGGTTAGGATTAGGGTAATCGATTCTAGTCAACTTGCAATATCGTCGAATTATAAATCTACGTTATTAGATGCATAGTGATTAAATGTCGGGTGATGAAATGTCGGTAATCCGCCATCACCACCTCTAAGACTCAAAAGGTACTTCCTACCCTCGTGAGGAGGAATTATTCGATTTGGTCTCCTCCTCTGACCTCCCCCTCAATGATCCTGATATGCCTGCTCTTCCCCATTGCTCCTGTGGCAGCTGCTCCTCCCCTGACATCTCATTTTCCCCCTCCTCTCTCGCCATATCTTGCTCCGGGAGCTGCTTTAGGACCTGGGTTTTAATCACCTGCCAATCCTACTTGCCATTTCCCTCTTTCCAATCTTTCTTCCAACGAACACTTCCTTCAATTTTCAGAAAGCTCGCTGAGATGACTTTGCCTTTTACTTTGACTTTCACTGTCCTTCTGCAGAGGAATATTCGTCTTTTTCTCTTTCCTTTTCCTCTGTTGCTGCTCTCTTTACTTCTCTGACACTGAATGCGGCCAAATTTTCCATTCCTTTCGGCCGCATTAAACGCCATCCTAAAGCAGGGTGGTCTGCTAAAGTAGAAGAAGCGGTAAGTAAAAGACGTCAGGCTTTCGCTGCCGCTCACAGAAGCGATGAAGATTGTCAGACTTACATCTCCGCTTTCCGACGTGCATCGTCTGTCATCGCCAAGGCCAAGGCTGAAGCATGGTATACGACTTGCTCTTCTCTCTTGCCCTAATCTAACCCTAAATCTGTGTATTCTCTCCTTCGTTCTGTCATTGGCTCTTTTTCCTCATCTTCCTCCTCTCCTAACTTCCCCAAATATTCCTCTCCAGGGAGTCGGCTTCAGTCTTCGCCGATTACCTGAGATCCCACTTTTCTGTCTTCCAGCCAAAGGCCCTGCGTAGCAGAGCCAGAGGCTACATCTCCGAGATCCGCCAGGCTACGTGCCCTGAGCGGTCTCACCCGTCCTTTTGCTTTCCTTTCTCTCCCGCTGAATTTCATGCGGCTGCCTCCAACCTCTCCTCGTCCACTGCCACTGGCTCAGACAAAGTTGCCTATCCCCATCGCATGCTAAAGCACCTTTCTCGCTCTGGCATGGATTTCTGGAGTCTAATTCCATTCTCTCTCCCCGCCAGGCCGGTTTTTGCCCTGGAGGTCTACACTAGATCAAATTCTGTTCCTTTTCAGTCCATTTCAGATGGGTTCAACAAACCCAGGCCAGAATCTCGGACGATCTGTGCTACTATTGATTTCTCGAAGGCTTTCGATTCTGTCTGGCACCCCGCTCTTTTACACAAATTCATTCGGCTGGCCTCCCTCCTTGCTTTGCTCGTTGGACTCAATCTTTCCTTTCTGATAGGCGCGCTTGCGTGGTTTGACAAAATCACAAAAGTCATTCCTTTCGAGTCTGTCGAGGTGTTCCGTGAAGATTGGTTCTTGGCCCTGTACTTTTTTCTCTTTTCATTAATGATCTCCCAGCTTCTTTGCCTTCTTTCGTCAGCTGCTCTCTTTATGCTGACGATCTGGCCATTTGGTCCTCTGCGGTGGAGGCCACACACGAAGCTCTGATTCGATTGGAGCGTTGGTATGAATACTGGTGTCTCCTTCTCAATCCGAGCAAATGTTAGGCCTTCTTTTCAGTGGATCCCCACCAAGCTAACCTCCAGCCGAACCTTCTCTTATTCAACTCCTGCCTCCGTTTCAATCCAGCTCCAACTTTTCTCAAGATCACCTTTGATCGCACTCTTTCCTTTTCTAAACATGTATCTTCGCTGAAAGCCAAGTTTTTCATTTGTCTCAAGGCCTTACGCTGTATCTCTGCTTCCTCATGGGGCCCCTCTAAGGAGTCCCTCTTTTATATATAAAACTTTTCTCCGGCTCCTTCTCTCATATGCTTCACCCGAATGGTTTCCTTTCTCAAGCCTACCAATATCACTAAATTGGAACGCCCTCACCAAGCGGCTAGTCGCGTCATCTCCTGCTGCCTCTCAGCCTCCCTTATTCCACTTCTCCTCTATGAGGTGTCTCTATCTTCCCTACGAGTCACCTTGACTCATTTCACTCTTTCATCTATGAGCAGGTCTTTTATCTCTCGACCTCTTTTCCCATTTTAGGTTTGGCAAGACTTGGAGTAAAACCAAGACTCTACAGATCGCCCTGGAGAGCTTTTGTGTCCACTCACCCGCTCATGCTTCCTTCTACTTCCCCTAGGGAGGCTCTCCTTGCTTGCCCTCCCTTTCCTCCTTGGAACCTGCCTTCCTTCACAGTGGAGTCCACCCTTTCCACTCCATACTCCCGCTCTGACTCTCCCCTCTTAATTCGCCAAGGTGCTGCTTTCGCTCACCTTGACTCTCTCCCACTTTACGATCTGGTGCTTTGGACAGACGGCTCTGTTCTTTTTCCTTTTGGCAAAGGCGGCTCTGGCGCACTTGCCAACTGCTCTTTGTGGCACTGAGGCCACTCTTTCATTTTCAGCAGGCCCAGTAGGTTCAAGTTTTTCCACTGAAGCCTGGGCCAATCTGCAAGCTCTTTGCTGGTCTCGGCAGCATCAACAAGTCTGCCACTTCTCTTCTCCTATCTGACTCTCGCTCTATCCTTGCCACTCTATCCTCTCGTACATCCTTCCTTTCACCTCAATCTCTTTTGCCTATCTTGCTGGAACTGTCTTCTTTCTCCCTTTACTATCAAGCTATAGTGGGTCCCAGAACACTCGTTTCTCCCGGGGAACGACGCGGCTGATCAGAAGGGGAATGCTACTCGTGCCCCCTGCAATTCCTTGGTCTCTCTCCTTTTATTTCTCGTATCCACTCTTCTCTTTTCTCTAGGTTTGGCCAAGATGTTAGCAAATAAATCATATTTCTCAATGTTTCTTTCTGGCATTCTTCTTGTGCTCGCATATGTTATACAACAAAACCTTTAAAAAGCAGCTTGAAAGCATTCGAGTCTGCTGATAACAAACTCCTAGAGCAACAGTGATTCGGCTCTTCTCCTGGCTGAATGATTCTTTGTACTTAGAGCCTGGGCGTCGTGGTTATGGGGCCAGAACCCCAATAAAAATTTGCTCTCGAAAGCACTCTGGTTCTGTTTTAGTAAGTTATCGGTTATTTCATTCTAATTTATTACATTAACTATTATATAGTTTGTTGCGATAAGAAAAAATATTTTTTCTGCTGCTCTGTTGGGAAAGAAGAAAGATGTAAGTATCACGTTATCCAAAGAGAGTTTGTTCTTCTATGAGCGGACATTCGAATTCCATTAATTGCCTCATTACTACTGCGAAAATAGATTTTGCTTGACGGAGGCATTTTGCGTTATAATGTGACTTGTTGGCAGAATGTTAGATGTTGGTGGTATGTTAGCTTGCCACTACTTTTAATCATTAATATAATTAATATCCAACATGTGTAAGCTTTGATTTCAGATTTTTACACTTTGGCATAATTTTGTTTGTGCCTAAAAGACTGATTTATTTATTATAACTCGACTAACCACCCAGTTATAGTTTGTTTTCTATAGTTTCTGTGCACAATTATACATTGCTCTCTGTGAGGTGTATAAAGGATTTGAAAAACTGTAAAGGGTGTACCAAAAAAAGGTTGAAAAGCACTGCTACGCCTAATGGAAACCAGCCTTAACGCAGTCACAAGACAATCAATGCTTTGAAGTTGCTTTTGAGCAACAGAGGCGAAAATTGTCAGTTTCTGAAATTTTTCTTTTTGTTTTATAGTAATGCTACGAGGTATATTGTTCTTGTTTAATATAAAGATTTTCGATACCGATAGTCAAATTATTCTTAAAAATTATTAAAAATATTAACTCTTAAAATTATCTAATTTGCTGCAAAACACTGCCCCCCTATTTCGGCTTGGGGGCCCCCGACCTTCACAAACTGGCGACGCCCCTGACTCAGAGAACATTACATAGTTAACTTTATTTTAAATTCCCTTGTCCATTCGTACGAAAGATTTTAGAGCACTGATTTACAGCTCAATGCTTAAAAGTACGGGTTAGAAAATGAATTGCTTCTACTAAGTTGCGGAGCAGAAGACTATAATTTACACGATAGCATTTGCGTAGTGTCACAAGTCTAAAATTTAAAACTTCTGAGAAGAGACAGAACTATATGACGGGGATAAAGTGATTCTTAGATATAACAGTTTACATAGCAGGCTAATACTTTTACCTTGATCACCTTTTGAACGTCATTGCACCATCACTCTTAACTTTTAAAATCTGGACAATAGTAACAAAAGGTTTATCCTAAAAACTTGGTCAGCTATTTTAATCTTTAACGAGTTAAAAAGTTATGCGTTATACTAAGGGCTATGAATTTTCATTTCTTAGGACTACGTCATAAAGGCAAAGCGGCTGCATCTTGCTAAACGTCTTGCTATTCACTTCACACTTTAACAATCAAAATAACCACACTTTATTGTTCAAAAAATTTTACGGAGAAAAATACAAAAAGAATGAATGAGATGTCCATCACTCTAAAAAATACAAAAATAATTATCAATCAAATGCACCACAATGGTTGATCGTCTAAAGCTCTCGATAGCAGCTTTATCGAGTCCTTAGAACAGGCCCTTCACGACAATTTCCCGTTTGCGGTATAAATGCACTTTGCTAGCAGTATTGGTTACTTCAACGCAAAGGTGTTTTACGTATGACCTGCTAAAATTGTCCGTAACTGTTGGACAAAAATTGAAAACCAAACTTACGCTCGCAACTACTCTTTATTTTTTTGAACGTTACCGATTGGAACTGGTCGAGTGACATTATTTTGGCGCTTTATGAGCACCATGTTGCATGTGGCGTGGTCTAGCAGAAAGGCGTTTGTCGGGCAACTCACGCATCATGCAATGGCATAGCCGCAAAGAAATTTTTTGGAAGGAATGAGGGGAAGAAGTGACATATAATTTTTTAGGTCAATTTTTCTTCACAAGTTTTATGAAATGGCTTTAACGGCAAGTTGTAAGAAACAATCGCCAAATCACAAAATGCTCACTAGTTTACTAGCACTCATATTACTCAGATAATTCGTTCAGCTTAGCGAAAATGTACCACTACCTTACACTAAAATAGATCACGGAGCGTTGATCAAGCAGAGGAGGAGAAATGGCTCCTTGCCAAATGTCCATCTCCGCGGCTCCGCCATTGAAATTAAAGGCTTGCGACAACTACAACATGCTAGGCGGCTGCTGAGTCATAGACCATAAGTTCAGTTCGCAACCTCCCACACACTTGCATTGTTTAACGAAGTCTCATTACTCTTATTAAACTGGCAAAGGCATCTTTAAAAATTTTTTTATTAATTTCCCGTTGTTTTCAAGTGAACTGCTATAAGGAACAATACAAAATTCAACAAAGGATTACGACATTAAATGTCTGCAGCGTTTATGATAGATAGCCATTTTGCAAGTGTGTTTCAGCACATCGTTTTTAATGAGAACTGTAATGATTTTCCCAAGTAAAAAATACCTCATATGCTTTTCTTAAGATCATATAGCTCAGATCCAACGCAGGTTACTAATTGGTAATAGCAGTTTTACAAATATTGTAATCAGTATTTCAACTGGCTAATTGATTATTGCACTGATAAAAAAGACAAACAAGAAATAAGAGGATACACAATTTAAAGTAAGGTATAGGCAATTTCTTGACAGCGTAACTCATTCTATCCGTAACGAAGCAATAAGAAAATGATTATAACTCATAAAAAACTTGCTTTGTTTATTTGTTTTGCTTGTGTGTGTTTGTTATAACTTTTTCTGCTGATAACTAAACTTGAAAAAATATAAAATATACCTTGACTAGTTAACTTAGAATTGACCAACAAATAATCACAAGCTAGAGCACATCGCTCCTGTATAAAGGCATAAGTATACCGTTTTTAGTATAAGCTCCAACTGGTTTCCCGTTTTCCCATTTTCGAAAAATCACTGTTTTTTGGTCCCGCGCACGAGCAGCTTCCTGATAATCGGACTTCAACGCATTTCGAACAGTTTGAGCGCATATTTGTGAGTATCGGATGTAGCTGAAAAAAACAGAACATCAAAAAATCAGCTACACAGCTTTTAACTAAGGAGGTCGCTTCAAGATGCTAGCAAGAATTAATTTGAAATATTATCTCTGTAGTTCAAATTTAAGCCACACGTAATCGGATTGATCAAAGGCACATACTGATAAATGCAGTGACTGCGGCACGGTTTTGAATTGGTCCAAGACGATACTTCTCTAGATACTGGTTTGTTATTTTTCAGGTATAGGAAAACTTGTCTTAAAGTGAAATGATGAGAATGTATTCAACTCATAAACACAATAGGATCAGCGCTTGGGAAATGGCGAAGTGACATCATAGCCTCGCAGCAGCAGTCACCCATACGTTTTCGCGGTCAGCGCAAGAAATAGTTGGAACCAAAAACACCAGCTGTAACGGCAATACGAGTTCCTCTTGACCATGCCGTATGGAGTGCAATACGCTGAGCCCTCAAGCCATAGTCTGTTTGCCATGAATAATAAGTTCTAGCAGGTTTTTAAAACTGCTATTTCGACGTTAAGTAACTTGAACTTGTTTACATCTTGATTGTAAGATTGTAATTGTGACCCAACACTGGCCAATAATGAAACTCGCAAATTTGTGGTCATAACAATATAGCTTTTCCCATTGTTGTTTTACTAAATTCTTCTAGAACATCTAAACTGTTCCACGCTTAGTGTAGATCTGACAAACAATCTTTGAAAAGAAATAAATTGGTCGTGTTGGCGTGTATCTATGTCAGTTCATTCAACAATATTTGTTGCTAGAAGCAGTTAAAGCCAAGTAGAACCGATAACTGTTGTAGTTGATAGAGCAGTTGAGGTTAACTTTAAAGCTAAGGCTCAAACCGGCGGTAATTTTAAATTGTAATCACAAATTATTTCAAATATTCAGTGATAATTTTCAAGCTCACATTGGTGAACCAGCTCAGCGATAATTTTACCAGCATCCATTTCAAAATTATTACCGGAAGTGCTAAAACTTTCGTTGAAATTTGTCACTAAGTGATCACTTTGAATTGAGAGCGGTGGAGCAGTTGGCAATCATTCTACCAGTAACAATTTAAAAATCATCAACGGAAGTACTAAAATTTTCGCTAAAAATTGACACTGAGCGATTATTTTGAAATCGGTGATAATTTGTCGTGGTCGATTCGAGTGATAGCAACTTCAGTGACAACTTATCAGAAGAAATAAAATTACCAATGAAATTGTCGCTTGAGAACCTGCAACAAACGCTATATTTTCTTCATGACGGGGAGAAAAACAAAAATAGTAAAGCGCATAGCAGACATCCAAGCAAAATGCGGTAGTTTACATTAGGGTAAAGGTCAGCAAATGGCAATTTTTTAATAAGTTTAGTCATGGGCAAAATAAATCAGTGTGCTTAGGAACAAGAAAAAAAATTAGAGGAAGTCAGAAAATAGCCCTGCTTGTATTGACAAATTACAAGGATAATCCATGAGCAAAAATAGAAGAAACTCTGGAAAGGTAACCAGGGAGTGACAATTGTGACTGGAATGTATTGCTGAACAGATACAGCAGAAAGATAAAATTTTTAAAAAATCTGTGTCTCTGTAAGTTCAGGTCGAGCTGAGAGCAAAAAAAATCTATAGAATGATGCAAATTTTTGAAATGGTATAATCCTTGTACTGGCCCTTACCGATGGAAAATCTCCTAAATTAAAATCATCAAATTTTTCCGCAGGTTAAGAAATCTGCTCCACGAGTGGTGATATCAGCAAAAATAAATTGTCGCTGAGGAAATTATCACCGTCAGTGAGAATTTAAAATCGCCACTGGTGGAGTGGCGCATTCCTCATGTATTAAAAACCCTGCTCCATCAATGTCAATGTTTGCAAAAATAAATTGTGACTGAAGAAATTAAGATCGTCAGCAAGCATTTGACATCACAACTGGTGGACCCACAGTGTAACTGTGAATATACAGAGTGACCCAATTTAAACTTACTATAACTTCATAACCACAAATCGCCCACGAATGATACATACAACAAATGAAAGGGAAGGAAATAATATTTTAGGAAATTAATATCATTGTGATGTTATAGACGAGCAAACCACTGTGATGTCATGATTAAGCAAACTCGCATTTTTCAGCTCGATTATTTTACCTTCTTTTTTATTCTGCACATGATGATAAGCGAACAAAAATCAATGTGTTCTGCAGTCTAGCAAAACTGAATCTGTTATTTCAGTGCAACAGGCATCCAACGGTGCTTTGATATTGCTGCACCAATTGTCAAAACCATTCGTGGTTAGTACAAGCAATTTGAGGAAACAGACTGCTTGCATAAAAGGAAGATCCCAGGGCGACTGAGGACTGCAGAGGAGGGAGTCTTAAAAGGTCAAGAGATTTTTTTGCGAAGCCCATGATAGTACACGTGCTGTGCCAGCCAAGAACTTTGGATCCCTCTGCACTTAGACGTCACAATAATATTGATGTTTGAAAATAGTATATCCTTCACTTTCATATGATATATGTTTTATTCACTGGCGTTTGTTGTTGGAGAAATATAGCTAGTTAAAGTTGAGGCACTCTTTGTGAATCACCCTGTGTTTTTTGTTGTTTCAAACAAGATGTGATGTGGATCCACAGTTGGTAGGGAAGACATTAAGTGCTAAATCAGCAAGGTTTTGGTGAAGTTGCAGTCGGGTGAATTGTTAATATTTTATTTAGTACATTTACTGTCAGTACTGGTATTCTAGAATTAGAAACTACAGTAAGTCAAATTCTTTGCTTCACCATTCTTTTTAGGCCAGTTTGTATTTCAACAACAGTATGTGCACATGTCTGATGCACCTGGGATCAAATACACTAGCTAATCAACCATAAATTTTCTAAAAGTTTATTAAAACATTGCTTCAGATTTTGCTTTCTACAACCACGGCAAATGTAAAACATGGCATTATGGACTGTGTGCTAAACTTTTGATCAAAAGTGTTGTGCAATAGCGTGTTGGTTTTACCTCAATTTAAAAATATTTTTGTTGAGGTAAAACCAACACGCTATTGTACAACACTTTTGATCAAAAGTTTAGCACACAGTCCATAATGCCATGTTTTACATTTGCCGTGGTTGTAGAAAGCAAAATCTGAAGCAATGTTTTAATAAACTTTTAGAAAATTTATGGTTGATTAGCTAGTGTATTTGATCCCAGGTGCATCAGACATGTGCACATACTGTTGTTGAAATACAAACTGGCCTAAAAAGAATGGTGAAGCAAAGAATTTGACTTACTGTAGTTTCTAATACTAGAATACCAGTACTGACAGTAAATGTACTAAATATTATTACCATGTAGGCTGATTGCAAAATATGTTGCTTACATAATGCCATACTAAAAAGCAGTGTTTCTTGTTGTTTTTTACAACTTAGTAACTGTTTATAGGTCTTGACTATGAGCTGAAGACTACCTGTGCCCAACTTCT
This sequence comes from Trididemnum clinides, assembly GCA_963675345.1. Taxonomy (NCBI): domain Eukaryota; kingdom Metazoa; phylum Chordata; class Ascidiacea; order Aplousobranchia; family Didemnidae; genus Trididemnum; species Trididemnum clinides. The sequence continues at coordinate 22,724,755 of OY776301.1, forward strand.
AAATTCACCCAACTTTTCTAGAAACAAGATTAATACTCTGGTCGAAGTGCAAAATTTTACTGCATTTAATAACAACTGCTTCTGAAATAAAAGCTATTCTTTTGCTTATGTTGCAAAAATAACTTTTCTCTTGCTTTTTCCTTTTCCACGCTGTTTGCAAAGTACACCTGACCTGTTACTGTTTGTAAATCAGGTGCCAGGGTGTAAAGTTGGCTAGCACCCACATAAATCACAAAACTGCAAAAAAAAGTTGACCTTAAGGGAACTATGCAAAGGAGCACAAGGAAGCATGCCACCATGGACAAACCATCAAAATTCAACCAGTAGTCTACACACTGAGTCTAGTGCTTAAAGCTTTAACCCTTTTGCTGCGTAATTAGAATTTTCAGTAGTCTTAAAAAATTGCAATTTATGACCAAAAAAATTAACCTCTTAAAAACAACGTTATTTTACTGCATTTAAATGTTTTTATTTGTTTTATATCCAAGAATGAATTTAATTTTCTGAAAAACTTTAATTTTAGGAATTTTTAAGGGTTTTTTTTTATAATTTTTAATGCAGCTGAAATTTGCTGATACTATTTTTTTAATAGAAAGATGTTTTTATACTATCGTGGGGTAAATCCGAACGTCGCAGTAAACGTCAATGTAATATTTGTGGATATATCCAAACATCGCAGCAAAAGGGTTAAACTCCATGTAGCAAGACCAAGTGGAACTGCCAATTGTTTTCAAGACTACACTTCAAGTTTAAACTTTGGCTTGTGCTGACCATAATGATATTAATGATAAATCACTGGACTGTAGTGTGGGACAACAGATAGCAGCTAACTTAAAAATTGTAATGTTACTTCACAATATATGGAAATGCACATTTCTTTTAAAGTATTCTAAAGGATTAGATACTACCATACTGAAAATTAGAAATTCCACAAAATAGCCGATTAGCATTGTAGTTATTCTGCAGAACTTCCATGCTTAAAAAATTTTCATTATTTTGCATGCTTGAACATTTCGTTTATCTTGTGTTTGATGAATTAACAAAGTGCTTATCACCTCATGAGATGGCAAACACCATGTGGGCAATAAACTTCTTTAATTGCTTAGATTTCATTCAAAGCAGCATTATATTTTGCATACTATGGCATTTTACTCTTGGAATCTATTTTGCTTTTGAACATTTGTGATTGGTAATTTCTATGACATAATAAACATGATTAGACAAAAATTTTATCCTGTGCATGCAATAGTCCACATGTTTACATGCCTGCCCTTCCCCTCTCCATTCCAGTGTACATAGCTTCTGTCAAAGAAATCTGTCAGCGAGGAATCAGAACAGCAACCAATGCATTTAAGGCAGGAGAACTATCCACAATGCCACAGCATCACTTCATGCATTACAGCAAATGTGCTTTTTAAAGACACACTAATCATGTATATCAAATCAAATTTCAAATAAAAAATGCTGTCAATGGTAAAATAGCCACTTCCTTTATTCAAAAGATAGTAAGATTTGTAGCAGCACGGTGTTGAATCCCCACTCAGAACTGGGAGGTTGACAATGCACCTGCTTTATGTGTTATCTCTCCGTTTAGCATTAACCTATTTAAACATCTCATTGCTTTGACAGCACCTTGATTTGAATTTTGCTTTGCACAAACAAGTGTGATGAAATTTTGTTTAGGATAATTTGGGACAAATTGATATAAATCAAGACAAGTTTCACATGATTAAAACAAACACATTGACTTTGAACTTGCCATAATTCTGAACAAGTTTTTGAAACTTCAACTGGGCAAGTTTAGCTTAACTGCACACAATGATGCTTGGCTGATGTAGAAGCAAAATGATGACATGTAACCAACCTGGCAATGCTTTCACCATGAATAAAATGTAACCAATAGAACTGGTTGTGAATTAGGCTATAAATAATAACTGGATTCGGATTAAACCAATTTGCAAATCAAGCCACAATGTTATCAAACTTTAACAATAACAACATTTTTGTCAATTACTCTCAACATTTTTAAGCTTTTAAAACTTGGCCAGGATGGGGTAATTTATGAGAGCAGATTGAGTTAATTTAAGAATCCATAATTCCTGATCCAAGAATTACTGAAACATGTGTGGTGTTGCCAAGTGACAAATAAATTGGCTATGCAAATGTTCAAAAAAAGTGAATAGATCAAAGTCACCAGAATTAAAGTAGCAGATAAAAGTTAAAAAGTAGTAATTTGTAATGAATTTTCCCAGAATACTCTCCTCTGTCAAGTATTTTTTAATTCATGCACCAATTGTATTTCTGTTAACCTTTTATTTACAACAGTGCACTTTAATTACTGATCTGTTTGGTCTGTTGATTGGTTTGAAATAAAACTTATCTACAAGAGCAATAGGACACAGAAAGACAACTGTTTCACTAGACTAATAAAGTCTACAGCATAGAACTAAATGATCTAAGCCCGTGGTCCCCAAATTATAGATCACAACTCCAAGTGGGATTGCCGGCTGATATTTGAGCATGTGCTGTCATGTTAAACAACTTGATCTCAAAAAACATCTATACTTTTGTTTGAAGCCAAAAATAGCAAATACATTACTTTAAAAAGCTTCATCTCCAAAAAAGTCATTAGCTTTGTTTCAACACAATTCGCCTTTGAACAGGGTTGTGAATATCTGCACACTTCAACTTTCCTTAAAATTGAGGTCACCTTTTGGGGATCCCTAATCTAACCAAACAAAATGTAGAACCCTCTACTTACGTTATTCCAGCCTGACGAAACGCCAACATTGTGAATATAATATATATTGTTGATTAACCAACACAATTAAGTTTGTAACTAAATAAAATGCAAATTATTAGTTGGATCATCTTTTTGTTCTGTACATTACATGAATTACCACTCTTAACCATTTCCTCAGTTTAACATATATTTTTGTTGCATTTATTAGATATGCATCAATTCTGCCATTGGGTTGACTTCAGGAAGCAGATTCAAAAGAAAACCATTTGTTTTTTGGTGCTTTCTATGCTATAGCCTATTATATGCATCTGTGATGCTACGTTTTTGCATTGTAAACTGCACTATTTGTATCTTATTTCATGAACAAAAAAATACATTTGTCAGTGCTATCCAACGACTTCTTGCACAAGCAAACCAAGTTAACATAAGTATGCTAAAATTTTATTTGTTCAGATTTAATTAGTCCTGTTGAGCTAACCTTTATAATCGTCACAAAATTTTCGAGTGTAGCACAGCCAATTTTGACAGTAGCATCTAATACATCACAATTTTGATCCGTGGTTGAATGCAGTATTCCTAACACATCATGAGACTCAACCAGGTCATTGCAACTTTACACTGGAAGTGACAAACTAAGGCAAGTTTTTAAATGATTTTGTTGCTAGAGAGTACCGAGTAGCTTTGTGGACAAAGAGAATACATCATAGACAATGGTGCTTCATTATCTATCAAGATCTATCCCCTACAGGAATAACGCACTGAACCACAATCAAAACTGTGATGCATGAGACCCTTAGTAGACTACTCATTTTGACCTTTGATTTGATGTGTTGCCTGTTGCAAAGAAAGCGGAAAATATTTTTCCTATTTTAAGCTGTTATAATTTGTAGGATCTATAGTTAGTTCAAAATGGCGTGACTCAATAAATATTCATTAAGATCTTTTTTTGTTTGCTGTTTCGTGGTCAACCTACAAGGAAAAGAAGGATTTTGAAAAAGATAGTTGGTTTAACTTAATGATTCACTTCAGTGAATCTAGCACAAACAGGTTGTTTTTTGTCGGCAATACAGTTAAGGGTATTATCAGTATACAAGAGTTTCCAATTACAGATCAAGTCTGAGAACTGTCACTTGTGGGGTGCCTCAAGGGTCTGCTCTTGGGCTGCTACTTTTTCTTTTATATGTTAATGATTTACCTTCGTCTTAAACTTTAAAACACTTTATTTGCTGACGATACTCTGTTACAACTATCTGACCGTAATATCAAAAAGTTGGAAAAACAGGTTAACAATGAACTAAATAAAATAAATGTCTGGCTGAGAAATAATAAGACATCTTTAAATATACTGTATCTAAAAGTAATTATATGCTCATTGACAATTGTATCAATGCCTTAACTAAAAAACATTTTGAAATCAAATTACAACAAAACGTATTAAATAGAGTAAGAAACGTAAAATATTTAGGTATGCTCATAGATGATGGTCTTAATTGGGATCCACATATTAAACAACTTTCTCTGCAACTTTCGAAATCCTCAGCTATAATATATCGCTTACGTAACTTTGTTGATGCTGAAACACTCAAATTGTTATATTATAGTTTGATTTAAAGTCGTGTTCAATATGGTATTATTTTATGGAGAACAGCAACCTACTCTAGACAAAAAAAAATAGTTCTAAGACTTAACAACATTGTTCGGATTATGACCTGGAGTAGGAAATTTGATCACGTTAGCATACTGTATAAGCAACTAACATTATTGAAATTAGAAGACATTTACAAATTAGAATTACCAAAGTTTATGCATTAATTAAATTGCTATATGACTCCTAAAGTTTTTGAAAAAAATTTTGTTAAACTTGAAAGTATGCATTCGTACAGTACAAGACAAAAAACTAAAAACAATTATTTCTTAACTCGGGTCAACAAAACAATGTCACAAAAACAATTGGCTTTTCGTGGTACTAAATTGTGGGCAACTCTAGACAATTCTATAAAAACGAAACCGCTACCAGTCTTCAAAAAAATATTAAAAGAACGAATGATTAGAGATTAATAAATTGAAAGTTTTGCTTTGATTCTAGATTTATTTCATAAAAATTGCTGATGCATTAAATATGTCACTTTCATGTTATGCTCTTTTATACAAAATTTAACTTCCTCTCTTCGTTTTTCTTTTTTTTCTCTTTTACTTCTTCTTTCCAGTCTTCATTAAGTTTTTGTTTATTGCTGGTAATTTATTTGTTGTTTTTTTGTTATTAGGAGGCACTGACTAGAAAACCTTTGGATTATTTCAGTGTCTCCTGTCCCAATACACGAATGTGTATTTTATATTATTACTGTTTTACTTGTATGTTGACGTTTATTGAGTGTATTGGGCAAACAACAATAATAAACTTAAACTTATAAACTTAACTTAAGGGTGTGAAACCTGAGCGTGATGTTTTGTCGACCGGGATCGAAAGACCTTGCAATCACAGTGCACAATGACTGTGTTGTTTGTCCTTTGGAAAATACGATTTGAAACGACTTCCTCTGCTAGGTGGATTCTAGCAAGCAGTAAATTTAGAAAGAGTATTTCGAAACAAACTTCAGTTAGTGACATTGCTTCGACTTATCAAGTCTTTTCAGTGTATTAGGTAACCGACAAATTGCTAGAGGCATTAAATAAAGCATAGCAAAGACCTTCGCAATTGTAGGACATAAACTTGGAAGTTCTGTAAGTCTCTAGCTACTTGTCGGTTACCAAGTGCACTGAAAAGACCCGATAGGTCGAAATTGTCACTGTCTGCAATTAGCTCGACGTTCATCGCTTGCCTTTTACATTAATTTGTCACTGTCTGCAATTTTAGCTCGACGTGCATCTCTTGCCTCCAACTGAAGCGTCTTTAAACACTCGTGCGTCGTATGGAATAAGTAAGGGCGTCATAAGTTTACATCCTTGATGACTTTTTTGCGTAATCAACCAGCGTTAAGAACTTTTGTCTTTACCACAGACTTGATGACCATTGTTTTTGTTGGTCAACTTATGTAAAGGGCTTTCTTGCCTCTATTTTTGACTTAATGACCTATTTTAGAGCTTTTTTTGAGATTAATTTATGGAGAGCATCGTTTAATTTTATAAATTATGTTAGTGCATCAGAAATTCGTATAAGTTAAGAACCTCTGGTTTAGGCTATACCTGTAGTACCACTAGTACGGAATCACGGCATAGGGTGCTGCCACCAAAGAAGTTCTACCCAAAATTGCAATAAGACAAAACAATGTAATACAAACAATCGCGTAGAGCAGAAAACATTTTCGCGTCACACACAAGTAAACCTAAAAAAATTTAATCTCTTGCAGTTACATTGTATCTATAAATATGTAGGCTGGTTATATTGATCTGTAATCACATAGTTATATAAATATAAAATAAAGCTCTGTAAATGTATAGGCCTACTCTGAAAGTTATGTAGATTTAGAAGCTTATTGGTAATATATAATCTTATTATAGGCTGCAGTTAAAAATAAATATACAAAATCAAAGAAATTCATCAGCATAATACCAAACATCCTAAAAAGTTATTATTTTTCTTGCCTTTCGTCTTTAAATGAATGAATCAAAATTTAGCAGCCTACGTTTTTGGGGCACTACATTTTGGTCAAAACTAAATAAATAATTAAAAAGCACGTTTTGAGTCTCATAAAAAAAGCGAAAACCGTGGAGTCTTACTATGCAGTGAATTGGGTATTAGAATGCAGCGTAAAGAAATTAGTTGTTTCTGAGTCAATCTTAAGCTGTTTTATTTTTTCGAGTGTTTTCAATGCACTCTGTTGTTTTCACTTTCTTTGCACTTAGTTCGACTTTGTTTGTCTTTTCTCCATTAATTAATCGCTATTTTAAAAATAACCGCTTTTCTTCAGTTTTCTTTAATGTTTTTCAGATCGTTTATTTCCTTTGTTTGGTTGAGTTATGCTTTGTTAACGTCACGTCAATGCACACCAGATAAGTCTTGACTAAAAAATCTTGGAATTCTTTGCTGTTTCTTGGCCCGTAATAGCTTTACAAGTTTTTCATACCGTTGATTATTTCATATTGTTTAATAATTATTGCTTTGGAAAAATAGATCAATCTGTTTTTCTCTCTTTCAAAAGCAGGTCAGAACATTTGCTCTATCTTTGGCATCTCCACCGCTGTTCTACGAGTGTGGAGGATAAATATGCTGAAAGTAAAACAAAATTTTTGTTTTTTTACACCCTCTTTCTCTCTTTCTCTTTTCCCGTGGTGTGTTGGTGAGGGGAGGCATGAGAATGGCGTTCCTACTCTGCTTCATGCTAACCTCATTGGAAGATGTAGCGTCTGTTTCTTTCTTGAGCGTTTGCACACTAATTGTGCTTTCTCACTCTTCTTTTGTTACTACTACGTCTCTGCCCTTCCTTCAAAATAAAAGTAAGCTTTTTGAGTTTGCTTGGAAAAACTAAAACGCTTTTTCGTTTATTCTCATGCTTACGATACACGTTGTTGTACATGGTTTTGAAAAATTGCCGTATGGTGTCTCAAAGAGCTATAATTTGGTTGGTTTTGTTCTGAAACCGGCAGCACTACCCAAGCAAATGCATAGCACAGGCAAAGCTGTGTTTACTTGAAATAAAGAAGTTTTAAGCTCCTTCCGGAGTGTAAAAAAGTCTTACTCGTCCAAGGATTTGCATTTTTTTTGTATCTACATATGTTTTGTTAAAAGAGCGTTCTGTTTTGTTGAGCTACTTTTTTTTGAGCACTTTTTAAATGAAACCAATGATATAAGTTCATTCAAACTAGGCTAAAATATTAATTGTGTGAGAAACGTGGTTACTGATCTGAAAGAGTGGAGCGCCAGTTTGCAGCGTTGACTATCGCTTGCTTGTACGTTCAAACTTTATAATAACAGCGTTGTCATGGACTTGTAGGTAAGATATTCCACGGCCATTTACCCTTTGATTGCGTTATTTGCGGTAGAAAAGAGCTATGCCAACGCAAGACTTGAAGCCAGATCAAAATAGATTCACGAAAGGTTTATCTGTAAACTAAGGATAAAAACAATATATAATCATTGATTATTAATTAAAGCTTGATTATTAATCAAGCTCAACATTCAAGCAACTTGTCGCAATGAAAGCTGATGGTGAGCAATTTGCGAGTTAATCGCTCAGAGTGCTATGTTGCATGTGGTATCTGAGTGGAACCGGCTTTTGCTTTCAAGCTCACGTTCCGGATTCAAACCATGGCTTGCACCTACTTCTACCACGTCTACAGATGGTTGCAGATTCAAAGATCTTAAGAGCCCAAGCTCGCTTTCATTGTGTGTTTGATGAGATAATATGTTTTGATCGGTTTGACAGGCTATTTTTTTCATATTTCGCGTATCACTGCATACAAAGTTTTTGTTGACCTTTGCATGGCTTAAAAAGTTTGATTTAGACGATAATTACAATGTAAGTCTAGAACTTTTAAATTTTGTATGACTTCTAACGAAACGAATCTATTCCGAATTACCGCTTTGAGGATTGAGTATCCAGGTGCAGCATGATAAGCCAGAAAAGCGGTATTTTTATCACAGGACTAAATACATGACGAAGAGCCTTTAATCACCCTGACCTTCATTGAAAAACTCATCATATTTGTTTTCGAGGAGTACAGGGCCGATTATAGGGATTGAGTTTCTAGCAAGACAAAACTATTTCAAGATAATTGCAAATAAACATGACGTCTTAATGGCGATCCTAGATGAAAATTATTAAAGCCAGAATCGAAATCGATGCGAATATAATCTTAACAATGTCTCAATTACGAAGAGCTGATAACATCTCAATTACCGTCTTTATTTTTACCCAAGCATTAATAGCAATTTTCAATGCTTCTCACGCGAGCGCCCGTCACGCTTCACTGCTTTGTAATTACTGCAAATTCATTGTGACAAACAAACCAAACTAAATTAGCAAACGGCTTGAAAATCTACAAAAGCAAAGCAATCTTTTCGAATCTGTTCTAAACCTGCGCCAACCAAGGGCTTATCCGGCTGAAAATTTCGGGAGTGTTGTAAATTTTTTTATGCTGCATTATTTTTGGTGAGGCAACTTTTTTTAAGACTTTATAGAATGTAAAAATTCAGAAAATTTTGGAGGATTTAACTGAGAGTGAACTTAAGTGATGACGAAAGCAACCCATTTTTTGATCTATAACTTAAAATTTTGATTTTAAGCTTTGCAAAATTTGACCTTTTTTGACCGATGACTTCTTTGTGGTTTGTCCATACTGCCAAGCTTTTTTTAAATTCTGCCCAAGCACCCAAAAATTCTGCCAACTTTTTAATACTACAATAAAAAGCTATTTTCATAAATTGTTGTGTCACAAATAGCAACAAATTAACTAAATGATGATTGGGACACGTGCAAAACAATCATGTAGAAGAACCAGATAAACTATTAAAGATAAAATCTAGTCTTGCCAACCCACTTAAATCATTTTTGACATTTCGGTAACCAAAATTTGATGTATCTTTAATAAAATTTGAAAAACGGAAAACACTGTGATGGCAAAAATTTTGACTTTATTTTGATTAAACAACTTTGAAACCTCTCATCATATCATCCGAAAAGTTAATGTATGTGCCTTTTCTAAACTTCCAACGATGCAGAGTAATTTTTAATTTATTGACTTTTGGTTGCCCTAGCGATGAAACTGCACTGAAAAACCAGACTGCAGTCGAAAATTCAGCTAAAAACAAGGCTTTGAAAATCTTTTCGTGGTGAAAGACAGCTGCTTTCTTTGATCTTCCTGAATGCGGTCTATGCGCCGATTGAGATTGGTGGAGTAAGGCTTTTTTCTGCAATTACGTAGTCGGGAATTCGGAGCTCACTCAGACTTAGCATTGTTGTGCTAGTGAAAAAATTCACACCATCATTTCCTCCTATCTTGCGGTGTTGTAGTGGAGACGAATTGATCCACCAGCACCGAAGACTCGAACACAGCACAACAACGTTCTGGTGGGACAATACAAAATGCACCGAGCCGGTAGATAAAAAACTTTCGCACAATCTAAACCACTGAATGCAAATTGCGCCTTGGGCCCGCATAAAAAAAGTACTTTTGGAAAAGTGTTGTCGTTAAAGTTTAGTGTATGGATGACGGATTAAGTGTGTCGATACATTTGTGAGCAGATTTTAGAAAGTAGTACCTAAAAGAAGGACGATAGGACATAAGTTTTCCCCCAACACTGGTAACGACTTTACTTTGCTTCTACTTAGAAAAAATCGTCCATCCGTCAGATCACTTTCCTCTCCTCTCCCAAATCCAATACCTTCGATTGCTCCTTAGCCAGCAGTTCATTTTTCTTCTACAGGCGCGATGGCGTTGTGATTAGAGGGTCCGATTCGCAGTCAGTAGACCTGGGGTTCATCTCCCCAAAGTCGAGTCGCACCAAAAGACTTTAAAAAAATGGTATTTACAGCTTCCCTGCTTGGTGCTCAGCACAAAAGGAATAGTTCAAAGAACAAGACGGCAAGCTTGCTTGCTGTGTCCTTGGGCAAGACACTTAACGGGATGCCTTTATCTTCATGTGGCAGACAGGTGGTGAGGCCAAGCAGCCTACCGGTCGTAGTGGCCTAGTCTAAGTGAAGACTCGCAAGCAGAGCATGTGCTCTTACGCAGTGTATGTACATCTCGCTGCATAATCCTCAGCACGATAGCTCAAACGACGACGATTTTTCTTCTATAGGTCTGCATAATAACATAACGTTACAATTTGTTTTGATCGAGATATGTTTCAGCACTTTGACAAATGCGGTTAAAATTTAACGTCTGTTTAAAAAAGCGATACCAAATAATTGACTGGGCGATAATTTTAAAGCACTTAAATGGTTCCATTGCCTGATATTTATGCATTTTTATGACCCAAATTATACGTTCAATTTAGGGCAATCAAAAGCCGTTCTACTGTGACATTATCAAAACCTCCTTTTGAGTCTTAACACAGATAAACTCTTAACTTGCGTTCAACCTAGATTTGAAAATCTAATTGAAAGACAGCCGCTTGACGCGATGCTGGAAATCAGGTAGGAAGGAAAAAATTAAGGAGCAAGATAGCATTTTTGCTTGCGATTATGACGTCACGAATAAGTTACCTGTTACAAGAGCAAAAATTTGAGTAGGGAGGGAGGCAGCAACGTTTTCATACTTCTCTCTCTTACGTTTGTAGATACAAATCTGTTGGGAACCGCAACCGAGCTCTACCTGTGCTTCATCAGAATAAAACAATAACATTGCTCACCTAGCTGCACAACACGTGACCACTGAGCGCCCATCACCCACTAACGACAGCCTCACCTTGTTGGGCGAGGACCACAAGTCTGACGTGGCTGTTGTTTTGCCTCCACCCAATCATCACGTTCGCGCTTGTTTGATTGAGTTCGTACTTGTGGTGTTGCATTTGTGTTCCATTTCATACCTGATCTTTATCCGAAGAAAGAGGAGGTTAAATCATCATCAGAGTCCAGCAGATAAAATACTGGCATCACAAGCAAAAGGTCTCAGGTTCAAAGCTTAGATGATTTTCGGTTTGATGGCCCCTTAAAAAAAACCATTATTTCAACTTGCCCCTTGGTTGCAGTGTTGGTGGCAAAAACGTATTATGCTTGCAGTACTGGTAATTCCGAGACACAAGTTGTTTTATTATAACTTTAAAGATAAGAGAATAACCGGAGGATAAAAGCATATATTTCTTTCGCTGATAAATACTTTTTTGACAGTTTTTTTGTATTAGGGTGCATTTGAAAGGCAAATGCCTGGCACAAGAATTGTTTGCTTTTTTTGTTAGACGCACCGGTATTTGAGTTTGCCAGTGCGAACTCTGCCACGGAAAAAGCATTCGATCTTCGTTTTGCTGAAATCCACTAAATATTTTTGTTCTATCCAGAACGCGGTATTATTACAGGCCATGATACCAAGGAAGTCTCAAAAATATCACTTCGAAATCCTAAACACCAACGGCTCTTTCTATTTCTAATTTTTATTGACACAATTTTATTTTTGCCATGGAGATTGCTACTTGGAGATAAAACCTTTCCCTATTTTTCATTTTGTTGTCAGCTTATATCGGAAAAGTAAACAATTATTACAATTACCTGGGCCAAAAATAACAAACAAGGCATGGAGATTTAGCCCAGGGGCTCATCTGTGTACCGCATAGCCACTGAAAAAACAATCAGCAGATGTTACTGTAAGGTGACAACAATTACTCAGCAATTAAGCAGAAGAAATAACAATAAAGCACTTTTTTTACGTTTTTTTTCAAATTGGCGGGATAAACAACGATGGCGCTGTTGTCAGCAAATGAAAATTGCTAGGCCTCTTTCAAAGGCTGAACATTGCTTCTGACGAAATCACTACCTGATAAAAGCATCAAGTAAACGAAATCACAGTAATGTGCTCTTTGCAAGGACAAAACATCGCAGCTTCCGTGAGGTTTGAACGCCCTACAACTTGATAATTGCGCCGAAAAACGACGCCAAAACTCAATTAACCACGTCGTCGACCGTTGTTACGAAGCTCTTTCCTCTAGCCTTTCAATTAGGTTGACGGCATGCCGTACCTCCATCCCGAGGAAGAGGAGGGGTAACCACAAACAAACAAACTAAAAGGCATGACAAAATCTTTGTATTTTTGCTATAAAGCCCGGTTTGTCGCCACGGCAATTAGAGCGAACAGAAATTTTATTTTCGAGCAAATTATAGTTGCAATAACGACAATCGCTACAGAAACAGTCAAGTTATGGAATCTGGCTAAAAACGGTTTTGAATGCATATTTCTAAGAGAATTTACTTTTTTGTCATCCGGTAGCCGTTTTTGAGGTTATCTTTTTTGTCATGTGAATTCTCCAACAGAAATCAATGTCCATGCGGCATGGAGGGCTAGTAAGGTTAGATTCTATATCTTTCTTCTTCGTTAAAGGGAAAATTTTTTGCCAATAATGTTAGAAGATTTTCGTGTTCAAATCTGCTTCGGAGTTTCCAGCCCTATCGAAGCAATTCATTTCTATCGCAAGCTGCTCAACCAAGCTAAGAAAATCGCCGTTAAGTGCTTTTCCCAAACACTATCATGAGGTTTGAACGGAAAACCAGTGCTTTCACAGACAGCGCTCCATTCACTTCACCACATTGTGGACGCTCCATTCACTTCACCACATTGTGGACGCTCCATTCACTTCACCACATTGTGGACGACTGTTGCTTTTAACAATTCTTTATCCATAGCCATGATGGCTCAAGATCTTTCCGGGTGGTTTGTTCTATATCGGTATTTTTAAGTTGTTTAATCTGTTGTGAAATTGAAGATATTTACTGGCATTTCAAAGACTATATTGTGTCAGTTTTAAATAAGGAGTTGGTTTTAATCCAGCACTTATTAGCACATTCCTACAGCACCTGGCAAAACCGGTAAAAGATTGAGCTTAAAGTCAATCTTCCAGTCTTTACAAAATAACTATTGCATGAACCATGTATTGTCTAGTATAATAGACAAGTAACAGAAATCACACGTACTGATTTGAAAAGATTACAGATAACAAAGCTAAGAATGCAATAAAAATAATTACATCCGGGAATGTTACAAATGAGCCCTTCTATTCTCAATTATTTAGATTCCAATGAGATCCTTTTAGAGCTGAACTTATTAAATTTAATGAGCTTTTTATGTGCGCACGTACTGCAATATACTGTTTGTGATTCATTGTGCAATATTCAATGGTCGTGGGACAAATAGTGCGGGGGAGATGATTGAAAGCTATAGCTTCTTTTCTCCTGGAAAAAATTGGCAAATTTTTTGGAAACCAGTGTGCAAGTTTGAAATTTTCTTTCGAAACCTGTTTTGGTGTTTCTTTAAAATTGTTCCTCCTTTGTTGAAAGTTTTTGGGTTTACATGTACCGCATGTTAGTAACGTATTTGTGACGTTAATGCATTGTGACGACATTGCTCTGAAAAGGACGAATTAATTTCGCTAGCCTTTCATATAATTGAAGTTCTATCAAAGTTATATTTAGGACTCATCTACGCTCTACTATTTATGTTTATAATGGATGACTTTTTTTAGTAAACATGGCTTGCTCGATAGTATTAGTGCACATAGTTAATGAAGCCACGCATGATTGGCCATGCATGACAACCCAAATAGGTAACTATCAATTATGTTACCAATTTCGTCTTTTTGCAGCAAGAAATACAATGGAACTGAAAATATTTGGAGAAGGGGATGAAGCTGATCAAGCCTCTATTTTTATTCATAAGTAGGGCTCATATGAATTTAAACAGGTTCCGGGTACGGGAGTTCACTGATGGGTGCAATGGAGCCTGATGCTTGTCTTAAGAAATAAAAGCTTTTTTTAGCCAATGAACAAAACAAATGAAAAATTGATGTTTACTGTATCTGCAGCACTTGGCCAGAGGAGAAAAAAAATTGATGATATGTGATAAATTTAACGCTTTACTTTTAATTTTTTATTAATGGACTGCTATTTAGTACAATTAGGCTGCTACTTAACGCAAACCTGCGAAGATTTTTTGTTACTTAATTATTTATTAGGTCTACTAAATTTAAAGCTAAGCACATGCTTCAGAGATAAAAAATGGCATCTGCAAAATGGTCTCTGTTTTTACGTAATTTAGCGTTTTATTAATTGAGTAATCATTTTTTTAATCTACACAGTTTAAAGAATACGGAGTTATAGCGCCCATAGTTATATAGCCCATAGCGTCTGATTCGCAGTCGGTAGACCTCGGTTCAATTCTCTTGTTGAATCATTCAACAGCTTTTAAAAATGTTGTTCAAAGAGCTGCAGCTTGGCGCTCAGCAAGAGGTGTAACGTGGAAAGTAAAATATAAAACCGAATTTTTGATTAAAAAGTTATAAAACGCCATAACATTTGACAAGGTTTTATGTGGTTGGGTTCAATTGCTCAATCATTCGCACAACAATAAAAGATTTGAAGAGATTTTTTTGCATAACTTCGAATTTCCTTACTATCCAGGACTCATCGTATAGTACAAAGACAGAAAAATTAATAGAGATCCACTATTTTAGATCCGGTTTTGTCTCCGTTAACAAAATTGACTAGATTCACTAACAGCAAAATAAAATTCAGTAGATCATTTAAAAGAAACAGGATTTCAGACACTTAAACGCGGCCGTTTGCAAAAGGCTTTGAAATGTTATAATTCATTTGCGTTAAATCCTTAGGAACCGAATAAATGATAAAAAAGTTTGTA
This sequence comes from Trididemnum clinides, assembly GCA_963675345.1. Classification (NCBI taxonomy): domain Eukaryota; kingdom Metazoa; phylum Chordata; class Ascidiacea; order Aplousobranchia; family Didemnidae; genus Trididemnum; species Trididemnum clinides. The sequence goes on from OY776301.1 coordinate 22,739,777, forward strand.
AAAATACGTTTAAATGCTATCGTTGACGCCTTCGCCATGAAAAAAACCTACAGCCATTAGGAACAGATTTCAAAGTTAAACTCTTGATTAAATTTTAATGAAAGCTGCTTCACTTTATACCCTGCTGTTAGAAATTATTGCTATGATCATAGCAACATTCCATTTCAAAATTAGATTTCAAGTCTTCATAAGCGCGAAATTCAATCTGCATCCGAGCGTGACGGCGTCAGTTGAAATTAGCTAAGCTTAATTTTCATAAAAATGTTGGCTGCTGAGTGGTAAGACTAGCTGACAAATTGTCCACGTTTGTACAATCTATAAACAACAGCTAACTACCCCCCCCCTGGCTTTACCATTCATGACATCTCATCTGCGTTGGCAGAGTGAAAATGAGTGTAGAGATTAAGCTTTCTGACATGGTAATATTGAAAATTCGTTGTTGCTTTTCAACCCCAGTTTGAATTCTGGCTGCGTCACCGCTACTTTTTTCCGCCAGATGCCTCCAAAGATTCCTTGTTCTATCGCTGTATGTTTGTGCCAATAAGCAGCACTCCGACTGATTTTGGGCTACACAAATGTCTGCAGCTAAGAATACCGTGATTGTGAGAATTACAAACAACGTGCTAAAAGATTGTTTTCTGTCTGCACATTTAAAAAAGAGTTGCTACAATTTAGTTTAGAATTAAACCCCGGTTATGAGATCCAAATAAACTGAATTTCTTTTAAAATAGCTGCGGAAATGTCTTTTGGCACATAGTTAGAAAATGCGTTGTTTATCAAACATGTTGTATGAAGGTATTTAATAACTACGAGAAGTAGCGCATATTTAGGACATTAATATATTGTCAGCAGCTGTGTATTGATGATGAAAACTTGTATTTTTTAATTTAATTTGCGTTGATAGAAATATTTTACAACACAAGACGGCAGAGGCCTATTGTTGATCAATCAAAAATCTTTGAAAATGAAAAAGGAGTAGCATTTTGGCTGACATAAAACCACCGCTAAATTTTAGAACAGTTAACCTTTCGTCAGGAAAGTTATGGCAAGTATAGCAAAATGCAAAATGTATTAAAAACAGTCGACAATTAATTGAGTTTTTGAAAGCCACACCGTCTGAGCTCTGCAAACAAGACCGGGCGATTCTAAAATTGTTTAAAAATCACATTTTATCACCCGAAAGGTCCCGTAATTGATCCTTGCGTCACTCCAATTATTTTCTTATTGTGATTTAGATGCGGAATATGAATGGATAATGACGCACTGTATGAGTCAAAAGTGTGACTAAAAACTAACAGATTTGAGTCCAATTAAACCCTGTTGGCACCCTGCAAAGTCTAAACCTTATTTGCGTGAAAGCAACATGATTAAACACCAGTATCAGCCGGAAATTACAACAAATTAATAAAAAATATTATCGTTTACTTTTTTGAAGCTCATTAAATGCATTGGTAGTTGAATGAAGTTTGTAGCAGAACAGATGGTATTGGTTTCTTTCAGTGGTGAGGGACAAACCTTTCAAAACTGCCTTAAAGCCGTACTTTCTAATGAAAGTTTATCAAATTTCTAAAAGTGTTTATTCAAAATCGTTCAGGGCGATCGCCGAATAGCGCATTTCTTCACAAAATTGTACTACCGGTTGCAATGTCTAAATGTTCATAGTCGCTACAACCTTGCATTAGCTATTCCCAAAGCTTGAGTTCACACAACGTTTTCTATGGATCGTATTTTTCTCACCTGTGTTTTCCTGGGTTTATTGGTTCTAAAAATACGTAATGAGAAAAGGTGGGCAAAACATGTAAAAGATGATTAACGGGAAAATTAAAAAATTTTGGAAACCATAGAAATACACAAATCATTTTATGATGCCACAATTAGCCATACTTTTGAGACAAGATGAAAAATGAAGCGACATTTTCTTAAATATTTCCTTTATTTCGAGACGGGTTTTTGTAATCAGTTATACTTCAGTATTAAGTAGGCAATCAAATTGTAAAAACAAGTATTTACTCAACTTAAACACACATCACCCTGTGCCGTAAAGGTACAATTGCCAGATGCATCTTTACCCTTAGTTAGCATTCAAAATCGCCAATGAATATATTTCTACGTGGGTGGCGTTTTTTTGTGATTGATGACGTCATCAGGAAAAATATTGACGACTTTCCCTTTAATCCTTATGTCCTACTAATGTCCCTCGTAAATAGTGCCCCTACTGAAGACAAAAAAACAATAGATGAAAGCAGAATCAAAGAAAACTTTTAATTTTTGCGACCCAACGTTCTTTTTCCACTTTTCCACATAATCATACAACACTTGAAAAGGGACTTTCCCTTGCGCAAAGCACAATGGTAGATCTAAGCAATTTTTGTTTTTTCATTTTGTTGAAAATGAGCTTATTGCAGGTAATATTTCATCGTGCGCTTGCATAGCACGCGTATGATACAGTGCTGAAGCGGATGCCATAGCCTTTACACTTTCAACGCACAATGCTTAGATTAACACCGAGAAATGCCTGCTTACACGCTTGCGCCGACCATAACCTACCAGAGGTCATGCCATAGTTCCGAGTATACAAAGGGATGTATCCTCGCTTTGCAACTTGGCAAAAACGAACTACCTCGTGCTAAAAGACGAATCAAAATGCAGCACGACGCCTTTTTTGCTGTCTTTTAACGACAACGGTTTTTTCGCGCAGACGTTTTTTGATTACAAATGAGTAAATTCGGTCTCATATTGCTCCACACCAACGTATTGCTAAGCGCCAAGCAGGAGATCCTTGAATACCACCCTTAAAGTCTTTGATATGATTCGGCTAGAGAATTAAACTCATGTTCACCGTCATCGAAAGATCGTTCCTGCAATACATCGCTACGGGGGCAGCCGAACCAAACTTATGTATGCTGCGTCCGCTTAGCAAGAAGTCCTAATCCCTTAGACTCGCAACGTCAAGATCCTGAGTTCAAGATTCTGGTGAAGCATGTCTTTGATGAAGCATATTCTTCAGCAGCAAACGATGCTGTTTCTGCTCTCATTCTGAAAAAAAATTTTAATTGCTGACACATCAAAAAACAAGTTTGCGTGTCTAGGTGACGTCAAGGAAAACGAAGAAATTTGTTGTTGAAAGATTTTGGGTGTAAATTCGGTCATAAATCATTTTAGCGTCTGAGATTAATTCAACACTGTTTCATTTTTTGACTTTTAACTGCTATAATTTTTACAGCCAGGATATTTTTATTCATGACTGAATGCATTGGCATGGTTCATATTTCTTTCTCCACGTTGTCTTTTCAGGTGAGGGTCAAGCAACAGGTCTGTGAAAAGTGTTTTAAGTATTTGATAAGTGGGTTAACGAGGAAATTACAGTTGGGCCCAGGTCCGTTGGCTCTTTTCCATTTGCCCACGAGGCATATGCTCAAATCCCTACTTTAAATTTCAAAAAAAGGTCCGGTTTTCGTGTATTATTTGTTTGTTTGCTAACGGACCTTTCACGCCATATTTTGTTTATCATTTAATTATTTAATTGTTCATCAATAATTCATATTCTTTAATAACGCTGTATTAATCGATTATGCTTTGTGACGTGTCTGTAAAGGACGACCACCCAGCGTCTTTTACAGACTGCTGTTTACAAACACAAGGCCAATAGTAGTTTATCATAAACGAGGATTACGCTTGGAAATGGCAGAGCCTACGCTCATCAGCCTCGGAGTCAGTAAACCAGGATCCAACATCCTTGTCGAATCGCATCAACAAAAAAATTGGTCTTTACAGATCTACCGCTTGGAGCTCAGCGATAAAATTTATGAAGAGGGTGAAATATAAAACTAAGTTTGCGCAGACATGATTAAAGACAGTGTAGTGGGTCTCTGTGGTTTGAGTAGGTAGCCACTGTTGGCGCTAGAACCACAACTCTTTGCTGGGGTCACAGTTCAAGTTCGAATATTTGACTTCAAATGAAAGATGGAACCGGGAACAAAACTTGTGGAGGCCAATCTCTATGAATACTTTGTCAACTTTTTCACAAATGGCCACGACAAAAATTGGCCCTCAATCGTTTTTCAAGGGATCAGTAAATATTCACAAAGAAAGGTATGCTGTAAGGTTTTTTTTTTAAATTTAGGGGTAGGGGGTATAGCCCTTTTCGCCCGCAGGCTTCGTAAACGCTTCATATGCTGCATGGTATCTCAAAGTTGACTTAGAGACAGAACTCAGAAACCGCTCATACTATGCCTACAACACCACACATAAGCAACTTTTGGCATTGATTCGAAGTTTTTTTGAACTTGGCAACAAACTTGATCTTTTGACTTCAATTTCTGCGCAAGCGCACAATCGATTGCAAAAAAAGTTTTTTTGTTTCTTGAAACCACAAAATATGAAAAATGACTTCAGAGGATGTGATATGATCAAGAAGACCATGTGATCAAAAAGATCATGTGTAATTGAAATAGCCTGGGTGTAGGTTAATTTCATCTCTAGTTTTCTGCTTAATTCCCGCAGGCGATGTTAATATTGAAGCTGTCAAGAGAAAGTTTAAAATTGAAATTGGATGATTTAATCAGACCTAACAAGGGAACTTGATATTTCAAAGCTTATCTTGCCTTAAATGATCAAGGATCGACGTTGTTGTGAAATGAATTGAAATCACCAAATGGCTTTGATTGCTGAAGAAGGTGAACAGTTCAAGCGAAATCAACTTTTTCTCTTTCAAGCTGAAAAATTTGCCTCAAAATTAGTTAAACAAACGAACAGTTCAACAACATGAACGTTTTGACGCGTTTTTTTGCAAATATTATTTTAGCGCTTTGTGGAACCAAAATACAACAGAAAACCTAATCAAGGTTAGGTGAGATAATATGAATAGACTTGAAAGGCATCTTATCAATTAACACAGACTGGAATTGTTTTTTCAATTTCATTCAATATTTTTTTAGCGGTTTAGTAGGCTGCAAAATAGTAAAAGGCATTGATTCAATTTGAAATGACAATGACAAAACAGTGAGTCTGTTAATTCATCACCTATTTACATTGTTGGCGTGATCATTAATATTCTACTGCCATAAAAACAACGAACAAAACCATGCCAGGCAGCTCAAAACGCTTCTATTTTTCTATTTCTGTTTCGGACGAGCAATTTTCAAAAGAGTTGTGCTTAATTGCCTGCCCTTAGTTGCTCTAAGCTATTGTCTTCGCATTCCTTCTGAAGCCAAAGATTATTAGGGTACGGCTGGTTTCCATAGCAGCGAAATAAAAGCAGCTTTAGGTCCCTTGAAATAAATAAATAAAAATTGAAGCCATGCTTGATTAAGCACCTGATCTTTGCTAGCAGCTGATTGCACATTACTGTTTGAAAGGCCAAATAGTCCACGCTACGTCACACCTGTATACATTAATGAATTCTTTTGTCTTGGTTCCAAAGACAAAAATAGTTTGCTCATCTGTTTTGTTGGCGCCAAACTAACAACGTCTTCGAGTCATAATTAAAACTTCAACATTTTTCCTTTTGTTCGGTAATACTCGAACTTTTAATGATCATTTGTTTTCTCACCATCATTTATGACATCAGTCACTTGTCAATACCAAAAAGCAATTTGTATGTTTGACTGCTATTATGTGGATTCACAGTTTATTTTCTACAATCAACCTAGAGTATTAGTCATGAATAGACCGACAAGAATATTTTACAGGAATATCAAAACAATGATCTTCGTCGGAAAGTCGGATCTGTTGTAGATTGTATCTTCATCTCTTGGATATGAATAGGTAAATAAATTCATTAGATCCAAGGGTGACTGGCCATGACTATATGTGATGAAGATGCCATACATTTTTACGAGAAAAAGGGCATTTTCAAAACCCGGAAATCAGTTAAAAACCAGATGCATTCTAACACAAAGTTGTACCTCTCCCAAGTGTTTTCTCATAATCTAAAGTCAACCAGTATTTTAGTTGTGTTGACCTCCAAAACAGTGGTTCTCTAATACTTTTTTGCGCAACTCAAAAAATAGTCTTGCGACCCAAGAATTACTAAGCACAGTTTTACGAAAAATAATTTAAATTAATGAGCAAGGTTAAGGTTTTTGTTGATTGTAGCAATTCTCTTGAAACGAAATCGTATGAAGCTCGGTAGACAAAACAATAAACCCGTCTCATATTCTTTCTGTCTAATGAGAGTTATGGATATATTTGCCAACTTGAAATATACAAAAATCCCTAAACAGGATCCAAATAATTCCCAAAACGGCTTATTTTGCGCAAAAAGTCCCAAGATTCTAAAATGCTTTGGCACCTCATATGTCTGGCTTCCGCCATACAGCCAATTCTGAAAAATTTTACGAAATATTTCTCACTGCGGTGTTGATCTCCGAAAAAGCAGGTCTTCACGTTTCATCAAACACAAAATTCCAAAAAAACTGTTCACCCATATCTTTTTTGCGACTCAATGTGCAAAGTCTTGCGATCCATTATTTGAGAACTTCTGCTCCAATAAATAAGTGGTAGCCAGGAGTTTTGCGTTGATTCCTCAAATTACTCCATCACAAAGCCAGTTTTACTGAGATTTTGTGTTGAAGTTCATGATGATGGCGGAAAATGCTGAGTTTGTGCATTTTTGGTGTTATCGGAAACAAATTTGTTTTCTTGAAAAACGAAGACATGTCTTCCAAATGGAAGGGGGCTGAAGTGAAGTTCTAGTTAAAAATTCACTTTTGCATTTGCATTTTTATTCTTCAGGCAGGGCTGGACAGTGATGCAAAGCATTGAGCAGGAGTGCCCTAAATTCGGCCCGCACATGCAGTTTTGTGATCCTCCACTAGTCTAATGAAAATTGTCTGCAACAAAATTCGAGTTCAGACTGCTGATTTTGCCAAACCCGATATGGTAACCCTAAATTAGACCAGTTGAAACCCCAAAAAAATAACCTTTTTGCAGCCCTTCAAGACTTCTAGACTTCCAAAACTTTCATATTAGTGAAATGCGACTCAAACCGTAAAACTTTTAAGCACCCTAACATAGAACAATTGTCTAAACTTATTTCGGAGTTACCAACATTCCGCTTCAATAGCTTGGAACAGTTGCTTTCAATGAATATATTGCTTGTTTTAATCCGTCAATCAGAGAAATCATTGCAAAGGCACAACAACGCGGTCGTGAGCTTTGAACGCGTGGCCTTTTGATCATTGTAACAAAACGGCGTTTTGGAATACTCGACCAAGTTGCAGACGTCTTTGGCTTGCACGATGATTTATAACGTACGTTACTTAAAATCTACTGCTAACTTTAATCACAGCGGCCCACCTACACCACTTCTTTCACTTGCGAATTACTGCTTTTTCAAACTTGTTGGCAACTTGACCTTTCGATCTTTTTTTCTGCGCACGCGCAGAAGCGAGCGTTGAAAGGACAACTTTTGGCTGCACGAAACCAATGCACAGCCTGGAATCGTACCTTTTTCCAGTCCTTAATCAGGGACGGCGTCAGCCCCCCAAAACGGGGGACAAATGTTAGGCAAGATAACTTCAGGAAAAACCTCGACGGGATGTTGTCCCAAGTCACGACTGGGAACATTGTTACAACGTGAGGGTTTCTCAGCACTACATAATGAGTAGCTTAACTTTATCCATTTGTTTTTAAAGGCTAAAGGTTGCTTTGAATGTACGAGGCAAGAGTAGATTTCATTAAAATCTTTATACAGTGTTCGGCAGCAATGCCTACAAAGCTACAGTCAATAACGATGGTCAATAAGGAGGGTCTGGAGGGACTTTCCCTTTAGAAAGTTGTGAAGAACAACAATTGATTTGGTGCATTCTGGTGTGTGTTTCGTGAGAGATTTTCAGCCCAAATGGGGACAAAATTAATATGAAAAACTAAAGCAATTAAGCCTATTGTTCAGAAATTGACTTTCGCATGTAGTTTAGATAGCGTTGTAACAAATTTAGATGGTTTTGTTAGTGATCAAATTTGGCCCTGTCAGACCTTATAAGTCTAACCGGGCCAGATTTTGCCACTTCCTCTCTATCAGTATCGTACGCAAAAATTTGTCGTGGGGGTGTTTTGTTTCTCTAATTAAGAATGGCAAACGCGCGATTTTTGTATGGCTCCTAGAGCAAGCCCCTCCAAAAAATTTTAAAAAACTATTTTTAAAAAATCGGCTTTTTCTTGGTTTCTAGAACAAGTTCCTCGCTAATGCTTGCATGAATCTTTTATGAAGCTAAAAATTTGTATTTATTAAGTTAAAAAATAGCATGCCAATCAATTTTCATGGGGGTTACCCCCAGTGCGTACGCCACTGCTCTTCACAGCCATTGTGCACAATCTCAAACAACAGATTCATGCTTTCGGACATTTTATTTTTACGGCATAACTGAGTAATAACTTGCAAAAATTTATCACCGATTCAGCCCTCCGTTTAGCCGTAATAGATAAACTTCTGTAATGCCGCTATTATTACGGATATAGCAATGGATTGATGACGAAACAGCGCAACGTGTATTCGGAAATTTCGTATGATTCATTGACGAAGAGTCGTGCAGGCCCTGTACTTTCATCTCAGTTCACACTTGTGCATCTCGCTCTGTTCGCCCCGATCGCATAAAACTTGAAGCTACGTGATTTTTCAAAATATTTCGTGCTTCAAAAACTGTCGTGGTTCGATCCTTGGAGTCCACCCCCTCCTCCCAAAAATGAGCGCATCTGCGCAAATTACAGAAATGATCATCGGCAGAAGTGGGGGGACAAGTCCACTCCATTCCTTTCGCGGCGCCGCCCATGCTTTCCATGACGTCAGCAGAGTTGTGTCGATCGCAAAAGTAAAAAATCATCATTTTGAAATTTTGTGCTTTGACCCAAAAACGTGGGTATCGGAAAACGAAGGGAAGATTTGACGTAAAAATACACGCAAAAAACTTTAAAATGACTCGAAATGAAAATCCTTGAAATATACAAAGACAGTTTTAAACTAAAAGCGAAACAACGCGGAAACGGCTGAAGCGGAAAAATTTTCACATCTACCCCTTCTTCGTTGTTTCACGACTAATGTGAAACTGCCCGAAGATTTTTCCGCATTTCGAGTTGGAGCAGGGTGTATTCCAAAATGCATGTAAAAAAATAACTCGCAATTTAATTATTTTTATGGATTCTTTCTAAAATATTTTGAATCCCGCACAAGCCTAGCGGGCCAATCTCCATCAAAAAGCCATTCAGCATCTAAAACGTGTAATTGACTTTCAAAATGCAAAAAAAATGTCCGATCCCGTTGAGAATCCAAGGTGGACGTCAGAAATTCTTTTGATGCTTTCTTTTTCATGACTTACAGAATTGAAAAGTAGTATTGCTATAGCTAATGACGTACATCAACGGCCGAACGCTTGATTTGTTTGCGGCAAACCCCTGTGAAACACGGGATCAACTACAAGCCCACTCAAACCAAACCCCGAATAAAATTAGAATCCACTGCTCCCTTGCCTAGGGCGTGACATCAAAAGGGAGTCTGAAGCAGTGCTTTCACCCGGGGCACCGCGGAATGCTAGGTCTCGCGGAAATATTCACAGGGGATCTGTGAGCTTTAAAGGTTCCGCAGAAGTTCGTTGAGTTTTGATGTAAATATTCAAACAATGATTATATTTGCCTTTGAGCATAAACTGTAGAGCCAAGCATGTGTGAATAAATCAAGTTTACGTGATCGAAAAATAGATGGTTTTCTTACTAGTTTTACTCTTTTTTATTAAATTGGGTTCCGCAACATTTGCAAAATTGGGTGTAAGATTCCTAGACGCTAAAAAAGTTGAAAAGCATTCGTTTAAAAAGTTGTATTTTGTATTGCATGAGTTTTGTACGACTACTGCGAAGCACAATTGGCCTTTTCAATCGTGAGCCTATGAGTGCTCGCTAAAATCAACCAATGCGTTTCAACACAAATCAGAATTTTAATCGTGTTTTAACGAATATTGCTGACGTTTATTGTTGTACGAAGAATAAGTTAAAACTCGGCCACCTTAATTGCATCGCCGAGTCGTAACCTGTTTGCTTAGCGTCTTGATAAGAAAGCAAGAATCACAGTTGTTTTAAGTACAAAAGTTCTCATTAATAACCGTGGAAGTTTTGTCCATACTTGAGTGCTTTTGGCACAAGTGACTTTGTGCCATTGTTAACTATAGATTACAATCTTTAGTTTTGTGACGCCAGTGGAATTAGGTTGAAAGTTGAAAAAGCTTTGTTTAAAATATGTCGATTAATATCATATGCTTTCCCAGGGTGCTTTCATTTGTTTTTTTTCCTTCTACGCCACTTAAATATAAAGAAAAAAATCATTCAAAAACATTTTTAATTTACTGCCTGTTGGGCATTCAATCGTGTCATTAAGTAAACAATGGGCCGAAATAACACTGTATTATATTTTTCTTTAGTTGCCTAGATATAATTGTATCTTCGACGAGCCAAAAGCAAGTAACGTAGGATTAACAAGTCATACTTTAAGGCAACCTATAATGGATGTTAAAAATGTTTTAAACAAGCTAAAAACACAATTTAAGATCAAAGACTTTTTAAATTACACCTAACCAAGTTAAAACCAGTTGAAAACTAAATGGATTTTATTAGAAAAAGAAATTTACCTTATGTCCGGGTTTGGAAATGCGATTGATCTTAGCTTAATTCGTCTTCACAAGACAAACACTTGTTTTCAGAGATATCGTTTTTTTAATACTATCAACCGTCTGTAGACACGCCAAGCCTTCGCAAGTCCGGCAATTTTACCACAAATTGAGATCGGTTACCCGGATTTGCAAGTAAAACGATTATCCAACCTTGACCGTAAAGACGTAACAGCACACATAGGCGAACGTTATGCAATCAAAGAAAGTTATGAATTACTTGGGAGCGAAAAGCCTGTCTCTGTAGTACTCCGACACGATTGAAAGGATCCTACAAAGGCCTTTTACGTTACAATTTTTTCCGTTACAAAAAACGACGTCATTGTTGCAACACATAAAAAAACACGTGAGTTTCCCTCGGATGCGACGTGCAGATCGATCGGGACAAGAAAGAGACGGCTAGCAGAAGATACATTTTAATTGCGTTATGTCTGATCACTCTGAAACACATTGCTCACAGCGCCACAAACACCCTGGCCCTGTCGAGAAGAACTCGACTAAAAGCGGTGACAATAGTGACGTCATAATAGGCGGTGTTTGTAGTTGTGGTGAGTATTTTGATTTAATTTTAGGCTACAAATTGGTTTCAAGCAAAAAACTCAAAAACGTAACCGATAATCGTCCATTACATTATGGGGTCAAATTTGACCCCACGCGGCCTTTTACGTTACAAAATTGAGGCGGCCTTTTGAGGGTTAAATATAGCTCTAAAAATCCATTTAATTGTGTTTCAATGAGAGAGGAAACCTGTTATATTCTCCGTGTGAATCACGTTCTCACTAAGTTTGTGAATGTATTGTGATTTAAAGAGTTCCATGCATTGGCCCAGGTGAAACAGAGCCAGGTTGCATTTGTGTCAAAAGCTAAGAAATTTGTTACAAAAATACACTTGAATCCTCAACTATAAACTTTAACTTGTAACTTATCAACAGCTCTATTTCTGAAATCAAAATTACCGTTAGTATTTGTATCCCGGTTCAATTTCTTATTCCAATCTTGTCAAAAACTTTAAAAATTGTTTACACATATTTCCACTTTGGCTCTGAGCAAAGTAGGAATGTAGAGAATGAAAAATGAAACTGAACTTACTCTGTCACGATTGAAAAATGTTCTGGCGCTAAAAACTATTTCAGTAAAAAGCCCCCGAAAATTAAGTGATAGTTCCCCTCATAGGCGTAACTGAGCCTCAGTATAGGTGAGCGTCAGTGACTACCGAATTTTTTAATCCGATCAAGAAATGAAGCATGAAGACATTTTGAACCAAAAATTGTAAAATTGATGGTGTTCAAAGTGTTAATCTCGGAAACAAATATCTTCACCCTTGTTGTGAGCCAGATATACTCGTGAAGATAGAAAATTTCCGAAAATGAATAAGGCCATCCAACAAATTTCCTTTGTCTCTACCCTAAAATTGCTTCTGGCTGCGCCACTGTTTCATTTCTAAGATCAAAATGTCAACGATAACTTAAAGTAACGTCCTCTCGAAGCCCCGGTGGTAAGTTGTTAATATATCAGTAATATTTTAATATATTGCATCACAAATCAACTTATCAAAATATTACTTCATTGTGGCTCTTGAGTTAAAACGAAAATCAATCGGCCGCATAGCTCAGAGCGATAAGTGCCTAGCTTGTAATCCGAAGGTTGTGAGTTCTATTGCTGCGTGATTTCTGCGTTATTGTGTACCAACAAAGTACTTTACTGTAATTATGGTTGCAGTGCTTGATGCTGAAATGCGCTGTACTGGTGACTGGGGACTACGTAGCAAGCCTAAGCACTTGTGTTATGCATAACGTTTAGGCTCTTTACTTAGTTACTCAAAGACATAGGTAACTTGTGTTATCAAGTTTTGTGGGAGTTTTCAGCAAACAAAGATCACTTCTAATTTAATTAGTTGTAATTGACTGGGGGAGAGAGTTGTAGACTAGTAGAGAGTAGGTTTCCTCGATTGAAAACATTTTTTGTTGCTACATTTGATTAGATTGCAGGTAGCTTCCCGTAGTAGCAACAGTTCATTTATCATTGCGTGATATATTGTTACAAAATAACTTATTTGTGGAGTTTTATTGTTTCATATTTGTAACTGTTGATAGTACAGGTGAAAGAACGAAAGTTTTAAAGCTAAGCAATGCGCAAGATGGGAAGCGGAAGCAAAGTTGTTCCAATTATGTTGTGGTCTCCCTTCTGCAAGTATTTCTGTGCTTCCTCCGTTTTTGTGTGAATAGCAGAGATCCGATGCCTGCTCATTACTGGTTGGGGTTTTGCTAGCTAATTAGGCGAATTGGCAGATCATAGTTCAAGCAAAAAAAGGCTTTGGTTCTTCGGAAATTTCAAGCAGTTCTGCTTTTAATAAAGGTTGATCTTAACTGTTTACATTTTACGGCTTTTTACCGATGAGTTAGAGGACCGTTTTCAACATAATTCAGAAGCATTCAGTCACGGTAGCTTAATTCTATTCAATATGTCGTACAGAAATGACGTTATTATCGTCGCTTTATTTTCTACACAAATCAAGGTTTCGCAGTTGATTATATTTCGCCTGCTATGTACTTTTGAGGCGTGGCGTAGACTAAACTCGTCAAGTTTTGCACTTTTGCGCTCGGAAACGCTTCATAAGGTGCTGATTCTAATCGCGAGGTTTCGGGCTCAATAGCCAAGGGCTTTCTGCGTTGTTGTGCCTATGGAAAAGGCACTTTGTTACCGTATTTCTTTCTCGGTTGCAGTGGCTAAGGTACAGGCTGTAGCAGCAGCTCTCTCACGACAGTGTAACCAAAATTTGAAGCATAAAAATAGGGTTTATTTGCAATTTGTAGTAAAAACAATAGTTAAAATGTAAGCAAACGTTTTACTAAGACAGGGGTGGGCAAACTGCGGCCCGCCAGAGCATTTTGTGCGGCCCAATAACACTGTAGAAACTTCCATATATCTAATGCAATATGACGAAATATTTGCGAAATTTTCTTGAGATTACTTTAGTAGTCGAAATTGCAAGTAACAAAAATAGCACTTCCGCTTTCCCAGACGTGACATTTCTTTGTTTGGGAGAACGCACACCATTCGAAGTTTCAGGTTGCTTTGTAATAAAGTGTTTTTTCATTAATAAACTTCTATAGCAAGCCAGGCTTTACATATACAGCTATTGCAGGATTTTACGCACTGGCCCTCGGCCAACTCTTGAATGGTCAATGCGGCCCTCCGGCTGAAAAGTTTGCCCGCCCCTGTACTAAGACTTTCTCATTTAGATTACAAGCATTTTCAGTTATTTTAGTAATTACCTGAGGGTAAACTAAATTAGATACTGTATGCAGATACAGCATCTAATGTAGCCAAGCCTTCTAGACAATCACTTTAATAAAATTTTTGAACACAAATTGTTAGATGCAAAATCGTAAGTTTTCCCCTGGCCCGAGGCTAAAACTATCACATCTTCACTCAGTGGTCAAAGGGATAAAATAATTCTAAATTTGTTTTGGGCACCCCCGTCCCTTTACCCATAGTAGTCACCTGTCTTTCCTCCTTGATAGAGCTACAATTAGAAAACCAGTATTTTGCAAGTAAATTAGCCTTTTTTAAAGTCGAATTGTATCAACTCGAACGTTTGTGTTTGAAGTGTGAATCGAGGCAAAACGAAAAGTGACCTCTTTATTGTAAAGAGCCTATTTTACGGCTTGCTATTGCTTTTGTTTGCTGTACGCTTGGAAGCATGCATAAATCGAAACTGTTCGATATGCGAACGGATAATAACTTTTAAGTTTTTACTTTAAGTAAAATAGTTTGGCATGTCTTTTTGAATCTGTAGGCAAAAATGCTTTAGCCTAGATTTAGTATCTATGCAAGGTAGACAATGCGAGCTACTCGAACTGTGACCTTTGAAATTGTTCCCTTTTCTAATTTAGAACCGAAAAAAAATGCCACAATCGTTATTCTTGATTAGGTTTCCTTCAATTGTGTGTCACCTGAAGCGAAACAATTAACCAAAAGACAAACACAGAAATAGCTCTCCGCGTTGTAAAAAAAAAACATGCACCTCTTTTAGGAAATTTTTGGCTCTTGTGCCAAAATTAAAACCGAGTGGAAAGTATAACACTTGATTACGTTCGAGTTGGTTTAAATCTGCTGTTTTTAAACTTGAAGCTATTAAGAAATAACAACTTGATGCAGAATCATAGAACGCAGATAGACCAAAGCTACAGGAGATAGCATACCATTCACCAAATTTCAAAAAATGATATCTTTTAGATAACCTCCTTCTTCAAAAAAATAATTTGTTGATACAGTTCCTCCTTCATCAAAAAAATAATTTGTTGATAGAGTTCTAGGTTAACGAATAGCAAATAGACAATAAAGCAGTCAGTATGAATCAATCAATAGGAAATAATGATATTGATTTTTTAACTATCTGGATAATTTTCAGTTGTTTTTTCAAGTAATTGAAATCGAGGGCAGATTGGTTTGTCGCACAACGGGACGTCTTTGGCATTTTACGACAATCAAAAATAAAGAGAACCGAGATTTTCATTTAGAGTGAATTTTTTCTTTTAAAAATACACTTCTTTGCCGCTTATTATCTTTCGCCGTTACGCTATCTTAATACTCGTTGCGTTTTGATGATATATTGTTAAGGGCCAGGGCAAAATTAATGACTGAGTCATATAATAAGCAAGCTTTTCTCCGAACTGGTCGCCTTTTCTACAGGAATTTCAAGAGCAATTTAACAAAGACGAGATGGAAAAGGCATTAGCAGCTTGCTTAGGCTATATTTTTAATCAGCATAGAGTTCAGCGTTAACTTAAGCTTTGTACAAGGGTGTTCAATTACCAAAAATGCCTTTAACTTTGAAATGACGGCACTTTCGATCAACGGTCCTTAATCAATTAATTATTGATATATGATTAATTGCTAATGCATTATTGATAGCACTAATGAAGAAAAAAAATAGAATTAATAAGTGGAGGACAATTAGATGGCATTTTGTTACAAATATTTATAAAACCGAGGAAGTATGAGGAGAGATGATTACTTATGCAACAGCACCAACTGGCCACGATAATACTTTTAATAGAGCAGTTGAAAAGTTGAAGGTGTAGCAGTTAATTGTAAATTTAGGAAAATTATGATAAGTGACAGGGCTTTTTAACTGCAACAGCATACCCATTAGTCACTGAAGACAATTTCAAAAAGTTTACTGCGGAGAGAAACATTTATTGACTTTTGAGCTAGTACTGTATTATTTACTTAGATGTGGTATATATGTAGGGAAAGAAGCAAGTTCTAAAACTTCTGTTTTGCAATTAAATGCTATATTTCAGGATACCGTACTACTAAATGGCGGAGTTCCACAGACTGCTCCTAGCCCTAATTGTAATCCAAACTCCAACCCTTACCTCAATCCCAATCTTAAACGCTGATCCGCATTGGGGATTTTCCTGTTTCAGTGGTATCCAGTTTTATGGAGCACTTTCCGCGTTTTAGTTTCATTCTAATTTTCAAGCCGCTTAACGGGGGCACTTGCATCATTTTTTCCCTCATAAATTCCTGGGTTCAAACCAGTGATGGAGGTGGATGTAAGCTCCTATCACTATTGTATGCCTGGGTCGCCTCATTGAAACGCAGTTTGATGGAGTGTTGGAGCTGGTGCTATTTTCCGGTCTGAGTACACTCGCGGAGGTGGGTTGGGGGAGGAGGAGCACGCCCCTGGCTTAAACAACAGTAACTTAACAGCAAACTAATGCTGATCACATCTGGCACTTAATTGCAATCGTATTTCAAAGAACGTCAAGTTTAGAAAAGTGTTATTCTGCATGTGTTTAATGAAAACGCTTTCAAGATCATCAGCGCTTTGCCAAGTCAAATAAACCATAGCTTTCCTTAAATCAAAATATTTGCATGAATTCTTGTTTGTAGAACTTGTCTGAGATCTTTTTGGAGTAACGGTCTTTCTGCGCACTAAGCTACATGATGAGATCAAAGGTCATATCCAAGAAATTGGTCTTCATATTAATACCATTCTAAAGTATCTTCCCGCATTTTTTAAGCCATCTCTGCTAGTTGTGCTTACAGTGAGGCACATGTAATCAGCCCTACTTTACGATGTAATTTAATGTTTTTTCTTATCTGATAGCAACATTACCTTTGACCTAACAAGGTGTGCATGTGCAGAAATAGGAGTAAAAACGTCTATTTCTGTTAGTAGGAAACAAGCCAACGCCAACTGCTGAAGTTTATAGTAAGATGCTTTCACTCTCCGGTTTGCTTTGTTTTACAGAGCAGCCAGTTTGTTTGTTTGTTTGTTTGTTTGTTTTCACTTTGAATAAATCCCTGATCTGCTATACAAACAGACTAATGCTACGCAATGTTTCTCATATGCGTCTTTATTGTGATGAACATGGACATGTTACTTGTTTGACCTCAGCGATTACGTTACCTCTCAGTAAACAGGTTTGGAGAACCGCTGGACTGACGAGAGGTTGGTATTGCCAACGACTTGAAAACGAAAGAGGACCACGGCATGTTGTACACTTTTTGCTGCACCCCAGTTTTGAGTGCGACCAAAGAGCTGCAAACGGGACCGTTGAGTTCATGCAGGTTATGCATCTGGCAATGCTAAGCGACAGTTGACGCAGTTTATGTGGAAAAGACGATTTTTGGCACAATTTGCTAGCAAACCTGTTGTTAGCATGTTTCGAAACACGACTAAACACAGATTATGATTTGAAAGCATATTTACTTGTCAATTTTTATAGTCCCAAAATTAGACCTTCATATTTGTTTCTTTCCTTTATTTGCTGGTAGTAATAAAATTAAGGCATGTTTGCATGGTACTGGGAACCAATGCCTGATTGTGGCAATAACTCATTAAAGCATTCCTTTTGAAAAGATAGCGCTTTTCATAAAAGACTGACAAACAAGTAATATTAGGTCCTTGGTAATTTGGCCTTATATTAATTTAACAACTTCACCTTTCGGACTCGTCGATGGTCTATTGTTTAAAAAGCTTTTTCTTTTTAATAAGCGATCAAAAATGTGGCGTACAGCTAAAAAAGGCCGTTAAATTGGGAGTATTCTGTTTACTCTAAATTTACGAGATTAATTATTGCCAGTTTTCTGAAATAATTACTTCATTCTGGCTTTTGTCATTAGCCTGACATATTGCCATTATGTTGCTTCAATGTTTGGACAAGTGCTACATTGAATAGAAAAGAAAGATTTAGCGATGTTTGGCCTTCAAGTAACAGAATTATGTAGACTCATTTTATCTGCTATTAAAATCGTTTTAATGGCGCACTCTTCTTAATTGTTTGTCTTCCTTGACTTGATTGATCAAAGATGCTGCAAATGTGGCGCCTTGAAACTCTTTAACTTCGAAGTTTTTTCAAAGCCATAGCCTAAGTGAGCAAAAGAATGGAAATAATTCGCATTTAAATGTTAAATTAAAATCGTAAAGTGAAGAGCAACTACAGTTAGTTAACTTAGAAAACGAATTTAAAGTGATGGCCTTGATAATGTTTGGCACTAGAAGGAAACCATTGTTTTATTTGTTGACTGGGTAGGCTAGAAGTCACTGTAAAAGTGAGTTGGATAGAAAGTAATGTGTTTCTAACATCTGCAAAAGTTTTCTTACTTGTTGATTGAACAACTAAGCCGGAGAAATTGCTGTGAAATGCCTCTTTTCAAGGCACAGTGGCGCAGATACATCAAGGCTAGTTTTGAGCTCCTAGTCTCTCGATTTGGAGCTAGTTCTTTATTAATTACTCACCGATACGTGACGTCAAAGATCCGTTGCCGGCAAAATGCCAGAGGTAGGATCAAGAACAATAAAATATGACTAGAATATGCATAGAGACAGAACATGCCTTTTTTCAATTTATTTTAAATGAGGCCCAGTGGCATAGCCAGAAAGAGGAGATTTTGACAGTTGGGATAATACATAGGCACTGGTTAGAATTTCTTAACTCACTTTTTAGCTAATACATCCCTTTTGTATAAGCTGTTCCTTCACGGAAGGACTCGCTTATTTTTAAATGCTATGTACGTTGCTTCATTAAGTTTGTTTGGTTTTTAGATGTTTTTAACCACATTGTCTATAAGAGTAATCTAATAAAGCTATATGTCGCATAATACTTTATGATATGGTGGAGAACACGGTTCAGTTTTTTGATGATAATTCAGAGCCCGCTATAATTGAAAAAGACTTGAGAAACGAAGCAAGTGAAAATGGTACCGATAATCGGCCATTTTTTGGCAGAAATTATCTGGGACTTGATAACATCGTACTGATCGTTAGAGGCTTTAATAAGAAAGGCCCGAAGTCAGAACGTACAACTGAGAAGAATGAGCCTGACAACATTAATTTAAACAGCAACAACAATAATTGTTTGACCGGTGTAATGCTCGGTGGTGGCCAGAAAAATGAACCACAAAAAAGTTCTTCAACTTTTCCACGTTTTTTAGCACTGTTTGAAAAGCTAGGCGACGAAGCGGCGGTCGCTAATTCTGAAATCAACAAAGGTACGATGCTAACTTTCCAGTTTGCTTTGCGTAACTACACAGCTTTACTATAGCTTCTTGCTACTTGCATTTGCACTCCCTCTCGATGCGTTAACGATTTTGATTCATGACCTGTTGTCTTAGTTACCAGCTGGCTTCACAAAACTGGCAGTTACTAAGTCAACTACGTGAGAATCAAATATATTGAGTTCTAATCTCCTTTCGAGCTGAAGACTGCCTTTATTTTCACATTTCAAGAAAACATGTGTGCTCTTTGTGATGGATCAAGGGGGAAGGTCATAGGGCTCATACGTACCAGGGTTCGTGGTGCGTTCACCCGCTTGATATCGAGGTGAAGCTCTTTTTATTTTCTGTAAACACTTTACGACTTGGGTAAATGATGGCTCCCTCTTGCGATGAGAACCTTTTTTAATAAAGGTGCCTCACGACCAATATTGGGTTCAATCTGTGTATGAAGAAATAGAACAGAATTTGGTTTTTCTCCTTTAAATGTATGTGATAACAATAATGGCTTTTCAAAGAGCAACATGCAACTTGGGGGAAAAAGGCCAAGAGGCATCTAACGTCCCAACTGTGACGTTGTTGCTGTGGCGTGAGATTTTCGACAGAAAGCGAGAAGATATTCCAACTGTGCTTGCTGTGGATCCTGACATTGCTCTTGGGTTACTAGGCTGCAGGAGAGTGAGACAACTGTTATCAAGACTTCATGTGTTCTACAGCAGGGAATCAAGCACAGATTTGCGACATGCCCAAGCTTACCAACACCATCTGTTCGTCTGAGCGAGGAAGACCAAATTAAGGATATGATTTCTCAATTAAAGCTTTGTGTAGATAAAGAAAAAAGAATTTTTATGAGAATAACTCTTTTCCATATTTGCAGAGTGACTCCTTCTGAACAACCTTTATGTGGAAAAGGCTAATTATTGTCTGTTTTCTAGATATTACTGCTGTGAAAAATGCAGATCGTATCTTCATCCTGCATTCTTTTGAACAAGGAGGAGATGAAAGTGCTAAAATATTTCTTGAAAAGTCCCTCAAATCCTCTGATGTAATCCCAATGGAAACAAGCAATTTGAATTGTACAAGGTATAGCTTAATATTCGAAGACAAAGTGGTTAACGCTAAGATGGATCGGCACTGTTGTAAGAAGGGGGATTCTGGTCCGCTCTCACTACTTGAAAACCTGACTATTAAATGGTCATGAATACCGGCCATAAATATCTTTTATTACAGAAACACTAAGCTTCAAAAACCGGCAACCTTTTTGGCACCCCCATTATTTTGCCTTTGCGGCCTCCACTTGAATCTGGCGACAGCACTGTGCTGGACTTGAAGTCAGTAGGTCAGACGTTCAAGGCTCACGCGGCACCTTTGTTTTTCGTCAGCAATGTTTGTACTTGTTGTCAGTTAATGAAATACTTGAAAAGGGTAAATGCAACCGACGGACCACGAGGTATGAAAAAGCTGTAGCTCCTATAAAAAAGCAAAATACGTCATATTGTTTTTCAGCCAGGGTCTCGAAATAGTCCCTAGCACCTTGAGATTAAATGAAGTTTATTTTCAACCTTGATTAGATCACTTTCACTTTTTTGTCATAAATCTTGATTCCTCGGCTAGCAGTGGCACCTATAATTAAACTTGAGTTCAGCATCACAACGCTTGGGCTAGGATAAGATTACGGTTATTTAAGGCTCCTTGCTTCACATTTCGGAATTTTTCAAGAATTTTGTTTTTTGCGCATACGTCGTCCAAGGCAAAATAAACTGGACTCACTTTCATCTCCTTCAAACATCTAATGTGGGAGCTTTTTTTGGCAGTGGGCTCCGCACAGCAGGGGTGTTGATTTGCTTCACAGATTGGTGTTCCTTCTAGCTCTTTCGATTTGATACGATACCACCACATCAAGGTGTCAAAAAAAACTTTTGAAAAAGAGCTTTGTTCAAAGTTATCTTAAGTTCTGCACTCGCAAAATTTCTTTTCTTTTCGAGTTTAAAAGACTGCATTGATTGAAACAAACATGAAATTAATCTTGTTTCAGCACACGTTCGGTTCTCATGTGCTTTCCCTGTGGTTTGATTTTCTCTCTCGGTCCGTCTTTTGCTGGTCACGTGGTGAACTGCCACGGTCTAGATCTGAGCGACTGCGAAATTGAAATGTTGGAGAGGAGTCATGTGGATGCAATTTTGCAGGTAACTAAGTAATACATCAAACGTTCAATAAACAGAGTAGGCAGCACTTGCATTGAGGGTAAAGTGGAAGAAACGAAAATAAGGGGCAAACAGGCCAACATCTACTCATGAACTGGCCTCTAGATCTGTAAACACTCAACAAAACTGTAATGGAACGCAAACTTTGGAGTCAAATAACTCATGCTGATGCGTAATTTGCTGTGAACGGAAAAGGCAATTTATACGTAATACCGGACATATGTTTTTTTTTATTACCCCTCCTCTTCCTCGGGATGGAGGTACGGTGCGAACGGCAATTCAGGTTCATGCTGTCAACCTAATTGAAATTAGACCAGGGGAAAGATGGCTGCCCATTTCGAACCAGTCATGAGTGACTGGTAGCCCCACCACCAACAAGGCGGACTGCCACTGGTGGGTATCCAAGAGTCGTCTTTTACGACATGCTGGGTTAGTAACTTCACAATTGTAACCTGGTGAAGTACGGGTAGGCCATCTGCCTTCCACAAAGAGGTGGAGGCGTTCCGTTAAGTGCCTTGCCCAAGGACACAACAAGCAAGCTTGCCGGCTTGTTCTCCACACTATCCTTTTTTTATGCAGAGTGCCAAGCAGGAAAGCTGTGAATACCATTTTTAAAGTCTTCTGGTATGACTGGACTCAGGGAATGAACTCAGGTCTACCGATTACGAAGCGGACGCTTTAACCACTACACCATCGCGCCGGCTGTTGATTGTTGGAGAGGAGTCGCTAGAAAGGTTTCCTCCACCTTCTTCCCTTTCCCTAGATCCCTTTTGATGAGTGCTTGTGGCAGACTGCTAGGTCGTAATCAGTAAACTACATACGAGGCTAGAAAATTCGGCGAGGGGTGGCTTTTGACTTGACAAAAAATATCCTCTACCCTCCCCCTTAAAAAAGCAAAAATTTCTAAAAATTTTGTTTTGAAACATGTTTGGGGCGGAAGAAAGATTTAACTACTTGTTGTCTTCCTGAATACAGCCTCATTGAAACAGATTGGCGAGTGGTTACCACGCCAAAAGAAGTCCAGAAAAAAAAGAAATATGCGTGTACCCAAGTTATACGCAGTAGCTTAGCGGCTACTCACTAATTACATGACACTTTTTCATCCAATTTTTGCCTTTTCCTCTACCAAGTGATGCATTATGATATTTTCGTATATACCTCCCCCTCATGTGACGCATCATATAAAAGCAATAAAGCAGACTTTAATTATTTTGATTTGCCTCAAAAGCCTGTTTAACCAAATGAGTGCAAACTTTGATTCTTTTTGATATACTAGCCAGTTTGTTACATAGCGATATCTTTTATTCCCCTCCCGCCACATAACACGAAGATGACCGTTTGCCTTCTTCTGTTTCCTGGAGGTGTCACATGATATTTGGACGGCTCTTTATGAGAGGGGAAAACAGCCTTTCGCGGCTGTGTGCTGCAACCAGGAAAGACATGCGATGTTTTTTGTTTTGTGGTCACTGGCCAATATTTTTAGTGTATTGGGTAGATTTTGCACCGGCAAGTCGCTGTAATGGTTACAGAGTCCGCTTCGCAGCCAGTAGATTTGGGTTCATTTTCTTTGACAAGTCACACCAAATATTTAAAAAATGGTATTCACAGCTTCATTCCGCTTCTCGGCGCAGCTTCTTTACTTCACCAAGCTCTAAGAAGAACCAAGAAACTTCACTCAAATTCTCGGCGCTCAACATGAAAGGGATAGTATGGAGAAAAAGCCGGCAAATTTGATTTTGATGTCCTTAGGAAAGCACTTAACGAGATTACCTCATGTTTATGACGAGACAGGTAGTGGGGGCCTACCAGTAGACTCGTCGAGATGTTCCAGTTTAACTAAAAGCATGCACACAGAGCATGAACACATACGCATGATTTAATGAAGCTCAACTTTACGCAGTAAACTGCTGAAAGCGCGTCAGTGTGGCTTGAATATACCTCGTTGCCGACAGAACAGTGTTATTGTTGATGATTCTTCTTAAGCAATTGCATTGCATCGTGATATAATCGCACAGTGCTGGCCCTATCGTCAACTCCAAAGCCAGTCTTAAAACGAGCTGCTTTGCGGAGTAGGCAAGAGTTTTTCTGTGCTCTAATGATAAAAATATAACATTACCTGGCCAGCTCATATTTGTTAATCTTGCTTTCACTTACCGCAGAAATCAAACGACAAATGCTCTTTGTGGATAATGGAAAGTGTAGAAACGATGGATGAAATCGATAAATTGGACTCTTTAAAACCAGCAATAGCTAAAACGGTACGTGACCACTGATTAACGTGGATCAATTTACTTAGAGGCTGAATCAATATCAAATTAAGTCCAAAAGCCCCTTCAAACCCCGAAAACTTTTGCAGGATCTTTTGTAGAAAGGCCTCGCCAAAAAAAATACTCCCGCCACCGCTCTTATCCAGTTGGAATTTTTATTCATTGATGGAATTCAGCCATAGGCGTAGGAAGTGGGGGGTCCGGGGGGGCACTGGCCCCCCCTGCTTGTAAAATTTCGGGCAATTTTTGATTTTTCGGGCAATTTGAGTAAGTGTCTTTATATTTTGCCCGAAAAATTTGTCACTGCAATAACATCTCCAAAAAAAAAAAACAAGGTCATCAGTTGTTTGGCCTCACGTTTGGTGACAGATTTAGGCCGAAAATGATGGAAAAGGTGCAGTGAAACAGGCGATGACCTTTTTTTTTTTGGAGGTGTTATTGCAGCGACAAATTTTTCGGGCAAAAATTTGGTGCTCCCCCAAATTGGTTTGAGCTCATACGCCCATGAATTCAGCACTGAATTCAGCGATGTCAGCTAATGTTTTGTCCAAACCCTAACCCTAAAATCTGCATTACTTAAAACGTGGCGGGGGTGTTTTTCTCAAATCTCACATGTTTGCATTAGTGGCGGTAGCTTTCTACAAAAGATCCAGCAGCTGTTGCATTAAACCGTTTTTGGTGGTTAAAGTGGCCGCTAAGAATGTGGAGGCTACAAAGGCTCTGTGGCCATGTGAACCCTTACTCCTATGGGCTGCACGTAGTAGTTGTTTAGGAGACATAGGACAAAGCATGATAACCCTTGTGCAATTTGAATTCCGTACCTTGAAAGCAAAAAGCAATAACAACAATACTGTAGTTAGGCTTTTTAATGGGCCACGGTTGATGGGTCGCTTGCCTGCTTAAATGCAAAGTAGGTCAAATTATGAGTTTGCTTTTGTTTGGTTTTGGTTTGGTTTGGTTTGGTAAGTTTAAGAGCAGCAGTAGTAGCTGCAGGTAATGCAGTGCGATAGCATCAATAATTCTATTTCTTTACCTGCTACCTTCTTCAGCCTCCACAGAGATTGTAAAAACGTATAAACGTGTTTTCCCACAAGGAAACGCAATTTTATGTTGCGTTTTGTTTGCAGCAATCAGTTTCCGGCATCGGAATTAGTTTTGATTGCAATAGTCCGCATGTTCTAATCAATTGTAATGTAAAATAGGTGATAAAAGTGTTCATGTGGGTTCTCATAATCGCAAGGATAATGTTTCGCAGCCATAAGCTTTCAAAACAAGGTTAATTCAAGGGTGAAACGAAAAACAGCGGGCGTGGGATTGAAACATAATTAAACAGCTATTTCTCACTTACACAGAAGTGTATCCTGTTCTGACAGATTTGTGTAAAATTTGTTTTTAAAAAGCAGCAGCCTCGCTTTCATTGAGATGCTAGTATAAGGCAAGTATACAAAAATGCATTTGGCAGGTTTTTTTGAGAGAAAAGAAAAGCAAAACTTCAAAAATGTTGTTGGAAAGGGTGGGGGGATGAAAACGTTACAAAATGCTTAAAATTAATTGTTTTCTGATGGTTTTTCTAAAATATCCAACTTCAAAGCAATCACTGGATATTAATCGTCATGTAAACGCAACTTCAAGACGAGTTGTACCTCAATACTCAGGTTTACTGGCGATGTGGTGTAGTGATTGGTGAGGCCGTTTTGCATGCCCTAGACCTGGGTTCAATTTTCTGGTCGAGTGATGCTACAAGATTTTTAAAAATGGTAATCACAGCTTTCCTGGTCCTCCGTTTTTATGTCGCAAACACATGGCGAGGCCGAACAGTTTATCGGTCGAGGTGGTCCACTCTGTCTTGATAGACTGGTCTGCACAACTTGAGCTTATACGCACGGATAAATGAATGAATGACGCCGGTTTATGATACGTATGAGCTGAACCAAAACTTGATTTTATGCAATAACATTGTAGTTTTTTGAAGAAGTAATATTAGCTGGTCAACCAGTTGTCGCCAGGTGTCGCACATGGCTTGAGAGGACCCGTCTGCGCCTTGCTTTTGCCGAAATGCCGCATGGCTACTTTTAAAAGCCCCCTAATACTTGACAGTTCTGTGCTCATAAGCTGCTTACCACTCGGCCACACGGAACGAAAGAAATTTCAACCTTTTTGCGTAACCCAAATGAGAATCGAAGCCGACTGAAAAACAGAATCGCTTGAAGGAAAAATAAACGGAAATAATTTTTTTGGGTTTGCAATATGAAGTTTAACATTTGCTCTCACAGAGACAAAGTTTCGAGTTGCCTCTCTTTGGCTGTCACTTTTCTTCAAAATTAAAAAAAACTTAAATCGCGGGCTTTTTGGCACTTTTTAACTGGTATTGCGCGCTGCAACATTTTTAGATCGTGGCCTAGTGAATTAGGTTTCAAATTTCATTCCCACAGTATTTCTGAAGCTGTGCGCTAAGCATGAGATCAGTGAAAAACACTTTTTAGGCTGCTTTTTATAAAAAGTTATGAAAATTTAGTTAGTATCCCGTTATATTTAATAGCATTCACCGAAGGTAACGATGCAGGTAAGCCTTTCCCTCGTGAATAACCTTAGTTTTACAAATGGTTTCATTTATAGTGGTGCCTATACAAAAAGAACAAGCTATCGATTTGATAAACTATGGTGTCAGTGACATTGCTTGATTCTCACGGCCCAGTTACAGTTTGTGTCATTTTATCATTGTTTAGATAATATCCGGAAGTGATTTAGCCTGTTAAGCTTTGAATCTGAATCACAAAATTTTGATTATTACAAAACTCGTGTTTTAAATCAGAATTCGGTTCAAAAAATTGACAAACTTGTTTTTGTTGATGTTAACAAACTTATATGACAGATTTTAACAAGTGCCGCGGTTTGATATTTTCTGTATAGCTTAGAATAAGTAAAGACTTGTTCGGCGAACATGAGGTTAATTAGTTCTCAGGCTTTATAAGCAAACTGAACTAAGATATTTTTGCTTATTTTCTCCGCCTCTTTCTCTTAATCTGCTCAAAAAGTACTTAGAAGCCTTGATTAGCGTTCATAAGAGAGAATAAGGTCCTTTTTTCTCCAGGGAGTCCACTTCTAGGTCTGTAAGTGATTAAATTAGCCATGCTATACCGTGAGAGAAATTTCTTGTGGTGATTTTAATTGGCATTTTTCCTGCTTTTCATGATTACAGGCCCATACTTTGTTTGTGTTTGCCCGATATGTTTTAAAGCGACGCAAATTAAATTAGAAACGACACACGAATGAAATGGTAAAGAATATTTGTTATTTTTGCTCGTTCGAGAACACTTAACCGTCGCTAGTTTGAATAAATGATTAATGACGTTTGAAAATAGGGCGTTTGTGACTTGGACTCAAAAGATAGTGTGTTCAAGTCCCAGCTGGAGCATGGTTTTGCTGCTAAACTTCAGCTCATACAAGGCTTTGAACTGAAAAAATTATTTCAAAAAATTACTTTCGTATTTTGTCAACCAGTATAACTTCGATATAGCTAGGTTTCTCATGAAGCGTGAGCCAAAAAGGTTTGTCAATAAGTTCTTCTATGTGAGAATCGAATTCATGATGTTTCTTCTAGACCAGAAATTGACTAAGCCGAGGTCAGCTGTGGAAAAAAAGCGCAAATAATGCTTGAAGCGCGTTTTGTTTTTTTCAACTAATTATGATATTGTTGAAATATCAAACAGCTTATGAACATAAATCAAAAGTCTAGTTCTCTAGTTAATGGTTTGGATTGGCAGGCTTTACATTGTGTAGCTGCCTGCCACAAATTTTACTTGAGCTATATTAGTTTATAGAATATATTGATAGATAAACGGCGAAAATGTTCGCAAGCAAGGTCTTGAGAACAGAGTAGACATAGCAATGCTGTTGTAAGCTCGTATCAATAGGCGCGCTACGTTTACAAAGATAGGGTTATTGAAGTAAAAAGTAAATGAAGCCGCGCGTTTTTTAGTAAAGATTACTGGAATTTCAGCGTTCTAATTGTGTTTTTGCAAAATAGAAGTTTTAAAAAGTAAGTCGCATCTGTTATTAGCATCGGCTCTATTTGCAATGAATTTTTGTAACGTATAATTTTTTAGAAATGTAAAAAGGTGAAATCGTTATTTGCAATGATTCCAGTCCGATGCGCCTGCTAATTTTACAAGGTGCGTTGAGCACTCAAATTAGATTTAAGTCTCTTTTTCCAGCACATTTTTTAAAAGTGATCAAGCCCCAATTAGCGGTTTGGTTGTTCGTGCGTTGCGTCAGGTAATTTAACAAGCCTTGCTCTGTTCCGGATCTGTTGGTTTGTAAAGAGTTACTGATAATAAAAGCAGTAATTGCCTGTTGACATTTTACAGCCGTAGCTTTTGGGTGATTTTATTTAGCAAGGCATGAGATTATTTTGCCAAAAATGCCCTTATCGTATTCTTGTTTTTCTCTCTTTTAATCAACTGCAATTTATCAAAAGTAATTGCAATAATTTCTGCTGTGATCATCATTTTTGATCCCCTATAACCACTTAATTCATATTTAAGTGGAATAACAAACAATAATTTATCTTGTTGGTTTTAGAAATTTTACCCAGTAATAAGAAAAATTATGATCGTATTTTGATGTAGCCTAAAGCAGTTTGGCAGCAATGTCGTTAGTGGTAGTTTGCGATAAACAAATATCATTTGAGAATGTTTTGAATTGAATATACTTTTTTCGAAAATTCAGAGTGGAATTAGCAATGTGTCAGGACTACTTGGTAGAGGTGTTGTTGCATTTAGATTGATTCACTTGTTGTCGCTAGACGGAGCTAGCAATCATTATTTCAACACTTTAGTGATTTTTGACTCGTAGACCAATACGCGATTTTTGACTCGTAGACCAATACGCGATTTGAAGTGTTCATTTGTGCCTCTTTTTATTTTTGCCTTCGCTTTTCTTACGACTCCGATATTTTGATTTAAATTTTTACTACTTCTAGTTTCGCAGTGAAGTTTCTGATTGAGCCTACGTCGCGATCACGTGACGTGTTTGTCAGTTGTTTTTGACGACGAAAAACACGGAAATATGATAATATTCCAACTGTCATTAACTGTTGTCTAGTTACAGCAATTACGCGCGCTATTATTGGTTTTTTTTCATCATTAGATACTTGATTGTTATCGAAGATCGTTGTAATACAATCACTTCTTTAATATTCCCATTGCTCGATGAAAAGGGCTTCCAAGGGTCAAATTCAGTCCCTTGTTAAGTTAATTTTCCAGGCTTTATTATGACTGTTAAAATTTCTTTTTTTTTATGCTATTCCATTAAATTAAATTTTAATTTTCATTCTAGTAGCGGGCCTGTTTTTTATTATCTTTTTAAACGGTGAGATTAATTTTGTTTTCTTTTCAAGCTGTTAAGGATAAAAATGCCAAAGTAGCCTCAAACTGCTGTGCGGAAAATTTGCCCCTTCGCCGCTATGGATAAAAAAGGTTTTTAATTTTAACGCCATGATGTGTCGCCTTCAGATGTCTTTTTGAATTTGATACGTCTTAGTGGCATTCGCTTTTAGCAAGGGAGAAAGATGGATTTTTTCTTTCCCGGTCTTTTTTTGTCAGAAAAGCGATGCAAGATAGACACCGCAAACAAGGATGTTTATCTTCAGCACATTTTAGTATATTAGTTAAAAGCGTAGCTGTCCGTAACGCTAGTACAACAGGGCTTCAAAAGAAGTTGGAATGTTATATTTCAGGTGGTTGAGATGAACATGAGAAACAGTGCTTAGAAAAATAAATCTACAAACCTTTTGATTGCAGAGGTAATTAACTTTTTTGTTTGGCACGTAGTTAAAAAAGTTTGGAGTTTGGCATTGAGCTCTGTGAGTAACACCGACGCAGTTATAACCAAACATTTATAGTGACGTCACGCTTTTGAAAATGCTAATGTATTTCGATCAACCGCTAAAAAAAAAATTTCCTTCGCAAGTAATAGATCTTGGTTAATGTGGCGTTTAGGGTAGAGAAATTAGGGAAGTTTAACCCTTTCCGTTCAAATCGAGTGGAACCTTACTTTTGCACAGAGCTTTTCTGTCAACCAGTTTCCCTCCTTTAAATCAAAAACCAAATTCGGTCTCAGGTATTAAAATGATGCTGTCGGCCAAGATATCTTATTATATTAACTTAGTAAGAGTATGGAAAAAAACGAGGAGGAAAAAGCTTAAATTAAGTTCGAATAACATCAAGCACATATGAAGACGGAAGAAAAATATGATTACCATTTCAAAGGAAATTCTTTAATTAACTTTTGAAGTTGCGTAATCAGTCCTTGTCCGGGGCCTATCAACTTATAAAGCTGGTTTTAATTGATTGAAAATCAAACAAAGGCAGGTGCGCAGTCGAAAAGCGACGACCTATTAAACCCAGGTCGCGTAAGTTTAAACTTTAATTGATTGCATGCTCTAGAAAGTGTTGCCGTGAATAAATTTGCAGAGAGCGTCTAAAGCAGTGGCAGCAGATTTGTTTTTGTGTTATTTTCCCTTCCTGCAATTAACCCAGTTTCCATTTTCAACAATGACGCAATTACGTTCAGTGACGCACCCACGCATTTTACATCTTCGTGACTTCTATATATTGAAAAGAATCAAGTGGCAGTCTACTACAAATAGTATAGCATGGCAGACGAGTTGACTAGATTACGTCATTGTGACGTCATCGTAAGAGCTTTTTTTTGCATATGGCTAGAAATCTAGAGCGGTTGGATTTGCAGATATAAACGAACTTCTTGCTTTTGAACGTAGCTATCTATTGTTTATTTATTGTGATGCGTTGGCGGTAAATTCTAAGGAATTCGTTTGTATCCACTTGTATTGGTGCACTTGGCCGTAATTTTCGAAAGCAAATATTCGCCCGACGGCATTGGTTTGCAGCTCAAGCGACTGTGTTCCGATTTTCGACGGGGTGTTGTCACAATGGAAATCTCGGCTGTTTGACTACATTTGGTAAAAGAAAATGGACTAATGCGTTTTTTTTTTAAAAAAGATTGCAAAAAGGACATAATTTTCAGGTTCTGAACAAATAACAATGAGGTAGTTTCCTTAGGGAGGGATTTTTAAAAAGGATGGTTAGCCCCTTCGAAATGTTCCTTCAATAGTAATGCGATTGTAGATTGTACAGTAATTACTGTAAATACTATTAAAGACTCGTGAAACGGTTGTAATTCGGGGCTGCAAAAATGACTTCTTTCTTTAATTAGGTTTTTGTTCAGGTTTAGCGTTTGTGATTTGAGCTGTGTAAACAGATAGATTTTCTTTCATAGAAATTTCACTCGCGTATTATTTGTTTAGCCCTGATTAACCCAAATTTCATTCTTGAACCGTCTTAATCAACTATCCTTATTAATTGGGCGTTTCTGCTTTGATGAAGATTTTTTTCGAAGCCTTTCAAAAAGTTTGTTGATTCAAGGCAAATTTGAGGAACAAACTTTAACGAGGGCGCCCAAACATAAACGCAGTTTAGTTTTGTAAATTTTGCAGTAGTATGATGCATTGTTTTGTTTCTGTAATGTCAAAGTAAAGTAGAAGCTTGAGCATATTTTCAGCAAAGATTGCGCCGGCGTACGTTCGAAGATTACGCTTGTGCCGTAGAAACCAGCCTTGATATTGCAGTGGTAGACTTATTATTATTGTTGTGGCGCCGACAGTGGCAACGTACCCATTGATTGAGGCCCATTGCGCTCCTTTCATTCACGACTAAAATATCTCGGTTTCACATTTCACCCTCCACATTCTTCCCTTGTTGAGCGCTCAGCAGATGTAGAAATGGCATGTCAAACTCTTTGGTATGACTGGACTAGGGAATTGAACTCTGGCTTCCCGGCCTCGAAGCGGACGTTCCAACCTCTACAATACGACGCTGGGGAGGTTTTTGCCGATTACGCGACCAGCGTAATCAGGAAATATCTTGTAAACCAGCCCCAACATTGCAAGTCAATGAGGTTCATGAATTTTCTCAAATCGCCACGTCTTATTTTACCTCGAGTGATCATTGTCAATATGTTGTATTAACTTCTAATGATTGGCTGCAAGCTGGGCTTTGTAGTGAGACTGTGGAATTAGGTTGAAAGTTAAGCGATCCAATCACGTGATTGGGGGCCCAAATCATGTTAGACGCCCCTTATTTTTATCATAGATTGTAATGACATTATCTGAAAAGACGAAGAACGCTAATTACCTAAAATCATATGCTTTTAAGGCAAATCAGTTGCTAAAAGCGATTAAGAGCAAATTAAGATATTATTATAATGACTTGCATTTTACAAACATAACATTTTATTTGTTTATTTTAGTATGTTGGCCCGCGTAAAAGGTCGATACCACTGCGTGATATGTGAGAGGCCTGGGCAATACTATTAGAATAAACGATTTAAGGATTTTCAGGTTTGGGAAAGCCTTAAATTATTTTTCGGGAATCCAACTCCCTTCTCTATATAATGGTTTGCAGCCAGTCATTTGTAGATTCGATCCGATTCATTCAAAAGATAGTTGATTACACTTTTTGGGTTTGTTTTGAAAAATGCAACCGCAAAGTATGTCATAAAAAGTTTTAATGTAGCCGGTTTTTTGCAAAGCGTCTGTAGATCTACCACATCACTGTTTTCTCAAAATCGTCGAGAGAGGGCACTTGCGTTTATAAACAATTACTTTTTGTACGTAAACATCGGATTGTTTTCAAAGAACTAATTCTTCTTAGCCATTTCTAATGCCTTAAATTTACTCTATTGTAGTGTCGGCCATCGATTACTCTGACGTTGCAAGATCATGTTAATGTTACAAAAACAAAGGAACACGCGATTTATTTGAAGTACAAATACACAAATGAAAAAATCCATTAAATTCAGTTTTTGCAAAAATTAAGACATAGATAAGACGTAGACTCATCAGCCAGATTACCCTGCTATTCATTAACACATTTTGAAGCTATGGTTCTTACAACTTTGTACTCAGATATACGTTAATAACAATTTGTACCTATTGTTATCTTACAATCAACCACTTTGTTTAATGACAAATTTATCAGAAAAAAATTCGCTTAAATACTTTTGTATGTAATTATCTCGTTAGAAAGTTGCAATTGGACCAGGAATCGGCAAACGTTTAGCAGCTGCGGCCAAAAATTCATTCTGCAAGCTCGACGGGTCGGATTACCTGCACAGTATTATGTGCGCATTGCACACATAGACTTGTTGCTGTCTGTGAAAAGACGATATTTCCAGCAATAATTGGTCATTTTTCTGTTTTTGTTTTTGGTGGTCAGTGATTTCGAAATCAAAGTTCATGCTGCAAGCTCCGTGAGGACCTTTTCTTTTATTCATTTGTTTTTTTTTGATATCTTACTTTTGCAGTGTAGGCTTATAGCGTAGCCAAGAAAAAAACCCTTTTTTTAATTCTGACGACAACATTCGTAAACACCAACGTCTTTTTTGAACGAGCACATCGTTCACCTTAAGCACATATTAATGACAGTCAACAAAGAATGAAGCGATGGGTCATATAAGTCGGTTTGCAGACCGAATTATTTTGTTTCGTAGGCCGTATGTAGCCAACCCCTAGATTAGACATTGGAGCACTTCTAGATTATAAGCAAAAAAAAAAATGAGCCCATATTGGTGCTCTTGATTAAGGGCTATTTTTTACTAAACCCAGAGAGAAATTATATTTGGTTTCATTTCCTTTTAGATTAGCTTTTTTTGTATTCCAATTCTGAATTCTACACGCTGATCGAGTATTTGGGTGAAACTAAAGTTTAGAAATGCAATTTCACGTGCAACGTCCATACGCCAGCTGAGGTTTGAACTCCGCTAGTCAAGATCTGTAACCCATCCATTATAAACGCACAGTCGTTTTTAATTACTGTTTTATTTGGCAATTGTAATTTTTTTGTCCGTTACCCTTCCAGCTACCTCAGTTAAGTGGCAAAGACACAGTGTCCTTCAGTAAGTAATAGTGTCATTAAGACCAACTAATTATCAAATTGATTTGCGCTTTTAAAAGCCTGTAATTAATTATGTTGCACTGACTAGCAGATACACAAAAAGACCAGCAGTAGAGACCTATGATTAAGCATATTTTGCCTAATTACTTGAAACTATGATATTTTTAATATTTTCGATAATTAAATCGTTTTAATCACAGCTTTAGCTGTTAATTTATTGTCAGTATCTTATAATAAAATCTAATTGTATCTTTTCTGAGGTACTTTAGGCTTTTATAAATGTAAAATTGGCATGATTTTTAGGTGCGTCTTTAAAGCAAGTTTAAAGCAAAACTAGGCTATCTAAAAGTAGCAATACGTTTTAAAGAAACCAGAAAAATCCAGCAACATCAGTTTTTTACAGATAGCAACAAGAGGTTTTGTAGAAGTAATAGCTTTGTCAAATTGAGTAGGATATCAGAATTTATTCAACTCGTTGAGCACAAGAAGAACAGGCAAAGAAAGATAGCAAAGTGATGTCCAGTTACCAGCCAGCCATACATTTTCATTGCGATTGTCCAGAGCCACAGTTTTAACCAGAAACGCGAACTGGAAAGCAAACTGCAAAGCTCTTCTGTCATGTCCTGCTGCACGCAAATGTAACTACACTTGGAAGCATTAGCGCAGCCAGAAGCAAATTTTGGGGGCCCAAAAATACATCTTTCTAACTTTCTGTTTTTCAATTTTGTTGCTTGACTTTTCTTTTGGAGATCGACGTTTTGTTGCGGCTGTACTGAAAATACCCTCTGTCCTTGATAGGATTTAAGAATTTGGGGGATATGGCATCTTTGGCCCCCTTAGCTAGTCCTATACTTGTTATTGGTTGAATTCAGTCTGTTAATGACAAGTGCGACTCCAAGTTCATCTTACCATTCTGCCAGCATTCTGTAAGAAGGGCGAACAGTAAATCTCACCGTCCTGCGAACAATAGAACAAACGTGTTTTTCAAAGAATACATACAACTTAAAAGATTTAACTGCTGCTTGGTTTTTGCTGAGCTTGGTCACACGGTCTACTATGGAAACGCTATTTTTATTTCTTGAGTAGTAGGCAAATTTTGGCTTGATTCTGCCATCTGCATGCATTCGAGTATTACCTTATCAAAAGTCAAGATATTTCAAGAAATGTTTCTGTGCCAGGGACCTTTAACTTCCAGGTCTATTTTTCCAGACGACAAAAGCTGAAATTTTGGAACTAATTTGGTGCATTGATATTAGTGCGAAAGATGTAAGCTTCTGGGCCTTGAGTTCAATTGCTGTCAGAAACGTAAAGAAAATTGGAGTTAATTGTAGTACTTGTTGCTTGTCATTCTTTTTAATTCAAATGTTTGAACGAATGCTCTAAAAAATGGCAAAATTTAGCCATCTTTTTTGACCTTTATTTTCAAATCAATTTTAAAACTTTCCAGTTTAATATGTGATACCTTACTGAGACCAGTGTTCTTTTGGTTATTCAACTAACTCTGCACGGTTTTCAATACGTCAGATTTCTTTTGTGCCTTGTGATGTATTGTTATTAATTAATTACCGGTTGACCTCATGCGATTTGTGTAAAAAAAGGACAAACAAGCTCATTTTTGAGAAGCTTCGCATTTGTTTTGCCTGCTTTTAATTTTTCTGCGTCGTGCATTGATCAATTGACGTCATATCTAAAGTTTTCAAAACGGTCCGATGTCCACAAAAAGTCTTTTAAATCGTTATTGCTGATAGTGTGCGAAAAAAATTGCTTGTTCTTATAGGGTGAAAAAGCAATTTAAGTGTGTATGATGTAATTTACAAAGATTTTGATGCGCGCAACGATAAAATATGATTTTTAATGTACTTTTGTGATGCTTTCAAGCTTAATCATTCCAATCACAAACAAATAATTTAGTTTTTTTCTCCACCTGCTTTTGTTTTCAAAAATTTACTCGAAAGATTTCATCTCGAAAACGTCTTCGTTTTAATTTTCTTGTCAAAAAACAAACATCTTTGCTAGATAACTGCCCAGTCCAATTTCATTGTTGGTTTTAAAGCTTCAAGATCCCTACCAGATCTCTATTAAATGAGAAAAAAATAGGAAAACACCTATAACCACAGTTTTGATGAAGGAGGTTGAAAAGAATGCTTCTCTCTCTCCCGCTTAACGAAAAACTTTGATGTTCATTTCAGTTTTAGAGCGTATTTATTTCTTTCTACTGTTTTGACTTTTCTTCCAGCGTAGGTTATTGTCACTTCCAAAAATTGGTGCAGAGGATTTTGCCTTCAGCCCCTCTCTGTTTTTTCTAAAATGCTTGGTCCCTGCAGCTATGTTTAAAAGATGAACGGATAAGGTGTTAAAAACTAAGTTCGACCTCTCAGATCAAAGACATTGATTTAGAAGATAACAGAGGCAATCTTTTCGAAAAATTTGCGTTAATTGGACTCGAAAACAAAATAAACCGTTTTTATAATTTAATTTGATTAGCAGGTGCTGACTGCTACAGTACTTGTCATGTAAAACGATAATTATGATAGCCTTTGCTTATCTTTGGTTATGTAAATACCCTAGGCTAAATCAGTAAGAAATGTTGGTGATTTAAAATCGTTAATTGATTCGCCTTTGGCGTTGATAGGACTTTTTGAAACATGAAATCGAAAATCACTTTTTAATTTAAACACTCTCGACTGTAAATTGGTAGAAAAGCCAAAGAAAAACAAACATATTTCAATCAGGCTATCTTTCAAGCTTTGTGAAAACCTAGTTGTTGCAACAGAGCCCTTCTATTAATATTTTTAGAAGAATTTTGTGTCTTTAGGTACGTTTCGTTGAAATTTAAGTGCTACTTCGACTAAATTTGCATTTTCACATTTATTGCATTCTTAGACAGCGATATCTCATAATTTTCACTGATCCAGATTCCTTTCTAAAAATGTCTTCACCTGAAAATGATCTTAAATACGGCCTTGCTTTAAAATTCCGCCTCTCGTTTTTGCCTTAGATATTTTGGAAATATATTCAAGTATACGTGCAGATATAATCTTGCAAAGTTGACTGGCATAATCTGAACCGCAGCAGCTTTATTGCGGCTTTACTGTAGTATTTTTAGGTGTAAATCTTTTTAGTTCCTTTATATACGTTTCGCTTGCACATCAACAGCGGGTTGTCAGTCACTTTTCTCTCAAGTCCCCAGACCTATCGAAAGTGAACGTTAGTATATCTGAGAATCCTAGTATATCTGAGAATATTATTTTACCGTTTGTGACTTAACAAAGGTTGAAATGTGTCCATCTTGGACCCCGCCACATAGCTTCGCTTTTTGATGAAGCTGTTTAAGAAAATTAATTACATTTTCGGCATATCTTGGCTGCCTGCCGCATAGCTACGACATTGAGGGCTTTATTGCTTTGCGTTTTTCTAGTTATCGCATTTCCACAAAGCTGCCGTGACATTTGCGTTGTTTTCGCTTTTTCAATGAAAAGTTCTTAGTATTTTCAAGACTACGGCGCCCAGTTTGATTTGGGAACGTCCGCATATTTCCAAAATTCGATTAGTTTTTAATAAAAAATTTCACGTTGCTTACCAATTTGCCGTAATTTGATAACACTAGTCGACTGACATGAGTGGAAAAATTAATAATTTTCTGCTGCGAGTCTAATTAACCTATACAGCCCTTTGCGATCGATCAGCCTTTGAAATAAAGAAAATAATTAGCTGCTTATTTTCACATTGCTTCGTTTCAAGCTAAGGCGAAATCAAGGCTACGTATTCCAATGACTGTGATCAGCAAGGGACCGCTTTAATGTGTGATTAAATCCTGAAATGCTTTATTTGAAGTCCACCGATAACGTCTTCATTTGTCGTTCGCCAGATAATATTTATACCTGACTACATTTTGTGATTCAACCTCTTGGTTGTGGAGTTTAATTGATAGATAATTGAATTTGGCGGCATATTCTTATTACCGTTATTGAATCTTGTCGCAAAGGCCACACAACGATGGTGCAATCGTAAAGATACAATTTCCAACTTTTGGGCCATATATTTTGATGCTAGCCTTCAAATTTTCCAGCTTAGCGTGGTTGCACCAATTGCTTGAAAGGGATGGCGGTATGTCCCTATCAGGAAAGCGCACAAAATTCAACCCCACAATGCATGCAAACTTTACTTTTTCAGATGTTTTTTCTAAAACCTGATCTTTTCAGAATCATTCTTTGTTACCGGTCTTCTCATGTCGAAACATACACTTAAATGAGTATTGACCTGTACTGCTTTCTTAAGGCCTATTACATCGTAGCTGTTAAAACCTTGCGTTGTGTTCTTATTGCGGTGAAAGGTGTTCAATGCAAACGCTTTTACCACCACCTGCGTCCCCATATCTAAACTAATATGCCTAAGTAAGTACATTACAGAAGTACCAAGAGATATGATTGCAGTATTATTTGAATCAGTTGAGTCTCGACAACCTCTCTTTAATCTGATTTGCTTTTAGCACTTCGTAATTTGATTTTATCTTTGATGCCCTTTCTTATTGCTATCTGGAATGCTTTTTGATCAGTAGTATACGCGTATGAACTGTCAATGAACCGTAGGTGAGGGTAGGTTTGCTATCCGGCGTAGAACTGTAATTTTCAAGTGAAAGGTAGCAAATGCATGAAAAAGTGTTTTTTACCATACACAAGAAACTTTGTCTTAGATCAAGTATGATATTATGTGCCAATAATGGATTTCGGATAAGGGAAACTGTTCTTTCGGATTTGATCAGCCAAACCAGTGCAATGAGCTTGGGCGTTTTTTTGTGTTAGTTTTGCTAAGGTAACTTTATTATGTTAAGTGTTACTCTTTGCGTTAGTTTGATTGATAAAATTATGTGCTAGCACTCATCAAACAAACTGTACTTTTTTAAATAAATGCCTTGGCTCTGTCTTATCCCGTAAAGAAATTGCCAATCATGACTTTTGTACAGAAATCTAAATTTATGTGTATGTGATATTGTAGAAACGTTATTTCCTGCTTTTCTGAGTTTCATTCTCCTTTTCCTTTCAATCTATTCACTTTGAACGGTAAGTATTCAATCAAGATTCAGCTAGTGAAATCTTTCTTATTAATAAGACAGCATGAAAATCAATGGTAGCGCAGTACATATCTGTCAACAAATATTAATCAACTATCTCACATTTTAAATTTAATGCTCAGTGTGTTAATTAGCGTGCAAATGATAAGATGAAGCTTGCTGTAAAAGCATTTATGCTGTTTTTAACTAAGTCGTTGCTTAAACTGAATTTATTATGATAAAACAAGAGATTAAACCCGTTTAGGTATTAAAATTATGAAAATTGTTCGGTTTTTTTGATGTAATCTAAAGAAAAAAGCTTTAAATTTATTTAGGGTTTTCCGCAGTTTGTTACTGTTGATGCCCGGTTGTATGTAGTTATGTATGTTTGGTGGCATAAACAATTTATTAATGAACAAGTTGTGTGGTTTTACTTGCAATTCATTATTACTTCTTTATCAGAACAAAAAACACGGCGCTGTAGGCTAACTAATGTTTGAAAAGTTATTTTGGGAACAACAGCATTTTCGACCCTTGAATTTATTTACGGTTACTGTAGGCGTTGTCGGGTTTGTGCTATTAGCGTTGTTTCAAATCTAGCGATGCGTATACCGGTTAATTAGTTTTGGCTAATTGAGCTTTTAATGGATCCGCTAAGGCACTTGGCGAACTGGCAAGAGATAGCTTGCTTATTCTAGTTACTTTCAAGACTACATTAGCAAGGCATTAAGCTCTTTGCAATAATTACTTTAGCTTTATTAAGGGTTTTATTGTACAGTCGGTACTGTATAGGCTTTCCCGGTAGATACGGCTAATTATTTAATTTAATTTCAAATTAATAGTATAGCTATTGATTTTTGTATGATTTAAAGCCTATTTAAGTCAGTACTGATAAAATGCGCTTAAAGAAATGTCGATAAGGCTAATTGAAAAAAATGTACCAAATGTCAAATGGCACAGATAATTTTAATTAAAGCCAGCCATAGAAACATTTTAAAAAGCTTTTTTAGGCATTTTTGAAAGTCTATTTACGCTGCAGTACAGAACAGTTTAGCAGAGCTATAGTAGAGATTAGCACAGCTTTAGTAAAAATTTCTGCAGCCGTGTTTCTTTGGTGCCAGGGTTGGGGTTCTGGTTTTAAGAGCAAGCGCAGGTGCAAGTTATACAAGCGGACCTAGTGGCATTAGCATGCGGTTCTGCCCTTGCGGATGTTTAGGCAAAAAATTTCAAATAAACTCCCACCAATGTTTATAGAAACATGCAGTAAATTGAATAAAAGATCTTTTTTCTCTAATCTTACACCCCCTTCGTCTTAAATTTTGAATCTGACAGTGTTGGCGTTGTCCTAGGTTTTTATTTGCTAGTTTTAGTAAACTATAAGGTGAGGAAGTTAATCAAGCTTATTACGAATTCATTTCACTATTACGCAGTTTTAAATGACACAGATACATATGTGTCTTCAGAAAACAAATATTAATTTTTTGAACCAAACACACATGTGTCTGTCATGTTTTACAGATAAGCGAAAGGCTTGAAGCTAAAAAGTGTAGCAATTGTGATACTGCTGCTTTGAGTGACAACAACACCGGGATAACGGAAGCTTCTAGAC
Source organism: Trididemnum clinides (assembly GCA_963675345.1). Classification (NCBI taxonomy): domain Eukaryota; kingdom Metazoa; phylum Chordata; class Ascidiacea; order Aplousobranchia; family Didemnidae; genus Trididemnum; species Trididemnum clinides. Next base: position 22,780,044 of record OY776301.1, read on the forward strand.
TTGAAAAAGGCGTAGGGATAAAAAAGACCCTGGACATACATTCGAGGGATAAAGAAAGTTTGGTTGGTGCAGCAGTCGACTCGAAACCTGACGATTCCGAAATCCAAATACGTGAAAGCGCTTTGTCAAACTGCTCTGATTTGAACGGCTATGAAAGCAAGGGTTCACTGCTAAGAGCCAGACATCTCTTACAATCAACTTCATGCGATTTCCCCTCAGTGGTTGCTAAGCAACGAATGCTTGATTATCAGACCATGTCGTTTGCGATTGTGTCACCGCTTGACGCGCACGCGCCGTCGCCCAGTTCGCGTCCCATGCTACTTAACAATGCTCTTCATAATGACGTTACTGCATTTGAATCGAAGTCGAAAGAGTGCGAAGTGGCAAGATTTTTATCGCAAAGAAAAAGCGAAAGCGAGCAGGTTATAAAGAACTAAATTTAATTAGTCTAGTCGCTTTGATGTCGCTCTTTCAATCACAAAACAGCGATTTCAATCTCGGCGTTAGTCACTGTACTCATTCTTGAAGATGATAAAAGCATGATTAATTTCATATTAATTAATCCCCCACAACTGATAGCTTTATAAAGTTAATCTTATTGCACAAAGACCCATTTTGTTTATTTCTTGGTGCTTCAAACTCTTGTGACTTGTCGTTCTGGATGATAATGTAACTCAATTTATAAATAATGCACGTTCAATTTTAACTGTTGTTCGATTACGAGAATCTTGATCTTCTGTTCCTTTTCATATGATAGCTGCAGTAGTGTCCCTGCGAGTTCTCTTATCTATCACGCGATCTTCGACCAAACTTGAACTGCACAAGAACACTAGTCAGTCTAGACCACGCCAAGATGTTTATGCTTCGTAGCTCGGCTATTTAGCAATTGGTCGGCTACGCACTCTTCCTCGTTGGTGTAGCAAAATATTTTGCACGGACTTTGATATACCGTCCAGGCATATGATGTTAGTGTTTACTTTACAGACTTCTGAAGACAGTGCTATGCTTGTATCGACGTCGCAGATTTCTTCTCCGCTCTCCGGAACGAAAAACTCCGCATCCGTTCAACCCCCCCTAACGGGATCTGCATCGCAACCCATTCTTTCTCCTCAGCAGGTACAGTTTTAATTTCAAATAATTCCTCAAGAAATTTCTTTGTCACAGCTTCAAAAAACGGTTGTTTGCTTCTAAAAAAACACTTTACAAAGTATGAAAGTGAGTGGTAGAAATTTTTCAGGCAAATAGCAATCTCTCTTTCACATGCCAGGGCTGTACTTTCAAGTTGTTTCTTTGGGGGAGAGGAGAGCTTTCAAAACAAACTTCTTTCTAAAATATAGGTACAGCCCATTACAGGTCAAAACGTTGTCACTTCTTATCAAATGTAATTTTTCAGACTTATTTGTTTGAACAAACCAAAGTGATGTAGTGAACGGTTTTTTTGTATCGACAAATAAGGCACCAGACCATTAAACGACCTGATGTTATACACAAAAGTGAAGTTAGGACTCCAGTTTTTGTAAAGTCGTTTTGAATAAATTGAGAGCATTTCCTAGATACTATCAAGTCCAAACCAGAGCTCATATCAGATTTGAACTCTCGACGTTTTTTTTTTACAAATCCACTATACTTTTAATTCTTATAGTGCTCGTGTGCTAAGTAACTGATATTTAAACAGGGCTCAAATCAACAGAATACCGATTCTCTCCTAAATTCCAGTAATGTGGATCCTGTGTTTCCTATGTCTTTGTTCCAATCTAGGAATTCGTGTAAAACTTTGAAGTGCCCAAAATGCAACTGGCATTACAAGTACAGGTACAGGATATGGTTCCGGGGGAAAGAAGTTCAGGAGTTGTAAATATTTTCTTTTCCGTACTCACAGCCGAGCAACAACAGCATGGTTCTGCTACCAACCCTGCAACCAGGCTGGAAAATTGCGGTAATGTGCTTTCCCTAAGGCAATATACCGAAGAAAATAACCATAGATACCATGGAAGAAGACTTTTAACAATATCTTTGAAAGCCTGAAAAAGCAGTTTTTGAGAAAAAGATTTTACTATTTTGCAAGTACTTGGGACGGGGAAGGTGTCCTTACATACGGCGTTGTTTGCAAAAAAAGGTCATGCAATAATTGTATTTACCACACACAAAAATAAATTACTTAAAATTAATCTAATTGATTGATTTAAACAAGTCTAAATCAAAATTCATATATATGCTTATGGTTTCGCGTTGCGGCCATTTTTCTTTATTGCAATGCTGATGATGTTGATTTAAGCTTAAAAATTATGGATCAAATGCTTCCTTCGCGCATATGTAAGCAGGTTTTTTATGTGTCTATTCAATAGATCTGGCTTCGATTCCTTTGTAGGTACATTACTTTAACACTTATCACTAAAGACATTGTTATGTGCAATGAAATATAGAAATGAAATTACCCAACGTCATCTCAACATGACTGAAGTTATTTTTTTCGCGGCCTATGGTTGATAAGTGATACAAACATTGTATGGTATACTTTGAACAGTTTGTGCTCAGGACCAATTTAGAGTTGTCGATACTGCAAGTGCATTGCAGTTTTAGTGCAGCCAAGCATGAAAAACTGCAGGAAAGTATCTGTATTTCACTGAAATCATGCTTGTATGAATTCGCATCGCTTTTGACCGAGCTGGCATCTTGCAAGCTCTATCGCCGACGAAATCTTCTTCCTGCAGTACTATCCTCCTAAGTTATCTCCAAACCAGCGCTTCCAAACCTATAGTCCGTGTAGCTCTATCTGGTGGGCCGCAAAAGCTGATTATCAAAACACGGTCTTCAAGTTGAAAAGGGGTCATAGCCGCCGCTCAGCAATACAGTGCCGGTGAAAGTGGGTTTCGAGCTGAAAAAGGTTGGGAAGCAGTTCCCTAAACAATAGAAGTTAAGCTGAGGCCAAATTAGCTTGGTCCTTGTTCAAGTGATTTGCAATTTTGTTTTTATTAGGCGAATGCACGCACGAGGTGGTTATTATAACGCTGCGACGTCTGCTTTCATGAAGGGTCGCATTATAAACGTTGCGAGGTGGCCTTATCATAAAACTAATTAAGAAATAGATCTTTTTTCGTATTCATACGTCAAAACTTTAATTAGATTTCCAAATAAGCGTATAATCAAACCAGCAAACGCAAAACGAGTTGGTTTTCTTGGAAACCATATTTAAAATTTAATTAATATCTGATATTAATTAGCCACAGGATTTGTCTCTGCAGAATTGCCCTTATGTTGTATTTGTTCATTACAACCTTTACTAAAAATTGATTTTTCACAAATAAAAGTGCACCGGAAGGAAGGCTGTTGCTCGAAATGTATGTAGGCTTCAAATCGCTTCTTGAAAACGACCCCCTTAAATATTTTCCGCGAGCCCCCGCTTGTTGTTAACGCTTTCCGTCCCGAAAAAAACTTGAATGCGGTTCTGATTTATTGTTATGAAAAACTGCTATAGAAGTCGCTCAGTTAACCGCGTTTTGAAGAGGTACTAATTACGCAGCTTTCCGTTTGTTTACCCCGTATTGTGTTAATTAAGGCACTCGACGCCCGAGTCCTAATTGCTTTTCTCATTAACGTAGCCATAGCAACGTTAATCGACTATCAAATACGCTGCGCTTAAAATGTAATAAAGTTTCATGGCTTTGACTTGCTAAATATTAACTGCGAACTAAATGCTGTTCAATGTGGGGAAATGTAGCAAATCATGAACCATCCGCCTATCAACATTTGAAACTTCTGATGCCTGTTATATAACAGTTCAAGCATGACTTTGTAACCATAGGTTTAAAGTCAATATCAAGCTGGTTCAAAAAAATATTGCAAATTTGAAGCCAAATTCCGTAATTTACTATACAAAATCAGTTTGGCGTAAATTCATGAGTTATTACATCGTGGTCGATCCAACTTTAGCTCATTTAATGCGACATCCAGAGCTGGATTAAGGTCAGAAATAAATGCACTTACCCCGAGGGCCTCTTTTTTGAGGCTCTCGACTTTTTGGCGACCATTTTTTCGAAAATCTTTCAAGAAACCGAGTTTAGGCTGCCCTTGACTATGCTAATCATCTTTTTGACACTGGTGATGTAAGAGGCTTCTGTGACTGGAAGCGCCTCCTGACTTCTCAGGTAGAAAATCCTACTGGCAACGCTTCTACCGATGAGTTCGTTACGAAAGGCTTTTATTTCAGACAAACATTGGAAGCGCATATGAAGGAAAAGCATTTTGAAGAGACTTCAGATTGCGTTTACTGCAAGGCCGGCCAACCCCACCCTCGACTTTCGAGAGGAGAGACGTATTCCTGCGGATATAAAGTAAGCTCTAACGTCACTCATATATGGCAACTGGCAGAATTCGTCCACGCTTTTACTTCGAAACTTATAATGTATGTTTTAATAGTCCTGTAGTTTATTTAGTTCTTTGTAGAAAGCTCGGAGCCAGTATGTTGCTGTTCATACTTCGTTTTGAAACCTTTCTTTAAACCAGCTGCCATTTCCAACTCGTGTAGTACAACTTGTATCGCAGCATATTGGCTCTGATTTTTGTACAGGTATTGTGAATGTGAGAAGATCCCAAACGTTTGTCTCCATCTTTATAGGAGATACCTCAAATTGCTTTGGTGAAAATATTAGGAGTAATCCAGTGATTCTGGTGGAAAAAAAGGCTTGACGTAAGCTATTTCCCTCCTCTGAACAGACTAGATTTTGCTTTTGTTCATAAAACACGCGTTTTACAGTACACGATATATTTCTGATTCCACGTTTACAACAAAACAAGCTCATTTACTAATTGTTTTTGATCGCTTGAAATCTAATTAGAACACTTAACAATTATTCACATTTATCACAACGTCAGCTTTTGTATTGCTCAAGTATTTTAAGCTTTTGAAACGCGATTCCAAAAACTGCTTCGCTTTTTTTTCTAATTACAAAAATTGCACTCTTGTCAAGTTGGAAATAATATTTTTTTCTTTTATTGAAATAGACAAAACATTTAATGAGTTCTAGTCAGGTCAGAAGTTTTTCAAAAACGAAACTTTACCCAGATGGAGAATAATTTTCTGTAATTATCCTAATTCTAAATCGAAAATTGCTTCTTTGTCCCTTCGCCTTAAATCCATCTTCAAAGTAGTGAAAAAGCGATTGGAAATAGTATTAACTCTTTTTAAGCTTACAAATTTTAAGCCTTTAATAGCTCGATTTTGTTTGTCTACTCCATATATAAGTATTGCAGTCTTGAAGTAGGTAGATATGGGTTTGATTCTTTAGTTAAAAAAATTATTAAAACACAGCTTTGCAACAAGACCATGCCAAAAGCATCCGTAACTTAAACGGCTCGCTGGTCGAAGTCTGATGCAAAGGCGAATAATTAATGACAGCCAAACACCGCATCAGTAGTGTCCAACCTGTTTAAAAAGGGCATTGAAAACGGCATCGCTCTACCTTACACTGCTAGCTGCAGCAGCACCCGGATTTTTTAACCTTTTTATTTTCAGCCATTTAAATGCAACGTGTGTAACTACTCTACAACGACCAAAGGGAACCTGAGTATACACATGCAATCCGACAAGCATTTATACAACGCCAGAAGCCTACAGCAGAGGCAGCAGGATCGCTTAAGACAAGTTGTTACTAGCTCACCCTATACCCCCCCTTCTAGCCAATCAAGCGAGACCACGTTAGCAAATGAGGTAAGTGCAGAAAAGTAATACTGTATGTCATATTATCTTTCGATATCTAAATTCACTGCCTTTCTTAACGCTGAAATCGAATCTCATTAATGTAGTTAGTGCTATGCAGTTGATTAGAACCACTAAATGAACAGCCTTGCTTATTGATTTGTGGTTTAGTGTTCTTTCCAATGAAAGCGTAATGTGGGAACCCAAAAATCACATTTTAAAATTTAATGGTTACCACTTTGTCGTCTTGTTATTTTACAGAATTCCACCCAACGGAGTTCTTCTCCTAACCCTACTAAATTAACGGAACACAATGAGCCTACAGCGGAAAAGCAGGTACAGGGAAAGAGACGTCGTTCCTCCAACAAAACGAACAGCAGCATGGACTCTGGGATCTTTTCATCTGTCTCTAAGGTCGAGTCTCCGAATTCTGGACCTGTGAGAAAGGACTCTTCTTCGAACGGCAAGTGGCGATGTGACGTATGTTGTTACGAAACAACAATTGCAAGAAATCTACGGATCCACATGACAAGCGAGAAACACGCACAGAATCTTGCCCTCAGTGAAAGAGGATTGCTAAATCATCTTAGACACGACGAAGGTACTTCTTTATATTCATGTTTTTTTCCATCTTCTTGCTATGAACAAAGCTACTCGGATATGCATGAAACAACAGGCGTTCAGGTCCGGGTTTAAGCTGCCGTTACGGCAGACACGATTTGTCTTAAAAATTGCAACCAAACAAGTAAAATAGCCAGTGTCTTTCTCGAGAGCACAGCAGACCTTTCGAGCCTTCCAACCCCGATCTATTGGACTGTGCAACCATCTAGAATTAAAATGCGTTGTTCAACGCAAGACTTGAATGTGTGTGTTGCAGTTTTCTAACTCAATTCTAGGATGGGTATTGTTGTGGACCAAAAGAAGGTTAGAACTATGTTTGACTCTAGCTGAAAAGTCTTGTCACCACCTCTCTTCAATATTAAACTTACAATTTTTTGTCTACCAGTAGATGCCGTTGTGCCTTACCGTCGATCGTCGTGCCTAATTTACAGTAAATTAGCAGTGAACTTTCTATGGTCTCTGGCAAGATCAAAGCTTGGTTTCATTAGTGAAGCTATACTAGACTTAGTAAACTAATTAGCTCCACTGCATTATCAGTAATTACTTAAGTAAGTTATGTCAGAAACCAAACCATGCTGCAAAGGATCACGTAGACATAGCCTTGAACAAAACCGACTCGAAGCTTTTTTTTAATTGCAGCTAAGCCCTATACGGCGCAAAAAACGGGTTAAAAACTAGATTTTTTATCCCAGTAGAATTTTATACCACATAATTTGAAAAATCCAAAATAAGTTTTCCAAAACCTCACGCCAGCCAGCCAAATTAAAGGTGAGTTAAAAAAATTTGCAAAAACTGATACACTTTCACTGAGTACAGCAGGTCTTAGAAATGCTGGCAGAATGAAAGCCCTGCTTTATGTCAGCAAGTAGAACTCGTGCGTGCCACATTTCAACGTTTATTTGTATCTGGCAGAAAGCAATCGATCACGGGCAGCTGATCGCAATCTTTCAGCGGAGATGGCCCAGCAAATGTCCGCCCCCAATTTGATGGAGTACTATGCCGCCGCTTTCAAATCTCTACAAGGTGGAGGAAGTGACATCACTGGAAAGAGTTCCGTGGATGCGGAAGTGCGCAAGGCGCATGCGCAATACCTGCAGCACCAATTGTTTCTGGCCCAACAGCAGCAGCTCCTTTTAGCCCAGCAGTATCAGCAGCTCATGATGGCTGCGGCAGCTTCTTCCCTTCAACAGCGGTTGTCTCAGTCCAGCGAAGACGGGGGTGCTGGAACCCCCCTGGCGCTCCAAAAGCAACAAGAATTAATGCTTCACAATCAAATCTGGAAACAGCTCATGCCCAACGCTAAAATGGATGCAGGACATATAAGCACGCCTGAATTAACTACACCAACACCACAGGTGAGAGATAGTCTGTTTTTTTTGGGAAGGGGGGTAAAAAAGTAAATTTTACTATTTACATAAGAAGTGAAATGCTGGCTTCTAGCATCAAATATACAGTGTCTTTTTTATAAAAGGGTATACAAATATCGATCCAATATTCTTAAAGCGGTATAATTTGATGGTTGTGTAATAATTACTAGAACTCCTGTCATAAGGATACATGCCAATCATGAGGTGGCGTCTGTCACCTCATTCAAATAGTACAATTAGTAATATAAACCATCAAACTGGGATAACTGAAGTTCTTATGTTAAAAGCAGTCTCAGCAGCCACCTAAACACAATTCATTATGGTAAGGTGGCTGTTTATAGTGTAACTTAGGTTTTAAGTCATGCTCTTCATCAGAGACATCCAACTTTTTTCTCCTAATGGGCCAAATTAAAAGTTAAGGTGTTTTATTGGGGCACAAAAGCACTTTAACATCAACTTTTTTGTGCGAATTATTTGCATAAGCGCATGTAGCCAAGAGCGTCGTCAGCGAAAAAGAATTATAAAAGGTCCTGATGTGAAAATCAATCCAAATGTTGCTCCGATAACAGCAATGACCAAAAAGAGGTTCCGATGTGAAAATCAGTAAAAATGTTCCTTCGAAAAAAAAACGAAGACCAAAACGAAAGGACTTCTTCACCTTTTTTGTTACAACAATGCAACCATCTAGCACTTACAAGCTAACTTTTGATCACAGTTTAATAATGCAGTAGGCCGCAGGCACATATTGAGTGCACCGCAGGTGGGATATCCCTGCTCTATACCAATAAGACGAAGACCATTGTTTGACACTTATGGGTTCGAATCTCATTCCCAACCTTTTTTTAACAGGTAGGAACTTAAAGGTAGATTCAATTACTAATTCTAAAAGTAATATTTTTGTATTTTTAAAAGACTTTAAAAGCGTTTAATGTTTGTCACTAAACTTTATTTTATAAACTCAAGGGCTAGCAATGGAGATTGCTTTAAATATGCCAAAGAGGAGCAACAAAGTTAACGGTTGAATGTTTCAATGGTATTAGATTTTCCACAATCTAACTGAGATTCGATCCTTAGACACTGACCTTAAAGCAATTTATCAAGCTGTTTTATGCTTAAGGTGTTTACACGTTTTTTCAGAAAGAAGAAGCTTCTACTGTTTTTTCCTGTGGGCTCTGCTGTGTGTTTGGGACAGATGACATCACGAATTTAGAAGCCCATGTTCGAAAACCCAGACATTCAGAGGGCCTCAGTGACCCCAATAATAACGAGTGGGTCGTAAAAAGCAGACAGAGAGAGAAAGAAAGTTATTTCTGCAAGTTATGTTCTTATTCCACACCAGTAAGTTTAATTTTTAAGTCTTGCCATGGCCTACTAATAAGTGACAAAAACTGTCTACTAGCTTAGAACAGGAGTATAAAAATTTTATGGTTTCCCTTAAAAGGTAGAAATTATTGGTGAAAAAAAACGATCAATTTTGGTTTTACCTTTTTATCTTTAAGTAGCAATTTGCCATAGTACTGCCAGTGCTTTTTGAGAGAGGTTTAACGACCCAGAATCATCTTGAACTCGCAACTGATTGATTGCCAATATATGTGCTTTGCGATCACACATGACTGAAATCACTGTAGTCTTTGTCGATGAATAGCATTGGTGGATTATGACGTCATTCATTTAGACAGAGTGACGTGTCGTTAACGTCACGGTTAATGGCCAATTATGAGATGGTTTCAAATTTTACGGTTTTGGGCAAAGCTGAAATAATTACGTGAAAAAAGCGAAAGACAAGCGCTGTCTTTAACTGGTTTTTACGTTTTGTTTTGCCTTTCAAAGGCTTCTTAATGGCGCGAAAACCGACCAAGTGTAAACACCCCGTTAATTTTTGTCGCGTCGTGTGTGGCTTTTCTTTTTTATCAATATGACCCATTACCCGCTGAACCGTTTTTCTGCTAATTAAGTTTGCGAAATCCGCAAAGGTTCTCCCGCTGTGAGCCTCTGAAACAGCTTTTATGTGCAAAAACTGGCGAAAATGCTTGAATTGTTTCAACAGAGGCATTTTCCTGAGTTACCTTTTCAACTTTTGAGTTAAGAAACGTAAAACTTGACCCTTGTTTTTTCAAAAAAAGACGTTTTCCGTTTTAGAACGCTTCGCTTAACTTCGCGCCTCTTTGCTTTTAATTAAAATACTTGTCGAGCGCAGAAAAAGCAGGGTTAATTACTTGTTATTCATTAGGCTTCGCTAATTAGCAGAACTGCTGCTTGGTGACGTCTTTCTAATCAACTGCGTCGGTGCTAATTTAATTTACGCCTTGATTGATCATATTGAATTAAACTGCCGGAAGGTTTGCATTGATTTGACCCAGTTGAAGGTTTGGTTTGCTTCAATTTACGAAGAAGCAGCCGATCTGTTCTTCAGTCGATAAAAACGGGATAGGCATGAATTTCTTCTGATGCTAGGGACTTTTTACCATTTGCGTAATTTTCGTAATCTCAAAGGCGTAGTAATTTTTAATTCACCGTTTTACCAAAATAAGTGAGCTGTTAGTGGATTTTTGTGTGAAAAAAGCCAGCAGGAAATACTTAAATGCAAATGGAAATCAGCCTTAACCAAAAATGGCGGCCAAGTTAGAACAAATTATGGGGGCCAAGAACACGCACTGCCAGATACTTTCTTACTTTCGAGTTTTGCATGAATTGTTTAAACTTTTGACAACAGATACCTACGGTAGTCTTTCACATAGCGTTTAGTTTTCAGTTTTGGACGAAATGGCATTGTACTAGGTACGTTGTTATGTAAAGCAAATATTTCCTTTAATTAAACGTCATATTGAAGCTTTCTTTTTATGGTTGTGGCTTTTTCATCATAGAATTTTCAATAGCAAAAATTCCGTTTTCAATTAAGGAAATAGCTTTAGAAATTTGTCTTTTGCTTGCTTTTTGACCGCCTATGTACACTTTAACTCGTCCGATATGTCTGTTATATTTGCCTTTAATCAATTTTATCTTTCAAATAATTTTATTTGCTGGTACAGGCCGTCTTCAATATAAAATTGCTCTTGTCAAACTAGTCTTTCACAGTAATTAGTAAAAGCATGGTTTAACGTAAATCAATATACTAACTGAGAAACATAGACTGGGCAAATACGACGATTTTGCTTTTGAATAGAGCTATTTATGTCTAGTACTGTAGCTCATTTATGTCGAAGCCGTGTCAAGATGGGAAGTTGATTAAATAGATTAGGTTCAGCAGAATTAACGATAAGAAGTATTAATATTTCGAATACTTTACATGGAAAACGTTTTATATGCATGTAACTATTGGCTGTTACATTTCACCCTTATAAGTTGATAATAATACGATTATCGTTAAAAGTTTTTGTTCAGTTGTAACCTGCAGACCCTAAAAGCGCATATTGAAGCATTTTTGCTCATTTTGTCAATAAGTGTAGCCTGTTAGAAGCTTATTTTCAAAAACTTAGCAAAAACTTTCTACCCTCCACTTGTAAAGCACGTGCATGTGTATGTTGCAGTTGTTGGTCAAAAAAAAAATTTAAGCAATTTTATTTTATGAAAATAATTTATCATAATTGGCTTGACAACAACTCACACCAGGGCTATGTAAACTGCGGCCCGCGAGGTGAAATTGTGCGTCCCGCGTCCACAGATAAATCACTCAAAATAAAAATGGCCCTCAGCACAAAAACTCCTTCCTTTAAAGGTTATTCTCCATAAAAAAGTTCTTTAAATTAAAACTCCTTCTTTTGAGATCTCCAAAATAAGTCTGGGAAAGGATTCCCGCTCGACCGGAGGCGGTATCACCCGGTTAAATAAAATTGGCTCGTCTGCAAAAAGTTTGCTTACCCTTTGTTTTTAAGCCATGGCTTTAACTACATGCTGCTGGGTTTTACGCTCGATCATGGCATGACTATAATGATAATGACTGCCCTTTTGGTGCAGACACACTTATCAAATCAAATTCGTATGAACGTGCTGATCTGGTTAGGGGAAAATAGCAGTCAATTTCAGATGTAAACTGGTTGCCCCATCACCAACGAGAATCTATCATTGGTGGATTGGCCCAATAGCCACGCGACAACACGCTGGATGAGCAGCTGCACTTTTTAACCCATTGAAACACATATTCGTTGTCTCAAGTGTCAGATTCAGTCGAAAATGATCTAGTCTCCAATATGAGTACATTTTAAAACCTCAAAAATTTAGTCATAATTCCATTAGCATGTTCAAATTACATAATTTAAAGCAATAAGTTTCGAATATGATATCTAGCTTAAAATAATGATTTTTCGTTGAGAAATTTTGCTTTTTAGCTGAAAACCAACTTCAATCTTCACTGCAAAACCGAAAAGCACACTTGCAAGCTGAACCTTATTTCGCATGTTCGCGAAGGAGGTAGCACCACCTCGTGGATGATACCACACATCATTCGAGGCAGTTTGTCGCAAGTAAGTCAAGTACTTTATGAGGAACGTCAGGCGATCATTTTTGCTGTGCCCAACAAACCGTGGATTGGTTGTGCGAATTTTATATTGCTTTAGCAAAATAGCTTTTGGAAAAAGCTGGTTTACTAAAGCGCTTTTCATAATCCATTTATCGGTGGTGGAATTACGATTTCGATGATTACGTCCTAAAAACCTATTTACAAAATGAATTTTTTAAATTATTTTATAGTTGATTTATTACTTATTTCCAACAGGGATTGTGAGCAACCTCCAGCTTACTAGAAGCTGTTGCATAAATGAAACAACCTCTTTCATTTCAAGGTTCAACAAGGAATAGAAGCAGAGTTTAAAGAACTCACTTTATGCAATTAGTGACATAACTTTTAGTTTTGTTATATTTTTTTTCAGTCGGTTTCGTGCAATACTTGTCAATTTGTTACGCACAGCTTTGAAAAATTGAAACTGCATTGCGCAACAGAACAGCACCAAGCGACATTGAATGTGTGCCAGGTAGGCATACTTTGTTGTTTTTTTTGTTTAACAGCTCTACCGTGTTTTCTGCACTGTAGGGTCTTTAAAAGTGACTTTTCGGCAATCAACTGCTTTGTTGCATTGATTGTATCAAACCTTGTGACTTTGAACTGCATAGCCGGAAAGATTATTTTGCACACCATGCATAGTAGGCTGGGCTTAACTGCACGGTAAGACGGTGATCTGTTGTGAAGTAGAGCAAACAACATGATTTCTTTCAAAAGATTTTACCATATGGTTTAGCCTAGACTTTAGGACTAAAGATCGTGCCTCCTTTAACTTCTGGTTCATAAATGTTTTTTAAATTTTGAGGAGAAGCTTTTCAAGACATACCCGCGTGTTGGGGGGGGGGGGGAGGGTAATGCCACCGCCGATTTGCCCGCAAAAGCAATGCCAGTCGCATTTTGAAAAAATCTGTCTCCTAAAGAGAACTTATAAGTGAAGATCAATTGTAGACTTGCGCACACAGCAAGCGTGCCCTTGACTGTTTTTGTTAGTTTTATAGTGGTGGAAGCTATCTGGATCCAGAAGGCAACAAGGCGAGGCGAGCAACAGATTATTACGCAACTAAAGAGAATCTTTCTTTTACTGGGCCCCGCAATTTTGCTTCGAAATTTCAATGAAGGCTTTTTACGAGAACCTTGAGAACGTTCAGGGTTACCCCTCCTTTTTCCCTTACAAAAATTCTTGCAGCCCGTCTGGCCACATATTGAACGCTTTAATAAAATAGAAGAAACCAAAAATTCTTTAGCTTGCGTTTGTGTAGTGCGTCAGTAGATATTGGCTTTATCGACTTTTCTTCAAAATATTTTCAATTAATCATAAAATTACAAAATAAGATACAAATTTTTCATTTACGAGAATTTTTATTAAATGGGCGATCCTACAACCATTTGGAAGACGGAACATTTTTCCGATTCCCATTAAAATTGTCTTTTATTAAATTTTTACTTCGATGAGCTTACCAAAACATTATTAAATTCGAAATCAGTTTTGGGAAAAGCAATTTTCCCCGAATTCCAGACTTCTAATGGTTGGCGCAACCTACTTTCCTCCGGCGCTGTTAGCAGCGCCTCGAAACAACGCTGTAGCGGCCGCGGAGCCAGAAAAATAGAAGGCGTCCGATTGTTGTCATGTTAACGTCATCACTTTTGGGACCGTTACAAGCACTTCTGCTTTCCACGAACCAAACATTGTTACGCCGACTGCTTGAAAATTTACGTTTCTTTTTCAGTACCTTCAGACTTTGAAGCAAACTCAAGAAACCGAACAAGATAACGAAACTCGATTTCGATGCACCATTTGCAGCGACTTTTCAACCAAGGTACAACGTCATATCCGCTTTTGAGAAAAACTATATTGCGCACTCAGCAGTTTCAGTGAAGCTGCAAAGTGCTACGTTTGCATGAAATGAAAAACTCTTTTACTTATGACCGTTGATACACGATATATTTTGCATCTTTATCAGCTTCTGGTCGTTATAGGTTTCGCTACGCAGTTGTCATGATGACCAAGTTTTGCACCAGCAGAATTTGCGGTTATTTTTGTTGCCACGACAACCAATTGGTCTCCTAACGTTTAGGCAATGTTAACAAGAGCTTAGCTGCAGATACGAGCCGATCAGTTGGAAGATACTGCTGCAGAAAGTGGAACGCTAAATTCAATGGGATACCTGGCTCCCGAGAGCATGTAGCGATGCCTCCATATTGAAACATAAATTATGGGGCTCCACGCAATGCTTGTTGATAGTTGCGACTCTGAATGCCGATAACTTAAAATTTGCCTATCCCTCGGCCTTCAAAATTTGTCGTGTGGGCTTCACGTCGGCGCATGAGCTATTATCAGTAAATTGTTGATCCAACCCAGCTCGCTAGTGAGATCACAGAGACCGTTTTGGAAGGAAACGGTGACGGGCGATTCAAGGTAAAGAATAGTTTTTCAAAATGTCTCCAAGTGCTAAAAAGATGGGGAAGTTGTGGCTGCAGCACAGATCAAAACTCCATTTTCCTGTTTTTGCTTAAACGTCTCTTGCAAACTATTGCAACATTTTTATTGGACCTGAAACTGTTTGCAATTGATTGGCCAAACAATCAGTTTCGCAGCTTTAACCACTTACTGACTTTTCTCACTCTTTTTCTAGCACGTAATTGAAATGGTGAAGCATATGCAAACATCGGAACATCGACTGCAGTTACAAAGCAAAACCGGTACTGCTGGTAGTACGGTACAAGACATGGTGGCACTTGAACAAACAGGTATTACCGGTAGGCTAATTGTAGAATGGTGTAACCGGAATGTTTTTGATGTTGGTCACTGTCACATTAGAAAGAAGCTGAATAGGTCCACCTTCCAAAACTTAAAAGTTGCTTCTTGCGCCAAAGAAGCCAAATATCACTACTATTAGTCATTTCATATGACCGTGTGCCACCGGAATACAAGATTTCACTGCTCAAATATTTGTTAATAACTGGTAAAGTAAGCTATATTTCGGTTTTGTTTCTTCGTCTTGTTTGTGAACTACGAGATCCGCCATTTTTCCTACTGGTTAACCAAACCCTTCAAATTTGTTTTTAAGTTGTTCTCGATTCAATCATTCGTTAGTTATTATAGATTCATCAAATTCTGCGTTTAAAGAAGAAAAAGAAATCAAAAAAGAAGAAAATGGAGACGCAAACACGGTAGGAGTTTTAGTCATGGTCACATAGCAGTATCAAATATGACTCCTGCAAAGGCCCGACAGTGAGCAGCGCCTCGATCAACGTTTAGCTTCCCACGGCTGTTTCAGAGCTGCATGAATATCGAAAACATTATTCAAGTTACTTGGATCGGATTGAGAATCGAACGTCACGCCACTTCAACATTCTCTGGCAGTTTATGGCAATGCAAATTGAGCTTGCGTTTATTCTGCCTGCCGTAGCAACTTAACGCGTACTTAAAATATTATTTGAAGCGGTACTTGATAATCTATTTGTCTTGACGACGTCATCACGTGTTGATGACATCATTCTAAATGAAATGATTCTGGTTGCTGAGACAACTTGACGTCTAACCAAAAATGGAGAAAACGAGATTCGATTCTTCACTTCTCGTGATGACATCATCATGTTTGATGATAACGTCATCCATAATAGCGGAAAGTGGGGTGATGGAGACTATTACTTCCTCCTACTACCCTACTGATGACAGCCATTCCGTTTGACCAACGACCAACAGTGAACAATTAGGAATTATACGCCGCAATAAAAATTTTTCGCACTACCTACGCAGCAAGGCCAGAGGTCAAGTTCAAAACTTTAACCTTACATGGTTCATAACCCCCTAAAGGTGCTTTTCCAACACCATTCACATTACCTATCCACCACCTTTATTCACGATGTCACGTTTAAAAAGCCGGTTTCTTCATGCAAATAGTTGCATTCAGTTATAAAAACGTGAGTTAAATAATCAAGCGTTGCTTTCGAAGATAACGTCTAAGTCGCAAACGTTTTGGCTATGCAATTTAACTTATCCATTACTTTTTTGCGTGCACAATGACGTACGCGCTTTGGCTAACTGTATGCCTTGACAGAGAGTAGTTGTTGTTGCTGTGGCACTAACAACAGCTACGTGCTCAGCCCATTGATCGAGGCCCATTGCACTTTTTTTAATCTTGACTGAGTATACTTAGTTTACTATTTCACTCTCCACTTTACTACTGTTGTTGGACGCCATGCATGAGGTCTGTGAATAACTTCATAAAAGTTTTTGGTATGACTGGACAAGAGAATTCAACTGACAAGAACCTCTACACCACCGCGCCAGTACAGAAAGTGCTTTTGGCCAGAAACGTTGGCAAACTGTTTTGTTGCAATTGTTTCAGAAAAAATTCTTTTATGAAAGTTGCCTTCCATCCAACTTGGTGAAGGCTTAACCTTTTAGTTACTTTGTTCCTTTGAACGGTGCTGTGAAAACGGTTTGTTTGAGTCGTAGATAACTTATGACTTGCAACAAATGATTTTTTTAGAAAAATGTTCAATGCGATTTCTGTAATTACTCATGCGAAGACTACTTCCGTATGCAGTTGCATGTGATGACGCAACACAACGAGAACTCCCCCTTATCTTGTCCCCTTTGCCAGGTTTGCAAAGTTATTTTTAGCGTTTGTGTGGGACACTCAAGTTTTAAGTGTTATCTTAAAAATGATTTGCAAATTTCATTGCATAACTAAATTTGTAGCGATTTTGCTGCGTTAATAAGACGCTAATTGCTTATTACATTAGCTAAATTAATGGAATTTTTTTGCCGTTATGAAATTTTAAATAATTAATGATTTTTTTGACTGCTTTATAAATGAAATTATTTGGTAGGAACTGCTAAAGAATCCGCTGCAGCTGCGCGTACATTTAATGCAGACACATCAACTTCAATTACCGCCTGATAGTTCCAAAGCAGACTCTGTTCTTCCTACTGAGGCCAACCAAGTAAGCATTTTTACTGCCTCTGCCGCTTACAATTGCGACCAAAAAGTTTGAAGAAGTCACCGCGGGTTCAGTTCTTCCAGTCGACAAATGTAGGGTGCCCTTTTTAAAGTAGTGTTGGCCTTAAGAAAGTTCTCCCGTTAGTTTGGAACTTTTTTCTTGCAGCTTTTAAACTCCTTGAAAGACCAGCGGCATTCGGAATTTACAGGGTAACCTATTTTTGTCAAACTGTGACGCAAAAGCAGATAGATGGTTGGGCCAAACAGACAACAAATAATTTCGAGTAACACTGAAAAAACTACAAATGTTGCTTTTAATGTAGGACAAAAATTGGAGCCAAACCGATGACGAAGAAAACCACTCGAACCAAAATCTACTGCGAAAGGAAGAATCTGTGGATTTTGAAAATGCTGTAGGTTACTCCAAAAAAGTGCTACCAGAGTGTTGTGGACATTTGGGTTTGGTCAAACTCGCGCCATTTTTTTGCATACCCCTTAACCAGCGATCAAAAAATTGTGCTAGAGCCAATAGTATTGTATGATGATTTTGGACTGGTTTTGTGATGCAAGACATTTTAAATGGCTGATTAACCGAGCTTCGCCAGTCGAATGAAATTGTTTATTATTCACATTACTGCAGCTGCTGAGCAGCAAGTAAAGAGATCATGGGTAATCAAATGACTGTTTTGCAGGCGAATGGCGACTTAGTAATCGATGAAGATACGTACGAAGTGGGCTCAAAGCAACAAGAAATTTCAAATGGTAACTTTTAACTTCAGATATAGAATAAAATCTATTTTTGTCAGTCGCGCCTACCGCAGCAAGAGTTTCGTCTAAACTTAGCGAGTTCTGCAGTGCACTTTGTCCAAACCAAGGTGTCGATATCCGCAAGGCAAATGCAGCTTAGAGAAAAGAATGTCGTGGCCATATCATGGGCTACACCCTCTAGTAATAATTTTCCCGGGAGGGGGGGGGGCCTTTGAAAAATACTTTTGAATGTCTTTTCAAGAATATGTAAAAGTTATTTTTTTTGTAATCTATTTATTCAAAATGCCACAGTTTAATACTTCTGAATAGACCCCTTCCTATCCTTTTATGAATGCCGCTGGTGGCATATGGCGCATTATGAGTGATTAATGAAATTGGTTCTTTCAATGCCTCCGTTTCACTAACGCGAGTGCTTTTTAGAAAATGTTGGTAAAGAAGAATCTTCAGAGCAAAAAGCGGATAGCGGAACAAAATCTTGCCCCATTGACCCCAGCAGCTTAGACATTCAAATTTTGAAAGACAACAGTGCCCTTGGAGAAAAAGCTGCTCAAGATGATGCTAGGGGTAACGGCTCTGCTTTCTGCAACGTTATGACTGCAAATCCTGTGCACCGGTCGTGTCCCGATCTCGTCTCTTCCGTACAGGAGTTCAATCTTGCTTGTTCGTCTATGGATTTCGCGAAGAGAAAGCGGACTCGGGTGCGATCTTATCCGGCGGATGATGGAATTGGAAGCAAGACGCGCAAAAAGCTCTTGAGGAAATACGGACTTGAACAAGCAAGGCATTATGTTGAAAATAGAAGTTCCGTAAACAGGAGCAGGGCAAGGATGTTTCGGCGGCAAAGCTCGGAGCAAAAATGGGCGGATTCCTTCTCCGATCCTGAAATGACTGAAAAAGTCGTGATTAACTCCGAAATTGATCGGAGAATTCGAAAGAAAAAATCTTCGAAAGATTCGGAAATCTCCAGTATGAAGGATGAGAAGTCTCTGTCTTGCCAATTGTGTGGAAAGGAGTTTACGGATATTTTCATATTGAAAGCCCACGAAGAACTTGTGCATGGTGTTTTTGTCACCATGAAAAACATTGAAAAAGCTGCTAACGTGTACTCTGATCAGATTAAAGATAAATTGAAAAATTCTCAAAGTCAAGAAGGGGAAAAAATTGAGGAAAGTACTGAGAAAAGTACTCAGGAGGCCCTTAATACCCCTACCAACTTTGAGCAACAGCAAAATCATCAAGCACTACTTCAGGTACTGCTAAAAATACAGCGTTTGAAACAAGCTGGGTTGCCGGATAGCGATGCCGTCAAAAACTCATTACTGGATTTTGGAGCAGGAAGCGGAGACCCCGGAACTGTATCCTCTCAACTCTTGTCTCAAATGGGTCTCTATTCCGCCTTGTTACAAAGCAATGCTCTTGGAATGCTTCCCTACCAACAGATGCTCAATAATGCGGCAGCACTTCAACAAATGCAACATCTTTCTGCTCCTGCTCTTCTTGGAATGACGGACGGAGTAGTTGGAAGGTCCTCCAATAGTGTTTTTTCCAGCAATCTCCCAGGATCGGTTGGCATGTCTTCTTTTGAAAGCCAGCCGCTTTCTCTCGCTTTTGATTCTCTGCCCAAGCAAGACTCTAACAAGTGTGCGGACAATGGGCCTGGACTGGGACAAGTTGCCCAAGGTCAGTCACCCTCCTTGGAGGTCCCGGCCAAGCGGCCACGGACACGGATCACTGACGATCAGCTGAAAGTCCTTCGAGCGAATTTTGATATCAACAACTCCCCAAGTGAAGATCAAATTGATGAGATGGCCCGAAGGACCTCTCTCCCTCCGAAAGTTATCAAACATTGGTTCCGAAATACCCTCTTCAAAGAGAGACAAAGATCTAAAGACTCTCCATACAACTTTAATATTCCACCCGTACTCTCTCTGGAAGATGCTCAGAAGACAAACTCCAAGCAGGACCAGGCAAAGTCCGGACAATCAGGCTCTCAGGAGGAAACATTCTCCGTCGGAACCACTGAAGATCATTCAAACTCAAAGATTTCTAGCAATTTGCTTCACAAGAGCATCTTAGATGCTCCTCACTCCTTTAATGAAAATGAGCAAGTTAAAATAATGACTGTACCACCTTCCACTGATCCTGGATCCGTGATCCCTAAAGCAATGTCATTGGTTTCCAATGTTCCCTCTAAAGAGCAACTAAACCACGTCTCAGACGTCATGTCACGAGACGGACGTGACAGCCAGTCAATGCTTGCTTTGGCGAACATGGGTTTATCAAAACAAATTTTTAACTCCACAATGGGCTGGCCTGGCGCTGTTGCTGGATACGATGCCAACAACGATAACCTAATGTATGATACCCTAACGGGGGTTGAAAATTCCAGTTTTTCAGGCATGCCAGGCACTTTGTGCCGCCGGACACCTAGAACACGTTTCACTGACTTCCAGCTACAAGTTTTGCAGGATTTTTTCGACCGTAATGCCTACCCTAAAGATGACGATTTGGACAAGCTGTCCCAAACCCTTAGTCTCAGTACTCGAGTTATTGTAGTCTGGTTTCAAAACGCTCGCCAAAAAGCGAGAAAGAGTTTCGAGCAACAGCAGCATCAGCACCAGCAGTTCACTCAGCGTTCTCCACCGGGAATCGAACCCGGTCGAAACTCCCACAAAATTGAAGAGCGGGTTTTTGCTCAATCCATGTCGCGAGGCGTCGAAGATTTGGCGCAAAAAACTCTGAGTGAAGTTTCGAAAAAAATAACAGATAAGCCAGACTTGGCGGAGAAGCAGCGGAGCGAAAGCGCATCCGGGAAAATGAGTCACACTGACGCTTCTGCTTCGTGCACGACATGCGACAAACACTTCAACTCCGTTGAAGAATGGCAAGAGCATCAACAAGATCATTTAAAAGCCAATCTGGCCACTGTGTTTGAGCAATACGGACGCATCTATGCGAAAGGTTTGATGGGAAAGCAGTGCGTGGGGGAGAAAATGGAACTGGACAATGATCTGGTCAAGAATCGAACAAGTGACTCACTGACCAGTCAGCCGTCTACGCTGTTCGGCCTCGCTTCAGTCCAGGTGCCCAAAGCCAGAATTCCTTTGGACTCGTCCATGTCTACCTTGTCCAAGATGATGGCCGATCAGTCTGGCAATGTTGGACAGATGCAGGGGGCTTCTTCGTCACTAGTGGGTGCAGCTAAGCGAAAAGCCAGCTCCTCCCCGACCCTCACCAACTACTCAGCTCCAGCTGCACAGAGTCCGGCTTTGGCCAATGTTTCTCCCTTTGCCTCCAAAAGTAAGTGAACATTTTTAGTTAGCGTTACTTTCTTTTCATAAACGTGATCGCGCTTGATAACAAAAAGAAAATTGGATGAGGGGGGGGGGGGGGCACGGAAAACAAAAGCTCTCATTGAGGTAACAAAGATAATTCGCAAAAAATAAGGGAAAATGTCAAAAATCTCAAGCAAAGCCTACCTTCTTCCTTGTTGCCTTGTAAATTAAACTATTTGCACCGCTGCAACTTATTTTCTGGTCTGAGTTGGTTCAGCACGATGGCTCAAGCAGTCGTGAATTTTAATGATGAAAATATTATTGATCATGGCGAAAATGGCCTCATCAGCAAACTTTCGCAACGATAATATAAAACCTTATTGTCATTTATATGGAACTGATCCAACTCTGCGAATCCAATTAGTTTGACAATTAAGCTGCTTGAATTGATTTTAAGTAATTCTGCTTCATTAGGAACTGGCCGCAGGCCTAATTTTTGCACAGTCATGCTGTATTTATTAGGCTACTTAAATCTCCTTATTTTACTAAACCAAATTAATGTTCTATTGAGTATAGCAACAGCCAGCAAAACAATTGTAAACGTTATTTACGGCATTCTCCCTATTAACACCTTTCTTTGACTCGAAACGCTATGAAATTTTGCGACGTTTTACGTTTTATTTGCGGGCCGTGTGCACTGAATTGGTCCGCCGGGTCTCCGCCAGCAAAGTCAAGGCAAAGAATATCAGTTCAGCCGATGGAACAGAAATTGTGAGAACAGTTACAAAAAGTTGATAAAAATTGATGGTTTTTTGGCACAAGGAATTCTCAAAACTAAACCAAGTGCTCTTTATACGTCGGTTTTAGAAAATAAAAGTCTTCAGTATGGTTCGATGAGAAAACTAAACCCAGGTTTACCAATTCCAAAGTGGACTCTTTAGCCACTGCACCGATATAATGTTGTCAAGCAGAATATAGATGCACCTCCATATCAGAAAGATCAACTAGTTTTATACCTAATATGCATTTGAAAACATGGATTTTAGTGAGTTCGTTTTCTGATGAAAAAGAGGTGGTAATGCAAAAGGACCCAAAACGGTTGAGGACTACTATCACGCCGGAACAGCTTGAATATCTTTATCAACAATACCTGTTCGATTCCAGTCCCAGTAGGAAGGTGATTGAGCAGATTTCGGAAGTGGTGGGTCTCAAAAAAAGAGTTGTACAGGTTGGTGGTTTGTCCGGTCATAATAATCTGGTTTTCGCGCGAACAGCTGACTCATTTTTCTGCGCGTCAAGTTATCTATTTGCTCCAAACGCAGAAAAACGTTTTCAGTCATGCGTTGAAGAGCTTGTGTCTGAACCAGCTCCATGTTTACTGATGCCACCGACACAGAACTTTACTACCAACCCAGCGGGAAAACTGCCGTAAAGCATCTTTATCAGGAACACAAGTGACGACATTGTCTTTGCTTCAACGCCATATTTAGTGAAGCAAGTTGTTGCACTAGTTTCCAAACTGATAATGAACTCTTTGTCTCAGGTCTGGTTCCAGAATACGCGCGCCCGCGAGCGAAAAGGCCAGTTTCGTTCTTCGATTTCGCGCTGCGTTACGAGCCAAATGGCTCAGAACAAGCTTTGTCACGTCTGTCGAATGGTGTTTCGATCCAAAGAAGAGTTGGATCAGCATATACAAACCAAGCACACGGGCCAGCCAGAACCTTCCTTCGCAGAAGAACCTTTAAACAAAAAAGTGAGTAAAGGACCTGGCGTGCAATAAAGGAGGGGGGCTACTAAGTGTGGCCTTGGACGTCACTTAAAATTTTTTTTCTATCGGATTTTTATGTGGTTATTACCTGTTGGTGTGAGTTTTGCATGACAAAGTGGTGCTGTTGTTCTTTTAAGGTGCTTTTAGGTAGCGCCATGTCGTATTCTGACGCTTTACTTGCCCAAAATGCGGCTGCCATAAGATTGTATCGTTTTTAGGCGTGTCTTTGTTTATTGCGTGCGTCAAATGTTACTGTGGAAACTAAGCATTCGACGCGAAACAGTACTTCCGCATCAAGCTCGGTCGCTATGGAAACATTTGCGTCATACGTAGAGGAGTCCTTTTCTTGAAGCGTAAAGTCCCTCATTAAGACGCAATCACTGAATTGATTATTAGCTTATAACTAAAATAACCAAAACAAAGCAATTAACTCTTGATATTAGCTCCACGAAAAACCGTGACAATAGGCGGGAAATCGTCTTTTGTTGGCCATATATTTTTATTTTTTGAGCGTGGAAAAGACTATTGTTAGTTATGCTGAATCATCACTGTGTTTTGACCCGCTTCGGAGTTCGGAGTTCTTTGCCAAGTGCGCTGCCACGTAGCCATCATGAGGCCGCTCTTACAGTCATTGTTACCATAGACGACGCTTCCACCCACTCGACCGCGTTGCCGACCGGCCGCGTGGTCAGGGGAGGGAGATGTGTAGTGCACCCTCTCCAAACGCTTAAACTTCCAAGACTAGAAAACGACAACCTTTCAAGAGCTCTCTTTTCCCCTTCTACGAAAATTTTTGATACGCTCCTTTTTGCTTGTTTCCACGTTTTGGCGTTAACTTCGGGTTAAATATTTTCAGATCAAGTTATTAGGTTCTCCTGAATTAAAAAGCGACGCCATTTTGAATAAGGATAAATTTCTATCTGCAACCACCAATCACATGGAGCAGTCAAAACCGAAGTTGAATTTTCCTAACCAGCCTGCCTCTGGCAACTTGCTGCTGCAGAATATCAAAACAGAATCATCGGCGAACGGCGGTGGGTATTTGCTGTACTCGCTTTTATCTTAAGGTTACCATTGCACAAACTACGGCAGAATTGCCTGTCCGTGAAAGCATTTTGCTGGGTTTTTATCTCGACGGTGATTAAATGCTAGCAGCTGGACTGTCAAAACTATCATTAAGTCTGGCATGCCCCGATTAAGAATTGAACCCCAAATAAAGCCGTTTGGTCATGATTGTTTATCTTCAAAGATTCGGCCAAAATGTAATTAAGTGGACCCATTTTTTTTGAGACATTTGGAATTTGGTCACCTTAACTCTTCCCGTTTCATCGAGATTTTTGCATCACCTTTTAATTATTTTTGAATTTTTCAGGAGATATACCGTCTGTTTCCCTTGAGAATAACATCCTTAAATCAGCTCCTAAAAACCTGGATGATAGCCAGTTGTCGCAAATGTTTGGTGCGAAACCTATGCAATTTCCCGCTATTAACTTACAGTCCAAGCTGGCAACATTGTATTCGGCTGCAGTCCAAGCTGCCGACAATTTCCAGCCAGATGGTCCTTCTAGTTCTCCCAAACGGACGACAATGGCCTCAAGTGATCTTATAAACGAAGTTCCTCACTCTGCTGCAGGTATATTGTAATTTGTGTAGCAATGACGTGAAGGATGGAGCTTTAAACTCGAAACCTCGGCCATCGTTCATCTCCCGGCCAAGGCACATACAAAATTTTGCTTACACACACCAGCGAACGGGGGTAACCACACCTCCCGTAAATAAGAGTCAAAAACGATAGAGACCATCTTTGAAAAAGCCGCCACGCAATTCTTAGTTTGCTTGAATTGACGCATTTTCCATCCAGATAGAGCGTGATGACTTTTTATTTTTGGAGACCATCGTTTTCAAAGCACGAAATTAGACATTTGCACCCTTGCATCGGCCACAAAACTAAACATGTCGCACAGCAGGTTACACATCCCGACACTACATTACTGCACGCAAATGCAGCTTGAGTCAAAAGAGCCGCAGTCAAGGGCTTAAAGAGCCGCGGTTTGGCCACAATTGTCATAAACAATGTCAAAAACAAAACAATTCCGACGAGATTCGAACGCGTAGCGGCTTTAACCCGACCGGAAGCGCTCGAACTGTCTTTGCGCCAACTCTCTACCCATTGTGTATGGACTTTACTGTAATATTAAACTTTCATGAAGATTACCTTTTTGTTTATCTGTTTCTTCAAATTTTATTTGTTATAATACTTTTTTCAGATCAATTGAGTCCTGAAAATCGAAACTCAACCATTTCGTACCCAAACAACCTGAACGAAAAAGAAGTGACGAAATCACATGACGTATTGCAACCAATCACAAAGCAATCTGGGTTCCCATCAATGGTCCCATCCAGCTCGTTATTAGGTAACATTTATGAAGATTACAAGATTTAAATATTCAGTGCCCTTTGCGACTGGCAAAAGATTGGATGCCTGCTAATCAGGCTGTCGGCAGTCATTTTTACAATGCCCGGTACCGGTGGCTGTAACGTAGACTGGTGTAGCTCTATCATCAAGAATGCAATGATGGATGGCTCGACAGTCGTTTTTTACGACGTATTTCATGTATACTTGAAATAATTATTCTACAACATTATGCTCTTCGATTCTATTGGAGACATGCTTTTAGACTTTTGCTATATCTGAAAATTTACTTTTTCTGATGTTTTGTCCTTTAATTAAGCTGTAAGTCTTTCGTCCGATGAAGTGTTCGTGAATGGCGGAAAGCTTCTGAGTGATTATAATTTCTCTTTATTTAAATGAATAGGTTTCTTTCTGTTGTGTTTGCCTGGTATTGTAAAGTCGAAAAAACAACTCCTCCCGTAGACCCTTTCAGCTGTTACATTTGGGATATGTTTTAGATGTTGGTTGTACTCCCACCAAGCGGCATCGTACGCAGATGTCCTCTGCCCAAGTGAGGGCGCTAAAGCACTGCTACAAAGCATTCAAGACTCCGTCTTTAATTGAATGCGAATTGATTGGAAACGAAATAGGATTGCTAAAGCGTGTGGTGCAGGTAACGCTACCTATATCTAGGCATCTGTTTTGTGTTGCTGCGCCTTTGGGAAGGCACTTCGCCGTTATTAATCTGCGTGATTGCCGTGCTTGACGAAGCGTCTCTGAACGTGATAGTTCTGTGTACAACTGACAAAAAGTTTTTTTCTTGGTCAGAAGATAAAATTAGTAACTATCGATGAGTTTTAAGTGCATGATTCTGACTGCATATAAGCTGACAATTCTTTTCAAATGCTGCATGCAGACAACCAGAGTTATAATTATGCAACAATTCTTGAATCTACTTTTCAAAGTGTTTTATTGTCACTCAGTTGAGAATTGAACTTACTCAACCCGGTAACGTGGTCGAGTGGGTTGGAGCGCTGATCATGGCTCTAATGATCGTGAGTTCGAATCTCGCGATGGTCACATTGTTGTGTCCTTGTAAAAGCAGTCAACGGCTATTTCCCCGCTTGTGGTAGAAACGCACTGCGTCAGTAGTACTGGTAACTCGGAAGCAGGTCTGAACTCGAAATTTTTTACGTATAACCGCAACGGTTTCCCGTGATTGGAGGATAAAAATAATTAGCAAAAACAACAATAACAATATTTTTTGATGCAGGCGCGAACCCAGGGCTTAGTAAGAAAGGAGGAACTAAAATTATAACGGACTTCACAAAGTTGTTGTGTGATGCTGCAAAAATGATCTCACTCTTTTTAGGCAGAGTGGCATGGCTAAGGACTTGATCCACCTTAGGTCTCCCTAGTTGTGCCCTAGATTTGTTGTAAATAGAAGTTTTTGTATGGTTTCTGTCATATTTTTATTGTTTCAGGTTTGGTTCCAGAATGCCCGAGCTAAAGAGAAAAAGCAGAAGTTGCGGCAATCTGTCACTGGAATGGACGTCGGGGATAACTTTGAAAAGTAATCTACAAGTAGAAATAATTGGTTGGTAGTACAGTAGGTTACTTGAAAGAAGCTTTTGGCTGCGCCTTTATCAGTGGCGATATCTCGTTAAAAAGATGAAGAGCTAGAGACTAAGTTGCCAAATTTGTAACCAACTTGTTCTATGCAGGGAAGAGCTGAGTGATCAGTGCGAGATCTGTGGGCCTATTTATCACGGCGCGTCTGTGCAGAAGATCAGAGATCATTATTTTTCGAAAGAACACTTGCAAAAGCTAATGAGAGCAATGGAGAGTGAAAGACGATCGGAAGGATCAGCAGGTGAGTTCGTATCATCATTGCTGCATCAAAAATCGAATATGTTTGAAAATGTTTTTATTTACTTTTTGAGAAATACCTACGGATTGTCGTGATGGCGTAGTGGCTAAAGCGTCCATCTTGAATCCAGTAGGTTGTTGATTTAAACCTCGAGCGGATCATACCCAAAACTTCTTTAAAATAGCACTGACAGCTGTGTTGCTTAACGCAAAGTATGAAATGGTTAGGGTGAAGATAAAATACGGCGAGTTCGCTTTGGGAAAGAACTTTTGATTTCTTTACCTTTACGTGGCAGACAGGTGGTGGGTCGAGTGGTCCGTTCGTCGCCGTGGCCCAATTTCGCTGAAGATTAGCAAACGGAATGTAAACTCAAGCGCATGCATGAATGAACGTCAGAAAGAAAACGGCAAAAGCGAGCTTTTTTCTGTGGCTGAAAATTGGAAATACATTGCTAAATATTTAGGTTTCAACGCATCACTGGCTAGCCCTTGTTCTTCCTACGACAGTTCGGAGACTTTTCAGTCGGAAAACTTCGAATATGAATCGCCAACCAATGGGACGTCTCCTTCAATGAAGGGTAACCATGATAACCCTACCTCTCCACACACTGAGACCTCAAATGACTCAAGGATGCTTTCGAATCAACTGATGCAAGAGAAGAGCTCGAATGAGCAATCGTCAGTTTTCAAAAGCGATCGGAAAAGATCGGAATCTGACTATAACTCACGTAGGTATAAAAGAATGACAATTTAAAAAGCGCGTTTTTTTGTCGTCATAGTTGTATGGTGTCGGCAAACACGTGATGGGGCATTTTTTTCTCACTCTGCACTTCGAGCCCGTAATTAATCATTAAGAGTCTTTTATAACTGAACTTTATTTGTTAGAATCTGACAATTCGGATTCTTCATTCTTCGCCACCAATCCAGGTCTGCTTCAGCATTACCAGAAGGCAGTTCAGCAGCTTATCAATCAGCAAGCGAATCAGGAGCAGGTAAAGAGAATTCTTTAGTGATGAATTTTTTAACGTTACTGTATTTTCATCCTCTGTCTCCGCAAAACCATGCGGTTATGCATAATACAACTTGCATGCACACTCGCTTTGATGTTTTCAGTACTGCCGTAGCATAGCCTCTCCATCACAAACCTGCTGCCAAGGAGGAGAAATTTCCCTAAAGTGCCTTCCCCAAGAGCACAACTACTTAGAGGCAGATAGGCATTGAACTCGAAATCTCATGATTACACGCTAGCGCTTTATTGTGCAATGCTACGACGCCCAAATGAGATTTATTGCAGTTTGTTTCTGTAGCCCAGGTTGAATAATACTAGTTACATTCTTGGGCAAGAACTTCATTGCAATTATGCTGCTTGGTTACTGGGCTTGTTCAATTGTTCCCGGCTGCACTGGTAATCGGGAAGCAGGTCAAGTTATTTCTCGTGGTGGGAGGACAAAAATGCTCACCTGCAGTGATACTTCTCCATTCAAACGTGATATAGGAATTAACTGCTGCCACTCTTATAAAGAATATACTCATGGATATAAAATACTTTTGCAGAATGTTGCTGCGGTTAAAACTGATTCAGGCACTGTTGTAGGACAGCAAGCTTTCTTTCAACGAGCTCTGCAGAAGTCTCTGTACGAAGTACGTATGGTAAACGTTAACGCTTGGCTCTTTGAAACAAACCTTCTTCCATCTGCGCTCGCAGTGTGAGGCCCATAATTTTGAAGTCCACATTTAAGAGGCAACTACCATCAATTTTTGCCTCATTTAATTAGGTTTCAAAAGTGCAGGGCCAGTTGTATACTCAAAAGATTAGGGTGCTGATTAACGCTGGAAGATTGGCATAGGGGAGTACCAGCATGTACAAGGTTCTATTTAAGAGTTTTTATAGATTTTTGAAAAAGTAACACTGTGACGAGGTGTATGCTTGATCTTTAGAATAATTTTTTTTTAGATTTTGAAACTTCCTCAGACATCGGCGGCCGAAAGCCAGTGAGCCGACTGAAGGTAATTATTTTTGTTTGACCGACTGATTTCATTTAAAAACATGGTGGATCTTTTTGGGCTGTTTCAAATAGAGAGAAATGCCATTTCGTCCTTAATAAAAAAAAAAAAAAAACTGTGAAAACACACTTAAAACAAGCAATTTTGTTTTTGCCACCCAACATTGCTACGTCTTTACAAATTTGATTTGTATCAATTGCGCCCGAAATGTAAGATAGGGTGTAATTCTACGAGAACGTTTTTATCTTAGCTCTTCCTATTTGACGTGATAGCGTCATCGAGAGCGTCACAAAAAGCTTGTGGCAAAACAGCTTTTTTAAGCCAAGTCCGAAATTACATCTTAGTTTTAATATTTTTGTTTGCAGATTCTTCTATATCCAAGGTCAACATTGAGATGAGCAAAGTTTCCATTTATTTTCTTACATTATCCCTGTTTTCTACGAAAAAGCATCTTCAAGTTTTTACTGTAATAACAATGTTTTTTTACATATAGGCGCTAGCTTAGATGGTTTTTTGCTTTAGTATTTTTGTAGATACCTTTACTTCGGTTAGCAAAATGCAGTAGGCTTATTTGTTTGGGAAAAAGTGCATAAAATGTTTGTGTAGTCGGCAATTTATAATCATGCAGTCAGCTGTACGTGATATTCAGTGCATTTTCTTACGCTTTGCAGTTTTTGCGCTTTATTTATTTCAAATTGAATTACCTTTACATGTTTCTTATAACTTTTTCAAACGACGGTGGATAAGTAAGTGAGCCTTGGTGCTGTGCTTTGTAAAGTTATCACATAATTTGCCTTGAAATAGCTGGTTATGTAACCAGCAACCCGTTCAAACGCCAACTTTATTAGCAGCAGCAAAGTGCCTTGAAAAGGTGCCCCTTTCCAAAAGCTAGAAAAAACTATTGCTTTTCGTATCGGTATTGCTGTTTTCTTGTTGCTTATTAGCGCATTGGTTTCCGTCTAAGGTACGAAAGTGCCACGCGATTTCGTTGTACATAATGTTCCGATTTTTGCCCATTTTTTGTTCCAATTTATTGCTGATTTTGCCGCAAAGTTTCCAACTGTTTTCTGTAACATGAAATAAATAGATTTAAATCAACATGATGTCCAATATTTTTGAATGAAAGTTAACAGAATTTGGAATTTTTTATTCTACTTAACCTTTGCTGAAAATAATAATACCATTTACATTCGTTTTTGAGCAAGGGGGGTTGCCTCCCCCAAGCAGAATTTATCAGTCACGTTTCATCTGAATTTCTAAATGCCCTCCAAAAAAGGTGATCACTTAGGCTTAATTTCAGCTAATGACTCTAAAATTGGTTTAATATCCATCGTTTTGATCCAACTGCTATGGGGTATGCAAAAAATCATCAAAATGACAACTAAAAATTCTTTGCTCGCCTCACAAATTTTTAGTTGGCTACGCCCGGAAAATGCGCAGAAACTTAGATCAATGGCCAACGGACAATTGTGCATTGCTATGCATGGAAAAAGAATATGTGTGTAGGTGGGCGTTGTGGTCAAAGCTAGAATGCATGAACGCTTTCGGCAAAGTCATTTTTGAAGTCGTTCTTTGACGTAGTGCTTCGGCTCTCGCAGAAATACAAGTAGATCTGTTCTCCCAATCAACGCAACTACCCCTATCCTGTAAACCAATCTTAACAGCTTCTGGGCATGTCTAACAAGTCAGGTGGAAAGATAAGTTTGGGATTACATTGAAATGCATGAAACTGGCTGTTTGTACGTGATTTTGTTAGCAAAGTAAAAAGATAAGAGCTCATGAACTGTGGGGAAACCAGCTTTTAGGTAATTGTACCAATTAAAATCTTCGAACTTGCACTTCTGGTTAGTGTGAGAACTGAAGAAGGTCCAAGTTATATCTTTTTTAGCGTGCAGTTGATCACTAACTGCGCTGATGAAACACGGTAGGACGAAGCAGTGTGCGCTGTCTGCAGTTACGGTCTAACATCTCATTATTTTGAAGCGGTGTGCAAGTTGGCCCAGGTTATACTTTGTGGCAACCAAGAAAGTATTTTTTGTCGATCAAAAAACCTGGCTATAATGACAAACAACCATCCTGGGTACAGAGCAGTGGTCTGGGAACTGGAGTAAATTGTTCCAAATGGTGTAAAATTGAAAAAGATGGGGGTAAAAGGCATGATGGCACAAAATTTGTTCTATAAAGTTGATTCCCCCAAAACTCTTTTGTTTAAGAAATCAATACAAAACAATCTGAAAAGGTCTTTGCTTAACATTTGGATAAAAAATTCGAAGACACTTTCACAAAAAAGTCGTCGCTTTCAATCTGAATTGAAAATATGGATTGGGTGAAATCTTTTTCAGTTGGTAAATATTTCAGGGGTATTTACATTGTTCTTAAAATAATTTGGGCAGAGACGTAGCAGCCGCCCCCCAAACCCCCCAATTGGGGGGGCCCAAGTTAGTCTGAAATTGCTTTTTGGCTACGTGACTATTTTCAGTTCAGCAGACTTGTTTACAACCGATTTAAACTGTAGGAAGAAATTGGCTTGTGACATCATAAGTGAATGCAACGTCATTTTATTTCGCACAATCTAGAATATTTCGATTGATTTTCTGGTAGAATCTTGAATATTCGATTGACGTAACAATGCCGTTGTTACGCAACAATCATAGAATGGTCTGGAATTCTGTTTGGCTGTAAATACCGGGACAATATATATACACTGCAGAGTGCAGATAAAGTATTTTATTGACATTGTATAGAATGAAACGTTCAAAAAGTGGTGCTCAAAAGAGAAAAGAAGCAGCCACTGCTCGAGATGCTGTAGCGAAATTGCCCAAGATGACAGATTTTTTCAAGATTACTGAGCAGAGTAGACCTGGCACTAGTGCCGAGAGGGATGAAGAAAACTATAGCGTACAAGAAAAAGAAGACTATGACGATCAGCATCAAAGTGATTGTGAATTTCCAGAAAATGTAAGTTGTGATTTACCTGCCAATACGCAACCTTCAATATCAAAAATAACTGAATCTCAATTTACCCCTATCCCTGATGACCCATGTAAATGGCCTGAAAGTATTTCTGATGCTCAACGATGTGATATAGTAAAGCGTGGACCACATCAACTAATAATGAATTTTCCATATAATAACACAACTGCAAGGCGACGTTTTTCCTCCAACCATTATAAACCTGTGTTACCTAATGGTGAAAGTGTTTCACGGTCGTGGCTAGTTTATTCTGGGGAATCAGATCAAGTTTTTTGCTTTTGTTGTAAGCTATTTGGAAAAACACTAAGCCCCTTTTGTAGTGGTATAAATACATGGGAGGGTTTTTCGAAAAAACTGAAAGACCATGAAAACGGCATTTCCCACCAAGAATGCTGCAGTCAATGGATGTTGCTAGCTGAAGGGATAAGAAATTCATCCACTATCGACAAACGCAAGGTGAATATTTTTTTCAATGAAAGACGTTTTTGGAGAAATGTTTTAGAGAGACTTATCGACATTGCCTTGTTTCTATCGGAAAGGAATCTTGCTTTTAGAGGATCTGAAGAAGTCTTAGGATCTCCTCACAATGGAAATTTTCTGGGTATATTTGAGCTTTTGGCAAGAAGAGATCCGATCCTAAAAGAGCTTCAAGACAGAATCAAGAATAAAAACACTAAAGATCACTATTTGAGTCCTACCATACAAAATGAACTAATTGAATTGCTAGCGACAGAAGTTGAAAAAGAAAATTTACAGCAATTGAAATTGGCAAAATATTTTTCTATAATTTTGGACTGCACTCCAGATATGTGACATCATGAACAAATGTCTGTCATTCTCCGTTATGTACTATGTAATGAAGAAGCTGCTGCTGTTAAAGAAACATTTTTTGGCTGCTTGAGAATAAGTGACAGTACTGGGAAAGGCTTGTTGGACGCTTTCTTAGAAAAAGCGACCGAACTGCAACTCGAATTGTCTGATTGTCGAGGTCAGTCATATGATAATGGTGCTAACATGAAAGGAAAACATTCTGGGGTCCAAGCAAGAATGCTAGACATCAATCCCAAAGCTGTTTACGTGCCCTGTGCAAACCATACCCTTAACTTAGTTGTTGTTGACAGTGCTAATTCATCGACGGAAGCATTGACATTTTTTGGAGTACTTACAAGATTGTATGTGCTGTTTTCTTCCTCTGCTCAGCGTTGGGAAATTTTGAAGAAACATGTGGAGCTGTCCATAAAGTCACAATCTGATACTCGTTGGGAAAGCAGAATTAAATGCATCAAACCTCTTCGATACAATTTAAAAGAGGTGTTGCTGGCACTGAAAGACTTGGAAGCCATTTCCATAGAAAGAAAAGATGGAAGAGCTGCCTCAGAAACAAAATCGTTGATAGCTCATTTATCAAAATGGAGTTTTCTTTTGTCGGTGTTTATTTTGTATGATATCCTATTCCAAGTCAATAAAGCAAGCAAGATTCTTCAATCGTATGGAGTCTCCCTTCATACAATGGAAACGGAAATCCAGGCAACTGAAAAGTTTTTGCAAAACTATCGCACAACGGGTTATGACAGTGCCGCAACATCTGCTGTTGAAATAGCACAGGAATTGGATATTGATCCTTCTTTTCCTCCGTCAAGAAGTGGAAAGAAAAGAAGATTGTTTGATTACCAAGGTGAAGAGGAACAACGAGCTACTCCTGAACTGAAATTTAAAAGCAACTTTTTCTATCCATTAGTAGACCAGGCTATTATGTCAATAAAGGAGCGCTTTAATTTGTTACGTGAGGTTTCTTCCGCCTTTTCGTTTTTGTACACACGAGACAAACTTTTGCTTTTGCAACAAGAAAATGCTCTTCTTACTTGCTGTAAAGAGTTCCAAAAAAAGTTCGGTGACATTGATTCTGATGAAATGAGCGCTGAGCTACAGCGGTTTGTTTTAATTTTACAAAAAAAACGCAATCTCAAAACGGCTCAAGACTTTCTGAACTATCTTCTAAAGACTCATTTATTTGAATTGTATCCGAATGTGTACATCGCACTTCGAATCTTACTAACTTGCCCCGTGACTGTTGCCAGCGCTGAAAGAAGCTTCAGCAAATTGAAACTGATCAAAACTTTTAATAGAACGTCTATGACAGACAGTAGACTATCTTCATTAGCCATGTTGTCAATCGAAAATGACTGCGCCCGATCTCTTGGTTATGACAATGTCATAACAGCATTTGCGAACAAAAAGGTTCGCTCCAGACTATTTAAATGATACTGTGTTTTTATAACTTTTTCATGTTTTTCAGTGTCATTGCTTTCGTTTCGCAGTGTCTGCATAAATGTTCTACTGAACTCTGGCATCGGTGCCGAATTTTTTATGACTTGCACCTTCGGTATCGGCATGCTTTATTCTGACATTAGCCTGTTTACTTATGTACAAATTGTGATGTATTTTCTTAATGCAGCTTTTCAATTTTACACCTCTAAAGTGATATGACCTGTGCGCAGGGGCTCTTGCGCTTACTTTGGGGGGGGCCCAAAGTTGGAGTGCTACGGGACTGAATTTGGGGTAACCTTCAAAAAAGTTTCCTGACCCCTGGTATAGAACTAAGCATATTGGGGCTGTGGGGGTTTTAAACGCTGCTGGGATAGCTAGACCTTCATCTGGAAAAGGTCTTTAGACTCTAGCAAAAAATCACAAATTATAGCAAAATGCAGTATATTTGCACATAATCATTTCGAAAACAAACAATACTGTCGTTAGGTATGCAGTCTACATCAAAAAGGGACTTGCTTGGTGACGATGCTAGTCTACCCTTTCCAGGAATGGGGGAGATTATGGAATCGAGAAACGAAGTATGTGATGTCGAAAAGAGAGGATAAAGATTGGAAAATCTGTTTGAAATACAACAAATTTTCAAATTTCTTAACGGTATCATCTACCAGAAAAGCACTTTTAGTTGAGGACTTCTTTTACTCAAGATGATATTTAAGATAGGATGTG
The DNA here is from genome assembly GCA_963675345.1 of Trididemnum clinides. Lineage (NCBI taxonomy): Eukaryota > Metazoa > Chordata > Ascidiacea > Aplousobranchia > Didemnidae > Trididemnum > Trididemnum clinides. The sequence goes on from OY776301.1 coordinate 22,815,214, forward strand.
AGTTCCCAAACCTTTTTGGATTGAGTACAACACGTATTTTTTAAAACATAACTCTATTCAATTTAATATCAGTAAGTTGAAAGCTTTTTTTTTAATTGCTCAAATCTTCAGAAAGAGAAATGTTTGTTGTTTGTTTGTAATTACCCCTCCTCTTCCTCAGGATGGAGGTACGGCATGAATGACAATTCAGGTTCATGCCGTTAACCTAATTTAAATTAGGTTAGGGGGAAGATGGCAGCCCATTTCGAACCAGTCTTCAGTGACTGGTAGCCCCACCACCAACAAGGCGGACTGCCACCGGTGGGTACCCAAGAGTCATCTTTTACGACATACTGGGTTAGCACAATAGGAAATTGTTAAACAAGACTACCAAGTTATAGCTCTTAAAATCGCTTCTGATGCGCAGCAGTGCAGTTAGAAAACAATAGGTTCCGTTGCCAGCCACCACCCTCCTCACTTTTTTTTCTGAACAGTATAAACCAGCGTTTCTCAAACAGTGTTCCGCCAGCTTCCTAAAAGTGCTCCGCCGAACAAAAAACATGACGTGGGTCATATTGAGCATAAATTTCTACCGCTGGTATCGATTATTCACTTTTAGAGAGAAGAGATTTTACGACCATTGATAAAGTTGTATTTACAAATTTTTTTCTCTTAGTATTCCGTGAGCTGACATAATAAGACTTAAGGTTCTGTGACTAAAAAAGTTTGAGAAACCCTGGTATAAAGCATTACTACGCAATATTTCGCTTCCTTGGTCTAAGCCTACTAATATAATGAGGTCTTCAGTAGTTCTTAACCTTTTTTTGTCATTGCCACTTTCAGCTTCGACTAAATCTCTATTTTCCACAACCCCAATCGAATTTGAATCACTTTTGCAAGTTTAGCCATGGATTTAACCCATGCGTAAAAGCCAAGGATGCGTTGCACTGCTCAAGTTAATCTCCGAAAAAATGGTCGTCAAGTCAGCGATAGGGACAAAAACTCTTAACATCAACTAATTTCGAAAACAAAACAAAAGAATGTAAGCTCGACACGTCCTTGTAGCATCAATAGGACTCATTTCATAGTCTCTACTTTCAAACAATTCCTAATTTCCCACCTGCAATCCCCAGTAATCCACACTGGTTAAGAACCACTGATCTACATGTTTTGGGTGGACTCCATCGGCTCGAAATAAAAAGGTTTGGGGATTAAATCAAGGCACAGCACATATAGAAGCTGACGTCATCAAATCTGTTTGATTGTCTTGGAATTCCTTTGCTTGAGTTTAATCTAATGGATGATGAATTTATCAGTAAACATGAGTTGGTGGGTGTGAAAGAAACACGGTTCTAATAAGATATGTTTATAAGTTGTCTCTGGTTTCCCAGTTTTCTAAAGACGGCTTTAGAAGATCGCTTATAGAATTACTAGCAAATTTGTACAGGTAATAGTTTGCTTTTGAACTTGCTGTTTTTATGGTGCCGATATCAGGTTTACTTCTGCGTCATTTAAGTTACCAAGAAAAAGATTGATGCAAAGGCACAACGAGATAAAAGAGGGATTTTGGGACTGCGTAAGATGCAATTCATAAACCACAATTGTTTCATAAACTATGGGATTGACGAGCTTCCGACTCTTTTTGATTAAAAATATCAGGTAACAAAATAAATCTTAATTGCCTCTCCGCGTTTTACCGGTGGTGTCAAAATACAAGTGCCGCCACAGCAATTTTCACGGTAATAGCTTCACTGGTAAAAGGAGGAGAGGCAAGGATTTATTTGACATTTTAATACCTGGTAAACAACACCACCAGATCTTCAAGACATAACATAACTTAAAACATGCAGACTATAACATGCAAATACAAATGCTATAAAATATACGTCATTTAGTTACTGAAAGCATTACAAAAAGAGAAACAACACTATTAGACTAGCGTAGGCCGGTTACCAGTGATGGCTTTTAAATGCAGCAAGGAAAACAATTCCCCACCAAAGCCATTACTAAAGGTGTTGCTTAAAAATGGCTGTTTGGTCATGCTTCATAGCAGACTGCTGTATCTTTATGCCGATAGAACCACAACGGACTGTGATCGGATCTAGAATGGCTGGCTTGTCTATGAGGCAGAAACAAAGACCGAAAATATTCTTCTAGGCTTTGGTGTACTCAATTTAACAGTTACAGAATTTTTCATATTGGGGATGAAGAGGATTCCATTCATTCCGATCAGGATGGATGCTTCTCCATCACCCAATATAATCGACCTGATAATTGTTTGTAGATCCCTCGCTATAGCTTTGTGTTCTTACTGGCTTAGCAAATAATTACTCAACTAAAAAATTGTTGCATGATGTGAGAAGGTGCACACATGATAAAATTTTCTTTTTGCTTTTTCTGGTAAGGCCTATGCCTTTTTAATTGCTTCCTCTTTTTAACTAAGTGGAAAAATACCGCTAATTGAATTGGCAAATAGAAAGGAAAAAAGCGATTATGCCATTGTAAAAACGTGAAGATACAAAATATAATTTATGATGTCACAAAGCTGCCACAACAAAACATTCAAATAACAATAATTGCTATAAAAATGCTATTCCGGTCAAGTCCAGCGTCAGTACAATCTATATAGAAACCTTTTTGATAGAAAGTGTTTGAAATGGAAAGAAATTAGACGAGAGAGCAGCACTTTTCTTGTCTGTGCGGGTTGGGCCCGCGCTGAGTTAACAAAAAGTCGTCATCTTGATTTTCAGCGACAAAATCTACCAGTTGTTTGGCAGATTTGGATACCGGTTCTCTTTGTATATTTTGCTCCAATTTCAGTTGTTCAACCCCTTTGACCAACGCCTGGTACTGTCTAGCTGTCATTCGAGGCATTTTTGTGTTGCAGAAACCTTATTTCACAATATGGTGTTGAAACTATGCAATAAAACTTTGTTTTCCAATATTTTATCAAAAAATGATACATGCACAAACTCTGCAAAAGCGAAATGTTATTTCTTTTAATATCAAGCAAAAAGTCTTTGAGATCAGGTGCAAGAAACACAACGCTAGCGTGGATCGCAGTGGTGACATATCACGATAAAAGCGTGATTTTCAAGTTTACAAACGTCATTTTCACATTTTGTGGTTACTCGTCTGCGCGCAGCCGGGGCTCTTATGGTCGAGAAGTTATTTGCTCTTATGAACCAAAAGTTAGTTTTTTGTGAATAGTTATTTGTGAGATCTCTATAAAAGAGGTTTTTTCTTTTTTTGAGGCAATAGGTCAAGGCTAAAGCAAGGACGTGGCAAGAAAAGGTTCATGGGGAGGGGGCCATATTTTTGCCATGACATCTTTTTCGACCCTTTTTTACTTTTTTGATGCATTTCGCAACTTAAGTTGCTTGGAATTGATGTGGCTACAAGAAATGGTTTATTGCAAGGAAAGTAGTAATTACGTTTCTTGATGATAACAAACTAAAAAAAACTTTATGAAGTCCAAAAGTTTAAAGGGATTGAAAAAAGTAATAGGTCAACTCCTGGGTGCAGTCGGGCTTAAGCCGCGAAACACTTGTGCTTTGCTACTTCAAAATAGCTTAATAACGAGTTCAAGAAATTTGGCTATGACCATAAACTAAGAAAAGAGGGCCTCCATAGCATCCCTGGTTAGTGGTACTTTCATTCGCAGATCCCTGGAAAACCCTTGCAATTATACATAAAACAACTTGCGCTAGAAGCGCTTCGGAATTGCCAGTAGCCTTCTTGCACCGGCAGAGCATGTCTGCTACAAATACCCGACTAGCTACATAGCAAGTCCATTATACACTTCAAATACATTGTGACACAGCTTACGTCAGTTGCCAGCAGCTGAAGGCTAAAAGATTAACATGAAAAATAGCTCAGTCATTGTTAACGGAAATTGCACTGTCGTTGACATGGCTTAATTACTATGCTGTTACAAATTAAAACTACAACAACATAAAGAATTAATTAACATTGCCAATGGTAGCAATTGGCGAAAGGTTTTGCAATTTTGTTTAGCGATCAACACCAGTCTCGCTCAATAAAAAATAGGAATGGTGTTCTGGATTATTTAAAAATGCTTTTTTGGGGTAGGGGGGGGCGAAGGATAACTGAGCGTGAGATCTCTACATATTTGTAACTAACGACCAGAAATTTTTTTGCAGTTGGTGTGTTGAAACAGAGCCATTGTCTCGAAACAAACGTGAAGACTTTGATTCAACCTTTCAAAGCAGCTGTTTAGCTCATTTCGGTTTCGAAACACACAAAAAAACCTTTCAAAGCAGCTGTTTAGCTCATTTCGGTTTAGAAACAAACAAAAAAACCTTTTTTTGTGGTCTTTTGTTACTCATGTTATATCGTACACGAGAGCCAATGCCCATTATCCCCCCTTCAATACGCCACTTGGCTGGGGTTGTAAATAGGATGTGTTAAATGAGTACAAATAAGCAATACCAACATAAAATTTCGAACGTGTAACTGAGCCGTTCAGACACTGAAACCGAATTAACGAAAGCGTGGTTGGCTGTTAACAAACGACTTAGCTAACAGTAAGTGTAAGATTCGGCTATTGTCCATCAAGCGAAGTTGCTTTTCTACGTTTTCCATGGAGTAGTTGATTGTTAAAACGTCACCTGTCTAACAGAATCGGTTGGCGCAATGCAGTCTAGACAAGGTAACTTCCAACCTGCAGTGCGAATTACTTTTCAGATTTTGCTACGGTTGTTTGTTAGTAAAAAGAGAAAAATTTGCCGTGATGAAGTCCACGTGAGAAAACGAAAATCACTGAAGTAAGAAGTGAGTAAGCCAAACAAAAATCCTAAATGCACCTTACAAGCGTAAAAGACACGAAAGCGACACTATGGGAAGAGCCAAAATCCAGCTTCTTATTGTATGTCATGGGTATTTCTGTAACACCAGCAGCTATGCAGTTATATAGATAGCAGTAAATCGATGTTGAAAGGTATTTAATGATGGCGTAGCCATCGAGAGGAGGAATAAGGAAGCCATGCTTTCCCCCAAATTTCTCGGACACAACCTCTAACGATGCAGGGTTATTTTCTCGCGAATTCGTCTCAGAAACTTTTCGTTGAAAGCACTTTATTTATGAAACACAACTGACTGACAAGCATCTAAATTTATAAAACTTTACCTCCTCAAATGTTTTTTTTTTTTGGAAACGTTCGCTCGCCCAAGTGTCTTTTGATAATTGACAAAAGAAAAATATTGTTTAACCAACTTTATGCGGCTACAGTTTGCGTAGTAACATCCCAAACAAAATTCCTCATTACAAACCTAGGTTCAACCCTCCCTTCGAAATCAGTTGTTAATTACGGTGTTGAAATTTATTATGATTTAAATTTTGAAGGGCCAGCAGCTAGCCTCACAGTACCACATAACGACCTTTGTTTCATCTATAAAATCACACAAAACCTATTGGCTATGGACTGTGCAAAGTCTTGTTTTGGTAACATTAAGCGCTGTGCAAAGACTTGTTTTGGTATCAAGGATCATCTATTACGCTAAAAGCTATGAATTCCAAATAAGGTCATGGAATACTAAAAAAAGGTGAAAATGTCTTAAAAAGCCAGAATTTTTTTAGTTTTGCTGGATGAAAACCCACCTGTCCATGCTCCTTTTCCTTGGCTTGCATGCGGCCGTGCACTTGCAACCTTAACTAAACTAAAGTCAACTACCTAACTTCGCGGTGCAAATAAATTGTTTACAAGATCAATTTCAGGACAAAGAAGAGAGACTTTTTCTTCCGTTAAAAAAGAAATACAAACAGAACGCCAGCGCAATCATTACAGAAAACAAAGTGGAGGAGAGCACAGATGTAAAAGGTAGGAGGCTTACAAAAATGTTGATAATTTTAAGCAAAAGCTGATCGTTTTTGTGACTGACGAAACAGATTTTAGCTTGGAATCTTGCAGCATCCTTATAAACAAGCATTCTGTTTTAAAATATATTTTGTTGGCAATAAGCTACTAAAGTGCCTTCATAAACGAGCAAGGTTTAAATCGAAATAATTATAGTTGAGCTACCAAAATTGGGAAAACACCCCCTCTATATCCTAGCGAGAGCACCGACCTCAGCCTTATTGAACTGTTGGTTACACAGCCACAAAGGATAGAGGCCTTGGTCGACTTCTTTATTCTTTGACTCGCTTTCGTCTGTAAAGCCTGCTCTGTAAATTTAATATCACTGTAAATGTGTTCGCAGAGCTGGTTTGACCTTCTTAACATCCCTGGTGAGTTGTTTATTGCTGCAATTTTCAGTGACCTGCGATATTTAGCAACTGACAATAAACTTTGATTTGTTTTTTTACTGCAGATCCGAGCATTTAAAGCAAAGGATTTGATTTCACATGAAGTATACTCCCTATTTTGTAGATTTAACACACCTGTCTCGCAGTGATGACATTTTGCAGCTGTTTCTTACCACTTTCTCAAGTCCTCCCAAAAACCTAACGGAAAGTACTTCCTTTTGATACCATGTAGAAATATTCTCGTGATTTCAAAGAACAGCTTGGTAGACATCTTATAGACAAGTTAGGGCGGGGCTGCTAAAAAGCTTGCTGTAGACATTTTTGAAATGTTTATTTATCCATACTTTCTACAAATATTATACAGATCTTTAAATATTTTTCACAAAAGGACAAGAGTAAGACATCCCGTCCTCTTCTTATCCATAACTCGTTCTTGTCCATTATTGGTCCATGCAAGGAAACACTGACCACCCCTATCTGGAAACAAATCTCAAATTAACTGCATACTATTCGTTAACTCATCCCTCATTAGCATAAATAGCTATTTAAATTTGAATATGCAAGATTCGGCTTAACATAGCTTTCAAAAGCACTACGGCACAACGACAACAATGAAGGCAAGGCTGTATAATATACTAAGAAACGCGAGTCGGTGGTTAACAATTATTGTAGTCTAAACTTAAATGATACAATCATTTTCAGCGGTTCATAACGGTCCTCACAAAACATGCTGTAATATTTCTACCGCTTATAAAAATACTGATACTTTTGCAAAATTAGCTGAATTGACCATAGCAAGTGAAATCTTTATTAGTTATTACGGAATAGTGAGCAGCGCTATTCCAAAACAAGCCTTTACTCACAAATATAAACTTGTTCCTTCTAACAAATAATTTTAAAAATACAACACGGAACTGTTTATAAAAACAAGAGTATATTTAGCACCATTGCCTACTTCGTTAAAATACAACGGAATAATTACAAATAATATTCAATGTTAAGTTTACCTATATACTTATCAAAGGCAAATAAATTTGATACTGAAGTTTCAAGCCGGCCGAATTAAAAAGAACAAACTGATCACTGATGCACAATCTACAATGAAGCCTACAAAGCTTTGAAACACTACTGTTTGTGCTGTACGCTACCACTTTCCCAGAAAATGCTCGCTGCAGCTTTATATCTGCTAGTTATGCAATGTAGTTCCATTTATCGAACAACAGCTCTCCACTATCATTTACATGCGAAAAACGTGGCAAGAGCGTTCAAAAGAGGAAATTACGTACTAGCTTTATCACAGTCGCATCTAAAATGATAGCCTGCCTACTTATTAGATGCAAACCAAACTGCAAAATGATTTGCGTTTCAGTGCAATGGTTACAAAAGGTTATACTAGTTCAATAATTACAACAAATTTACGTTGTAGCAACATAGAAACTAAAAATAACTTGAGTTATATCGTTTACTCTCAACCACACCTTACCTGAGTTTAAATGCAGTTTTGATCTACCAATCGGAGTAAGTCTGCACGTTGGTAAGTTGAGCTAAGAACTGTTGATCACAATAGTGTCTGTGCTGCAGCGCTCTTGGCAGAAACGCAATAACAAGTGAAAACAATGGAAATGGAAACGCAGAACTTTTTCCTCTATCTATGGGAATGTACCGCTTTGTACGTGCTGTACTACTCTAGCAAGTCTTTGCCGTAACTATCAAGGCTGAATGGAGGAAGAAATTTCATAAAGGAACTGAACCTAATGCTGAATTAAAGGGGTAGGAGTACATGGTGCACATGAACCAGGGTTTTTCACTTTGAGATAAAAACCTTGCCAGTAGAGATAAATCGCGAAAAGTCCATATACTTGAGGGCCTTTTCAATGAAAGTGCAAGCAGGCCTCCCTGCTCTTAATCCCAAGCCCGGCCCCGAATGAATCAATGGAAAGAAGCATAATGCAGGTAAGTAGGAATAGTAGGCAAGTGTATTATTGTCGGCCACAGCATGGCTATTGCACCTAAGTCCTGTTTCCGTTACCAGAATGGTGGCAAGGAATGAGAAACACGCTTTGTTTGTGACAAAATAAATGGCTTGTTCCCGTCATTAGACAAAGAGAACGTGGTTTTGATCAGTGCAGCAAATTAAAAACAAATTGCGAATACAAATTGTTGTCCCAAATTTCAAAAATGGTAACGTTTCACTTAAAAAGCTTTTTCGCAAAAAAATGCTGGAGAGTCGTCCAAGGTTAGACGCCGTCCTTCCACCAGTAACGCCGCTAATTCTGATTATGCTCGAACACCATGCCAACGATATAACTGACTTCAAGTTGATGTCCAACTCACGGTTTAAAAGTGGTAATCAATGACATTGGCTCCTGCAGGTGGTCAAAAGGTAATTCTCTAAAATAACTAGACATCTTTCAAGGGGTCCGACTCCCCTGCTCACATGAAATTTGCTTTTAGAGGCATGCATCGCATGCTTACATGCGTAGTGTTAAGCCATGGCTCTTTTGAATGAGAGGATGTTTCAAATACTACCCTCTACATCGAGTCAAACTATCTCAAAACATAAGAGTAGACGGGGAGAACGAAGAGTTCCTCTTAAAATTTCTTCAAAGTCTGCACAATCGAGGGCCAAGTTCTTTTTACAATGAGGTACTATTTCGAGAGAAGCACCGTTTTTGAAGGGCACCTTTTTTAAAATGGAGGCTTTCTTGAATAAACGATCGAAGATCTTCGTTAAACTAACGATTATATGAAACCGTATTCGGTTCCTCGAACGTAAATTATTCTCCCGGCTACGACGTTGCCTAGATGTCAAATGCTAAATAGAGCATTGGCTGGGTTAAAATGCCATTGGCGTCAAGCGAAGTATCATATTTGAATCTACGAGGTACAGTCAATTTTCTTGCTTTCAGTGATGCTGTATGATTAATCAGCCCGTAAGCAGTAGCAAGGGATTTTCGTTGTCTGAACTTGTAAACACAAAAATAGTACAGCAAAAATCTATATTACTGAATTAAAATGTTATAGTTTCAATCAAAACCAGGCAATGCTGTAATGATTTGGTCTACATAAACCATCATTTTTTTGATGAGACTGATCTTCTTCATACATTTACTAACGTTCCGGTACTAAGAACTTTTAAAAGAGAGCATAAACCATTGATAGGATAAACTCATTTTTTCAAAGGCCACTTAAGTTTTGCAACAATGGGCGTTGTAGGAAAAAATTTACGTGATCATCTCTTCTTAAAAATCACTCACAAGCGCGAATTATAGCTGATTTTTTAGCTTTGCTGTCAAAGCCGAAAAAAGGCAAAGGTATGGAACAACACCCTTCTGAATACTTTGGTTTATACATACCCCTTTAAAAAAAATCACATTTAAAGGTAAAAGATGTAATTTCAGCGACAAAGAAATATTTTTTGCATTGAAATGTGGTCACGACAAAACGTCAATTTCAATTCATTGTTCTTTTTGCAATATAGAATTTGATGTCGTTCACCAGTTCCTTTTGTGATTTACTTTCTAACAACGTCTGATGGGTGTATAAGAGTACATACTTCCTTGTTCCTGTTGACGGTATTGCACGAATTTATGTTGTGCAACAGAAATGAGCGTTAAAAAGCATTTGCAACAGCGGTTTCCCGCATTTTTAACGCCATAGACCCTTTTGAAGACTTGTCTAATTCTATATGAACCCAACTCAATAACTAAGCTGTTGACTCGGAAAAACATCTAAAACTCGATATTATTGTCCTTCCTCAAGTTGACTTTTATTCTTTTTTGGAGATTAGATAGTCGGCTTGTTAAAAGGAATAACTGTCTTATTATTTTGGGGTGTTTTACAAAGTTTTCGGTAAATCCTTTGTTGAAATTGTTGTTTTTGCCCTTTTTCTACTTAAATTAAGCGGTAGTTTTTTAGATCAGCCAGTGGGAACACCAAGCTATTGCAGGGGATCTAGGTATACTATCACATAGATTATATTGGTTTATAGAATGCCAGGAGAATAATCTGTCCAAAACCGATGTCTATCCCTAGACTTTGATATTACTCTCAATAAAGACCAGTCAATTCGTTACAACCATAGCGCAGCATCGGTAAAAACTGACTTCTGGTGGGATTCGGGCCCGCAATCCACAAAAGCAACCCTGAACAGCAAACCTGGCTTTTAGTAAGTGGACGTTCTAATTAACCGGAAACACCGCTTCAAGCACCCAGTTACTGAAGTATGCTAATTAGCGGTACAAAGTTTGGTAGCTGTTTCCAGCTTTTTTGGCGGACATTGATGGCAGAGTGGTTAAAGCGGCGTTTTTATTTAGTCCAAATTTCTCGTTACCAAAAGTCCGGGTTTACTCGACATGACAGTCGGTGCGAATTGTGGCTTGGAATCCTACTGCAAGTCAGTTTTTACAGATGAAGCGTTATGGCTGTTACGAGTTGACTGGTCTTTATTGAGGCTTACAACAAAATACAGGGATAGCTATACTCTCCTTATGGATTACTCTCCTGTTTCATTACCCTATCAAGTATTTGCATAGCCAACTCAAAGACCTTATTTTTGGAGATCTACTTCACGAAGTCGATTCTTTCCCGTAAATGTCTTTGGTATTTACCCAGGCCTTAACTTACCACGACTGCAAAAATCCTAGTTATGCATTATACCTTTTCAAAATCTTTCGTAGATTCCAAAAAGTCTTTTGTGGATGCCTTTTGGGAATCACAAAGATCATGATTTCGCACTTGGTTGAAAACTATACCGATGGCTAGGAGTTAATCCTTGGTACAGGCACTTTACGACAATTTTCTCCTTCAGATGGCACTACTTGTGGTAAAAATGCACCGTACCCTAAATATAGGCAAGGCCAAAGCGGGACTGAACATAATTAACGTTTTTCTGGCATAACCGATCAAAGTGTTTCCAGAAACCGGAAGCTAGAAATGTGCGTCTCTCTCTCTGTCTTTTGTCACACTCTTTGTCTTTCTCTTTTTCTTGCAGACATGGAAAATTTGTTAGAATTATTTGTATGTTCACAACTGTTTCCAAATTATCAGCAGTAGGGTATTTAGAAACTATTTTCCAGGCGGAGTGGGGATGGATGCTACCCAATGCTTTATCAAGTGTGGGGTTTGTATGAATTTGTCACCAGTCGGAAAATTTTGCTGTAAATAGATCACGTGTTGAAATCAAAGTTTTTGCGTTTTCTTGAATTCAAGTTTCTTCCTTTGGAAACTAGCTTAAGCGAGAATTTCACCCATTTTGATCTCCAAACAAACTAAAGAACTTTTTTCATTTCTTGCTTTTGCCAAGCCGTTTGGGGGGCAACTCTGTTTATCACCTCCCTAAATACGCCGTTAGTTACCACTACTGAGGGTCCACAAAAAATGCAACGAAGTAGAGAAATTTCTTGCGTAAAGCACAACGCATAAAATACGGAGTCGCGTCCACGAAAGTTAAAGTGAAGGTTCTCAATAAACCGAAAACAGCACGGAAACAGTATTTGTGGAAAAGGGACGTTTTCAATTTCGCATTGGTGTTCTTTCTTTGTGAATCGGTTTTAGAAACCTAACCATTCTATTTGGCATTGCAAACACAAAATAGGAGCGTAACTGGAATTTTGATTTGGGAATAAGGACAAATTGATGTTTATCAAAATTTTAAACAGATAAAATTTTTTTCTGAGTTTTAGGGTGCTTTGCATCAATTTTAAAAAAATGTCAACAAGATTTTAAACGCGTAATATTTCAAAATTTTTGGTTATGCAAGGTAATTTTGCAAAAGGATGTGAAATGGATATATTTCTCTTGTTTCCGTCCCTTTTCGCTATCTTTTTATTAAATAAGTATTTTGGGAGTTTGATCTTCCCGAAAAAGAGAAGATATCACTGTCTACAATTTAAATTAAGCTCCACTCTGCACACAGGAAATCGCATTGGGCATTACTACTTTATTTCTACGGGAAGGTTGGTTTTCTTAAGCCATCTTCTCATAAATTTTTTAAAACCAACCTATTGATTTTATTAAAACATATCTTGGCTGATTTTGAAGTGTCAGATATTAAAGTTACTTCAAATTAAAATCTCATACTCCTTTATCTTTGGTGTGTAATATCGTATATCGACTTACATGTTCGTGCAATACGAATAGGACATCGATTGGTATGTCCTCCAGACATTTGGCCACCAATGCAAGAGAACATCGAATCTTGGTAACAAAAGAAAGAGTGCCATTAAGGAACATTTGCAACAATGTATATCTTATTCTAAAACTGAAATCAATTTTTACTCGTCATTTATGGTTTTAAAGAAATGTTCATCTGAATATAACGCAAAATTCATGAAACTCTGTTAATTTAACAATACAAACCTCTTCTTAATAAACAGCCATGCACAATTGTTTTTTTCTTTTTTCTGAAAATATTTGAATTTATTGATCTTTTTCCGATCTATCACTCGGTTGTGTTTGTCGCTATTTTGTTTCTTTATTTGTTATCATTTAGTCATTGTTTCGCCATCATTTTTCTTATTCGTCACAATCCATAGTAATTGGTTATATGTTGCTGTGACCTCAATTTTCTACTAACAATCTGATTTGCTGAGATAGTGTAAGAACTAAGCCTATATTAATATTTTAAAGTTTTTGCTCTTTATCGTAATTAAGTTCCAATACTTGATATTATAAATGCTTTTGCAAGGGCTTGATGTAAGCCGAAACGTTTGGCGTAGAGTGTATGAGCTTAGGTAAAAAAAATCATCAAAAATGAGAAGTGATTTAGTGTTGCTATGCCGTACCGTTTTATGGATTCTGAAAGTTACTTCCCTTCCTAAATTATATCTACTTTTATTGCCGCCATGTGGCAGCAACAAGCAGCTTACCTAAAACCGCTTCAACCATATCCCGTCTTCTGCTAAAGCAGGGGTGGGCAAAGTGCGGCCCCCGAAAGCATTTTGTGCGGCCCGCAAACAGTTTTTGAAACTTGCATAAATGTGAGTAAAGATGACATGGGGAGGAACATTTGCCGTATTGCAGAGCCAAAGACTTTAGAAGCTACCATTAAAAGAGCAACCGTTGGTTTGCACTGACGCATTTTCCGTCAAATCCAAGGGTGATGACTATATTTTTCTTTTCAGAGACACCGTCAATTATACATCTTGGAATGCGACATTGTTAGGTGATAACGCAAAATTTGAAGCAAACGCAAGCTTTTACTTTGCATACAATACAGCTATTGCAAGATTTTAAGCACTGACCCTTGGCCACTTTTGAATGGCCAATGCGGCCCTCGACCAACTCTTGAATCCTCAATGCGGCCCTCCCAATGTGTTCGTTAAACAGTGCGGCCCTCAGCTAGCATCCGTGACCGCGATGCGGCCCGCAAGCCAAAACAATTGCCCACCCCTGTGCTAAAGTAATGGCTCCCAAGCTTTACAACATATCATTTCCATCGCCCAATTTGGTTTTATTTTTACCTCCTTTATATTCGCAACAATTGCAACACGACGAAAACAAACAGTACAAAAATTGAATTACGTTTTGTGTAATGTCAATAGGACACTGCTTTGGCAGTTTACGAAAATCAAGGAAATTTTTGCTACAGTATTCAACAATGCGAACCACATTTCATGTTTCACAAAAGGCCACAGTTTTTTCTTGCTGTTTATAACAACCAATGTAAAAAGCCGGCCTCGGATAAGTTTGATCGATTTTGTAATACTTTGCTCGCCTCCCCTAATATGTGATTTTACCTCCTACGTGGTAGTCGGCCTTCCTGATTGGAAACCACTGTATTTCAACATTATTACAGCTAGACAGCACATTTAGGGGGTAGGAGTGGTCTATGATGGTGTTCTCGATCAAAATATCCTGTGACCAAAACCACGTCTTGGCTCTCCATAGGAGGTGGTACTGATGGTGGTTTCGTGTAGCACCCGAGTTCAGGTTTACAATCTTGCCATGGCAGTAACGTATAAACTAGTTTTATTGGGTGACTGTCTTCGTCTGAGCTAGCTATTTCTTCGGGTCATGTATATGAGGTCATGCTCTGCTTGGCCTGCGACTAGGCCACTGCGACCAATTGTCTGCTCGACCTGGCCATCTGTCTGCCACATAAAGATGAAGCTATTCCGTTAAATTCCTTACGGAAAAGAAATAACAAACACACTTTCCGGCTCTTTTACCACGCTCTTCCTTTTGTCCTAAATGAACAAGAAAGGAAGTTGCATACCCCGTTTTTAAAGTGTTTGGTATGATTCGACAATGGGAATAAACCCAGGTCTACCGACATCGAAGCAAACGCACCATGCGCAGCCTCAAACCACCGAGCAGTAGTGGCACTAGCACCGTTATTCGAAAATAAATCTGTATTACAACAAATCTATGCTCTTTATGTCTCTTTGTGTAACTATTTCCTGTTGTTGATCCAGCAAAAATAAAATCGTCTAAAAAGCAAGACCCTAAAATGACATGTATCAGCTCAAAGCGGCTATTGCTAGAACAAAAATTGCATACAAGCTGACCAGATCTTAAGATAGCACAATTACCTTTACTACTACTGCTAGTACTACAACTACTTCTATTACTACTCAGTTGCTGAGCTAAATGTAAATATTTTTTTGAAGGATGGGGATAAAAATATAAAATAAAATTTGTTGAATCATCTCTTTTTGAAGATCGATATTTTTTGGCCCTTTTTTTTGTCAATTTTTACCTCAAATTTGCTTTGTGGCCTTTTTTCTTCTTTTTTGAAATCGACGCGATAACTGAAAACACCTTCACTGCTTGATCGGATTAAAAAAAATTGGTGGGAGAGGCATGGTTGCTGCCGTCTCTCCCAGCTAACTTCATGCTATTACTCCCACCGCTGTTTTCCGTCTTTACCAAGAAATTGCCATGTTGTGATAAAATTTATTTGATTTTACTCGGTTGAAAGCACATTTTATTTTTACTGCATACGATCAGTTTACATACTTTGACAGTGCAAAAAACAACAAAACCGAATTCCATCATCCGCGTATCCTATTGCCATCTTTAGGCATGAAAATTTGGGCTACAAGAGCAGAGCAACACATTGACGATTGTACTACCAAACAGGCCCTTTAAGTCACTGTACTTATGGACAATTAAATTAGAATCAATATTTGAAAGAATACAATACAAATGAACGACCAATAGAAAAGCCGAACACCAATACAATACGGTGTCAACTACAGCATAACCAAATATGGTCACCAAGATCAAAAGGACTGGCCATAGAATGGAAACTAGAAGAGAGAGGAAGCTAAATGTGTTAATCTTAAAATTTCCGCTGAAGATGCAATCTACTAAAGTAGCTTAGTTTGTCGTTCTGAGCAAACAGTTACTATCAAAGATAAGCAATCGCTCTTCAAGCGCCTTTGACGTTCGTACATGCAAAAATTTCAATTGGGTTTGCGTGATAAACCAGAACATCCGTTTCAAGTCGTGCTTCTTTCTCGGGAAAGCAGGTTAAGCATTCAGAAAAACAACAAACAACAATTTTGGCTGCTTCATAACATTCGCTTTCTTGGAGGCCTTTGATAATTCGTTATTAACAACAGTAACTAGCCATTACGTATCTGTATCCGCGGCATTGGCCAGGGAAGACATCGCTGCTACATCAAGACAAATGGTGAGTGAAACTGTTATCACTGGCAGGCTTCGCAGTAAAATCATTTTCTCTTTATTCAAGAAAGGGTTTTTTCGAAGAAAACCTAGCTATCACTAGCACAATCTATAGCGTACGTAAAAGTATTTTTATTTGTTTTATTCTACCGAAAAGCGCGAGAGGCAATAAGTGTATTTTCAACTGAACAAACAAAAAAGAATTCTCAATGTGTAGACATGTGGAATGTGGAAATGGAATCTCGTTGGGTTTCGATCACGTAATACAGCGTTGCAAAAGGGCGTTCTTGCATAAGTAACAGTCAGCGGGCGTAGTTTCGCTCTGAAAATCGATTTGAGTTTTTAAAATTTTTTACAAATGTTTTCACATGAGACAGCACAGAAAGAGTCTTGATCAAATAACAGGGCAAGGCTTCTCAGGCTTAAACGGGTTCGGGCCTTGTTTATGCACCAGGTAGTCTCCCTCTTCTTCCTTGACGCAAAAGTCCAGCATCTCCTTCCCCGACGTCGACACTGGAATGCGCTCGATTTTGATTTCGTATTCCAACTGCTCGACTATTTTGGCAATTGTCATTTGCTGTTTCGACATTCTGCTGTTTCGAGTCAAGCCGGACCAAGTTGTTATTTCAACAGCGGTGCTAAATATACCAAATACTGCGCAAAAAATCTGAAAAGATCAGCGTAGATATTTACACAAAAAGTATATTGTCAGTAATGTATTTACGGGAGGGGGTATTGCGCAATGCCCTCCCGTCTTTTGCTATTTGGCATAAACAATAAACCAAAAAAGTAGCTTGTATTGCGCTCGTGTGCCAATATCCTCATAAAGAATGGTTTTACTTTTATTTCACTCACAAACCCTTATTTGTAAAAAAAATTTTGAGAGTTCTTTAAAGTAAGGTCTTCACTCTAAATTGATATATTTTCCCCCGACGGCCCCCGTCTTTCAAACATCCTCGGCTTGCAAGTGCATGCCACGACACACTGCATCTCCAGTGTTTGGAAATACCAGGGCGTTCAGTGTTCAAAATATGATTTTAATAGAGCTTTGAATAAGTGTTTTCGTCGAAATTTTTTGTGTCGACCAGTTGGTGACAATGCCGTTGATGCGAGCTTCACGAAACGCTTTTCAAAACAGATTTTTTGAAGTTTCCTTCTAATTCTGTGCCATCAAAAAGGGTATGAAATTGATAAGGGCTTTGATGATCTCCACCCTTTTCCATCCGAAAAAAATGGACACAACCCAAAAGTGATTGCTTTTTGCCAATGATATCAAATCACAGTCGTTTTGGGTTTTATCGCGTCTTCTGTGACTCCTAAGAAAACAAGCTGCAAACAAGTGAATACAAAATATTCTAGCAATGGGTTGAGTAGAGTTCACTCTCACTCCTGGTTCGACGATTCATCGCTACAATCCTGGTGGCAAACCAAACCATTTCCGTCAATATTTAAATTTGATTATAGCAAAGTGCATATTTTTTTTAATTATTCAGGCACAGGTGCCAAGCCACAGGCATAGTTGTAGCCAGATTGGAGAGAAAGGGCCCATGGCTTCCTTTACATTTATGAAAAACTTAAGTGCTAGAGGGATAAGGATATTCTAGTTTTTGAAGGTCATTTAGAAATTGGTGAAGAATATCTCACGTGGGTTTGCGATCATTTGAAAAAAAGTTATCACAAGTTCAAGTGAAAACTGATCCTACGTCATTGACTGAATCCAAGCAAATTAATCTAAAACTGCAATTCATAAATGCAGACAATGCATAGGCTATGATGGCGTCGTTTCCTTTTCCAGTTCATTATTTCAATTTTTAGTATTGTATGCTTGCTCTGTTGAACTAGTTGTAAAATAAAAATGCTTTGCCACAAACTAACTACTCGCTGTTAGGCTACATAGCTTCTTTTCCTTTTGAATGGCACACGCAGCAGCCAAATGCCAGTCTGGTTTATCCAACGTGATTTGCGTCGCATGGGATATTGAGCATGTTTCCTTGTTAAAATTAATATTAGCGCAAAAGCATTGCCAAATCGATTTGACCAAGGAGTAATATCGCTTAGGCTGTAAGACAAGTTAAAGATGCTTTCAATAGCTTACAAAATGGTGCGTACAACTGGGCGCTTGGCTGGAAAAAATTCTTTGGCTAAATTTGCTCCAACGCTTGCCAAAACGACGTTATCAATATCCAATACAGTGCAAGTTTTCAATTTGGAGGTACGTCTATCCCTTAACTACGTCACTGCATACCGCCGGTTCGCACGCCTTTCTTTAAATAATTCTCTACAGTATAAAACATCGGATATTATTATTTTTCATCTGTAAAACCTCTCAACTTATGACTAGCAATAAACCACCGGAAGTGTTATTAATAGAAAAGCAATTCACGAGTCAATCAGACCATCCTTAGACATCTTGGGTCACAGCTGGACATTGAACAATACGTAATCACTGAGCAGGCATATTTGTTATTCGAAGAGGTGCGGGGGGTGACTGCCGCCTCTAATACTCATTAGCGGGGACTTAAAATTGCTTTAAAAGTACTCTGGCGACGGCAACTCTCGTTGAATTTTTTTGGCACTTTAACTACTGCACAATATGTTGATGTGAAGCAAAAGCAAGTTTCGTAGTTACAGCCAACGGAGGCCACATGCCCTGCCCTTCCAAATGCATCTGACCTTTCGCTCTATATTTGTTTGTATGTTTGCATGAACCAATGAAGAGTTGCAGAAAAAGCAATTTCAAGCTATATGGGATTTCAAATTTCTCCGAAAAATTCGAAAAAGTAAAATGAAAATATTACAATTTTGACCGAACTTTCTCTTTTGGATTTAAAAGTTTTTATAAAAACATGGCTCTGTTGCTAAATGTTTTTCTGTGGTACACCATTAACTGGTTTTGCTCCCCTGCAGCGAGTGTATCATTGCAATGTATTTGGGGGAGTTTCAATAAAATTGGGGGGTCTCAAAAGTTTTCAGCTTTAGCCGCAGACGCCATAGTTCTTAATGGAAGGAGGCAGACGCAAATTGGAAAGAATTGTATATCATGGCCCCATACAGTGGCGTAGCCAAAAGCAAAACCAAGTTCTTAATGAATGGGTGTGGGGGAGCGCCTAAATATAATATTTGTTGAATAATCTTTCTATGGAGATCGATGTTTTCTGATTCCAAGTTTTGTAAATTTTTCCTGAAATTTATTGGATACTGTATTTAAGATCTACGTTTTGTTGCTACAAGAACTAAAAACTCTTTCATTCTTTGATCAGATTCAAAAAAATTGGAGGCCATGGCCTCCAGAACCTTCTTCTTAGCGATGCCTAGGGCCCGATGGATCCTTTTTGGTTAAAAATTACCCAAAGTTTATCAAAAATAAGGATAGGATAAGAGGAAAGAACACCTGGCAGATATGGTTGTCCTACCGTTTCAATGAATTAAATCTGATTACGCAGTGCTAGGTCGAGGTTTGGGAAATAGGTAACGTGTAACGAAAACGCGTCTGGCATTGAGGCTAGCACCTTCTTTTTCAAACGCTTTACAATTGGGAAGCATTTGGCTTTCATTTACAAGTAAGGCTTTGCAATCCAAAGGCACTAGAGGTTGCATGTGAGCACAACCTCTGTCCTGAGATTGCGTACTGAATATCTCAGCTAGAAAAATCACTTTTTTGCTTCAGTTAATTGTGTTTTAAAACTAAAACTGTTGTTCAGCTGCATCTAGCATCTCTTGCTGCTGAATACAAACTTTCTCTTTCAAATCCCGTTCTCTGTTCTGCGTTCACTGAGTCTATATATAGATGATACAATCAATGACTAGTTGTGAGGTAAAACTGCCTTTAGCCTATCGCAGCTGTTACAAAATGCGCTTACAGAAGAAAAGCAGCAAAAGGAAATTACGTAAGAGGAAAGCGCTTACATATCTAGCAAACGAGTCTCGTTCGATCCTATTGATATAGAATAAAGTGTAGAGACGACTAAATGCTGACGTTTGCAAAAGGAAGGGGTTCAATACCTTCAGTGGTTCATTAGGGGGGATGTGATGCATCGCGCCTAGGTCTAGCGTTAAATAGATCTCTCAACACAGAGATAAAGACCTTTTTTCGAAGAATGCCTCACAATTTGCGATAAAAAGTGAAGGTCGCATTTGTGATTAACACACTTTTTGATGAAGGTGCATACAAGTTTCTATTGAACTTGACTTGGCCCTGGGGTACATACCGTAGGCTCGGCCAAGGAGCAAAACAGCTCGGTCCCCCTGAAGAAGTTCTTGGTTCGAAAACTTACGCGTAATTTAAGACTTCGAACTTCTTTTATTTTGAATATTTTTGATCCCAATCAAATGTAGGCTAGAGTAAAACATTTTTATTTTAGTTTCGTTTGAGAGTTATCAGCTGCCACCACAGGACATTTCTTCCTCAAGCGCCGCAACAAAGCAGGTTAATTGTCTAAAAGAAACGTTCTCATCAATAAGTTTGAATGAGCATTTCTCACCTTCACGACAGCCAGATTCATCCATTTCGGTTGCTACACTTTGCCAGCTTCCGACCAAAGGCCGAGAATCGAGGCCTCATTCTGTCCCCCAACTCACTCAATTGGTCTGACTATGAATTGGCAGTGTTCAGAGATTAAGCTGTCCTAACAAACTTTATAAATATACTGGTTTTGAGTTTACTATTTTTACTTCAATTAATCTTAAGTTTGCATACCAGTACGCCTATAGGCTGCTAATAGCTGGAGTCGATAATTGCTTTTATTCCAATGAAAGGCTTTTATATCCAATGATGGTCATGCATTCAAATCTCAAAGATGATAACGTACATTGTAGTTGTGATTTTGGGAAAAAAGCACTTTACCATGTTTTCTTACTTCTTCCTTGCGAAAAGGAATAGATTTATTGGTAGTGATATCAAGCAATTCAAGCGGAATTTTGAAACTTCGGAAAACTATCTTTCGTTTTTCTGGTCTGTTCTACAAAAATACAGAAAATAAAGACCATAAAATAAAAGAGCATTGCGAAAAATTGTTTTTGAAATTGGGAATTGGATCATATGTTTACCTGTCATTATATAAAATATTGTGTAGTTGCTGATTGCATCTCTTTCTTTCGGATGCACGCGTTGTGAACAATGACACATCGAGTTGTTATTCGCAAACCCAATCAAGGAGCCGAGAGGGGTAACGGTAGACTGTTTCGAACCAATCGTTAAAATAGATTGATAGTCCTGACAACAACAAAGCGAACTGCCAATGGTGTAAGTCCAAAAGTTGCTTTTTCGACAGCATGTCGGGTGACCAACTTTTTATCTCTAATTGGCAAAGCACGTGACTCGTTGTGGATTTCAGCATTTTTCAGAAAGTTTTCAAATTTAGGCGATTTTAATTTTGACCAAGTTTTGGAAACTAAAAAACCTGGAGACAGTGCTGACCCACATCCGGTGGGTTTTCTCTTCAAAAAGAATCAAAAAAAGAGTTTCATTTTCTACCCACTTTGAAAAGTCCCATCATTCAAAGCGCTTTCATGCTGGAAAAGAACAGCGCTCGGCGTTCTCACTGGCATGATCGCGAATGACTAAACTTTTGTAAATGCATTGTTATCTATCATACCATTTATGTGGCCCAGCACGGAGGAGGATGGTGCATAGTCTGGTGTTTTGTAAAGCGTTGATATAATTCGGCAAGGGAGTTGAATCTTTGTGTGCGGGCTATGAAGACGACAGTCGAACCTGCAAACCATCAGTCCATTGCGCTATATGCAACTGACTGGTTCGTAACAAGCAGTAAAATTTAAGACATCTTATCCAGTCGAAGCTTGAATTCTGTTAGTGCCATAACCTCCTTGTTCTACTAGTGGCATGACACATTTTGTGTCACGTTTACAATGGATCACCATCTATAAAGATTTTCTTCATAGAGCTGATAAAAAATGCTACGACATGGAGTTTTTGCCGCTTTTCAACTGCTACTTTTGTTAGAGCCTGAACATTCATCCTATTAAAAATGAATGAGTGAACTTAGTTTTGTACTCTATTCTCCAATTTATTTCTACTGCTGAGCATTAGACAAGGGTTAAGTGAATGACATTTTTATTAGACATCAACAAGAAAATTGAATCCAGATCTAATAACTGCGAAGCGGACGCACTAAGGAAGTGATTCTTAACCTTTCCAACCCCTGGGACCCCTATTCCTAAAGATATTGGCTTGGGGACCCCTTGTCTGCACAACCTGCAAAGGAGGTGAATCTTGAAAGAACAAACACTATTGTGAAAAGTCGGATAAGTTGTTTACTACTGGATATCTAATTAATTAAAAAAACTCTCTTTATGAAAGCATAGCACAAGTGGTTAGTGGAATATCACAATTTACTTGGCAAAACACAGCGCAAATGATGGTCAGCATGACTTCTGTTCTTGTCTCTTCGAAACAAGCTCATCAGTACAGGGGTTGGTATTACTGAGAGCAATTTTCATGTCATTTGCAACTCTAAGGCAATTACGGTTGGTAGTTTTAATATTAACTAGTGCAGACATGGCAGCTTCACACAGGTACTCGTATGTCGTTGGAAATGGAATTAATGCTTCCAGAGCTCTTTTTGCCAATTCTGGATATTCTTGCAACACACTGCACCAAAATCCTATCAGTGAGGAGGAGCTGAACTTGGTCTTTGCAGCTTGAGAACTCTGCAATTCCAGATGCTGCTCATTTTCTTTCATCTCGGCAATAAAAGACTGCTGAATCCATGCTGAAGATGGTTAGAAAGTAATCTTCCATTTTTTTCTCGAGGTTGCTTATTTGATCATCAATTAAAGCAGTCAGGAATTTGTTAGCTTCCTGATCGCCAATTTTACTGTCCAACAGTAACAACATAGCAAAAATTCTGATTTCCTACTCTCTTTTTCCATACGGATAACTTCTTTTCCAAGGCGGAAACCTTCTCTGCAGCCTCTATCTGAAATTTGTTTTTTCCCTGCAGAGAATAACTGAGCTCATTCAAAAGACTAAAGATGTCTGCCAAATAAAAGATCTTCAATTGGAATCTATTGTCATCAAATAATGTAGCAAGTTCCACTGACTCATGCTCATGAAGGAACACGGCAACTTCAGTGACAAGTTCTGCAACACGGGAGAGCACTTTTCCCCGCAATTACCATCGCAATTCGGTATGGAAAAGAAGGTACTGATGCTCCTTTCCAAAGTCGTCGCAAAATGCTTTGAATAATCAGAAATTCATGGCCCTGCCACGAATGAAATTCACTGCCTTTACAACAGAATCAAGAATACTTTAATTCAAGAGGGAATGTCTTACAAGCTAGGGCATATTTATGAATAGCACAGTGATTTGATACTATACGCGGAGCAACTTGTTTCAGTGGGGCTACAAAACGGATCGATGCCCTATCATAGCTGGCGCACCATCTGTGCATACCGATCCCGCTTTATTCCATGCTATTGAATTTTCATGAAGAAATGCATCAACAAAATCAAAGACGTTTTTAGCTCTAGTTCTCTCCTTCATTTCTTGATAAAATAAAAACTCGTCCAAAATCGCGTTTTCTTTAACAAATCTCACGTATGCTACTAATTGGCTTATTGACTTGATATTCGTTGTTTCATCAAATTGAAGACTTATTCTACATGGGCTATCTTGGATTTGAGCGATAAGCTGACTCAAAACGTCATCTGCTATATCTGCAATCCTGTTATTTAGGGTGTCATCGGACAAGGGAACTGAGTCCATTCTTTTAGCCTCGTTTCGGCCAAGTAATATTTGTGCCATTTTTCCCGCACTTGGCTTTATTAGTTTCTCACCAGCTGTGTGAGGAGCTTTTGCTTTTGTTTTTGCTATTATCAAAAAAACTTCATATGAAGCGCGCAGGAGTGGTTGAGAAGTTAGGGGAAGCCTAACGTTGGGAGCGTTCCTCTCATATCACAACGAGCTCTTTTTGCTTAGAACGTTTCAACTGAGTCCATATTCTTTTTGTGCTTCAGTTGCTTGTGCCTCTTTAACTTCGAAGACTTTAAGAAATTTTTGCCCAAAATGGTATTGTACAGTGTGCATTGAGCATTGTCAAGTTTATCGCAACCAATAACTTTTGTGAAACCATACTGAACGTAAGAATCGTCCCAGAAACGTATTTTATGTCTATTTTTCGCAGCCATCAGTAAACAAAATGATTATGACCGAAGGAAGCGAAAGTAATGACTAATTGAAAAGTCTTAATTTTGTTAAAAGTGGCTAAATCATACAAATTCACTTTCGTGGTAATCGCATGTAACATATAGAAATGATAGAGTAAATACTAAAAGAGAACAGGCATAGCGAATCAAATTGTCTTAAATTCCCTCCGCTCCTTCATTGCTTAAGTTGTAAAATTCTATCCAGGCCGGTAGCAACTAGCTATCAGATACCAGAAAGCTGCTGGGAGAAAATTAGACACTCTGGTATCCAGCGGTACCTGAAGTTTTCTGTTTCTTCCTTTCACGCAGTGGGTTTGTGGGAATAGCTAGAAGAGAAAGAGCTACAACTGCAACCTTTATACTTCAACCCTCAAATGCTTTATTAAACCTTATCTGTTATGGCTAGGGATTTAATGTTTAACCCTCAATACAGAAACAACTAGTTGGATGATCATATGCTTCTTCAGAGGCGTTAGTTGCATCATTCTCACCAGAATTATCTTAGCTACTGCCATCAGTTTTCTACTACAGTAGATTCCGCTTAATTGGGCCGCCGGTTAATCGGGTCAGCCGTTTAATTAGGCCAAATTGTTAAGAACAAAATCCAATCAAAGATAATGCACTACGTTAAATCCGCATAATCGGACCACTATTCCGCTTAATCGGGCCACAACTATAGTCAGACATACACTGGTTTAATTGCAAAACCGCCTTTGTAATGTACTAGAACTCAATATCACAAAGCCAACTATATTATGTAACAATTGAAAAATACAGGCGCAAATTATTTCGTCATTTCATGCCCTTGGACATGGTAATTGTTGTGTTTTGTTGCAATTTTGTGAAGTCCCAAGCAGAGATGCCACAAAAAGAATTAACAATTGCTGAAAGGGTTGTTGTC
This sequence comes from Trididemnum clinides, assembly GCA_963675345.1. Classification (NCBI taxonomy): domain Eukaryota; kingdom Metazoa; phylum Chordata; class Ascidiacea; order Aplousobranchia; family Didemnidae; genus Trididemnum; species Trididemnum clinides. The sequence continues at coordinate 22,840,159 of OY776301.1, forward strand.
CTAACAAAATTAGAGAGCAACCTCCAAACATTAGTCATCGCCAGCTAGCTGAGATAACTGGTGTACCAAGGACAACCCTGGCACAGATACAGCAAGACTTCGGATAATCGGGTCAGCCGCTTAATCGGGCCAAATGGTGCTTATCCCGATGTGACCCGATTAAGCGGAATCTACTGTACTTCAATGCTATTGTCTAAGCTTACATAACTGCATTCTTGATAAAAGAGTCACCACCACATAGCTTTATCCACCTAACTAATTTTTAAATCTGGAAGCGACAAACGTCAGTCATTCTATTACAAAGCCTTGAAACAGGTGTAGCAGTGGGATTGTTTTTCTTACGCTTGTCTATCGCATCATAATATGTAGTAAAAAACTAAAAATGACGGCCTATTGCATCAAGACTAAAACAAACAATTTGTTCACCACTAGAACAATGTGATACTGCGTGCGTTTGTCTATAGGTAGCATGTTACTGTAAAACCACTGTTATTATTAGTCAAAGTGGTCGTCGTTGTTGTTTGTGCATTTGAGGGTTAAAAGAATACAGTTTGGCATTTCTTCTGGGGACCTCCAGATTTTTCACTGGAGACCCCTGGAGGTCACTGGGGACCCCGTTAAGAACCGCTACTCTAAGGCCAAGTGCTACACCAACGAGTCGGTCGCAGTATTGAAAAGTGGCAGATCAATCAACCTTATTTTCTTGAAAAGAAATACCATTGTTGGGAAAGTCCTCAGTAGCCAGCGATTGCTTTGTTTGATATAAACTTGGTTTTCGAAGGACAGACAAATTTTTATTTTTTCCAAAAACACCAATGTATAATGCATGGTTTAAAGTTATTTGACTGTCTCGGCGGCGTAGTGGTTGGGGTATTTGCTTCGAAGGCAAAAAACTGGTAGTTCAAACCTCAATGGGATCGCGAGAAAGACTTCCAAAAAATGGTGCTCATAACTTCCATGCTTGGCGCTTAGCACAAAGTGCAGAGAAATTTGGCGATATCGCTTGTCAGTTAGCCAACATGTCTTTTGGCAAAGGCACTTAACAGGGTTCCTTCTCCTTTGCGCAGCAAAAGGGTGGTGGGACCGAGCACCCAATTCGCCGCGATGGGTTAGTTTGGTTAAAAATTAGCAAACAGAACATGAGCTTGTACGCATAAATATTTCATAAAAATTGAAGCCACGCTTCATTTTTTCTCATCACCAAATGGTCTCAATGCGCCTTTTGATGGCTTAAGTCAGGACTAGTTGAAACAGCAATTCTTCGTTTTTTGTTGTATAGCGATCTCTGCAGTGATAATTTCGCAAAGAAATCCGATTTATTTAGTCCAAACTTATCTTTATTCGCCAACCAGCCTGCAAAAACTAACTATATCAAATGCGCAACAGCGTCTTTTAGCGACGGCAAATGTTGAACCCAACGCCAGGTAACTTACTTTTTCACCATTATTAAGGACGGAATGCGGCAAAACCGTGAGCCACGTTGTTGAAAAGCAGCTTTCCTACAAACCGCACGGTAACAGTTGGATCTTAGCTTGTGTACACTGGAAGTTGCCAACTTTTTTATACTTTTTTTACCGCGTAAAATACACAATTTAAGTCTATTTTGAACTATAGTTTTTAGCCTCAAACCTGGCTGGCCTGAATGATGCAAGATCTAGATTTGCTTTCAAACCACGTTGACATACTGCTGCTTCAAAAAAATCACAAGTCCACCTTAAAGCACAAGGAAGAGGTTGTAGCCGCGCAATCAGAATTTTTGTGAGAGGTAATGGATACCAATAGCAAGGTACTGAACAACAGAAAGGAAGAGTTAAAGGGATGATCATAGCCTGCACAGTTGTAGGAATATCTGAAAACAAGTCTTTAACCTTTTTCTGAAACATAGCACTGTGGCCAAGAGGTTGCTTTAACTTCCCCCGATTGCATCCTTCAGCGATCATGAGAGAACATATTTAACTTATCAAGTACAAAAGGAACGAGGAGTTTAGAGAGAAATGAAAATGACCATATGCACTTTCAGTTTCCAGTTGTCCCGTGTTATCACGTTTGCCACAGGTCAGAGTCAAAACCCGGCAGTCAGCTTTACAGCAAACGCGCTTGGCCATACCGTGAGCAACGTAACGCCTTGAGCACTTAACTCAGTCAATCGGTAACATGGAGCCACACTGCCAACCAATGAACATGCGCTGTAAATATGCGAGTTAACGTCACTAACCCTTAGATGTAGGAATGGGTCTGGGAGGCCTGGCAAAATTTCTTTTTGAATTTATGTCGACTCTAGTTAACATATAGCTCAGGCGTTCCAGGTATTCCTCTACAATTTATTATAGATTGCTTTCGTGAATTGATGCAGGAAAAAAACCTTGCTGGTGGGAGGGGCACCCGTTTCATTAGACTAAGCTGAATTTTTGGGAACCAGTTTCGCCTGACTTTAAGTTTTGTGCTTTGCCTCGATTGCTTTCCACTATTATGCCGGTGTTTTTGGAATATATCTGTTTTTCTACTTATTTCTATTTTTTGTTTTTGCATATAAAGAAAGTTAAGAACTATGGCTATTGAATCTACTGAAACTCAACTGCGCCGGTCGCGACCCCTCGCCGATATGGCAGGCGTCACGCCGGCCAACGCTGAGGTAGTGACTATCACTCCCCCAGATAACACTTTGCTTGTTAGTATTGCAGTTTGTTTCTAGTAAAAATGGCCAAGCGAAAAGGTGATACGCCAACGTTGACGAAGCAGAAAATATGACTGAAGAGGGTGTTTTGAGCCTAGATGAAGAAGCAGAATGTTCAGAAGATGAAGGTTTTGAGCCAATCGCTACCAACTTACCTTCGTCGTCGGAGAGTTCAAAGGAATCAAGCGATGACAGTTCTGATGAAGACAATGAACCGCACACAAAAACTGCTAATCGGACTGATTGCAATGGCACATACTGGAGATCGGACACCCCTCCTCCAAGTAGAACCCGGAAGCATAATTTTATGCATGAACAATCAGGCTTAAAACGGACAGTGATCACAAATTCTCCATTCAGTGCGTTCGAGTTGTTTTTATCAGGAGACTGTGGAAGAGGTGTGCAAATGCACCAACTTGCAAGGAAGGAGAGTGGCAACTAGTAGAAGAAAGCGGTGGAACAATGTATCCAAGGAAGAACTTCTAACTTATTTCGGGTTTGTACTTCTTGCTGGCTCTGAACAACAGTGGGACGTATCAATGCGCGACTTGTTTGGGTGTGATTTCTAAAGCCTACCATGTCTGTTGAAAGATTTGAAGTCATCCGGCCCTTTTTGAGATTGGATGATAAAAGGATGAGAGAATTCCGTCTGCAAACAGACCACATGGCAGCATTTAGATACATTTGGGATCTTTTTATTTCAAACTGCTAAAAACGGTATAGCCCGCATGAATGTGTTACTATTGATGAGCAACTGGTGCCTTTCAAGGGACAAAGTAGATTTCTACAGTATATTCCAACCAAACCAGGAAAATACGGCATAAAAATTTTCTGATTATGTGATTCGATAACAAACTATGGCTTTAACGGAAGTGTGTACACTGGTGTTAAAAATAAAGAGTCTCAGAGGAACGCTGAGACCTTCACTGCTGTCCTTCCAAAGCTAGTACAAAGAATCCAATAATTCAGCAAAATTTCTTTAATGTACAAACTTCAGAGCAAATGACCGATAGTAAAAGCAGTAAAAACTAATCAAGGGTTATCCACGTCGTAATTCTAGGCAGTAAAAATTTTAAACTACATCGTTGCTTAATAACAATTCACTAAAAACAAAAGTTTCTACGGTGCCGGCGTTTATAAACAAAATCGCGAGAAAAGAAAAAAAAGGGTAATTACGGTGCTGAGACATAGCGGCCCCTTTGAAAGGCAACGCAAAGTGAAGTTTCAAACAACAAGTCAGGAAGCACCGTCGTAATTAAAATATCGTAAAGATAATTTAGCACTTGCAAGAAGTCGAATCTAAAATTTTAGCTATCTAGATAATATATTTCCAGCCTAAATTTCGTAGTAACGCCAAAGTAAAGCTATACACAGAGCATATTTACAAGCACAATGTTTATCATACATAACAAGCGAAAGGCGATTACGCTATAATAATTCACACTACACAAGCTATACCGGGGCTATTTTAGATAAGTCACGAAGGATGTATTCAATCTCTCCGGTACCAGAATCCTTTAATACGGCAATTGTAGCCCTACGAACAATATCTTTCCCCTTACGCTGTTGTGGATGCACGCAATGAATGCGTCCAAGGCGGTATGTCCCTCGTTTGAAAATATCTGTAACATCTCCAACTAAAACCAACTGACCAGGAGAAAGATTTTCTCGAGTAACCCTCCATTTAGATCGGCCTTGCAAAGTAGGAAGGTATCCCTTGATCCAGCTTAACCAAAATCTATGTGCCAACGTAGCATTATACATGAAGTCTCGGCGAAGGTCTCCTCGATTATGGAAAGCGCTGATCGGGGTGTTAGGAGCGAGCCTTTGTCCGAGGAAGGATGAGGGAGTCAGAGGAGCTAAATCGTTAGGTTTGTCGCAGAGCGTAGTCAGGGGTCGATCATTGACAATACGTACCGCATCAGAAGTGAAAGTTTGCAGTTCGACAAGTGAGGGCTTACGACGAGCATTACCCAAGATGTGACCTAAAGCATTTTTAAAGAGTTTAACCATGCTTTCCCAACTTCCGCCTTGACTAGGGGCGTAAGGTGGGATTCTTACCCAGTTGATGTTGCGTTTGCGAAGCGAGTCATGAAATTCGGTTGAGCCAAGCAACGTCGAAAGCTGTTCAGCCGCGGCGCAAAAGGTAGACCCGTTGTCTGAGTACATAGTGTCAACCGCCCCGCGGAGGTTAGCAAATCGCGAAAAGGCAAGTACGAAATTGTTTAAATCTAGACCAGTTACGATTTCGACATGTATACATCGGGTACACAAACAAGTGAAAAGCAATCCCCAAGCCTTGCAGTTACTTCTGTTTTGACGATATATGTACGGCCCCAAATAATCGGCGGCGCAAAACTTAAAAGGCTTGTTTGTAGGAGTAACTCGACACGCCGGTAAGTCAGCCATTAATTGCCGAACAGGAGTGGCTTTGCGCAATGCACACATACCACAATCACCCAAGTAACGTTTTACGCTAGAAATACCGTGAACAATCCAGAATCGTTGCCGCGTTCTCATAAGAGTATACGAAGGTCCAGCATGTCCTACTTCGACATGCTCTTGAATCACAATTAGTCTAGTTAAAGGATGCCTACTGGGAAGAATTAAAGGGTGTTTCGTGTCAAGAGGAAGTTCAGCATTCTCAAGCCGCCCTTCAACGCGCAACAAATAAGAGGCGTCTACGCAAGGACGCAAATTTCGCAAAGACTTTAATTCAGAAATCCGCCGCAATTGTTCGGCATTTTTTCCTTCTTTACCTAAACTTTTCAAAAAGGATTCGAAGGCGTCCGGTGTATCCGACTTTAACAGATCGACAACATCTCCAAAGAGGTTACTTTGGACGTATTTTACTATATTCATCAGCGCCATGTCCAGAAAGGTGGCATCCAAAGTAGGTTTTGAAAATGCGATTCCTTTGTTTCTAGTCATCAAGTAATGCTTAAAGGCGATGAGATACCCAACGCGCTTTTTTAAGGTGTAAAGATCAGGAGAAGAGGCAATTAGTCGATCCAGGCCTGTGTTACGTTTGCTATAAGGTTCGTGACTAACAGCAGCTTTATGTACAACCGTGGTGAGAATTGATGGCTCGAGTTCCAAACTTTCATCTAGCAGAAATTTTGGGCCATCCAGCCAAAGCGCATAACAATTTGGGTGTTTCGCACTAGCTTCCCGAGTGCCCACGTCGGCAGGGTTAATTGACGAATGGACGTAGTTCCAAGCATCAGCTGGAGCAACTAGGAGTATTTTGTCCACCCGTCGTTTGACGAATCGAGGTAAATGAAGGTCTGGGTTCACTATCCACTTTAGAGTTACTTGCGAATCGGTCCAGAAGTGGCACCGACAATCGAGGTACTTCAGGGAACGAGAAACACTAAGCATCAAGTCTGCGCACAGTCTGGCAGCTTCCAGTTCCTTACGAGATATGACCCAATTTGTTTGATTGGCTGACACAAGTTTTGATTTTCCTTGAATAAAGGCTACGCTCGACTTCTCATTAACCAAACGCCGCAAGTATACAACACATGAAAACGCATGATTAGAAGCATCACAAAACCCATGCAGTTGGTAGATAACCTTGTGACCATTCGTAATTTCGACCTCGTCAGAAAAACAGTAACGAGGAGTGGAATAATTAGCAACAGCTTCCATAGATCTAATCCGATTCTTCCAATCATTTTTAACGTCTCCAGGTAGGTCATCGTCCCATCCGATACCCGACAAGGTGACCTTTTGAAGGATTAATTTTCCCTTTAAGAGGAAAGGAGCAAGGATGCCTAAGGGGTCAAAGTGACTTGCAAGAATACGTAGCATTTCCCTTCTAGTAGAGACTTCCGATAATGCACTGTTTCGGCATACCTTCAAACAATCATTTTCTACATCCCATACTACACCCAAAGCTCTGCAGTCGGGCATAGGATGAGAGCCAAGATCGATCTCCCGAATACTAGATCCGAGTTCACTCTGAGGAATGTTTGATAAAATAGACTTTGACAGGCCGTTTGCTACCCATTTACGCAGTTTAAATCCTCTACTCTCAAAGAGCGACATTGATTCACGAGTAATTATTTCAAGGTCAGTCAACGATTCAGAGGTCATCAACATGTCGTCCATGTACCGGTTGTTCTCAACCATCGACAATGTCAGTTGACTAGCGGCAGTAGGATTTTCGAGAATTAAACGTTCAATAGCAAGAAGGGCAATATACGCACTGGAGTTTATTCCCCAAACGTGCCTTGTAAAACGATAGCGCTGTATTTCCCCGCGGTCCAAGTCGTTATCCGTGTACCAAATTAAGCAAAACAAGTCCTGTTGACCTTCCGGCAGAGATATTTGAAAATAGCATTTGCTCAAATCAGCCATGCATGCGAATTCCCCCAATCGGAATCGGATAAGAACGCTCACTAAGTTGTTCAGCAAATTCGTGCCAGCAAACACAGCATCATTTAACGCTACTCCCCCGTAGGTAGCTGCTCCATCGAAAACAACCCTCGGTTTATTTTGTTTGGCAACAAAAAAGGGGAGATACCAGCTGCGATTATCACAAGTACCGTCCTTTAAGGGCACTAACCAGCCCTCATGAACAAGTTCTTGAAATGTTTCGGTAAGGGTAAGTTTTAGTTTAGGATCTTTAAGTGCTTTGCACCGTAATGACTTTGTACGTTCCAAAGCTCCAGTAAGGTTATTAGGCAACGAGCTAACGACATCGGTTTTTAAGGGAACTGGTATTTCATAGCGTTCATTAACTACCTTTATGTGAGGCTCCACCAACTGGCGAGTGAGTTCGTCGTTTTGAGAAGGCTGAACAATCTCGTCATCTAACTCATAATTTCGTAACCTTTCTTTCAAACTGGTTATTTCAAGTTTAAGTCGGTCACACTCGTTTACATTACAACTTGCATCTACTCCGACCTTCATAGTCCCACGCAAGTAGGACTTTACGCTTATACGCCCACCGCTGGCGATGGGACCAAGCCTGGTCAAAACGTAATTAGGGTCGTCGTGATTCAGGCCTTCGCGCTCTTCAATCACTGTAAGCAAGCACTTGTCAGTTTGCCCAATGAGTATATCAATACTTTTGCGCTGAGGAATGGTCGGAATTTCGACTCCTTTAAAATGTTCTAGGCCATTGGTATCCACTGCATGTGGAAGAGTGTTCAGATCCTCAGTAAAGTCTGGTACTACCAAAGCATCCCTAACCCTAAAGGTCTCACCAGTGGTAAGAGACTCTATTGAAAAATCTGTAAGGCCATAGCTGGGAGTGGTCTGTTGTGCCAGGGTACTGATAGTGATAGTTTTGTCTTTGTTGGTGTTAAGCCCGAGTTCAGTCTTCAAACCTTCAGAGATGAGCGTAGCTTGGGAAGCCGTGTCATGCTGCGCATACGCTAGCGTTGATTTCCCAGTGTCAGGGTTAATAACTCTTACTGCACTGGTGCGCAACAAAACAACGTCATGATTCGGCTTCAACTTTCTTACGACAGCCTGCTCCCCATCAGATGTTTGATCAACCGGTTCACTGCCTGCCTCGGGTAAGACCCTGCAACGATTTACTTCAGCGGCCCCGACATTAACAGAGTTTGACTGTTTGTACAAGTCATGTAAGACGCTTGCGTGTTTATGTTCGAAGTTCGGAGCACACTTACGACATTTCGATGAAAATGCACAATCTCGAGCACGGTGTCCCAAAGATAGACAATTTAAACATCTTCCAGCGTTAATAATCATCTGCCGTTTGCAGTCTATAGAAAGATTTGCGAATTTTTCACAATCCGCAAGGAAATGTTTGGATCTGGAGTCAATGCATATAAAACAATTAGGAGGTGGTCTTGTCGGAGATCGTTTGTAAGCGCACTGGTTCTTGTCACTAACTGCTGATTCACGCTTATTAGAAGATCCTGTCAGCGTTAAACTAGTTGGTTTCGATTTTACAGCTACTTGTTGAACTCTAAAAGAATCACGCACACTTTTAAAATCACGTGGTTTGTCCTTTTCATCATTTTTGAAAAATGTTTGTGCGTAGTGTGACGTCATCACGCTCAACTCGTGTGTTATAAACTCGCGCAAAGAGTCGAATCCAGGGTGATTCAAGTCAAGTGCCATTTTGGCAAGATAGTTAAGATAACGTCGCTTTAACACGCTGGGAAGACGACTGGCGGTATCGAGCAGCAATTAACCCGATAGTTTTTCCACCTCATCATGGGCATAAGCAAAAACTTCTAGGGTATTAAGGTCGTCATTAAAGGCCTTCAGTGAAGTTACGTTGAAGGTTACTTTAGGGCCATTGCGAATGGCAATGATTTTAGGCTCAGTGGTAAGACCGTTAGAAACACCATATCTTTGCCGTAGACGATCTAAGGCCTTTTCAATACGTTGCGAGGTTGACATGTTTTTCATGGGTGCCAAAAATAAATTAACTATCTCGCGTGGCTGATCAACACACGAAGCTCTCAGCACTTCGAGTCGGCGCTCGTTACAAGGACTCTCGTCCATAAGTTTACGAATTTGATTTTCGTAAAACACAAAAGTCATGTTTTTACCATTATATCCAATTTGAGAAGCCAGGTTGATAAACTCGCTTCTGCTCTGACGGTCAAGATAAGTCCTCAACGCTAAGTCTTGTCGATAAATCGGAGACGGCTTGTGACAGCCACGCCCTAAAGCATCTGTAGGCAAATCAGGATCGAGCCGAAGTGGCCAAGCCACTTTAGGTTTATCATCCCGGTGTACATCATCCTCAATAGGCAAACTAGGCTGTACCTCATTTGGCCGAAAACGATGCCGCGCAGCTTCGACACTTACGCGGGGCTCGTGACGCCTCACTACAGACGAGAGGGCGCCACGATGAAATTTGGAGCCAGCAGAAGGTCCACCCAATTTTCCTGAGGATGAAACAGAGCCTTGACGACGCGATGAAGCGACTGAAGACCCGCGTTCAGAAAGCGCGATCAGTCGTTCTTCAGCATCAAGCCTAGCCTCCTCGACGCGACGATGAGCTTCAGCTTCGGCTTCGGCAGCCTTCGCTTCGGCGTGCGCCTTTGCTTTAGCAAGGTCATAATGGGCCTAAGTTCAGCTCGCTTACGATCCAACTCAATTTGTCGCGCCATCGCCTTACTTGATGCTATACTATAACACTCGGTAACCTGAGAAACGCTATCTGAAGGTTCAAGGTCAACACCATGATCGCCCTCGATCGCCACCGAAGACTCTTCGGAAAACTGACCATAACAACGCTGTTTAGCACTCTCGTATGAATTAACGCATTTTTGAAATTGGTTAATTATACTGTCAGACATATTAAATATTCCTTCTGAATCTGATATGTTCTTTAACTTTATTTTATAATCATCGTAGGAAATTTTGATGTCAGCGAATTGCTGCGACAATTCCAGAAAACGCTCTTGAGACGCGCATTTAGATAAATTATCGCAAACACGTTTCATGTGGTTTAAAATCTGCCTTTTTAAGGTCAAAAGTTTACGTTCGAATTTCTCGTTACTGCCGCTATCACCAGCAGATACTAGAGTAATTTCCCTTTCAATGGGAACAGAAATACTTGCCCGGGGTTTAATTTGGTCGTCCACTGCGTGCATCCCCAACACCCCTTTAGCATCACCCTCCTCGGTTGCACCATCTATTAATTTAGTACTAGGAGCATCAGACATGACTGTTTACAGTACACATACAACAAATAAATTAAATTTTAACGTTGAAATTGTTGTTGACCACTGCAATCTTCGCGAACACGTCCTTGTAGCGAATATTCCACACCGCTGATCCCGAACAAGAAATAGTAGTAGATTCCGGAGTCCAATCGGAAGTGAAAGATAAAATTCGGAGATTTGAACTCACGGAATGGCAGAACCGGTAGTAATGATCAGGAAGTGTGGAAAGTCACGTCACCAGAGATGATTGGCGAATAATTAACCTGTAGAGCGTCAGCAACGACATATGTCGTTTTTAAATGTTTCACCTCAAATGACAGCTACGACATATGTCGTTTTGCAAACTTAATCATTATTTGCATCTGCTTCAAGCAACATATGTCGCTTGCATTTATAAATTATGTTATTAGCGACACTTTGCAACTATTTGACTCGCATAAGATGCTAAAAACACGTGTTACTGATTAGTGGAGGCAGTTATAACAAAGCTTGTGAGGAATACAGTACATCAATTTTTGTGAACCCTTATCCAAAATGAGTGTACCAAAAAAACGAAAGCTAAATGATGAAGAAATGATTTCTGTTTTGAATGATTTGAGTGAAACTGATAGTGTTAGTGAAATTGATGACTCTGATAATGACAGTTCAGAATCATTGGAGAGCTGTGATGTGTCTAGTGATGATGACGCAATTGCGTTGCCTTCTGATTGGTCTACGCAAGGGCGTGAAAGAGATCCATTCAATTTTAGTGGCCAAAGTGGTGTACAGTTTACCGTACATAATAGTGAAGAACCGTTAGAGTTCTTTGAAAAGTTTTTTGATGATGAGGTTTTTGAATATTTATGCACTGAAACAAATCGTTTTGCCAAGGAATATTTTGATGAAAAATATTCCTTGGCAAAACGATTTGTTTCGGTGCTTTGTGTGTTGTTCCTTGTTTTCGTGATTGGCACTCTACATAAGTGTAAGTAAAAACGAGATATTATTGTCTTAAATTACTATTTACTATATATTTAGCAATTCATAATATAAATAGTCAGTAAAAAATCACAAAAAGCAATTAAAAATAAATTTTACAAAAAAGTTGATTTTCTCCAAAAAAAATGTGACGTTTTGGAATGCACCTGCTTCTACATAAGTGACGCTTTACAGGTTAAAGCGATTCTTCTTCTTGAAGTGGTTGAAGATGTAAGTGCGAGTTGTCAGATAGAATTTACTGAGTACAATGACTTCAGTTCCAAGAGATATAAATCTGACAGTCGCTGCAAGCTCCAGGTTAAGCAGATAATTCAAACTTCTTCCGTATTTTCGATCCTTGAAGGTATGAGTTGAATTTCTTTGGTAATAGTTGAGAATCGATAGATAAGTACACCTTGATTAGTTTTCTTTATGTTAAAAATAAAGAGTCTCAGAGGAACGCTGAGACCTTCACTGCTGTCCTTCCAAAGCTAGTACAAAGAATCCAATAATTCAGCAAAATTTCTTTAATGTACAAACTTCAGAGCAAATGACCGATAGTAAAAGCAGTAAAAACTAATCAAGGGTTATCCACGTCGTAATTCTAGGCAGTAAAAATTTTAAACTACATCGTTGCTTAATAACAATTCACTAAAAACAAAAGTTTCTACGGTGCCGGCGTTTATAAACAAAATCGCGAGAAAAGAAAAAAAAGGGTAATTACGGTGCTGAGACAACTGGTAGACAACCAGGTGAAGAAGTGAAAAGAATCTTAGGAAGTAGCATCGTACATGAACTGTGCTCCCCTTTGCAGCATAGTGGTTGCAACCTAACTGCAGACACTTCTTCACTAGCGTGCAATTGGCTGAATCGCTGCTGGACTAAATTCTAACATTAGTTAGGACCCTTTGACAAAACAAACCGGAAACACCCCCGATCATGAAAGCAAGTAAAAGTCGGGAATGATACAGCACTGAGTCCGGCTTCAAGGGGAACACCACAATGGTAAGCTAAGTACCGAAGAAAGGAAAGACGGTTATAATGCTGAGTACTATGCATCATGACAAAGCTATCGATGAAGGCAGTTGAAACAAAAACAGAGTTAATATCATACTAAAATGGTACCAAAGCAGGGGTGGACACCTTCGACCGACTGATTCGCACATATAGTACAAGCGGCAGACAAAAAGACGGCCAGTGTGATGTGGTACAATTTGCTGTATGTTGCTGCACTAAATGCATTTGTTGTCTTTTCAACACAGAACTCGGAATTTGAAATAGGAAAGACTCACAAGCGAAGATTACTTCTGCGAAATCTCGCGGAGGAATTGGCAATTCCACAAATGAGAAGGCTACTGAGAGTGACTACAAACCTACGGTCAACTGTACTTGTGGCAATAGAAAGATGGGGGGTCAGAAGAGAAGAAAACGTAGGGACTGTTTCAGATACCTGTTACCAAACGAAAACGCTGCCACTATTGCCCTTCGAAAAAGATCGTAAGTGTCTTGGTATGCAAGAAATGTAACAAAAACGTGTGCAAGGAACATAGTTCTGTCATTTGCAACAATTGTCCGTGAAATGCTGAGTTATTTGTTAACTTGTGCTTGTAATTTTATTGCGTGCTTGTCTCCACAGTGAGTTTTGAATTGGATTTTCATTCTGATTCTGTGCATGCAGTGGAACCAAAATGCATGAAACACAATACGGTACTTTGTGTGTGAATGCTCCATTATATACCAGCAAACAACCTCAAATAAAAGCATTAACGCAGGTGGGCCTTGGAGGCCCGGTTTCTGCATTGGTGTGGGTTTAAAGGTTCCGGCATGTAGGCAGTCCCGTAGCACTCCAACTTCGGGCCCCCCCCAAAGTAAGCGCAAGAGCCCCTGCGCACAGGTCATGTCACTTTAGAGGTGTAAAATTGAAAAGATGCATTAAGAAAATACACCACAATTTGTACATAAGTAAACAGGCTAATGTCAGAATAAAGCATGCCGATACCGAAGGTGCAAGTCATAAAAAATTCGGCACCGATGCCAGAGTTCAGTAGGACATTTATGTAGACACTGCGAAACGAAAGCAATGACACTGAAAAACATGAAAAAGTTATAAAAACACAGTATCATTTAAATAGTCTGGAGCGAACCTTTTTGTTCGCAAATGCTGTTATGACATTGTCATAATCAAGAGATCGGGCGCAGTCATTTTCGATTGACAACATGGCTAATGAAGATAGTCTACTGTCTGTCATAGACGTTCTATTAAAAGTTTTGATCAGTTTCAATTTGCTGAAGCTTCTTTCAGCGCTGGCAACAGTCACGGGGCAAGTTAGTAAGATTCGAAGTGCGATGTACACATTCGGATACAATTCAAATAAATGAGTCTTTAGAAGATAGTTCAGAAAGTCTTGAGCCGTATTGAGATTGCGTTTTTTTTGTAAAATTAAAACAAACCGCTGTAGCTCAGCGCTCATTTCATCAGAATCAATGTCACCGAACTTTTTTTGGAACTCTTTACAGCAAGTAAGAAGAGCATTTTCTTGTTGCACAAGCAAAAGTTTGTCTCGTGTGTACAAAAACGAAAAGGCGGAAGAAACCTCACGTAACAAATTAAAGCGCTCCTTTATTGACATAATAGCCTGGTCTACTAATGGATAGAAAAAGTTGCTTTTAAATTTCAGTTCAGGAGTAGCTCGTTGTTCCTCTTCACCTTGGTAATCAAACAATCTTCTTTTCTTTCCACTTCTTGACGGAGGAAAAGAAGGATCAATATCCAATTCCTGTGCTATTTCAACAGCAGATGTTGCGGCACTGTCGTAACCCGTTGTGCGATAGTTTTGCAAAAACTTTTCAGTTGCCTGGATTTCCGTTTCCATTGTATGAAGGGAGACTCCATACGATTGAAGAATCTTGCTTGCTTTATTGACTTGGAATAGGATATCATACCAAATAAACACCGACAAAAGAAAACTCCATTTTGATAAATGAGCTATCAACGATTTTGTTTCTGAGGCAGCTCTTCCATCTTTTCTTTCTATGGAAATGGCTTCCAAGTCTTTCAGTGCCAGCAACACCTCTTTTAAATTGTATCGAAGAGGTCTGATGCATTTAATTCTGCTTTCCCAACGAGTATCAGATTGTGACTTTATGGACAGCTCCACATGTTTCTTCAAAATTTCCCAACGCTGAGCAGAGGAAGAAAACAGCACATACAACCTTGTAAGTACTCCAAAAAATGTCAATGCTTCCGTCGATCAATTAGCACTGTCAACAACAACTAAGTTAAGGGTATGGTTTGCACAGGGCACGTAAACAGCTTTGGGATTGATGTCTAGCATTCTTGCTTGGATCCCAGAATGTTTTCCTTTCATGTTAGCACCATTATCATATGACTGACCTCGACAATCAGACAATTCGAGTTGCAGTTCGATCGCTTTTTCTAAGAAAGCGTCCAACAAGCCTTTCCCAGTACTGTCACTTATTCTCAAGTAGCCAAAAAATGTTTCTTTAACAACAGCAGCTTCTTCATTACATAGTACATAACGGAGAATGACAGTCCAAAATTATAGAAAAATATTTTGCCAATTTCAATTGCTGTAAATTTTCTTTTTCAACTTCTGTCGCTAGCAATTCAATTAGTTCATTTTGTATGGTAGGACTCAAATAGTGATCTTTAGTGTTTTTATTCTTGATTCTGTCTTGAAGCTCTTTTAGGATCGGATCTCTTCTTGCCAAAAGCTCAAATATACCCAGAAAATTTCCATTGTGAGGAGATCCTAAGACTTCTTCAGATCCTCTAAAAGCAAGATTCCTTTCCGATAGAAACAAGGCAATGTCGATAAGTCTCTCTAAAACATTTCTCCAAAAACGTCTTTCATAGAAAAAAATATTCATCTCGCGTTTGTCGATAGTGGATGAATTTCTTATCCCTTCAGCTAGCAACATCCATTGACTGCAGCATTCTTGGTGGGAAATGCCGTTTTCATGGTCTTTCAGTTTTTTCGAAAAACCCTCCCATGTATTTATACCACTACAAAAGGGGCTTAGTGTTTTTCCAAATAGCTTACAACAAAAGCAAAAAACTTGATCTGATTCCCCAGAATAAACTAGCCACGACCGTGAAACACTTTCACCATTAGGTAACACACGTTTATAATGGTTGGAGGAAAAACGTCGCCTTGGAGTTGTGTTATTATATGGAAAATTCATTATTAGTTGATGTGGTCCACGCTTTACTATATCACATCGTTGAGCATCAGAAATACTTTCAGGCCATTTACATGGGTCATCAGGGATAGGGGTAAATTGAGATTCAGTTATTTTTGATATTGAAGGTTGCGTATTGGCAGGTAAATCACAACTTACATTTTCTGGAAATTCACAATCACTTTGATGCTGATCGTCATAGTCTTCTTTTTCTTGTACACTATAGTTTTCTTCATCCCTCTCGGTACTAGTGCCAGGTCTACTCTGCTCAGTAATCTTGAAAAAATCTGTCATCTTGGGCAATTTCGCTACAGCATCTCGAGCAGTGGCTGCTTCTTTTCTCTTTTGAGCACCACTTTTTGAACGTTTCATTCTATACAATGTCAATAAAATACTTTATCTGCACTCTGCAGTGTATATATATTGTCCCGGTATTTATAGCCAAACAGAATTCCAGACCATTCTATGATTGTTGCGTAACAACGGCATTGTTACGTCAATCGAATATTCAAGATTCTACCAGAAAATCAATCGAAATATTCTAGATTGTGCGAGATAAAATGACGTTGCATTCACTTATGATGTCACAAGCCAATTTCTTCCTACAGTTTAAATCGGTTGTAAACAAGTCTGCTGAACTGAAAATAGTCACGTAGCCAAAAAGCAATTTCAGACTAACTTGGGCCCCCAAAGTTGGCCTGGGCCCCCCCCCAATTGGGGGGTTTGGGGGGCGGCTGCTACGTCTCTGCATGTAGGGGTTAGCAAAGCAAGTCGGCCGAGACACCGAACGAAATGAAACGTGGAAAACGTTTTTCAACATATCCACCTATGGAAGACTAGATGAGCTGACAGTTTGGAAAAATGTGACCTTGTGTTCGTCGTGTCGGCAATCATTCATGCATGTCATTGCGGTAAGCGAACGTCGTAGTTTAGACCTGAAACGCGAGCTTTAAAGCAAACGCCGGTCCAGCTGCACGCAACGCTCTGAGCGCTCAACCCGCAGGCCTTCCATGACATGTTCACCCTCAACCCGCAGGCCTTCCATGGCATGTTCGCGCTCAACCCGCAGGCCTTCCATGACATGTTCGAGCTCAATCCGCAGGCCTTCCATGACATGTTCGAGCTCAATCCGCAGGCCTTCCATGACATGCTCGCGCTCAACCCGCAGGTCTTCCATGACATGTTCGCGCTCAACCCGCAGGTCTTCCATGACATGTTCGCGCTCAATCCGCAGGCCTTCCATGACATGTTCACCCTCAACCCGCAGGTCTTCCATGACATGTTCGCGCTCAACCCGCAGGTCTTCCATGACATGTTCACCCTCAACCCGCAGGTCTTCCATGACATGTTCACCCTCAACCCGCAGGCCTTCCATGACATGTTCGCGCTCAACCCGCAGGTCTTCCATGACATGTTCGCGCTCAATCCGCAGGCCTTCCATGACATGTTCACCCTCAACCCGCAGGTCTTCCATGACATGTTCGCGCTCAATCCTTCGTGCTAAACTGCGGACAATTTTACCAGCTCTCCAGTTCAAGCGAGCAATGACGGCAGATCGGCTTGAAATCGTAGGCTACGCTTAGCTAACGTGCTTAAGATAAACCACAAACTTGAGTCCGACTATACATTAAATTCAGTTGGTTTAAAATATACGCATATTATAACACTGCAATGCAAATGTTGGTGTGACATTCATAACAAATTGTCTTGAAGCTGATAAAAGACAACCAGTTAGAGCCAATCATGAAGTCAGGGAAATCACGTCTACATGGGTTACCACAAATTTTAAGTACACCATAAACCCTATATAACGGGAATGCTGGGGTCCAAAAAATCAGACCGCGTTGTAGGTGAGTTTTCTTTGTAACGAATTTTTTCTTCGGGCCGATTTTTCGAATGCTTGTGGTCGCAATTCCATCGTTGAACAAAACGAAATTAAAACGTTTGATGAAAAATTTCGATCGATACCGCTTGCAACATACACACTGTCAATGAACGACGAAATCGGGATCCATATACTCGGAGCGCGTTATATCCGATCCAGCGTTAAATCGGACAGTGTTATAAAGAGTGAAACCTGTATTACAAAGAATATACGATCTATAAAACTGTTGTTACCAGACATGGTGTAATCGTAATCGACTGCAATTGTTTACTTTTTTTCATTCAATGGTAAGTGAATACATTGACAAAAACATACACGTAATCGAATAAACCTGCAAATTGATACGGCGTCTATCGCAATTATTGGATTTAAATTTGTCTATTGGGTAACTTGGTTATTTGAAACAGCAATCTGATTCTTTCTTTTTTATGAGTAACTGTTATACAAAGCTCATTTTACTTTATATCTGTTAAAAGCAACTTGTTCTACTAATGCAATAACCAGAGATATAAAGTTGGTGGCAGTTGTCGATGTTTAAAAAAGAATATATCCATTTTGATACATTTTTTCAATGCCTCAAGATTCTTAAGCGATTTAAATGAGCGGTTAAAATCCATTATTTTAAAGCTTTAAGTAATCGTATTTGATTACTTTGAGAATTTTTGTAGTCGTAATCGTAAATGCAGAATAAACAAGTAATCGCAGACGTATTTGATCACATTGCTTGTGTAATCGCCCCATGTCTGGTTGTTACTTTCTGCAGTGAATCTGGAAATTTTTCTTCTACTATCGATTTTCCTACCGCATAACACACAAAGATTTTTAACATTACAACGACAAAATCAAATCGAACAACATTATAATGTGGCGAATCATATTTAAAGAAGCGGCAACAATACAGTAAATATGCAGCTATCGACTAAAGCGTAGGTGAAGTAAGAATCATGTGCACAACTACTGTACTCCCTGTACCTCATTCAACTCGCCGAACACCAGATAAACGAAGTATCGGAGACTGCGAAGTTGCCTTGAGGTAAGAGTCAGCAGCCACAGGTACACGTCGTTGTTGTTGGCGCAAGCTGTGGTTTGAACCAGAAACGTGAGTTTGAAAACAAGCGACGGTCCCGTTCGACCGTGTCGCATGCAGCGTTACGTAATGGTCTGAACCACAACCATCGTGACTTGCGATTGAGCCAAAATAAAACACACACAGTTAAGCCACGCTTGGCCTTAACGTAAACCACGCTATACTCTTTAAAGAGTCGTCTCATTTCAAACTACGTTATCAGAGCTTAAAACTGTTTCCCATTAATAGGAATTAGTTGTTTGCTTATTCGGACGTTCTCTTGCTTATGACTGCAATGTAAATGAAATGCACTGTTTCAGCACTACCGGCATTCTGATAACTAGGAAGTCAGATAACTTGTTTCATGCGAAACCATTAAGCTGTGCCTGCGACAACAGAAGAAAGGGATATAGCTAATTGCAGCGACAATAAAAGCAGCAATACATAAACAATATTGGGAATTACAAACTCATTTAGACTTTAAAAGCTACAGGATTATACGCACGACAATGCAATATTTCACAAGACATTAAACAGCATTGAATCGAACGATAAATATACAGGGTACCCTAAAAAGCATACTAATAAAAGTAATTGTGTAAAGACAAACACGCTTAGCTACGTGTGTAAAACTCGAAATGTAGAGTTTTCACAGTCATTAAATAATGAAAAAGGAGATATAAAACTGTGTATTGAAGTAAAGTGCTCTCAAACAAATACATTCGTCTCATCATGTTACTAAAACGTAGTAGTGTAGAATTGACTACCATTCCCTTCATCCAAAACGCTTTTAAATGCTGTTTCAGATCAGCATAATAGTAAATATAGTGTATGACAATGAGACGGAATGGAGAAAAATGATGGCTTAAAGCAGGGCTTCTCAAACCGTGGGTCGCGACCCCATTTGGGGCCGCAAATAAAAATTGAAAAAAAATTAACCTGATTGTCAAAAATAAGTTTTTGTAACATTCGCAAGAAAATGAAAAGCTTATCGTAAAACTATTTTGTACAGCATTTTAAAGAGCAACTCCATATTTCACGATTTAAGTTGTTTACTAGAATGTGTGTCTGAGCTATCGAATGAAAACAATGAACTAATCACGAGCAACCCTTCGATACCTGCTGATCGTTATAACGCACTGACCGATTTTGATTTGGTTGCCAGGGTTTCCACTGGGAAAGTGAGGAAATCTGACTTTAAGGCGACAGAGGAAATGATCTAAATGATGAAATCAGGAGGAAATGACAAAATTTAAAAAAATATAGCTAAAAAAATACAAGTTACAACTTGTCATGTACAAGTACAAAAATTGGGTAGAAAGAATGTCCGACATCATTTTCAACGGTTCTAACACGGCTACAGACAAGAAAGAAGCTTCGAATGCCCTACCTGTAGTTTAAGCGTATATAACTCATCAAGCCTAACAAGGCAGCTTAAAGCTTAAGACTTCTAAGTAGAACCAAACGAAAGCAATTGATAAGTGCATGAACTATGCAAGTTGTGCACCTCACAAGTAGCGTATTTAGAGGGGAGCATAATGCTATGCCCCCCTTAGCTTTACCACAAAAATTTCAAAACTAAACGAATTATTTGTGGTTGCGTTGATTTTCGATTCTTTGCTATATGTGATTTAAGACATCTTTTTAAGAGCAACCCGTGATCACGCATCAGTTCATTTCATTTACACAATCAGCACATAGATATGCGCTTCCAAACTTTCATATAATAAATTTTTTATCCGCTTTACTGTTTCCACTACGCTGTTCTTTTATCACTGTATAGTTACTTTCGTGGATTGCGTGCATTAGTATGATTTGGCCCTTGACAAAAGTGCCGTTTGAGATTTGTGATCCGTTCCGTATTTACGTGAACGAGATTAAAAAAGACGGCCCCCTCAAACGGTATGACAGAAGCAAAAAACGTAAACTGTTGGTTTGCAAATATGAAAAATTCTTGCTTTCAAAAGGTTCTCTTTGATTAATGCTCCGGCCTCAAAAGAAGATTGAACCTACTTATTTTATATGATCGCTTGAACATAAGATTGAGTCAACCTAGTGCTCTTCTCCCCCCCGAAAAAACAAAAATTGTTTCTATATATGCCAGTATTGGTAATTGGTCCTTTATCGCTTTAATAACAACGTGCAGACTACCCATCAAAGGTTTGCTAGTAAATCTTTTTTCTTGAGAAAGGGTCGCAAAATAGAAAAAATTGAAGCCCTGGCTTAAAGGACGGCTTTTTTGCTGCTACATGATAAACCAAAACAACTGATTTTGCCACAAGTCTAATACAAATGCAGTAGATTTGGGTCAATATCGAAAACAGTAAACTACATCTAACTGGAGTCTCAACTCAAACCCAAGCTGAACGCGAAAATGACTTGTTGATTCAAGGAATGATGGTCAATTCTATGCATCACTTTAACACTCAAACCGCAATTTTGCTGTAATAACTCTATTGCATTCCAGTTCTGTACAATGAGCGATAATGACCTTCATATTGCACACTATAAAGTATAAACACTTTAGCGAGCTGGTTAGCTTACTGCACGTCAATTTCAGATGCTTCAATAATACAAAATTTACAGTGCCTTTTCGCCAATGTAACTACACGAACATTACATAGATATCAGAAGAAAAAATCTTACTTCTCAAAAACGCAATTTGGAACAGGGTGACGATAACAACAAAAGTACATCTACTTCTAATGCTGCAGTAATCAAGTATTCAAGTATCAAGTATTCATGATGGCAACGATAGTATATGGAAATTCGATTGCACAACCTTAGTCGCTACGACTTTTGATTGGTCCGAGAAAAAGCGGCACAAGCGTGGCCAACCACCAAGATGTAATTGTTAGTCTGAAGACTCAGGTCAGCTTTACTTTTTCATATCATATTGAATAATTGATATAGAAAACGGAAGTGCAGCCTGTGACTTAAAATATCACAACTGAAAGAACGCTGTGGTTTTGACTATAGAGTAATCTATGCCATGAATTTAAGTTTCAAGCCGGCTTGAAATTTCTCGTTGAAGGGGCTCTGCAACCTTTTTTTGTTGATTTGCATTAAAACCAATTCATAAGCAAGCCCGTCCTCTAATTCAGATAGACGTATTGGGTATGGCTGTGCTAATGGTAAAACACGCCAGATGTAGATAAAGGGAAATTTGTTCCGATGCAGTCTAGTCAACATATCACCACTGTAGAGCATCACAGTAAAACAGATTTTGGGCGGAGCTTAAATGAGAATCTTCACCTGATACCCTTGAGTGTGAATCTAAGGCTTTTGAATCTAGATTTAATCCATAACGCAGGTTCAAACCGTTTGATTACCGCAGTTTAGCCATTTGCGGTGTAAATTTCCGCATATGAACGATGAGACCGTGACCGAAAAGATCTTAAGCAAATGAGATCTAAGGCGCCCTTAATGTTATAACTGGCAGCTCAAGCAAGCAACCAATTAATTTCTAACGTGTGATGGAGTTGGATAGTTTGAATCTCAACTGAAAACTGCAGTGATTAAAATTTCCTCAAGTCTCAAATATTGGTTTTAAAATAACGTGCAGCCATGTCCTCCAGGGATAACTAGTTGCAGTTAGTTTGACCAAATGCTATGAAGCTTTGTATTGATCATGCACATAATGGTTGCTGAAGCCATGGAGTTACACGATGAGCAAGAGAGTAGTAAGAAATAATTCCAATAATCCATACCCATTAGAAGTTTGTGGGCTTCAAGCCAACGATTTTGTTTTTCTTTTCGCGTACTACATAAACCAGCCTGATCTACAAGAGTTAAAACGATGCAAATCTCACAAAAAACTAGCATTAAGACATTTCGAGATACCTTGACAAGGGCACGTCTGTAAAGTTTGTTACCCCCTTGTCGAGTGACCTAGGGCGCAATAAGTGCGTTTTGTGTTGTTGTTTGACAAAGCGGCTGAACTAAACTATAGGATAAGTAGTAGTCGTCTTGATCTATAACAATCAACCGCACGGAAACAACCGCATTACAGGCAGCATAACAGCAAACAAGCGAATTAAGACATATTGGAAAGCAAAATGTAGGCACATTGAGGCTGCTCATTTAAGATTAGGTGTTTGGAAATTAATAAAATCTCCTGCTCTGAAACATCTAAATGTTTTTTTAAATCAGCATACCAGTACCTCACACTTGAAGAAAAGGTTTGATCCCGGTTGTTTCCCTCTTACTCTTCGTAAGTAGAGCCTTACGTTTACATAGGAAACACATAACAATATCACTTGAGACAAGAGTAAACCCCCAGTAATGACGTCGTGACCATTCAGTATGGTCTTTCACATTTCCCATGCTGAAATTATTTTATTTGCTTCAGTGATACCACTGCTTTGATAACAAGTCAATTAACCGGGGCACCACGAGTAAAATGCATATCAGGGTTCCATTGTAAACATAAAAGTGAAACATACTTCCTAACAGTCTAAGGTTTAGGTATGTCATTACTGTCATGGACAGTTATTCTCATCATTAATACAGTCCACATACGCATGACAATAAATCTAATTTCTAATGCACTTGAAAATACACAAGAACTAACAGCAAAAAAATGAGTAAACACAATAAAAATAATAGCAAAAAATAGCATGCTATGAAAACCGTAGTCATCTGAATTAATCACAATCCATTGCTAAAAAGCTCTCACAAATGGAACATGTGGCATAAAATACAGCTAGCGAAGGCACGGTGAAAAAAATGGAGATGCATAATGAAAATAATTGAGCTTAAGCGTTACATTGTATACAGTCTGGCCCTGCTGTGTAAATCGAACCTCGACTCTTTTTCAAAAAAATCCAATTGATTTTTGGATCTTTTTCAAAATAAAAAACGTGACAAAAAAATTGTTTTTTAATCTAAAAAAACCACGTAAGGTTTCACCGCAATAGAAGATAAAACATAAAATAAACGAAAGCAGAAAAAGTTAGTTCTTGTACTTTTCCCTATCACGACTTAAAAGCTTGTCGATTAATTCTTGCAGCGGCGCCAACTCTCTTTTGTCGATCAGGCTAAACTCTTGAATGAAATAGATGAAATGCTTGAAAGAAGTATTTAAATGAGCTTCCTCCCCCAGCTGCATCACATCAGAAAAATGCTGATGATAAATATGGCCATAAACCCGAAACAACCGCTTCAAAATGGTTTTGGCTATCGGCAAAAAGCTCTTACTAAATGGCACCCCAACAGCTGAAGGAAAGATATCTTCATTGTTGAGCTGATCTTGAACCCATGTCATGAGATAGTCGATATATCGAGGAGCTGCACACTTAATAGGCTTCTTAATCGTGACACCATCAGCCCAATGATATTCGTACTTGGGTCCAGCAGACATAACAGGACATTTGGTTTGATTGCAATACTCAGATACTGTGCCATAAAGCATGTTTATTTGGTTGAAAAAATCCACAGTATTGACGGCAATCCACTCATTTAAATCTTCACCATCAGGTAATGCAACTGCAAGCTGCAGGTTGCCACTACCAAGAGTAGCGGCGGCATGTCGCATCAATTCATGTTGATGTGAGCCTTCAGGAATGTTTTTGTGAGGCTTAAATGTCTTGCCATGACGATTTTGGAAAAAGAAACTCATTTCTCAACGTTAAGCTACAATTGAAGTCAATAAAAATTTCAAAACTAGATTTTTAAATTACTGGCCTTGACAGATTAGGGCAACACCCTGTGAAAAAACTTCAGCAGTGAATTTTTCAACAGTGAAAGTGAAGCTCTTAAGCTACTGGGGCAGTGGTGTAGTGACTACATCATCAGCTTTGCAGTTGGTAGAGCTGGGTTTCATTTTCAAGTCAAGCCATACCAAAGACAATGAAAACGGCATTCGCTCGGGGTGAGTTTGAATAAGGCATAAGGAAATGACTCTCATGTTTATCAGGCAGATGGGTAGTGGGATTTGGCAGTCAACGTCACTGTGACCCAGTCTAACCAGAGACTAGCAAACAGAGTCAGTCAACCAACTTCATAATAGTTGATGAAAAGCATAGTCCAGTAGCAGTTGCACTTATACGAAATTGCATGGCATGGCTGCATGCAAGAAGAAACCAACAAAGCACTACAACGCTGCAATAGAGTATGCCAACGTACTTGTATTAGTTGTTTCTCAATGCTGCATTTACTCTTATAAAAAACTCCAAGTAATTTTTGTGCGCTGATTTAATTTTGTTTGAAGCTCACAAAAGAAAAACAACCACTTTCTGTCTCTTTCAATTACGGTGCAACAATACGCAAGATCGTAATGCTTAAGCTGAGGACTAATCTAACACATTGGGAATATGTTCAAATTTGAAAAACTTTATGACCATACAATCTTTTGAGTCAGCAGTCATCTCTACCAATGGAATTTTGTTGGAATTGGCCAAAGCGCAATTTTGAATTACACACCAAATTGAATTACATTAAAACCACAAGTATTGATAAAATTACCAGTCTTTTGTGACACTTGAATATCTCACGTCTATTCATTATATAAGGGGCTATGCAGGTAGTTTCCACACTTTTTAGGCTTCCTGTATTCCATTGAAGAGACTAACAGTTTGCCACAACCTGTAGTAAACTTTCAGCAATTTTGTCAAGAACTTTTATGCAATGTTTAAACTGTATTACAAAGTACATAGAATAAACTGCATGTAGTCTACACTACATAGCAGGGTTTATTCAAATGTCGGTGTACAATTTGTGCTTAATTTTTTGTCCAATATGGCTTTGGGACTACATTAACAGATAAGATCTCACGAAAAAAAATGGTATGCCACATGAAACTCTTCCCGACTGTGGTAGATCTCCAAAAAAAGTTTTTCAGCTTAAAAACTCTTTTCTAAAAAAGGTGGCACACCCATGCCATAAACAGTTTCAAAGGTACAGTCTGAGAAATTTTATAGACCTCTAGTCCGAACAATTTTCTATGCGTGACGCTACACTTACTTGACTAGCTAAGACTAAGATCAGGTCATTTTGATTTTGAACATTTCATACACAAAATTTTCTGTCGATTAGCAGCACTTATCAAGAAACAATAAATCACAATTTCATCAAAAGCTGATTGCGTCTGAACTGAATTAGGATAAACCTGAGTAATTCGAACCATTGACATTTACAGCTTTGAAATGTTCCACATCAGCAGCTTTTAAAATAGTTTGAATTAAGACGCCATTACAAAAAACTCTTGATGAGTTGTAAGCTTAATGGCAGATATACTAAAAATCTAAGAAAGTAAATAGTTTTTGCAACTTTTCCATGGCAACAAATAAGTTTACTGAAAAAAAAAAGTAAAAATAAACACCAGCTATTAGTTTCAGGCAAGATGGAGAGTAAATAAGCACAACAAATTGATCTTAAATATTATCATGTTTTAGTAAGAGAACTAAATTGTTAGTTCAGATGCTTACTGTGTAATTTGAATCAACTGGATATGTGTAGTAACTGGCAACTTGCCAGGCGAGATTCACAGCAGCATTCTGTGGGAAAAAATCCACAACTGAAGATTGGATTCAACATGGCCAATGCAAAAGATGGGTTCAAAAAGCCTGTGCTAATATAATTGACCCCAAGTACTACGATTATGATTGTTAAATTTTGAAAAACTCTTTGATTTTATAGCAAAAAGATAATCTATGTTGCTATTGTTCCTACTAACAATACATCATTGATAATATTTAACAAAACATAAATATTTATATTTAACAAAACAAGTAGAGCTAACAGCATATTAAATATACAGTACTAAGTATTGCAAGAAGCAATAGAGACATAGATTCTCAAAGTCACCTATAAACCAAACTTATGGAAAAAAATAATTGTTGACAGTCCCATGGAGTATGATATATTATTTCATTGCATGTTAAAAATTATTTTCAATTAGAGTGCATTAATGTGAGTAAACAACTTTTGTGTTTTCTAAGGGAATCCGCCAACATTTTCCTATATCTATTTTTTAGTAAATGTTAAACCAGTAGTAGATGGTTAGCACTACTAAATCACTCAAACGCTGATTTAAAGTACACATGCAATGCGAAAAATGGACCATATTGCATAATGATTTTAGGTTCATTAATCTTTTATACATTGAGGAAAAATATCAATACTTATGCCACATGTTGGTACAAGTAGATGCAGCAATTGTAAAAACATTAGATTGAAAAATTTGAGAAAACTAGGGATACTTTTCCTTTAGTGGTCCAAATTACACTGATTTACCCTAACGGGCTGGAGTGTAAAAGTAAAGTTCAAACGGTGAGACTTTAAATAGAAAAAAAATGTGGTTAATTTAGCTTTCACACTAACTTATTATTTCTAGCGGTACTTATTGAGCGAAATAAACTGTGCAGCTGGCAGCAGTATGTTACCATGTCTTGCAGCACCCAGTCAGGAACCAATGGGTTACAATGAGTCATTTTGCTATTGAAGTTTTTATTATGTAAATGATCTGCAATTTTTATTAGTAAGGTAATTATAAACTAGCTACTATACAGTAGGTTAATACATCTCAGCAAACTCAGTCTTTCAAGGCAACATAATAAAAATGTCAAATAGGCAGATGAAAATTAGCACATTGACTCTTTAAAAAATTTAATTTGCATGCTTACATTATCACTTGTGAAAGTACAAAGAATAGGGCAAAGCATGGTAATTACAGCCACAGAAAATATGAGCACTGACAGGAAGCAGCAGCCACTGGTTTTTTCAAGTAGTTATTACTGCCTATGCAAATCAGTTACAACACTCAAAAAGAACTCATTCTACAAAAATTTTGAACCTATAACTTCATTAAATTCTTCCAGACATTAGATGCTATTTTCTTTAATTTCTAGCTTTAAGAAAATACAGCAACATAGAAAAGCAAATCTGTCTCTGACGAACAGCCTTCCACTTTTGTTTCTAGATCAAATATCACTAGTTAAAGTTGCTTTCAAGGATCACTGTCGGTTCAGTTTTGTCCGTCTAATAAAGAAGCATGATTCATTCTATTCCTTTTCAAATTGTTCAAAATCCACCTCAACACATTGCTCAATTTAGGGAATCCTCTGAATTTAAACCAATCTTTCCTGTCCCCTACTTCCCTTGCATCTTCCAGGTCTTCTTTGGTCATCCTTGCTTTTTCTTGCCACCTACTTCAAGATCTAGGGCAGTTCTCAAAGCAAAACCATTATCTTTTCCAGCACACGTCTGCACAGTCTAACTCCATTTGCTATAGCCTTGATATTGACAGTGTCCTTTAACCCTTGCATGTCCATCTGTTTTTCAGAAGTCTTCTTGTCTATCACTTCTGACTACACATGACTCTCACCATAGCTCTCGTCATTCTTAAAATTGCTTTCCAATTTTCCTTCAACTCGCTACCATGTAATATTACTGATCTTATGCAGCAACAATACACTTTACATTTCATCTTCAAAAGAAACAAACTTCTTAGCAATAACTCTCCTAATTCTTAAAATCTCACCCACCCAATTCTTAACACTTGCCGTGACTGCCACTTCACAGCCATTACTTGCATTTAGCCTGTCTCCCAAAAAACAAACCCATTCCCTCTTTCCACCTCATCAATTCAATTACTTACGTCTTTAACAAACAAAATGCATTACCAACTAGTGGTGCCTCTCTTTATTTTCACACATCTGCCATGAACATAAGTTTCTACATTTTGTGCACAACACTGAATTTGCCATCACTCTCGTCCAACAAACTATGCATGGAGCTACCTTTTTGAATAGTTCTCCTTCCAACCCATTAACCATTACCTTTGTTTTTCTAATGTTGATTTTCAAACCCTTATTTTCCAGTGCTTCCTTCTAATTCCAAATTCCCTCTTTAAAATCTTCAATAGATTAGCTCATGAAAAGGTCATCTTCATACAATATTTAATTAATCTCACCTCTTCTTTCATTTTCTGTTGTAACACCTACAACCATTGCAAATAACAGTGGAGACAGCATAGATCCTTGATGAGCATCAATCTTTATTTCAAACTCCTCTGAATATGCAGATCCCAACCACACACTTGTCTTTACTATATCACACAAGCACATAACTGCTGAAACCATTACTTCTGATAAACCCTTCTTTCTCTTGACCCAGTAGACCACTTTCTTGAAATTCTATTAAATGTCTTTTCCATGTCTACAAAACAGATGTACAACTTCTATTCCTTTTTTTGATATTCCTCCTGCATCCTCCCCACAATGAATATTACATTCAATGTTTCTTTTCCTGGCATATATTAAACTGCATTCCATTCAAATTGATCAGTGTTCATATTCACCTCTCAAGTACCTTTTCAACAATTTTCATGATCTACCACTTCCATTCCTTTGTATGAATTACAGCTCATCACATATTTAACCTAGCAGATCTTTCTTTTAAGTATAGGCACAAATACACTGTTTTCCACTCATCAGCATTTCTCTACCAAACAACACATGCTGACACAGGTCCATCATCATTTTAATCCCAACTCAGTCATTTGCGTTTATCATTTCCAAATTACTTTTAATGGACCAGTTGCCTTTCTTGACGTCATTCTTTGCATTGCTTCCATAGTTTCTTCATGACTAACTCTTCCCACTGATCCTTCTACCACAACAGTTTTCACCATTTGGTCTCACTTATTCTCTTTGTTCATGATCTTTTCCGTGTGTTCCTTCCATATTTTCGCCCTGTCTCCTTTCATAAAACTCAACTGTCCATCTCTTCTCTCTTTAGTATCCCCTCCTTCAAGATCTTTCCATTTGCTTTCATTCTCTCAAGAAAACTAAAGACACTTTTGGATTTCTGATACAAATTATTCAACTCCTGTTTGTCTTCCTTTCTTATAGATCTAGTAACAATGTTTGGCAAACATGTAAATAGAAGGGGAGTGTACACTGGGGATAAAATTATTGTCAAGTCACCAGTTTAATACATCAATGACCAACCACAAACAATCAAAAGTCATGTTTTCAATACATCATCAAAACTGACCAATCAGAAATGATCAATGGCAAAATCGATTCCAGCCACTGTCTTTCTATATTGCTTGCTCTATGTACTGCTTTCCATCAAAAGAATGCCACCTTTCCTTGCAACTTCTACAATGCCTGGTGTACAAGAAAATCTTAAGTTATGCAGTCAATCAAAGTGGCACTAAAGGTGTGGAGCAAGAGTAAGCTGTAGGAGCAGTCTGACCTTAGAAGTGCAATTACTTAAAAAAATAGCTGTAATTACCCCACTTTTCTCAGAAAAATTGTTTTCCAGTATGTTTGTTACATCTACAGACAGTGGGCAAAAAGTAATTTGAAAGTTGTTGTTACAGAAACAGGTTACCATATCTGATGAGGCAAAATTTCGGACACAACTGTTCACTCTTTAAGTATTGGCAGCAGGGTTGGCAGAGTTATAACTTTTGGTAAAAAAGTTGCTACCTTTTGCTGGCAAGATTGAAATTTGTTACTTTTTGTTGTGATGCTACCAAAAGTTGTTACTAGTTCACTTGTTTATTGACAAATATTTTGGGCCCAATATAAGTAAATAATGCTTTGAATTAACGGTAGGAGATGTTGGAGCTCGTGTTGTGTTATCCCAAATAAAGGTGTTCTCCAAAAAAAAAAGGTGATCACCTGTCTCACTGCCATTTGTGCTAATCGCGGCAATGTTAATTCAGTCCAAGTGGCCCGTTCAAACAGACAAGCCACTTATGGTGACTATTGGATTCCAATATTGCACTGAATTCCAGACATTTCTGGACACAACACCTAAATTCCAGACATATGGCAACCCTAGAGTAGGCCCAATGTTGCTTAGAATTACTGTATTAGTCCTGGTGAATAAGCTGTGAAATAAACATTGTAGATAAACCATAAAATTATTTTGCTTGCTGGGATTGTGAAAAATTCAAGAAAAAATAGAGCACGGCAAATGGTGTAAATACCTGTATACCTGATCAACAACTCATTAGTGCTCCTAAAGTTATCTGATTGAAGATTATCTGCTGGAATGGTCATACATCATAATTAAAACCCAAATATGTAGGCATGAGTTTGATCACAATTAAGTATTAGAAACTACAAGTGTGATGCTAAGTCTATGGCTTTTTTTTTGGAAGTGGCTATGTTGCTATTGATGGCACTTTACCCTTGGAAGCTATTTTGCCATCACCATTTATATGTGTTTAAATAGCCATAATTGCCACAATTCCGGCAGTGACGCAGTGGCATATGGATAGTGCAGCTGCTTTAAAATGCAATGATAGCAGGTTGGAATCTTCACTGGCATGGCAGTTAGACAAAGGCAGTGTACACTGGAGAGGGCCTGGTATGTGTATGTATGGAGTAGGGAAGGGCAATTCAGAATAATATACTATTCTAGAACATTTAAACCGAATCCAGAATCCGAATCCTTTTTTTGCAATTAGCACAATCAACATGAAAGCATTTATTACAAGTTTACAACAACAAAAGCACAATCAGAGAACGAGTTTATTGCAGTGCAATACATTTAAGCTTTCTACATTTTTGCCTGTGTGTGGGAGTTAGTTTTTGAATCATTGCATGCAATTGATATATTTACAAAAAGAAAATCTGAGACCAAGCAACATGATAAAGCTTGTAAGCAGGATATAAGTTGAATCCTATTATCTGGTTTGAATTGGCATTTTGGATTCAAATAGTTTGGGATTTGAATCCTTCAGATTCAGCATTTTGAATTGCTCATCCCTAGTATGGAGTAGTTCAGTGAGGGGAAGTGTACACTGGGGGTGCAAAATTTTTCAATTCATTATTAAAATTCAGTTACTACAAACAGCCAAAAGTCACAGGCTTAATACGTCATCAAAATTGACCAATCTCAAATGTCTCAGGCCAAATAGCCCCCAAGGGTAAAATGCCATTGATGGCAAAATAGCTACTGCCTTCTTTTTCAGACCAAATTCTATGGCAAACTGGCGATTTATTTAGGCACATGCCAACATTATATCAAGGCAGATGTTTTAAAAAGGCAGTGGCTATTTTGCCATCAAAAGCGTTTTACTCTTGAAATCTATTTTGCCTTTGAATTTTTGTGATAGGTCAATTTTAATGACCTATCGAAAACATGACTATTGGTCATTTGAGATTGTTCAATTTCTATCAATTTGTTGCATGACTTAAAAATGATTTTATCCCCAGTGTACACTCTCCCTTACGTTTACATACCTGTCTTACCAGTGCAAAGTGCCTGTTGCAGTACCCTGCTTACAAAGAATTGAACCCATAGCCCAACCATTGCATTTAAAGGCACCAGCACTACCAACTATCAGTATGCCACAGCATCACACCATGCATTTTAGCAAATGTGCTGGTATAAAGACACACAAACTTTCAACTGCAAAATAGATGTCAAAGGTAAAATACTGTCAATGGCAAAATTGCCTTTTAAAACTCGCAATGAGCACAGTTGCTAAACAACATGTATCAGTACAAGTTTTTAAAGCACTCATTATACTACCAAACAAAATTTCAAAAAAGTTTATTTGGTTAATTGTTTTAAGTGTGCTGCATGATTTTCAAGCACTAATTCCAAAAATACTATCAGTTTTTTTCTATCATCAATTGTTTTAAAGATACAATGATTTCTGTTTTTTATGATTTTCTGTTAACTGTAGATTTCTTATGCAGTTATGCTCACTGTGATCTGTCTCTGTCAGCATTATTATATTGTAAATTGGTGTTTTATTTACTTGAGGGAGTGAATGGGCATATGGGAGTGCAAAATCTCACTGACAAAAGTGCTTTTATTACTTATTAGCCCTCAGTTTCGTTTTATTTAAGCCTATAAAATTCAGAATAGTCTCATTAGAAATAGCCATATAGCCATGTTCAGTGTTTGCAGATAGAAGTTCTGTGTTGTAGTCAG
Source organism: Trididemnum clinides (assembly GCA_963675345.1). NCBI lineage: Eukaryota > Metazoa > Chordata > Ascidiacea > Aplousobranchia > Didemnidae > Trididemnum > Trididemnum clinides. Next base: position 22,872,510 of record OY776301.1, read on the forward strand.
GAACCTAACAGCCAGCCACGTATGTCAACAGCCTACTTAGTAGCCCTCTATGATTATATTTTATAGAGTTAAGTCTTGTGTTAATCTTAATTGAGTTCATCGTTTAAATAGTGTAATAAAAATGGCTGGTAAACAGTGCAAAACTTCACCAGATTGCTTATGTTATGTATGTGGATACTACATCAGCGGCCAACATTCTTTGTATAAAATTGTGAAAGGAACAAAGTATTGGACAGCATATAGACTATATTTTGGGATGGACATTGGCGATCAGGACAAGTCCTGGGCACCACATGTAATCTGTGGCAGCTGTCGATTTAATCTTGAAGGATGATTGAGGGGTTCTGGAAGGGTTATGCCATTTACAGTTCCCAGAGCATGGACAGAGCCACAAAATCATCACGATGATTGCTATTTTTGCATGATAAACATTTTGAAGTATTGCAAGGTTAGAGAAAGAAGAGCTATGGCGTATCCAAGTATACCCTCATTTATTGCACCTGTTCCTCAAAGTGATACCTTACCGGTTCCAAATCCACTGTCAAATGTGAGTAATTTTCTGTGGGTAAGTGTAACTAACAGTAATTTATATGTTCTGAGACTGGATTCAATTTCTTGCTATGTACTTGTTCTTTATCATTTCAGGTAGAAACGTACTTAAGTGAAGACTCAGCAACAGCAAGTGAAAATTCAGACATTGAGGCAGAATATGCACCAACAACAAGTGCAGAACCTCATTTTCCAATGAAGCAAGAATTGGATGATTCAATTTGTGATCTGGGTCTTACAAAATCTGGAGCAGAGTTATTAACATCCAGACTAAATGAGTGGAATCTGCTTGGTGATGACTGCAAGAGTATTGCCTACAGGAAGAGGCACTTGGAGTTTTCTGTCTGTTTTGATGTTATTGAAGACCTTTGCTATTGCAAAGATGTAGAAGGCCTGTTTCGTGCTGTTGGAATAGATCATGACCCTACTCAATGGCAGCTTTTCATTGACAGTTCTACCAAAAGTCTTAAAGCAGTGTTACTTCACAATGGCAAAATATATCCATCAATTCCACTTGCTTATTCACTGCAGATGAAAGAAGACTATGAAAATGTCAAGCAACTGCTCATTAAAATCAATTATGCTCAGTTTAAGTGGTATGTTTGTGGTGACTTCAAAATGCTAGGATTTTTGCTGGGTCTGCAGGGTGGATACACAAAATACTCTTGCTTTTTGTGCTTGTGGAATAGTAGAGCTGATGGTGAGCACTACAAGAAAATTCATTGGCCGACATGGGAAGAACTAACACAGGAATGTATAACGTCATCAGGGAGCCTCTTATAAGCCTGGAAAAGGTTTTACTGCCACCACTTCATATCAAATTAGGTCTAGTAAAACAGTTTGTTAAAGCTTTGGATTTTGAAGGAGAAGTTTTTCAAGAAATCCGTTCAATGTTTTCCAGGCTATTAGAGGCCAAAATAAAAGGTGGAATATTTGTTGGTCCCCAGATAAACACAATGTTAAAGTATAAAACCCTGGAAGAAAAAATGAATGAAACAGAAAAGGAAGCATGGCAAGCATTTTGAGGTGTGGTTGATGGATTTTTGGGAAATAAAAAGGATTCAAATTACAAAGAGTTAGTGAAAAAGCTTCTCAAAGTTACCAAAACATGGGTTGTCCCATGTCTGTAAAACTTCACTTTTTATGCTCTCATCTGGATTTCTTTCAAGAAAATCTTGGTAACTTTAGTGAGGAGCATGGTGAGAGATTTCACCAGAATATTGAGCCAATGGAAAGACAATATAAAGGCCGCTGGGACAGTGCAATGATGGGAGACTACATTAGGTCTTTGATAAGGTAAAATAAGAGTAGTCATAAAAGAAAAGCTCACTTAACAGTGCATTTTTATTTTAAAAAATGACTCTTATTATTTAAAAAAACTGTGTTATGTTTATCCTCATGCCTTCTTCTTTATGAACAATTTTCAAACTGACTTTTGCGTTTAATATGTATTGAACGGAACCTTGATATGCAGTTAGAATCTACTGCAAGGTAAAACACAATCTGCTAGCTACAGCTAGATTGGGTGAAACAAAAAGTATAGATATCTCAAAAAGTAATGATGATACAAAAAACTAACCAGATTTTTAAACTCAGTGCTCAAAAATACATAAAGGGGTACTGAAAAAAGTGGCCAAACAAAAATTGTGTTACATATTGTTATCAAAGGCATCAAATTTTTTATCTTATAAACATTGATGGCTCTTTTTCTCGGAAAATTAGTCAGACTTAAGCACACTTAATCTTTATGTTATTAAGAAGTTACAGCAAGTTGTCAAACTCTCAAGCAGTTTACTGGTTAACTGGCTCATCCCATAACACTAACATATTCTCCAGCCCTTTCTCAGCAAATTTCTGAAATAATCCACTATATCAAATATCCACCAAGACTTTCCTGCCTTACCTATTGCCTACTATTGGCTTTTTATAGGCTTTTTTCACAATCTTTCCCACCTAGACCTATAGACCTATTTCAATTAGCTAACAGGAAAACAACAATCGAAAATCAAATCTCAGGATTTGTTGTAGCGGAGAGACGGATTAGAACAAATTTTTCGCCTTCGAATTCAGTCCAAAAAACCAAAAAATCTGAAATTTAATCATTGATATTATTTGATTTACCTGCTCATAGCCTTATTTTGAAACAAATTTTTTACAGTTTCTAGGATTTTTCTTAATTTTCCAAGATTCCTAGAATACTGTGGGCTTACTTTAACTAATGTTCAAATAATTTTCTGTCTTTAGAAATTGCTATAAATTTTACTCCTATAAGCAGAAAACGTACCTAAGCTACAAAACTTAACTAAGAGTAGGAAACTCTCTTTAAGCAACTTCTACATCACGTCAAGTGGAAAACTATCTGACCAAAGTAAGCAAACAACCAGCAGATTTAAGATCACGAGTTTGTTGAAGACAGCATTATGACATCTTATAGCTTTTTTGAAGCGTTCAAGAAAAATAGTAGAGTAAAGGTTGCTTACAAACAAAGACTTTACAAAAGAACCGCTTTTTCGCTGTCAAACAAGCTCTGCATTTTTTAAATTGTTTTTTGGTAAAAGTAACCTCTTGATATTTTCCGAAAAACTTTTAACTGCGTTTCTACGATTACTATTTGCTAAGAAAATTGAAGAAAAATTTTGCCATCAAGCGATAATTGTGACGTTAATTTAAACTCTAAAGAGATGCAATTTTTGCCCCTAGATAAGTTGAGGGCTGGCTTTTGTTTGAGAAAATAACCATTTTTCTCATTTTATAAATGGAAATCTTAAAAATTTATTTTTTGTTATGACCTCATGATGACATCACCAACCCTCCAATGACATTTACCCACTGTCAAGGAACAATTATGCTAAGTTTCATGATTCCACGTCCAGTAGTTTTGAAGGAATTTAATACGCATGGAAAAAGAGACAGAACTCTGCTTTACACAGAGCATCCATAACTTGTCTCAACAATTTCAAAAATTTAACAAAATTCATTTTTTGAGATATGGTACTTTGATTTGGTTTGTTTGACAGTATAGGGAAATACTTCAAAATTTTCTCTCTTGGCAGGTCCTTTTTGAAATAAATCAGGTTTAAAACTATAATTTTTTTGTGATTAAGCAGAATCTTTTTAATTTAGCAGCCAAAGTGGAGTTCATAAAATGAGCTCTTCACAGGAAAAAGGCTAATGCGCTTGCTGATTTTTAGAGACGAAGTTAGACCTCCAATCCCAGCAAAATTTTAGACGCAAGTGAGGAAGAGAGCTATCTGCGAGGTATTTCACTCGATTACGCCATAAAAAGTTTATGGAGATTGGCAGTGCGTAACAATGCGAGGGAACAGGTCCGCCTAAAATATCAGAAAAAATTGAATCTGTGTTTGCGGCATATATTGGAAGTCCTAGAAATTCATTCGCGCAGTTTTTTCACAGTAAAAAGTGCAGTTATCTAATGGCCCTTAAACCAGAAGATAAACTGCGACAAAAAGAGTTTGCAGTAAGCATGGAGGACATGCTAGATTCAGATCCAGGGCTTTTAAAACGTGCTTGTTTCAACCATAATTCTACGTTCTATGTCTCTTGAATACTATACAAACGATACTTGAGAATATGGTCAACTGAACCAAAGTCCGAGATATGATTTATTTACAGCAACGAATGATTTAAGCAACTACAACAGCTCCTGCAGACATGTTAGCAAGAATATGGCAAGAAATTGAGCACTGGCTAGATAGCCTTCGTGCGACTGATGGTGCTCATGTAGAGGTGAACCAACACATCTTCAAAAATCAACACATCTTCAAAAATCATCATCTTCAAAAATCATCATCTTCAAAAATCAATACATCTTCAAAAATCTCGAAGTATTACCTTTACCTCAAAACAAGCAGAATGAAAATATCTCAAAAATTAAGTTTTGTTCAACTATAAAAATTTTCGCGATAATTTATGAACACCTAGTGCATCAGATAACTGTTCATTTTTAAGATTCTTCAAAATGCTAACGTTGAACTATAGTACCTTCATAGATGAAGTTTAAACAGCTTCTGTAGACACTAAAATTTGATAATTTGTGAATGAAGAAGGCATTAAAATTTTTTCGGCCGAATTTCACGAAGTATTAAAAATAACATTTTTACTAATTTCTAGTATCTTGGCAGCGTATGCTATTTGATCTAAATTTTGCGTTGGGATATTGTCTTGACACATTATTTTACAACCTACCAAATGGTCTTTCAATATCATAAACACTTGCAGTAGGTCAGCCTACGTTCAAACATTAAAGGCCAAAAGTACTTTTCAAGCTCAGAGCCTTGACTTTTAGTAGCAGTTAGATGCATTGGATTTTGTGACAGTTTTTAAGTGAAATAGAATTGTCTTGCTCGTTGTTATGCGTACATCACATCGTCATCTAATACCTCAATACGCACAGACAACAATGTCGTACCTAGAAAAAGAAAATATTTGAGGTCAAGGGCGCCGGCAAAGGGAACAAGGGGGAGCCGTGGTCCTCCTGAATTAAAAAAATAAAGTGGCTTGTGTTAACTGTGCTTACATAAAAAGTAAAACGGAAGCAAAATTACCGTAGCCTATGTTGTAATGTCTCCTTCTAAAAATTTTCTGTATACGCCCTTGCTTAACGACCTTCAAGTTCTTCTGGAAATATTAAACATTTTAAATCAAATCTATAATTAATACATTTTACTGTGTTGCTCAAAGTTACACTAGTTGGGTCGAAAACCTTTGGCTATTTGGTCAAAAACGTTTGGGGGATGGGGGGAACTCAGCCCCTGTGATAGTTTCAGTTTCGTTAAGATGCAGAAATTGACTGTGTAATCCATTGAGTAGATAATGAAACTGATCACAAACGTTGAATTTTAGCTAAAGTCAATTGATTCCTACCGGCGGTATTGTAGGTGTCCATCGGAGGTCTAGGCGTAAGCTTGGTCTGTCGCACCCGAATACCGGTAGTATGAGTTAGTTTGAAAAAACCAGCATTAACAAAAAATATCTTGGTCTGGTTTAAGCAGTGCAGTTTAAACCAACTGAGTTACCATTGGCTTTGCATTGTAGGCTATTTCTAAAAAATCTCACGATTATCACAGGCAGCTTGAGATTTCAAACTGTATTGAAACTCTTAGAAATGCTGCCTCCGCCGTCTTTCTGCAAGTAAAAGCGAATTTACAAAATAAATGCAAAAAATGCCAAGCCTTGTCAAGTCATTGAATTAGGCGCAATTTGCCAGCAGTTTGACAAAAAAATCGTTACAACACGACGTATCTGGTTAAAATCGATAAGAATGTCTGCTCCCTGGAGATCTCGAACTTGCAGAAAAAAATCTGTTGTTTTGACAACCTGCTTCTAGTCATACCAACGACGTTTTTCCTGGCTAATGACCAAAACTTCCAAACAGATATTTCAAGTGACAAAATTGCTAAAATGGCTTTTTCTGTTTGAGCAAAGTTTTGATTTGTATGCCTTAACACGGAACATTGTGATCGAACTCCTTTCAAGATAACATTAGTTTTCTCTCTGGCTATATTTCCTTCTTCTAAAATGATGATTATTAGCGGTTCAGCAGAATTCGGTCAAATGCAGGAAAGCTTACCTAATGTACAAAATTCTTTGGCCAATTATAAATCTAAGATTTTTAAAAATAGCTCAAATTTTAGCCCAAACCCCACGCAATTTTTTAAGTGGGGTCAGTGTCGTGACTTCTTTCGGATCAAGAAGAGGCATTTTGCGAAACATCGAGCACTCGAAAACATCTTAAGTCCCAAAGCATCCCTTGGACCTCACTGTCAACGCTGATGACAACTCTTAAATAAAGATAGCACTTTTGCTTTCATAGAACTAAACTACAGTATATTTTCTAACTTATACGAGTAAGATAGCTGCGGTCTCTTGCTGATGGTGCCAGGATACTTTTTGGTGTGGGTTTTTCTGGTCTTTACGAAAGCTTGTCCTGTTTCCTTTGTCTGAGCAGACCCACTATTTTTGGCTTTCGTAATTTTTTTCTCCGTTTACCCACTAGGTACACTTAACACCTGAGCACCGTGGTCTCTCGTTTTTTCTCAACATCTGCAGAAACAGTTCAGCTTGAAGATTACCGCCATCATCTTACGATTGAATGGTGGTCTTCCATGCAAAGCCAGTCTCATCACAGGACTCTTGTGGCGACTGCCAATGGCTCCGCGCTTTGCCAACTTTTCTAAATCAAAACGAGATTGACGAAACAGAATGTGTTATTGATAAATTCGCTTGGTAAAAATGCGGAAAGCGCGTACTATTATCAGTAAGGCCATTTTTACAACCTAACGAAATTTATGGCCATGTTGTGTGAAATTTATCATGACAAATAAGCTCTCTAAATTTTTTTCTTCAAAATCACAGGCAAAGTATAGAGGGTGCTGGTTGCTAATTAGCAATTTTGAGGCAATCTCCTACTTAATGGGATCTACCGACAGCATCACTGGTAAGGTAGAAAAATTGTTCAAAAATTGTTTATTACAACATATCAATAACTCACGATTGGTTGTAGTGGATTGCTGTATAGTGCAGTATGATGTTGGTGTTCGTTTTTAACCGTTGCTGCCAGCGCCCCCCCCCCCCCCTTGCCTATGTCTGACCCTGCTTTTAGGATTTTACTAGAGACGTAAATAAAAATTGTTTGCGTGCGCACTATTCTGAGATTGGCTTCTGCATCGGAGAGAAAGAGAGGGGGTAGGAAGGGGGTACACGAGCAAAAATTTCTTTATGTTAAAGCTTTTGAGCTGTCGGGTATAGAGAAAATTGAAACCATCTAGAAGTAAAACCATGTTGGATTTTCCAAAAGGCCTTGGCCCCCAAAACATAGCCCTTGGTGGCCAAAACGTGCGAACAGTAAGATTTTTAATTTCGAGGGATTTATTTTTTCGCTCTCTCTTCCTCTTTTAATACAATTGCTACAGCTCCGTGACTATCTAAGGGGCGCGTTAGAGGAAAAATTTGTTGGGAGCGAGCTTTTTAGACATTGCTAATGTTACAAAAGAGAAAGCATGACCATGATTACCATATTTTTCCATGTGTTTTTTGGTTTCTCAAGCAAGTGTCGCGATTGCATGATACGGCTTCGACTGCACCTTGTAATTAAATTTATGTGTAGAGCTTGACGAGAGCGCAATGTAACGCCAAAAACGTTTGATAAATAATTTTTTTTATACGAGTAAATGATTAACGGTGTATTGTTCTTAGCAATAACAACGACTGGATACTTAAAATCCAAAATCCAAAACTGTCTAAAATAAATAAATTGACTAGTATCGTTTTTAACGACGACAAAGTTGGGGAAATTGAATGGAATTGACAGTTGAGGAGAAAGTAAAAGCAAACAATGCATACCTTGTGTGTAATCGCGTCATTGGCCAAAAAAACTTTGCTATTGCCTTTGGTAGGTAGCTTGACCTAGCAATTGGGTCCTGCAAATTTAGTAACATGGCCTCTTTGGCCATCGTGACCACGTCCTCGTACGCAACGCTAGAGTGGTAACTAATTGGCTTTGCAGTCACATTTTAGCCTTCAGGCATTATCGATCGTAAATCGGGTGTGACGTCACAACGTCATTGCAGTCAAACCTTGGTTTGTTCAAGGATTTAAATGAAGTCGCGATCACAGCTGTGCTGGTTGATACTAGCTGACGCAGTAAAAGTGATGCTTTAGATTTGTTGTATAAGCAGTTTTTGAGTTAAAGTTTAAGATGATCAGCAGGGAAGTAACATTTTGCCCATGACTGATGGTTTTTTATGCAAACACGAAGCTGTTTTCTTTTTTAGATTGAACAATGATACCGCGGTGTTTACCAACAGCAGCCCACTTAATGAAAAGACTGATAAGAATTATCGATAATTGTTTACCATTTGGTGAAAGCATTTATAGTAATTTAATCGTTGACGCGTACTCTTTCTTGCCACGTGGTTTTTGCGAAATGAAGCAATCTTACACCCTGATGCGTCCATTCTAGCGGTAAAAGTGATTCATGTTCAGTCGAAAAATACGATAAGTTGTGACAGCACAGAATTGAGAAAGTTCCACAAAAATGTGGAAGGCAGCGCTGGATTAAGAAAGGTTACACGGCGTATTACTGTACGTGCACCAGAAACTTCCGATAAAATGTAGTCTCTTTGGCATCGAAGTAAAACCTTTTTTTCCGAGTTCAAACTCATGTCATGGAAAAAACGTAGGACGCCCTTTTGTCATTTGGGTCTTTCTCCACAGAAGCGCGTCCGGGGCCGCACTGGTCTCTGAAAAATTGACATTTCGAAGGTTTACTCTCTTTCTGATTACTGATGATCTTTCAAAAGTTTTTCTTTTTCATAAAGGTTGCCTTCCAATACGATTTGTAAATGTAGCGTAGAACTTGAGATAGCCCAATTATATGCTAAGCTAAAATAAGCGCTATTCGCTCCTATAAAACAAATTTTTAGGCTAAAACGAAAAAGCAAAAATCAATCATTTTCGAGCTATTTTGGGTGGTTTTGCCCCATAGCCCTGTGTTTGGCATAGTCTAATCTCTCGCCATGCAAAACTTTTAAAATTGCCAACAATGGCTTCGGAAACGTTGATAATCACACTAGTGAAATGGATTGCAAGCACAAGCATACTTATAAGGCTGTTTTGTTATACTTCCTCCTCCTTCGATTTTGACATCAAAGCAGAAAATGGCCTTAGCAGTGCGTATGTAATTGACCTTAAAAAAGATTTTTATCTAAATCTAACCCCCAAAATGACCAAATTTGGCAAAATATGAGGTAGCCTCTGCAACAAATCTTCACTGGATATATAGTTTATGCTTACCCACACTTTGCTTCGCATTTTTCGGCGCGCTGATGAGCATTAGCCACAGGCCCCACACAGAAAACTCAGAAAAATAGGCGTAAATGTGATCAAGGCCTTTATAACAATTGTCTTTTTGGGGGGTAGTGGGGTGCAATGAAAAAATTCTACGCCAAAAACTCTTTAGAAAAAAGAAATTAAAAAATATTTGACACAATTAAGGGGAGGTGTGAAATGGAGCGATTGATGAGCTAAACTTCCTCTTCTAAATACTTCCTTGCTCACATCATCATTTCCTTGGGAGGAACTGCCAGATGTTTTGTACCGGTAAGAATTTTTTTCCATTATCACCTAGACTCTAGGGTAACCATTATTTTTGGAGCCTTTATCTAGTTACCAACAAGCTCGACGAACAGCTTCATCTAAAGCAGCGATTCCCAACTACTAGGTGAGTACGCTCCCCAGCGACGGGAAGCGAGGTTCTGTCACGAAGATCCCGAAGCATTTCAAAACGTAACAGTGCTTCGGTGTTTAACTGAAACCTTTCTTGAAAATTAACAGACTTTTTGCTACTTTCTGTTGATTAGATCGAGTTTCCCATCAAAAATAAGTAGCATGGGTTGTTAAGATTTTGTTCGCTGTTTCAATTTATTTTACTGTCTCTGGGCCGTAATATGTGATGGTGATACCCCGAAAACAACGTCAGCAAAAGAGGGTTGCGATCTGAAAAAGTTGGAAAGCACAGAGCTAACAGCACGGCAACACGTTCGTGATTGATTGCTTTATTAGCGGTCTAACTCACTTTCGAGAATGGCGTTTGTCGAAGCTTTTATTTTTCTGACGTTTTTGCTTGATCAACAAACACATTATTTTATCTGTGTGGTGGTTCCGTACTGGTTTAAAATTAATTAATAACAGTTGAACAACAGGCTCTCAATATTCAGTCTTTTTGTATAAACTGCTCGTGAATAGATAGGACCTAAGAGGTATATTTGGAGATGGCGTTACCGCTTTTAACGATAATTGCTGACAGCAAGGTCAACCGAAGTTTGAAATGCTACGTCAAAATTGGCGAATGCTTCATGTATTGCCAGGGCAGCAATTTCATCTCCGAAATTATCAAAAAACTGTTTGGGACGTTCTCTATCGCAGTAGCTAATTTAGAGTCAGTCGAGAGAACTATAGTTTATCTCGTTACTGATTGCATTATTTGGCTTGTAATTTCATATTCGGTCTTTAGATTTCAAAAGTTGCTGAAGCTTAATATTTTCTGCCTTTGTAAAAGCAGCAGCGGTGGTAATTCTGAAATGTGTGTATGAAAAGATTTTTCGTCATTTATTTGCTTTTGCGCTACTTTCAATAAAAACTTAGCTAGCGGCTTCGATTTTTTTAATTAACGTGGTATACTTGGTTTACTTTGATAATGGCATTTTGTCTATAAAAGAACTTGAAAAAAGTTTTAAAGCGCAATGAAAGCTTTTTTTGAAACGAGTTAATTTCCGTCAGTAGTTCAAGAATTTAAGAGGTATTTTGTTGGTATAAGATGGTGCTAGTAAAACATATCCATGTGCTAGTCAAAATATAGCGTTATTCTAAGCTCTTGCTAAATTGCGAAACAGACTTTCAAAGTTTAGACATATTTGTTTTTATGAAGAATAATTTTTTGCATAGTACAGTGAACCCTCGTTTATCGCGGGGGATACGTTCCAAAAATAACCCGCGATAGGTGAAATCCGCGAAGTAATCAGCTTTATTTTTTACTGTTATTTTACAATGCAATACTGTACTGCAGAATGAAACAAAAAACAAAACCTCTTTTCAGGCCCAAAATGTGTTTAAGAAATAGAAATATTAACGTTTTCTTACAAATAACTATAATAGTTTAACTTTTTTCACTTCTAGACAACAGTAAAGCCCCTGAGCCAATCAGGACTCACTGTAAAAAAAGCACTGTAAAAAATTCCGCGAAGCAGCGAAGCCGCGATAGGTGAAGCGCGATATAGCGAGGGATCACTGCATAAAAATTTACTAGTCCTTTTTAAAGTTGCCATTGTCCTACTTTATGTTTGGCGTTGCTGTCGCAGTTTTTTGAAGATAAAATGCAATGCAAAAAACAACAAATCAGGCTACCTGCTGAATTGCTCAAAAATGGTAATCTTCTAATTTTAGAAGCGAGAACTAGGCTATGCAACGATGTTTATCTTCAGGCAATAAACAGCTTTTTATGGCAACTGTTTAGCAGTGTTGAAAGTGAAAATAGGTTTAGATTTTGATTTACAACTTTTTCGCGCTACCTTTTGTGTCGCAAGTTCTCAGCAGTGATGTAACCTTCAATTTCCTTCTATGACCTAGTCAACACTTTTTGCTGAGAATATAGGCCTGCAATATATTTTTGTAAATAGCAACTCTACGGTACGTTTATATCTGCACAGGCCGAGACGTTGGATGACATGGGCCGAACTTGCTCTTTCATCGCCTCCGCTTGAAGGCTTATTTGGTGAATTTACTTGCTGGGCTGCATTACTCGATCGACTTTTTTTTGTCCTTCTTAAGCTTATATTGAGTTTGTAAAGATTATTTTAAGTTTATTTCCAAATCGGGTGAAAGACTTTTTTGTTCTTCAACTAGATTTTTGCTTCCGGACGGTGGCGCTCATCTTGGTGCGATTCTGTTTTTCGGTTCCAAATTCCCAAATCAGCGATCAATTTTGTTGAGTTCGAGTCTAGCAATATTATTGAGTTAGCAACCCAGCTCAGCTTATTAGTTCCTCAATTATTAAAATGCAACGTTTACGCCAGCGACAACTCGTTTATTTTGAAAAACGGAGTTGCATTGTTGCGCAATAGTTATAAACAATTGCGATTATGCTGAAATGGCATAGTAACATTTATACAACGCAATAACTGCAGTTGCAATAGATGCAAAACTGTAGCTGTTCTGTTTTTACTGCCAAAAAGTACTACGCGCAATTTACAGGTGGTTTCAACGGATATAAATAGGAGAAACGTAATTTTTGTGTCATTTGAATAAGTCTTGAAGTGGCTGTAGTAAACAGGATGGAAGTTTGATATAGACACACCCAAATCAGGGTGAATTTTATGAAAAGAAAAACTATACGAGTATTTTGGATTTATGATGAATAAAAAAGCGCTAATGAAGCTTTTACGCTTTAGTTGAAAGCAAAAGGAAAATTTTTCACTACATTATCTTTTCATTGTGGGCCTTTTGTGGGAAACTTAATTCATTTGCTTGCTATATTTTTCAAATTGTAGCTATTAGGCTATTGTAGTTTTTGAAAAAAGCATAGGCAGTGTATTGAAAACTGTACAATTTCTGGTGGACGTGAGCAGGGCCGAGCAGAGAGAGAATAAGGGGCTCCTAAAACATCCTACTCCTTAAAATTGTCCATCTCAAAAAAAAGTTGTCCCTTGCATAGCCAGCGCCCATATTTGAGATAGCATAGAATTTAATTTGATATCATCGTAGTTACGGCCAGAACTCGCGATAAGCATCACAACTTATTGTGAAATCGCTAATAATCATGGGAAGAAAGCGCCGAACCCTTAGCTTTGTCTAAGTCAAAATGCTCTCAGCCAACTAATCGCGCATTTGCGTTTAAATGTTTTGATCAATGGCGGTGCTAGGTCAAAAGTGAGACAAAATGATCATATCAATAAATTGTTCTAAGCTTAAGTTATATTCGTTTTATCGGTTGGTAAAAAACGGCAAATTTACTTGGAAAATAAGATGGCAAAGAGAGCAAGCAGATGTACCGGTACTGCTTCAGAGGCTCTTCAAACAAGTCAAGTGACTTTGGAAATTGTTTTTCATTATTAGGTTTCAGATTACATCTTGTTATGCAGTAATGCACTATCAGCTTGTCATCCATTTTGAAAACTTCAACGTCAGCTGTTATTTGACACAACAGAGCGTCTGTTGCCTTTAAAAGCAGTCAAGTGTGACTTTAACCAACGTTGAACATTGTGTTGTAATGAGTTTATGCAGTTTTCATAGCTACCATATAATTGTGCTTACGTTTTAAGTAACAGTTGTAGTAGCTTTAGATTTACAAGTGTCAAAATCGCCTCTAACAAAAGGAGGGCATGTATTTGTACGCTACCGATTGTATGGAGCTAGATAGCATGTAATCTTCAGGTAGTCATTATAGTATGTGATGAGATGCTTTCTAAAGTGCTAGAAACTGCTGGGCGAGACGATGTTATTCAATGAAAGTTTTTAAAAGAAACTTGCAATTCTTTCGTGGAATATGACGTGGAAAGTTAAGATTTGATTGTCATTGCGTTTTTAGAAGGTTGGGTATCTATTATTGAAGATCTTGCCATAGAGCAGGCCTATGGCGGAAACTATCCAAGACCTTGAGTATCTCAGTTTTAAACGTTTTATCAGTCGCGTCAATAAGGGATGTACATTATAGGGCCGTATTTAGGGGAGGAGATAAAGAGCGATAGCCCCCCAAAGAGTTTGGCAAAGCAAAAATGTAAGAAAAACGCTTGGAAAAGTTGAGCTCGGAAAAAAAGATCTGCATGTTCGTTTGACAATCAAAATGGGCGAGAAACGTCTTCAAGTTTATAGAAGGCAAAATAAATATTCCTAAGTTGGTAACTATTTTGAACTCACTTAATGCTCCCCAAAAAATTAGTTTCCAAATTCGCTAGTGGTTCACCAGACTCAGTGTGTAAAATAGGGACCTTTAAAGTCTCGGTGAAAAATTTTGGAGATCAATATGTCAATCGGACAAGTAAGGCCCGTGACTAGGTGATGGAGTCCGTGTACAATCACGACTCTTTTCAGTGCAGTATCTGAACCTCAAAACTACCTTTTCAGTGGATGTTCACCCGGCTTGGTGTACTTAATACGGTTTAATATCAATCTATGTTTATTGAAAAATCACCTTGGTTAGAACGCAACTCTATCCTTTATTTTGTAATTTCATGAAACCGTTGCGGTTGCTTTGTGGGCGGCGACTGGAGCCTGTGGAGCGATAAAACCGTAAATTGAAAACCATTTTGATAGGAAATAAACATTGTATAGTTCGTAGTCACAAGTGACTTCAGAAAAGCCCAATCTTACTGTTTCAGACATTTTATGGTCATGCTAAAAGTATTTGGCGACCAGATTCTTATTTGTGGTTCTCGTAAAGTGGTAAAGTTGTTTTACCTTGATTTAAAAGCTTTCTTTTCAGTTTTATTGATATAAACAAAGGAAAATAAATGTGCTTAAAAAAATAGAGATGAGTTGTCAACGCTGTAGCTCATGATCCAATTTCACTTTTACTAGTGGACTTGCTACCAGTGATGTAATGCAAAAAAACAAAAAGTGTGGGAATGAAGCTGCTTGCTACCCATTTCAATCCCACAAAGAGCAAGAACAAAAATATTCTTAACTTCGAGTTTTAGAACCACTGGACTATATTTGAAACGGTAGCGGTACATTCAGAGTCTTTGAGGCTAAAAGCTTTCTAAATCAATGTTTCTTGTTCGCTTGCAGTTAAAAATATTTTTGGTTTTTCTAAAATCTTTGAAAGTTGGAGATTGGAGCCTACGATGCCCGGTGTAGATGAGCATATAGACCTATTTTTATTTTACGGGCACAGGGATATCTTACTGTTATTAATTATAGACAGAGTCTCTTAATCTTTTTTCCTCTTTTTATTCTACTATCAAATCAATTTTCTAAACTTACCTCCAAATACTTAATTGTTTGTACATTTGTTTATAACGTACGTGATAATTATTCCAATATAATCAAAGAGAAAGGAATATATAAATGTATCCCCAAAATTGAAGACATTCACCCATGGAGGTGTTACCCTAAAAATCGCTGAGCCAGTGCAATGTTGTGTTCAAACCTACTACGGAGCCGGGAAAGCGTATTTGTAACATGAGCACAAATGTTGAAAAAGGGTCTGCTATCAACAAACAGTAATAAAGTCGGCTTAGACATTTATTTTCCATAAGAAAAATTAATTTCGCTGACGCATCCTCAGTTTCTTACGTGGAGCCAGGAAGAAGAACTTCACAAGGGTGCAACAATGCCAAACCACCTGGGTATTGAGCTCGCAATCATACGTCTGTGAATCGTGCTCCGATCACTTTGAAAAATTCTGTTAGTTGCAGGCGTTTTGAATGAGCATGATCTTCAATTTTTTAGAGTTACCTTGAATATAAGCTGCCACTGAGTTTTTATTGTTGTGCTATTTGCGTTTCTCAATGGATTTCAAAGATTTGTCACTTTCCGAAATCCACAAATCCATCGAGTCCGTTTTACTTGCTTTGAAACAACAACAGTCTGAGGTACAGTAAAAAGACTTGATTGTGGTGATACATGCTTTATTGGCATTTTCGTCTTTCGGAAACGAAAGTTTGAAAGAATGATTAGTTTAAGCGTGCAACTAGAATTTTTGTAAAAGGAGAAGCGCTAACTGCTAAGCCACAATATCGGGGTCACTTATTATTACTATGAAGTACGATAGATAAGGATGGGGACTTCAGCCTCCTTAACCCTTCCCTAATTATCCCTTAGCGGATAATCTGGCTTTTGTGGGATAGAGCCCTAAATCAAAATCGTGAAGTTGCAATTTCAGCCCCCGAGTGGTTTCAGCACCGCTATGTCCTTGTTAAGGGCACTTTATGGAAATTTCTTCGCTTGGTTGCAGGCTTGTGGTAGAAACGCACTGTGCCAGCAGTGCTGATAACTCCGAAGCGGGTCTGAACACAAGTTGCTTTATTATGTATGACCAAAAAGAATTTCTGTGATCGGAGTTAAAAATATGTAACTGACCCTTACGGCTGACTGGCTCACTACGGGAAGCCCATAGCAGTCGGCGGTTGGAAATCACCGTTTCCATGGTTTAGCCCCATCAAAAAGTCGGCTTCCATGTTCTGGAAACATTTCAAATACCATTCCTTGCGTTAGTTGACCGCTCCCTCCCAACGCTTGCAAAGCATCTCTGAAGCGAGTTTTGTTTTGTTTCAGATACAAAATCAACTTTTAGATCTTTCCAGTGTCGAAGAACTTTTGACCGAAGTTTTGAAACCTGCTTGCAAAGCGGCAAAAGTTGAAAAACTTTGCGGATTAACTTCAATCAAGCAACTGCAGACTGTACTTCGCAGTTCAGTTCGCGATGCCAGTTCAAGCAGACCAGCTACTGACGGGGCAAAAAACTCTCACAGGGCAGCTTTGAATACCGCCCAGCATGCCACAGGGATCAGACCACGGCCACCTCTTTCATCCAGTGTTCAGTACCCCGCCATCAGTTCCAGGCTTACCCAAAGCCCCAAGGGACCACGTGGACATTCAGCTTTTGTTGGCGTTCCTTCCTTGTGTCGCGTGACGCCTCCCTCTACCAGCGCTACAAATCTGTCTTCTTGTTTGCTGACCGAAGAGCGCCAACTGAAGCTGACCGCGTTTTGCGATAATTTTGAAACAAACAACTCAATGCTGCAAGGGATGTTCACTAACATGACACAGAATGTGCTCGTTCCGTTGCAAACCTTCTGCAAGCATTCACGAGCCAGGTAATAATCGCTGCATGCAGAGCATTGTGAGAAAATATAATCTATTGTGAGAGCGGCATCATCTCATAGGATAGTACGGTTTTAGGGGTAACACTTTTGCAGGGGAGACCTTTTAGAATCTCGTTTTCAAAATAGTGCTGCTTTTATTTGTTGGATTTTTGTATGGTCATCATTTTCTTTGAGCAAAGTGACAGAAATAAATTACCTCAGCCCGCTCCCGATTGCTACCTCGTTTGCACCGTTTTATTTTTAGAGACCGACCTCCCAACGACGATGAGTGCGAGAAAGACAAGCACTCGCGGGACGTAAAATCACCCAAAGATTTGTACCAGAATGAGCTTTTACTGGTTGAGACTCTAAACCGCATCAAAGAACTACTGTGGCCAAATGATGAAAGCAATGTCACCGAATTGTTGCCAGCAGATCACTTCCGAAACGAGGTAAAGATTCTTATAAAAGTTGGCTGCAAAGTGGTTTTCGTGGCGAAAAAGCACAATTTCTCTGTGGCTGTGGCAAATGATCTTCACGTTAATTTAGTTAGACATGGGTTGCTGAGAAGGAAACAAAACTTACGAGTGCTTAAATATTGCCTTTTTTTTTATCTTATACTGAGATTAAGATATTTGAAAGAAATGGTCTTCGCTCATTCTCTCTTAATATGGCTTAGCTGAAACGCAACAATCATTTCATTGAACTTAAAATCGCAAAATCCTCGGTTCAAAATCGGCCAGAGCAAGAGTTCTCAGCAGAAATTTTTCTTGAAAGTAAAAAATAACATTAAATCTTTGAGTTGGAATATCGTCATAAAAAAATCGTTCGAAATCAATATAATATAATAAAATATAACCAGGAAGGGAGTACTTTTGGATGGGAAGAAAGCTATTCACTACAAAAAGGTATTTAGATGTGAATCAGTGAGATCCTTTACGTAAAAATTTTTACATATTTTGAGACGTTTTGCCCCACCTCACTTAAATACAGCATTGGATCTTGTTGGAGGCATTAAGCGTATACATACCTATGTCAGATGTAAGAGCAGAGTTTCAACTTTCTCCCAAAATGCAATGAAATAAAGCTTTTTGCTTTTGCATTTCCTTGACACGCAAAGGCTCCTTTTGGAAAAAGTTTCTTTTATTAGCGCCCGCTTTCCTTTTGAATTCAATTTAAAGCTACGTTCTTGCTTTTGAAAGGCAGCAATGCTCGATCCTGTGCTTAATCTTGGAGTTAGCGTATACTTACCTTTCAGTCTCTTGAACGAGCTGACATAGAAGATTTTTCCGTTCTGAGAATCCACCGTGACGTCCTTCACAAATTTCAAGTTGCACTCAACTGCGCCTCTTTGTGGCTAAAGCGAGACGAAATTTACACTGAAAATGCAAGAAGCGGATTACTTCGTTCCCACAGGAGATTTGTAAAGACAAAACGAATGTGGCAGCAGGTAATGCTAATAGATATGAGTATGACCTTATATTACCGGACTCTTGGGTTTTCATAATCTTCAACCGTGTCCATTCCTATAAATGCATGGGGTAACCATAATATGGAGGAACTTTATCATTCACAAATAAACCAACTATCACATAAAAAAACATTTTCATAAGTGAGTACGGTGAATCTAGCCATTAAACAAAGTACTTGCTTTGTTACCATTTTGCTCTCAATTCTGTGCGTTTGGTTATCTATGTTCACCAAAAAGACATGATTGGTTAAGATTACGTGCATGTATTAGTTTTACTGTGATTAGTTGTGATTTAAATCTTTAAATTCCGAATAGCAGAAAACCTTTAATTTGATCGTTATTTATATCACGTCTTCAGACTTGTTTTTGACCTTTTTAGTTACCAGCTTTGACGACACATAGCATTTCTTAGATAACGTTATGCAAGGTTAGTGAATGGTTGGAAGGTTCACACCGACATAAACCACAAACATTATCTTGAAAACAATTTAGTGTGTATTGCAAACAATGCACCCAACCCAATTTGACGAGACCATCCCTGGACGCGTTTCGTCCTACGAAATTGTTTTCACTAAATTGTCACACTAAATTGTTTTCAAGATAATGTTTGTGGTTTATGTCGGTGTGAACCTTCCAACCATAGCATTTCTGCTGTTGACAGTGCAACTTGGCTGTAGAAATTATTGGCAACGTGGACAAGTATTTTAGAACGCCGTTCATGGCAACCACAATAGTGAGTTCGAACCTCTCCACGGTCACGTTGTTGTGTTTTCGGAAAAGGCACTTCACGGCTGTTTTCCCGGTCGGTGGCAGGCTTGTGGTAGAAACGGACTGTGTCAGCAGTACTGATAACTCTGAAGCAGGTCTGAATTGAAAACTTTCTACGCATAACCGCAAAGGTTTTCACTTGACCGGAGGATGAAAATAAACGACATAGCCGTAATTTGCAAACTGGGGAGTCGTTTCGAAAACGCGACCGTTATCTAAATCTGTGGTAGGTGTTTGCGACTAAACTTGATTATTTAGGCGAGGCAAACACACAGAGAGTTATCTGTCAATTGGAACCAGACGATTTGCACGATTGAATCGCACGAAATTCGGTTGGAAACACTGCAGAATGACATTGAAACGTTGCAAGAGGTAGGTTATTTTTTTATGCTATCGGTACAATGCTGGATGAAAAAAATTAATAGGGGGTGGGGTTTATTGCAATGCTGCTGTTGGGAATGGAGCTGGAAAGGGGTTGCGAAATTTATGACAATTGTTAAATAGATTCTGGCACCGAAAACGACTCTCAACTGTTGGTTAAAATGGCTCTGCAGCAAATTTTGATAAATTTTCCAGAATATTCTGAAGTTGCAAGATCAACGACAAACCGTTGAAGTGAAATTACTTAATACAACGGAAGGGATTGAAAGGCTCCGATCCCAACATCGAGACTTAAGAAAGCGGATTAACGACTCCTGCAAGCGATTGGAAGGCAGGGAAAGGAGGTAAGATTAACTGTTTTGTCTTTGGTGATCACATCAGCATTTTGTCGTGCAATCTATGTTAAATATAAATTATTGTAATTATTATTACGAAAAACGACAAAAAATATTTCCAATTTTAATGAATATATTCACGCAACAGCTGTTTTACCCGAAGGCTCATTAGGTATTCATAAAATCTAATTCAAAAAGATTTTATTTAAATGAGATTTCATGCACGCCTGATGAGGCTATGGGGAAACAACTGTTGCGTAAATATATTTATTAAAATATGAAATGCTGTTAGTGATCTGCCGTAATAATAATAATAACAATAATAATTTAGCTCTGACGCATATGTCCTTAAGCACTCTTGCCATAAGTTACCGAGATCAACTTATTTAATTGAATATAAATATGTTGTTTTGTTTGATTTCTATTGCGTGCAAGTATTAGAAAACCTACAAACAAACATATTGGGAACCAGTTTCTTCCTTTCTGGAGGATCGAAGAAGAGGAAGCAGCCATAGTAGTTCTCTACACCTAGCATAGTTCAGTGAATTCAGCATTGCATTTAAGTTCAAAGCCTGTGCCATAAACTATATTCTAAAAGTCTTTGGTTGCGTTATGTTTCCTGTGGCACAGCCGAGCGGAACCTGCATTTGCTTTAAATCACACGTTTTGGGTTCAAACTACCCCTTGCTCTGACCGCAACGACAGGCATGGGTGGTTGCTTACTCGAAAACGATAAGACCAATTTGTAATCTCTCAAACTTTCGGTTCCTCCTGAGTTCAACAAGTTTTCCTCACGATCTCCATCCAGCTACATCTGCTCATTGAACAAATCAAATTTTGTGGACTTTGGGTACATTGCTGCTGCCTACTGCAACGCCAAAACTTTCAACTTTGCCGCTGGATTAAGAAGCAAAATGTTTTGTTATGCGTAGGTGCGCTTTAATGCAATCTCGCTTGAGGTCGTATCAAGCGGACCGTGACGCTGCGCGGGAAAAGATTCGAATCAATCAAGAATTTATCAAGTCACTGCAAGAGAAAATGATCAAAATTTATCGAGACAGAGAGGCTTGGAGGCGGAGGTAATTATCTGTTAATTGAGCTGGAACCAAGTCGTTGCTTTGAAAAGATTTCAGAAAATCAGAAGCTTGTTCTTGATAAAAATATAGGTTTTTATACATTTCGGCGGAGAAAAACTTACGTCGGTAATCTTTCTCTGAATACAGCTTTGCATTGAGGCAAACAAAATGATTCCACTCTTAACTCAGAATTCTCTATCAGAATCTTGTTTTTAAAGTTTGCATCTATTAGGCAGTTAATTGGCTTTTTCTTGACTTTGCTTTTCACTGGCTTCCCTCCGGCAAATCTGAAACCTGTTTGGCTCTAGGTCAGAGGTGATAAAATTTTTACGATACGGGCCTCATTTCACTGATCGGCAGCCTTAGTCCCCCACCTCCCCTAAATGCCCCACTGCCAACGAGACTACCCGTGGGCCGCAAAATTTCTTTGCACGGGGCGTACTTTGGGCACCCCTGTTTTATACGTAACCACAGGTTTCGCTTTGCCAAGTAAGTTCTTTTGAAGGAGACCAATTTCTAAATACTGCTTTGACTTAATGTTCTAGATACGACTAGATGTGTGGTGCGTGCAAACTTTGATGTAATTTCCTGATGTTTTTCGCTTAGATATGATCAGAAAACCAATCCTGATGCGTTGAGGAAAAAATTCAAAACTGCCGGTCTACGAATCCCTTGCGATGTGGTCCGAGAAAAGACGGTGGTGCTTAAAACGCGCTCTGAAAGTAAGAACAAACATTAATTGTGCAATCATACGATGCGTTATGTATCCGGGCCAATTTGACGTCATTGCAACCAGAATACCCAGAGGTTGTGTTGGAAAAAGTATCATTGCCACAATTAGTCAAATAGCCGCTAAGGAATGCTGATCGGCAAGGTATTTGAAATTTTATGAAAACCATGATCGACCGGTTGTGAGTTCAAGCCTTACGACAGTTGCACTGTTTGTGTTTGAAAAAAGCACTTTGCGATAATTTTCTATGCTTTCTAGGCAATTGCCGTATTTATTGAAAAGAATATAAAGCAGTCAAGCAAAACTTAAATACTCTGAAGCTGGTCTGGACAATCCTCAGCTTTCGCCAATGTTGCTGTTTCGCGAGTCTGGAGGATAGAAAATGCAGTAGAAATTAGGAAACATTGTATACAGATGTTTTTAAAATAGATTTGTTTAAATTTTAGATCTTCGAGACGCCATTTCTATTGTTCAAAGCCGCCTGAGTGCCAGCGACACCCACTGGTCAGTGCTGTGCCATTACTTAAACTGGCCCCGCCAATTTCTCTTAACCCTTCGTTCTACGAACGCTAGAGTGCGCCGGCGAGCTTTTTCCGATCGAGATTCATCATCGGGGTCGTCATCGGCGGCATCGTCACCGGCGGAAGATTGCCAAAGCGATGCGATCGTCCCACCAAAAACAAGCTGCTTTCGTTCAGTCACGACTCAACGCATCATAAATTACGTGAAATCTCGTTGTGCAGGACAGGACGATGCTCAGTGTTCGTTCATGTTAGAATTGTGGCTGGACAAGAATGGCCCCCGAGCCACCCTCGAAAAACTGATTCGGGCCCTGCAAAACGTGCGCAGTTTCCAGTCTCAAACTGGCCTCAATGAACAGCAAAATACGTGAAAGCCATTCTTACATAAATTGGCGTCTTTGTTTCGCTAAGAAACCAAGTGCTCTCATTCTTCTAAACCTAAAATCTACGTTTCAGAGATGATTAACTTTTACGTGGATGCATTCTTTTTGTTAATCTGGCTAACTCAGTGGTATAGACGCTGGCTTGAAAACACGAACTTATGGGTTCAAATCTGGTGTTGTTTCGGCGTTGTGCCCAGAAAGACACTGCTCGACCATTACAATTTTCATTGCTCATTGATTGACTTCAAAATAAATAGCATTCTACTAGTGTTGTTGCGAGTATCCGCTATGTTTACCAATGAGTGGGTGATACTCAGTATGGCGACTGTATTGCTTAATGGCACCACTGGCAAGCATTTCAGATTTTTTAAAACAGAACGGCAAAAAGATTACAATTACAACTGCAATCGTTTTAAATAGGGGAAACGCCATGCACCAAGTAGCCAGAAAAAATGGGATGAAGGCTTGTGACTCCCTATACGTTTGAATACGCCATTGACGCCAGGGTTACTCATATAATAATTTATTTTGGTAAGCTATAGCATAACTGCCTTTCACTGTTATATGCATTTGTACATTCTTGTGTTGTTTGTGTTTCCGAACGAAATAGCTGCTTAATCGTGATCAGTGTTGTGTTGGGCTTCCTTAATTTGTTAAATTTTCGTGATAAAAGTGTTTGCGCTTAATCATATCCGGGTGGTTTGATGTTTCAGTAAAGACTTCAAACAAAAGATTTCTGATGATTGTTACAATAAGATCAGGCACTAAACCATGGTTTCATTAGACTACCGTTCTGTAAAGTAGTGTAGCGAGAAGCAAATTTTTTTGAGAAGGCCTAAAATATGAGATTTGTTGAATGACTCTTTTTGAATTCGGTATTATCTAATTCCCAATTTTTACCTCAATTTGGTTTGAGAGAATCGTTTTTCTGATAGAAGTTTTGTAGCCTTAATAACCAAAAAACTCTTTATTTCTTGATCACATTCAAAAACTTTGGGGGCATAGTCTCTAAGGCTCCCCTATCTGTGCCTATGTTTTTTGCGAAGTTAATAAATGGTCCCCAAACACCAATGGGACTGAGAGGTAATGCCTGCAAACTTGGGTCCAGAACTAGTTTAGGTATCCTAAATTTTTTGAATTCAGCAGCCAGTAACGTATTTAGGGAGCGATTGTGCCACACCTTATTGGCCGTGATGCAGAGCTGGTTGTAAAGGGTACACAAGCTGCTCTATCGAAAAGACCGTCGTTAGCGAAAAAGATCCCACCATAAGTTAATTTCCAAAAGAGGGTTATCATCATAATCCACAAGGCAAAAAGAACTAGCTTAATCTGCCTTTATGACTCCTTTTAAATTTGTCGTCATGACACTGGCCGCATTCCCATTCAAAATAATGATCTTTCCCCCCATTTCTTTCACCTGTGGCATTTTTCCACATTTCATAACTTCTTTATTGCATTTTCATCCTCTTTGTTTTGTAATTGCCCAGTCAAATAGCTCACATTATGCGGTATTTGTGTTTGGTGATTTAAAATCTACGCCATAGAGCAGTATTCTGTCTGTTCGTACGTGCGTGCGTAAGTCCTTAGAAACTACTGGGCGTACAAACATCAAACCTAGCACGTCTGATCACCTCTCCGGGAGGAGAATCATCAAAAAGATTATCATTGATTATGACGTCATTTACAGAGGAATTTTTGCTCAAATGAAAGCCAGCTCTCAACCTACCAAGTTGCAAAAACTTCATCTCTTTGGGTTCTAAAATGACGTCACAGTAAACGCTTGATTGCACAATTTACTCTCTGCATTTTCTCAGAAAGTACTGGCCGTACAAACACGACTAAAAAGCAACAGATATTAACATAATGCTTTCCATCAAAAATTTTAAAACAATTTACGCTAAATTGACGTGGCAACAACAGATTCTTTTTTAAGCAAACTAAGCATTCTTTTTTTTCTTGAAAGTTTAAAAAACAGCTTGGTGAGATATCATAATATTCTCGGAAACCATTGTAGTGAAAAAAGCTGCAGCAGCTACGCGTCAAGTTTTTATCTGCACTTATTTCAAAAGCTAACCACAAATAGAAGAACGATATATTACAGTATTAACAAACCGGAAGGCCACAAAACCAGTTTTTTAACGATGCAATGGCAAGCTTGAATACTTTTGTACAGTGGTCTATCAAATCTGATTAATCTTAACCTCCAAAACATGTTAATCAAATGTAGCAAACTTACAAAAATTGGTGATTTTTCACGTAAAATATTGCAGGAATCTCAAAAGTTATTCGCATCTTTAATCCAAAAACCTGGAGGATGAATTATACTCTTACACCGTAACCTCACATATTTTAATAAGTGTAAGTGCTTTACTTTGGTTTAGTTTGCTCTTCCCCTAGCTGCCTCTACACCATGATCAAGCAACATACGCGCAGCCACAGGCTGTAGCTCGTACAATTTGATTGGCCTACAATTACAAAAATTGGAGGTGGTATCCCTAATATTTAATTGCTTATTCTTGTAAGTGCACAATTATTACTTTGGCGCTCTCCTACACAACTTTTTAATTATGGTTCCATGCGATTGAAGAAATAAACTGATGAGATTTTGAGAAATTTATTGATTTTTCAATCGTGAGCAAGTTCAGTTCCTAAGTACGCTTATGCTGGAAACATGGCAGACAAAACGTAGCTCGGGACTTCAGAAACTGGCGGAAATATAGCGGCTATCCTAACCCCATGATGTCTTTCTACTCGAGTGCCTTTTAAAACCGGTACTTTCATTTTGGAACGAGATTTGGCTATGTCAAAAAACATTAACTTTTTATTGCTGTTCTCACGACTACATTTTTTGTGAACCCGGCTTAACTTATATTTCTAATCACCACATTGATAATGGGGTCCTGCTATTGTAATAATCTAACTGTAAGTGCTTGACTTCAGGTTAGTTTTCTCTCTGTCTGGCAGCCTTCATGCCAGGACAAAGCAGCATATGCGTATCGAAGGGTTTAGCTCATACAAATAGGCCTACAGTTACGAAAAAGTCGTAAGTAGTAAGTCTAATATTTAATAGCTTATTCCTGTAAATTCGTAATAATCACTTTGGCGTCCTTCCACAACTTTGAATTTATGTTTCCAAGCATTTGCTAAATTGAATAGATAAAAGTTTGCTAACCCATTGCGTCGAGATTTTTTTCAAAACAAATGATTTTTTGGATTTCTTGCGTTATTCCACTTTCATACCAATTTCCAAACGAAGAAAAAATTTTTAATCATAATTTGAAGCAGTACAAACATGGCCTGATCGATTTTTGTAAAAAAATTAATGATCGCTAGGCAATCAGTGCAATTTTTTAAAACAGCCCTATATGTCTTATTGGACAATAAAGGACCACGTTATTGGCTGTTTTAACTATGAGGAAGTTCAGATCCTCAAATACGCTTATGATAATAACAAGGCAAATAAGACGTTGCAAGGGACTCCAAAAATTTGGGAAAGTAATTGTGACTATGCACAGTAGGGTGGGATGAACCAAAATTTTGCTTTGGGTCATTGATATTTCTTGTGGAACAACATAAACGCCCCAAAACCAAATTTGAGCAAATTTTGGCAAAGGGAACCCACGCATTTTTTCAGTTGAAAAACTGTATTTTTACAAAATGCAAAAATGTTATAAAAAAAAAACTATAAAATGCTTTTTGTTACATTCACTTCGTTTTTTGACAATAAACTACCGGTAATTAATACTAAAACTCATCATTAATATAACTTTTTTTGATTATGAAACTTGATTGCTATCTTTTAAATTAAATAATGCAATATTTTCACACTTTGCAATCAGTTTTGGAATCTTTGTGATCTAGGTTGAAACGTGATTAATACTAAAACTCATCATTTATAAAACTTTTTTTCGATTATGAAATTTGATTGCTTTAATCTTTTAAATTAAATTATGCAACATTTACTCACTTTGCAATCAGTTTTGGAATCTTTGTGATCTGGGTTAAAACGTGATAGTTAAGCCAAATCATCAGAATACAACAGTCACCGAAGCAATTTTATTATAAATCAATTGTAGATCAAGGATTGCTCTTGATTTCAATGTTAGCAATCTTTACAAATGCGCTTGACTACTGTATAGTGCACTTTTGTGTTTGCAACTGAAATCAAACAACTAAAAGCTATTCCAGCACGAATGAATCCGTCTCTTCTATCGAAACCACAGGCTTTGTATGAAGTATCAGTCATCAATTTTACAATTCTTTCGAATGATAGGGTATCGTTTGAATAATTTTTCACTTCAAATTTTCTTCTGCAGTATGATACGATTCCTTCAAATGCAGCTTTAGATGTGAAGATAAGCTCTTGACATAAATCTGCGGTGATGTCAGAGTAATGGCTGGCCTCATAATTAATAATTGCATCTCACAGAAAACATGTCTTGGCCAATCAATGTAAGATGGTGAGCATTTTATGTGTAACCACATTGGAACATAGTTTGTTACAATGAATTGACAGATTGTTTTCAAGATTTTTTTGTCTTTGCCTATCAAGCCATGCTTGCTGATATAAATTTGGCAAACTCTGAAACACATGTCGTAAATTAAATGCAAAAAGTTTGTTTTTACAGTGGTTTCATGCAATTAAGAATCATTAGATTATAAGCAATTGAGAATCATTTTTTGAAATATATTTCATAATTTTTCTACTTTAAGCTCTCATCTGTTTGCCAGAGTCAACCATCGTAAATGGTTTAAATAACTAGGTTTTGTCTTTTCTATACCAAGCAGTAACTTTCCGGAAGAAATGCTTCGAAGGATTTGTTACAAATAAAATTGATCAGCTGACAAATCGTGCAATATGTGTTCTGGAATTTCTCGGATTCCTTCACAGCCAAGCAACCTACCTTTTCAAAATTGGTCTCAGGTAGTGATTCTACCGTGCGACATAACTTTCCAATTGGTCCTATTAGGTGAAATATCAATAGTATTCTATGGTATTAAACCAGTAAAAACTAAATACAGTTAATGATTCGATTAGTTATGATAATGAACGAATCAGAACCAATAACTCTATACGCACCTCAAAAACTCTCTTTTCCACAAGTTTTTCTATCTAAATTTGTGAATAAACGAAGCAAAGGTAACTCATTTGTATGTAATAAACAAATGAGCCACATCACCATGTGTCCGATCTTTTCCTCAATTCGGTGAATTACTCTTCTTATGTTGCCAGTGTTGACTTTAGTTGAATCACAACCAATGACTTTTAGCTCATAATTAATATTGTATTTGCCAGTAAACTTAAGAATGACTTCGCTAATTGCTACTGCATTTCCGCTTTGAAGTGTTAAATGAGTGAGATATTCACCGCGTGGTTGTCCAACCAAAACATAATACTCTTCCTCAAATACGTTAGTCCCTTTTATATCATCGTGTTGAAATAGAGTTTGCTCCTTTCCACCATCAAAATAGATTGCATCACTTTGTTCACCTCCATCACTTTGTGTAAATTTACCAATTACTTTGTTTCTAAACATATTTCTCTCCCTCCTTACTTTGCTTTTGTCGATCACTATGGTCTGATCTGTTTCGGTCACTAAACCAAGGTCAAATAAGAGTGCAGTGCATATCGTTGCTGTAGCGCGATCAGATAAGCCATATCTGCCAGCTTCTCGTGCAACGTGAATCAACCGTAGTCTCATTTGGTCACCTAAAAAATAAACATACTATTAATTGATTAGCCAATAAAAAACGCAACTTCATTCTATGAAAGCATACCTGAGAGAAGAACATTTAAAGGCAGATATGGCTTATCAGAGATCGAAGAACCATTACTTTTAGTTGAATTATCAGAAAAGACAATCGTGGAATCAGGGTCATAATCACTATGCGAATCAACCTCCATGAAGGTTTCCTGTGCATAAGACAGAACTCTTCTTTCCAGAGTTTTAAAAATTTTTGTTGTTGCCTTGCGGTCCAATTCTGAAATTTGCATGTGCCCTATTGTAGGCTACCAATTTTTTGACGTTGATCCAAGATAAACATTAATTCTTGACGAGGAACCTGTATAAACAATTAATGAAATGTCTGTATAAACATTGAACAACTAATAAAAAGTTTAATAAGCAAATTTGTTCAATTTAGCCCGTGGAATATTAAGAAGCAATACTATAATTTACAAGCAATACTAATATTAATAAGTAATACTAACCTTCGTATCTCTTGGATATTTGCACTTAACTACATGAGCATCAAAATCGCATCCATTACATCCTGCTTTAGAACATTTTATTATATCACATTTGCACTTAACAATATCAAATAGCTTACCCAATTTGATTTCAAAATATATTCGTTTTTTTCCTTTTTTGCTTGAAGATCGGCCTAACTGTTTCAAGTTATTCCTTTTGTGGTGAGTTCGTTATTGCTATTGGATAATATTCTTCAATTGTCGTGATTTCGTTAGTCTATTGTACAGTATTATTCCTCGATAAATTTCTCACTCGGTATGACAGTCAATAAATATATTAACAGAACAAAAATAGAACAGAATTAGAGCAGAATGGTTAAATCGGGCGATACGAACATATATATGCACACGAATCACGTGACATGATAAAGAAATGGAGCTTTGATAAGGTTGATGTGAAAGCAATGCAATTTTCTATACCAAATGTTAACGTTGATATTTAACACCAGGTATGGGAAATACTGATTGTGATATTAAAAATTACAGTCAACACAAAGCAAAGCAAAACCAAATACATACGTAACCACTACACTTTCTCTAACAAATTTGTTGTAAACAGATTTTTTTTATACAAAGGTAGCAAAGTATTTACTCTTTTATAGCTTTGAAAAATGATAGGCACTATCTGCTGCCCCAACTCCTTTATTGTGAAGTTATTGCTTGAATCTGTAGTACTCTCTTTCATCCATAGTGCCATGGGTAAAACGCTTCTAAGAGTTAAAATATCTCCAGTCGGTAGATCTTCCAATCATGACCCAACAATTGGATTTGTTGAACGTCTGATTTTTCTTTTAACTCCATTATTTATTCCTCATTTAAGGTAAAATGTTGCAAATTTCTAAGGCTACAGCACAAAAAGTGAAATAGTGTGTCAACAATGAAAAACCTTGATTTCGGTAAAAATTTATGATAGTCTCAATCAAACCTGAATCAGACTATCACATAATCACAAAACCAGATACGCTACCAAAACCGGATTGGCACTTTATAGAAAAATTCATAAAATTGCTTTCTGTCTTTCAGATTTATTTTCATACTTGCATTGCTACCACTGATCTTTTATCTAAAAAAGCACACAGAAACTACAGGTCGTTAGGTGTTTGGCGTTCTTCTTGAGTTAGTACATTGCTGCTCTACCGGTGCAGTGATTTTAGGCAAATCCCAACGTTTCGCCAGCCCATAATAGCTACCTTTATTTGGGTATCCTATTTAGGCTAAAAACCAAAATAAAATTGCACTTTCACAACTTACCAATAGGCACTCAGTAAGTACAGACAGCTTACCTGAACCTATTCTGCGAGGCATACTTCAAATCTACTTACAACTAATCTACCAACTAACATCAAGCAAAACGTACAACCCAGTTAAAATTTCAACTAATAAAGCTAAAAAATGCGCCCTCTCATCCCATGCTACTGGCTGCTAACCTTAGGCTAAGCTATTATTACTGAATAGCATGCGACAATTGTATTAAACAATGGCACTTATGATATGATAGCACTAGCATAATAGGTCTCATTGTAAATTTAAATTATCCTTGAAAATTGCAAAAATTCAGCGATTTTTTAAAATAGGTTTAAAATTGCGTAGGTTCCTGTTCCTGTTGTCAAACAATGCGTAGGTTCCTGTTGTCGAAAAGTGCCAAAGTTTTTTGTGCGTTGTTTTCTCAGGTCTCCACAGAAAATATTTACGAGCCAAAGATCAATTGCAAATTTTTAATTTTTTCACCCCACTCTAATGCACAACCCCCATAATGTTTCTTCTTCGATTTTTTTTCAAAAACCGGCACTTTTGTTTTAAAACAAGAATTAGCTGTGCCAAAAAATACATTGAATTTTTTCGCTGTTTTCACAACTATCCATTAGGTGAAGGTGCAGCAGGCTGAACCGATATTCTTAATCCCAACATCACTGATGGAGGCTCTGAGGACGACGCCGGCAGAGTCGGCTATTAATCATACAATGGTGCTTTTATTCGTTTTGCATTGTGATGTCATTTTTAACGAACAGTATTTTTCCACAACTTGAAGTCTAACATAAAATTCCTTTAATCCCTCACACTCTTATGGTGGCTACAATGAATGCATGTTTTTTGGTAGCGACAGTGTTTAGGAGATTGGCATTGAATAATGACTGCTTATTAGGCTACTTAAAGAACAAAAAGCAGAAAATGCTGTTCTAGCCAACATTACCTGTTGGTTTTGGGAGAAAATGTAAGGTTTATAGCAATACATACAAGTCACTTCTAAACACAAAAAAGTGGGCTGCAGCTTCTCGACCACTTTTCTCCAAACAGTCATTTTTCGCTAAATTATGAGATGCTCTTAAAAATGTCATCATTCCAACTTCACAATAATTAACTCTCAAGCCCTCGTCTGCTCTCAGCGTTCCTACTGAAACAAAAATGTGCACCTTTTTTCAGGTACAATTATGACATAACACGAATAAAGAAATTTCAACTTCACTGGTCGCCCCGCTGTGTATGGGAGTAGGCTGATGACAAAATAGGAGATGTTATCCAAAGCTGTGACATTTATCCACAAGATGCCGACCTCCCAAAAGCAATTACCGGTAAGTTGTTTAATGGCTGTAACAAATTTACTAAGTTTTTTTTGTGTCCTTGTAGTTTTATTTTATGCCGCTATCTTAAGGAATTGATGGAGTTTTATGAGTAATCCAAAGAAAATTTTCATTTGCAACACTTTGGATCAGTTTCGATCATTAAATAGATGATTTGGAACAACAAAAATAGCTCAGTGCTAACACTGAGCTATTTTTGTTTGTTTTGTTTAGCTTAACAAATATGCGGACTAATTCACTCAATAGACAAAGGGATTCAGTTAATTTAACTTGAATTATGCCTCTGATTCACAAAATGTATCGATTTTTCATCCTTCAGCAAAATACATAAAATTTACCAGAATAGACAGAACCGTCGGCATTGATCAATTTTTAGTTTTCAAGCAGAGGCGTGCAACCTTTTTGCACATCTGACAGTTTCACAGTAGAGGGAGATTACGCAGACCAGTCAACAGTTTTTGAAGTGAGCATTGGGGTGAGACTGTGTATTGCTTGTGAGTGAGACCGCAGGTCCGTAGTCATACCGCAAAATTAGGAGACCGATTAGCAGAGACGTAGCAGCCGCCCCCCAAACCCCCCAATTGGGGGGGCCCAGGCCAACTTTGGGGGCCCAAGTTAGTCTGAAATTGCTTTTTGGCTACGTGACTATTTTCAGTTCAGCAGACTTGTTTACAACCGATTTAAACTGTAGGAAGAAATTGGCTTGTGACATCATAAGTGAATGCAACGTCATTTTATCTCGCAGAATCTAGAATATTTCGATTGATTTTCTGGTAGAATCTTGAATATTCGATTGACGTAACAATGCCGTTGTTACGCAACAATCATAGAATGGTCTGGAATTCTGTTTGGCTATAAATACCGGGACAATATATATACACCGCAGAGTGCAGATAAAGTATTTTATTGACATTGTATAGAATGAAACGTTCAAAAAGTGGTGCTCAAAAGAGAAAAGAAGCAGCCACTGCTCGAGATGCTGTAGCGAAATTGCCCAAGATGACAGATTTTTTCAAGATTACTGAGCAGAGTAGACCTGGCACTAGTACCGAGAGGGATGAAGAAAACTATAGTGTACAAGAAAAAGAAGACTATGACGATCAGCATCAAAGTGATTGTGAATTTCCAGAAAATGTAAGTTGTGATTTACCAGCCAATACGCAACCTTCAATATCAAAAATAACTGAATCTCAATTTACCCCTATCCCTGATGACCCATGTAAATGGCCTGAAAGTATTTCTGATGCTCAACGATGTGATATAGTAAAGCGTGGACCACATCAACTAATAATGAATTTTCCATATAATAACACAACTCCAAGGCGACGTTTTTCCTCCAACCATTATAAACGTGTGTTACCTAATGGTGAAAGTGTTTCACGGTCGTGGCTAGTTTATTCTGGGGAATCAGATCAAGTTTTTTGCTTTTGTTGTAAGCTATTTGGAAAAACACTAAGCCCCTTTTGTAGTGGTATAAATACATGGGAGAGTTTTTCGAAAAAACTGAAAGACCATGAAAACGGCATTTCCCACCAAGAATGCTGCAGTCAATGGATGTTGCTAGCTGAAGGGATAAGAAATTCATCCACTATCGACAAACGCGAGATGAATATTTTTTTCAATGAAAGACGTTTTTGGAGAAATGTTTTAGAGAGACTTATCGACATTGCCTTGTTTCTATCGGAAAGGAATCTTGCTTTTAGAGGATCTAAAGAAGTCTTAGGATCTCCTCACAATGGAAATTTTCTGGGTATATTTGAGCTTTTGGCAAGAAGAGATCCGATCCTAAAAGAGCTTCAAGACAGAATCAAGAATAAAAACACTAAAGATCACTATTTGAGTCCTACCATACAAAATGAACTAATTGAATTGCTAGCGACAGAAGTTGAAAAAGAAAATTTACAGCAATTGAAATTGGCAAAATATTTTTCTATAATTTTCGACTGCACTCCAGATATGTCACATCATGAACAAATGTCTGTCATTCTCCGTTATGTACTATGTAATGAAGAAGCTGCTGTTGTTAAAGAAACATTTTTTGGCTACTTGAGAATAAGTGACAGTACTGGGAAAGGCTTGTTGGACGCTTTCTTCGACCGAACTGCAACTCGAATTGTCTGATTGTCGAGGTCAGTCATATGATAATGGTGCTAACATGAAAGGAAAACATTCTGGGATCCAAGCAAGAATGCTAGACATCAATCCCAAAGCTGTTTACGTGCCCTGTGCAAACCATACCCTTAACTTAGTTGTTGTTGACAGTGCTAATTCATCGACGGAAGCATTGACATTTTTTGGAGTACTTACAAGGTTGTATGTGCTGTTTTCTTCCTCTGCTCAGCGTTGGGAAATTTTGAAGAAACATGTGGAGCTGTCCATAAAGTCACAATCTGATACTCGTTGGGAAAGCAGAATTAAATGCATCAAACCTCTTCGATACAATTTAAAAGAGGTGTTGCTGGCACTGAAAGACTCGGAAGCCATTTCCATAGAAAGAAAAGACGGAAGAGCTGCCTCAGAAACAAAATCGTTGATAGCTCATTTATCAAAATGGAGTTTTCTTTTGTCGGTGTTTATTTGGTATGATATCCTATTCCAAGTCAATAAAGCAAGCAAGATTCTTCAATCGCATGGAGTCTCCCTTCATACAATGGAAACGGAAATCCAGGCAACTGAAAAGTTTTTGCAAAACTATCGCACAACGGGTTATGACAGTGCCGCAACATCTGCTGTTGAAATAGCACAGGAATTGGATATTGATCCTTCTTTTCCTCCGTCAAGAAGTGGAAAGAAAAGAAGATTGTTTGATTGCCAAGGTGAAGAGGAACAACGAGCTACTCCTGAACTGAAATTTAAAAGCAACTTTTTCTATCCATTAGTAGACCAGGCTATTATGTCAATAAAGGAGCGCTTTAATTTGTTACGTGAGGTTTCTTCCGCCTTTTCGTTTTTGTACACACGAGACAAACTTTTGCTTGTGCAACAAGAAAATGCTCTTCTTACTTGCTGTAAAGAGTTCCAAAAAAAGTTCGGTGACATTGATTCTGATGAAATGAGCGCTGAGCTACAGCGGCTTGTTTTAATTTTACAAAAAAAACGCAATCTCAATACGGCTCAAGACTTTCTGAACTATCTTCTAAAGACTCATTTATTTGAATTGTATCCGAATGTGTACATCGTACTTCGAATCTTACTAACTTGCCCCGTGACTGTTGCCAGCGCTGAAAGAAGCTTCAGCAAATTGAAACTGATCAAAACTTTTAATAGAACGTCTATGACAGACAGTAGACTATCTTCATTAGCCATGTTGTCAATCGAAAATGACTGCGCCCGATCTCTTGATTATGACAATGTCATAACAGCATTTGCGAACAAAAAGGTTCGCTCCAGACTATTTAAATGATACTGTGTTTTTATAACTTTTTCATGTTTTTCAGTGTCATTGCTTTCGTTTCGCAGTGTCTGCATAAATGTCCTACTGAACTCTGGCATCGGTGCCGAATTTTTTATGACTTGCACCTTCGGTATCGGCATGCTTTATTCTGACATTAGCCTGTTTACTTATGTACAAATTGTGGTGTATTTTCTTAATGCAGCTTTTCAATTTTACACCTCTAAAGTGATATGACCTGTGCGCAGGGGCTCTTGCGCTTACTTTGGGGGGGGGGCCCGAAGTTGGAGTGCTATGGGACTGCCGATTAGTTCACAATGCGGTTGGTAAATTCGTACGATAAAGCAAATCTCAAGAATAAGTTTGAACAGACGAAGCAATGTTCATATAAATTTATCAAGTTAGACTTAGTGCACCTGCGACAACCGCCACTCATTAACAAGTACTACGGCTTCGCAGAGTACTGACAGACCATCTTCTACAGTGGACCTATTTTAGGTCCCACAAGTGTGACGGTCTGAGCTATGCCCTATTAAAAGCCTCTAGCTTCTTCTCGGTCACCAATTGCACCGAAACAGTGTCACTGTCTGCAGTGTGCTAAGTGCATCGCTAATCTCTTGCATTACTTTAAGAATTTGTATGGTATTTGGCCAATCGAAACTCTTGATTTAGTTTAAATTTTATTATGGCAACTCAAAACAATTTGTATTTACATCCCAACTTGAACAGACAAGCTTAAGATTTTAAATTTCTTGTTAATGTTGTCGCAATCGTATATGTTTGATTGCGAATCGACGAGCAAACAAATCCTGCTGGTTGCCAGCTGTAGGCTGTTTTGGCTATCTCAAATTCAATTAGTTATTGTTGTGATTACCCTTCCTCTTCCTCGGGATGGAGGTACTGCACGAACGGCAATTCAGGTTCATGCCGTCAACCTAATTGAAATTAGGCTAGGGGAAAGATGTGAGTCCATTTCGAATCAGTCATGAGTGACTGGTAGCCCCACCACCAACAAGGCGGATTGCCACTGGTGGGTACCCAAGAGTCACCTTTTACGACATGCTGGATTAGCAACTTCACAATTGTAACCCGGTGAAGTGCGGGTAGGCCACCTGTCTGCCACATAAAGGTAGAGGCGTTCCGTTAAGTGCCTTGCCCAACGACCCAACAAGCAAGCTTGCCGGCTCGCTCTCCACACTATCCCTTTTTTATGCTGCGCACCAAGCAGGGAAGCTGTGAATACCATTTTTAAAAGTCTTTTGGTATAACTCGACTAAGGGAATGAACCCCAAGTCTACCGACTACGAAGTGGACGCTCTGAGTTTTCAATTCAATTGGACTCAGCTAGGATATCCAAATCCAGATAACCAGAAAACGGTATAGGGTTTCAGGGCTAAGAAACTACCACATTTGAACTGGTCGAAGCTTTATATTACCAGTTGATCTTTCACTGATGGAATGAGGCCAATTTCTTTTGTTGTTTACGGCGGATGAAAAATCGATCCATTTTACTAACATCATAGACACTAATTAACATAGTAACATGGTTACCTTGATAAATAGGCGTCATGGAAGCATCCAAGGAGAACGAGAAGGCGCCTCTCTCCTAGATTAGTTGCACACTTCAGCAAAATACTTTCAAATTGTATTTGAATACATATACAAAATACATTCCAAACAATTGTACATACAAACACAACATACTTTCTGCCGAAAGCTGAAAATGCAAAACACTAATACTTCTCAAATGTATTTACTTATCAAAGATTTTTCAAATACATTTTGTGATTAGTCCATGTCGCACTTGTTTGCCCTCAGTAATGCTAGCTTTTCAAAGTTCTTGTCCGATAACCTTCCTCAGGTACCTTACAAAATAATTCACTCAAATGAAAAGAGTGGTTCCACTGGTGCATCAGAATTCAGTGTCGTGTTGAATTTTATGAAAACCTTCCTGACTTTCGGGAAGCAATCGTGCTATTATCTACTCTGGGCATTTAGACAAACAGATTATTAGGCAATAAACAGGATAAATCTAAAAACAAAAAAATTATTACCCACGACTCAAAAATCGAAGTACAGTATTATGTATTTTTAATCTTTCAAAATACATAATACTTTACCAAAAAAGTATTTATATACTAACACAAGATAGTGTATTATGTTTTGTAAATGCGTATTTATATTTTAAAACACAAAATACTACCCAAGCGTGATTAATTACAACTCGATAAATAAAATCATGATACACCAGATCAGCTGAGCTTATTTATTTAAAAAATCGATTTCGCCTTCTCACAAGCATTTTCAATTTCTTATTCAAATAGAATTGAAACCAATTACAACTTGTAAATAATTATGCAGACTCATGTCAAAGTCAAACAATAACTTTTATTTTGACCCATCAGTTGTTCAACGGCTAATTCCACGACTTAGAAATCCTTCCAAGCTATTGTTTAATGGGTTTTCGGTAAATAAATGTTTTCGGAACTAAACGAAACACAGTTCTTTTAAAATTGAGAACTGTGCCGCACCTGATAGAAGTTCTTGGATCCGCTCCAGGAATTAAGGAACTTACAATCAACAGCTGCTGACTAAGCAAATAGTGTAGCGTCCTGGCGAGTAGGCCTAGACGCTAAGAGATGTCAGTTGATTCTAAATACTCTCATCCGTTGAACTTCCACGCCGGTTTGTAAAGGATGTTTATTTGAATAGAAGCGGGTATGGCAGGGCGTCAACAGGTAAGGTAACTATATACAAAGAGAAAGAGAATTAACAACTTGCAATTACAGGTATCACTTATCGGCACACACATCACATGTATATATACCTGACGTTGGACGAACGCAGGCTGAAACCCAAAGTCATCAATAAACTTATTTCGATATCCTGCTTGACATGAAGACAAAATATATATCCAATTGTTTGTCCACAATCAAAACAACATGCAATTAAACCAAACCAAATTCAATAAACCAGCACTTATTCAAACAGACAATACAGTAACATGTAATACAAAAAACAGATTGTTAGCCCTCAAAACTATCCAAATGTCAGATAAAGCCTATCAATTACAAAGAGAAAGGACTTGCTGGTACACGTGCTGTACAACTACACCCTAATCTAAGGATAAATAGCTAGCTAAGATCAAATTACCCATCTTAAATAAACAACTACAACATGCTGATTATCTAAATGTGCTAATAAAAACAAAGGTTGTTAATGAAAACAAAGATAATGTTGCCAACTAAAATTCTCAATTGATAGATATTACAAGAAACGTTAAAGGTCACAACAGCTACAAATAGTTTACATGAAGAGGATTAAGTCTTCTGTTTATTGTTGCTGTTCTGTTTCTTACGGCTATATGACGAGAACCACCAACTTCACCAAAAAACTGCTTTAAACATACCACGTGAGGAGGGCAGGCGGCCTCTCTCAGCAAATTAATTTGAATGTAACCAAACTTACCACCAAATTGTAAACAACTGATGAAGAGCGGTCTATCCAGCCTAGTAACTCTCGTAGAATTTTTTTGTGATTGAGTTTGGTTTTTAATTATTAAATTATGATTAACTATTTGCAGAAAAATACTAATACGCAACTGTTCTTTGTCTCCATCTACAATCGTCTTAATAATTTTTTTTAACCTGGTCAGTGTTGCCACTTATTATTGAAAATATCTATTAGTTGATAGAGGGAACCTCTACACATGCCTTCATGTGACATCAATACAACTTTTTTACGGGGCCTTGTAGCGCAACGGCAGGCATCTGGCTGAAGTCCAGCGTCAAAAGAGTGCACTCCATATGGCGACTAGTCACTTCTATCATGATAGCTACTTTTGTAGATTTCGTTCCGTTTATAAGTTAAGACTGCTGTTGTTGACTTTTGACTTGTAACATTGAAGTTGCAGTGGCTGCAACATGCCTTCCCCGCCATCGATGAGGGAGAGGGAGAGATTAGCTTGCCGGCCGAAGTGAATGAAATTTCCGTCAAGACTTTATTTGGAAGGCGGTCTTGAGGTTTGGGCTCGGCGACTCAACGATGGCTTCTGTTGCTTGATTGCAGGCGCTGCGTAGTTCCTTTGCGGGGTCACCATTGTAGCGCAACGGCAGGCGTCTGGCTGAAGTTAGAGATGTCAAAAGAGTGCACTTCATATGGCGACTAGTCACATCTATCATGATAGCTACTTTCGTAGACTTCGTTCGGTTTATAACTTAGCATTGTTGTTGTAACTTTCGGTTTGTGGTTTGTAACATCTTCGTGCTCATACGACTCTTAGTAGCTAGATCTCATTGCTGCGATAACTGCGCATGTATGCATCGAAGTTGCAGTGGCTGCAACAGCCTCATAAAATTTAGGGAAAGTGTTTGGCGTGGCTCACCAACAAAAGATTTTTTGAAGATTAACGTTTTGACAGTAACTTTTCTGCCAAGTTCTGTCTCTAAAAAAACTTGAAGGACCTCTTTTCCAGTGATTCTTTTGCCAATTTTTGTCAGAACCGAAGTCAAAATCTTTTTTTATCTGGAAAATTAACTTACGAGGTAGGCCTCAAAAAACTAAATTTCAAATGTATCAACCAAAAAGTGTAACATGTGGATGCGGGCATCAGATAACATCTTTCATTCTTTCAGGGGCCTTAAAATTTTACGTCCCTGGGGGTAAATTTCATCCCTTATTACAATATCTGTAATGTCACCTTGCGGATGGCTATTCTTGATTGGAAACACAGTTCATGTTGAGAAAATTATTGGAAGTTTGTGTAATGTGTTGACTTTAAGCTACCGTATAGTTGTTACGTTGTTGGTGCGATGGTTAAAACTTGGTAAAAAGTTATTTAGCGTCAATTACTAGTATTTTATTTTGCGTTGTATATTTTTACAGAATTTTAATTATAATTACAGACTACAGTATATCATGTTTTATTTTGCTGTGTTATGGTCGCAAATCAATTAAATTTGTGTGCTGCTTGGTAATGTTGGTGGTCGGTCTTAACACTTGACCCATCTACTGTCTCAAGACCGCCAGTTGATTGTTAGTTATTTCAAAAGTTATTTGAAAAATAAGCGTACTGTACAGTGAACAATCATATTTTAACAACTAATGTGCTCTCTAAAAGACCAACTCTGAAATCTGAATTTCTAGTATTTAATTATGGATCAAAGATCTATTGAGTCTGTGGCAAATTCCTCAAAAGCGAATTCTGTTGAATGTAGTAATAAACCTACAATTACTTCAGTTTTGCATGAATATGATCAGGTAAAACTTGTTTTTCTTTAAACTGTTAATAGTTGTAAGCTGGGTGAAAAACTTACTTTGAATCTAAATCAGAAAATGTGCTGTGTGTCCCAGACTTACCACAATACAAAATAGTTATTTCCTCAACTATTTTAACGTGGAAACTATCATCCAAGTTTTAGCATTTAGCCTAACAGTCCTAATGTAAATCAGTAATTTGCAACCTTTTTTGTTCTGCAGACCAGCTTCATGTTTAAGCATTATTTTCCTGGACTAGTCTTCAAGATGTCATAGAAAATTACAGCCAAAGAATGAAAATCTGTTGTTTACTAAATGTAGTGGTTCTCAAAAAAAGATTAGTATTAGAAAAGTGTCAAGGCCTGATAAATGGATGCTACTGAAACGTGGAATATCTGAATTTGATTGACTAGCCCTAACCCAAACTGGAATCCCAACTCTAACACTAGACCTAACTTTAACCCTAACTGACGTAATTCTAACCCCAACCCTAAATGCTGATCCATGCTGGGGATTCCCGGAGTCCATAAAATCCCAGCTGATGAAAAAACTTTTTGTGGATTTCTGCCTGTTATATTCTTTCCTGATAAATTTTCAGTGGACTAGTACTATAGCAGGCCATTGCCTAATGCTTGCAGAGTACTAATGTAAATAGTATGATTGCTTATTATATTGTGCCATTTGCCTAAAAGTTGCCATATATGTCTTTTTATCAAATACTTAATTTGATGGCTCAGTATGCTGGCCAAGCATTAGTTTGATATTTTATCTTTTTACAGGGGATAAAAAACAACTATAAAATGCTTCTGGCACAAATTGGGGATCAAAATGCCAAGGTAATACAGTTTAATGCTAAGAATGTATTTAGCTGATGAAACACAATTGTTTGCTAATGTGTGTCATGATGTAGTCCCCAGATTCCCCTTTAAGCTGAATTCTTTTTACAAATTAGCAATTTTTTACAGTAGTGGGCAATAACAAGTTACTTTTGGGGTAATGACAATGATAATGCTGTTGTATTTGCAGAAATGTATCAAAAACGGTGACAAAGTACTTCATTAGTGAATTTCAAAAATTATTCAGTATTATTTTGCAGCATGTTTTAACATTTTATTTAAATCTTATCATTTTTAATATTTCTAAAAGCAATGAAACAATAGCCACACATAGTTTAAAGTTTCTCTGAAACAGATTAAAACAATTTTCTTTTTGTTCTTAAAACTAATCTTTGTGCTAAGCAGAATATCATTAAGCTTAGTTGAGAAGAGAGGTTTGTAAGACTCATCAATTTCTTCATGTGACACAAACCTCATTGCATGAGGTTGTACTTTTTTGCACTGTGACACAAAGAGAAAATAGTGATAAGAATAGCAGCAAATAAAAAGTGTTGTTATTGTTCTATATAGCAGACAGCAGATTTCATCTCAATAGAAGTTG
This sequence comes from Trididemnum clinides, assembly GCA_963675345.1. Lineage (NCBI taxonomy): Eukaryota > Metazoa > Chordata > Ascidiacea > Aplousobranchia > Didemnidae > Trididemnum > Trididemnum clinides. Next base: position 22,913,956 of record OY776301.1, read on the forward strand.
AAAGTGAAGGAATTTACGATGAGACATATTACTTATAGCAGCAGCACACCTCATTAGATAGTGTGGAAGATGACGAATGCAGCTCGGCTTACTAACAGACTTAGGTACCAAATTACATTGGCATAAATAGCCAACAGCGTAAACATGACTGAAAATTTGTGAGTGAGAAGCAAAAGTATACATGGGTATCTTAGTACCTACCAGAGCAATGTGCCTGAAGAAATTGCAAGAACTCAGTGTAATAAACATTGGCCATGCTGAGTTATACCTTCCCTTCATACATGCACTGACCAGCAGTATCAAAACTAGATTTCAACAGCATTATGATAACTTTGATCTTTTAAGTTCTGCACTGCATCCACATTTCAAACTCTTTTGGTTGACATGGCTAGAAAATAAATTTGGCTTTGACGTCTTGGTAGCCAAAAAGGAATTACTGTAGAATTTGCCTACTTGTCACCTCCGGGGGAAAGTAAAAAGTAATGACTTAGTCAGACTATTACAAATCATGTGAAAATCACTGTAAAAGTCATAAAAACAACAAGACTGTGCAATTCTGTAGTACTGTATTGCTGTTATTAATCCAGTACTATATCTACATCTTGAAAACTAGGTTTTCTTTTTTTAGTTGCTTTTATGTCGTGCATCATAATCAGCAATGATGTTATTGGAACTGGCACAAATGGAGTTTAGAGTTGCTCTTTCAATCTGCCCATCTTTAGCAAACTTTGTTTTATTCTTGATCTCACCATTGTTGAGTTTTTTGAATTTCATACTTTTCTTTTAAAAAGAGAGTCTTCATTTTTGAATGAAATTAATTCTGAGAAATTAGTTTCTGTGCTGCAAATACTCTACTGCTGAGTCTGTCTATTGTATACATGTATTGTTGCATTCTGATTGAGGGTTGTTGCATCATAACTAGCTTTGAAATTTCATGTGTAGAGGGTAGTTGTGTGCTTGAACTGACTAACAACTGCAAAACTGACTGTGACGTCTATTTAAATTGGCTGATGATTTATGGAGTAAATGAAATTGTATTTTAAGGAAAGGCAAAATCGGTGACAAGTTAGCTGATGACGACTTGATTTTACACAGACCATTGCAGTTTTGTTCAGGACTTTCAAAAAGTAACGAGTTATGCAAAACGGTGACTTTGCAGAAGACATCTTAGGCGAATTCTACTGTATAATGAAAGTAGTTTCTTTGGTTGATGAAAGTGAAAGCAATCCCAACTTGCCAAACGCAAGCAGCAGCAATTCCAGCATGAATTCTCCCAATAGTAAGCAAAATTTTTTGAAGAACTTTATTCAACTTACTCCTCAGAAAAATAATACAGCAAAGGTGTCATCATGAAATTTATAAACACTCACTTCAAAAAGACATCTCTACACAGCAAACTTTTTTCCTCAAAAGTCAGAAAGATGTTTTTTCAAATGCAACACTAGGCTGCCATCCAGCACCACTGTGCAAAAACTTTTTCTTCAGCAAAGACGTTCTAAAGCATAAGCGTTCTGGTCTCTCAAATAAACATTTTGAATTGATGGTCTTTTTAAAGGATGTTAGAGATTTTTTTCTGTTGTTTAGTTCACTGTTCTGCAGAGAGAGTATGTCTGTAAGATTTTTATTATTACATGTTTATCATACTTATGCACTGCTGTTTTTAGTTCGCAAATGTATGCTATGACATTGAAAAATTTAGAAGTAATTGGTGGCGTTTGCTGCTGATAATATTTTTTGAAAGAAACAACAGTAACGCCACTACAAATTTTCAACAGTAATTGTAATGGTAACAACATTACTTCAAAAGTAACGAGTTCCCCCCACTGCTTGTTTAAGCCTTGGTCAACTTTATGTCAAGACATTTTGTGAAACCAAGAGCAGGTGCACTTAGCAAACAATGTAGCAACGTTTTCAGATGCATGTAGTTTGAAAGGCACTAAATTTTGCACTTAGGCCATAGTAGTGATATTTTTTCTTGGTAATTGAACTAGATTCAAAAGTTTAATATGCTTAAATTTCAGCTTGTAAATCAAGATTTTTGGGCTGCACCAAGTCATCAAAAACTTAAGAGGGAACTGAAACAAAAAAAATGGGTAAATTAATGCTCTTGTTTTTCAGTCGAGTCAGATTATTGAATGGTTTCAAGATTTTAAATGCAATGCTCATATGCTGGATAAACGTCACGCTGTTGTTGTCAAAGCACTTTTAAAAGGTATGAAACTGAGGATTGACAATTTATACTTCTGTGCTTTTCATGGTTCATATTTTTTTTACTAGCACTTATGTGTAATTTATCTACTCAACACTGTTTTCCACTGCTGCTGTTAGTCATAGAAATCAATGAGCCATTAATTTTTTCAAATTAAAAAATTTAATAGAGCTCTATGAATAGCAGTCCTGCCTAAAGCTTTTTGTAATGCTTTTATCAGTGTTGATATGACGTTAAAAAATCACTGGAGGTATCTCTTTTGAAGTGATACTGCTACTGATGAGTGCATGGAAATAAACTTCTTACAGAAAAAAATTTGCAAAGCTATTTTAAAGTTTTCTCCCACCAGCCAATTAGAAAGATGTCTTCTCAATCTGTTTCAGTATATTGGTTTGCAGTAGAATTAACAGGGAGTTATATTTTCTATTATGTTTCATTTCTATCGTCTTTACCCACATGGCAATAATAAGACAGTAGTGATAAGCAGTTGCATAGTTAGGGGGATGAAGGACAATGGCTTCTTCCAAACACTTTTAGAGAAAATCCGTTTGGAGATGAATATCTACTTTCAAAAAATTGATCTCCAAAGAAAAGAAAAAAGGTCTTCATCAGCAAAATGCTTCCACCTCCCCCCCAAAAACAAAATTGAGCTTACTTGTTTTATACCGGGCTTTGCAAAAGTTCTGACCTGTTTAGTATTTTTAGGTTTTGAGCTAATAGAAAATGAGCTGATGCAAATTACTGATAAAACCTTATACCTGCACTGTTTCAGATTCTATAACTCACTGTAGATAGTGCTCAGCTCATTTAAATTTAGAAATGGAAAGAGAAAGAATAGAGATATCAGCTCTGCTCTGCACAGGGCACAAAAAAATGGACATTATAAAGTTGCAAAATGTAAGTCTATCAACAGTGAAACAAGTCGCAAACCGCCTAAAAAATAACGAAAGCCTCAAAGATCGACCTCGTTCTCGCAGACTGCGAGTAATTCAATGGGAGAATGTCCAAAAAGCCTTTTTAAAGGATCTGACACTTAAAATGACTGAAATTGCAAAAAAGAAGATTTCAGTTGCTACCATGTCAAGAGCTGTGAAGAAGGAAAGAGGAAAGAGTTTAAAGCGTCTTAGAAGACCTCTCTTAACTTCTACCATAGTTAAAAAACGACAAGAGAGGTGTACCCGTCTTAACCCATTAAAGCCCAATTTTTTTTATTTCTTGAAATTTAGATATGATGTTGTTCTGAAGTCAGAAAGATAGTAAATGCAAATAAAAAACTTGATTTTTCAAAAAATTTTTTATGTAATAGATGAACAAATGGGTGGCAACAAATGTTGCCACTGGGATGTAAGAACATCAATACTACAAAAAAAGAAATCACCTTTTGAATTTGAAAAAATATTCCTTTTATAGCAATACTAATTATTTCTCATATTTTATGTTCTATTGTTGATGGAACAGCTGAAAAATACTGAAATATGAGTTGTTTGCACTTCAAGTTAATGGGAGTACAGATATCACTGGTAGAGCACAGCTCCTTGTATTTGTTCGTTTTATCAATGATGAAGCCATTGTTGAAGACTTCCTGTGCAGCAAAGAGTTGCCAGAAACAACAAAAGGGCAAGATGTATTTGATGTTATGAATTTGTATTTGGAGTATTGTGGATTGAACTAGAAAAACTGTTGATATTTGTACAAATGGCACCCCTGCAATGGCAGGGTATCTCAAAAACTTTGTGTCAATCGCACAAAAGCAGAATCCAATTATCCGTACTCATTGTTTTGTTCATAGAGAAGCACTAGTTGCCAAAACTCTTTGACCTAAACCAAAATTTGCATTGGATGTGGTAGTGAAAATAGTTAATTACATCAAGATAAGGCCACTTAAATGTCGACAGTTTGCAAAACTTTGTGAGGGAATGGAAGTAGACCATTCCACCTTAATCCAGCACACAGATTTTGGATGATTGTCAAAGGGTAAAGTTTTGTCTCGGTTTTACGAACTAAGGAAAGAGCTATTGACCTGTTTGCAAGAAAACCTGAAAGACTTTGTAAAATGTATAGTAATGCAAGAGGCTAGCGATGCACATAGCAAAGCTATGCTTTATTAAAAGCCTCTAGCTTCTTGTCGGTCACCAACTGCACTGAAGAGACCTGATAGGTCGAAACAGTGTCACTGTCTGCAGTTTTACTTTGTAAAATGTTTGAGTGGTTACCATTGGTGTTCCAAGTTAGCATATCTTGCTGATATATTTCTTGAACTGAACCTCTTGAACAGTGGAGTGAAGGCAGAAACGAAAATATCTTGTCTTCTACTGACAAAATAAATGCTTTTCAGAAAAAAATTGACTATATGGAAGAAACGCGTAGATGCAGGAAATTCGAAAATGTTTTCAAGTGTTCTTAAAAGAAATTGCACGACTAATCTTGAACCACTTAGACACTTTCTTAACAAATCTCAAAAAATATTTTCCATGCAAATCTGCTGACCAATGTGACGGGGTTAAAAGCCCATTTGTGGAATTTGAGCCGTCTGAAAAACAGTTCACATTTACCGAAGAGAAACAGCTTGCCAGTGTTTTAAGTGACAGAACATTAAAGTCGAAGCATTCTTAGTTTAGCCTGGATGCATTGTGGTTGCTGCTTGGAAAGGAATAGCCTGCAATTGCCCAGAAAGCTCTGTGATTTCTTGTGCAGTTTTCAACCTCCCACTTGTGCAAATTAAGATTTTCAGCTCTGACAACCATCAAGCACAAGAAGCGAGCACAATTGCTGTCTGTGGAAGGTGAACTTTGTTTGTGTCTGTCAAAAACACGACCCAATTTTAAAGATTTTTGCAAGAAATTCCAGCCTCAAGTTTTTCACTGAGATTTTGACGAGAACAAATGTAATCTATTTAAACTAAGGTTTTCTTTTAATACATGTTTTAGTAATAACTGTAGATGAAGAATAAAATTGCATGTGTACATGTACAATTTTTTTACAGTTAGTATTTTTATAGTAAATAAGTCTGAACCTGAGTATTTTCATTTTGCTTTATGAATTAAATTAAATGTTGTTTTTTGCATAAGACAATTGAATCATTGCACAGGGGTTCCTCGAGCCATTGGAATGTTTCCTTGGGGTCCCGCTTCAGCAAAAACGTTAAAAACCACTGATATGGCAGATGATCCTGACCATAATGACTAGCACTGCAAATAGCACAATGTTATGACACTGCTGTTCAACACCAAATTTGCAGTTTCAATTGGGTGACGAGAAGCAACTATTATTAGAAAGCCATTCACACGTGAATTTACTTGAGTAATCAGTGTCAAAGAAAATAGACAACTCTTTCCATACTGTACATGCTTGTTCGTAATTGCTTTTTGTCTTTTTCTTATAGTGAAATGGATGGAAAGAGAATTAGAAGTAGTGTCGCAATTCCGTAACTTTGTCGTTGCATTAGTTACTGCCAATCCTATTCACCTACGAACAGTGATGCTGTCATTGGCACGATCGTTTTATGAAAGTTTGTATTATGTTTTTCATTAGACCTTTAATAGAAGAAGTATAGGAACCATTCCAAATAAACGCTGATTGGAGCAGTTCATAAATTAATTTTAAAGTTGCAAATAAACTTCGCTCTGATTCAACTACCGCATTATAAAAGCTTTATCCCAGCTCTATTGCAGGCCTCTACGTTAAGAGTTCACAGCGTTTTTCTCTGTTTGCATTGGAGTCTTGTGGATTGAATCCCATTTACTGCAGCATTGGTATTGGGTTTAAACCACATGATGTTGTTGATATCTTGGAAAAGGCAATTTTTATTTTTTACGTCGATTTTGATTAAAATGCACTGCTCAGCAGTATCAGTGACTGCGAATTAGGTCCAAACACAAAGTTCTTAGAAGACGACAAAGGTTTTCCTGTAACCAGTCCATAAAAGTATACTACTCATAAGTCATAACACCCTTTTTTAGTGTTTTTATTTCTTTTATTGTATGATTTTTATCTTCGTGATTCTCAGGAGTGAGGCACAGTTGCTAGGCCAGAACAGTTATCCAAATCGGATTCGGAGTTGGCAAGTTTCAACACTTCACTTGAATTGCGTGATGTTACTTGTAATAAATCTACTACGTGCTCCAATCGGCCAAGCAGAAGAAATCTTCACCGTGCCTTTCCAGAGGGCTCAATGACGCAGTCATGGTGAGGTTTGAGTGCATGACCATTTGACCATTGTCACCGTAAAATCGCACTTTGATCCACTCGCCCACATTGCTGCCTAGAATTATTTTTAGGTGAATTGGTGAAACGACCTTCGTCATACTCCTTAGTTACTAGGAAGCAGTTTGCTGTAGCCTAAGTTGCAAGCTAGTACTGCATCAGTCAGTCTAGTCATATGCCTAATGTTTTTAAAAGCGACCGCAATTAATCATTATCACATATTAGTGTATCGAGAGAAGTAATTGGATCTATCACTAGGTCTTATAACTTTCAGCATGTTAAAAACAGTGCTGGGAGTGAGATTCGAACCCTTATCTACACTCCGTCCTTAGTGGCCACGGCTTATAGTAGACCGTGGCTAAACTAAGTATGAAGCGTTAACGTCATATTCTAATTACCATGTGGAAGATAATTACCATGTGGAAGAGGGTAAAGCATCAAATAAAGTGAAACGATGCTTCAGTTTGGGCAGAAAAATATAGTAGGTATGCTAGAGTTATTTTCCTGTTAAGCAAAAACCAGTTACTTTTTTATTTTTAGACGTCGATTCCACTACAACGTTACAATTTGACCCAGTATTGGGTCGAGAAAATGCAATTCGAGCAACCCACAGCATTTTTAACAAGATTTTTTCAATTATTCCTCAGTGAGTTAATCTGCAATGATATTTCATACGTCATTGTGCGTTGGTTATTTTACTATGAAGTGATATCCAAATATTATGCGAGCCGTCCGGATTAGGATGGAGGGCCCTGGGTCGCCCAGTTTAAGCTTGTTTGTGCAATACTTCGAATAGGAATAAGTAGCTTTCAAAAGAAAAGTATTTGTACGTAGTGATAATCTCTACTGTTTCAGGTCATTAAATGTGGTCGAAAAGGTTTTTTCCGATTGCTTTCCACATATTTCGAAACCTTGCGATATATTAGTAAGTATTAGTGCGATTGTTTAGCCTTGACGTTACACAATTTATAAATGTACTAAATTTTGATGAGAGCACTTTTTCCTGTTCTTTACAACTTGAACAAACCAAGCCTTTTTGTTCTGATGAAATTTTAAAACTAGTTTTTGTTCGTCGTCTTCTGCCATTTAGCAATTTTGGTAAAAGCATATCTTGATTTCTAGAGTGGAAACATCAAAAGCAGAAAACTACTCAGCCCATCAGTTGTTTCAGTATTACCTCAAAAGAAATGACTAGATTTAGAACTTTTGGTTACTTATATTTGCACGCCTCTCTCCGTAGGATGCTTCGATTGGTTATTTAAGCTTGGCATTTTTTTGTAGTTTGGTTGGCTGCTGCGATTTTTTGTGAGACAAGATTATGGTGGAACCATGCAGTACAGCAAAAATCAGATACCCTACTTATAATTTGTTTTCACTGATTCGGTGACAATGCAGTTGCTTGTTTGACTGATTCTAGTGGTTTTTACTTGCAAAGCACAATATATGCAATATACACAAAATATTCTTACTGCGGATCGCTACATTTTTGCTGAAGAAAAACTGTCGAAATACTCTTGAGTGATAACAGCTTATAATGTATTCTTTGTACAGGAGGCGTACATCAAAGAGCTTTTGGTTGTTACTTCTTACCGAATACAACTGCGACCTATCATATTAGAATTGATTTTTAAAAGTGTGGTTCAGCTTGATGTAAGTTCTATGCGTGTATGCCTGAACAAGATTAATTCCATATAGTTATTGCCTAACCATTATTGCTGAATTCAACGTCATTTTGCTTGGCTGACTGCGAATTTAAGGTTGTGGCTTGGGTCAAGTCTAAATGATTCGGTGTTCAATGTGAGCAATTTTAGATCAATACAATAAAAAGTCAAAAACTAAATGCACTTTTCTCAAGGAAAGACCCTATAAACCAGCCATTTTCTGTGACAAACCTTTTACCCAGTAAAAGTAAGCTAGTGCGACAACAATCACTTATTACTGTGGTTCCTTTTGGAATACTCTACTTGTTCCATCAACTTCGAAATCATGCAGTTAGCTCTGGACTGATTTATCTGAAAGGCGGTGAAAATTAAATTTTATCAGCGTTTGCTTTTGTCTTAGGTGCACTCTCCAAAACATGAAATAGAAGAAGCCGATATGGACGAAGCAAGTGATGAAGAAATATTTGCAATGGTATAATACACCTGCAATAGCAGCTTTACGAGTTAACCTTACTGATTTGCAGAGAATCATCATCATAGCCTATTGTCTACTGTGCACAGGGCGTCTTGTGTTTGAACCAGGTTCAGAGTTACCATTGAAGCCTGGACTACGCTGAAGCCAAGCGCGGCTTTAGTACATATCATGCCTCACCAATGGCGCAGGCACAACACATTTTAGCCGCAAGCTCTATAGCCATAACAATTGCCATAACTCGCCGTTTACTGAAAACGAAAAAGTAATCGAAGGCTTTAATGCTCGATTGCTTGCGATAAGTCTCTGCATTTTGCTACAACTTTTTGGAAAGTTAAAGTGTGGCAAGTTTGGAATGAGACATAGCAAGCATTGTCAAGGATTTTGCATCTTGATTCATTTCATTCATGTGCATGAGCTGTTGTTTTGTTTGCCAGTCTTTAATTAGATAGAGCCACCATGACCGGTAGACTGCTTGGCTACGTCATCTTTCGGCCACGTACAGGTGAAGATCCCATTAAGGCCATCGCTAGTGAACTTGCCGGCTTGTTCTCCCGCACAGTCACTGTTTTGATTCTTGGAAGAGAGTAGTACTTTTTAAAGTTTGCTTCAAAATTTGATACATGCTGAGTAAAGAGAGAGAGAGAGAGAGACAGAGATCAAATGTTTTTAATTTGGTTTGGTCGCTGTTAATCAAAATAGCCGAATTTACCTCATTATCTTCGAGAAAGTTTACAGCACCGCGGCACTTCGGTCTGTCAATGGCATCTCCCTTTTTCGGTCCAATCTCTTCAACCTGTTTAACCACTTGCCTTCTCCGAGTCATCTTTGTTCGTCCGCCCTTTCTTCTCCCAACCGCTTTAAAAACAAACGCTCCTTACGCCTCATCATCATCCTTCCTCAAATCGTGCCCATACCATCGCATTCCGTTTGCTTTGGCAAATCTGCCCGAAGTTTCTTCAAACCCAGCAAATCGATAAATTCTTGACTACTTTTCGCAATAAATTTTGCTCCACACATTGCTCTTATCATCGCTTTTTCAGTTCTTTTCAAAATCGTCGTCTCATTCTCCCGCAGACACCATGTTTCGCTCCCGTACAACATCGCCTACGTTAAACAACTCCGACGAATTCGTCCTTTTCAACGAAAGCTTTCTTAAGTAATTTCTCACATTGTCTAAGTTTTATCTATCCAATTCTTGTTCTTGCTGTCACTACCGCTTCACTTCCACCTCTGGCATGTAATCTGTCTTCTAAGTAACAAAAACTTTACCAGCTCCACCTGGTGACGAAATCTTAACTCTGTAGCTGGCTCGTCGATTCCTTTCATTGCTTCGACGCACCTCTTGCAAATAAAACCTATTGCCCGAGTTCAAGTCGCTCTCTTCATTTTACCACATCTACCATGCATCCATTTAACCACGTTTTGAGCACGAAACTGAATTTGCTATCACCTTCTGTCTGCGCTTGGCACATGGCTCGACTTTGCTCTTGAGTATTTCTTCTGTCGACCTGTTAACTACTAACTATCTTTTAAGATCAACCTTCAGCCCCTTAATTTCTACCGTCTCTTGTGAAATATTCCAAAAGAGGCATGACGAACACCACCAGAGTTGAACCCGTAATTATTCATTCATTTTCGCTTTACAGCAGCCTTTTCAAACTGATACTTTAGAATTGTAACTTGTCACAACAATTCCCAATCTGTGCCGCCGCGCTAAGATTCAATAAGATGCGCTTGATATGTTAACAGCAGGCAGTGGTACTAATTGATCGTGTTTTAGGATGAAGATGAAAAGTTGGACCAAGCTACTGATGGTGATCGGTCGCCAATGAAACATCCACTTGCAAATAAACTCGATGTTTTACTTCAAATTTTGTTTGAATACGTGCATGATGCATGCTATGTAAACGGTACGTATGATCATTTTCGACAATGATAACTTACAATAAAGGGCATTCGGCCAATAGCATCTCGTGTTTGAGTCCAAAGTCGTTGATATGCTACAAATCAATTTTGGTGGGAGTTGAATCCACTGTCCACCTGGGTGGTTAACCAAGACTCAATAGGGAGCAATGCCAATATTTCATTTGGGTTTTCAACCCGCGGTTATATGTCGTAAAACCTAGAAGATCTTCAATGCTCCTACTAAAACTTTTACTCGACAAGCATAATTTAAAAACCAAATTTTGAAGAAGTTAAATGCGTTCTTCATAGGCGACCAATGGCAAAGTGGGGAGCTGGAAAGACACATCATGTCGAAACAATGTTGTCAGCAGTTTTTGTGAACAAGTAGTAAAATTTTTCTTTTTTTCAGACAAATTTCAATCTGACTCAGCCCGTAAATTGTTTCGCGAAGTTGTTTTTGCATTTGACAAAATCGTGTTTCCAATCTACCAAATCAATCATGTGCAATTCGTACTTTTCTACATCTGCAGTTTCAAACAGGTACAGTATGCTTCGATGCGAATGAATGTTTATTTTATCTAGATGTTCTAAGCGGGCCTGAATTGAAGTTCTATCGTGACAGTAAAAACACTTGTATTTCTTGCGCATTATTAAGCTAACTAGCTTTCCTAAATCCATATTTTCAAACAATTTTTCCACTACAAAGCTGGTCAAAATCGACTGCAAAGTCAACACCACGCTCAAGCCTTTCTATTTCTGATCCTAAATCAGTCTACTCTATCCATCGTTTCGTTTCTGGTTCTGCTTCTTCTTTTCCTCCTCTTTTAACTCTTCTAACTGTTCTTTTCGCAGGTAATCGGCATCGGTCTTTGCCAACTACCTGGGTGACTCTCGTTTATGTTTCTCAGCCTAGGGCATTGCATAGCAGACCCAGGGGCTACTTGTTTGAGCTTCACTGGCCTTGTGCCCCGAAAAGTCTTATTCCTCTTTCTGCTCTTCGCACACTTCCACTGAATTTCTTGGGGCTGCAGCCAACATCTTCCACCGTTACTGGCCCAGACAGAGTTGCATACCCCTTCCTAAAGCACTTTGCTCGCTCTGGCGTTGATGTTTTCTTTCACATCTTTAGTGTTTCCTGGCCTTTGCATTCTTTTCCTTCCATCTGGAAGTCTTCATCTGTTGTCCCATCCACAAAATAGGAAAACCTCTTGACTCACCTGCTTCCTTCTGCGTTTCAAAGCTGTTTTGGCCGATCATTCTATACTGCCTGTGTCTACTCTTCTTACTGGAGTGTAACTCCATTCTCTTTCCCCGCGATGCCGGATTTCGTCCTGGTCGGTCTGCTTTTGGTCAAATTCTTCACCTTTTTCCGTCGATTTTGGATTGGTTTAACGAACCCAAACGAGGCTATCGGACGATTCTTGCTGCTATCGACTTCTACAAAGCTTTTGATTCTGTCTGGCATCCCGCTTTCTTTCGCAAGCTTAATTCGCCTGGCCTCCCCGCTGCTTTGCTTTGTTTAGTTGACTCAATCTTTCTTTCTGACAGGCGCGCTTCCGTGGTTTATCAAAATCAAGCAAGTCGCTTTTTTTGAGGCCGTCGATACTAGGCTCCGCTCTTGGCCCTGTTCTTTTCTCTGTTTGCATTAACCATTTACCTACTTCCCTTCCTTCTACCATCAGCTGCTCTCTTTGCGCTGACGATCTGATTATCTGGTCCTCATCCTTCTCGGTATCTGCTGCCCCGGTGGCCACCCAAGAATCTCTGATTCGACTGCAGTACTGGTGTCTTCCTTTTACTCCGAGCAGATGTGAGGCCTCCTTTTCGGTAGATTCCCTTCTGTGTTTCAACCCTACTCCCTCTTTTCTCGGGGTTATCTTTGACCGTACTTTTTCACTTTTTGCACATGCGTTTTACTTAAGATTAAGTTCTTCCCTCGTCTCAAGACCTAACGCGGTATTTCTGCTTTCTCCTGGGGTCCCTCCAAGGAATCCCTTACTCTTCTGTATAAAGCTTTTCTTTGGCCGGTTCTCACTTATGCTTCACCCGGATGGCTTCCTTTCCTCAACGTTGTCAGGTTGGAACGTCTTCACCTAGCGGCCAGCCGCTCCATCACCGGCTGCCTCTAGTCCGTCCTATGCCTCTTCTTCTCCACTAGTCAGCCTGACTCATTTTGCTGTGTCATTTTATGAACAGGACCTTCGTCTCCCAACCTTTTTTTCCATTTCAGATTTGGCCATACGTAGAGTGAAACCAAGACTATTTAAGTCTTCCTAAAGAGTCTTTGCGTCCACCTATCCTCTCGTGGTTTCTCTTACTTCCCCCAGGGAGGCTCTTTTTGCTTGTCCTCCCACTCCTCCTTGGAACTCAACTTTTTTCAGCATGGGGCTCACTCTCCCTATTCATGCTCTTACTCTGATCTCTCTCATTAAGATGCGGCTCTTGCCCTTCTTGATTTTTCTCTCCTCACGGTATCGTAATTTGGACTGATGGTTCTTTTCTTTTCGGCAAAGGAGGCTCCGGCGTCCTTGCCAACTGCTCACTTTGTGGCACTGCGGCCACCCTTTCCTATTTGGCCGGGCAAGTGTGTTCAAGCTTTTCTGTTGAAACCTGCACCATTTTGCAAGCTTTCCGCTCGTCTTCGCTGCACCAACAAGTCTGTCATTTTCCTTCTCTCAGACTCTCGCTTTGTCCTCGCTGCACTGTCTTCTCTGTTCTTCGTTCTATCTCACACTCGCTGACAAATCTGGCTGGAACTATCCCTTCTCTCTTTCGCTTCTTCTATTAGGCTACAATGGATCCCCGGTCATTCATCATGTGCGGATACGGCCGAGGAGTTGGCCAGATAAGGTGGGCTGCTCTTGGGGTGTGGCCCGGCTTTGGAGCTCCATGGTCTCCCCCGTCAGGCCCCAAATCCTCGTAAGGGTTTGGCTAGCAGCAACGTCGGCCTTTCTATTGAACACTGCATCCAAGCTTGGGAAATGGCCTTAGGAGTGTAAAATAGTAAAAGGCGTGTAAGAATAGAACTAGAGCTTTTTTTGATAGTGTGACCAGTGTTTTTATACTCTAGGCTGAAATGATTTACTTTTCAGACATTTTACGATTCTTTCATCGATTTTTGCTGGAAAAAAGTGGCCGATGTCAGCTTAGCAGCTGTTCTTCGTCAGACATCAGCTTGTTATATAGCGAGCTTGCTTGCAAGGGCAAAATATGTTCCACTGAGGTAAGATTGAAACTGATATTTGCTATTTCAGAGGTTTGGAAGGGCAGCATCCCAAGTCGTCCTATGTATGCATCATAGTTTCTAATTAAGTTCTTCATAATTTGCAATAAGTGAGCGAGTAATAATGTTGCCGTCAAATTATTCTTTCGAAAGATTGCCGGTACCTTCAGGTATTGCTTGTGACCCCATGGTACAAGAATTGATGCTGTTTTACCTTAGCGTAGGTACTTTGTGGTGTCTTGCTTGATATGTACTTACCGGTAGCTGTAGATTTGAAAATTATAGGCGAAGATGCTGTAAACTGATCTCCCAGTGGATATGCAGCCAATATCAACCAATTTGTCAACCCGCCCTGTTAAGCAACGCAGTACGTCGACGGTTGAAGTCTCAGTGCTTCTGTATGTGCATAGTTGGATTTTTTTTTAAGGATAACGTTAATGAGTGGATTACTTTTGCTTGCGACGGGACGGGCCCTGCTGATGAGTCCAAAAGGACGAAACGCGTCTAGGGATGGTCTCGTCTAAATTGGTTGGGTGGTATACTCATTATTGCTTCCTGGCATATTCATTTTAATAAATTGTTAATGCCCCTTACGCCCGTATGCTGCTTTGCCAATTAGGTGCAAAGTTTACAACTACTTAGCTGTAATGTTTTTCACCATATTCTTATTTAAAGAGTGGAAGAAAATAGAAACGATGTAGAAAATATGTTTTAAATTGACTTTGATATACGAGCTTGCAAGGTTCATTAGTGGTGTAACCAGAAATAATCAAAGAGAGTTGGTTTGAAACATGAGTGTATGCTTTTAACCTTAACTAAAGGCGAGGACCTTTTCTGTGAGATCCACATTTTCAAAGGCTGTATTATGTATTTTCAATCCCAACTGAAGGCAAAGACTTTTTTTTCGGAAATCAACTTTTTCGACGTCCGTTTCTCACAATAAAGGTGGGATGGCATGCTTTCTAGACATCCCCCTAGTTGTGCCGCTGACACCCGTCGATGCCTCCCTCGCGTTTAGTGCAGCTAGGTCCATGCCGAGATTTCAGACGTGAACGAACCATTACGCGTCAAATTATCTGTTGATCTCTAATAAAACCACGAGAGAGTCATGTTTTAATTTTTTGGCAGCACTGCTGAGGCTTGCTTGACAATGATGTGTGAATGGAGCCAGCGATACTTGGCGAAGGCTTTAACAAACGGATTGTCATTACACGGTCAATGTGACTCTATGCGCCATGGAGTGTTCTACAGCGTGTGCCAAGCTATCTTCTACATCATAGTGTTTCGCCACCGGCAAATCCTCGATTCTAAAAACGGTAAGGTTTTGTTAAGTTATAAGTAGGGCAAGTTTTTGTGGCCCCATCGCATCCTGGCAGTGCGTCGTGGTTGGTAAACTAAAAATGTCTTTCTCGAAAAAAAAGGAAAATGGGAAGTATCTTGTTTTCTTATGTGGCGCTGATACGTTTGATACGCTTTATCGAAAACCATAATTTGTGTTGTCTCCATTTTTGGTTGATTTCTGCCGCTAGATAATGCAAGCGAGCTCAATTCACATACTAGAGTTGCATATTTTGATCTTTTTTTTTGCAAGGCCTTTGCGGTTATGCATGAATTGAGTTTTGTGCAGACCCTTTTCGTACAAGCCGGTGCGTAAATAATTTGTAAGTACAACAGCCTAGACTGCGTTTTTATGTTTCAGGTCATAGCTTTGTGCAATCGTTGAATTTGCAGCACTTAATACTTAGCCCTTTGAATCCACTGAAGATGTGCTTGTCGTCTGTTGTCACTTTGTTTGCTTCAGCTATGAGGTAAGCATAGTTGGGAATTTGAAAAAGATGGTGCTGTTTGAAGTAAAGTATGTTGTTAAAAACTGCTGCGCTGTTCAAACGTTTCATTTCATTTCTGTCGCCCTGCTAACTCTACTTTCTTTTAGTCCAATCCTCGCCATGTCTGCCGCGGTGATTGCGACGTTGCCTTACGATGATTTGCCTTACTTGGCAAATTCTGAAAAACATTCCTTGTCGGAAGCATTTCAGAACAATTTGATTGAATGTTGAAACTTGAAAATGCAAAGAACGGTTGCTTTGCGCACGACCACAATGCTCGTCTGCTTCTCCGTTGCGTTATATCATTGACTCTTCCATTATCTGCGCTCACGACTCGGTCGTTTCTGAGCTTTATATGGTGGCTTACCAGCTCTGGCATACAGAGAGAAATTTTTTAGAAGGGGAACTTGAGGTTTGAAGTTATGATCTTCATGAAGGTCTTTTTCATAAGTCATCTAACTTTTGCGAAAAATTTATGTTTTTCGAGTAAAATTTCGGTGCAAACAATGGCAGAAAAATTCTTTTAAGAATTAAAAAGAAAAAATGATCAACTTCCAAGTGCCGAAAAGATCCAAATTTTTTTCCAAACTACGATACCTACCCCTCACCTGTTTGTTGTAAACAATGGATGTGCATATTTTTCTCAGGCGGGTAAATTTTATTGACCGGATGATGCAAATTCTTTTTTTGTTTTCCAAATTTTTTTATGTTTTTATTCTGGAGATCAATCTTAACAGGCTAGGTTTCAAGCTGAAAAACTTTTCGAGAGCTGCCTCAATAGGGAGAGTTTCTAAAGTGAAGATTTTGTGATGAACCTGTAGACGCGGACCCTACCATTTTATCATGCGGGCTACACAATTTTACCATGCTGGCCGCATTCGACATGTGGGCCGCAGTTTGCGCACTACGGCGTTTTGTATTTCATCTTATTTATAAATTAAAAACGCACGGGGTCTGTCTCATCAGATCAGATTTTGGTCATGGTAACAAAAAAAATTTTTTTGATCCGACATTGTTTAGAGGGTGACTGGGCCCTCTAAAATTTAACGTGGGGAATTTTTGTAAAAATTCGCGTGTCTCTGTAACGGAACGAGTTGAAAGTTGTGTTTGGTGCCAAAATTTGCAGAATAGTCTATTTCCTATCTGTACTGAATACACTGGCAAGCGTTAACTATAATACAGGGTGTTCCAAAAGAAACAGTGCACTGAGCACTTTCATAAGTATACATCATAATATTATGATGAAAACACCATCACATCTGAGCGTTACATTCATAACATCCTGGAGCCATTTTTTGATCAACTGACGGAGCAAGAAAAGCAACAAGGCTGGTTCCAGCAAGATGGTGCAACTGCACATACGGCTCGTGTTAGTATGGCTGCAGTTAGTGAAGTCTTTGGGGATCGTGTGATCTCTCGTGGTTTGTGGCCACCTCAATCACCGGATTTAACGCCTCCTGACTTTTATTTGTGGGGCAAATTGAAAGGCTCGGTGTATGCAGACAATCCTCGAACCACGGATGAACTGAAGCAGAAAATAACAAGTGTTATTCAAAACATCCAACCTGATGAACTTGAGCGTGTTTTTCAAAACACGCAGCGTCGCGCTCGGTTATGTCTGCAGGTGAATGGCGCACACTTCCAGCAGTTATTGTAGATCATATCTTACTGCACGAGTCAAGCCTCAATCGCACTTTTGTTGAATTGATGAGGTATTGGATTTGTGAATATTTGCAATAAATAGTATGTTTCTGTGAGTTTTGTTTCTTTGGGTTATTAGCACATTTCTACTGCACTGTTTCTTTTGGAACACCCTGTACAACGAAACCAAGGTATACTAAAAATATCATTGTTAGCCATTTAGTCGTGAAAATTCACCCTTGTTTTATCTGCACCATTGTGATGCTAAAGTTTTTTGTCAGCAGGTATGATGCCGTAAAATCGGTTGATAGAAAATCTCCGCCACGTGATTTGGTGGTCCTTTTTGACTTTGAATTTATATTAAATGCTGTATTGCAGTGTCAGCTACAAAATCTGATTTCAATAAGATCCTAACAAAGTATGCAAGCCTTTTAGGCACTGTGTTATATAACAGCAGCGATGTTCTAGATCATTGTCAGCACTTGCGAAAAAAATTAAGTGAGATTGATTCTAAATTTTTCAAAATTTCACCAAATTTGTTGGATGGGAAGCAGCAGCTTGTCAGTGATGTGATTAGTATTTGATTGAGGGCTGGTCTCCCTTTGATAAATGAAGTTCGAGTTGTTAGTAAGTTTAAAGCAATCCTAAATAAATTCCAACCGGCCAGAAAAAATCGATTAAATTGAACGAACAAGTATTTTAAGAGAAATGGATTTACTATTTGATATTTCCCAGTGTAAGCGCCCAATTCCTCCTCATCCTATTGTCCCCAACGGAAAACTGTCCTGTTTTTGCTGCAAGGAAGATAGCATTCCTGAAGAAGAGATTTCTTTTTGGCGAGATCAAAGATCTGGTCGAAAACTATTCATATCTAAATTTCGGGATAAAGTTTTTAAAAAAAAGGTTTTTAGTAGGCGCAAACACCAGGCCGCAACTCAAGTGCAATCAAACGTGCAAACCTACTCCACCTGCGTGTCGTGTCTCTCTCAGATTCTTCTCGTCTCGCGTTCAGAAACAAACTGCGACCTAGAAACCGAAGTTAATTGTATCACAGTCAGAAAAAAATCTTAACCTCAGATTCTGACGATTCAAGTTTTCTTCAGGAGCGTATAATTGGAGGTACGATGTACATCAAAAAACGAAAATTGTCTATAAACACATACAGTTTCTCGTTGACTGATTAACGACATACATACATGTATATGACATGTATATCCGTGAACAATCTGACCGAATCTTAGCAATCCCTGCAGCACCTCCAAGCTCTGTCTGTAGTAGCAGGGAAACAGCCCGGTTGTTGTCGTTAGAAGCTTGCGAATCCAAAATCGGTGGATCAGATTTTTTGCAACAGGATTATTAATAGTTTGGAGAGATACGTGTTGGTTGCACAGTTTTGGTGTAATAACTCTAAGAAAAAGGTGAAAAAAGTGATTGGGGTAAAATCATGTTCGCCAGAAGTCTCTGTCAACAGTAAAAGCGTCTTCCATGCGACAAGCGATGAGCCTTGTGGCGGGAATATGGAAAAAGTGTTCTCTGTCATGAGCGATGCAACCAGTATGACTATGAACACTGGAAAGAAGACGGACATCAACAAAACGCCTCCTCTTATTTTACTAAAAACTTTGAACCTGATGCACGCGCTCTAGAGTGCTTTTCAAGTGAAAGAAATATACTTCTCCCACGTGATTATGGAGATCGATGGCAAAAGCAAGGGTCCACGTGTTTTAAAAGATGGTGCTGTTAACAAAAATCAAGTCCATCACTACGTGTAACTTGCAGAATTTAATTGATAGAAAAGCCCTCAGTGTGCCAATGATCCCTATTTGTCAGCTTCATCTTCGAAGCAAAATTGATTGGTTTTCCGAGCAAATGTGTTTGAATAACGAAAATGACTGCTTTCGTAGCGACTCAATGTGTTTATTGGTTTTATCATGTCAGCCTTTGATACATAGAGGACTTATACCATTTGATCTGGTATCAGCACGAGCATATACGCCATTTCCGTTGATTAACAACAGCAAATGCTTAGTTGCGATTTCTTTTGTTTGGTTCAAGTGGTCTAAATGCAAAGGAAAAGAGCAAATTATCACGGTTGGTTTCGTATGTAGTGTCGGTGTACTAACGTCATTTCTTATGATACATCTCAAGCTAAAGGAATCAAAGGGTCCTCTTCTGACATTCTTCTTCTTCCTCTTCGTTGTTTGAACTATCTGCTCTGAGCATTATGCAGTAAGATGTATACACTGCGTTAGCGTTCATGCTCTGTTTGAGAGTCTTGAGTTAAACTATGCTACCACGACGGGTAGACTACTTGGTTCCACCACCTGTCTGCCACATAAAGATGAAGGCATTTAAGTGTCTTGCCCAAGGACAAAACAAGCAAGCTTGACGGCTTGTTTTTCACACTATCCCTATTTGCTGAGCGCCAAGCAGGAAAGCTGTGAATACCATTTTTTAAAGTCTTTTGGTATGACTCGACTTGGGAAATGAACCCCCAGATCTGCCGACTGCGAAGCGGACGCTCTAGCCACTACGCCATCGCGCCGGTATTTTTTTGACATTGTTTCAACTGGACCTTTTGGTTGCTTATGAATAAGCTGATTCACTGTTGAACAAACTAGTGAACCCGCTACTTGATTCGACATGCATCAAGCTGGCTTTCACCACTTAACGATGCTCTGAGACTGTATTCTGAAAATTCACCATTCAGTAAAGAAGTTTTGACATTTCTTTTCTCATTGCCTGAAGAAGTAGCAATTGGAAGTTTGCTTTTAACTAGGAGAACCAAGGTGAAACACTTTTTTGCTGTGGCCAGTAAAAGTGCTCCATGCGTCATGTTTGGATCAGCTGAATTTTGAAAATGCATGAAAATCATAACCGTTGCAATAACAGAAAAATCGGCAAACTAGAAGATTAGTTAAACAGAAAAACTGTGGAGTATTGATCTTCTGGATCGTTTTTTGGCTCTACGTTTTATGGCCCGAGTATGTGAACATACTCGTTTGCCTTGTGGCCAATTAGATTTTTAGTTTACCTTGAAAGTACGGTAGGTGGGGCATTTTGGTGTGCAAAAATGGCTAATAATAATATTTTTAGTATACCCTGGTTTCGTTGTAGGTAGCGCTTGCCAGTGTATTCAGTACAGATAGGAAATAGACTATTCTGCAAATTTTGGCACCAAACACGACTTTCTACCTCGTTCCGTTACAGAGGCATGCGAATTTTTACATAAATTCTCCACGTTGAACTTTAGGGGGCCCAGTCATTTTCTAAACGACGTCAGATCAAAAAAATTTTTTTGTTACCATGACCAAAATCCGATCTGATGAGACAGACCCCGTGCATTTTTAATTTAAGAAGTAAAGGAAAACATGAAACATCCTATTAATGTTGACATTTGCTGTCAATCACTGCACATCTGTTTATTCACAACACATTGCAGATTACATCAACTGATGTTCTGCGATTCGATTATTGAAAGGAACAACAGGCAAGGCTTGCCAGTGGTCGGTTCTGTTACGTCAGAAGAGTCGGAAAGCAATCCGTTGGAATCATTTTTTCCCTTTGATCCTTATTTACTGAAAAGGTAAGTTTGACTGTGAGGGGACTTGCAGTTCTTGTGCAACTGTTGTACTGATGGTGGGATAAGGCGGGAGAGACACGGTTCCTCAGCTAAACCAGAAATCTTAGGTAGAGCTGAAAAAGAGTTAAAAGCTGATCACCTGCCAAAGTTTATTTTTTACTTTGTTTCTTATTTACGGAGAAGTAAGCAGCATCAGAATATCTATTATTAAGCTCGATTTTCTCGCTGTCATTGCGAGATGCTCCATAATAAACATCAGTACCCCCACAATCTCAAGTCAGAACGCTAACCCGGTGAGTGATATAACATGACAGGATTTAACTTGGTGCAGTGTCAAAACATCAGGGTACGCTGAAGCTGTGGGCGGCTTGCGACAGAGCTAAAATAAAATAAACTAGGAGTTTAGCCGTGCTTGGCTTCAGTGCAGACCAGGCCAAAGAGGCTGGAAGGCTCATTTGTATTAGCGTTACGTTCGAGCATAATTAGAAGCAAGCTTTGTTTCATTATTACGAAATAAAACTGGCCGCGAATGAGGGTTCGGTCACAATGCGACAAACCTTACTTCTGATGACACTCAACAATAGCGTATTGTAATGCAAGCAGAATCTAGCTTGTGGACGCCACTGATGCAGCACCGCCTCACGAATCGCCTGTCCGACGTCTTGCTGTGCTTCGAGACTGGATGGCGTAGTGGTCACAGCGTCCGTCTTGAACGCAGTACGTTGCTGGTTCAAAGCTCGATCGGATCATTTCAAACTTTCAGAATGCTAATCGCAGTATTCCTGCTTCGCTTGCTGTGCATTTGAACTGGCGAGACTGGCTAAAGACTAGCAAACAGAGCATGAGTTTTACACGTGAATGAATAATTAGAAAGGCGCAGTCTCGTGAGATTCTGACACATGCTTTCCAATAGCCACATTAGTGGAAACGCTTTTCCGTGTGAATCGTACGAACTACCAATAATTGTTTGTCAATCGTGCGCTGCGTTTTGCTTTCAACTAAACTGAAGTTTAGTTTTTGTCACGAGGTTTCGAACATCTCGTGATCATTTTTGAAAGGTTACTTGCCGGTCACCTGACTGTTTAGAAACAAAAATTTCTACTCCGTTCAAGAAATAACTGCCGCATACAGCCGATTCGAGTTTAGCATAGACACATCGAAATAAATTCCTATTATTCGCTTGTATTGTATTTAAATAAGCAGTTGTTAAATATTCTACAAATTGAAGTGACATTCTTAAAATATGAGCGAATCAATCCTATTGATTAATTATTTTGAGCAAATTTATTTGCATTTTTTTGTTGAGCACAATATAGTTATTTTAAAATGCAAGGTTTTTCTGCTTGTGCGTCGCCCAAATAAGGAACTAAAAAAATTGCGACCTGCTCGTGAGCAAGCGAGGTTTAAAAGCTGGTTTCCATTAACCATTTAACAGCGAATTTTTAAAAGTATTTTTATGTCTTGCTATAGCGGGTTTTTTTTCAGAAAAATTGCATAAAATTGAAAATTCTTAAAAAAAAGAACATTTAAAAAATATGAGTAAAACTACAATATAATGATAAAAACACCCAGGGCTCTTTGTAAATGAATAGGCGTATATATACGTCATCCGCTGTCAAGTGGTTAAATGTATGATGCTTTTCGACGTGCGGCAATGGTGCTCATGGTCATCTTTAGTCTAAAGTCGAATTAGCAAAAAATTGTCCTAGCTCGAACAGGTAAACCTGTTGCCAGGGCTTTAGCGTTGCTCCGCGACTGATGTGCGATGAGACGACGTTAGGTGTGCCTCAGTGTAGCTGTAACACGAACAAACTTTTTTCAGCGAACGAAAGTATTTTATCCTTTGCAAAGTCACAATGTCTAGACCAGGGATCACCAACCTTTTTTGAACCGAGGTGTACTTTCTGATTACTGATCATGGCGAGTGTTATCAGTTAGATTAGGGTTGGGTTTCCCAAACTTTTTGCTTCGCGGACCCTTTTTTGCCGAATCCAATTATGTGTAACATTACTTGTTGTCACTCGACTCACTTCTAATAATAACAATAATTAAAATAAGAATATGATTTGTTCGTCAATGTGATGGATGCGCTTTCTTCACTTTGCCTAATTCATCAATTTTGGGGCTATTTATGACAAACAAACCCGTAGGTCAGACTCGACATTCAGCCTGGATTTGTACTTTGTCTTCATATTAGTAAGTGCCGAAAATGCCTTTTCACACCTCCAAAAAAAGAAAAAAGGTCAAGATCTGTATTGCTGTCGCGATTGTGTCCCTCGTGTTCCAATTCGTCGTCAGACCAGAGCAGTGGTTCTCAACCTTTTTTCGTGCCGTGGCCCATTTTGAGAAGCCACAAATCCTTGTGGCCCACTTCGATTACGTCTGAGATGTGATGATGACAAAGTGGCTGGGATTATGGTCAGAACGCATGGCAGCGGAGGTGATCTCCAAAAAAAAAAGGTCATTGCCTCCCCAGTGCCGAGGATGGTCAGTCCGCTGTCGGAATCGGAGTTGATTTATGGGTGCTGGTCCGTATGGCGGTTCATATGCACCGCTATTACACAACCTCATTCGATTTGCAAACCCATTATTAAAGTACGCAAACGTCTGTGGCCCACCCGTCTTACTGTGGCCCACTAGTAGGCTAGAGTTACTTATCGTAATTTCGCTGAAGTGAATTTTCGGGACTTTTTGCCAACCGGGACAGACGTTTAAATCGGGACGTATGATATGTCTAGCTATGCCGGCTGACTGAATGCCTAACCGGGACTTTTGATTGACTGATCAAGACGAAGCCACGGACCCCAGTTTTGGGAAACTGAGTTAGATAGGGTTTCTGTTCTATGTGGATATGTGGCCAATCAATCATTTGAGAGGCCTAAAATTTACTCTTTCCCAAGCAGAATTAGTGCTGCAGATCTGACTTTTCCTTTGCAGATCCACCATCCACTTTTGAAAAAATTTTAAGATATTTTTAAAACAGGCTGTCGGGTGAATCATATATATCATCCTGGAGGGCGACCTGGCGCCAGCTGGCATAAGGTTGATGACCCCTAGTCTAATGATTTGCGAATTCAAACTTCATTCTACCTTCTGTCTTGCTTATGCGTTTTGTTTCGTCACAATACGTTATATGTTTTCATTTTCGGAAAGCGCATCGGTGTCGATATGAGTTTCCACATAGGAGGATTTTTCCTCTTGAACTTTAAGCTCAAATTCCTCCTCATATGAGAAAATTTGAGCCTAAAATTCATGAAAACGGAAATTTGGGAGGAAACGGTTCAAATGAAAAAATCAAGAATAAGACGAAAATTTGCAAGAAAATGTTTAAAATACCAAAAAAATTGTAACAAAAATAATTTAAGTTTGTTGTGTAGAAATACAGAAATTCTGGAAGAAAAAACTTCCAAACTTTGTCTTCCGCACTCTTTACACTTTTACAGAAAAAACGCATTACTGCCTTCGCTGTGTTTAGTTATTTTTCACGTTTTTAGTAGCGCTTATTTTGTTTTTAATTCATACATCCACACCGAATTTTTTGTTTTAATGCTCCTCATTTTTGTTCAAAGCACTTTTTCTGAAGATCGATATTTTTCAATTCCTAAATTTGTACATTTGATTATCTGTGCCTCAAATTTGTTTGATAATCTTTTTTGGAGGTCAGCATTTTTAGCTGGTATACTTGAGAGTATTGGCTTTCTTCATCGTTGTCAAAACACTTGGGGCTCATGACCTATGTGTCCCCTTTGGTTACGCTTATTCTGCTGTTCTGAGTACGTTTACTTTTAGTTTTTAAACAGGGTCGTCGAGAGAAACCTTTCTAAGAGATACAAAACCCATTTGAGACCCCTAAGACTTGCAAAGTTATTTTGAAATTAAAAAAGCTGAGACGAATTAACGTGCATCAAGATTCAAGAAATGTGAGTCCCTGCATCACTTTTGAGCGTCGGAGCAATTTACTTGCTGAAACCCCCTTTGATAAACCATTTTTCTGATGGCGGTGCTTTTAAAGAAAAGTTTGTCTGTGAATAGGAACGAATTTGGTTTTTAAAATGGGGAAATAATTTTATAAACGGAGAAAACTGAAAAAAATTGTGGAAGCACTAATGTTAGTAGTCGTTAGCTGGTGCGTTTTCTGTAGTAAGTGCGTTGCCTCTTTCCAGTCCTTGATCAATGTGCTTGTATTTTGCGTGTTGATGCTTAGTTTAACTTTGTTGAGTATTATGCTAGTTGATGCTTAGTTTAACTTTGTTGAGTATTATGCTAGTTAATATATTTGTATTAATTAAAGAGTGCGTCTAACTTGGTTAAATTAGAAAAAAAACTTTTACGAACAGAACAATGCGATGGAGACATCCAGATTTGCCGGAAAATCCCCAAGGCAAAAAGGGCAAGCTTTTAAAATAACACTTACCCTACTGCATTTGGAAAGGGCCCTTATCGTTTTTATTTTTGTCCCAAAATTCTAATTTATTGTTTAGATTTTCCAGAAAATGAATGTGCAGTAACTACTAAACGCTTAAATATAAATCATTTGCGAATCCTGATAATTTCCAAATACTAATGGGATTCGGAGACCATATGCTGAAACATATGGGCATGAGATAATGGACAATATGCCTGAAGGGATGGGCTCAATAATTAGGTTTGGGCCAAATACTAAAAGTAAAAAAGTGTAATAACACAAAATATAAAACTATCAGTGGGTCTGCATTATCCACAACTACTACGTAAATCAGTTATTCATTTCAGTTGCATCTAAATATTAAAAAAATAAGTTCATAGTACATTTCTAAACTCGCGTCTTTTTCGATTGTCTGTATTTCAAGTTGAATTTTTGTCTGAGGAGTGCCGCTGGCTTTTCATGGTTTCTAAAGGCGCCTTGGGAAAAATATGTTGCTAAGCACCAGGTTATGTATTCATTTACCGTTCCGGTTTCTAAGGATAGTAAGGTTTAGTTTATATTTTAACGTAGGCTGTCTATTTTTGTTTATGTTCTGAAAATGCAAAATCATTGTTCGTCTTTTTGATAAAATAAGATTAGTAAACAATCGCTCAGCGACGCTTGTGGAGTTCGGAAGTGAAAACTAAAAGCAAGTTTGTGTCAATAGAGCGAGCTATTCACACTATACTATTTGACTGATTTTGAAGTGAATATAACAAGCCTTTGAGAAAGTAAAGTCGTAACTTGAGAACGCAACTGGTCTTAAAGTGAATTGCTCGCCTTTTGTATTAATACAAAGTGACGAAAACTGCCGTCAAATTATTTGGTGGCGATGCAGTCCCGGGATGTAAGTTCAAACATATTTTCCCAAGCGAAAACTGACTTTGAGTTTGCTAAGTGCTAGTTGAGTGGTGAAACACTTTCACTTTTACGTTTAATCTAGAATTTTTTGTCAATATTGAACGAGAAACTATAAAAAATAAAAGTAAACAGCACAATTTTTTAAGTAAAGTTCCAGTTTTTTATTACTTTAAATCAGTGGTTTTTAACCGAGGGGGCACGCCTCCCCTGGGGGGCGTAAGCAAATTTTCAAGGAGGCGCGAGCCCTAATGTGTTTTGCAATACATTCTTCATCAATTTTGTGATAACGTTTTTTGCTTATTGTCCGGTTGTCAGTGCTTAAATGCTGTCTAAGATATCGTGAGTAATTGTAGCCTACCATTTTATGATAATCCTGTTTTGTAGACTGAATAATGTCATAAAACAACTAAATTATCAATCGTGTTTACTTCATTTTGATAATTTAGCAGTTGCAAATCTACGTTGCAGTGTAGACTGTAGCCTACCATGTCATGCTAAATTAGGGTTACTATATCTGAAGAGGCAAAACCGCATTTTCGGTCATGTTTTTCTTTGACACATTTTTGGTCATGTTTACACTTTTAAGTATTGGCAGCAGGATTGTAAAAAATGTTTAACTCTTGCTTACAAGTTAAAAATTTTTCACTTTTGTCACGACGCCATCAAAAGTTGTTCTATTTCACATGATTATTGACATATATTTTGGGCCTAACTTAAGTAAATATTGCTCTGAAATAACGGTTAGTAAGGTTGGAGCTGGTGTTGGTTAACCTAAATTGAAGTGTTCTCCCAAGAAAAAGGTAATCACATGTCTCGCTGTCACCAATTCTGCTACTCGCGGCAAACTTCACTCAATCCGTCCAAACAAACGACTAAGCACTACAATTGCTGACATTTTGGGCATTCTCCCTGACGCAGATTATAACACTAAAATACCCGGACATTTGAGCATTTTAAAAAATTATTTACGGACACAGATTTTAACGCCAAAATTCCGGACCTGTCCGGGAAAATCCGGACGTATTGCAACCGTATAAATTCGGTCAGTGAAAAATCTAAATGGATTAAAGCAGCTATTAGTCAGTTGTTAGAGTGATAGAGCGGTATATGTAAACTTCGTAAAGCAATCTAGAATAGACCTAACCTTACAATTGATTAAGTTTACAGTAAGTTTTTATCATGTTGCAGTGCCTGCGTAGCTACGCAGTAAATTTATATATTCCAAATGACCGGGAAAAAAGGAAGTATCGTGATGGCTATATTCAATTTGGTTTTGTATCGCTGCAAAAAGGTGACACAAAAGTTCTGCCGTGTGTGATACATTACAAGACTCTTAGTAATGATGAAATGCGTCCCTCACGCTTAAAATGGCACTGGACCACAGCCCATTCTGCTTTAGCCGACAAACCTAAAATATTTTTTGTATTGGAAAGTCACTCCTTAAAGAAAGCCAAGTTGGACATGAGTGGGACGTTTCAGCAAAAACCTTCGAATGTTGTTGAGGCTTTTTACGAGATTGCAATGTTGATTGCAAAGAACAAGAAGAGCCATCGCAACGGGATTCTCTTGTGAAGCCTAGTATGCTCGTAGCAGCAGAACTCGTACTGGGCAAGGATAAAGAAAATATGCTTTCTCAAAATGCATTATCCAATGGTACAGTTAAAGGAAGAATCGAATCGATGAACTGTCTCAGGATATCAAAGATCAATTTCTCGACCAAATAAAACATTCTCCATTCTTTGCAACAGAGTGCTATGAAACGACAAATATTGCAAATTTTTCTCAGCTACTGCTGTATGCTCGTGTCATGTCAGGCAACACAGAGAAAGAGGAATTGCTGTTCTGCCGCCCAATGAAAAGCGTGCAATATCAGCTAATATTTTTAATGTTGTGGCAAACTTTTTTCAGGAAAACCAACTATCATGACAATCATGAGCAGCAGCGTGCACGGACGGAGCTTCAGCTATGATTGGTCTGAAGTCTGGCTTCGTTCGAAGGGTAAAAAGAAATTGTTCTGTAATAAGTACGCATTGCGTACTTCATCGTGAAGCCTTAGCATCAAGAACTTTGCCTCCTGAAATAAAAGAGGTTCTGGACATATCAATTGAGATCGTTGACTATATAAAGGCGGGATCCCTTAACAGTCGTCGATTCAAGCTCTTGTGTCAAGATATACAATCTGAACATGTAGCCCTGTTGTTTCACCTAAATGTCCCATAGTTATCTAAGGGGAATATGCTAAAACGGTTTCATGAATTAAAAGAAGAAGTTGCAATATTTCTCGAATCCAGGAAGAAGAAAAATTTATTGGAAAAGTTTTGATGCCCACGCTTTCAGCAATCACTGGCTTATCTTGTGGGCATATTTCAGGCGTTGAAATCTCTCAACCTTCAACTTCAAGGGAAAAGTATCAATATCATAATGCATCATGACGTTATGCGGTCTTTCATGTCAAAACTTGATCTCTGGCAAAATCGAATCAAACAAGGCAATCCATTAAGCTTTTGTAGCCTGAATTCTGCTCTCAAAAACGGTAACCTTGAATTAAGTCTGAATTAAAGACACAAATAAAAACTCATCTTCTTTTTCTTTTTTGTTCGGCTTATTTCCGATTAGGGGTCGCCACAGCAGATATCTGCATTTTTATGACATGGCACTTGTTTTACGGTTGGATGCCCTTCCTGCCACCAACCCTCTCTTCAGAGGGAAAACTGGGTCATCTGTCTTCCACATAAAGGTGGGGGCGTCCCGTTAAGTGCCTTGCCCAAGGACACAACAAGCGATCTTGCCGGCTAGGGTGGAGTGAAAAATAAAAATTTTTGAATTTCAAAAAGTGGTATTGATATATGTCCCCAAATATCAAATGATATACTTCTATCATGATTTTGGGTTCTTGCACCCTCTAGTGGCCGTGCAATTTCATCGAATGAGCTCAAAATAGCCAATTTTGCCATATCTCACTAACCGCTTATGCTCGGAAGCTAGTTTTTGGCTTAAAGTTACAGAAGTAACACCTTCCTATCTTTATTAAAGAGAACTTTCTCTCAAAAATGTTCAGAAAAAAAGTTACAGGCAAATAACGGATTTTTGAACATAGAATGAAATACTAATGCAGTGGGTGTCCTTGTATAAGAACGACTGATGTCTTGTCTAGCTATTTCCCACCCTCACTTGTTACACCTAATTTTAAGTGGTTGAAATTTATTGAATCTAATCCTCTTCTTAATTTCAACAATTTGAAAACATGGTGAATACATATTGAACTAAGGAGCACCCACTGTATGACACATAAAATCTAATCACAGTGGTGTTTAGCGCTTTATGGTATGTAGAACAAATTACTTTTTAAAAACTGATAACATCTGAAAAATCAAAGCTATAAGTGTCTCGTCACTATTGGCTGTGACACTGGTCCAGTATTACAGTGCCTGTACAGTTAATCAATCTTTTTATGTCAATTTCATTATTATTCTTCACAAACTGCAAAGTCTTGTTTTGTATTGAAGAATTGCATCAGTGCTCGGGATTTTAGTTTTTGTCTGATTAGACCATCTCTGCGCTCAAAGCCAGTTACACGAGCTGATGTCTCAGTTACAGCTTTCACATGTCTTTCCACTGCCTGATTGTGGCAAGGGTGGTCTAATTTCAGAGGAGAGTTTCTAAGGTTGTCCAATTCAAGATCTGTCAAGCATTTGATTGCTGGAGGTTACTGAATATCATGGAGGTTTAAGTTAACAATCTGGTGAAAAGATTTTGCCTTGATGTTGATCACTGGAATTTGAAACAATCTGATGTTCATATCAATTTGGATATTATGAGAATGAGGTTCATTCATGTAACCACCTTCAAAATCATCAATTGGAATGTGACATTGAAAAACAGAGTTTCGCAAAGCTGCAATTTTGTTGACTGCTAATCTTCGAAGATTTTCATCGTTGTCACCTAGCATTCCCAGTAAAACATTTTCGGGATGCGCAAAATATGCATTTCTCTGAAGCACATTGAGTGCAACAGTGCGAATTTGCGCATTGGGCAGCTTTGTTACACGATTTACAATATTAAAGAAATTCTTTGCACCATCCACAATTGTATGTTTCCTCTTGATTTCGATTTCGATTCCTCTTGATTCCATGATGGAAAATAGACTTCCATACAGAACTGCACAAGATGCTTCAGATTTGTTGATGGCTTACTCTGCGACACATAAAACCTCAATATGCGGCATGCCAATGTCAACCATCTTGAATGAACGATTGGCCCTACCTCTAAATACTGAAGGTCTGGTTCAACTAAACCAATCATAATAGCTGTGCACATTTGATAAGCATATTTTTGGTCTGTGCTTAAGTCGTCCACGATACACTGAGGCAATTCTGGAAAATGAGGGTTTATGATTCTTTTGAATTGAACAACAGGCCATTCAGAAACAGAGCCATCTAATTTTGAGCCAATCGGGCCACTAAAGCTGTCCGGACTCTTTGTAGTTCCATCTAGTTTGGTAAAAACATGTCGTAAAGGAAGCTCATTGGTATGAAGTAAGCAGATGGCCCATTGGAGTGGTCTTTGTACGAGCTCTTCCATTGCACGAATGCAGCCATTAAATCGTCCTGTCATTGACGCAGTGCCATCTGATCCCAATATCATTAAGTTTCTGCAGAGTTCAGTGTCAGAAATAGAGTCAAATATTTCTTTAGCCAAAACACGACCTTTTCCATTTGTGGGTGACAAGTGTGTGAGGTAGTATCCTCCAGGTTCTCCCAGTAATACATAATGTTCCTCCAGCTCTGTTTTTATGAAGGATTTGCCTGTTGGTGCTTTAGCCATCATTAGGGTTGCATCCTTTCGTCCATCAAAGTAGAGCCCATTTATTAGTTTGAAGTTTTCCATTTCTTTTCTGCACCGTTCTCTTTCTCTTCGTAACTTGCTACGGTCAATTACAAATGTATTATTTTCTTGATCAATCATTCCAATGTCTTGTAATGCGCAGGTTGCAACAGCAGCTCCTGCACGGTCCGACAAGTTATACCTTTCGCATGCTCTTGCCAAGTTGGTCCATTTCACACGATTTTGATTTGCTGATTGAGCATCTTCCATGAAAGTTGAATGATGACCAGACGATACTGACTCCACCGACTCTGTATCAGTTGAGTGAAAGCCAATCTGCTCAGCTGTTGTGTTGGTATCATCATCTTGCACAATTTTCGACTCTCGTCTGAATCTTTCATCAGCGGAAGATAATGGTAGAACTTCACCCAAACATTTAGCCTTGCGTTCTCCTTTTTGATCTTCTAAAAATGCATAATAATCAGAAGACATTCTTAAGCCATATTGAGCTTCATATTGTCGTCTTTGTTTATCATCGTGGCAAAAAATGTTAAAAGCTTATCAGCATCTATTAAGAAAACACTTTTAAGCTCTTTGTATCGGTCCGATTTTTTGGATTTTTTTGGATATCTTGTTAAATCACTAAATTCTACCATCAGTTGTTGGACTCTTTGTGCAATAGTCAACTCATGCAGAGAATAAACATTGCACCACACCCATCTATCGTGAAGTTCTTTTGCAACAATTCGAGCTGTATCTAATTTCCTGAAGTAATTGAAGTTTAGCATACGCTCAATGACTTGCCGCTTTGTTGGCAGTAATCCAGATGGAAAATTATCAGAACTTTGGAAAACTTCTCCACCATGCAGTTTTTTGCTAGCAACAGTTGACTTAGATCTTTTTCTTGTTAACATGGTAGTGTAGTAGGCCTAATGCTACAGTTACAATAATGATTGAATTTACTGTATATAGAATATCTGCAATAAAATAGGTTCGGTTAGGTTATTTTATCACCAAGGCTAATTTATATTTTTGCAACTGATTTCTTTCAAAGTCTATATTGATTTTTTAGGAAACTAATGTATATTTTTAATAAATTGACTACAAATAGTGCTTGGAGTATAATTTTATACTAAATTTAGAGTTCAATGCAACAGCACGTAATGCTTTTGCTTACCAGATATCGTGATGATTATGAAGACTAAACCTTGCTAACATTTACTAAAAGTTAAGAATAGCATACTAATGACTGAAATAAATGATACCAAGCAAGATTTTAGCCAGCTATAATAAAATTGGAACTGGACAATAGTTTACTAATAATAGCAGATTTTTAGCAATTTTTTTATGCTTGATCATAGATTGGACACCAATGCTTTTGCGAAGCAGGTCAATAATCGGTTATTTGCCTGTAACTTTTTTTCTGAACATTTTTGAGAGAAAGTTCTCTTTAATAAAGATAGGAATGTGTTACTTCTGCAACTTTTAAGCCAAAAACTAGCTTCCTAGCATAAGCGGTTAGTGAGATATGGCAAAATTGGCTATTTTGAGCTCATTCGATGAAATTGCACGGCCACTAGAGGGTGCAAGAACCCAAAATCATGATAGAAGTATATCATTTGATATTTGGGGACATATATCAGTACCATTTTTTGAAATTCAAAAATTTTTATTTTTCACTCCACCCTATTGCCGGCTTGTTCTCCACAACCTCCACTAAATGCCGAGCGCCAAGCAGGGAAGCTGTGAATACCATTTTCTTAAATACTTTCCTGATATAGATGAGAAGCGAGAAATCTGGAAGTTCATCAGAAACCCATTTTAGTGCGAAGTGGGCGAAATTTTCAATGAAGCACAAGAAGAGTTTCTCGAGTTAACTTCACAGTCAAGGACCACTTTGAAGAGCTGGAGCTTGAGGCATTTTGGGCTAACTACCTTCCTGTTTACCCTCTTATTTCAACCCAGGCCCTTCGTGTTCTAGTTATGTTTGGTTCGACTTATCTATTTGAAGCTGCATTTTCTACACTAGTTGCCATCAACACCAAGAACAGAAGCAAGCTGGAAGTTAAAGGAGACTTAAAGTGTGCACTGTCTGGGATTAAACCACGCATTAAAGAGCTAGTTGCTACGAAACAGTGTCATGTGTCTCACTGATTTGTGATTTTTAAATGAAATGCAATTGAACCACTACTTTTGTATTGATTTATAAGGGTAGGGGGCGCAAAGCGGGGAACCATCGCTCAAGGGAGGCGCGGTACCAAAAAGGTTAAACACCGCTGCTTTAAATCATGTGTGCATAAGATCAGAATGAAATCTCTGGCAAGTTTAAGTAAGTTCAGCGCGTGTTGTGATATCACTGTCGTGATGTTGGACTTGCTGATGGAGTCCATGCTATGCTATCTACCTCTAGCCGTTTGCGTTGTTACCAATTTTTTGTATATGAAGGCATTTAGCGGAATTCATCTACCAGGCAGACAGGTGGTGGGGCCGAGATATCTACCCCTCGCTGGGGCACTGTCTGACTGAAGACCAGCAGACAGCGCATAAGCTCATAGGGATGAATGAACGAAGTTTGCAGTTCAAAATCTAATGGATTTTATGTTGCAAATAATTTCATTTGTAGATCCGAAAATACAGTATCTGACGCTAGAGAGTACGCCTGCCAGTTTACTTACTTTTGCCTCGAAGATCTGATAGGCAAGAGTGTATATGTCTTATTTGCACTACATGCAATACACAGTCTATACTTCCAAAATATTCGAACAGAAATGTATGAGTGTGTAATTGATATGCCAAGCAACAAGATAAATTGCAAGCAAAAATAATTAATTTGTCGGCATAAACCAAATGTTTGACTATCAAAATTTCGTCAAGTTCTACTGAAGTTTCAACTGCTTAAAATTTTTTGATCTGTATAAAAGGTTGGAAAGCGGGCGTGTAGTGGCAGACTTACGCTGAATCAGCTTCTTTGATCCAGCGAAACGCTGGTGAGAAGGACGAAAAGTTGACTTAGTGCAGTGTAGGGTGTTCCCAAAAATGTAATGACATTATTTTAAAACCGTACAAATATTGCCTTATCGATATTTGTGAGAAAATTGATAATTGTTTGGCAATAGCTGCAGTTGTTTAATATATCGGGTTTGGCTCTAAAGGGTTAATTAACTGTGTCGTGATGATATTTGTGATGACGAGATTGCCATAAAGAGCTGTTTGCTAATTTGTTTTCGAAACTGTGATGCCATTTTGCTTCGAAAATAATTTAAATTTATCTTTGCAGATCTGTCACTTACGTAAAGCCCTTGTACATAGAATGGATGGGAGAAGTCCCTGCGCAGTCAAGAGAATTAGAGGTATTTTGTTTTGTGTAATGCTGCAGGGTTTTAGTGCAAGGTTAAACGCACTGAACCATGACCAATAGCATGCAGCCATGCCTGCCTAGAATGAATCACCAGTCGCAACTTATGCTTCTTGCCTTTTCGTCTTGTGACTGATCATGCGTTTCTACGAGTAAATATCTTGGAACGTGCTGAGTTTCACGCGTTATATCCTGGAACGCGCCAAGTTATGTGCGTTATGTAACTTTCTGGAACGCCTTTTATAAGTGTCCTTTGAAAGTCTGATCCAACAGCAACAGTAGCTCAACACGGCGAGGCTTCGGTCTCGGTTTAGAGGTTGCAAGTTCAATACCCGCTGTTTCTCCTTCTTACGTTGTAATTTACGGCAGTTTCTCGTAACTGTAGTGTTTATGTTAGAATGCACTCTACCAGCAGTTCTGGTAAATTTAAGCGATTCTGAAAGCAAGTTTTTTCAAGAGTAATGTTTTTGCTGTTTGCGGTTCCAATAACACAAAGCGAAAAGTTTTCGAGGTCGAGGTTTTTGAGACCACTGGCGACCCCCCCAAACATCAACAGGCGACTTCAATTGGGATCGCGACTCATAAAGTTTGAGAATCGTCGTAGAGATTCTTTTCCGAACAGCAACTGTCATCCACCTCAGCCTGGTCACCAAATGCTGCATACGAGCAGCACTTGGCGTGGGGTTGCCTTTCTTTACTTGATCTGCAACATAGCCCAAGGCTTGTAAATACGGCTGCGAGTCCAGTGTCACGATGATTTCAGTATAATTGCACCATTCAAAAAGGCACTTTACGACCGTTAGAGCAAAAATATTTAGATCTTAAACTATTAGGAATCTCGCGACGATGAATTTCTGGATGCAGTCGAGGAAGGAACGCAATCGATGTCCGTGAAGGAGTCCTCTTTCGTTTCTTCTGCTTCTCCAGGATTTGGATATTTGACGCAACTTCACTCTTAATCGTGTAGTCCTTCCAAAACTGGCTTCGTATGCCCCACGTTTATTACCAAGCAGTTTGCAAGGAGACTTGGTCGACGCGTCTGGTGTTTGAAAATCACTGTGTTGTTACTTATCTTGCTGTGCGCTTTGATCAAAAGTGCCGACGTCATTATTTTATGTTTTTACACGTCGCGGATGATGCAATATAGCGTCAGCTATTGCCGCGAGCAAAGTTTAAGTTTGCATTAAGACAGAAATACTACTGCTTAATACTATTGTTTACAGCCCATTTCCCGAAAACCTGCTTTTAGTCAACTGGGGTAATTATCGAAGTCAAAGCGAATTTTTTTTATCCATGTTGGAGCTGTTTTACGTAATTGTTTTTTATTTGCCTTGTTTTGATGGCTTTTCATATTCGTTGTATTGATTCGTTTTTCAAGTGTGGTGAAGTGGCTTCTATTGCTTAAATAAAATAATGTCACTGAAGCAAAACTTGATGACCACAAAATTTTAAATTAGTACTTCTGCAGCTTCGAGGAATTTGGATCGAATTATGTGGAACTGAAACTAAATATCCTACTGAGGGGGTTAGTTCAATAAATCGTGCGGAACATTGCAGTGGTTCCTTTGATGCCAGTTTATTTGCGCATTGATTATTTGTAAACCGTCCGGAACATTGCGATGGTTCCTCCTGTAGTTGTTTCCTTGCTTATTTGCTTCAAATAACTTATTTGTTACGCAATAAAGACTAGTTAATGCTAATTGCTGTATTCTTTTTGAGCTAGTTTTTACGAGAATTAGTTATGTGGTAGTATTTTGAATTTATTTTTTCTTTGCTGGTTGGGTTTGAAACTGCTATTGAAAATCTTGGCTTTTAAACATTTTGAAGGGGTAAAACACTTTCAAAAAGTGTTTTTCGCCTTTTTAGTCTTAAAACGATCAATTTGTAAAGTATGCTTGCCTCTCGTATGTTTCCAAAATATTCTATATGTAACTTATTTGTTCGGTACCAAGCTTAGTACCAGTATCTCATTAGAAAGCGGTCAAATCTTGGTTGTACAAAGTCTAGCGTCATTGCAGCTACACAAATTAGGTGACGATTACTGACTTTACACAAAGGAACTTTTGCACTTTCAACGACGTCATGATCACCGAAAATCGTGAACATTTGTGCAGCACGTCAAACAACCAAAGTATTCCAAGAAGCGGAAATCGCTTTTCCTCAAAGGCAAAAATCGTTTATGACTGATGTCAAGACAGTTAAATTGTCGAGCGCAGTTTGAATTTTAGATCTTAATTGCATTACCAAGATGGTGATGTTTTCGATATTTCTATTGAAAATCAAATAGTGCACATTTTCTTAAAAAATATTTTGCCTCATCGTAATTTGTTGTTTTGCTATCACAAAATTGATTAAAGGGGTTGCAATTCATTAAAATATCGCGTCCCGATTTGAAATTGGAATAAATGTTATGGCCTCCAGACTTCACTGCAAATTTTTCTCCCAAAAACAATTCTAAAAATATCTGAATAATCATTGGTTCTTAAATGGGGGGTCGCGACGCACTGGTTCACCATTTTGAGACTGCTAGGGCGTAGCAAGCGCACAACCTTGATGACATTTTCTGGAAATCAACTTTCCTTGCGAGTATTTTGTCACTATTTTTACATGATGAAGTTTTTTGGAGATCAACTTAAGCAGAGCGTCGTTTGAATTTTGATATGAATAAGAGCGTCAAGAGCCCATACAAATTGGAAACCACTGCCTTAGGAAGTTAATCGTTCTGATCTCATATAATAATTTAGTTCGGGTTGCAGCCAGCCTCTTCGCGCTACTTTTTCTGCTGCATATCTTTTGCTAAGTTTCAGTTTACCGAAAGGTTTTTTATGTATTTATCTCAGACCGAGTTGATTTGGTCCATATTGAACGTAAGCGGATATACATAGCGCAGGAGCACACAAAACAATAGCATGAAAAACATACAAAGCAATAACCCTACATCTATAGTTCTATACACAAACAGACATAGCCTTCTGAGGTAAGCCGTCTTCAAAAAATAGCGCTTTGTTTTCCATTGCCCAAGGTAAGAAAATCAAGGTAATAAGCACAATACTAATATCGAAAATTTCTGGCAGAGTGTATTAATGAGTGATAAGATAGGTGACAGCGTATTCAGATTGGTGACAAGTGAGTGAATTTTCAGATTGGTGACCTCGTTCAACAAAACGATAGCCTACATTAGTTTACGAATTAATGCAAGTGAAAGGGCAAAAGCAAGTTTTGAAAGTGCAAGGACAAAAAAGAATTAAATTGCCCAGCCAAGCATGATATCATTAATTGAAAATAACTTACAGGAGTATCTGTCTTTTTCTGAATTAAGACCGTTTTAGAAGATCGGTTAGAGTAAGGTACCCTTTTGTCTCTCGTTCTGACGAAATCACCGTAGCACATCAAAATCAGGTTTATAAAAAATAGCCCTAGGTACCAAAAACAACCCATTGGAATGTAAAATTATGTAGTGGCGAATCTTACAATTCTGTAGGGAGAGCGTCACAAAAGTTGCCCAAATTTGGACTTTTCTGCGAATCTGGCAACACTGTTTCTGACGGAGTTTTGCATTTTCCTTCCCTTCCAAAGAAAAAAGGCTTGATCACGAGATTTTTATGACGTCATTAATATTTATGATGAAGCACTTTCAACAAAACAAAGCAAAGCAAACGCTTTGTTGTCCTCTTTGTGATGTATGGCGTTTGGAGACAAAGGTTGATGTGGTGGTCTTCATAAACGCTTGTGATTTTTGTTGAGAGTCAGTTTGCTTATGGACTGGTTCTTGGACTGTTGTAGCCTAGGACAAACTTAGCGTAAACCTGGCTGGTCAAAAGGTAAATTAAACTATATGATGTTTCTTTTCAGAGTTACTTGTTTTCAGTTCTTTGTACGGTAGCAGTTCTGTTAAAAACTTGATTTACCATGAAGCTGTTTGTTGTCAGTGTTTGTGCATTGTTTGCATGTGCCTGTGGCTTCACCATAATGGAAAAACATGTTGAT
Organism: Trididemnum clinides; assembly: GCA_963675345.1. Classification (NCBI taxonomy): domain Eukaryota; kingdom Metazoa; phylum Chordata; class Ascidiacea; order Aplousobranchia; family Didemnidae; genus Trididemnum; species Trididemnum clinides. The sequence continues at coordinate 22,952,153 of OY776301.1, forward strand.
TCTGATGCAACGAGTTTGTTTAACCAATGGAAAACATTTTACAACAAAAAATACAATGATGCGGTGAGTTATTTAGTCAAAAAATCTGGAATTAATGCACAGTAATATTTTCGTTTTGTATGATATGTTGTCTTAATTCAATCATAACTTTGCAATTGGTTTGAAAGGTCCAAACTTAGAATAATGTTTTACCTTATCAATTGTAATATGTTATTGCATAGCTTAAGGCTTATCATCTATGTATTTTTACTTTTCAGGAAGAAAATAATCGTAGATTCAAAATCTGGAATGAAAACTGGAACAAAGTTGTGAAACATAATTTTGCCTCTGATATGAAACGTAGTTACCATTTGGGAATGAATTATTTTGCAGATATGGTATGAAATTATGTTTGTAAAATATAAAACATTATTTAATTTCTTAAGCTAAAATTGTGTGTACTTGACTTAAAACCAAAGCAACATCTGTTAATACAAGAAGTTTGTGCACATTGTAATTGCAATGTAAAGTTAGCATAACATTGTGTTTGTTAACTTTGCACCAGTTTTGGCTGCTGTTGAGTAAAGTGTGGATCCATGATGAGCATGTACAGTTGCCATTGTAAATTATACAGTAGGCCACTAAGCTTAAGAAAAATGACAGACAGTTATGGTAAGTCTTTGTTTTGACTATTTTCAGAGATAATTTTTAGAGTGTTCAAAAATCCAATCTAGTTATTTAGAATTTGTTGCTGGTCAGCAGTTTTATTGGCAATGTTTTTGTTGATAATTGGTTCATGATATTATTTAGAATGGCACTGAATTCACAAAAACTATGAACGGCTATCGTAATGACATGCGTTTAAAGAGAAAGCCAGGTTCACCATACCTTCGATTGCTCAGCATCACTCCAGAGTCATTGCCCTCTGAAGTTGATTGGAGAAAAGATGGTTTGGTTACTGGAATTAAGAATCAAGTAAGAATTTTTTGTTTAAAAATTTGAAAAGTTTTCAGATTCTCAGAGCACTGTTGTGTGAAATTTTATAGTAAATGCAGTGATTTCAATATCTAAATACTTTTTAATGGTGCAGTGGAACCATGGTAAGCTGACCACCTACAAGTCCTCAGTCAAATGGTCGTGTTAGCAGGGCAAAATCAATCACATTTTTAAAATTTGCATGAGCACAGTTAGAATTTTCATGGATTTGGTCATGGATGCTTTTTAACAGTGCTCTGCAACTTGTTAACAAATTTTGTTAATTACTGTTATTTCACTTCGTAAGTCAGGACAGTGTGCAGTTGTCATTTAACAGTTTAATCACTGTACTCATTGGAAAAATGTGTAAAATGTTTGTTGAATTAATTACACTCTAGTAGCTGCTGTGGTGTACTTGTATCGTTACAGACTTCGGAAGGAAAGATCTGGAGTTTAAACCTCTATTGGAACACCATTGGTATTTGTCAGGAAGAGTATCCAGAATTTAGAGTGCTATGTTGCTCCAGTACAAAGTCTGGTTCGAAAGCGAGTGTGTAGTGGTAGAAATGCATTAAATTAGCACGTTTGAACTTTCAAAACGCGGAAAAAATGACATAAAACCGACTTTCTTTCTAACAAGGTGTGGTTAAAGCCAGAAGCACACTTGCTTTTATCTCAAGTAGTTAATTGGCAAGGTGTGATAGAGCAAAACAAAAGTTTTTACAAAAATCGATTTTTACTGCAAGAGTGAAAATGTTATTGCCAAACAGTTGCAGCAGTGAAAATCTATTTGCTTTATGAACCTGGCAAAGGTAGTTGCAGTTTGTATAGCGGTGTGGTCACATTTTTGAAAAGAAAGCACTGCTTTAGGATGGAAAAGTATGCAAAACCATAAAAAATTGGTTGTGATAATAGATTGGTCTTATTATCAAGGTAGTGTTGAATTGAGGCTCTATTGAGTTTGTATTGTTTTTCTCTGTTGCATTCATGTAGTAGGAGCGGTGCAACAGGAAAAATTTTGTAGCTGCACGATCCAAGTCCGATTCAGCATAGGTGCGTTGTCATCAGTTTACAGAGGATATCAGTTCACATAGCTCATGATTTCTAGCAGCTTATTGTTTTTAACACAGCCCGTTTGCACGAGATGACACCCGAAATTTGCTAAATTAGAACAAGGGTCTCAGATTCCAACTGATTTCCACCTTGTTAAACCTTAATCAGGAAACAATTTGTGTAACAGCGCTCATGAGGTGATCAGCCCTGGAGCCATAGGTATTTTTTCGTGTAATGCACTTTAGTTTCACGATGAAAATGGTATTGGAGGCGTAGCATTTACTACCTATATACTAATGTATGTAAAAATTGTGTTTTTTTTGGAGTACTTGTGCTATTCAGAATTCCCTTTAAGCCTGCATGACTCTGAGCTTTTCCGTTTTCATCTAGGGTCAATGTGGTTCATGCTGGTCCTTCAGTGCTACCGGTTCGCTAGAAGGTCAACACAAGAGAAAAACAGGTGCGTTTACTGTCACTGCGTGATTTCACATCAATAGCCAATTCAATACCCGTCATGATTTCATTTTTTCTTGATCACGTGATTGTGACAAGGTATTTCAAAGCTTTTCACAAGGTTGATGACGGGTAAAATTAATTTGTCATCCAAATGTTAATGGTTATAGCCATTTCATTGTAATTGCTTTTATAGCGAAGTGTTATGGGAAAAGAGTGGCATGCTCCATGCTGTACCTGGAACTAGCCTTGACATTGCTCAAATGCTGATCTTACAAAAGCATCTTTCAGAATAGTTTTTACCTTGTATTTTAGCGGATTAGCACTACGTTTAAGATGGTCAAGATTTTTCACCTTTTTTATTTTTTATGTGTTAGGCGGATTGAAACGATGTTTATGATGGTCAATAGCTATGGGACTAATTTAGTAATGTGTTGTAGGCAAGCTGGTGAGCTTGAGCGAGCAGAACCTGATCGATTGCAGCACACGAGAAGGTAACGAGGGATGCAACGGAGGCCTTATGGATCAGGCTTTTGAATACATCAAGATAAACAAGGGAATTGACACCGAACAATCTTATCCTTATGAAGCAAGGGTAAGGTTTGCCTTTGAGTAGTATTTTTGCTAATTGCAATATAGCTTTCTACAAAGTAATGGTTCTGCATATTTTTTAACTAATCTTTCAAGTCATAACAGAGTGCTAAAGCGATTGGTAATAGAAAATTACTTACGCAACCAATCAAAAAATGATTTTGCTTGGTCATGTCATATTGTTCGGCCTTTTTCATGCATTAGCTTGTTAGTGGCTGAATCATGTGAATTTTTAAAATAAATTCAAACCAAGGCGCTCAAAAGTCATTGCTCTCTTTGGTGCTTACTGCTTAACTCTGCAGTCACCACGTAATAAGACGGGTAGCCAGAAACCAGGGAGAATGGGGGGTGAACTTTGTTTTCTGTTTGCTGCAACGACATTATCGTGTGTTAATGCTGTCGCAATATCATTTGTGTAGAGCAGCAACGCTTTTTCTGCCTATTTTTTTCTGGCTTTGTAGCCAGCAGTAGATTAGGCTAATGTTTGTTTATGTGCTCGATCATTTGCTATCATCACGCCTTATGTTTTGCTTTCAGCAATCACTTGTTTCCGTATCGTATGCCTTATTTCCTCTAAACAGTCATCACTTTTAGCCAATGCCTGCATAGCTGTTTCCCTCTACTTAGAGCTCTTCAAGGAAATAAAAAATCGCTTTCAAAATTAGTTTTCCGTTTTGCACATGTGCCTTTTTTTCTTCGACAGTTACATCACTTTTTTAAGTGTGATTAATCACAAAAAGCAAATTGTTAAAACAGCGACAATACGTCTATCTTTTGTTTTTGAGTTCAACGTTTTGCAGCCTACTGTACGCATATGGGTAGGTAAAAAAATTGCGTTTTTATTTCACATTGCACTTTTCATAGGACGACAGATGCCGATATTCAAAATCTCACATTGGAGCTGACGATATTGGATACGTAGATATTCCTCACGGAGACGAGGAAGCTTTAAAAGAAGCGGCTGCCACTGTCGGACCAATCTCGGTTGCTATTGATGCTAGCCACGAATCATTCCAGCTTTATTCCTCAGGTAAGTTGAAGTTTTTACTGTTCCTGTACAAAGCATCGCTTTTTAGCAATGTGGCGTAGTTTATGATTAGCGCCAGAGGTACTTTGTGGTAGAAGAGGCCAGCTGGCAGATATCATTGGGTAGGCCTTCTGTGTTCAAATGAAATTGGGAAAAGGTAATTTACGATGGTAAGGGTACTAATGTGCCTCAAAAAAAGCGTTTGCTTACGTTGACACTCTTGCAGCCTGATTGTGCAAGCGTTGCTTTGTATGTGCAATTTACATTGAAATGCCTTTGAATGTCGAATATATAAAGTTTCGAACCTGATTTTTATGTTCTGATGGCCATGTGCGAGGCCAATGCTGGAGCTGCATGTTTCGCAGTTTCTCTGCTTCCTCACGTGATGTTTTTGAACGACTTTACAGTTTTGTTGAAATGATAGTCACGGTCCAATGTGGCGCAATGGCTGCGGTAAAATATTTACATAAGAAATTGCCTTATTTCTTTAGGATTAGCAAACAAAATTTGTGTCTTGCGGTTTACGAGGTCGTGAATGTTTAACCTGACTAAGGAGTGGTGCTTTGAGCTGATTTAGGACGTGGCAGTTCGCTTGAGAAGCAATTGACGGCGTACTTCATGCGATGGTTTTGAAAAATATTTTCTTCACGCCGATTCAAAATAAATCACAGTATTTGGCTTTTGTTTACGCGCGGGAAACCACGTTGCTACCACTCGCTATGAATTGATATTCGCTACGTTTTCTTAATTTGAGAAGCTTTTCGCGTGTTCAACGCATGGGATCAGGTTTCCCAATATTCGCTACATTTTCTGAAGTTAGGTAACTTTTCGCTTTTTCAATGGGATCAAGTTTTCCAAATAGGAAATTTTTGTAGTCCTGTTTGGCTATCTCTTATCTGCGTGTGTCAGCTGCTCTTACTATACTTTGCTTTTAGGGATGAGATGAAAATAATCCAAATCGTGCGTTATTTATTTATTCTTATAATGTTCATACTTTCTTCGCTTAACGTCATCACAACTTGTTTGCGTTTGCTTATCCCATTACTTACCGATGTTTCCAACTATTTTGTGCGTTGACTTGCACTTGAAACTTGCTATACAAAAGATTTTATAAAGTGCAACTTGCTTTCTGTGGCTAATATGTGAAGCTTTGCTTTGCGTTTCAGGGATTTATGACGAACCCGAATGCAGCAGATCAGAGCTTGACCATGGTGTTTTGGTTGTCGGATATGGAACTGAAGACGGCAGAGATTACTGGCTTGTAAAGAACAGGTAAGAAAAATTAAATTTTGTGTTGTACTAGAGAAAGAGAGAGAGAGAATCAATTTTTTAAAACTGGTTTTTCTTTGAAAATTATCTTATGTTTTTCTAAAGTTCATGAACATCATTGTGCCACCTTGTTTTGCTAGTGATATCTTTTTTTTATCCTATCTGTTCTTTCACCTGCCTTCTTTGTGTCATCTTCGGTTGCCCTGTTCTTCCCTCTACTTCAAAATCTCCCGCTCGTACTAACTGTCTATATTCACTTAGTTAGTCAAGCGTAAAATTTCCCATCTCATCAAGTCCATTTAAGTTCTTGGCTACTCTCTTTTTTGATGAATTTCCTCGGCTAGCAAGACATCAAGTTTCACTTCCTTACTATCTGATAGATTCTTTCATTCGAGACGAAAGCTTTTTTCTCTGAAGCAACTCCCCACGTACTTTATACGGTGGTAAAGTTTGCGCCACTGTGACAGTAAAAGAAAAAAGTGTAATTACATATCTTAAACATTGGATTTTATTTTTCAGCTGGGGTGAAGTTTGGGGCGAAAAAGGATACATCAAGATGTCACGCAACCGTGACAACCAATGTGGCATTGCCACTCAAGCTAGCTATCCTCGTGTTTAAACGACATGCTGATGCTGTGCATTATCCTAAGGCAAGCTTTTATCCAATTATAATCTTAAAATCAATGCTCATTGTGAGTGTCTATGTTGTTCCATTTATGCATTTTACCACTGGTTGTCATGATATCCATGTGCCTGCAAATAGTAAAAATGCTGTTTCATTGCCGTTTTTACGTTTCAAGCATGTCTGGGTTTTATTCACAGTATTTTTGAGCCATAGGTTTATTTGTTTCTTGTTTTAACATCATTTCTTTTTTGTTTTGTGTAGTACTTCTCTCTGTGTCTGTACTTAGGAGTTCTGCTTTTATATTTTTTTTACAAGCACTACTTTTTTGCTAAATGATTTTTAAAATCAAAAAAAGCATTTAGTAGTTTTTGTAGTGTCTTTTTATCTTGCGAAGTGTTCGTGATGTCCATTTCGAAATAAATATGAAGCTTGCATATTGTGTTGTATTTCTTCTTTCTCGCTTCAGATATTCGGACATCCGCATTTCCGCCATGCTGTTGAGACACAGTTCAGGGGAGATTAAGTACATTATTTCCGTGCTATTGCTCGTTTCAAAGACAAGCCGTAGAGATACGAGTTACAGCTTTGTAGCTTTCACGCTGTGATGCGATTACTGTTGAGGCGTTGCAGCAATTCAGAACCGCCGATTAAGCCTCGACGAAGTAGTCAAGAGAGACCGTGGCTCTTGTAATTCCTAGATATGGAGTTACTTGGCGCAGAGAGTTGTTCGACTTTACCCTGTTTCTCATCTCTTGCGGTACCTTGGTTAAACATTTCGGAGGATTTTGTTGATCGTGCGTGCAACTGCCAGCGATATATTTGTGGTCCGTTTATACCGCAGCATCTGCGTGTTTAGAAGCTTTAGTTACTGCTTTATATCTTAACTGATTAATGAACCAAACAACAATGTATTGAACAAAATTGTCAATCGAAAAGAGTTTCAAAGAACTACGTTAAAGAAGAAATGAGACGTAGGCCCATCAACCCTTCTAACACAAGAGGAATGAAAAGTATGATCTTCGAGTCGGCAGTCATCAGTAAGTAACGTTGCGGCCAGTTCCAACCGTAGATTGAACTGCAAATGTGAGCTTACATGTCAACACGAGATTCATCTTCTTTGGGGGAGAGCACTCCGGAAAAGAAACCTTTTGAAAGTGAGATCTTTGCTCATTTTGATCTCCAAAACAAAACCAAAAACATTTTTTTTGGAGTCTGGCTTTTCGAACAGCTAATTTTGTTCCGAAAATGACTTTTTTTGACGTTTCTTGCTTCTGTTACATCGTTTGATGATAACCATCTTCCCTCCCTTAAATATCTGTGGGCCTAATGCATTTGATTTTGCCCAAAAGAGACTCTAGAAAACGTAGCTTAAATCTTTTACGAAATAAACAAATATGAGCAACAATATAAAATGGGAACGTATTTAGCTTATCAACCACAAGAGAAGCGAAGTTTGGAAGATTGCGCAATGACCTTACGGTCAGCAATCACCCATACGCTTTAAGTTATTGCAGGCGCCACAAGTCCTCATTTGAACCCAATCGTGAGCTTGGATGCGAACGCCTGCTTCCCTCGGCTGCGTCAATTTAACGTAGCGCTCTGAACGGTCAACTCGCAGTTTTCTAATCTGCATAATAAAGTACAATTCTGTGTGTGTGTGTGTGTGTGTGTGTGTGTGTGTGTTTAACTTTTCCGAAACTAACCAAATCAATGATATGCTGCTTGTGAGAGAAGGATACAGCAGCCAACAGTACCAACAAAGCAGTTGGTCAAAACACTTGTTTTTTAGTAATGCAATGGCAAGCTAGAATACTTTTGTGCAGTCGAGCCCAAGCTCGACTGATCTTAACCACAAACATATATTTATTTAGATGTAGCAAAGTTTAACAAATTAACGATTTTTCACATTTATGTTTCAAAAATCTTCGCAATCATGCGCATCTTTACCACAATAATCTAGTCCATGGATTGTGCTCTTAAACTATAACCAAATCTATTGTAATAACTTTACTATAAGTGCTTGACTTTCAGTTAATTTGTACTTCCCCCAGATGCAATTGTTCCACGACCTAGCAACATACGCGCAGCCATATGATATATTGCAATATTCGTGATAAAAATGGACTTGTGATTAAAATGGAATGTCAAGGATTTAATACCTTGTTTAAAAAAATTACAGAGCGAAACTTTGGCGCCCCCTCTCTCCAGCAACTTTGCATTTATGTTCCAAAGCAAGTGGTGAAATGCACTAGTAGAATTTGTGAAATGATTGACTGTTTCAATGGTGAACAAGTCCACTTCCTGAGTACATACTGGAAACAGGGCAAATAAGACGTGGCTAGGGATTTCAAACACTTAGGAAGAAATATACCGGCTATGTGGAACCACTAGATTTTTATTAAAAACAGGATACTTTGGGTTTTGGAACTATTTCATTTCAAAAACTTTACTTTACTGTTCTCACAACTACCTATATTCTTAATCTTGACATTACCGGTACTGACAGGGGGACATGCAATTATAATAACCTGTGAATGCGTCACTTTGGGTTGATTACCTTTTTTCCTGGCTGCGTTTATGCTAGGACCTAGTAACATGCGCGCAGCCAGAGGCTTTAGGTGGTACAAATAAGCAAACAATTACGAAAAAGTTGTAAGTGGCTGTCCTAATATTAAATAGATTATTCCTGAATGCATATTAAACATTTTTACGCAATTTCCCACAATCTTGAAATTATTCACGACGCCTATGCTGAAAGCAGGGGCTCCAGTAACTCGGGATACATGGAGCAACCCTCCGTAATGTTTTTTAATCGATTTTCTTGGAAAAAACGATAGGTTTGCTTCGCAAAGACTATGCCACAAAAGCATAAACTTTTTATTGCTGTTTTCACAACTATCCATTAGATGAAAACGGCGCAGCTGGCAGAATTGATATTGTTAACCTCGACATTACTCGTGGAGGCCCTGCGGGCGACGCTGGCAAAACTGCACCAATCAACATCTTTCCTTGCTCTGTGTGCACTGGAAATGTGACCTGGCGGGGCAAGTCAGTGCAATGCTGCGCTTGCTCCAAATGGGTCCATCTAAGCTGCTCACAGCTTTCCTTATCCCAATTCAGAGCTCTTGGCAGCTTTCACTCTTGGAGCTGCCCCCCTGCCGAATCACTGTGACTCCCTCCTCAGACTCCTCCGACATGTATACCTCCACTGTGCAATCTAGCCCCGCCTCTGCTAACGCTGCTCTCCCGCCCAACCCTCGTCTCCAAACTTCTTATCCCCCATCTGCCCATTCTATATCTCCTCCCTCTGCCCCTCCTCCACCGACCCTTGCTCCTGGCTTTTCTTCTGCGCCTCCTGCCTCCACTTCCCCCCTGACTCTCTCATGGTTCTTCAATGAAATGCTGGAGGTCTTTGAGCCAGGAGCACTGAACTACTCCACTTTCTTTCGTCCCATCCAGTCGACCTTATCTGCATTCAGGAATCCAATCTTAACTCCTCTTTCTCTTTCCGGTTTTCTGGATTCTCTGCTCTGCGTTCTCATCGTACCCACTCCCGGTCTGGCATTCTCTCTTCTGATACCACGCACGCAAGCGGCGGTGTCATCATTTTCGTCAGGCAGTGCCTATCTTTCTCTGAACTTTCTACCTCCTCTCTTTCTTCGCTCGATCCCTACTCTGATTATGTAGGGATCAACATCTCTCTAAACAACTCCTCCTCGGTGTCATTTCTTAATGTGTACGCCCCCCTATTTGCTCCTCCCCAACGAATGGCAGAACCGATTCCTTTTCTCCTTCCATTCTTCCCTCCTCCAGAAATTACTTCATTCTGGGGGACTTCAATTGCCATCACCCGCTTTGGGACTGAAGAGTCACTTCCGAGCCCCGCGGGGAGGAAGTATTCGACTGGGTCATCTCCTCTGACCTCCTCCCTCTAAATGACCCTGACACATCCACTCTTCTCCATCGCTCCTCTGGCATTCGCTCCTCTCCTGACATCTCCTTTGCCCCCTCTTCTCTTGCCCTTTCTTGCTCATGGGAGGTGCTACAGGACCGGGGTTCTGACCATCTACCAATTCTTTTATGTATCCCTCTTTCTCCGGTCTTTCATCCCAACGAGCACCCTCCTTCCTTCAACTTTCAGAAAGCTCGCTGGGATGGCTTTGTCTCCTACATTGACTCTCACTGTCCCTCTGCAGAGGAATACTCGTCTCTTCCTCTTTCCTCTGCTGCTGCTCTCTTTACCTCTCTGGCGGCCAAATCTTCCATTCCTTTCGGCCGCATCAAACGCCATTCTAAAGCCTTATGGTCTGCTGAGGTGGAAGAAGCGGTTAGTGAAAGACGCAAGGTTTTTGCTGCCGCTCACAGAAGTGATGAAGATCGCCAGGCTTACATCTCCGCTTCTCGACGCGCCTCGTCAGTCATTGCCAAGGCCAAGGCTGAGGCATGGCAGTCGACTTGCTTTTCTCTTTCACCTAAATCTAACCCTAGATCTGTGCACTCTCTTCTCCGCTCTATCGCTGGCTCATCTTCCTCGTCTTGTTTCTTTCCTAACTTCCCTAACTGTTCTTCTCCCAGGAAATCGGCTTCGGTCTATGCCGCTTACCTGAGATCTCACTTTTCCGTTTCTCAGCCAAAGGCTCTGCGTAGCAGAGCCAGAGGCTACCTCTCTGAGCTCCGCCAATCCACGTGCCCTGTGGAGTCTCACTCGTCCTTTTGCTCTCCTTTCACTCTCGCTGAACTTCTTGCGGCTGCCTCCAACCTCTCCTCGTCCACTGCCACTGGCCCAGACAAAGTTGCCAATCCCATGCTAAAGCACCTTCCTCGCTCTGGCATGGATTTTCTTCTTCACATCTTTAATCTGTCTTGGTCTTCGCATTCCTTTCCTTCCATCTGAAAGACATCTTCTATTATTTCCATCCATAAGATGGGAAAGCCTCTCGACTCTCCTGCTTTGTTCCAGCCTATTTCTCTCACCTTCTGCGTCTCAAAGCTGTTTGAACGCATCATTCTATCCCGTCTATTTATCTTTCTGGAATCTAATTTCATTCTCACTTCCCGCCACTGGCCATTTGGTCCTCCTCCCCTTTGGTCCCCACTGCGATGGAGACCTCACAAGAAGCTCTGTTTCGATTGGAGCGCTGGTCTGAGTACTGGTGTCTTCCTCTCAATACGAGCAAATTTGAGGCCTCCTTCCTCTCAGTGGATCCCCACCAGGCTAACCTCCAGCCCAACCTCCTCCTACTCGGCTCCCACCTCTGTTTCAATCCTATTCCAACTTTTCTTGGGGTCGCCTTTGACCGCACTCTTTCCTTTTCTAAACATGTATCTTCGCTGAAGGCCAAATTTTTCCCACGTCTCAAGGCCTTACGCTGCATCTCTGCTTACTCATGGGGCTCCTCTAACGAGTACCTCTCTCTTCTGTATAAATCTTTTCTTCGGCCCCTTCTCACTTACGCTTCACCCGGATGGTTTCCTTTCCTAAGCGCTACCAATATCACCAAATTGGAACGCCTCCACCGAGCGGCCAGTCGCGCCATCACCGGCTGCCTCTCGTCCTCCCCTATCCCTCTGCTTCTCTCCGAGGCTTCTTTACCTCCCCTGAGTCACCCTGACTCATTTCACTTTTTTATCTTATGAGCGGGCTCTTCGCCTCCCAACCTCCTTTCCTATTTCAGGTTTGGCCAGACTAGAAGTGAAAACAAGACTCTACAGATCGTCCTGGAGACCTTTTGCGTCCACTCACCCGCTCATGCTTCCTTCTACTTGTTCTACGACGGCTTTTCTTCCTTGCCCTCCCTTTCCTCATTGAAATCTGCCTTCGTTCACGGTCGAGTCCACCCTTTCCTCTTCATGCTCTCGCTCTGATCCCCCTCACTCTCGCCAAGGTGCGGCTTTCGCCCACCTTGACTCTCTCCTCCCTCATGATCTGGTACTCTGGACTGACGGCTCTGTTCCTTTTCCTTTTGGCAAGGGCGGCTCCGGCGTACTTGCCGACTGCTCTCTCTGTGGCGCTGAGACCACTCTTTCCTTTTCGGCAGGCCCAGTATGTTCAAGTTTTTCCGCTGAAGCCTGCGCCATTCTGCACGCTCTTTGCTGATCTCGGCAGCACCAACGAGCCTGCCACTTCTCTTCTTCTCCTGTCTCACTCTCGTTCTGTCCTCCCCTCCATCTTTCCTTTTATCTCAAACCGTGTGGCAGATCTGGCAGGAACTGTTCTCTCTCTCCTCCTGTTCTATTAGGCTACAATGGGTCCCCGGACACTCGTTTTTCCCGGGGAACGACGCGGCCAATGAGCTCCGCTACTTGCGCCCTCCGCAATCCCTTGTAGTCTCTCTCGTCTTATCTCGGACTAGAGGTGTATTGTCTCATCTAAATTCTTTGACACACAGGTTCCCTCGATTTCCACCGAGGAACTTGTGTTCCCTCGTCATGCTCGCTGTGTCCTTTCTCGTCTTCGCTGCAAAGGACGTAGCCTTCTTTTAGGTTCTTATCTCTCTAGGATTGAGAATCCTTCGTACAGCGTCTGTGGACATCTCTCATCTCATTCTGCACTGTCCAGCTACGGACTCTTGCGCCGCTCACTCTATGGCGACTCGCTGTCTCTTTACGACCTCTGGTCCAGACATTGGGGAGTTGCCCTGCTTCTGGGGCTCCATGGTCTTTTGCCATGCCCCCATTCCTCGGAAGGGGTCGGGTAAACAACTACAACACGCTTGCAAAACCGACCAGTACCTAATTGTTGCATTTATAACTTAATTTAACTCAAAAAGATTACACAAGTTTATCTTTATCAGTTTACTTATTCAAATAGAATAGAAAGCAAAACACAATAATAGTAATTAGCATTATGTAACAGCAAAACTTTATAATAGGCTACCTTGCAACACATCAGCTTTTTACAAAATCACAATATTAAGCTTTAGCCTGCACAGTTTACATGACAAAAGTGTTGCCAAGTATGAAATCAATCAAAGTCTTTATATTTAAGCAGGGGCCACAACACTAATAACACTCAATCCACCGCACGACGTTGTAGAACAAAATATTTGAAGCAAGCTTGCTAATACTTAAAAGTTAAAACAGTAACTAAACAAATAGGCTTAAAACCAAATCGCTGAAAAAGATTTTCAACTTTAACATTGCCAGAAAATAATCTTCAGCTCTAGCCTTTACTTATAACCATAAAATATAAGTGCTTTTGACGCTTTTTTAACTAAGCTATAAGAGTTTTTTTGCGCAAGAATATATTTTGATGTAAAAATAAGGCATATTGAGTTCTTTTTTGCTCGATTTCAAGTTTCATCACTGAGATAGGTATTGAACTGAATTGAACTCAACTAAAACTGAAACTGAAACATTAATGCTATTGAGTTTATTGGGCACGGTTTTGAGTATCATGCTCGTTACTCTACATCACTTCTATCGCTTGTCGTCAAATACGAGATTACAAATACCATTTTTACAGTTTTTGGTACGACTGGACAAAGAGCTTGACCCCTGTTTTAATGATAAGCTTTAACCACTAGACCATTGTGGCTGTCCAGCTCAATAAGAGATTGAAAGTTCTAAGTGCGGAGATTCTGGGACATGAGGCATTTGCATGGGTGCAACCAAGGTAGGGACACGATGCCATGTTCCCTATCCTACCTTGTTGCAGATTACTGTTGCTATTATGCACAAAACAACTCACAATTTTGCGAATATTTGCCAGGAGTTATTGAGTTAGGCTTATACCCAACTTTGACAACAAAGCTTCCCGCCTTATAAATTTTTGTGATACAAGAGGATCTGGATGTTTGTCTTTTAATCCTGTTGCATCATATTGCTGTTTATCTGCTAAGGTGTGTAAAAAAAGCATTGTCTTAATATTTCGATGTCGATAACGCAACAAATGAATTTTGGTCAAGCCGTGGCCAAATAAAATTATTGAAGTCTCCTAAGACAATAATCAACATTAAAACGTAGGGATTACCTATGAAAAAAAACATTACCGGTAACCGTAGGCTGCAACAAAAACTACCTCATCATTTTGTTTTTCATGGGAGGCTGATGGAATTTAAACATTCTATTTTTGAAGATCAGCTAACTCAAAGCGGATGTATTGTAATTTGTGGCTTGAAGCAAAGATGAAGTTTTATATTTTATAAGTTAGTATTGTCCTATTTTTGGCTAAAAACATGTAGTCTAGCCGAAAGACTTTTCATTTCTTTGTATATCAAATTTTCGAAAGTGATAATTTTCTCTGATTCACAGGGGACTGACAGTATTATTCAGGGGGAGCTTCAAACTCTTTGCTTGCCCCAATTTTACGCCTATGATAGCTTCTCAGGATTCAAAAATAAATCGCCAAAATTTTTCGATAATAAGGGAGATAAACAATTCAGTACCGGTGATCTAGTCAATGTTGACGAGTAAAGATCCAAAGCGAGATTCAGATAGGTCTGAGGAGAATAGCAAAGTGAATTTTTTGGGCTATGGGTGTCAAACATTTGGGTTTTTCCCAATCGTAGCTATCCGTGGTTTTAACAATAAATTTGAGAAATTCTCAACACTGCCTTTATTGAATCTGCTTTGTTTAAAAATGGTAAACGTTTCTCATCGGCTGGGAAGTAAACATATCTCCTTTATCACTATATCCTGAGGGTTTTGACATGCACACCACGGGCTGTGTTATTCAAACATCCTTTTCATCGGTTTTAAGGAATCCAAGATGTACCACTACGCCATTGCCACGACAATAATTTAACCCTGGAAACAGGGATGTGCAACCTGCGGCCGAAGGCGTTAAGTTTTGTTGCCTTGGATGGCAAGCCTATCCATTACTCTCAGTATAACTGATCTTCAAAAACAGTGGTCTTTCCGTGCAAAACTCGGAAAATTTGGCCTAAATATTGCTTTGAGGCTGTAGCGCAACGGCAGGCATCTGACTGTAATCCAAGTTAAAACGAGTGCTCTCCATGTGGCGACTAGTTACTTCTAACATTATAGCTACTGAAAGTTGATGGCGTTCCATAAAAGAAAGCCAGGTGTTGTTGGCGACTTTTTACTTGTGGTTTGTAGTTGAAGTTGCTGAGGTTGCTACCCAATTCCGCTCCTCAAGTACACCCAGCTAGCGGAGACGTGCGAAGGAACGGAGGAGGTTGCTGAGGTCGCAACATACCTTCCCTGCCAACGTTGAGAGAGAGAGAGAGAGGCTTGCCGGCCGAAGCAAGTAAGATACTCGTCAAGACTTCAATTGGAGGGCAGTCTTGACGTTAAGGCTCGGCGACTCGACGATGGCTTGTGCTGCTTGACTGAAGACGCTGCCATCCGACTACTTCGGGGGAGATGCAGCTTCTTCGCGGGGTCACTATTGTTGCGCAACGGCAGTCACCAGACTGTAGCCCGAGTTAAAATGAGTGCACTCCATGTAGCAACTAGTCGCATCTATCATGATAGCTACTGAGCGTAGATGGCGTTTTGTATGTAAAGCCACGTGTTTTGGCGACTTTCTACTTGTGGTTTGTAGGTGAAGCTGCTGAAGTTGCTACGATGCTTTTGATCTCCAAGTTGGAAGAACACAGCAACCAGCCACTGCTTGAAGCTAATTTTTGGGCAAAAACATTATGGATTGCAAACCCTGACTGGCCTACAAAAGTTTTGAAAAGTTTGCAAATGGCCCGTTGGCAGAAAGTTTGCACGTCCCTGCCATTAATAGTATGCTACAATACCGATTCCCAGTGGAAAAAAAACTTGATCGCTCTAGAAAGGAGCAAGGAATTGTGGATGGGCAAAAGTAGTATTGTTGTTGGTGTAAAGCAAAGCAAAATTTATTTCAGTTAAAAACACAACCAATAACAATCAAAGCAAAAAGGATAAAACAGCTTTGAAATGTTTGTAAATAACTGGGAGGGCTGCGAAGGGACCTTTTGGTCATATTGTCAAGCAGCTGCCCTCTATAGTTTTTATTACATCGGCGCTTTCCAGGGTTAAGGTTAACTCAATAATATTTCTGCGAATGATATCAAGATGTTGTTGTATTTTGTAATTCTATACAGTACCTACTTTATTTTATTTCACTATTTGTGAATGGTTACCACTTTGGCTCCTGCTCCGTAGCCCGTTTTCCTTTATGTTGGTGCATCCAATATTTTAAGAATGACAAACTTAGCTTGTTTCGTTAGGTAGGCTTGTGAGCAAGTGTGTTTAGGAAAGTTTGGAAGATTACTGGGACTTTGAACGGGTGATTAGACAGTAAATTATTTCTTCTCTTTTTACTATTTCAAGCATTTTTCATTGATATTGTTTCACTCAATGGTAAGTTGCAGTTTAGCTTGTAACCGTGTTATTAGTCTTGTTTGGTTTACTGTTGCATCAGTGTTAGCACAGCTTCAGGTAGACCTCCATCATTTACTTTTAACTGCAAAAAAGCAGCCTACTAGGTTTTCTATTATTAAAAAAGCTTATTTTAGTGCATAAGTTCTCTTTCGGTTTTTGTTTGGTTATTTTACTAAATTTTTTATTTGGCAGTGGCTATTTTGCTGTCGACAGCAATTTGCCCTTGGAATCTATTTTGCTGTAATCATTCACGTGTATTTATAATTATATAGCCGTATTTGCAATTATTATGCCAGTGACACTGTGGTGTAGTGGATAGTGCGCTGGTCTTGAGATATCATGGTTGCGGGTTCAAATCTCAGCTGGCAGGGCATTAAAAGAAGGCAGTGGCTATTTTGCCGTCGACGGCAATTTTCCCTTGGAATCTATTTTGCCGTAATCATTCACGTGTGTTTATATAGCCAAATTTACTATTATTACACCAGTGACACTGTGGTGTAATGGATAGAGTGCTGGTCTTGAGATACAATGGTTGTGGGTTCGAATCTCAGCTAAAAGGGCTTTAAAAGAAAGGCAGTGTACACTGAAGGGGCAGGCCCTGTATGTAAATGTATGGGGCAGTGTACACGGTGGGGGGTAGAGACATGGGGGTGCAAAAATTTTTTAATTGGTTTTTAAAATTGACCAATCAGAAATGACCAAAAGTCACGTGTTTAGTACGTCATTAAGATTGACCAATCACAAATAACTCACGGCAAATTAGTCTCTGAGAGTAAATTGCTGTCAACGGCAAAATAGCCACTGCCTTGAAAGAAAGGCAGTGTACACTGAAGGGGCAGGCCCGGTCTGTAAATGTATGGGGCAGTGTACACTGGAAGGGAGTGTATAGGGTGGGGGATAGAGACCTGGGGGTGCAAAATTTTTTAAATTGGGTTTTAAAATTGACCAATCAGAAACGACCAAAAGTCACGTGTTTAGTACGTCATTTAGATTGACCAATCACAAATAACTCACGGCAAAATAATCTCTGAGGGTAAATTGCCATTGACGGCAAAATAGCCACTGCCTTTTGATTCTGAGGTACTGATCACTTTTTTGGATTTACTGTGCTAAACACCTGGCCTAGTAAAGAAAGATATGTACAAGATCATAGCCCTAATTAATTTGTGTGTCTTCCCTATTACATGTTGATAATTACATTGTTGCTGTTTTTTGTAATAACTAAATTGCTTTTTTTTCAGTAAACATTTGCAAAGAAAGCTTTTTGCATATCTCAGTCATCCCCAAGATACTTTTTTTTCGCTGAACCATTTTGCTATCTATTTTTCGTGAGTTCCATTTTTTTAAAGCTATATTTTTAATGAGCAAATTTTTACTGCAGTGATCTGATGTTACAAAAAGTTTGACTTTTGATCGAGCATTTGAAAATACTTAATTTTTGGCATATGTAAATGACCTTAAAAACGTTTTTTGCTCTTCTGACACATAGCATGAAATTATTATTGTTTTAAATTTCAGGATTGTCTACTCAAAGTAACTTCTTCATTATGGCAGACAATAACATACCAAACAAATGCAATCTGATCATCAATTATCTTCCACAGACTTTAACAGATGATGAGTTTTTTGAGTTGTTTGAATCCATTGGAAAAACAACATACACAAGAATAATTAGAGATAAAAGCTCCAATTACAGGTAAAAGTTACCTTGAATGATGCATGTTTTTCATGCAGCATAATTTTAAACAAGGTCATTACTTACAGTAAAGTGCTTGATAATGCCGTTTTTAAGCTTGTACCAAGTTGGCATGTGCCAAAAAACTTTGGTTTAAGCTGGGGATTAGGTTTGTCCTACTTAAAAATCTAGCTCATTAAACCATTGTGCATGTCTGTAGTTTGCATACACACTTCAGTATTTTTTGGGTTCCTGGTGCTTTTAAAAAAGCTTCTTGTGAATGAAAATATTTAAAGCTGGATTTTAATGCTTTATTTATTAAATTATTTAATATTTATTATTTATTAAATATTTAAAGCTGGTGTATGCACTAATAAATTGCCTGTTGGCATATAAAAAGCCTTGGTTCTTTAATTCAAAGCCTCTTAAAGGGAACATTGTTTTTTTTCTCTCCATATAGTTTTCATATAGCCTTGACTGTGGTTGCATTGCAACTGCAGTATAAATACAGGGTCCTCCATATGTAACCATGGAATTTTATTTCAACATTAGGAATGTATCCTAGAAGAAATAAGCAATTGCAGCATAGGGTGCAGCCAAGTTTTTTGCGCCATAAACATCTTTTTATTAAAGTTTTGTGAGTTCTCCATGGAGTTTAATGCACTTTGCTAATCTTTCAGGGACTAAGCAGTATACTTTGGTACACATCTCGACCAGCACTTGAGCAATAACATCTTGGATTTGTTCCTTAAGTTCAGCAATACTACAGAGTTTTGCTGAGTAAATTTTGTCCTTGGAGATGCCCCACTGGCAAAAATCAAGAGGAGTCAAATCTGGCAAACGAGCCACTATAGCTGCTTTTACCTACCAATTCATTGACCAGGCACACACAAATGAAGCTATATAATGTATAGCTAATAATGATATATCTGTTAAGTGTATCTAATATATATCTGATTATATTGAGTATATCTGGTGCAGAAATAGAATAAACTTGTATCAAAATAGAGCAAATGTGTAAGTGCTCAAATGAACAAATGCAGAGCAAAAGAAACTACATACATAGCTACTTATGAAAGGCCCTATATATTGTTACTGAGATATTGAACAACTCTGTGATAATTGTATATTTTACTGCAGAATTTTATAGAGATTTAGAGACTACTAAAACGTGGAAATTTCAAAGTTACCTATCAACATTGGGGTTAAGGTTTGGTATAGAGACCATGTTTGGTTTGGGATTGAAGTGAGGATTAGGATTAGTTAGTTTAGAATAATAATTAAATATAGTCCACAAAAGTTACTACAGATCAAACGCGACTATCTGAAATTTTGATTACAGTGGATTCCGCTTAATCGGGTCACATCGGGATAAGCACCATTTGGCCCGATTAAGCGGCTGACCCGATTATCCAAAGTCTTGCAGTATTTGTGCCAGGGTTGTCCTTGGTACACCAGTTATCTCATCTAGCTGGCGATGACTTATTTTTGGAGGTTGCTCTCTAATTTTTCTTAGGACAACAACCCTTTCAGCAATTGTTAATTCTTTTTGTGGCATCTCTGCTTGAGACTTCAGAAAATTTGCAACAAAACACAACAATTACCATGTCCAAGGGCATGAAATGACAAAATAATTTGTGCCTGTATTTTTCAATTGTTACATAATATAGTTGGCTTTGTGATATTGAGTTCTATTACATTACAAAGGCGGTTTTGCAATTAAACCAGTGTGTGTCTGACTACAGTTGTGGGCCGATTAAGTGGAATAGTGGTTCGATTATGCAGATTTAAGTGATGAAATGCTTGCTCTGCAGTTGCTAGAGCTGGGTTTGATTTCCTCGTTGAATCTACCAAAAACTTAATAATGATATTCATAAATATCTTTGGTGCTTGGTAATAGAAGTAATAAGGGGTGTGAAATATAAAACTGAGTTTACTCAGTTATGATTGATGTGCAGTGGGTCTCAAATTGCCGAAATGGCATGAAAATGAAACTATTATCGGCATCACAACAATAACCCTTGTGTGTGAGAATATGATTTTAATGAGTTAAAGGTATAAGGGTTTATCTTGTTTTGGTCTTATATTTCAGTTATGGTTATGGCTTTGTAAATTATGACAATGAAGCTGATGCTGCAAAGGCGATTGAACAATTGAACGGACAAAATCTTCAACATAAAACTATTAAAGTTGCCTATTCTCAGCCTTCTGGCTTTCAAACAAAAAACATCAACTTGCATGTATCTGGTCTTCCTCCTCATGCTACTGAAGAAGCTCTTAGATCTCAAGCTGAACCGTTTGGTAAGCTGCAAGAATTTATTGCTTGTTTACATATAGTAGCCTTTTGTAGAAAGTGAGAGCTTGCTATCTATGACAATAGCACAACTTTATGAAGTTCATAGAAAAGATAAATTTGATTTGTTTGCAGGTTTATACAGCAGTTGTTTTTGTTGGAACTATGGGGTACCAACTGTAAAGTATGTGATAAAGTAAAATTCCGCAAAGTTTAGAACAAATCGTACTGCAATGAATATGTTTTTACTTTTCAAGGACAAATCATACAGCAACAAAACCGTTTTTCCTTTTCAAAGACAACAGCAATAAAAACGCTTTTATTTTTCAAAGACAAATCATACAGCAACGAAAATGTTTTTCCTTTTCAAAGACAGATCATACAGCAAAATACAATTTTTCCTTTCTATAAACAAATTATAGAGCAACGAAATCGTTTTTACTTTTTAAAGACAAATCACACAACAACGAAAATCTTTTTCTTTTTCAAAGACAAATTATAGAGCAAAGAAACAATTTTTCCTTTTCAAAGACAAACATGCAGCAATGAAGCATTTTTCAAAATTATACAGCAATGAAAACATGGCGAAGTGTGCTCTATAAAATAGCTCTACTTGTAAAATAGTGCTTTGTGCAAAATATGTTCAGAAACTTTTGTAGTAATTCGGAAGCAGCAAGGTTCGGTTTACAGTAATATATGCTGGTTGTTTATAGGTAAGCCTAGACTTTTTTTGCTGTTATCGAAGTTTTGCCACTTCAAAATTACCATGAAATTTTCCAAACATATTTTGCATGAAGCACTATTTTACGAGTAGTGCTATTTTACAGACCACACTTCACTGTGTTTTCGTTGCTGTATGATTTGTCCTTTAGAAAGGAAAAAATGCTTCATTGCTGTATGATTTATCTTTAGAAAGTAAAAACGTTGTCGTTGCTGTATGATTTGTCTCTCAAAAAGAAAACATTTTTGTTGCTGTATGATTTGTCTTTGAAAAAGTAGAAACGTTTTTGTTGCTGTATGATTTGTTCTTAATAAAGAAAAATGTTGTCGTTGCAGTAGGATATGTCCTAAGCTCTGCAAGATTTTACTTTACTACGTACTGTACAGTTGGCACCTCAAATGGAAAGTCTCTACATACTTTACAGTTGGCACCTCATTTGGAAAATCTTTATGTACTTTACAGTTGGCATCTCATATGGAAAGTCTTTACATACTTTACAGTTGGCACCTCATATGGAAAGTCTCTACATACTTTACAGTTGGCACCTCATTTGGAAAATCTTTATGTACTTTACAGTTGGCATCTCATATGGAAAGTCTTTACATACTTTACAGTTGGCACCTCATTCGGAAAATCGTTATGTACTTTACAGTTGGCATTTCATATGGAAAGTCTTTACATACTTTACAGTTGGCATCTCATATGGAAAGTCTTGACGTAATTTACAGTTGGCACCTCATATGGGAAGTCTTTACATACTTTACAGTTGGCGCCCCATCTTGAAAGTCTTTGTTTGTTAGCTTGTCGTTTTGTATGCATCGTGGTGAGAAGTTCCCGATCTTTTTCCAAAGTGACCCAAATTTTTCAAACTTGAACTTTGGAAAATCTAAGATCCCAAAGATATGATTTAAGTATCAAAAGGCACGTTGTGATAACTTTTCATAACAAGAAAATAAATGTCAAGTTTTTTACATCGTGATATAACCCGCTTGCACAGTTATTATTATACAACAACAAGAGTGTTACCAAAACAAAATTTGGTAAAGGGTATGGTAATTTTTTTAAACTGTTTAATACTGTACATTGAAGGTAAGTTTGACCAAAATTATGATATTATAATGCATGTTTGTTTAGATTTTTTTAGGTGAATTTCACATTCTAAATCACACGAAATATCTTTGATTACATCTTGCATGAACTAATTTTATACAGATAAATTTAGTAGCCTAGTTCCAATCTAGGATGATAACAACTAAAGGGAAAATTTTGTAAAGTTGTATTGTTATTTTTTTATCTTGATGTCATGAAAAAGCTTTTGTGGTTATGAATAAATCGTGATTAGACCTGCTTCGGAGTTATAACTTTCCACTAAAACAGTTGTTACTTTGCAACAGCAAGGACGTAGCCTTAAAAAAATTTGGCCAAGGCCTAATTTTTGAAATTTTAATAACGATTTTGACCTAGGTCATGATGTTTTATTCCATGTTTGTTTACTGTTTAGACATTCAGGAAAACTTTACATTTTTAATTTGTAGAAAAATGACTTTAACTGCAACTTATGACATTTGATTTTTCACAGACAAGCATAAAGTATCTAAAATCTTTGCTCTATTTATTATTGCTTCAATGCCTTTATCAGGTTAAATTTACATAATGAGTTAATACAAAGCATCAAAACAATAAATAGAGTGGTTAACATGTGTAACAGTTAGACATAAATGTAAACTATAAAACCAAATTTTTCGTATAAAATCAAGTGACATAAACAAATTATCAAGTAGTTCCCAACTTTGGGTTGCGACCCACACGTTGGCAACCGCCGATGTGATGCTGTAGATTTGGCATCAAATTGGACGTTAAACCTTCATCGTTGAAAAGTGTATATTTGCAATCTTTGACCTTGAGCAAACCCATGTTTGCTTCCAAGCTTATGGTTTGCGTTGACTGTGAGCCACATGTAATAGCGGCTACTGACCTAAAAACAGTGGAAGCATTTTCTGCCTCTTAAACTCTTGTGCTTGATGAGTTGAATCTAGTTTTTTAAAGGTGCATGTTAGCATAAGTAGATTATAAGAAAAAATGCTTTGAAACGAATGAATGTCATATCTTTTATTAATGCCAATAGTTTTTACTTTAAATCAATATTTTAGGTACTGTAGTCCAGTGCAGAGTAATTAAAGAGAAGAATTCAGGGCAATGTCAAGGCTTTGGCTTCCTTCTGTATTCCAGCAGAGATGAAGCACTGACCGCTATTAACGTAAATGATGTTGTGTTTTATGTTAAAGTGCCAGTGAAGCAAAAATTTGTGTTTTTGCAAAAAGTAAATGGGTACACTTAAAAAAAATTTTTTTTGATAGAACTTTTATATCTGCTACAATAAGTTACTTTATAGCGCTCATTAGCGCCTTTGCAGATTGGTTTCTACGCAAAAACAAAATCACTTATAGACATCACAATATCCGGATACCAACTGTAATTTGCATTTAAAAATTATTCCATGACTTTGTGTTTTGTTTTTGTTTTTATTTGCCATATTTATCCTCCATTCACGAGAAAGCGAATTGTATCGCTATACTTTGGACGGGAAGTCCGCACTCGCTTGGGAGTTGCTTTTTTCGAGGTTTATGGGTCACCTGTCTTCCACATGAAGGTGGGGCGTCCCGTTAAGTGCCTTGCCCAAGGACACAACAAGCGAACTTGCCGGCTTGTTCTCCACAACCTCCCCTAAATGCCGAGCGCCAAGCAGGGAAGCTATAGATACCATTTTTTAAAGTCTTTTGGTATGACTCGACAAGGGGAATGAACCCCAGGTCTACCGACTGCGAAGCGAACGCTCTAACCACTACGCCATCGCGTCATATGTTTTTTGCTGAAAGTGTGTGACATTGCTAAAGTTGACTCCTTGTACTGAAATCAAAACAACCATCATCAGCTAGCCTATAGCTAACACTAAATTGCGTATTATAACGGCGTAGCCTTGAAATTTTGCTGAAATGAATTTAGAAAGTATCGTCTGCTACAATTGCAAAGTCAATGTCTTCAAAACTACTCAACTAAATAGTATCGCTTTTTAGTTAAGACAAGCTCTTTTAATTTGCATGTGCATAAATAAAAATTCAGCAAAGCACTGGCACTTTGAATTAACTTAATCTTAGTGTTTAAAAATTTCTTCAGCAGTCTCCTTCAGGGTCAAAATATCTTAAACAGCGACCCTGTCTGTTCGAAAGCATCCTTTGTTTTTAACATCCAGATGCTATACTAAAACTATCTTGAGAAACCAAACAGTTATGGTAAAAAGCAACGTAATTACTTTTCGCAACTGCTTAGTTTCTCAAATGTTGGATAAAAAGTCTCTCTTCTGAAATTTATTCAGTTGTTTTGATTTGAAAGGTTTTTTTTAAGTCCCGGAATTTTTCTTTGCTCACATTTAAGTGTATTTTAAGGTCATCGAATTGTGTTAGCTTTCATTGTATGGTTGGTATTCTAATTATGTTTTGTAGAAACTCAATGGCCAAGTATATGAAGGAACCAGCGATGTGCTCAGCGTTAAGTTTGCTAAGCATGAACAAAAAGGTCCGACGCCTTCTTTTTCCAGAAAAGTGAGTGCTGTGCGCTCTGTCAGCAGTCTATCGTAAAGCTCAGCGTAGAATCCAGACTGACAGTACTCAAAAACGATTTTTCTTTTTGTTGTGCATAAATACCGTAAACAGCAGGTTTACGTAAAACAAGAAGTATACTTCTCTCTAGCTTTCATGGCATCTTTTGTTGCACGGTGGAGCATACTTTCACTAACCATTTTGTGGCATTGGCAATCTTGTATTGAGAAGTCGGCTGAGCGTTAAGTTACGTGCGGCTTGATGTAGTGGTTCGCTCGTTTGCCCTCAAGCTCACTATGTGAGTTTAAAATATGGTTCGCTCCCCGCAACGACATCTGTATGTGGCTGGTCACCTGCCGTACCAAAGATCACTTTACAGTTTCTTTAAACTCGCCAATCACCTAGCGTGCAACGAGTTAAATGTGCTATAGTTGTTAATGAAAGTCATGCTTGTGGTGTACAGTGACGCTTCAGTTAAAAAATAATTTTTTGTTCCACAAAATATTTTGCAGATGTGCTGCCCGTTTGTTTCATTATTTTTACCGCTTTGAAGCAATCCCAATAATGTTATTAATCTCTGTAAACTTTGCCTCGATCTAAACCCTGAACAGACTTGTTATACTAAAGTCTAAAAGAAAACATTCTAACGTATATGGCAAAATACATGAGCACAATCAAAGTTGATTTTATTCATTAGCAACAAATGGGGAGATTCAATAATGGAGGAATGTCATATCGTGGTGGTGGCCCGATGCGTGGCCCAGCCTTCCAAGGACGATATTCACCGATGGCATCTCGCCCGTAAGTGTCTGGTGTGATGTGAAATGGCGATTAGTTACACTATCTACCAATTTTTACGATACATTTCTGCTATGCGCACCATGTCAGGTTAAGAAGTGAAGCTGTCATGAAGTTTGAAAGAATCTCATAATCCGGGTGAAAAAGGTGGCTTATTCGCAAAATTAAACTAAAGTGTGTAAAGTTTTCATATATCATATACCTCTGAAAAAAATTTCAGATGCCGTGTGACGCTTTTGGTTTCTAGATCTTCAACTTTGTCCATGTAGTCCAGTATGAAAGTTTTGTAGACAGGCACGGCAGATGGAAGAGGATATCATTTTTAAGGCTGGTTTCCATTAGGCGTAGATTGCAGGCGTAACGTGAAAAATTTTTTGCTTCTCTTTTTAGTGTTTTGCGCGCACAAAACACTAAATAGAGAAACAAAAATTTTTTCACGCTACGCCTGCAATCTACGCCTAATGGAAACCGGCCTTAAAGCTCAATAAACTCGACTGCAAAGGTACCCTGTACTACACTGAGATCAGTCAACGTCTGCATGATATCTCAGCATTGCAGCGACGACTCAATGCTGAGATTAGTGTGCTTTATTCTTTAGGTTGCCAGTTCATTGCCCGCATAGAATCATAATTGCGTGCTTGTGAAAGGCACTTTACATTAATTTTTTTGCTTCATTATACTGTTGGCACTTGAAATTTACTGTGTTGGCAGTGCATGTACTGATAACTGTGACGCGGATACTATAACATCACTGTTTACTTAATAGAGTGCCTCAGCCTGGATACTACAATTACGCAGTTGATTACACTGCAGACGGCAATTACTTTAACGATAGTGAGTCGGGCTTTCAAGGTGGCTCTTCCGCTCAAGAAGCTATATTATTTGTATACGGAATCGGACCTGTTACAGATGAAGACATGTTGTGGCACATGTTTAGTCCTTTTGGAAATATAGTGGTACGTATTGCGTTCCTTGAATAGTCAAGAGGTCTGAACCACTTGTCTAACTATGCTTCCTCAATGTGAACAGTTGATAGGATTTTAGGGAATCTGGGATTGAATAAACAAAAAAGTTGACAAAGACGTTTCTCAACATGTAGTTCCAATGTTTTGATGGAGGATATAGATCTTTTTTAGAATTACACTTATTTTCAAGGGAAACTGGCATTGATATGTACATACAAGGCTTGGCGAAGGTTACTTTGACCCATAGTCAGGGATTGATTGAGAGTGGTCGAAGTCTTAAACCGTTATCAAAAAGTTTCTTCAGAGAAGACTTTGGACTATCGGTGAAAAGCCCAATTCTTCTGAAATCATTTTTTTGCGATTGACTTTTTTCTTTAATCTGATTTTTCGAAAAGTTTTTATTATTGATAAATTTTATTTATCGGTTTCCAGTAGGCGTTGCAAGGTGTGTTTATCTTATTTTATGATGATAAACCTTTCCACAACCTTGCCTGAAAACATTATAGCCAAGAGCTGATCTCAAAATAACGAACAGATTTATTGTTGATGGTAACGTTAGACTTGACGTTTCAAAATTTGCTCATCCACTTTCCAAGACACTACGAGATTTTAAACGTCAAGTAAAAACTAAGTAATATGCTGTCATCAGTTTTCACTTCGTTCATTTTACGATGAGAAGTTGGCAGTACCAACCAAAACCCAATTTGCCGATGTTTTGCAGCGTGTCAATGTGATGTGGAATCACGTGCAAGGAACTGGAAAAGGTTTCGGATTTGTTACGTTTTCTTCATTTTCTGAAGCATCGCTGGCTGTTCGGCACATGAATGGTATTAATTTTCACGGTCGAGTTCTTCAAGTAAAGTTTAAAAAAGAGGCAGCAACGTGAAGTCTTTGTAATTGAAAACTTATAAACTCGGTTGCAGCAATCACTATCTGATACGTCATGTCGATTTCGTAAAATTTCATCATGCTCTGTCGTAATGATCAGCGGGCATCAGTATTGCTATTCGACCGGTTTTTTGGTGCTTTATCGTAGTTTCATTGCATGCGGTGCAAGGTCAAATCTTTGTCCATTCACGACACTAGTCAAGACATTCACCAGTGGAACAGACCTTTTTCACTACGAATCAAAACCCAATTTTCAACACTGGCTTCGCCTTGAGCACTGCTTGTAAAAGTGTATTTCAAACATGCAGTAAGCCCTACATTTCAGTAACAGTAGAATAGACTGCTGCAAAGCAATTAATATGTTTATGCATTTGAGTCTTTAGACATCTTTTGACCTACGTTTTTGCTTGTGTGCAGAAGCGAGCATGAAAAAGATCTTTGTGGTTGTTACTGTGGGTTATACAGCGCCCAGAAACGGCCAGTTTTTGACACAAGTTGTAAATCTGCTGTTGAGTTCTAAGCTTCAGTCAGGAAAGCGTACCGGTATCTTTATTTACAAATCGGTATTACAACGGTCATTCTGCTGTAATTTGTATTAGTCGTTAACTAGCTTTAAAAGTTTCGTAAAGATCTCATAACTACAAGTGATGTATTTCTCTACCAAATTGTCGGATTTTTAGATTGTAACTGTTTCTATAATATCAATTCTTGCTTTGTTTATTTGCAATGTTTTTGTGAATACTCAGGCCAGGAGAAAATGCGTAAATTTGCTCAAGTCAACGTGATGCCTAGCAGAAATCGGTTTCGTCTATAGGCAGCGGTGATTGGCGAAAGACGAATTCTAGAAGTTGCAGGCGGTTTCAGAAAAGTACTTACAACCTTTTTTTTTCTCTGTTTGCGATTGAAATGCCTTATCTCGTTAGTTTCCTTGGAAGACAGAAGTGAATCTAATCTAAATAACATCTCTATGCTAGGATGATCTCCATGTTGTTTACCCGACCCCTACCGAGGGATGCGAGCATGGCGGAAGACCATGGAGCCCCAGAAGCCGGGCAACTTCCCAGGTTCTGGACTAGAGGTCGTACAGAGACGGAGAGTTGCCGAAGAGTGAGCGGCGCAAAGAGTCCGTAGCTGGACAGTACAGATTGAGAGGTGTCCTGCGACAAGTATCCGCAGGCGCTGCAGGAAGGATTCTCGATTCTGCCAATCCTAGAGTGATAATAATTTAACCGAAGGCTGTGTCCGTTGCAGCGTAAATAATAGAGGACACAGTGAGCAAGACGAGGGAACACAAATTCCTCGGTGGAGGTCGAGGGAACCTGCGTGTCGAAGAGTTTAGATGAGACGGTACGCCTTCAGTTAGAGAAAAGAAAAGAGGAGAGACTACAAGGGATTGTAGTGGGCGCAAGTAGCGCTCCCCGTCTGGCCAGCTCATCAACCGCGTCGTTCCCCGGGAGAAACTAGTGTTCAGAGACCCATTGTAGTCTGATAGAACAGGAGAGAAAAGACAGTTCCTGCCACAGAGTTTAAGGTAAAAGGAAAGGACAGAACGAGAGTCAGATAAGAGAAGTGGCAGGCTCGTTGGTGCTGCCGAGATCAGCAAAGAGCGTGCAGAATGGCGCAGGCTTCAGCGGAAAAACTTGAACATACTGGGCCTGCTGAAAAGGAAAGAGTGGCCTCGGTGCCACAGAAAAAGCAGTTGGCAAGTACGCCGGAGCCGCTCTTACCAAAAGGAAAAGGAACAGAGCCGTCAGTCCAGAGTACCAGATCATGAGGGAGGAGAGAGTCAAGGTGGGCGAGAGCTGCACCTTGGCAAGAGTGAGGGGGATCAGAGCGAGAGCATGAAGAGGAAAGGGTGGACTCGACCGTGAACGAAGGCAGATTTCAATGAGGAAAGGGAGGGCAAGGAAGAAAAGCCGTCGTAGAACAAGTAGAAGGAAGCATGAGCGGGTGAGTGGACGCAAAAGGTCTCCAGGACGATCTGTAGAGTCTTGTTTTCACTCCTAGTCTGGCTAAACCTGAAATAGGAAAGAAGGTTGGGAGGCGAAGAGCCCGCTCATAAGATAAAAAAATGAAATGAGTCAGGGTGACTCAGGGGAGGTAAAGAAGCCTCGGAGAGAAGAAGTGGGATAGGGGAGGACGAGAGGCAGCCGGTGATGGCGCGACTGGCCGCTTGGTGGAGGCGTTCCAATTTGATGATATTGGTAATGTTTAAGAAAGGAAACCATCCAGGTGAAGCGTAAGTGAGAAGGGGCCGAAGAAAAGATTTATACAGAAGAGAGAGGTTCTCGCTAGAGGGGCCCCATGAGTAAGCAGAGATACAGCGTAAGGCCTTGAGGCGTGGGAAAAATTTGGCCTTCAGCGAAGAAACATGCTTAGAAAAGGAAAGAGTGCGGTCGAAGGTGACCCCAAGAAAAGTTGGAGTGGGGTTGAAACGAAGGTGGGAGCCGAGTAAAAGGAAGTTGGCTGGAGGTTAGCTTGGTGGGGATCTTCACAAGGAGGCCTCACATTTTCTCGGATTGAGGAGAAGACACCAGTACTCAGACCAGAGCTCCTTGTGAGGCCTCCACTGCAGTGGGGGGAGGAGGACCAAATGACCAGATCGTCAGCGTGAAGAGAACAGCTGACGGAAGAAGCCAGAGAAGCCGAAAGATCATTGATGAAGAGAGAGAAAAGTACAGGGCAAAAAAACGGATCCTTGCGGAACACCTCGACGGACTCGAAAGGAACGACTTTTGTGATTTTGATGGACCAAGCAAGCGCACCTATCAGAAAGGAAAAATTAAATCCAACGAGCAAAGCAAGGAGAAAGGGCAGCCGAAATCATTTTGTGAAAAAGGGCAGGATGCCAGACAGAGTGGAAAGCTTTCGAGAGATCAATAGTAGGCAGGATCGTCCGAGAGCCCGGCCTGGGTTTGTTAAACCCATCCGAAATGGACTGAGAAAGGTACAGAATTTGATCTATAATAGACCGTCTAGGGCGGAAACCGGCCTGGCAGGGAGAGAAAATGGAATTAGACTCCAGAAAGAAGAGTAGTCGGGATAGAATGATGCATTCCAACAGCTTTGAGGCGCAGGGGGTGAGAGAGATAGGCTGGAAGGAAGCAGGAGAGTCGAGAGGCTTTCCCATCTTATGGATGGAAATAATAGATGTCTTCCAGATGGAAGGAAAGGAATGCAATATCCAGGAAAGATTAAAGATGTGAAGAAGAAAATCCATCCCAGAGCGAGAAAGATGCTTTAGCATGGGATTGGCAACTTTGTCTGGGCCAGTGGCAATGGACGAGGAGAGGTTGGAGGTAACCGCAAAAAGTTCAGTGGTGGAAAAAGAAGAGCAAAAGGACGAGTGAGACTCCTCAGGGCACGTGGATCGGCGGAGCACAGAGAGGTAGCCTCTGGCTCTGCAGGGTTTTTGGCTGAGAAACGGAAAAGTGAGATCTCAGGTAAGCGGCATAGACCGAAGCCGATTTCCTGGGAGAAGAACAGTGGGGGAAGTTAGGAGAGGAGGAAGGAGAGCCAGCCATAGAGCGAAGAAGAGAGTGAACAGTTTCTGGGTTTGATTTGGGTGAAAGAGAAAAGCAAGTCGTCTGCCATGCCTAGTCTTGGCCTTGGCGATGACTGACGAGGCGCGTCGAGAGGCGGAGATGTAAGCCTGGCGATCTTCATCACTTCTGTGAGCGGCAGCAAAAGCCTTGCGTCTTTCACTAACCGCTTCTTCCACCTCAGCAGACCATAAGGCTTTAGAATGGCGTTTGATGCGGCCGAAAGGAATGGAAGATTTGGCCGCATTTAGTGCCAGAGGGATAAAAAGAGCAGGAGCAGAAGAAAGAGGAAGAGACGAGTATTCCTCTGCAGAGGGACAGTGAGAGTCAATGTAGGAGACAAAGTCATCCCAGCGAGCTTTCTGAAAGTTGAAGGAAGGGGGACTCTCGTTGGGGCGAAAGATGGGAGAGAGACGGAGAGATAGAAGAATTGGTAGATGGTCAGAACCCAGGTCCTGAAGCACCTCCCAGAAGCAAGAAAGGGCAAAAGAAGAGGGAGCAAAGGAGATGTCAGGAGAGGAGCGATGTAGAAGAGTGGATGTGTCAGGGTCATTGAGGGGGAGGAGGTCAGAGGAGATGACCCAATCGAATACTTCCTCCCCGCGGAGGTCGGAAGTACCTTTTGAGTCCCAGAGGGGGTGATGGCAATTGAAGTCCCCCAGAATGAAGTAATTTCTGGAGGAGGGAAGAATGGAAGGAGAAAAGAAGTCAGTTGTGCCATCCGTCGGAGAGGAGCTAATAGGGAGGCATACACATTGAGAAATGACAGCGAGGAGGAGTTGCTAAGAGAGATGTGGACCCCTACATAATCAGAGTAGGGATCGAGCGAAGAAAGAGAGGAGGTAGAAAGTTCAGAGAAAGATAGGCCCTGCCTGACGAAAATGATTACACCGCCGCTTGCGTGCGTGGCATTACGAGAGATAATGCCAGAACGGGAGTGGGTGCGATCAGAACGCAAAGCAGAGAATCCAGAAATCCGGAAAGAGGAAAATGATTTAAGATTAGATTCCTGGATACAGATAAGGTCAACAGGATGAAACGAAAGAAAGTGAAGTAGTTTAGTGCTTCTGACTCAAAGACCTCCAGCATTCCATTGGAAAACCCTGAGAGAGTCTGGGGGAGAGGAGGCAGGAGGCGTAGAAGGACAGCCAGGAGCAAGGGACGGTGGAGAGAGAGGGCAGAAGGAGAAGATACAGAATGGGCCGACGGGGGAAAAGAGGTTGGAAGACGAGGGCGGGGTGGGAGTGCAGCATTTGCAGACGAAGGGCTACATTGTACAGTGGAGGTATACATGTCGGAGGAGTCTGAGGAGAGAGTCACAATGCTACGAGTGGGGACACAGCAGGGGGGCAGCTCCAAGAGTGAGAGCTGTAAAGAGTTCTGAATTTGGAGAGGGAAAGTTGTGAGCAGCTTAGATGGACCCATTTGAAGCAGGTGCAGCACTGCACTGACTTGCCCCGACAGGTCGCATTTTCAGCGCACACAGAGCAGGAAAAGATGGGGCCAGGGTTTGGATGAACGTTACCGCTCATCAAGAGAAGTAGAAGAATAAGGAGAGGAAGACTGGCAAGAGAAGGTCAGGAGAAAAGAGAAAGAGAAAACAGACGACCGATTTCAAGAAAGCTGTGTGCTGCCCTTCTGCGTTCGTTCAGGGAGCAGCATAGTGAAAAAATGAAGAGTAGTGCCCGGAGTAACTGGGACCCTCGGGAAGTCCAACAGCCATTGCGACTTAACCCAAACGGGGTCGGGGACCGTACTACCACGTTGAGGCGGCTGTTGATTGGTGCAGGCTGATCTTCATCGATAAATTAATTTCCATCGAAGTTGATTGCTCTTCAAAATAGAGATTCTCAAAAACACCAAATTTTTGGAAGGAGTAATGTTTTTGCATCATCGGGATGGAGGCAAATTTTGTAAGTAGTTTTGGTAGTTGGCTACGATAGCAATAATCATATTTTAGTCCAAAAAGAGTATAATACGAAACAAAATAAAGAATACAGCTGTAGAATAAAAAAGAAGATTGCAAACGATGTGCGTTAAAACAGTGGTTTCGCACCTTTGGGTGTTAGGATGTAGGAAACGGCGTTCCCACACTTTCTCACTAACCAAGAGTGACCAAAAGTTTTTTGGAAAAAGGAATGCATCATCAATAATTGGCAACTTTTTTTTGAAGTAACTAAATTACAGTTTCAGTTGCATGTTTTAAAAGGCACCAGTTACTTTCAATGGTCAAAATTTTGAATGCAATGTACAAGAATGACAGACTCTCGATGCAAGGCGAAACAGCTTAATCGCCAATTCAAAACGCGGTTCAATTTGCTTAGACAGCAAAGGCTTGAATATCTAGTGAAAAACCGTTCCTTTTGAAAATTAAAAAGCTACTTTCATCCTTGCCAAAAGGAAGCGAAAGCCAGCAAATGGAAAAAAAAAACTTTTAGTTGACACCCCTCTAAGGTAAGCTTTAACCTTGTTGGCGATGTTTTGGAGATTTCAGAATAGACGCATCAATCTTGCCAAGCTCTACAGTTTTTGCTGGAGTTTGGTAGTTTTTGTTGGTCGCAAAATGGCATGGCTTTGAAAATTGGGCGTAAAGGATAGTCCGCAAAAATTACGACCAATGGGATCGAAGCCCATGTCTGCACCAACCAGTGACTTACAATGGTTTCGATTTCGCCGCAGCCCTTCAACGTAAGATAGGCGCAGAACCGCTCCGCTGTCGTAGCACTTTGGGCCTTGGCAATTGTAAACTGATAAGCCACTGCGCTCTTACCGTTTTGAACAACCACGCATTGTTTGCTGTGAGAAGAATACAAGAACAATATAGAGATAAAGAGAGAGAGATATATGTGTTTTGTGAATACTGAAAAGGCATTTGATAAAGTTCCAAGAGAGTTGAATGAGGGGCGATGGGGAAGAAAGGTTTACCAAAAGTAATTGTAAAAGCGGTAAGGAGCCTCTATCGCGGTGCCAAGACAAAAGTTAAGGTGGAATCAGAGTTATCTGAAAAATTTTTGGTGTAAGTGGGTGTACATCAAGGATCTGTGTTTTTTTTTTTGTTTTTTGTTTTATTGTTTGTTTTATTTGCCATTTTTATCCTCCATTCACGAGAAAGCGAATTGTATCGCTATACTTTGGACGGGAAGTCCGCACTCGCTTGGGAGTTGCCTTTTTTCGAGGTTTATGGGCCACCTGTCTTCCACATAAAGGCGGGGGCATCCCGTTAAGTGCCTTGCCCAAGGACACAACAAGCGAACTTGCCGGCTTGTTCTCCACAACCTCCCATAAATGCCGAGCGCCAAGCAGGGAAGCTATAGATACCATTTTTTAAAGTCTTTTGGTATGACTCGACAAGGGGAATAAATCCCAGGTCTACCGACTGCGAAGCGGACGCTCTAACCACTACGCCATCGCGTCGGTATGAGTTCTTGTCGGCGCTGCTTTTCGCGATTGTGGTGGATGTAATCAGGGAAAATGCAAGAGAAGGCTTAATGAAAGAGGTTTTGCATGCAGATAATACGGTTTTAATGAGTGAGAGTATAAAAAATTTGAGAAAAACGTTTGAAATGGAAAGAGGCGTTGAAACTAAGGAGCTGAAGGTTAATCTCAAGAAGACCAAGGTGATAGTCTGTGGATCGAAAGAAGAAATACCGAAAAGCTAATTCGATTCATCTGCCAAGTGAGGCAAAAGGGTGACGGAAAATTCAGTGCTGCGCACAAAATGAGGTAAATAGGTGCATGGTAGATGTGCCAAAATAAAGAGCAAACATTTTATTACCAGGTGGAGCTAGTAAAGAGTTTTTGTTACTTGGAGGACACATTAAATATTAGTGGTGGAAGTGAAGCAGTGGTGACAGCAAGTACAAGAACTGGATATATAAAACTCAGATAATGTGGGAAATTGCTTAATGGAAGAAAGCTTTCGTTGAAAATGAAAGGACCAGTTTATCGGAGTTGTGTAAGGTCGGCGATGTTGTATGGGAGCGAGACATGGTGTGGAGTTAAATCAATTGAGAAAAGGAGTTGTCAAGAACTTATAGCAAGAAGGATTGGACAGACTAGTCAAAGCAAACAGAATAAGATGGTATAAGATAAGATGGTGTAAGTATATTTTAAGGAGGTATAATGATGATGCCTCAAGAAGAGCGTTAGACGTTAAAATTTTTGGGAGAAGAGAGCGTGGCTGATCGAAGATGAACGTGAAGAAGGCAAGTAGTCAAACAGG
Source organism: Trididemnum clinides (assembly GCA_963675345.1). Classification (NCBI taxonomy): domain Eukaryota; kingdom Metazoa; phylum Chordata; class Ascidiacea; order Aplousobranchia; family Didemnidae; genus Trididemnum; species Trididemnum clinides. The sequence goes on from OY776301.1 coordinate 22,987,142, forward strand.
TTGAAGAAATTGGACGAAAAAGGAAAATGCAATTGACAGACCGCAGTGGCACGAAGCTGTAAACAAACTCTCGAGGATCACAAGGTGTATCCGGCCACTTCGGTTAATTGAGACTAGCTCCACCAGGTTATAAAACGGATTAAAATTACTGGATCTCTCTTTACGTTTATCGCCCTCAAACTCTTGTTCTAATTTTTTTACCTGTAAAAAAGTGGTACAAATAATATTTAGGTTTATCTGCTCGCTACAAAAGTGCCGTTTAACCTGAAATGCTGTTCAAAGTGTATTGTTACTGAAAGCGTGTTTCAATTTTCACAGTTTCAATTTTTCAATTCGGATCAAATTACATGTATTAGTATATCAAACTTCAACGAATTGACGAAAGTAGCAGAGGAAAAAAAAAGGCTGAATAAATGCAAACACTATAAATGGTGGCATCCATAGCAATGCAATAATCATTGCAATATTAATGAAAAAAGAAAAAATAGTGGCATTGAAAATCAAAAGCTATTTTTTAAAGACAAAAATGCGGCATCTACAATAAATCATAAGCAGTCAATTATCAACAAGTGAGATGCACGTAGTATATATATTGCATGCAGTTTGAGAGCGTGAGATGATGTAAAGTCCCACAAAGACAAATAGGCACTGGTACCAGAATTATTAAAGCAAATTATCACTAAACAGTTCCAATAATCATTCGGAATCCAAATATTGCCTACAGTCTTAAACCCCATATTTTTCAGGTCCACGTCTCTTTTTCAGTATTGATATATTTTTAGCCAATTTCTCCACAAAAGCATCAAATGAAGTCTTGAAATTTGATTTTACAGTAAGTATTGCCTTGATAGTTTCAACAAGAAATCTGTTTTTTTGTCGGTCCATTAAGCCTTCATCCTGAAAAAATGCTTCCTTGAGAGCACTGCTTGGGGAAGCCACAAAAGGACTGAACTTAACTTCTTTAAGTTTGAGAGCATTAATCTCCAGTTTAGACAAAAATCAAAAACTTTTTTTCATTCATCACTAAGTGAGATACCACTAACTTTCCAGTCATTGAGAAGTTCAGAATTGAAAACCGGTTTCAGATACGCAACTTCATCAAGCACGCAAACCATGTTGATAGAAAATAAGAACACATCTTCTGGAGAAGCAATCGAACCAATGAAAACTCTACTCGTGTTGGGAGGTTATTTTGATGAAAACGTTGCATAGCCGACAAATTATCAATATGTTTGCTCCAGTCGTTTAGATAAGCAGTTGCAGTGGAATGAAACAAACAACATAGTTTTAAAAATTCTTTCTTAGTTGTATATCCTTCTTATAAAAGATCGAACAAGTGAACTGATACTGATTCAGGAATGAAGTCGTAAGGAAGTCTTCCTCTCAGCACTATTTCTAAACTCCTAAATTTTTCACCACTATTGACAGCTCGGTAATGTTCACTTTCAATCTGCCGAATAGTGCATTGGACAATATCAATTTTGTATCTGCAAGTGTCAACCAAAGCTTAGTGAGGTGGTCATCAAACAGGGTGCTAAGAATAGCTGTGCCTCTGTCAAGGGATAGGAGGTACGATATCAATGGACCATAAATTTTCAAAATTCTTTCCACGGCCTGAAGCATGGATAATCACCGCACCGTGCTGTGGGACAAAATACGGGGTGATCGCTAGAAAAGCAGAAAATTTGTCAAAGAGCTATTTATTTTTAAAGGAATAACTTTTACAAAGTTTTTCAAAGACTTATCTTATATTACTCAAAGATGCTCAAAATGTCTTCCGTGCTCTTCAGAGCAGCGTCTTAATCTAGAAATCCAAGCTCCAGTAGCTCTTTGAAGGGTAACTTGTGGGATATCTGACCTTCAAATTTTCCGCTTTTCTAGCGACCATCCTGTAGTTTGGTATACTTCCCCGACAAACTCACAAAAATTCGTCAAAGCTTCAACTTTTAAAGTGTTTATGTGGAAGTATTCAAAGATTTTCTCAGTAAGTGTTTAACATCAACCGGAATGATGTCTATAGCTATTCGGCACGTGTTGTAAACAATGTGCGCCGAACATCCCAAGCCAATTATCGCTTATCGCTGTAATGTTGTTTTCTCTTTGGTATGGACCTTTACATGTACTTTATCTGAACGGTTTCAACCAACAAAGTTTGAATTGGTGTCGTCAGCAAACATTGCAACAAATTTATCCGCTTACCTCAAACTTCTCAATTACCTTAATAACCTTTAAAGACATTGTATCGGCGGTTTCACTTTGACTTCAATAATTCTAAAGTCTATTAATCTAGTTGCAGTTTCACCTCTTGCATTATTGTAAAATCTTGACAAGCACCGGCAGTAACTTGAAATATCCATGATTGATGTGTCAATGGACAGGGCTATTGCTTCGGTATTAATTAAGACTTGAGCAAGCAATTTTAAGGCCCAAAGAGCAAAAATATTTTTTTGCGATCGCTTTGCATTTAGTTCTGGCACATGCATATTTTCGCTGGTGAAACTTACGTATCGTTAAGCCTGTATAGTCCATAGAGCAAAAGCTTTGATTGTGGTTCGTTTCATGATACGCAAAGCCACCGTCTTTTGTCGCCAATTCACATACGACGTTGGTTGGCTCTTTTCTTTTAAAAAAAATGCCCAATGAAGAAGAGCTAGCCTTTGCATGGACAGAAGATTTATGTCTTCCTGTAGTTTCTTTACTTTTAAGGGGTCGTTCAAATATGATATGACGCCTCTAGAGGGGAGGGAAACCAAAACGGTCATATTGGTGTTAAATGGGGGTAGAAGTGAATAAAAGATATCGATAGCCTATATCACAAACTTACTACTACACAGGGTGACTTAAAAAACGGGAATTTTTGAAGTGCGTGATGGCAGCCATGAGCAAGGGGCAGCAGTGCGAGACAGTGACCCTGAGCAAAATAAACACTCCGTTATTTTAGTAACTATGGATCAGTGGAATGAACAACAGCGTGCGTTAGCCATAAAAATGTTTTTTATAAAAACAGTGATAGTTTGACAGCTGCGCAGAGGAAGTTCCGACGTTTTTGCAAATTAGGACGTTGTGGTGCTGTTCCATTAAAACACGCCATAAAAGATTGGAGTAATAACTTTGAAGAGACTAGATCTGCTCTAAAGAAGAAAAACCAACAGGACGATCAAGAAAAAGCTCGTACTCCACTGAACATTGATGTTGTCCGCGAGTCTGTCTTACGGAGCCCACGACATTCAATTCGTAAGCAAGCAGCTGCAGTTGAAATGTCCCGGGAGAGTGTTCGCAGAATTCTTACTTTAGATTTGTAATTTTATCCATACAAGCTGCAGATAGTGCAACAACTGAGGGAAAACGATTACTAGCTGCGATTTGCATTCTGTCAACACATGATACCAAACCTAAATAATGACGATGAATTTCTAAGCAAGTTATGAATGTCAGATGAGGCCCATTTTCATCTCATAGGCTATGTGCAAAATCAGAATTACAGTTACTGGGTAGACACAAATCCTACTGAAGTTCATGAGCGCCCTTCACACGTTAGTAAGGTGACAATATGGTGTGCTCTTTTATTACATGGGATAATCGCACCTTATTTTTTTGAAAGTGAACAGAAGATCTCAATCACTGTCACTGCGAATCGTTACGTGTAGATGTTCCAATCTTTCGTTGTACTTGAATTGAACAATTTTCCAAAAGTTCAAGAAACTTGGTTTCAACAGGATGAAGAGACATCACACACTGCACGGCTATCATTGGACGCTGTGCGAGAATTGCTGGGTTACCGTGTGATCTCAAGATTCGGTAACGTTCACTGGCCCCCTAGATCGCCAGATTTGTCTGTTTGTGATTTTTTCTTGTGGGGATATCTGAAGAGTAAAGTGTACACCAGCAATGTGGAAGCGGTTATTTTTCAAACGCTTCCGCTTCCACTAACAAAACACAAGAAAACGACCGTTGACAATTTTTTTTCACTTTTGTGGATTGGTAACCTGTCTTCTCCTACACTTCATCATTCTGATGGGACAAAAACCTTCAGTTATTGCAATTACTTTACTTACTTCGCTTGAGCTTATTGTTCCGAACTACTCTGTGTTTCTTTTTCTTAGATATCAGAACTCGTGTTGAATGCAGAAAAGTGCTTTTCAATCTTTTTGTCATGGCGGAACCCCAAATGAACTTTCGCGTTTGTCACGGAACCCCTACTAACGAAAATTTAGAAATCACAAATTGCTTGCAAGAAAATCAAATATTTCGTTACTAAAATTCAAAAACCAATTAAACACTTCAACAAATAGACAGTTATTACAAGTTTGTTCACTACTTACAACCACTTTTACATCGGTTAACCTAATGCTTCTCAGATCTAAACCGTATGACCACAAATTACAGCTCTCGACAATAACCTGTCGTCACAACAACAAATTACACTGTATAGCGCTGATTTTCCCTCTCTATCCTCAACTAACTCTGACTTTGAGTTAACTTTAACTCTAACCATCATTACGGACTTTCTGTTCATCCCCAAAACACGTATTGTCTCCGATCTTTTTTGGATAGCGAAGCCCGAAATTTCTGTCGTAGTATATACATGTAAAGCGAGCACAATTGAACTGCACCAATCAATAGACGCCTCAACGTGGTGGTGCAGTTCCCAACCCCATTTGGGTTGGGTTAAAATTGCTGTTGGCCTTCCCGAGGGTCCCAGTTACCTCAGGCACTCCCCCCACCACCAACCATTTTCTCGCCGTGCAGCCCCCTGAACGAACGCAGAAGGGTAGCACTCAGCCTCTTTAAAATCGGCCTGTCTTCTCTGTTCTCCTGCCTTTTTCTTGCCCGTCTTCTCATTCTTCTCCTTGTCCTGATGAGCGGCAACATTCATCCTAACCCTTGTGCCGTCTTTCCCTGTTCAGTGTGCGCTGAAAATGTGACCTGACGGGGTAGGTCAGTGCAATGCTGCACATGCTCTAATTGGGTTCATTTAAAATGCTCATTACTCTCCTTTTCTGGATTCAGAACTCTTGGCAGCTCTCACTCCTGGAGCTGCCCTCCCTGCTGCGTCCCTGCTTTGTTTGGATATCCCACACCCATCAGCACTGTGACTTCCTCCTAGGAGTTCTCCAGCTAGCATACCTCCACTGCTCAATCTGGCCCATCTGGCTCCCTACTGCTAATGCAGCACTTGCACCCCACCCTCGCCTTCAAACCTCTTATCCTTTTTCACCCACTTTGTATTTTCTCCCTCTGCACCCTCACCACCGCCTCATGTTTCTGGCTGGGCTGTTTCTCTTTACTTGCTGCTTCTTCTTCCCCTATCTAACACCCTCAGGGTTCTTCAATAGAATGCTGGGGGTCTCCAAGACAGGAGAACTGAACTGCTAACTTTATTTTGTCTCATCCCGTTGACCTTATTTGTATCCAGGAATCTAACCTCAATTTATCCTCCTCTTTCCGGATCCCTGGATTCTCTGCTCTGCAATCCGATGGCACCCACTCCCGATCTGGCATTTTTTCTGTTGATGCCACAGACGCAAGCGGCGGCGTCATCATTTTCGTCAGGCAGTTCTTATCCTTCTCTGAGCTTTCTACCTCCTCTTTTTCTTCGCTTGACCCCTACTCTGATTATGTAGAGGTCAACATCACTCTAAACGACTCCTCTTCGCTGTCATTTCTTAATGTTTGTGCTCCCCTATTCGCTCTTCTCCGAAGGACAGCAGAACCAATTTCTTTTCTCCCTTCATTCCTCCCTTCTATGTGGAAGCGGAAGCGGTAGAGTTATCGCGCTTCTGCTTCCACAAAAAGCGGATCGCTTCCAGCTTCCGCTTCCGCTTCCCTCATTGAAAGGTCACCAAAACTTAAAGTTTTGGGGGTAGCTTAGCAGCTTTAGTTCATTACTTTCTTCATAATTGAATAAGTGTGAATAAAACAGTTTTGAATAAGGTTTGTGTACCGTATTGGTGAAATGTAAGACGATATAATTTCTTCGTACAAGAATAATGTGCTTTTAAGTTAATAGTGATGTTAGTGACCGCTCTGCTGTAGTAATAAAAGAGTATGGGCCAAAAAGAGTTTTGTGTGATTGCTCTCACTGCCGTGCTATGGCAACATGACAGTCTACTATGCTAATTTTTTTAAAAAGCTGACGGAGCAAGTGCCCGATTTTTTACATCCTGATTCGTTGCATTCTTTTCAGAATGCTCGTCAAGTAGGCCTGTGGCTACTGCCTACAGTCGCTCATCCCCAATGCAATACCTCGAAAATTCTAGGCATATAGCACATCTTTCAATTCCTTTTTCATATGTTTGTTGGGAGTTATCATATAATGCCACTGTACAGATTTATTAAGCTAATGCTGGTAGCACCAATTGATTTTTTCAGCGGGAGGAAACTATATGGGTGTAATTGACTGCTTGTGTGTGTGTTTTGTTTTGACGTTTTTTGTAATATGGACCATTGAAGTCCGAGATAAATAAAGTGTAGCGTTAAACTGCAGCACTGGGCAAATGCAGAAAACTACCAAAGGCCTAGATACACTAATATAAAGAAAATTAAAGTATTAAGTGATGAAATGTAGCGAAACGCACAGGTTGGAAGGTGAAGCTCTGCATTAGCTGATATTAGCAAAAAAGTTTCAGCTGTCTAAGTTTTAAATTGCGGCACCCCCTCTTCGAAATTTCTGGATACGCCCCTGTTTTACTCACCGCTGTGCCGGTACTTTTGTTACAATTTTGTTTCTCAGATTAGCTTAATTCAGGCTAATCTCTATTGATTTTGCATTGTTTACATACCGGTCATACAAATTTCACTTAATTTTTTACCTTATTCAAAAGAAAATATCATCTCAAGCGCAAAAGTACGTAAAGTATGATTTTGTTTGACTCTTTTGTGTTGTTGTTTTATCACATGGTCTACTTGTCAATATAATGATATTTGATTGGATCAGTTTTTTTGAAAGAGAATGTGTGTGGCGTCAGAAAGGGATCTTCAGCTGGTACGCGAATACCAAACGATTGAAAAGCGCTTTGTTGAAGTATTTATAAATAAATCCACCACGACCAATTCAAGTTAGAAGCATCGCTGTCGTACTTAAAATACTGTAATAAGGTCATCTCTTAGCAATTCTTGAATCTATACAAGAGCAGGTAAATAATTCGTCATAAATACTTCAATATCAATCATAATCAATAAAATGATTTTGGAATGTTTCAATCACCAACTAGCAGTATTTCAACATATAAAAGTAATATGAGAAGGGATTTTATGAGCTTGATGTAATATGCAACGCAAGATGTGTTAACGTGATTTATGAGCCCTGTCATTGGTTTGGTTGTTTTTGAGCCTTTAGTAAAGTGACTGTTAATGTTCTTGATGTCATAGTTGTTCGGAAGCTTTCGCGTTCTAAGCTGTTTTGTCTGCCGCCTCATTTAATAGATTGTCATTTGTAATAAGTGAGGAATAGGGATGTTTTGTAGTATGTGATGACTAATGAATTGTTTTTTATATTTCCCAAATTGTTTTCTATTACGTTCGACCCTTAATGGAAAACCGTAAGTTTGGTACGGTGAATCATTTATAAATTAATACGGCAAGTTGTTTTCTTTTTACTTAACGCCTGTTATTCTCGTTTCTTGTTAATGGTTATGTGACAATTTCGTTGATTGATCTCATATTTATTTGTGGATATAAATAGGCCTATTGACTGTTTATGAGCTCACTCTACTTTGGCAGTGTTTAGTATGGGGTGGTAGCGTATAGAAACCTAATATTTCATCACCAACTAATGCTAGTGGCAAGTTGTCTATGTATTTTGAAAGCGCTTGTCTGTGTCTTAAATCAATTGGGAAACAATAAACTGCTTGTATTGTCAGCTAATGCTAGCCTTAATTGATAATATACCCTTATTTCGCATTCGCTTATATCTTTATTTGCATGAATTGTATTTAGGAGATCTCTCAGTAGTCTTTAATATCTTGTAACAACTAGAGCCAGATACGTCTAGCGTGTCGCAATTGATGCGTGTGGTGCAGCTAATTTGTGAGCAAAATTTTCTGTTCTCCTTTAATACAGTCTTCATGTTCTGCAAGTTGGTGTGTGCTCGTGCGTCGAGGATCTCTGGTGAGCAAGACAATTAGAGACAGGATCTCCCAAATAGAAGCAGCAGTGAAACGGCTGGTATAGCGGTTCCTCACTGCAACAAGATGGCTGCAGTGCATGTTGTGCAACTTGAATATGCTTAGTTCCTGAATATCTGATGTGGCTTATGTTAGTCCGAAAGTTGGTGATTTGTTATTCAGATTTGAATAGTGGAGCCGGACTCCTACGTTCCATAACACGACCATGAAACGTTTCAACTTGGCTAAGTCTACTCATCAAGCCGTAGGCGACTGAGGCGAATGAGGCGAATGAGGCGACTGCTAGGCGAGGAAGAAGATATATAGGAATTGTGAGAAGTGGCGTAGGCTGGGCTATTGTCGTGTAGAAGCGCGTGGTAACGGCGTTCCCGTACTGTTTCACAATAGACTGGCTGGAAGATGTTTATTTCTATTCTGCGGTTCCACACCAATTATGCATTATCACACTTTTCTTTAGCACTTCATCCCTGGACGTAGGGTAATGATGTTGGCTTTGTATTGCAACACACGGTAATGTAGTTCAGTATTAACTTAAAAATTCACTAAAGCAGTAAAGGTAATCATGTGAAAGACTGAAATAATGACTACAAATGGATTGAAAAATTATAAACCATAATTTCAGTTGCACCAGTGCAATCAACTACAATATGTTTAGCAATAAAAGATTGCAAAAGACCAAGAGTTGTCCCCTGTCAAAACTGGGCATGGCTGTTTAGTCAGACATGTCTCACTCTAGCTTGTATTATGTATTGCTTAGAGCTGTAGAGGTCTACCTACCTACCTACTTGGAAAAAGTGTTTGTGGTGTATGAGTAAGCTATGGCAGCCTGCTTTTGTATTTAACAATTAACAGAAAACAAAGTTAACTGAAAGATTTATTAATTTCAGTAAATACAAACTTTAATTTGTTAGCAAAAGAGGAAATGTTTGTACTCAACGAATTGTATTTAAGAAGTGGTTTAAAAAGTTTTGCTTGATCAAGGCTAGAAGAGAGTGTTGTTTGAGGATATATTGTAATGATGTGAATATATCGAGCTGCGATAAAGAAATTATTAAAGCTATCTGGTAAACATTTGTTAAGGGGTATTTGAAAAAGATGACTTTTTTTCTAGTGCAAAACTTTAAAATAGTTGAAGATTGGAATATACAGGTTTTGATCTAATTTTGTATCTTCTTCTTCTTTGTCTTTCGGCTTATTCCCGATTAGGGGTTGCCACAGCAGATATCTGCATTTTTATAACATGGCATTTGTTTTACGATCGAATGCCCTTCCTGCCACCAACCCTCTATTTGGAGGAAAAACTGGGCCACCTGTCTTCCACATAAAGGCGGGGGCGTCCCATTAACACTTTAAGTGCCGCGCGCATCTTGCAACGTCTGCTCGCTGGTGCCGGGCGCTTTTCGCTCGTCTGCTCGCTAGTGCCGGGCGCTTTTCGCGTTTACGCGTAATCGTTTTTCACAATTGACGTAGATCTACGTCAAAAAGCACTCAATGCAAAATATCCAATGACGTAGATCTACGTCGTAAAGCACTTAAAGTGTTAAGTGTAATTTTCTATTTTGTATCTATAGGTTTAAAATTAAGATTTGTCTCTTTTGCCATCATTAGCATTGTACCCTTGGAGGTTATTTTGCCATTGCCATTCATGTGTGTTTAAATAGCCATATTTACCACAATTCTGGTAATGATGCCATGGTGCAGTGGATAGTGCTGCTGTTTTCAAATGCAATGGTTACAGGTTTGACTCTTCACTAGCAAGCACTTAAACAAAGGTAGTGTATGCTGGAGGGGAAGGTCTGGTATGTGAATGTACATGGGAGTGTACAGTGTAGGAGAGTGCTCACTGGGGGTACGATTTTTTAATTTAGTAATTGAAATTGACCATCACAAATGTCTGTCAACAAGATAGCTTCCTAGGATGAGCTAAAGTGCTATTGATCGAAAAATAGCTACTGCCTTAGAATTATTCTTATTGGTTGGCTTAACTAAATTTGCATGTGGTTGATTTATTTTTTGAGGTGTTTTCCCAATTAATGATGTCTCAAAAAGGATGCAGGTGTGTAAGGCTGTAATATACCTTACATTCATTAGCAGAAATGGTGGAAGAAAATTTTTTAGCTCATAGAAGATAACAGAGACAAAGGAAAGTTTTTTGGAACATAATACGACTTGTTTTTTTAAAGATAAGCACTAACCCTAATTGCATTTCTAGCTCTAATCTCAGCCCTAACCAACTCTAACTCCAATCTAACCCTCATCTCAACCCTAAACAGAGTTTACCATTTCTATTTGCAAATATTCTACAATGGCACAAAATCATTGCATGAATAGCAATTTTTGTGTAAAAATGTTTAATATACTAAAATGTTTGGATGCATAAAATGTTTCATGCTGTTCTCTAAAGAAAAAAAAGAAAAAAGTTACTGCCTAAAAACTTTCAACAAACTTGTTTTCCTTTTCAAAAATATTCTTGCCAAATACTTGAACACATTCTTGAACATTTTCCAAAAACTAGCAACGAATTCTCTTTCTTTATGCCCCTTAAAAAAGCCTTTGCCAATACATACAACACTTCCTCCAATCTTCACCCAAAACATGAAAATTGCAAAGTTGGATCTCAAATTTCCAAGATTTTTCCGAGCTCTCTCACAAAATCAAAATTTCAAAGATCTTGTGATAAATTTCCAAGATTGGCAACTGTCACCCTAAATGCTAATTTGCTTCCTGAATTTCTGCATTTTAGTAATATCCAATTACATGGAACACTTTCTTTGGATTTTTGCATCTCGTTTCTGTTCTAATTTTTTATTTGCATGTATGTGCCATAAGATTTTTTGCTGTGTTTTGGATGTTTATTATTGCATCAAAAATATTCCTATAAAACTGATAGCATGTATTTGAGTCTCATTGCTTGTAATCATGCACTGCATTCTATTTTGGCAGTGGCTCTTTTGCTGTCAACAACATATTACCCTTAGAATCTATTTTGCTGTTGAACATTTGTGATTGGTCAATTTCAGTGACATATTGAAATGTGACATTTAGTTGTTTATGATCGGCCAGTAGCTATGACAAATTAAACATGTGTTCCGACAAAACTTGAACCCTCAGTGTACACCCCCCTTACGTTTGCATATCAGGTGCTCCATCAGTGTATTTTGCCTCAGTCAAAGTAATCTTTCTGCAATGACTGGAACCAATAAGCATTGCAATTAAAGGTGGCTGCACTATCCTCTGTACCAGTGGTTTTCAACCAGGGTTCCACCAGTTCAGTCAAGGGGTTCTGCCAGAAGTTACACAAATTTTCATTTTATTGTATTAATTAAATTAAATGCTGTTTTTTGCAATTGAATTATTGCACAGTGGTTCCTTGAGCCACTATAATGTTTCCATGGGGTTCTGCTCCAGTAAAGAGGTTGAAAATCATTGCACTATACCATAGTATCACCATGTGCATCATATTAAATGTTCTTATTGAAAAAGACATGGATTCCGAGGGTATAATGCCATCAACTGCAAACTAGCCACTTCCTTTTCTTTGTGGTGAGAGTAATCAAACAGCTAGCCCTGGCTTTAAGTGCAGAAGATGCCCTTGTAAAATTTATTGCATCAACATCTAATGACTCAGAGTGAAACAGTTAAAGGGTTTGGCTCGTAATATCGACAATCTGTATTTTTTGCTCTGCTTTTTCTGGTCATATTGTAAAAGAAAAAATGTGATGCTTTCCAGAAAACCAGTAGCATATAGTTGATTTTAGATTAGACAGCTATACTGGGATTGATAGGTCATTTTGCTATGCAGTCATCCAAGGTTCTAGATTAGGTGAATATACCAGTAGCCAAGAGAAAAGTTGAAGACCAGTGTAGAATATTGCAGTTTGCCAGGTCTATTACAGGTGCAGTGACTACACTCAACTCCTGGGGGGGGAAGGGGATTAAACAATTTTAGGGCATAATTTAAAAGGTATTACACAAATGTACGAGGTCTACCAAAAAGTATCCAACCCTATCTCCTCCCACCAAAAATAATGCCATGCCAGCAAAGTGGTTTTGGCAGATTGTAATGTTCAAACCAAGAGTTGGTGTCATTCTCTTTTTATAAAGCATTTAGTGCAGTGTATTGTGCATGATCATCGATTTTATAACAGAAAGCATGGAACAAAGATATTGTATCAAGTTCTGATAAAAGCTAGGTAATAATCAAAGTGAAGCAATTTAAAAGATTCAACAAGCTTTTGGAGATGAGGCCTTAAGTCAAACTCAAATAAAGAAATGGTTTGATCGCTTCAAAAACAGCCGCATGTCAGCAGAGAGTGAGGCATGCTCTGACAGGTCATCCACAAGTTAAAACGAGAAGGTGATTGAGAATGTTTGCCAAATTGTGATGGAAGATCGCTGCCTAACGCTCAGGGAAATTGTTAAAGAAGTGAGAATAAGCAGAGGATCAATAAAGAGCACAACTGGAGATTTTACATGATCTTTGTGATGCTGTGGGAAGAAAGTGACCAGACATGTGGACATGGAAAAACTGGCAGCTTCACCATGACAATGCTCCTGCTCATTTTGCCCATGTAATCATAGGTTTTTTGGCCAAATCAATATGGTACTTGTGCGACAGCCTCCTTGCTTGCCTAATTTGGCCCCATCCCACTTTTGGCTATTCCCTGAGTTAAAAACTATGCTAAAAGGGACTTGATTTTAGTCACGTAAGGACGTTATGGAAAAAATGATGGTGGAGCTCAGGAGCATTCCAGTGGAGGAGTTCAAGTGGTGCTCCCAAAAGTGGCAGAGGCACTGGGAAAAGTGTGTGCACTTGCAAAGGGAGAATTTTGAAGAAGATTAAATATAATTTGTGATATTCATTGTGTTGTGTGTTTTATGCCCAAAGGTCGGATACTTTTTAAACAGACCTTGTATGAATATACATAGTACCATATCAAAACCATCACATTTATATGAACATCTCTAGCATCAGCATTAGTACAAAAATTTTAGTATTTTCATTTTAAACTAAAAATAACTATGTTGGCAGGATTTTGCTAAAATATCATCCTGTAAACATTTTTTCAGCTTAGGAAATGTGCACCCTTGTATTAGCCCCTGCTTTTGATTGATAATTTTGATTCGTAAGTTTTCCAAAAACACATACCGGTAGTTTTTTTCATATTGGAATGCAAATTCTCTTGCTAAATTTTAAAGTTTCAGGAATAACTTTAATTGGGATGCAAGATCTTATAATACTAAAATTTTTCTTTGAATAAAGGCTGTTAAGTATGTCTAGGCACTGCTTCTATTTGGGGTTGTGCGACAACTCGTTTGGGTGGACGTGGACCCAAGTTGTTCCTTGTTACCATCGTGCCAATGGCCATGTAGAAAACAATAGCAGGTTGTACATGTCAGTGCCAAAGTGCTCTATGAGGAGAGGCAATAAATCTCAAAATTGTTGAATTTATTCACAAACTAAGGGTGTTGAATGTTTTTTCTGGGGCACTGCTTTTTGTTTGGAGAGCAATCACTTGGATTGAAGTGTTGAATTATTTGATTTTTAGTATTAAATGCAAAATTACAGATTTTGTCATGGCCTACCACTGATAAATGAAAACAAGACGCTAATACATATTTTTGCACATGATAAAGCAGTAATATAGACTAGAGTATAAAAAGAGCACTCTGAAATCTTTAGTGTGGCTCCAGCTCCCCTGAGTATTCAGGTCTCATGCCATCTGCATTATTATTCTAATGCCCATTGCCAAGGATCAAGCTTCGGAAAATAATTGATTTTGTTTTGTGATTGGGTTTCTTTGTGACTCAGGGCCCTTCTATGTAATTTGTAATCCCTGTAGCTGTTTGGATTTAATACAACTGCATTACATAGTACCTATAAATTATGGTATATATAAAATACTATTATTGCTTGTAATTACTTTTAGGTTTTGCCAAAGAATATTATTAACAGTACTGGTATAATGTTTCGAAAATGGAAGAAGGGAGGGCATATTGATCCTCACAGAGAAAGAATTAAAGAAGAATTGTATTCTTTTAAAAAAGTATGGTATCCTAGGCTAGACCTAATACTGAATTGATTAGTGAGTGGCAAATGCAATTAATGTTGATTTGAGATTGAGGAAAAATAGTTAGAAGTTATTCAACTCATTGCACACATAATGAAACGTAAAGTTTGGAGATTGTAAAGGAACCTTAAGTCAATGTTTCACTTCAATGTGTAAGCATAAAAGCTAACACAGTTCTGCTTATAATGTTGTTTGAAATATTTACGATTATGTTTTAACTTCATTATTCTGAAGTGCTCTTATGTTTTTTAGACTGTTGAACATGGATTTCCACATCATCCATGTGCATTTGCTTATGATCCAATGTTAAAGCTGCTTGCTATTGGAACAAAAAGTGGTGCTATTAAAGTGTAAGATGTTTTTTATGGTATAAATCTTTGGCACATTGGTTCGTTATGTTCAAGTAGCAGCTGCACGTTTAGCAATAGTTAATAAAATGGAGTTGATCCTAAAGTAAGAGATGCTGGTTTTCAAAAAACTACCCCAAATGGTTTGGTACAGTTCATGAAACCTACCAGAAATTACTTCAGTTAACTGTGGGAAAACCTGGCAGGCCAACAAACCTACCCTTCTAGTTTTACGACTGTTATGTTGGAGTCTTGTACTGGTTTTTTCAGCCTTTTTTCAAGTCCCTGGTCGTACTGTTAGATGCTGGATGTCTCCAGGCATTTTATATAGAAATGTGTAATTCGACTGTGAATTGTATTTTGGCCATTATGGTTTAGTGATGTAAGCAGTCGCTGTTGTCAAGCTGTGTTGTTTCTGGCCTTGAAATGAAAAGTCACAGTTTGAAACTTTTTAATCAACATTGACATTTGTCAGAAAGGGCATTCTAAACTGGAATTACTTTGCTGCTCCAGTACTGCTTTACTTGAAAGCAAGTGAACAATGGCAGATACACGTTGAACCAACATGTTTAGGCTCTGCTAGGCAGGAAAAAATATGTAAAATCCAACTTCATTTTTGCAATCTACCAACTTTTCTCAGTAAAGTCAAGGAGCCTAGTTGAAGGATGCTGCATTAGCAACCACTTTTAGTCAGCTGCTGGCTTTGTACAAGTTTTTTTGCCGTTTTGCTTCTTCATTTATTCAATAGTATACAATAATACCCAGTAGTTTTTCGCCACTGGCACGTTGGGTATGTATACATTCTCTACAATATGTTTAGTATTTTTGCATCGTCATTTTATATGTTAGACTAGCCGGCTCTGCTGACGTCATTCTGTAGGGCTACCAATCAGTTGTGTTGGGTTAGAAATATCAGTTAAGCGGACTTAACATGACTTTTATTTTGGAGAGCTGCAACGGAAAGTTGTTACAAATGTTGTCTTTACCTACATGCCCCTAATGTCAATTGTCATACCGGTATTTTTAATTAGTACAGTAGACGCCGCTTATTAAGCTTACGGTTTATGAGCCCACCTGCATATTAAACCCAAATTCGTCCGGCCCGGAATTCTTCCATTTGACTGTATTAACAAAACTCGCTTTATACGCCCAAAAACCCGTTTAATAAGCCCAAATTTTCTACGCAACTCTTTTAAATTTGTTTAAAAAGCTTCATAACTAACGACTTTCATTACGTAATTCTTGATTTTTTTTCTCTGTATGGATAAACATCAAGCATTTTGGTTACTGTCTAAAATTCTTCTGTTTTGTCACAAACCCTTCATGTCGAAAAACTGATTATGTTTTACATGGAGCAGGCTGCACCTGCATGATAATGTGAGAAAAAAGGAACTCAATGAAATAATAAAACAACGTCACAATACAATTTTCTTTACAAATTTCTGTGTGCAATGTAATTAGCTTTAAACATTTTATCTTTATTACATTTAGCCACAAATATTTTTGCTCACAATATTTAGAAAAAGTCGTCCTTCGGTCAACAAGCCCACCCGCTTAACAAGCCTAAAATCGTCCGGTCCCGAGGCGGGCTTAATGAGCGGCGTCTACTGAACTAGTCTTTCTCACAAACTCTGTATTAATTTTCAAATTTATCCAATCCTCCTGATAAGCACAGGGGCATAAAGTAAAAGTTGGGGGTAGGCACTGAAATGGTATTTGTTTTATAATCACAGATATAAGTTATTTGGTTGTGTGCTTATTTCATGACTTAGTGCAACCCCCATCGTTATGATATTTGTGACACCAAGTTCCTCGACTGCTTGCAGATACCGTGGTCCCGGAAAGAAACAAAACGTGCTCTATCTTAGTGGCGGATCCAGGGGAGGATGTGGGCACACATTCCTACCATTAGCCTAGTCTTGATTTCTTGAACATAATTGCTTTGAAAAATAACTTTGTTCAAAAAAGTGAAAATGTTAATCTCCAAACTTTTTTGCCTCCAATAATAGTACATAAATTCACACTTTATGCCTTCGCCACATTAAGTTTTGAATTCTCTACTGTTATACTCTTGTATCCAATCAACCAATCGGCCTAATAAATCATTTTTAAGAAAAAATTTTCCTGTATAAGTATGATGGTATATTTGGTGACTATGATTTTACACAGTGGTGTAGACCTCATCTATTTGTTTTTACTGGTTCCTCTCGATTAGTGATTTTCATAAGCTATGCCCATAACACCGACCTTCCCACTTAAAAATTAAAACTGTGCTCACTTACTGAAAGCAAATAATTTCACGGTCTTTGAAGTATCTTTTTAACTAAGTTCATGGCTCTGTAAATTCAGCAAGGCGCTGAAGTGATTGATGTGTTCACAGGAATCAACCTATGAAGCAATTGGCCTATCAGTTTTAACTTTTTTGAAGTTGTATTCCTAGTTATAAAACTAGATTGTAATAAAATCGCTTACTTTAACCGCTTATTGGATCGTCAATAAAGCCTAAAATGTTTAAGGAGTTATTTTTATCGGTTGATTCCTGGGTTGCTAATATCTCCTGAAAAAGCTTTCAACCGCGTTTTTATGGTCAGTATTTATTGAGAAAATAAAGAAAACAAAGTTTATGATTAATCGTTACGTATGACGCCATTCTACAGCCTAAAAGAATGATACTTCTTTAAGTTGGTAAGTCGGGTGCTGGCTTTTGTTTAAACAAAAAAGCACGTTCCTTAATTTGAAAATACAATTTTTGATAAAATTATCTTCGATTTTGTAAAAGAATTAACGTCATGATGACGTCACCAGCCCTCTTATGACACCCCGGGTGGATGGTCAATCGTGCCAAGTTTCATGGTTGTACGTCCAGTGGTTTCGGAGGAGTTGAAACACACACACACACACACAGATGGAATTGCGCTTCATAGAATAGATGACAATCCAAACCCTCATGCGTTTTTAACAAAGAAAAAACTGTCTTTATTATAGGTACGGAGCGCCCGGCGTTGAGTTCACTGGAGTACATCCAGATGTAAATCAAGTTCTGCAACTGCATTTTCTTCATGGCTTGGTAGGCTCAAGTGTACTGTTGAGAATCGATTGTTATTTTATTAGCAAAAACAGTTGGATTATTGCAGTGTTTTCCAAACTTTTTTTTGTCTGTTGGCACAGCAAAAAAGCAAAACAAATTTTGTGGCGCAACAACCACACGAATCTATTCATATTGGTCGCGAGTAGCGTTACAGGTGAAAGCGAGAAAGGTGATGACTTTTTTTGAAGGTCACTTTTCTCGGGAAACGTAACACAATCTCCGACGTTATCGACTGTTCACAGCAGCATTTACTCAATTTTGGCTGAAACTTCTATAAATATTAAGTACCGTATTTAAAAAAAAACGTGGTACATCTACAAATCTTCCTCAGCATACAGTTTGGGAAACACTGGATTATTTTATTCAGAGATAATGCTTATTATCATAGGAATACGTCTATTTCTAAGTTGTACAGAACACAGTTTTGGTTTGTTTGTTTGTTTGTTTGTTGGTGGTTACCCCTCCTCTTCCTCGGAATGGAGGTACGGAATGAACAGCAATTCAGGTTCATGCCGTCAACCTAATTGAAATTAGGCTAGGGGAAAGATGGCTGCCCATTTCGAACCAGTCTTGAGTGAGTGGTAGCCCCACCACCAACAAGGCGGACTGCCACTGGTGGGTACCCAAAAGTCGTCTTTTACGACATGCTGGGTTAGCAACTTCACAATTGTAATCCGGTGAAGTACGGGAGGGCCACTTGTCTGCCACATAAAGGTGGAGGCGTCCCGTTAAGTACCTTGCCCAAGGACACAATAAGCAAGCTTGCCGGCTTGTTCTCCACACTATCCCTTTTTTATGGTGAGCGCCAAGCAGGGAAGCTGTAAATACCATTTTTTGAAGTCTTTTGGTATGACTCGACTTAGGGAATGAACCCAGGTCTACCGACTACGATGCGGACGCTCTCACCATTACACCATCGCGCCGGTCACACCTTTGGTCGATTTCATGCTTGCCTAGCTGAAGTGTTGTTTGGATTAATCGTACTATTTGATGCTTTTTGTAATTTTTTAGTTATTTGCCCGGTTTTTATGTGTATTGCGATTTTATGTTACTCGCGGTTTTTAACTGCGCTTTTATTATTCTGGTAGTTTTGCAAAATTAATGTGCACACTGTTTATTCTCTTGAAAATAAAAGCTTCAAACCATGAAATTGCTTTTTAATAAGTTTTACTGTGCCTTATTTTGCTAGTACATTACTCTATTGTACTAGGTCAAATTTTCTTTAAATAGTTGAAATTGAATTCCAAAAATTTGTTTTTATTTGGTGATGGCATTGGATCTCAAAACTGTACATTCCTAATCCTGGTTCGTCGTTTTAAATTTAGAAGGGCCTCACTGGGGGCCAGGATGCCCTGATATGCCTCCCCCCTAAAAAGAGCGCAAAATTCAATTTTGTGAAGTTGATTATCAAAAACAAAGTTTTCAACTCTCATCAAAGTTCAAAAACGTCGATTTCAACAAGTGATTACCAAAAATTTTGTTAAAAAATGGCTGCTCCACAAAAATGATCATAAAAATAGTTTAGAAAGAGTGAATCTAAAAAGAAGGGCTTCAATTGGACACGTAGAAAAATGCCTTGGAAAACGGAGAGCAGAAATCTCAATGAGTGATGTCTGATGCGTCGCAAATACAGCATTTTTTTTCAATTGCGTCGCATCGAAAAAGGTTTTGACAACCAGTGGCTTGCGATATTCTTAAGGAGTAAAATTAAGGTAGTCTGGACTGCGGGAACTCTGTGGTGCTTAGCTGTCAGTTGTGCAGAAAATTAAGGTGTTGGTTCATTTTATTAAATCCATGAGTTATGAAACATTTTGCATCAAAAAATCGTTCTTATAGTGATTGATCGAACATTTATAAATAACAGAGATCAAGCATTAACATTTATTAGTTGTCAAACATTTGATAAAAGGCTTTAACATTTAAGATATTGATTTATTTTTGCAGGGTCGCTTGGTTAGCATATTGGATGACAACACGATGCATTTGTGGGAGTTTACTGCAGCTAAAGATGATGCTTGTGGCCCGCAATCCCTTATAGAAATTGGAGCATCACAATTGGCCGGAAGACCAGGGTAAATTTACGTTGTTTATATTCTGAATGCGTTGGAATGCAGTACTCAGTTTTGACTTTTAGCATTTGGTTTGAAGTCTGCTGATTGAGAGCTGGCTCCGTATTCAATGATAATTAAATGCTGCGTAGGGATTTTTTTATTGTTGGATGTGCCCAGTATGACACCTTTAGCTTGGTTCGTATGTGATTTGTTTCAATACAAAGCTTGCGAAGCATTTTAACTGCCAATGTCCTACTTTTGCATAACCTAAAGCAGCGGTTCCCAATCTTTTACACCGGCAGACCGGTAATTTTTTATAAAAAGATTCGCGGACCGGTACGCAAAAATTACCACAACAAAATACCATAATTGTCTCATTTCAAGCAACCAAATGCGAAACATTTTACTTATAAAATGCAAATTAGTGGGATATTTGTTGCTGTGTTTTCTGCGAGTAAAAGAGAAAAACGAGGCGTCAAGGAGATTTCTGAAATACGCAGTTGTGACTCGGCCTTACTCTACGATCGACGCCATCTTTGGTGATTGCGGCCAGCCTTATAACATCCCCGCTAGATCCATCTCTGTTCATAGCTAATGCGAGAGCTGAAAATAAAAGATGTCGACAATGCGGTCGAGTCTGATGGAAGGCCGTTTACGGCGACAGTGATCTTTTGCTCGAGCCTCACAATAGGAGTCACCCAATCGATTTCTTTGTTTTGTTTTAATTAATGTCAATGCTGAAAAGGATTTTTCGCATAAGTAGCTTGTCGAAAATACTACCAATAATTTCAAAGCTTTGAAACTCAGTGAGGGATATTCGTCTTCCAGGGAAATCCAAAATGATTGTATAGTGAGGGATTGTATAGTGGAATCACAACTCAGTTCAATCAGACTTTCTTTTTCGTGTGCATCGAGATCACACGAATTGATATCTTTGATAAATTGGTTATTGATCCAGAAATTTCCATGTCGAGGATCTTTGTCTGCTGGAAAATAGTGATCGAAATTGATAGCCGATTGTTTTAAGTGTTGACTTACAATGTTCCATACCTCTTTGAGGTTAATATCAACGCTTGACACGTAGCCATTTAAATTCAGAAACACAATCGTGTCTTCCTTTTCCACAAAATTGTTCCAAAGTGCCAGGTTTTTTTTGCACGTGTTGGTCATGTTTCTGAGGATACAGACATTTGTATAAAAGCCTTGTTGAAAGGTGTTGAGTTCGTTCAGGCGACTAAATATGTCGGCCAAGCACGCAAGTTTGCATAACCACATCTCGTCTAACAAAAATGCCAACAGAGAGTTATTTCTCCTAAAAAGATTTTTGTTTCCTCGCAAAGTTCAAAAAGGCGCGAAAGAACTCGTCCTTGTGATAGCCATCTCACTTCTGCATGGAGGAGATGCTCATGTTGAGAATCCATACTTTCACAATGATTAAAAAAGTCTGGATTTGAGTAATCGGCTTTGAATTGCGTTCGGATTTTTACGGAATCATGCAGAACGCTTTTTAATTCCGGGGACAGTTTGATGCCAGGTGTTTCCGATGTATAATACAGTGTGTGAAGAGCAAATCTTTGTGAGCAACCTCTTTGATTTTTGCGACTGCACCAAAATGAAGGCCTGTCATGGCCTCAGCCCCATCAATACATACGCCGACGCGAATTCCCCAGGCTATTTTGTTCTTGCAGAAATATTCGTTCAGGAGTCGAAATATCTCTGATCCTGTAAGTCGCCCTGGTAAGTTGATGCTGCAAAGAAGTTTTTCCCTGACACCTGTTGTCCCCTTATACCTTTCAAAGCAAAGTAGAACAGTACAATTACTCACGTCCGTTGATTCATCAAGTTGAATAGCATAGTACAGCGACTTCTTTATCTCTTCTATAACCTGCTGTTCAATATCTTTTGCCATGTCTTCAATCTTTCGTTGAACGGTGTTGTTGGAGAGTGGTATGCTTTCAAACTTTTTCGCTGTTTCTGGACCCAAAATCTCTTCGGTTGCGGTTAAGATACATGACTTTATTAACTCTTCCGTAATCGTGTGCGTTTTTTTTTGTTTTCGCTATTTAAAATAAAATGAAGCATGAAGAAGAGATTTGTCTGTAAAAATTATTTTTTTCATTTGCTTTTTTTGAGTGGTCATCTCAGAGAGTAGTCGTTCAAAGTATTCAGGTGGTTTGCCTTTAAGATTGCTGTGCTTTGAATGAAAATGTCGAATTAATTTGGAAGGTTTCCTGGCATCATTCGAGTGAATTTGAGAGCATACCAAACATAAGAGCTGTGGACATTGTTCATTACCCGGTGCTACAGTAAAGCCAAATTCCAAGTATTTTTCATCATATTTTCTGGCAAATGCTCTTTCGTTTTGTAGCTCCCACTGGAATCATCAACGTGTCTCTAACCTTTTCCTAGACCTAGGTGTTTCAACATTAGCACCTTTGATATTTGCACCATTTTCATTTTGAGAATTGTTTCTGTTTCAGTAGGCTTACTGCCATTTTTTTTATTAAAGAAAGACGAAATAGATTTCTAATTTATTGATTCCATTGTAAACATTTAGCAGTGTCGTTGTTTCAAAATTTGAAAAATAACTGTCACACCTCCTAAATTTCCTAAAAAAACACCGGTGTTAAATGGGTATATAAATAGTGACGTGAACTACAGTGAATTGCTGACAAACTAACTAGCCTGTTTATTTCTGAAGAAATGCACTGTCTAATTGTAAATCTTAGAATTTGTCGAATCTAGCTGCTAGATTCGACGAGTTTGTGATATAAACTTGTAGCACACTAACTGAATTATCTAAGAATTATATAGATATAAAAAAAATTATGATTTGATACTGAAAACAATATTTTAACACAACTAAATGATTCAAAAAGAGACGCGCCAAATTTGGTTTATGATAAACCTGAAAACTACAAAAAACGCCTATTTACCCATTTATGATGAAATAAGGGGAACTAATAATAATGAAGATTTTAAACAGTCGTGTGACAATAACTAATGCTGATACAATATAATGTGAAAATGAAACTTCCTTCAAGTGAAAATGGAACTGCGGACCAGCGGTTGAGAACCGCTGACCTACAGCATAGATTGAAGTTTAATTTTTCTGTGATAATCTAATTTTTAGTTGGCTGTTTAGCTGCTACTGGGGGTAATCTTTTAAAGCGAAAGATTTTGTGCATCATGGGGAGGTTTTTCGATAAAACGCTCCGCGATTTCCCAGTTGGATTTATCTTTTCTGGCAAATAGCATGCATTTTTGGCGTGATGTTTAATAGACATTTGCCTCAATTTTATTAATTTCATCAAGTTCATGTGTGAAAAACTTGGCAGGCATATGGTATTGGGTGACAGGATGTGACTTACTGCATGTGCGAATTGATGATATATATGCTAGATAGGTCAAACATTTCATAGCACATTTGTATGATTATTGCCAACTAAAGTACATTTTAAAGTGCGTTTGTGGCACTGCTGAAACAACTAATAAATTGAGAGTTGACTTTTTTATTATCGACTAATATTGTGACTAATGCCATTAGATGCCTAAATCATCATTATCTACCACAAAAGCTAATTGCTTGCTTCGCGTATTTTAATAGCTTTCTGCTGACTGAGTCCTAGTGTTTTGCTGCCCTAAACACTATTGGCTACCGACTCATAAACGATCTTCAGGTCATTTTGCAGTAGCTCGAATTCTTAGTCCATGATGTGTTGATGAATTGAATAAATTGTCGTTACTTCTGTTTACTGCATACTCTAAATCGTGTTTCTTGGCGCTTTGAGTACTAATTATGTTAAAAACTTTGGTTCTGAAATTCGAAGTCCCACAGTAAACGTAGCTTTTTGTAGAACATGCTCCAGGCGCATTGACGCTTGAAAGTACTACTTCCGAGCTGTTTGCTTTTCACGTATACTTGTATAAAACCTTTGATTTCAGGACACATCAAATAACAGATGTTCGTATTCGTTCCACAAACGATTTAATGTGGGTTGGAACGGAAGGCGGCACCATTTACACCCTGTCATTGCCAGATTTCGAACCTGACAACCGGGCGACAATACATCAGGATCAAGTTATGCAAAGGTGATTTAAAAATTGCGATTGTGAAGAATGCTTATAAGTGAGCCCGAAACCTTTTTAAGGTTTTTTTTCTTTTTTCTAGCGCTTGGTTTTTAGCCGGGGCTTGATCTAACTGCTGGATTGTTACCCAACCCCTGCTATGGGATAGAAAATGGCGGATAGACCGTGAAGCCATGCAATCCTAAACCCAATGGGCTTATTCGCCAGTCTTAGAGGTGCAGAAAACGCATTTGTGTCTTCCTTATGTTCTGTTTCATGCTTAACCATCTGGGTCGAGTGAACCTAAATGTACAGATAAAGATTTTCCTTTGTGCTGAAGAGCCACTGCTCAAAAGTTTGTTTGCCAAAGGCAAACATGATGTTATAATTGTATGTAATTGTCCATCGAATGTGTAATGAATGCATTGATATAATAAACATTCGATTGAGGGATATTGACTTTTTTAAATTGTTCCAACAAACATGCAAACATTTTCTAAATCAGGCTTTCAAGAGGATCGCAATATGCAATTCTTTTCTGTACCTGACGATCTTCAGCTGCTCGTACTTGACTCCGCATGTTCAACAACAAGCCAAGCTGCCTGTTTAGCTCAGCCACCTTGTGGTTAGTGCAATGTAGGGGTCTTCAAACTTTTTCCATCGAGGGCCACACTGCTGAATTTTTAAAGCTACGGGAGCCAAGATTAAGTTGTGTTGTTATCAAGTAACGGTTGGTAACGTTGGTTGGTTGGTTGGTTTACCCCTCCTCTTCCTTGGGATGGAGGTATGGCGCGAACAGCAATCCAGGTTCACGCTATCAACCTAATTGAATTAGGCTAGGGCAGGGGTGGGCAAACTTTTTAGCCTGAGGGCCGCATTGACCATTTCGAGGGTGGTCGAGGGCCAGGACTTGTTGTCTCGTACAGCTGCATGCTATAGAAGAAATTGCATTAGATCACAATTTTGCGAAATCTTCTGGCAGTGTGGTATCTCAGCGCGCAAAATCGGTGGCGTCTTTAAAAAAAAAAAAAGGTCTTCACCTTTTCGTAGACGGTAACTGCCTGATTGGGGGCAATTGTAGGCTGTGACGCATTTTCCGTCTAAGGTACAGGCGATTACCATTTTTTTAAGGACACCGTCGCTTTTGCGCCTTGTCAATCCCCTTGTCGTATTTATTTCCAAATGGCAAAGTTTCAAAAAGTGTTCGCGGGCCGCACAGAATGCTCTCAAGGGCCGCATGCGGCCCGCGGGCCGTAGTTTGCCCACCCCTGGGCTAGGGGAAAGTGGCAGCCCATTTCGAACCAGTCGTGAATGCAAATTGGCGACTGATAGCCCCACCACCAACAAGGCGGACTGCCATTGGTGGGTACCCAAAGTCGCCTCTTACGACATGCTGGGTGAGCAGCGTCATTATTCTAACCCGGTAAAGCAATGGTTGGTCACGTCAGAGCTCGTGTTGTGTTACAAGGAAAAGCGAATGCGATTTCAAAAAAAAGAAAAAAGGTCATTTCCTTTTTTGCTGTCATTTGTAATGCCAATCGAGCGATTCGAATAAATTCAATTGTCTCACACTCAGAAACACTGCACTGCACATTTGTTTTGCAATTATGACAAGGGCGACGCCAGCATGATTAAAAGCCTTGGCGGAACGTAGTTTGGGACTTCCGGTCTAATGCATCTGCTTTTAGTTAGTAGATTGAAACATTTAGCAAACGCTCAGCAATGAAGCAATTTAACTGTTTGCTACGTTTCGACTAAACAGAACGATATTTAAAGATGTAAGCTTTGATCGTTTACCAAGTATAATTTTGCAGTATCCCTGATCACTATAAAACTGGCAAAGCCTTAGGACCCGTTGAAGCAATTGCAGAGCATCCTTCAGACTTCACTCGTGTATTAATTGGATACAGCCGAGGTCTGGTTGTTTTATGGAATGACTCAACCAAGAATGTGGATAACTACTACCTCAATGAAAAGGTACCGTGTAGCAGTGTTGGTTTGCAAAACTTTTTCCTTATTGCGCAGCTTGTTTAATGCAGTTTAGGTCCACTGCAGTTCTTTCGCACCGAGCTTGCTTTTGATTGGCCAGCGAGCCTACGAATTTCAAATGCCTTGTATGACGAACAGCAAGGAGAATCACTGAAAGTTTTTAGCTCAAACAGCATTCTCTGAAGCCTAGAACAAAACTCTTCAAGTTACTTTCGTATATATTGCAAGTTAGGATCTCTCCACAAAATAACTTGTCATTTTGGGATGACTTGGTTTGTCGCCTAGATAACGTACATTTTGCAGTCACTTTTTGGCAGATTACTTGAAGCTGATATCCGTTTACCCAAAATTTGTTTATTACGGTTGCTTCACGTTATCAGGTGTTTACATTAATGGGCTTGCAGCTCTCGGATTGAAGTTAATCATTCATAATGGTGTGCCCAGTTACTGGTTCTCTATTGTTGTCAGGATACATAATACATGTTTTCAGTGCATGCAGTACTACAGTCTAGGACTATCAAAGGTTTTTAAGGTATGGAGTGCATGGGAGCAGTACAATAGTAGTGACAAAAATTTTTCATGTCGATTAACTTAGAGTTAAGCAGTTCTTTACCACTGATGAAATACCGCAAACGTATATTGATTTTCGCTTTATAATCCGTTAGCAAACACTCTGTTTCCTTCAATCGGTCTTTGTATTTTGTGTTTATATCATTTTATTGCGAATAGGGCTTCCTAGATTTGTAGGTTTACATATAAATGCACACTTTCTCTTTACGTTCACTTCGAGCCGCGATTTTTGTCACAAAAACAGAACACACTCAAACCCATTGGCACAAAAGTTTTAAAATCGTTCGAGGGACCAAAGATTCATAGTTGAAAAATTACAATACTACTTACTTTTGAAGTGGTGTTTAATTTCTTATGCAACTGTAGCTTAGCTGTAATGTTTGTGGGAACCCCATCTCCCTGGGTTCAGTGACAGTAGTTTACCCAGCATATTCTTGTGGGAGCGCAAGTGCAAACGATATTAACTGTGCAAAATGCATTTAAAATTTACTATTTGACGTTTGGTGTAGCAGCTGACCAAAGGCCCGATATGTTTCCTTATTGCTACTGTTTTTATAGCCACTAAATTGATTTTGTAGGCACTTGAATCCATATCGTGGCGATCAAACTGCAAGGAGTTTATCAGCGCTCATATAGACGGCACTTTATGCACATGGCGGCTGGAATCATCTTCTCACCACACTTCATACGTTCCCTACGGTCAGTTGTACGTTGTTGTTAATGTGAATGCAAAAGCTGATTTTACGCGCTCTTTTCGAAGCTGCCGTTGAAGTGTTTTGCTGACAATGTGGCCATTATAGTTCAGCGCCCATTTGTACAATGTGCAAGTGAGCTTAATTCACAGGGGAGCTGTAGCAGCTTCTGCATGCTGCGATTACCTGTACCTTGCGTGTTTTAGGCTCGCATTGAAGAATCGTTCCTAGCTGCGAGCTTTTGTCTCGATTAAGCTGAAGCATAGTTAACAAATACTGAGTTAATCGAGTTTAGGTCTGAAGATAAGTCAAGGTTACCAGGTCTTATCGTTGTATAATAAGTAAAAAGTGCGACAAGTTTGCCAGTAGTATGAGTTTGTGATGATTTTAGCGTTTTGATTTTAGGTCCTTTTCCTTGCAAAGCTGTTACAAAAATTTTATGGAAAACTTCAAGAACGTAAGTACGCAATGATCAAAGCCGAATTTAAACAGGGAAAACACGGACGCTGCCCTTTCCCCCAAGAGAAATTTGCACGTTTGTCGGCAGTGCTACGCGACAAACTGAACTACGTGCTTGTCAAGATTGCTGATGCAGCAGTTAATGCGTTGCGTTGCACGCCGCATGTCCAAGCAGAATCGTCGTTTTCATTAACGCTTACGTTTTTTGTAAATTTTTCCGACCCAAACGACATATGTGGGCGACTGCTGGTTCGAAGATCTCGTGGTCGCTCCGCAGTCTCCCAAATTCAGCGTCCATATTATTTTCGATAAGTTGCATAAGTTTTCTTGTGAAAGTTATTTGAAAAATTGCATATTTCGCCCAACCAAAGACGAATTTTTCTGTAACTTTTCCCGCCATGGGTTTAACTCCCTTTAAGAAAATATAAGTCAGTCTCGTGGTGACGAAGTACAGCCTTGCCATTGCTGCCGTATTAAGAGTTCAAAAGTTGCAGTCGTGCTTTAACATTTCATTCGCTGCATTGTTAAATAGCTTTTTGCTCGACTGATCTCTCGGTATTTGTTTGAGAAAATTGCAATCAGGGGTTTAGCAAGTTTCGAAAATAGTTTGTTGGTTCTAAGTTACCATAGTCGCTCAATTAACTGTCATTTTCTGGGTGCTACCGAGATATTGCAATTGGCAGCTCTGGATCAACGCAGTATATCTGTGGTTTCAATGAAAAGGCCACAAAATCGTCTGCTTTAGCATGTTTTGGAAGCGGCTCATTGGTGTTGTGGTTCGAGTGCCCGCTTCTCCGTCTGTTCGACTGGGTTCAATTCTCTGGTCGAGTCGTTCTAAGACTTTAAAATTGATATTCACAGATCTACCGCTTGGCGCTCAGCGATAGAAATAATGTGGAGGTGAAATATGGAACTGAGTTAACCCGGCCATGATTAACTGAGTGCAATGAGTCCCAATGACCTGAATACGTTGTCGCCGTTGGCCTCGCAACAGATGTAGCTGAGTTTACTCGGCCATGATTAACGGAGTGCAGTGAGTCCCAATGACCTGAGCACGTTGTCGCCGTTGGCCTCGCAACAGATGTAGCTGAGTTTACTCGGTCATGATTAACGGAGTGCAGTGAATCCCAATGACCTGAGCACGTTGTCGCCGTTGGCCTCGCAACAGATGTAGCTGAGTTTACTCGGCCATGGTTAACGGAGTGCAGTGAATCCCAATGACCTGAGCACGTTGTCGCCGTTGGCCTCGCAACAGATGTAGCTGAGTTTACTCGGTCATGATTAAAAAGAGTTCAGTGGGTCTCGATGGTTTGAACACGTTACAGCAACAAAGTTTCCTGATGAGAGACTGTTGCTTTTTCTGGTTCTTGGTTGCAGACTTGTGGTAGCAATACTCTGTGCCAGCAGTACTGGCAGCTTTCAAGCGAATCTGAACGCAAGTTTTTCTGTGCGTAACCGCAAAAGTTGTCCCAAACGGCAGATGAAGAATCAAGTTGATTGTTTTTTTTTGCAGAGACCCTTTCATTATCTTTAGCGGAGGCATGCCTCGCGCCAACTATGGCGACCGCCATTGCGTCAGCGTCATACAAGGCTCAAAGCACGTGACCTTTGACTTTACGTCACGGGTCATTGACTTTTTTGTCATATGCAAAAATAAAAGAAACGCTGGTAGGTCGTTTTATCAGTTTCATGTTTGTTGCTGTTATCTAAACTGGCCATAGTCAGCAAGTTAAAAATCCAATACTTTATTGATATTCACGGCATTTGATAACTTGTTATTGCGTCATGTTTTTGGTTGTTATCGTTGCCAAGAACAATGTAATAGACCTCTTTATTGGGCTTTCTCTAGCTCCGCCTTTTTTAAAGTGTTCAATGGGTTTTGGTAGCATGATCACTATACAGCTATAGAAAGAAATTTCTTTTCCTCTTCCCACATTCGCTATTAACAGTTTTTTATTTGATTTCTGCTGGTGTTTTCTAGAATGGGAGGATCCACAGCACTTGATTGTGTTGGCCGAAGAAGAGCTGATAGCCATTGATCTAACCAAGAATGATTGGCCTTCATACTCGCCTCCATATCTCGCTTCCCCTCATGCATCAGCAATTACTTGTTCAACTTGTGCTGAGAACATATCAGATCAAATATGGAATAAAATCAAAGACGCTGCAGAAGCATCGAAAACAAAAGCACAATCATCATCTGTGAGTGTTTTTTGCAATCTTTGGACTTTTCCTCATTATTTCAAACTCTTTCGGTGACCGAACCCAGTTTATTTACTCAGCCATATCGCTGTCGAATTTTAAAAATACTTGTTACACGTTCCATTGTTCTGTTACAGTTTGAGTAGCGAAGCCAAGGACCCTTGACTGTGATTACGTTACTCGCTCACGATTAGCTTGATATTGCGCATCTACTACGTGGCACAACGCAAAAGCCATTTCTCATTACTGCTTGTTTGAATGTTGTCGCTTCGCGTCACGCGTATCTAAATCTTTTTCCAATATTTTCAGTCGGTTACCCTTGTCCTTTTATCTACTTGTCAAGGGAAAACGCTTGCGGTTATCCGCAAAACAACCTGCATTTAAACTTACGTCGGAGTTACCAGCAAGGCCAAGACAATACATCTTTGCCTCAACCGCTGCAACGAAGCAACTTCATATTTTTTGTGAAGGGTACAACAACGTACAGACAATGCGAACCTTGATCAGATGACCTCTAGATTCCGATATCGACACTTCGTAGTGTTAGCGCATCGTTTTCTTAGAAGATAACATTTTTGCGGCGGTCGCGAGAAAATTGTTGGTTATTTGTGTCACAGCATTGTGTTCAGACTCGCTTCGGTGCTACCGGCATTGGTGATGTATAGCATTTCTGTTAAAAGCATCAAAAATTGTGGCAAACTGTTTTTCCGAAGTCGCAACGGTGCTCCCATCAAGGGCTTTGAAGCAACAGCATCCAACCATTGCTATTATATAAGGCGCCTCGATGACGCGTAATCGCTTTTTGCAGGAATGGCCAGTTGACGGCGGCCATGATTTATCCGACCGTTCAATCGAATCACACAACCTGCTTATTACGGGACATGAAGATGGAAGTGTAAAGGTTTGTCAATATTTGCTTTTCTCAGTTTGCTCATGTACCGTATTTCTGGGCATTGTACACGGCTTTTAACAAGATCTCATCATTTACATTGACGTTATTGTTCTTGTTATCAGTCGCATGTCCCAGACTGCTTCCTACAGAAGAGAAATTGCCCTTCACGTGGTAATGGAATGATGTAATTAAACTTTGTTGTCTGGGGCTAACAAAACACGTGATGCAAGTCCAGAAAATGATTTTTAAAACTAGAATAAAAAGTTTATTATTGCCATTGTAATACGAGATGCTGAGATGCCGACTACTCTGTTTCAGTGTCTAATCAGAGCATCTTCATCACAAGTTGAAATCTCATTTTCGATGCGATAACACAGGGCTTCGCAAACTTTTTTTCTTGGACGTCACATTAGCAAAGAAAGTTCTATGCGACCCCTTGACGGTAGCCTACACCTTGATGATTTTAATGCAATAAACGTATCATTGCAAACACTGGCGTATTTTTTGACAGATTTTGTGTGTGGGGGGTGTTTTGCAGTTAAGTGCTCAGGTCATTTTTAGCCCGTTATACTTCTTTTTTGCACTCCATTTGTAATCATAATGGAAAAAACTCGCTCCTCATCAGTCCACTTCTGGCCAGTACGCTCCCCATCATTGCGCAATTTTGGGGGGATTGAGCATTAAGTGAGCTCAAGCTTATTGTTAAGCGATCTTATAAAATAAACGAGCTCAATCCTCTTTTGAGTGCAAAGCGGAGCATTACATCAACAGAAATTTTTTGAAAGCAAAAACTTTTGCATATTTTGGTCTCCAAAACAGTTTTTTTTGCTTTTTGCCTCTGTCATACCGCTTGGGGAGCTGTCTCTTTTTATGCTCCTTGTTAAAATACGCTACTTGGTACAAATCTCAGATGGTATTTTTGTCTATCATGAAATCATACCAATGCACACGATCCGAAAAAGTAACTATATGGTATTAACAGAACTGCTTAATGGAAACAGTAAAGTTGATAAAAAATGAACAAAAAACAATTAAATTTATATAAGTTATCAAGCACATCTAATGGGATGAGCGTGTTTGATGATTTATGGATAAAATGAACTGTTTTGTACGAATTGCTTGCTCTCGAAAAAATGCCTTTAAGTACATGTTGAAAAACCGAAAGTCATTGCAAACATACTATTTTTTTGGGTTTTAAATTTTCTTGTTAAAGCCGAAGAGAACGGACATGTCACTGTGGCCCCTTCTAATTGCCTTGCATAGCTCATGCACCTTTTGATTAGCTTCTGCTTGCCTCTATTTAAATCAATCATCAAAAATGACTAGTCCAAAGCTGTCTTGTTACGCATAAAAACAATCTTAAGTTACAGATAATACCGGTAATTTCTTAGTATTAATAGCGGTAATACCCTGTATTTACAGTGAAAGTGGTAGGATAATAGAAAATGAAATTTGGAATTTTTTTCCACAGTTGTATTTCTACATGACAATTTTTATTTTTTTGCAATTTCTTGTAAACTGGTGTGTATTTTCTGATAAATTTTCCTGTTCCTGATTTTTTTTTGATCATTTCCTCCTTCACAACTCATTGGGCCAGATTTCTTCTCAAGTGAAAGCCCTGGCAACAAGGTCAATATCGATCACTGCGTTACGACTATCGGGATGTAACAAAGCATAACTTGTGATTGGATTATTATTTTTATTCAATAGCTCCGACGAACATCCTTGCAGGGGAGTGCCCGGGGTAACTGGGACCCTCGGGAAGGCCAACAGCCATTTCGACCCAACCCAAACGGGGTCGGGGACCGCACCACCACGTTGAGGCGGCTGTTGATTGGTCCAGAACAGACCCTGGAGAGTTGCCCGGCTTCTGGGGATCCATGGTCTTCCGCCATGCCCCCATCCCTCGGAAGGGGTCGGGTAAACAACAACAACAACATCCTTGCAAGCAAGCAACAGCATGAAACACGGAATTGCTTGTAAATGTGCGGTGGAAATAATTTCACTATAATCTTTCAATATGTTGCGAAGGTTGCAAAAACTTCTATTTCTGACACATCAACCCAGTTTGTTTCGTGACTCCAAAATTACATTTTGTTACCCCAATCGGGATTGTAACAGTAGTTTAAAAAGACGTGCGGTAGCAAGTGCATAGATTTTTTTCTCTTATCTATTTAGGTAAAGAGGTTGTGTAGTTCTTATTTTAATAAAAGCTAAAATCTATTTTAACTTTAAGGGAACTCTAAAATAGGACATTGTTTTGCTGTTCTACTTACCTCTTTTGGATGGAGGTGTTATATCAGTTGGTTGTTCCTTATCATATGGTCAATCAGGTAGAGGAAAGCGGCAGTCCACTTCGAGCCAGTTATAAATGCAATTAGCTCCCCCACCAACAAACCGTACTGCCATTGGTGGTTACCCAAAGGTCGACTCTAACGCGATGTTGCGTGAGCGGCTTCACCTATTCTAACTCGAGGAAGCGGTAACCCTATTCTAAGCACTGGTAATGCTTTCGCGCGTTACGGCGCCGAGTAAGCGCTCTTTATTTATGTCTCCAGCCAGGGCTGCCTCAAAACCGCGTGGTTACAAGAGAGCCTTTGCACTTTGAACACAAGATAAAAAGCGACAAGACGGCTGCTGGTTTCAAAAATAACACCCCGCCGCCGTCTTGCGAACTCTTTGCCGTTTAACCCTAGCAAGTTGTGATTGACGTCTTGTTTCCAAAGTCATTGATTCTACAGTTACAAGATACGACTCGTACCTCGAGCAACATTCTACAGTGACTATCACCTGATGTGGTGTTTTAGACAATTGAAAAATTAGGTAACACTGTTCTTTTTTCTGCAGTTATGGGATGTATCTGGCGTATCAATGTCCCCCATATTAAAGATCTCCACTATTAATGTGTTCGTCACCGATTCGGAAGTGAACGGCGACGGCTATGAAGAACAGTTTCCGCCTTTTCGAAAGGTATAGTCTGTAGTGGTAATGGCTTAGTGATGCCTTGAAATTTTGAGATTTTGAATTTTTATTATCTCATTAAAAAATGGCAGTAAATCAAAAGCGCTCGACGCATTCGTGCAGTTGACGTCACGCCGCACTGATGAGTGCGTCACCAAAAGCCTCGATAAAATTAACTTTTAAAGCTGTATTGAAATTTTGTAAAGCCAATTTACGATTTCACCTTCACGGCTTGTTACTGGATTTTGAAATTACGACTCTGAGAGCTGTGGCGTGCATGGGGGAAGGGGTTTAGAATATACTTTTTTTCTTAAAAAGTATGAATAGTAACAGTAAAAATTGAACAGAAATACGAACGTCAGCCCCTCCAGAGAGTTGAGGTGCGACCGAGACTGGTTTTGATAACGTAATGGCAACTTGGCCCATTAACTAGTCCCTGCGCATATACAGAAGAAACTGAGAAAGCTGTCGTTGCAGGTTGGTGAGTTCGATCCCTACAGCGATGATCCTCGTTTAGCCATTCGCAAAGTTGCCCTATGTCCAGCTACTGGCACATTAGTGGCAGGCGGTACGGCGGGACAGGTACGTCATGTAAATGGTTCTGCTTAACCTCTATGTTGTGCCTACTCTTTGATAATGTCGTAGTAGGGAAATCAGTTGTTTTACTCGTAACAAGCCTGAATTTAAGTCCACCAAACGGTGGAAAAGGCAGCTACAGCTCAAACGTAACTTTGTATAATTGATGCTATTACGAGAACCAAGGGCACAGCCAGTCAAAAATTTTGAGGGTGACGGAAAATTATTTATTCTGGGACGAGATACATGTCACGTGATTTTTTTTGGAGGTCACGCTGAAACATTTACCAATTTTTTAAGGCTTTTCTTCTTAATCCGGGAGCATGGCTTCTTTTTGAGGCGTCAAATTACTTTGGCAAAAAATGTGAAAAGACATCTAAAATCCTACGACGGTGTTATTTTGATTAGTATTTCATTGCATATATTCATTGCTTTTCCTCTCTGCCTATGCCTTTGGCTGGTGTTCAGAAGATTGAAATGTGATGGTGGTAAGATATTCACTCTAGAGTGAATTGCTTCGTCTTCACCGCAGATGCTCCCTTGCACACTCTAATTGTGTTTCACGAAAAGTTCAGTGAGTGAAGTTTAGCTGAAAGAGAGTTCACTAAACCGATTGGCGTGCATTGCAAAATACAGCATCAGTCTATTTCTTGGTAGGTTATGGTGATAATCTTATCGAGCGAGAACATCGAAACACTGATAGTGAATCACGAAGTTGATATTTTGGAGGGACGAACCGATTTCACGTGGAAGGGACACGAAAGACTGCAAGTCAAGGATTCTCATATAACAATGAAGCCAGGTTAGATGTTTCTTCTTACCGGTGCCGTGCCCGATCCGGCACGAGCTGTCAGTCACATTAGATTACGGTCACGTGCTTTCCTTCGTATTGTTGGTGGTGGTTGATGAAAGCATCGGTTGAGCATTCTTCTCGGTCTATCTTTTCCTTTTTTTGCCGACCTCCTTTCGCTTAAGATATTGTTTCTTGTTTATCAAATTCGGTTTAGCGCAGCCACCCGCTGGTTTGTTGTTTCTGCAGTCACGGAAAATTTTGACGTTTATGCATATAGAACAACTTGAAGAGTTGTCAATGCCGTGTTCGGATTGAGTCAACTATTTTGAGGAACTTTATACTTTCTAGGCAGTTGGCTTGCTCCTTTTCGTATATCGGTGGTTCTCAAACTTTCTTCAATGCAACGCGTTTGAAGAAACTTTTTTTCTGTCGCGCCAGACAACGCAACACATCGAGGTGCTTGCTGGCCGTTCTGCAAGATCGATTTATTGGTCCAGTTAAAGACTTTTGATTTGAAAATTATAGGCGAAGATATGGAAATTGTAAACCTTGCACCTAATTGACAAAGCAGCA
Source organism: Trididemnum clinides (assembly GCA_963675345.1). Classification (NCBI taxonomy): domain Eukaryota; kingdom Metazoa; phylum Chordata; class Ascidiacea; order Aplousobranchia; family Didemnidae; genus Trididemnum; species Trididemnum clinides. Next base: position 23,022,600 of record OY776301.1, read on the forward strand.
TATTTATGCTGCTTTGTCAATTAGGTGCAAGGTTTACAATTTCTATATCTTCGCCTATAATTTTCAAATCTATAGTTTTTTTTCCCTACTTGAAAAGAGTTGGCATGGATTTGCCCGTTTCACTGTAGGAGGCCCGGTTTACTGCGAAGTGAGATAGAGTGAAAATTCGTTGGCATGGATTTGCTCGACACGTCTATCAAAGGTCGCCCGGCTCCCACCTTGTGAATTGTCAACGCACTCGCCGCGAGCGTGATGGCATTACAAAGACAAGGCGCTAGGCTTTATATGCAGCGTTTAATCTGCTTTTTCAGATCAGTGTGTAAACTGATCTCCCAGTGGATATGCAGCCAAAATCAACCAATTTGTCAACCCGCCCTGTTAAGCAACGCAATATGTCATCGGTTGAAGTCTCAGTGCTTCTACATGTGCTTAGTTGGATTTTTTTTTTAAGGATAACGTTAATAAGTGGGTTATTTTTGCTTGTGACGGGACGGGCCCTGCTGATTAGTCCAAAAGGACGAAACGCGTCCAGGGATGGTCTCGTCTAAATTGGTTGGGTGGTATACTCATTATTGTTTCCTGGAATATTCATTTTAATAAATTGTTAATGCCCCTTACGCCCGTATGCTGCTTTGTCAATTAGGTGCAAGGTTTACAATTAAAGACTTTTCTTTTGTAGAAAAACTTTAAATGGTATTGATGTCCGCTTATGTGGCGCACCTTCTTCTTAACAAAATTCTTGATAATCATCTGTTGAAATCGATGGTTTTGAAGCGTTTATAGTGATCATGCTCCTGGCGCAGCACTTTTTTAAAGAAAAATTATTGAATTTGATATTTGTAAACCTTTATGAATGTTGAAGACTCCTTAGTTACGATCAACTTTACAAAATTAAATTTTTCGTTTTTTTTAGAGGGAGGGGGCTTATCAAAACATCTGCGAACCCTTGCGACGATTAGTTTGAGAACTACAGGTTATATTTATCTTGTATCTGATTCATATTTTTTCTAAAGGTTATCAGATCAACAACATAGTGCAGTGCCAACCTCCTGCTAGCATCACTGCATTGAACGTATACGCAAACTGGGGTTTGGTCGGTTTTGGAACCAGCCATGGTTTTGCGCTGTTCGACTACATGCAGGTATGAATTCAAACAAGATTTTAGTCATGTTAAAGTTTATGTAAGGAGGTTTGGAAGGGTGTTTCTGGGCCCTTTCGCTCCGATCTGCGTAGCTGCTGTTGTGATTACGGCAACTGTGGCCGGTTGCATGCAGAATTGTGCTGCAAGTTCAGCTTCGCATTGTGTTGCCTATCACAGACCGAGGTTGTGAAGTTAAAAATTCGACTGGAAAGCGAACTTTGTCTAACGACATCAAAGTTACCTACTGTGTTAGTGTGTGTTTTTTGTTGACGACTTTGGTTATGGCATTTTATTACTGTAAAAAAACGAAGTTATATATTTTTATCCTCCAGTTACGGGAAAACTTGTGGTGGGCTGAACTAGAATTATAGCATTTTATTACTGTAAAAAAATTAAGTTATATATTTTTATCCTCCAGTTACGGGAAAACTTATGCTGGGTTGAACTAGAACATCTTTATGTGCAGACTTGCTTTGAAGTTGCCATTATTGCTGGCGCAGGGTATTTCTGCCACAAGCAGAGGAAATTGCCGTAAAGTGCTTTTCCTAAGAGCACAACAATGTAGCCAAAGTTAGATTCGAAAGCATTGTCATTGCCTTTTTAGCACCAGGGTGTTTTTTGTTGCATTTGAGAAGATAGCGCACGGCTTTGTAACGTCACCTCTAATGCTGAGTGCCGAGCACGAGATTTGTCAATTCGCATTGTTTTTTGATAGTGCTCGGCAAAAGATTTAAACCCAGGCCCACCGTCTGCGAAACGCCCTCTAACCACTACGCCAGTTGCTGGCGGTAGACCCTGCCATTCATGGTCGCACACCTTCCCCTAGCTTTGTACTTGCTCCAGCATCATGTCACTTTGATTACTCAACGAATGCAGTCTCGTCTAGGGCTGCGCGCTTGCGGTTGGCGTTGATGCTGTTTTTTTTTTTAGAACAAGTGCGTGTTATCCAAATGTACGTTGGAGACTGGCGATCATGCTGCTATGGAAGGAAATTTCTCTCGAGTCAAATCCTTTAAGATGTCACTCCGCCAATCGATCCGGAGGATTCGAGGAAGCATGCGATCCGGATCAAAAAGGAGGAGAGCAAGTGGAAAAAGGAGATACAAGAGAGACAACGTATCACAGGTGATTAGAAACGAGTTTCAGAGCCTTAAGGATAGGCCTGACATATAGAAATTCAACTTCAAAAAAGTCGTATTTACCCAATATTGTGGTTGTTTGCCCCATCTTATCCGCTCCCTCGGAATAGAAGCATGATTTGAAATTAACATCTAGGAGCACACCGTCATCTGGATTAAGGTCAGGTTAAGACTGGATCCGTTGAAGTGCGATATATAACGCCGAAAACGCTTGATTTTGTTAATAGACCTTATGACGCCAGCGATTCAATTTAGAGCATTACTTCAAAAAAGTACACACTCTTTCGATTTTCAGGATTCACCGGTGCTTTGCATTTGACGTAACTTCTATGGCGGTTTTATTTTAGATTTCGCAGTGTGACGTTTGAGGCTGTACTTTATTATAAAGCTAGCCAATTGTTAATCAACAGCTGCACTAACGAGGCCAGGTAGTTCGAAAGCTGCGGTTAGTACAGGATTATTTGATGATAAAACGTTCAAGTGCACTGCCGCTAGCGCTCATCGAACCTTATACTTTAATTCTAAATCTAAATCATAGAAGATTCACGAAGCCAATGCAGTGCTGGTGGATGAAGAAGAGACAGCGACAGGCAGCGGATGGTCCCAGGCCGCTACCGGCCATCGCCGGATTGAAGCGCGTTCAACTGAAGACGGTATGACTGGTACTGTCCGATGCATTTATTTTGCTTCCACCTACCTAAGAGATAGTAAGTTTATTGGCTAAATATGTCTTATTTTGGCATAAGTTATTTTACTATACCCAGTTTTAACATTTACAATATTTAGGATATCAGGCATTTTGTTTTAGTGATATACGTTTTTTATTTATATCGTTTGATCTTTAAGTAATACATCGTTGCATTCATACCCGCTTTATGATCACCAGTTCTGCTAGCACAGTGCATTTCCGCCAAAAGCACTGCCACCAAACAGAGGAATTTGTTTATCATGTCTTTTCTTAGGATCTTTGCTGGATTTCCACTTGCGAGCGGTCGGTTTTTAGACCAGCTCCTGAGTTTTCCTTGTTGGCAAATAATTAAATTAAAGTCGTTCACGCAAATAGATCGTCATTTGTGCAAACGTGAAATCATAGATATAAGGTCACCGTGGTTATACTGGATGATGCAATATTGATTTGTATAAGTTGTAAATATCGTGCGCATATTTATGAATCACTGGTATTAATGAAAGGTCATAGCTTTCGCACTCTATCGTATATTGTGTGGTTTGGCATTGCAAAAATGTTGCAACTGTTAAGGCTATACGGTATTGCATTTTGTTCCCTACCAAATCGTTAGCACTATTTTACGTCCCCTTTCCCGCGTTTCACAAGCTTAGTTATAATTTGGTGTTAGTATGGTTACCACTACGCCCTTGCTTTTGATTCAGACTTTTTTCTAGAGCAACACAACACTGTAATTTCTGTATGCCCTCTACGGCGAATACCAATGGCGCTTTTATAGAGTTTTGATGTTCAGACCTTTTGTTACGCGGTTAGTATCGATCGCTGTTTGAGCTATACAAAATAAATATGACTGATGTAATGACTGTAGTTTGTGATGGAACTAGACTCCAATCCTAGTGTTAAATGTTCATACGCTTTCCACCAGACTGGAGGTAAAGCTCTTGGTTTTTATTGTTTTATTTTTTTTTTAGTGGTTTGTAACCAGAATATTTTTTTTATTTCAGCTGTCAGTCCCAGTCCGACTTTTTGGGCCGGCACTAACTCCGGTGCTATTTATGTGTTTGCACTTCACGTGCCAGATTACAGCATGCGTCAAACGCAAGAAGTTAACTCTGTATTAGGTAAGTGATTAGTGGGTTACATACTGTGGAACGTTGCTTCAATCTGTTCGACATCTGATCGCAATTTATCTTCTGCGGTTAAGTTGTTTTTTCTCTTTTCCTTGGGAAGGTTAGTGCTGGCACGTATTGTCTGGGTGCTGTCTTACCGCAGGTCAGCATTAGGTCAAGTGAGTGGAAACGCTATTGTGTAGCGGCAGTAAACCTATGGTCGTGTGCTCAGGGCTTGCGGTAAGTACGTTGTTGTGTCCTTGGGAAAGGTACTTGGCGGTAGTTTTCCTTGCTGGCGGTAGAGATGCTTCTTCGCTGTTCCGAAGCAGATATTAGCACAAAGGTGTTCTAGGTAACGGAGGATGAAACATGAATCTCAACACGAAACGTTTTGTAGTGTTTCATAATTTTCTTGAAAGAACTGCGACCTACCGGTTACGACAAGCTGCCATAAATGTATTCGTACTTCATAGGAGCCTTTGGTTAGATTATAGAATAGGTATAGCATGGATGTATTTACAAAACCGAGATTTATCTCTGAAATTGTTATACGCTTAACATATCTTTCTGTAACTAGCAGTATTGCTAAAAACTACTGAAGTACTGCTAGTACCTTGAAGAATAGGGTTATCGAAAACATGCCCTTCGTGAATTAATAACCTACGTAAATGCACTGAAATTTTATATTTTGAACACATAGATAAGGACCAAATTCTTAACTCATTTATTCCTTTAAGGCAAGCTTGTGCAGCTCATGCATAGAGCACCTGTTATCGACCTTACCGTTGTGGATGGTAGCGGTGTACCGGTGCATAGTAACCCGGTTACCGCTGATGGAAAGCCATTGAATGGAGGAGCGGGGGACAGAAACTCGCCTGCTAGTTCTCACCACTTCCTTATCGTAAGGTATGGATCCTTGTTCATCACGGCGTTGTTTGGGGTAAGGGGTTAAGGAGTTACAACTCCCTCTGCGTAAACGGTTATTTTTAAAGTGAATACTGGCTAAAGACCTGTTTTTGTGCATTGTGGCAAAGTCTTGTTTAATTTTTGTTTTCCCCAAAATCATCATTATAAAGATAGGCCTGGTTTCTGAAATATTTATTATTTATTATGTATTCAAATATATACTACATTATGTATCAAGTTATAACATTTGTTTGCTGTACAGAACTTGAATACGGCTTTGCAGAACCTGTTTTTGGCATCAAGTCTTCGCATTGTTTCCAGTGAACATATTGTAATCTTTATTCAATAAAAGTATGGAAAATGTAGCGTGAATAGCTGAACCCAAAAAATTAGGCCGCACTAGCTTCAAAGCGGTCCCTCAATTTGAATTCCTGTAATAGTTTAGCAAGACGTCACCCAATCATTGAGCAATAAATGTGAAATTCGCAAAAAGTATATCAACAAAAACCACAATATACAATGAAATTAAGTTTACATGATGAGGCTGAACGCTAAGTTTAGCCTCACCAGTTTTATGTGGCTGATGTCAAACTCCTCATATTTTCAGTATTTATCTCCTGGGGTCAATAATAAAGTTCAGAACGCACTAGCAAATTTGGATTGAGGAGGTGCCATAGTGTATCTTTCTCGTGAAAAATTATAGACAGCGGCAGCCACACTTCGAATATATTTTAGAAGCGCAGTTTTTATTTAACATTGACGTAATGTAAAGAAAAATATATTAGCACGCGTATTGTAGGAAGCATACTACACCATTGACATAATAAATACAAAGCATTGAAACATATAGAGTACCTTAGCAATTTGGCAGCAAACCCTTGAGCTAAAATATTGTCTAGTAAAAGATGTATAATATTGTAAGGTTACCTTTTCGGTTGTGCATAAACCTCGGCCAAGTGGCAACAAAACACTTTTACTGTATAAAAAGGCAAGCCAAAGTATGGTTTAACAAAAAAGAGAAAATCTTGTAGAATAGTGCGAAAGCACAATTGTGGATAAAATAGGATTATAAACAACAAAATTTAGTCTAATCGCAATTAGCAGACAATGCTGATAATGACCAGTTTACTCTGTATCTTTAGTACGGGCCTCCATTTTCAATATAATCAAGCAACCTCTCTGAGGGGTGCGACATTATTCAACCTCCACTGGCATGGGGTACAAGCTGGTGGGCTAGAAGTTGTCCTTCGAGGATCTTTGTGTTTTGTTTCTCTTACTTGTTTTTACCGAATTTACATCACTGTTACCACAGCCGCTGTAGAATGAGGCAGTGATAGTAACGTGAACATAAATTGTTCTAAGTGTGGAAAGCATGTCTCTACTCTTCGGTTTTTCAAATTTTATACCTATCTTCAAAACTCTAATGGAGTCATCGAAGCTGGATCAAACTTACAATAAATTTTCATGACATTTGGAAGCATATTCCATTCTTGACTCAATGCATCCTATGCACTCGTATCAAAAAGATGTCGAAATCAATCAACCAATGGAAAAGTCAATGGTTCTGTTGCGAATTAGTCGCCAAAACAGGATCGAAAGCAGACAAGGTCTTCATTTTTCGGAAGTTGATAATTCTTTGTTTGATTTGGCTGCTCAGTTCAACCATCAATTTCAGATATTCGAGTTTTACTGTCGCGTGCTCTGCGTCATTTAGTTGATTGAGTTGAGCACGTGCTCCCATTTTTATTTGCCTCCTGGGAACAAAATTCTTCGGGTTACGTGGACTCTGTAGTGGGTTGTATTTTTTGTGTTGTTTTTTTTGGCGCACATTATTTGCAAGCGCTATTATTGGCTCGCCTTGGTTGCCTACTGTTCGAATTATTAAGATCTAGGAATTTGCTCGTCTTTGCTCCCCCCTTTTGACGTGGTACCGCCACTGATGAAAGCGTCACGAAATACTTATGGCAGAAACAGGCTTTGCAAAGGCATATTAAATGTTTAGTTTGTTCTTAGTAGTTTTGCAGTTGGATGTTTGCTACACCGCTAATACCAGTCGAGTCGATCAAACGGTATGATTAGGTTTGAGTGGATACGTAATTAATTTCTAATCATCTGTACAAGCAGTTTACCACAATAGGCGAGTCTGCTTTAGAGGGCTGGATATTCTTGCTGTTTACTGAACTTGTTTCGCTTGCTTTAGATATTTTTCCACTACTGCCTTCAACTTAGATGCGGGTTTGAACGCAGGTTGTTCTATGTGCAATCATGAAGGTCTCTGCTGAGCGGAGGATGACGAAAAATTTTATTTCACCATGCTTATTTTTAGCTCGGAAGAACAGTTGAAGGTATTTAGCCTTCCGAAGATAGCGGCAAAACGCAAGTTCAAGTTAACCGCCATCGATGGTTCATTGGTGCGGCGTGTGGCCTTTGGTTATTTTGCGTCACCGAATAATCCAGACCACCATGAAATTGGCTTGACTTGTCTTACAAACTTAGGTAAGACAGATGATGATAACGGTACCATAACAACCACATCAGTTGTGCGTATGAGCTCGTGTTTTGTTTGCTAGTCTTTATAACCAGATGGAGCCAGACTGATGAAGCCAAGCAAGCAAATGTGCCGGCATTTTTTCCACACAATGGTTTGGGTGCGGGGCACCCAGCTAGAAAATTGCCAAATCGACTTCGACAGAGAAAGTTGTATAATGCATAGCAAATACTTCCGGGTCGAATCGGATGGGTCGGGAAAAGGCAGTTAAGTGTACAGGCTTGTTTTTCCACCAGCATGCAGAAAAGAACGCTAGTAGTCTCACATGCATCTCAAAAGTGACGCATAATTTGGTAGTGATGTGGAGAAAACCACCTTACGTACGTTACCACAATAATGGTTTTAAGGTTCCAGATTAAATATTGGCCTCTACTTGGTCTTAGTGACAAGAAAAGCTGCTGCATGAAAAACAGCCCATGTGTGTACAGCACACTGAAGAGCATGGAGTTGAAAGTTAAAATAAAGCCTGTTTTCAGGTGAAATACACATCATCAGCCAGCTACCGTCGCTACGTCCTCAGGAAATCTATCCTTGCATTGCACGTGACGATGCTTATGGTCTCGCTTCTGCTGTTTTAACTACACAAGGACAAGGTAAGACTTTTAAATTGCGGTTGAGCTCTATAAAGCTGCTTGACTTGGTTAAGACTTGCCGTTGAACCGAATGGTGTTGAGAATCGTGAGTTGCCCAAAGAACTTTTAAGCCACTCGACGACCCTCCGAATAATTTGTATAATTAAGAGTCTGTATAAACGATGCATTTGTGTATGAGATTTGGAAAAAGTGTCTGTGGGGAAATAAATCAAGTGCCAAGTACCGAGTCCTACTCCGACTTAAGGGCTGAAAACTATGAGGATATTTTTTAGTGAAGTGCAACAATGTTGCTTCGAAGTTTAATGGAAGACTTGCTGCAGACCCTTAAAAAGTTCTTGGGTTAGCTCTCCTTTCAAAAGTCCCGGATGCGCGCTTGTTTCAACCTATTAAATTAACACATTATTGTCATCATCAAAGCTTTATTCAGTTACTTTGTTTGATTTTTGACCTCGAAGACTGCTAGGTTATATCCCAGTGTCGCGAACTCTTCGTTCATCTTGTGTTCGATGAGTTAGATTTGTTGTGATCATTTTTCATTTCGTTATTATCATCTCAGCCCACATTTTTACCTTCGATAAAAATGTGCATGCAACACTGTGAGTGGGAGCTCAAACTGCGCGAGGGTTTGTAACGCTTCGGCAAGCATCTGGCTGTTCGTAGGTCCTATGGCTGTTATTCATTGTCACTTACTCTAAATTGCAACTCGTGTCATTTTTTTCTTTTCTTATTTTGCTTTTTTCTCAGGTTTTTATCTTCTTTCTCCTTCTGAGTACGGTCGTTTTTCGTTGTCAAAGTCGAGCGTAGTAGAGCCATTTTGCAGCGTTCATTACTCTGCGACCGGAGAAAATGGTGGCTCCATACGTAACAATATAAGCCAAGCTAGCATGCACATGGTGGTGGAAGATGGTCCTCGTTCTAACACCGTGAGTTTGTGTCTGGCAGTTTATTCAATTTACTCAGCGCAATGTCTTATTAAAAATCCAACTTCTCTTAGTTTCAGTGCTTGTGATTGAAATGCTCTGCGCCAGAAATTACAAAGCGGGCCTGAAGTTGTGTTGTGTATAGCCAAATTGACCGTGAAACATGTTTAGAAAGCTACATCATAAGCGCTGCTTTGCTTAAATTTTCACCTATTGTGTCTCAGTTGACGTTGACAATGATTGTCTACTGCTTTCACTGCATTCTATGTATCTGATTGAATGCGTTTAAAAATTACCTACCAAGAAAAAGATGTTTTCCAATTCTGTACCAAGAAGTAGCGCTGCTTTTTACGCTTGTGTGGTCGCGCGTAAAGCGTAGTAGTTTTATGTCAAATTAAAGGGTTTTGGGAAGCAGTTTGGAAACATATCTTTCTAGCGGTTGAAAGAATCTTATTCAGGAAGTGGAACGCAAATCCTCTCTAAAGCCAAGTCGTTCTCCAAGCATCGGGCACGCTGTGGTTGCTTCTGTCCCTCACTCTCCGAAGACTCCCCTTCTTTGCGACGAAGATGAGGAAACCACCGATGATGAAGATGCAAACCACCTAAAGAGGCACGAAAGTAAGTTTTGATGTTTGGGCTATTAACTCTTCATTCACACTTAGCTTCTCCTGTTAGGAGAGGCTTTAGTAGCAACCCTAGGAGTCTGTTATACCCCTTACCAACACCTATTCCTTCTGCTAACTTAAATGGTCGATTAGTTCTCATTTAGTCTATAGTTTTGACTTGACTTTTATAGCCTAAGGGTATCTTTGTGTGTAAATAAGACTAACAGCCCACTAATTTCGCTGTTACGTTTTAAAGACGTCATGGCCAGAGAACATCTTATTTTTGCAAAACTTTTTTATATTCTATCATTTTTAGCCCAGTTATCACAGTTTTTTCCCAGTGTTCTAAACAACGGTCTCGCACATCAAGTTAACGCGTCTAAACAAACTTTCGTTGTAGTTTTCTATGTATGCTGTAGCATTAGCGTAGTCTATTTTGTGTGAAGAAAGTAGTGACTGTTGAAGTTGACTAGTTTTTTTGCACTTTGCTTTAGTATAGCCAATTAAAACTACCAATTGTTCACTACTTTTTAGATGCTGTTTTTTTTAATTACACTTAAAATGTAATCATCTTGTAGCTGTGCGCAAACCCTACAGCGGTTTTGCAGTGCGTTGTAGTGATTGAAGTTTTTATTAATGTGATCGTTTTGAGTGGACAGCCCATTTGATTAGACTTTATCTCCGGCCATATTCTAAATCCGAAAAGTATTCTATTTATTGCGTCATCTCATTGGCTTAGCAGTGCCTTTTGCTGTTATTGTCGGCAAATTGGCTTGGTTGATTAGTAAATGCCATTTCCGATTTTACGTATACTTTCTACGCCCGCTTTCCCTCTTTGAAGGGTCGCTGGGGCAATACCTGCTTGCTTTGAACCTCACTTCCTTCAGCTACATCTGTTTACTTGACCAGTTAAATTGCAAGCCTTACTGCCATGCCAAGTCCCTTAAATGGGATCAGCGTCTAATCGTTGTTGATCTTGCTCTTAGTAGGGCAAAAAAATCCGTTAAGGGCCATAGCGATTTCTACTAGCTGAAAAACTAACATTTTACGTGTTGTGTGATGTCAAAAGCATTGTCACCCTTTTTGCAAATCGGCTTTGCTTTCTTTCGCGTTGGCTTATGCTAACATCAGCCTGCAAGTGATACTCTTGAAGGCATTTTGCATGTTCAATTATTCACTAATATTCAAGCCCTGCTACTTTGTTAACGTGCTTGTGGCTGCCTACTTAAAGGTGTGTTACAAGAGGCTGAAAAGACACTTGAAAACGCTATGGGTGATCAGACTGCTTATGGTTCCGATCTTGAAAACGAAGAAGTTGATCTGCAGAAGCTGTTAGGGTGAGTAAGTTTATGCGTCAGCTTTGCCGCAGTAGGGTGCTGTAGGGGGGAGAACTGTGGTAGATAAATGGGGATTTAAAGCAGACGATTCTGTGCCTAATTCCAATCTCTTTGAGATTAAAAACGAAATTAAAAACTGTTTTCTTAAAAGTTTACATGACCTGCTTCTATATCGCTGCTGCTATGTAATTGAATATGCCTCGAAAAGTTTTTGTCAAAAGAGGTTTTAAAAGCTCTTTGTCAAACCGAAAAGTTGATCCTAATGTGATTAGTGTATCTGAGCATTTAATTACGATTTTTGTTCGTTACTAAAGCATGTTGTAAGCGCCAGAACTTCATTGCAATAGGATTCTACCTATAAAGCTTGATATTTTTGATGTCAAAATGTCTTAAGCTGGCTAGGCAAAAGTAACCATGCCTGGGCCATTTTTAAGCTTATATTCATTAAGGGCCACCTGCCACTTAGATATACGAAAGGCTGAAACGATTACACTGAATTCAGGAACCGCTTTAAGGTGGGTGCGAAAAAAACTGGATTTTCGGACAACAGGATATACTGCAATACACCACATAAATATCCAAGCGGATAAAAATTTCCAAACAAATACGCATCAAAGAAAAAACGTACATAGCCCTACAAAAGTGTATGATGTGTATATTTATTTTAAATCTTATCTTTGCTTTACGTTAATTTACTCGTCTTTAACGATATACATGTATGTCAGCTCAAAAGTCTACCTCCTTAATTGTTGGTTAGGTTGCCTACAAGGTTCGTGTGCTCTTTAACATTTTTATAACTTTGTTTCTATTTGCCATTCAAGAGAAACTGCAAATAGTATTAGAAAGAAGGAAGTCTACATTTTTTTATGGTCTATTGTCTATTTAAGTTTCCACATATCCACGATTATTAGTTATGAAGAGGGTAATACGATTTTCTAGTATACTAGTAGGCCCTAGCAAATGTGTTTTGAAAAAAAAATTTTTTTAATATTGTGGCGAAAAAATACTAAGTAAATGACTACCTGAAACTGGGTACACTAACCTTTCAAATAAATACTTATAAAGTTATGAATTTTTAACCTGCACAAGGACTTTACGGACATTGGACATTTTGTACAGCTGAACAGCTCGTTGTAGTTGTTAATGCCAGGCAGAAGCATGTCTTTTACTGCATGTGTTTGATGTGCTAACTCCTTCGCCTAATAAATGGTTTCAATACTCGGTTCTACTAAACTACTTCATTTTAATTGCGATCATGTTATGCTGAGACTGACGTCAGTTTCACGCTTGACGTTTTGTCATAGCGAAATAATCTTTGACGCCGATGCCTTTTATGCATGACGTCAACGTGACGTCACGTTTAAATGACGTCATCTAACATGAGCTGTGTAATGTAATGAAGCGTCGTGTTATTCTACTACAGGCAGCATGGCGGCGACAAAGACTTACAAGACAAATTAAATGTAACGACAACGGTAAAGGATTCACGTCATCCATGCACGTTGTGATTATATTATGTGCGCTTTTGCATGTGTGTATCAATTTGCATGGTTTCTTTTCTGCATGTGTTTGACGTTACTGTCTGTTTATAAAGGAAAGCTTTTTTTATAAGAACCGACCAAATACTTGTGTTTCAAGAAATCGATTTAGAAATGCCGCTGACACCGCCATTTTGTGTGAAGAAAGCCTTAGACATCAGTCAAGCTTTAAGGCAAAATTGCTTTGTGTTTCACCAGTTTTTCCAGTCCTATTGTAGCAGAAATTTGTTCTGCGTTGTTATGTTGTGATAAGGCATGGCACGTATTGTTTTATCTTTGTTTTAATAAGTTTTATTTAACTCTTCAATATTTTTAAGATAATTTCACAAGGAAACGCTCTTTACGGTGTCGATAGAAGGTGATATTAAGAAATGGGGTCCAGTTAGATTTGAATTCGCCGTCTTTATCAGCTTGATCTGAAAAAGTTATTTTTTCAAAAAATCTTTTTATGACAAACTCGTACAATGTATAATGACGTCAATTACAGTATGGGTGAACATGTGCCAAGAAATAGGACCAAAGCATGTCAAATAGTCAGCAAAGTACAGTTGTTTGTCATCTTTTAATGTGCTGTTCGTTTGCCTTGCAGTGCGGTAGCCGAAGCTGAAAAACTGCTCAGTGAAGGCAAATGAAGGTAAGTGTTGGTCAATTAGTACGACTCTGCAGCGTTTGTTGTTGGTTGCCTGATCCCTTCCTCTAGATTGGGGCATGGCGGGAGCCTCAGTAACCGCGCAATATTCCACGGCTTTGACCAGAGACCGAATATAAAAGAGCTGCCAAAAAGCGAGCGGCGATAAAGACCCGTAACCGGACAGGTGTGTTCTCGCCGTGCTCAGCAACTTAAATTGGTGTGGCAAATTTTTATTTAATTTAGCTGTGAAAAAAACTGCGTTTTCTTTTCAAAACCCGTAAAAATTTGTATTTATGGAAATAAATTGATGCCTTGCAAAGTTGCTGTATGCAAGGGTTCAGTGTCAGTAAGTTGTGAAAACGTGCCAAGAAAGCTTCCACAAAAACTAACCCACCCACTAGAGCGGCATGAAAGCACATTGGCTCATTCATGCATGTCAGCTCGTGCTCTGCTTGCTAGTTTTAATCGGACTGGATCACCGCACCGCGTGGATTGCTCGGCCCCACCACTTGTCTGCCACGTGATGTTGGAATCCCAAAGTGCCTTTGCTAAGGGCACAGCAAGAAAACATCGGTTTTTTCTACGCAACTTCCTGAACACCTGGCAAGGAAGCTGCGAATACCATTGTTAAGGGTCATTGCGATTTGGTTGAGGTTTGAACCAGGTACCAATAGCGTTGGAGGCGAACAGTTACAACTGCAGCATTGAGGCAATCAGCATGTTGGTAAAGTGTTATTAAAAGCATAGAAGCTCGTTACCAGGTCAGGAAATCCGTGGTAACGGCGTTTCCTTTATTCCAAGCTGTATGCCAGCCAGTGACGTCATGGAAGTTGAGGTTCACCCTCCTCTTTAAGTATTTTGGGAGAACACTCTAGGAATTCTAAACTAAATGGTTTGAATTACTGATTGCTGAAGCTATTTTTTGAAATTTTCGGATGAAGTTATTTGAATCCGAGCTGCAAGGATCGAGAATCAAAAATTTGCGAAAGAATCTTCAGAGATTTACGTTGCATGCGGCATTCGGGGTGTTGGCTTCGGGGTTCAAAGCACTGCTTGCTCCGAACTAGTGACGTATGAATGGCTTTTGTTCTCACTCGACTTCTTCCTAGCGATAGGGGCATGGCGGAAGACCGAGGAGCCCCAGAAGCTGTGCAACTCCTTAAGGCATTGACCAGAAGTCGTTTGTAGAAAAGGAGTAGCCGAAGAGCGAACGGCTCAGTGAGAGTCTGTAGCTGTACAGGATAGAATGAGATGAGAAGTGTCCTGGGTAGGATAACTGTGGGGGGGTGCGTAAAGTATTCTCAATTTTGCTGATTCTAGGGAGGTAAGAGTTCAACAGAAGGCCGCTTCCGTTGCAGCCAAGGCGACAGAGAACACAACAAGCGTGACGAGGAGCTGCTTATTGAAAGACCGTAACGTCACCTAGCTGTCTTGCAAGCTCTTTATTTTATGTTGTGCTCAACAAAATGATAAGAAAGTGTTCGTCCCATCGAATGCGAGAGGAAGAGTTTGTGAGCCTACGGTTTTAGAGTTAACATCGCCCATACATGTTGCAGTCAGTGCAAGGCGTTGATCGAACGCGAAACGTGAGCTTCAGTGCTAACGCCAGTTCCCTTCGGCCATGCTGCATGCAACGTAACTCGAAGTCTTTCGATGACGAGTCAGACACTTAGTCCATCGATTAACTGCAATAAATTTGGAACGATTTCTATGTCATTTCATTTTTACAGAGATGAAAATGATGGGCGAATTCTGTTCAAACGCTTTTAAATTGACTCTTACTTGAACGATACGATTTATTGATTTGTTAAATCAGTATTTGTGTGCACATTTTGTCATAATTACGTTGTAATGTTAGATTTTCTTTAGCAATTGAAAATTTGTCGCTGTTTTTACATTTTTATCTCGTGGTGCTACTATTGTGCTGTATTGTGTAACGGACAATGCATCCTCAGCGAATGCCGTCTGGTTAAAGCTTTAATATTTGTGGTTCTTTGCCTGGTGCTGCTGCAACCTTCTGCATTTAACCTCATGTGGTCAGTAGAAGCAACGCGGAGTTTAGAATCGTTTGTTTTACACGTATTTTTAGTAGCAATAGTGACGGGACGTTTTATATTGCTTAATTGAAAATAAGTTTAAACAGTTTTTGACTCCTAGTCAATTCCAGTTGCAGAGCAATAAATCAAAATTTGATTGCTTAGTCAATAAAACGTTTATCAAAAATAGAGTAATATGATATTTTTCTGTTGTTTGCGTAAAAGCCGTACCTTAAGTATAAACGCCCGAAACCAAATTTCACACTCGTTTCTGTGCAACTCGTGATCCTGCAAGCAATGTTTTCGTCCTTGGCGATTTTTTTCATCAGTTCGTCTTTAACAAAGGACCCATGCTTCTTGCGACTTCTAATCACCTTGTTTTAGCCAGCATTTTGTACAACGTATACCGAGGATTTTTGTGTCTTCTGTTTGCCAAAATACTCAAGCGGATAGTGTGCATTTCCAACAACGTTAAACGAAATACCTTGACTTATGTCTGTAGAATATGTTGGCTTAAATCAGGTTCTTCTCCGTTAAATGGTGGTGGTTTTTTAAATAATTACTCATATCGCTGTATTTTTACTGCACTAAAACACTATTTCAGTCTGTTCTTAATTAATGTATTGCTTTTTCAATTAAGATGATATTATTTTGCATGTTGCGATTTTGGCGTGTAACATTTCGCGGGCAAAATCAATGTAGGTGTAATTGCGTGGGTGCAGTGAAGCGTAAATGAACTTTAAAGCGCTTTTATCGCAG
Source organism: Trididemnum clinides (assembly GCA_963675345.1). NCBI lineage: Eukaryota > Metazoa > Chordata > Ascidiacea > Aplousobranchia > Didemnidae > Trididemnum > Trididemnum clinides. The sequence goes on from OY776301.1 coordinate 23,038,547, forward strand.
CCTATCATCAACACAAGTCAGTTTTTATTTAATATTTTCTTGTACTATGACATCTCTTACCTCCCATCTATGACATGCCTATTTCTATTTTCGTGAGAACTATAGGAATAAATTAAAATTTGCATGATGAAAACCGGTAATTTCATGTTGCCAATCTCGCCATTACGGCCAGAAGAAAACAGTTATTTGATTATTTTGTCAGTTTGCCAATGAAGTTTTGACGGAGGTAAACTAGCATGGTGTAGGCCAGTGTCCTACGAGTAGACCGGTAGAAACTGATACACGTGATTTTATTTGATCTTGTGTTTTATGTAGTACATTTTTATTGTATTTTTGTTGTTTTGATTTTTGTGGTCTGTAAAGGCGAAAAACTTTGCGTAATTGTCCTATCAGGAGAGTATGAAATATCCTCAAACATAACCTTGATTGGGTTTTAAGATTTTGCCTTTTAGTTCACATTTACCAATAACGAGTCCAATTTTTTCTTGATATCAACAGGGCAGAATATTAATCACTTAGTGTTAATGAAGTAATGACTGACTTGGATTACGATTAATAGTGTTTGTATGGATGCGATAGGCTTTATGCAATTTGGTGCTGGTATATTTCGTTGAATTTTTTGGTGCGGTTTGTGGTCAAGGGAAAAGGAACGATTTTTGGCATTCATTTAATACTTGGTTAAACGTTTTTGGTAGCATAACATCATGTCTAATTTGCGAGACAGCAACGCATTCTGCATTGCAAAATTGTGCCCCATTTTATATCTGCTGATCAATTTGTAGTTTAACATTGTGCTCATTTGGTGGCTTTTGTGTAGCCTATTAATGCGTATACACCGCTAATAAATAACCTATGTTTTTACGTCATGTCTGTGTGATTTACAGTGTTACAATATTTTGGCTCGGTAAATGAATTTCAAAATTACTGTAAGGTCTTCCCTTGAGCTCTGTCATAAAAGATTCGTTCTCGTACCGCCAACTAGTTTTGGGGAGTTGCATCAAGCGGTGTGATAAAAATAAGCCTTGGTAGAGGAGTGGAGACTTTTTTGGAAAACACCTAATGATTGGGGAGAAAACTATATGTCATATTTTTAATGGAAGTTTCTCTTTAGGGTGTACATTAGGGCTGTTCAAAAGCACACTTTTTTCAAAACTGAGGTCACACCTATAATTGGTTGGCTTCAATTCATGACAAAAAAAACAAAAAATTTGAGCTCTCAATTGAGTATTGACCTTGACTTGAAGTTTTGGGGGGTCAAAACAAAATCGACCATATCTGTCAAACCAGAAGACCATATGACCACTTAAAATTTTCGGAATACCAATACACATATTATTTGTAGCAAAAAACAAACATAAACAAAATTAAAAAATCTGGGCAAAAATTGAGATTTTTCGAGATTTGACATAACTTTCAAGGACAAAATGTGAAAAAAATAAATTTCAAAATGTTTATAACATTTCTAATAGCAAAGAAACAAATTAGCCCAAAAATATATGTGACAAACGGGTGTTGGTATCCCATATAAAACGATTTTCCCTACGTTAAACTGTGCAGATGGTAAGTGCCACTCACATTAAGTAAATATGAAGTGTTAGAATCATTTGCATATTGTTGGAAGTTCTAATTTCATCAAGAACCAACTAGGGTGACCGTTTTATAATCAAGTCAATAATCAATCTACTTTTCTACCCGCAATGTAGTGTCATTTGTCTTTGTTCCGAATTTTCTGTTTATAGGTTTTTGTAATCTTCAAGATCTTGATACCTCTTTCTCGTAAGTCGTTCGTCACGTGCCCTGTTGAAAACAAGTCTTTAAAACCCTTTGACAATCATAAGATTCTAATAAATAAAATTTGAGACAATTCCTTAATTGTTTGGTAACAACAAAATTACAATGAGTTTCAGAAAAATGGTTTCACGTCATAATGGCATAACAATTGACAATCATGTAACATATGTGTTACATTATCCCTCAAATGGTTAAATTTTTGAAAACTTTTGAAGTGGTTCTATTTCGTGCATAAATACCATAGAAATTAAACGTCTTCAACTGCAAAGTTGAAGCGTTGAAAAACGATAACTGACCTTTCATCAATCAAGTTTTCAATTTTTGTATTTTCTGATACCGATTACGGCTCCTGTGGAGACACTAAATACCGGCCTCTGTGGAGAAATGTCTGCAGAGACATTGAGAAGGGGGGCGAGGGGGTACAGAGTACCAAGGCTCGGGCTCTTTTAGAAGGCCAGCGCTGTTGTTAAAGACAAAAAAATGAGCTCCCTTTGTCAAAGCAGCTGGAAAAGTGATGGAAAATGGGAGTTTGGACCGGCTATGGAAATTTCCCTTCGAAATACAGACCAAATTCAGTGAGTGCTTCGGCGTGATTTCCCAAAAAAAGGTAATCGCCTTTTATCGATGTTTTGCCTCGCGATTCAGGTAATCTTGGCCACGATTCTTTTCAACGCTTCCAACTCCAGATTATCAGATTCTTATTAATGGGGGCCCGGAGTTACTGTTAGTTTCTCAACAGACCGTTTTCTCAACGACCCTTACGTTTGTCTTTGAAAATCTTTGGTAAACACAAAATAACTTAGAAGACAAATTTTGTTTGGTGTGCTCCTGCAGTTGGTGAGAACACAGCAAATGGGATTAGCCCTTCGCTCAAACACCAAAGACGTCTTTTTTGATACTGAGAGAGCAGCATCAGATATGTCTTTAAATACCGGTATTCGTTCATGAGGCAGCAGCAGCTTGTACACCTGTAAATCATTTGCAGCAGCTTTAGCGCCTACAGGAGCTTTAAACCGGTGCTTTTCATAAATGTCAGCAACAAAATAATCAAATGGCTCTAAATCCTGGAGAATTTCTGCATCCACATCAAGTTGAGTTTGTAGCAGCAACATCTTGTGTGCGTATATTGCTGAAGACATCCAACGTGCTTGATGTTTAGCATCAGAGCGCCGAAAGCGATAAGTGTCCAAGTAATGTTTATTTAAATAATAAAGAACACGATCCAACAGCTCGGCATAGTCTTCTCGAGCAACGTAAGAGTTAGAATCGTACCTTATTTCGTGAAGAGCTTTGAAGGCATTCTCTAAACTTTCAGAATCTGCTTCAGCTGAAGAATTTGCAATGTGAGTCGGGTCTACAGCAAAGTCAAAAGTGCAGTGTTCCCTCGTTTGTCGCGGTTAATGGGGATCGGAACCCACCGCGATAAGTGAAAAACCGCAAAGTGTCGGAAATTTAGAATTCCCGGTGCCTTTGAAGCCAATATTTATGAAAAATTACTTTTCTAAAAACTGACGGAAAAAGAACACAAAAAATTAGAAATATTTTCTGTTTTATTTAATCCGAACACAAGTTTGACCTTTTCACTAATGGTCATCATCTTCCTCTTTCTCTTGAGTTAACTATTTAGGTAATCGTTGCAGGGGCACGACGCTTAGGCGGCATTGAAAGGGCTTAACAAAAAGTTAATTGCACACACAACACTAAGATACGTGAGACTCAGTCAACAACGTGAACGAGAATGGCGTGATGGTGCGCAGTCAATCAGCGATATGGCGCTATTTTTAAATTTTTATTTTTTGATAAATAACTTATTTTTCAAAAATCCGCGATGCATTGAAAACGCGAAACTTGAATCCAAAAGTGGCGAGGGAACACTGTGCTCCATTTTTTCTTCAAAATCTCAAAAAAAACATAATTTGGGGACTGCTACATTTCCCAAAGATCCTTTTCAAAACTTTTGAAAAAATCACTTTGAGCATATGGTGGCGGCAGGCAGTTCATAGCAAAGGATGGCTTAGGAGTGCTTTTAAATGTATGCATGCACCGTTGAATTTTCCAGTGTTTCATGCTGTGGTATCAAAATATTTAGCAACGCATTGCTTATTTAACTCTCAATCATTTAAGATGCTTTTAATTGCTTCAGCTTGGTTTTTGCCAATTCCTTTTTCTAGAGAGGTAGTTCCCAAAAATTTTGTACAATTGCGATGGCTTTAAAGAACTGAATATGTGCTAATAATATATACAATATGCTCAAATGCAGTAAAGTCTCTTCCTTGTTGAATTAGTTTTTCATCCAATTGAATGGAAACAAATTCATCCTTCATAATCCCCCAATATCTTTTTTGAATTTATCAAACATCTCAGTGCGGACTTTTTTTAATGGTGCGGCTACTTGTTCTTGTACTCAACAGAAAATCATTGACGTTGCCACCGCTTGCTCTCACGATAGCAGCAAAAACATCATTAAAGGCATTAAAGGATAATTTATGGTGATCGACTGTAGCAATAATATCTGGTGAGTTGAGAATACGACTAGGAACTTTCACTTCAATAAAATCCGGTGTTGCTTTGTACCTTGAAGACTGCAAATTATCTTCAAAATCCGAGGAACTTGGATTAGTTTTCAGTGACGATGTTTTGCTGCTAGCACTTGAAAATGCTGAAAACAATTTACTGTTTTCCTCAACAGTTCTTGCTCAGCCTCTATTGTTTTCTTTTTTTTTTCTATCAGCTTTTCTTCAGACAATTGTCGTTTCAATTGTTTGACTAGTTTGAGGTCTTTAACTCCAAAAGTACTTCTGCAGGTTCCTTTCTGATCTTGAATAAAGAAATATTTTTTCAGCAGAAAGATGCTTATCAATATCCTTTGATATGTCAAAAAGTTTGTTAACGCACATATGCTATTTTTCTTGGTGCTTTACCGCAGCTTTAGGGTCTTCCACTCTTTTTAACATCTGGAAAAGATCATTCAACTTCTACCTTATTTCTACTCAAATAACAAGTATAGCCAGGAGTTGCACCTTGCGCAACCTTTTTTACTCAGTAATTACTTTATGGCGAACCTAAGAGATACACACTTTGGATCATCGGTATTTTGCTGAAATCAAACATTGTGGGTTACTCATTAACATTCTCGCTCTGTTCGCGCGCTCGTTATTGTATATCGTTTTTGTAAATCATTCGTTGACCTCAACACCAAAATCATTTGTTGGACAAAAAACTGGTCATAAAAGAATAAACATAACTACATATCATAAAATAATACTGGGTGATTAAGTCGTATGTCCAGGCATAGTTCCGTCTGACGTACAGCAAAGTGACCTCGTAAACAAGCATATAAAAAGAGGCATTAACGTTAAAAGACATTAAAAAGGATTCAATTCAAAAGATTCATCGCAAGTCAACATTTGTGCATTCGACGTTGTGTTTGTGAATTGAAAATATATTCGTTCTCGGAGTCAGACGTTCTGTGGGAACCTCACAACAACTCAGCAACACCAATTCAAGAAACTCGATCCCACAACTTCATCATAGATTGCACCATGGCCACATAGGTTGCCATGGTTGCACTCATTGCATTTTTAGAGAGTATTTTTAAGTGATAAGAAAGTGTTCAAGAACATCTTGATTTGTAGGAAGTTTTTTCCGCAAAATAGCTCATCTCTTACTCTTCCCACGCCACTCCAGCTAAAAATATCCGTTCTCATCTCCATTTGTTAAGATTCTATACGCCGAAGTATCCTTTCAATCTGCGTAAAATTAAATTGTCTTTAATGCTATAACCTTTGCTAATTACAATGCAAAATGTCATGAATGATCACAACCTGCGTAAACTTTAGCAAAGATTTTATCAGCCAAAGTTTAACTTGAGAAACAGAAAATGAAAACAGCGAACTGAAACGTTGCAGTTTTTTTTTTGCATCCAAATAAATTGCCAGCGAAGCTGTTTTTATTTTCTATTATCTGCGCAATCTTTGCTAGTTATTTGTTCTAGCACAAATAATCTGTTTTCTACTGTTGTTCATGGTTTTTTGTAAACCTTTTATCTCCTACGGATTGGTTGTCTCTGCGCTCAAACTGGCAACTGGCTCCCGAACTAAACTGATAAGTAGCCTTCTATGAGCTTAAACTGGCAACTTGACTCCCACATTCATAAGTAACACTTTTCACCATTAATAACTTTAACTACTGTGCTAATAAAACTAACGTCTATCATAATTTAAGATGTAAAAGTCCAACCGCCGGTTATGACATTTATTTTTGAGCTAATTTGTTTTTTTGCTATGAGAAATATTATAAGCATTTCAAAAATTTATTTTTTTCACAATTTGTCTTTGAAATTTGTCAAAAGTTATGTCAATTCTCAAAAAATCTCAATTTTTGCTCAAATTTAAATTTATTAAGTTTGTTTTTTTGCTACAAATAATATGCATTTATTTATACTTTAGTGCAATGTGTATTGGTATTCTAAAAATTTTAAGTTGTCTTATGGTCTTCTAGGGCTTCTGGTTTGAGAGTTATGGTTGATTTTGTGTTTTGGTTCCTCTGCATTGCCCCCTCAAAAACTTAAATTGGATTCTCACGGGAAATGCTCAAACGAGATAAATGTAGCTCAAATTTTTTGTGTTTTTTTTTGTTATGAATTGAAACCAATCTAAAGTGTCACCACAAAGTTTTGAAAAAAAGGTGTAGGCTACCTTTGAACAGCCCTAGTGTACATAAACCACAACTGGGCTAAATGCCAAGACAGAAACAAAAAATAGTAGTAGTTAAACTTTTTCCGGTATTGTTCCCTTAGCTGAGATGACCGGATTCACCCCATTCTTTCTGCAATTGTTTGCACTCCATTTTTCCACTTTCAGGGCATCCTCTTTTAAACCTATCTTCTGAATCTTCTTTTCCACTTGCTTGTTCCAGATCTTCTTTGGTCGTCTTCGCTTTTTCATGACATCCACTTCAAGAATTAGAGCAACTCTCAAAACACTATCATCGTCCCTACTAAGCACATGTCCTTAATATTTAACTCAATTCGCTGTCGCTAACCTATCTATGGTTTTCTTCAACCCCAGCATGTCCATCTGTTTTTCAGTCGTCTTTCTGTCTACAACTTTCCGACAGTACATGGCTTTCATAATCGCCCTCTCCTTTCTCCATGTAGTTGCTTTTTCATTTTCTTTTAAACACTGCCACCATATCTCCCTTCGATACAGTGTTGCTGACCCTACGCAACAACGATAGACTTTACCTTTCATCATCAGAGGAAAACTATTTTCAAGTAACAACTTATGGCGACCTTATGAGATACAAACTTGGATCATTGATATTTTGCTGAAATCATGTGGGTGACTCATAAACATTCTCGCTCTGTTCGTGCGCTGGTTATTGCAGTGTAAATCGTTATATCAATCATTCGTTGACCTCACCACCAAAATCATTTGTTGGCTAAAAAACGGGTCATAAAAGAAAATACATTGCTACATATTATGAAAAATGTCCTCTCTCTTGTTATAACGTAATAATACTGGGTGACTAATTCCTATGGCCCCACATAGTTCCATCTAGCATACAACGGAGTGACCGAGTAAACATGCATATAAAAAAAAGGCAATGCAATTCATTCAATCAGATTCAAGATTTATCCCAAGTTATCATTCGTGCTTTCGACGTTGTATTTATGACTGAAATCATGGAGTCAGATGTGCTGTGGGAATCACAACAACAACTCAGCAGCACCAATACAAGAATCTCGATCCACCACGAACTCTCCACATTTCCTGAATTTTACCCTACCAATTCTTAATCTTGCTGTGACTGCCACTTCGCAACCACCAACAAAATTTAGTCCGACTCTCAAATAGCAAAATCCATTCACTGTCTCCATTTCATCGGACAACTTCTCGATCGGATCCATCATTTCGTCCACAACTTTAAATTGACCATTACTCTCTTCCACAAACTCCATATGGATCTACATTGCTTTGAACAGTCCTTCTTCCGATCTGTTTACCATTACTCTTGTTTTTCTGATGTTGACCTTCAAACCCTTATTTCCAATGCATTCTTCCAATTCCAACTTTCTTTTAAATCTTCCATGGTTTCGCTCATGAAAACAAGGTCATCTGCAAACAGTAATTCAATTAAACATACCCCTTCTTGCTTTTTCTACAATAATGTCCATAACTACTGCAAACAGTAATGGCAACAGCATAGATCCCTAATATACACCAACTTTTACTTCGAATTCCTTTAAATATGCAGATCCCACTCTTGTCTTTGCACCATCACAAAAAAATCATACCTGTTCGAACCATGCTTCTGATAAATTTTTCTTTCTCGTGGCCCACTCCATCACTTTTCTTGGCACTTTTTTCTACGGATAAAGCAAAAGCTTTTTTCACGTCAACAAAACACATACCGGTATACAACCTCTTCTCCTGTTTTTGATTATCCGCCTGCATTCTCCTCACAATGAATCTTGCATCCACTATTCCTTTTCCAGGCATAATTCCAAACTGCACTTTATTCAAACTTATCAGTGTTCTTATTCGCCTCTCTAGTACTTTTTTAAGAATTTTCATGGCATGTTCTAGCAGTTTCACTCCTATGTATGATCCACTGTTCATCACCAGTGATGGCTTTAACTATCGAGGGGCGGCAAAGAAGATTGGGGGCCCCTAATCACTCCTCGTGGCTGCGCTAAAAACTGCCTACTTAAACAAAAACATTTGAAAGTGAGCTTACAAAAGTCTAGTCACTAAAATTCACCAACAAGCAAAAGTATATTACGACTTTTTGCAATCGCATGAACAAACAATGTAAACCAAAGTCCAACATTACGCGTATGTTGACAAAAGGGGGAGGGGGCAATTACGCGTAAATTAAACAGGGGTCCCCCCGGGCGATCGCTCGATTTACCCATGGCTAAGGCTACCACTGTTTATCACATCACCCTTTCCTTTAAAGATATGCACAATCACACTAGTTTTCCACTTATCAAGTATTCCTCTACTATCCAATACACGGTGACACAGATCCATCATCACTTTAAATCCGATTTCGCCACTTGCAACTATCATCTCCGCACTTACTTCAGTTGATCCAGTTGCTTTATTAAGAGGTTATATGAATAATATAGGCCACAATGGAGGAAGTTCGTTTTTATGATGAAGTGGCGAGTGAACGAGAATTGGGAAGTTCTAGAGAAATCATCATTTTTTGGGGGGATTTCCTTGGGCATATGGAGAAATATGGTAAAAGTAGGCTTAATAAAGTAGAAGTGTAATCATTAGCCTACTTGACTTTCAATTGTACAAACACTTTGATAGATAAAGAGTGACTCGAAAAGAATGAGTTCAATTTTGCATTCTACCAAACTAATGTGGTTGCAAGCATAAGTAGCCTATAGGTTTTTCTATATTATTTCTATGTTAGTTAGGTTTTTCTTTCATCAAGCACATTCTCTAATTTTCTTGCCGATGTCTAGTTCTTGAATCTACCTTCAACTGAAATAAAATGAAGTGATGAAGAGAGTGCAAGGGAGCTTGAGACTAACACTACTAAAATTCCGTGAACTAACCGTATTTTAATCTTAACTCTGACAGTAACTCCAATCTACATTTTCACGTTTTAGTCTCATCCAAATCTGTGGATTTCCGTATTTTAGCATATTGCAATATTTTTGGCTCACGCAAAATTGTCAACCGGAGAGAAACACCGAGCCTGACTACAGTCCATTGCACCCTGCAGCCAACCATTTACATCTGAATTAGTCTTGTTTGATTGGACCTACAAACTGGCATTAAGATTTATAACGTTTACCTTGGATTAATTTGGAAATGGAAATCTGCGGAAAGTGTTCCAAAAAACTGGATACTACAGAAAAATGGTAGTTTCAGGTGCGGATGAGCGTTTAAGGTTGGGGTTATGGTTATGGTTATGGTTAGGGTTAGAGTTAAAATCAGACCGTGGAATTTCCGAGGTTTATTAGCATCCATAAACTTTGGCTGCGAGCTGAAGGTCAAGTGCGCTCAAGTTTACCCAATTTTTCAAGAAATAAAAGACGGTTGCGTTTGACAAAATGTTGAATTTAGTGCCGTAGACGCTAATACTGGCAACAGGTACAACACAACACTGCATTATTCATAAGATGTATCTGCTGCTATTTTGAAATAAAGTCAGTGTGTACCCAAGTAAATCATTTATTTTTCAAAACACAAGGATACTACTGTAACACAGAATTTCCATGGACTAACCAATTTTACCATTGCTCACCCTAACGTTGTTTTGCATTTCCATGTGAGTTTGTGTTGCAGTAGCATCCAATTTCTTGAAAAACTTTTTCCGGAATTCCATGTTTTTGTAAGCTTATATAGCCAAAAAGTACCAGTAGTATGTGGTTTGACTTGTTGATAAAAGAGTGCTAATTGAGCAATCAAGGTACAGTATTCACCGCTTATTAAGCCCATCTTCAGACCAGACGATTTTGGGCTTATTAACCGATGTGCGACTTTTTTCAACTCTGTCATGCAAAAGTGTTTATGGCTAACTAAATTATAGCTAAAACCTCTAAATCTAATAACTTTGTTTATAGAAATCACGCATATATGTATCAAGTATTACTTGTATTATTATTTATTAAAGATCAAAAAATATTCATTTTCATGCAAAAACATCAAGAGTAAGTTGCCTCATGGGTTGTTAATGACATAAAAAATGCTGCTGAACTTCTCATACTCGTCCATTTGTTCAAATTGGGATGAAAGAGGTTTATTAAAAACTAATACAGCAGTGTAACGAGTTGTAAATCAGTCAAAATAATGGATGAAATTAATTAAATATAAAGCTTTTTAAACAAATTTGGGTTTATTGAACAGCGTTTTGGGCTTATAAAGCAGGTTTTTGATTGTTCCATTAAATGAAACAAGTTCGGACTGGACAGATTTGACTTGTTCGGACTGGACAGATTTGGGCTTATTAAGCAGGAGGGCTTATTAATTGTAGGCTTAATAAGTGGGGACTACTGTGTCATATTGTTGACTGAGCAGCTTTGGCATTTGTTTAAAACAGACTTATCTTCCCGTTTAAAACAAATTAGTCTTAGCTATGATTTGTGCAAACTGCAAAAAGATGTACTGCTGCTCAATGACCAAAAGATTGCAGATTACTAAAAAATCTGCAGTATTGCTGGATACCATACATGAAAATGGATAGGGCTTCTGCTAAAGCCAATGACTACCATATGCAATGCAGAAATTTTGCTAGTTGTAGATCAGCATTAGTGAGATGAAAGATTGGAGGGCCACTCAACAGCCTTGCAATTCTCCTTGTTTTTAATCAGTTAGTGGATGAAGTTGCTAGAGTTGTACTGCATACACAATTACACTTTATAGAGAGCAGCTTTGTAGACACACATTCATATATTACTTGCTACACAAAAAGATTGAAATCGATTTTTGATCACAAATCTTATGTGGTGATGGCTTTTCCTTTAAATGCATTGTGTCAACAGTACTCACGTAGGTGTTTACCAAAATGATTAACATGATTAAGAATAAACTATTCACTCAAGAATATTACAACAGTAACAACATTTTCTTGATGAAGCTTTACCCCGTAGTTTATATCTGACACATACTGCATGAGTGGCAGGTGCACAGTGGCTGTGTCTGCTTAGTTGTCCTCTGCACTGCATAATTGTCAGTGAGAAACACCTTCCATTGTTTTAACCATTTCTAATTTTTACCATCTGTCAACTAATACAAAAAATGATTATTGTAGAAAAAAACTTACCTACACAAATATACGTGATTGCAGATATACAAAAATACAGAAAAACATCAATTTAAGTGTGGAAATGACAGTAATACAGAAATATCTGAAAATAGTGTGAGCTATCTGCAGATTAACTCGTGGTCATAAATGCACAGATACTTTGATACATACATCAACTCAACCCAATTGTTTGTTTTTGTCTAAAAATAGTTTTCCCTTTTTGTTATCCAGTGTGATGAAACGACTGACTGTGGCAAATGTGTGCTTGTTGTATCATATCCAAGTACAGCAAAGGTAAAAATCACTGGTCTGGTTGGTTTTATTTTGGTTCAGCTGACATTTCTTTAGTGGAAACTTGACATTGTATGCAAACATTACTTGACGACTTCACCTACTCTTGTAGCAGGGGTTAGGGTTTGGGTCGCTGGCTTGCACATGGGTAGCTATGTTACAAAGTCAAACGGTGATTTTATTTTTGCATAGTTACAACAGAGTCTTAGGAGCAAAATAAGATAAAACATTATGGCCAGACTAATAGTGCTATAAAAGAACATGATTTAAATTTGGGTTTTAAGCTTTTATAAATAAAATCAGAAACAAAAGTTGTTGCTTCACCAGCACTGCAATAGGTTTTCATGCATTTAAGCACTTGTCCTTAATGTATTTTGCAGCATCCAGCAGTTTGGCAAACTGTCAAACTCATGATGTGCAGTAAGCTAGAATGGGTTCTGTAAATTAGCACTCAGCTTTTTGAAGCAAATATGCAAACATTCTTTAACTAGTGGCACTATCTTGCTCAGTTGTTAACTTGTTGAGAAATTTTAGGAAAGCTTGTGCAATGGCTTTTAGTCTGAATCAGTAATTTACTGTATTTCTGCTAATACTAACATGGTTTGTATACGGCAATAGAAACGTAGCCTTTGTTGATTGATTATACTTGTTAATACTTGTTGTGATTCACAAATTGCAGATATAATTTTTAAGCATAAACAAAGAGGCATAGCGTTCCACTCACTGCATCTGTTTTGGCATGCACTTCTGGTATACTTGACAGCCTAAGTTGTGAAGCTTTTAAGCCTGTGGTCATTCGACAGTGGTAGATAGACTCTACAGTAGAGGTTATGTTTTGTGCGGAGCCTCTCCTTTCACTTGTTTCAGCTCATTGAAATTAACTTCCATCCATCAAACAAGCTATGAAGAGTTAAATCCAATTTTTATCAACATTTACGTGAAAACATTTTTAAAATGACAGCTGGTTTCTTTAATCCCGATCCAATTATTTTAGAAGAAGTTGATAGATTTGAAAGTGAATTTCTTTCCCGTTCAAAACTACAAGAAATTTCGGGTTGTGACGATTTAAGTAAAGTAACATCATTAGTTATGGATATCAATACTAAGAAAACAACTCTCGGAAATTTTGGACAGTATTTACCTGCATTAAAGCATTTGACTTTAAATGGAAGTTTTATTCCATCAGTTCGAGATATTGGAACGTCGTTTCATTTTCTTACAGTTCTTTATTTATGTGAATGTAACCTTAGTGATGTAGATGGTATATCAGCTATGCAGAACTTGGAAGAGCTTCACATATCACACAATGATGTTGTTGATGCGAGCCCAGTAAGTTTTCTGGATCAGTTAAAAGTGTTGAACGCTGAATGGAATCAAATATCAGACATCGAACAAATAGATTATTTTGCCCTCATGCCTGACCTCGTCTGTTTAAACTTACTGCATAACCCTATTACTGATAATTTTACTAATGGAGGTTATGCGTCGTTTGAAAACTATGTTGAGGCAAAAGTTCCAAATTTATTGTTGATCAATGGAAAAGCCTTTAAAAAGTTGCAAAACCCTTCACTGGATGGCAGTGTTGTAGAAATTACTATTGCAGATGAGGCTCACAAGGTCGATAAGAACAACTCCACTAATTTCATGAAAAACGCCCAAACTCTTGATCAGCATGATAAACTTGTTTCTTTTTCACCGAGGATATCCACCACCAAGAAGCACTCTTCCGCATCTAACTTTGTCAATGTAAGCAAGAGTGTTGATTTTTCATCAACCATCTTTTCTCCGCCTGGTTCATCAGAAGCTTCTCGTGCGATGCTACATGATGCATCCAGTATTCTTACTTTTGGGAATCCGTTAAGTGGCAACCCAATGCAAGCTTTGTTAGAAAGAAAAAAAGCCCCTCCTTCTCCAGTTCTTAGCAAGTTCAACAAAGGAAAACATTTTGAAAAAAGTCCAAGACCATCAACAGCACCGGTTCGTCGAAGAAGAGTAAGAGCTATCACTGGCGATCAATTGAAGGTTTTGGAAACGAATATTAGGAAATCACTGTCTGTAAAACAGAGTTCTCAAATAATAGCAACTGCTGAAATTAGCGGCTACCTCAAAACGCCATCACCGCCCAAGCAAAAAGTAAAATACTTAAAACTATTATTTAATGTTTGCTGTGCTTGTGAAGCTGTAGAATATACTTTGTTACTGTGTTAAGCCTGTGGCGTTGCTACAACGTGACCCCCTATATATTTGAGTTCCTCCCGTCGACACACTTTGATGATATTTTAAAAATATTATTTAATGGTGTTTGCTGCCTAAAGGGTTGAGCATTTGGTCTGTGAATAGTGCTGTAAGGAGGTAAACATAAGTGTTTCAAGTAAAATAACTAGGTAGTGGTAACAGCTCAAAGTTGTTCTAGGAGTAACCGAAAAAGTTTTTCCGATGATTTAAGGATAACTAACGGTTACATCACAAAGCGTTGTTTGTGAAAGTAGTAAAGCTTTTTTTTGCTGTTCGTAGTGAAAAATTAAACCCAATATGTTGCTGTTCTTATTTTATTAGGGACGTTTCACTAAATGCCGCTGGTATTATCAACTTATATAGTGCTAGAAGTTGCGCTCTGTTTCAGTATGGTCAAAAGTTGTCGTTTTAAGCCTTTAGCTTTATTGTTTTACAGCCTTCGACTCCTTTACCAGTGCCTCCTAAATCAGATGAACGACCAAGAACTTCACAAGGATTTCGTTCAAGAAGGTTCAAACGTTCATTACCTTTACGGGCGACGCAATCAGTAGACATCATGGTGATGGATAGTGTAAATGAACAAATATCGTCACCCGTTCAAACAACACTGAAAGAACGTCTGTCTTGAAATCGTTGAGTTCATCTCTTAAACTGCAATGAGCTTCCTGGATTTTGAAAAATTCAAGTTGCAGATTTTAGCTTTAGATTATGTTTTCCAACATTCTGTTGCCGAATTTAAAAGTGCAAGGTCTGTTTTTTCGACTCATGTGCACCTCATGGCAAATCAAAAATGTTCCAATGTACAAGTAGAAGCCAGACTTTATATTTATACCTGCAGTTTGCAGTACGTCTTGAAATTGTTAACTTTATTTTTATACGGTTCAGTTTTTAATATAACGGAACTCATATCGTTTACTTTTGAAATCATGTGTTGCCATGTGTCAACCGCATTCTTCAACTCTCATGTCTTTGGCATTGACTCAGATAGTAATACTACTGTATAGACTTAATTACTACCCAAGTTGGACGATGCTTTAATCGTCAGCATGTTGTATGTTTTCAGTGCAATTGTAAGTGATAAAAAACTTGATTTTCTTTTTTGTGCATCTAGTTGATGGGTTATCGTATCCAATAAATAATGTGGCTCGCGGCCACATTGCCAGAAAAAATTGGAGTAGAGGGAATGAAAGACAATTTTTCGCTAATCATAAAGACTACCTTTTAAATAGTTACTCTGGCAAGTCTGTTTCTCTGTCAATTTAAAGAGACAACAGCGCTGCTAGTGATTTGTGGAACTAAGATCAGTCATATCTTATGTGCTGTCAAACATGCCTCTGATAACTTTGTTAGGAACCGCTGATAGAAAATGTTTTCAACCTTGTCTTACGTGGCGTATGGCTTTGTCTTAACCAGTGAGCGTTTTATTTTGATGCGATTCTCTTGATGCAGATGCTCTGATGAGGCCTTTTAGGTCGAAACATTGTTGGCGTTTGTCATATGTAGTAACTTTATACTTTCAGTAGATGGATAGCAGTTTGACCGGCCTAGCAATCCGACGCACACATATATATAGGGTACCCATAATTTATCGCAACAATTAAAAAAATCGAACAAAATTTAATTTTTTGAGATATTTTCATTTGGTTTGTTTTATAGTAACGGGAAATACTTCAAGATTTTTTAGATGTGCTACAACACTTCTACGTGTGCACCATTGGTTGCACGAAGGATTTCCGGCCAGTGTTCAATTCCTTGCCGTGTTCTTGGTAACCTATCTCTAGTAGTTACTACAATTATTCGATACTGAAAATCAATAATGTCTCGGACTTGGGCAAGTTATTGTACAAAATATTATGGATATTGGAGCGTGGTATCTCCCACTGCGTAATAGATCTGCGATTGGAATTTCTAGGACTTCTGGTATATGCCGCACGTACAGATTGAATTTCTTCTGATGCTTGTGGCCGGCCAGTTCCCTTTCTTTGTAACACATTAACAGTCTCCTTAAACTTATTTTGTTATGGTCGAACGGTAGATTTCGCAAATGGCTCTCTTATATTTGTGTGTAAAGTTTCGCTGGGCTTTGATATCGGGACTTCGTCTGTATGAACCAGGAAACGCACTGGGCTTTTTCCAGCGTAGTGTTTATTTTCATAAACTCCACTTTCGCTGCTGAATTCAAAAGATTATGCTTAATCACGAAATAAATTATAATGTCAAACCTGATTATTTCAAAACATATCTGTCAAGAGAGAAAAAACTTCAAGTATTTTCTTTTACTACAACGCAAACCCAATGAAAACATCTCAAGAAGCAAAATTTTTAATTACAATTTTAATACAATAATTAATGGAAGCCCTGTATATTTGTGCAGCAATGCCCTCGTGTAAACATTTCACCAATTTTTCTTTTACTGTTGATAAGCATTGTGAATTTGTGACAGAGTTAATCAATATAAATACGTTATATTTTTATATTTATTATTGCACATATTTTTAATCGATTATTGGCACTGTGTAAAGTTTTGAGGTGTTTATCTTGTGTTTAAATGTAACGGTTACCTCTAACTTTATTTGAATTTTATTCGTAAATTTTTGATTTCATTTGATAATTCGAGCCTTTTGTTTGTGGACTTGCATTTTTTCGCTAGAATGGTAGTTCTAATACAAGAAAGTTTTTGGTCGGTGATTATTGCTCAGAACCAACTATTTATTCCATTAGAGTGTTTCTGCTTCGCTCTGGGTAAAGTTGAATCAACTGCGCGCCGGTATTTGACGTTTCCGCCTAAACACTGATAAACTAATTGCAGCCGTTTTTTGTGGCCTGTGAGTGCGGCGCAGAGAATTAAACCGCTGACTCTGTTATCTTGCGATGCTCCATGCTTCCATCTTCCAGTGGGATACAGAGTTAGTGCACCGTTGATGAGAACACTACAAAGTGGCTGCCACCAGGGATGTGGAAGCGGTTATTTTTCAACAGCTTCCGCTTCCACTAACAAAAACGAGAAAACGACCGTTTACAATTTTTTAACTTTTGTGGGTCTGTAACCTGCCTTCTCCTACACTTCATCATTTTGAGAAGACAAAAACCTTCATTTATTGCTATTACTTTACCTACTTCGCTTGAGCTTATTGTTCTGAACTACTCTGTTTTTTTTTCATAGATATTAGAACTCGTGTTGAATGTAGAACAGTGCTTTTCAATCTTTTTGTCATCACGGAACCCCCAATGTACTTTCGCGTTTGTCACGAAACCCCCACTAACAAAAATTTAGAAATCACAAATTGTTTGCAAGAAAATCAAATATTTCGTCACTAAAATCCAAAAACCAATTAAACACTTCAACAAATAGACAGTTATTGTAAGTTCCTTCACTACGTACAACCACTTTTACAAGAGTTAACTTAATACTTCTCAGATCTAAACCGTATGACCACATATTACAGCTCTCGACAATAACCCGTCGTCACAACAACAAATTACACCGTAATGCGCTGATTTTTTCTCTCTATCCTCAACTAACTCTGACTTTGAGTTAACTTTAACTCTAATCATCATTACCGACTTTCTGTCCGTCCCCAAAACACGTATTGACTCCGATCTTTTTGGATAGTAAAGTGCAAAATTACTGTCGTATATATAGTATATACATGTAAAGCGAGCAAAATTGAACTGCACCAATCAATAGACGCCTCAACGTGGTGGTGCGGTCCCCAACCCCGTTTGGGTTGGGTTTAAATGGATGTTGGCCTTTCCGAGGATTCCAGTTACCCCGGGCACTCCCTCACACAAACCATATTTTCGCCGTGCAGCCCCCTGAACAACCGCAGAAGGGTAGCACTCAGCCTCTTTAAAATCGGCCTGTCTTCTCTCTTCTCCTGCCTTTCTCTTGCCCGTCTTCTCATTCTTCTCCTGATGAGCGGCAACGTTCATCCAAACCCTTGTCCCATCTTTTCCTGTTCAGTGTGCGATGGAAATGTGACCTGGAGGGGTAGGTTAGTGCTATGCTGCACATGCTCTAATTGGGTTCATTTAAAATGCTCGCTACTCTCCTTTTTTAGATTGAGAACTCTTGGCAGCTCTCACTCCTGGAGCTGCCCTCCCTGCTGCGTCCCTGCTTTGTTTGGAGATCCCACACCTACCAGCACTGTGACTTCCTCCTCGGACTCGTCCAGCTGGTATAACTTTACTGCTCAATCTGGCCCCCTTCTGCTAATACAGCACTTGCACCCCACCCTCGCCTTCAAACCTCTTATTCTTTTTCCGCCCACTTTGTATTTTCTCCCTCTGTCCCCTCACCACCGCCTTATGCTCCTGGCTGCTGGCTGTTTCTCTTTACCTCCTGCTTCCTCTTCACTTCCTTAACTCCCTCAGGGTTCTTCAATGGAATGCTGGGGGTCTCCTAGGCAGGAGCATTGGGCTGCAACACTTTATTTCGTCTCATCCCGTTGACCTTATTTGTATCCAGAAATCTAACCTTAATTTATCTTCGTCTTTCCGAATTCCTGGATTCTCTGCTCTGCGATCTGATGGCACCCACTCCCGATCTTTTTTTTTCTACTGATGTCACAGACGCTAGCGGCGGCGTCATCATTTTCGTCACGTAGGGCTTGTCCTTCTCTTAGCTTTCTACATCCTCTCTTTCCTAGCTTGACCCCTACTCTAATTATGTGGGGTCAACATTTCTCTAAACGACTCCTCGCTGTCATTTCTTAATGTTTATGCTCCTTCTATGCGTTCTTCTCCGAAGGATAGCAGAACCAATTTCTTTTCTCCCTCGATTCTTCCCTTCTAGGTGGAAGCGGAAGAGATAGAATTTTCGCGCTTGCGCTTCCGCTTCCACATCCCTGGCTGCCACACACCTGTTTCGACGTATAGTCGGGAAAATGCGTCGTTGCTGTGACGTGCGGAAAAGATGGACTCTAAGCCCTGGAGCTTGGCAGACACGATCCAGCTTATACGAAAGAAATCAAAGCGTTTACAGCTCTATTGAAATTAAACCAGCAGTTAGTCAGCATTACGGGCATTTTCTCCTGATCGAGTTTACTGTTTCCGGAAGAAGTGTAACGCTAAAACGGGCCTAAGCACAAGTTGTACTTGCAAAACCAGCAGATGCTTTTCCGTGACAGGAGAATAAAACGTAAAACCATCGTCTCAACGTAGCTAGAGGTGACGATATCCCTCGATGCAACCAAAAAGCGTCACTCAAAATTAAAAAATAACCTCGTTTCCAAACACTGGGTGCAAAAGGCTGAAAGCGAATTTCACCGAAATCATTAGCCTTTTTATTGTAAATGACTCCAATTAATAACTAACTGAATACAAACTTTCAGGAGTAAAGTTTGTTAAAACAAATCAAACCACATTATGAGGGTATCCATGAAGTCCGCATGCAGTTCAAAAAATTAATAACTGTAGGTATTTGTGTTTGGAAAAATCTGGAAAAAGTATTGGAAAAGTTAAGTGTACCTAGTTTTAAATGAAGTTGATGACTTTAGTATCGCTTCAACACAATATGTTGAAAGTTATTGTTTTCCAGAATTATTTCTACCACGTACAACGAGGGTACTGCAAAATTGTATAACCCCTTAAGTTACTGATGACGGTTGACTCCGTTATGTGGAAACTTAGATAAAAACAATGATGCCATAAAAAAATGTAGATTTTCTTGTACTTTTCACAGGTTTTTTAATGACGAATAAAAATAAAGTTATAAAAATTTGAAAGCGCACACGGACTTCGTTGATACCAAATACATTGCAAAATGCCACTATAAAATCCGCGACTAGCTATTATCACCCTTGAAAGGTTCATCAGCCAAATCGACTTAAAATTAAGGCATGCTCAATAAAAATATAATATGTAACTAGCCGGCGTCGCCCGGCAGAGGCCCTCCATCAGTAATGTCCGCGTTTAGTATTTCGGTTCAACCGGTTGCGAAGGCTTCACCCATCCGGCTCTTGTGTGAGCAGTAGCGAAAAAGTTAATGAAGTCTATGCACTTTCACAATTTTTCTACTCGAAATTATGATCATCATATTCTCTTAATCATAACTGGCAATACTCACAAAGAATCTTGCCACAAATTATTGTTAATACTTGTGAGGGAGCAGGGATTGTACATAATCAAAACTGATTGTAGCAGCAAAATGGTGGCTGCTCTCACAATTAAAGAAAAAACTATTTAGTGGTAAGCCTATTTTGCCAATTGTTGCTCCCCTTTTCCTATTTATATTCGTGGTATTAAGTTCCTAATTTGGCTGCACTATTAGTCTTGTTTCTGGTATAGCGGCAAAAGTGGCAATTGTGCTCTCTGTATTCAGTTTTACAAATTGTTATGGTTATGGTTTTATGTTAATTTTTCTCTTAAACTTGGGATTTCATTACAATGCTGTAGAGTATAGACATAAATGCCATAGCAGGCAGCATATCAGAATAAGAAAAAATCCTTGCTTGATAATATATATGACGGCGTCACCCGAAGAGCCCCCATCATTAACGTCGGGATTGAGATTGTCGGTTCAGCCAGCCAAGCCAGCTTTACCTATCAGGTTCTTGTATAAAGGCTTACTAAAAGTTTAAGTATTTTCTGCACATAAGATGTTCACAACTTTTTGTGCTCTTTTTCCTAATATAATATCTCATTTCAAGATCCTGGCTATGCCTTAGGTCTATGTGCTCTGTTCATTGCTGACACAAACCCAAGGGAGCCTTGCGTTTCCCGTAGTTTGGAAGTAGGGATCACATTTCTGATATTAGGCTATTCTAAAGCAAAAAGGGCAAAAATGTCTTTCGTGTGGTGCGATTTCACACAGTGATGCTATTTTCTTTTGGTTTTCCTGTAAACTTTCTCAAGTTCTCGCTGCCTACGCATTATGTAGCATGTTCTTTTCTCCCTTCTTGATGTGCCCTGGGGAGTTTAAAGTGTCCTTGCTTTTCCTCAAATGTTTGGTTTAACCCCGGTAGCTCTATAAAGCTATTATAAAGCAAAATACCAATAATATCTTCCATGTGGTGTAATTTAACACAGTGAGGTTGCTAATTTTGATTTCGCCTCAAGCTTTCTTAAAGTCCCTGCTGGCTACGCATTATGATTCGTATTTGTTTTTCCTTGCTGAGATATGCTAATAGAAGTTAAATAAGTTCTTGCTTTTCCCAAATTTTCAGGTTTGATTCCGGTAGCTCTATGAAGCTATTATCAAGCAAAATAGAAAAAAATGTTTCTCCTAAGTATGGTGCGATTCAACCCCGACAGGCCATACTATCACCCGTGCCGATTTAAGACGCATCAATTAATGCAGCTGCGCCAGCTAAACCGTACAAACATTTGTTAGAGCTGCAACGAAATGTTTTGCTAAATATAAGCCAGAGCTCCTGTACATGTAATGGTGATCATGTTGGTTTGTCAATGAAGACTGGAAGTATTTAAAAAGAAAGAACGATGACACAAACTACCATTCGTAATTTTTGAAAGAGTAAGGAATCGGGGGGTGAAGCAAAGTCAAAATTGCCTAAATGGTGGTTGTTTTGACTAATAAAGAAATGAACTGTTTGGTGGTAGGCCCGCTTTCGTATTAATATTTGTGACATTAAGATTTTTGCCTGCGATGTTTGCTTTAATTCGGCCTTAGCATGAAAAGGGGCCCAACCAGTGGCGCAGCCAGGATTTCTTCAAGGGGGGCAAAGTTTTTTGAACAACACAGTCTGCCTGCAATGGTAAACCCCTCAGGATCTAGTCACAATGGAAATACCAAGGTTTTTCTCCTCGGGAGAAGAAAGGTGTCTGCGGTTTTAAAACAGAACGTAAAAAAGTTTAATGCAATTGCACACACAAAAAATTTTGCCATGACGCTATTGCACCCCAAAGCATTTACTGATACAAACTGATTGGTAATGGTGAAAGGCGAACCAAAAAAATTGACTGGTGCTGTATGTCAAAATTTAACTCAATTGAAATATAGCCTACGATTTTTACGCGAAAATTCATCAATCACGTGTTCAAAATTAGTGATCAGGTCATGGTGAACATACAGCAATGCAAATCCATTCAAATGATCTCCTTTCTTTGTGAACCGCAAATAGGTTTTCAAATATGTCAGAGCACTAAACGGACGCTTATTAATTGCTGTAGTAACTGGACCAGTTGTCAACATTTGAAGAAGAACTTCCAGAGGTGATAAGTATGTGTTTCTTTGGCACATAGTAACACGCCTAAAGTGTTATACGGTAATGAATCACCTTCGTGGCGTAGGTAATATGAACGCCATTGCATAAATTCAACCTTCATAGAGTCAATGCTGTCATCCACAAAGGGAAGATAGAAGTTCATAGCATTTCTGATCGAAGCAAATGTCATGCTTTACACTGACAGATGGTATCAAAAATTAGAGTTTCATGCAGTCAGCAAGATCAGAGCAAAATATTTCGCTGAGTGACTCAAGCACTGTGTCAAAAAAAGGCAAAAAGATAGAACGCCTGAAAAACTGCAATGGTGAAACAGCTAGTGAATTTACTCTATTGGCTTGCTGATTCACAATTCGAGGCATGGGTATGGATTTCCCGTAGACACCCTCGGCATGTTTAAAGAGTCCAACAAATATTTCTTCATTGTCCCTAAAAGCCTGTGTCACATCTTAGCAACTGGTAATAGTCGTAGCATTTAATGCAGTCAAAATAATTTCTTGATGCACTGGTAGCTTTTTTGCAACTGTTTTGGTAAGTTTCAGCGTAGCATTGATAACTTCAGGCTAACCAAAAACCCAGTTGTTGTTGCCACTTTCAAATAAGGCATACCCTTTCCAAGAACTTTTCTATCTCTTGATTCTGACAGCTGTTCAAGAGAACCAACAACCGCCGGATAAAACTCCTTGTAAATAAAGACAGCATCATAGTTCTCAATCCACTTTGTAGAACAATGACGCTTCAAACGCGAAAGCAAAGAATCAGGACATTTGTCATTAACTTAGTCTCATTAGCATGCAGCAGTGAAAGACGTTTTTCAGAATTAGAAATAATACCGATAGGTGTTTCATGGTGCTTACGAATGCTTGAATTTCGCCTACAGTGCAAGCCAGAGAATGTTACCGACATAACTTGTGCTATCTCTGATTGAAGCGTCTCTGCTACTTTTTTCCACTCATTAAACTTTTTTTGCAGTTTTATAGTCTTCTAAAAACATTCCAGAGAGAATGTCGAGTTTTTACTTTTGTTTCTTGCAAATTGATGATTTTGTTTCCTCTACAGTCCAAAGCATTTTGACTAAAATCAGAAAATTTAAATCGTTAGCTATAAATCTAGGCTCGTCAAGATGATTTGGTAAATAACTTGCCGGAAAAATAGAGACATGATCTATTCTTGGCAATATTTCTAAAACTTTTTCAGAAAGCACAAAACTCGCTTTTACTCATGGCAAGCTACTTGTTTTTGTGCAATACTGCTATTAAATGTTGCACAATACTCTTGCGCACCTCGTCACACACCGATAGGTTAGTGCTGCAAGATTCTTGCGCAAAAGAACTTGCTCGTGTGATTTCTGTTTTATATCAAGAAAACTATAGCAAGTTCGAAGCTCATGTGTTAATCTCAGGCATGAAGCCTAACGCTACCAGCAAATTTCCAGACCATTGTTTGTTTTAGGTGTAATTTTATCTAGGACCAAAGGGGGCCATGGCACAGTGGTCCCCACCTGCCTGCGCCACTGGGCCCTGCCTTTCCTTTAAGTCATACAACCAGAGGTGTATAGCAGAGGCGTAGCCAGAATATTTTGCGCCCGGAGCAAACTATAAAATTGGCACCCCGACCTCCACATTTAATCATATTTTCTATTACATTTAATTGTATATGAAAAAACAATTCAAATTTTAATGGAACATTTTATTTAAAGAAGAAGCAAAGCTATACAAAATATAGCATATGTCCATAATGTCCCACTCAGTTACTGTCAAAGATGATTTACATAGTCTACAATAAATTTATTTTTCTTGATTTCACTGTCGCAAACAGATCAATCACGTCATCAAAATCTGTTTTTTCCAATGTTTCTCTTTCAACACTTAGAAGTGCAAGATCACTGAGACGATCCTGTCCCATTGATGCACGCGAATACGACAAAATAAGTTTCAATTTGCTGAAAGACCGTTCACAGCTTGCAATTGAAACTGGTATTGTTAACAAAATTTGTAGAGAAATTCGCAGATTCGGGAAAACGTCGTCTCCAAAAGACACAATAAAACCAAGAAGAGCCAAAGGAGTTTCTGGTTGACCTTCAGTTCTGTTACTGAGCAGCATTCTGCAATCTCCAATTTCGGTGAAAAGTTCGTGGCCATTGATGTCCGTGTCGTAGAAATTTGCAAAATCTGTGCAATCTCGACGAATTGCATCCTCATCTGTGTCGGATAGAAGAGTCTTAACGTCAAGCAGAAATCCAAATTTTGTGTTTAAGTCTTTTAGTCGTGAAAAACGTGTTGACATCTCCTGTTGAAGCCGATCAAATACATTCTTCATAACGCGCACAATTTCTTCTTCTGGTGAAAGTCTTGCATCTCTTTTCAGTTCTCCAGGCATTCTCTTACGTTGCCTAATTCGTCTATCCACCTGAAACCCCCAGGCTGTGCATTTTGTTTTGGCATTTTCTACAGCAGCTTGGCTCAAATCATCACGAAGCTTAACAAATTCTAGCTCCAAAGATTCAATATCAGTTGCAGCTTCCTTGAAGTTTATTGTAGGATCCTGTAGGCGCTTCTGTACACGATCAATTTTTCCAAGAACGGTATTCCAGAATTGTAATAAAACTATGAAATTAAACTTCAATATGCAGGCCTGTAACTGCTCTGCACCACTTCTAGTTTCAGGTGTCATAGTTGAGTCCTCTGATAATTTTTCTAGGAGTTGTACCAGTTCATCCAGCCCTTCAAAAATAGCTTTAACAGCTTCTAATCGTGCACTCCAGCGTGTCGCAGACTCTCGTTTTACTTTTATAGGAAGAACTCGTTTTAACTCTTCCCAACAAATTGTTGAATGAGAGAAAAACGAATATATATTTTCAAGTGTCCCAAAAAATGTGACGACAACTGGATCTTGCTTAGCTGAGTATACTCCTGCTAAATTTAAGCTGTGGTTGTCACAGTTGACAAACAGTGCTCTGTTATTTCTGTCACATATTTGTTGTTGAAGGCCAGAAATATGCCCTGCCATCACAGCAGCATTGTCATAACATTGTGCTCGACAGTCGGCTAAAGATATGGCGTCAGACTTTAGTCTCTCGACGATGACTTTCTCTAGGCTTGCTGCATCTTTTGAATGTATCTCGATATAACCTAAAAATGATTCTTTGATAGTTACTTGTTTAGTTTGAAAATTAACATCCACAAATCTTATTATCTGAGACAGCTGTTCCCGATGTCCTAAATCAGGAGTTGAGTCAAGTAAGATGCCGTAGTATTTGCTTTTCCTTATATCCCGCAGCAATTTGCTCTTTACAGTTGATGTAAGTATGTGGATAAATTCATTCTGAATTTCCGGTGACAAATAGGAAACTGATCCCGGATTTTGTTCAGCATGTTGGACGTGTTTTGCCAGTAGTGGATCAAATTGAGCAATGAGTTTGATCAGCGCGAGAAAGTTTCCAACATTTTTATCATTTCTGGGATTCAAGTTTTCCTCTTGACCACGTAGTGCCAAATTTTGTGAAACCAGAAATTTAATACAGGTGAGTATTCTTTGCAATATATCTCGCCAACGTTGTTTTTCCGAACGAATCTGCGCTTGAGCGATTGCGTCAATTCCTATACCGTCAACTAACCGTCTTTCGGCTTTCTTCCATGTAGTAAAAGCCCTGCGATGGCTAGGATTGTTTTCATGAGATTTTAGATTTTCTGGCTTTCTCCACTTGTTGAAACCGTTTTTTAACTCAAACGAAGCTCGCGAGTTTGAAGGCGATGATGTAAATAGTAGACAACAGAAACAGTAAGCGGCTTTATTGATTGGTGAATACAACAGCCATGAACGATTTACCTCCTCTCCATTCGCTAATCGACGTTTAAACCATGCCGATGTAATCGAACGTTCTCCATATAATGATGGTAGATTGTCTGTGTGCTGAAAAAGTATGGGCCCGAGAGTAATCAGTTCATCGCGAAGAGATTGTGGTACTTTCGGTAACTTTGTCACTTCGTCGAATTCTAAGTAACCAACATCGTGAAACTTTAGTACATCAGGAACCACATCCGATTGCACATCGTAATGAGTATTATTATTTGCAGTTTCTCTGCCAGAAATGTTATCTTCCCCGTTACTTTCAACAGGTTCGTCACTATGTTGGGTCTCTCGATCTTCAGTGTTTTCGGAGTTTCTTTCTGCACATACAGAAATATCTGTTTGAATAATGTTTTTCTCCGAGACCACAATGTTTTCAACATTAGCGTCGACATCATGCTCTAAAACAGATGGTTGATAGCCGCCATCTTCTGATTCTGAAGAACTGGTGTTTGCAGCTTCAACTTCTTTCTTGGCTTTCTTTAAAAAAGCAGCAAGTAATACACTTGATTTTTTGAATGCTATTTCGGCTTCCTTTTTTCTTTTGCAATTTTGAGCTCCACTTCTTTTTCTTCCTGACATGAGTTACAAAAAATCAAATATAAAATATATTTTATTAGATCTATATGACTAAGTGCACCAAACTGCCACAGCAAAGTCAATACTCAGTAACACGAAGTATCAGAGTAGTATCTTACATTGCAGCATTGTCTGGATGGCAGGCGTACGGTGCGTACCAGTCTACTACTATCAGACGATGTCCGCCGCCGGTACAATCTTGCTTGTGACCGCTTTTTTACCCTTGTTGTGAAATTTTTCCAAGCCCCATTTTGGCGCCCGGGGGCATATGTACCCCATTGCCCCCCCTAAGCTACGCCTCTGGTGTATAGGAAGGTTGCACGCACGTGGCCAAACGTCATCAAAATGCGCTTTTGAAAAAAGTGGCTGACCAGTGTCAGTGTTTTTGCATTGAATTGAATAGGAGTGATATCGTTTTTTGCAAATCAAATCGATAAACGAGACAGGTGTTGCGTGAAAGTTAAATATATTGTTTTACTGATGTTAAGGCATAAATCTGAAGTCAAAGTACGATAAGAGGTGCTAAGGTTTGCTTGTTATTACTAATAGTCGGGCTAATTTTATGGGCTAAACATGCGGGCTTATTTGTAGCCAGCTTCTGTGAGGATTTCATATTCGATTAATCAGCGTGTTTGGGAAAGGGGAGTTTAAGTTAATAGTATTGTGCAACTTATACAGTATATTTAGTAGCATAAACATATTGAAAAGTTGTAAAATTGAATAATACTGTAGCCTAAATGACAGGGCAGACTTATCTACCGTTTGCCATATGTTCGATTAGATATTGATGGTTAAAATCAGAACTTCTTTGAAATTTTTTGTCAATAGTGCTTGGCAGACCAGTTGTATTGATATAGTAGATGCAATTTTGTGACCATAACTACTTTTTAAACAAGTTTTTGACCTATTGCCTAGGCTGCTGAAACAAGGGTAAAAACTTACGGTACCGATTTATTTATTCATGCGTATGGCCTCATGCGTTGCTTGCATTTCTTTCGTCAGACTGGGCCACCACGACGGGTAGACTGCTTGGCCCCACCATCTGTTTGCCCCATAAAGATGGAGGCACACCGTTAAATGCCTTGCCCATGGCCATAACAAGCAAGCTTACGGTACCTGTAGTAATGACGAGATAATGGTTGGTTTTGCTAATGTACCGACAAGTATCTAATTGGTATAGAGTTATATTTAACTGAGGAGCAAATAATTGGTTAGATGGCACTTCCTTTAGGGGCAATTTTTGTAAAATTCGCACCCAGCACTAAGCTTAGACCAGCCAACTGAAAGACCTAATCTCAACCAAATTGCTTTTGATTAATTTTTTTTGTTTCCAAGAATCCAACTAGCAATAATTTATTCCAATTTTTAACAAATTTCTCATTAGTTTTCAAAATAAACCCAAAAGTTCGTGTTCGCCCTATACCTTTCCAGCTTAAATTACAGGTTTTGGTCAGCCACTTTTTTTGGCGCGAGATGTGTGACGTCATATGCAATCTCCCTATTGGAGGGGAATCGGGAGATCGCCGTCCACTTCCTTTTTTTAGAAAGCGCTTGACTGAAAGCACATTTTGAACAAGCAATCTAATTTCTTTTTTTATAACCTGGTAATAACATGACAAATGTTGAGGCCAACCGTCCAACTACTTTATTATTTAGCAATACACCACTGCATACAACCTATTGCAATAGGCGCCTATTAAGCTCTTTTCAAACAAAAACATTCTCTCTTAATCCACTGTAACAAATCGATGCTGTTATTGTTTAATTTTGATCTTTTCTTAAATTTGGGATTTTATTGCATTTTGCTTTGCCCCTAATCCAGACCTCCCTACTTTTAAATGAAAATTGGTGTTTTGTACCGATAGGCCTATCCTTGCAATTACAAATATCAGTAATGGGCTTTACCATTTTTGTTCGCTATCGAAATCATAGTGGATAATTTTGCTACCTGCTGCTATTTTCACTAAATACTGGCAAGCATTGCAATGTCGTTTAACATTATGACCTCACAATGCGTTTTGAGCCATTATTATTAGGATTGCTACTTACCACTTCGTCGTCACTATAGGCCAGTGGTTCTGAACCTTTTTTTGTTGCGGCACACTTTTAACGATTTCAAAATTTGGCGGCAAAAAAGAAAATGATAAGTTTAAAAATTATTTACTTACCTAAAACACACTGCGTAAAATAGTTTGTGATAATAATTTTAAATTATATATCAAAAATTTGGCGGCACAATTTTATAATTTCGCGGCACAGTGGTTGAGAATCACTGCTGTAGGCGAATTAATATGAACTAACGTCTCTGACTGCGTGCATGTTCCTTGGCCCTGGCATAAACACCGCTATGCAAAGAGCAAACTAACCCGAAATGAAGCAGTCGCAAGTTCAGTTCAATTGCCAAAATGTACCAAAGGGCTTAGTCTTTCTAGAAATTGCAATTTTGTTAACTGCAGACACTAAAATTTTGTGTGTTTTTAACCGTAAACTTCATTTCACAAACATGTAGAAACTTCAGTTTTTGATGGATCTTTTTGAAAACGTCGCCAGATATTGCAAAAGAACCACGCTTGTGAGGAAAAGTAGTCAAAATGTATCAAAGAACTAACTTTGTCCAACAATCGCAAGTTCTTTAGCGCTAGTTGGACAATTGTTTAACTAAAAATGAAACACCATGTATGGCAACCAAGTTTTAATCAGCCGTTATAAACTAATCCTTTGCCTCAAGTAATTGGAGTGACATATTGCGGGAAAGAAAATTTTCTATGCTTTCAAAGGACAGTAATTGTTAGTACTTTACTATAACGGTTTGCATTAAAGTAACCTGTTTTTACTGAGCTCACCACTTTTGGGAGGGGTAGAAAGTTGCACTACAGGTGTTAAAGTTCAGTGTTTTCAGTATAAAAACTAATATTTATTGTACATATTATACACTATCGGAATCGCGTTGAAATAACCTTTAATTTGTTCGAAAAAGTTTGAAAATCAGTTGAGAAATGAGGTCACAAATCAGTTTTTTCATAAACTGATTTGCAAAAAAGGGTGCAATTTTTGAACACATTTTCATATTACGATCTTTGGTAGCGAAAATTTGTGTTAATCGTATGAGACATATTATGACATCATAGAGCCAGTTTAAGCGTGCAATGGAAAAAGAGAAGAAAAAATGCCTAGAGGGCTTGAAGTGCTTAAATAAAGAAGTGCTCGTAGCATTTTCAAACAAACATTAATTGTTGTAAAGTTGTTTCTATCAAAAGCACCAGAACAATATCTTCTAAAAGAAAGTTATATCGCGTTTATGCAATGAGTACTTTTTGAGAAAGAACAAAAAACAGATTGTTCAATGAATCGTTGATTGTGACGTCATTTTAGACCCCAAACAAATGAAGTTTTAAAATGTGGTAAGTCGGAAGCTGGTTTTCGTTTGAGCAAAAAGCGGTTGTCCTCTGTTAAGTAATTATAAAATTCTAAAAAAAGTCATTTTTGATTACGACGTTATAATGACGTCACAAATACCCTTATAGCACTCACCTCGGGGTGGTGATCAATCGTGCCAAGTTTGATGCTTGTACCTCTAGCAGTTTCAGAGGAAGTTAAAACAGACACACTGACAGACAGACAGACAGAATTGCGCTTTATAGTACATAGATGCAACATCAAGGGGATCTATTTTATGGACACAAAACTCATGATGGGATAAAATCACAATGGTATCCGAAAATTGGCAGGAATTCTTTATCACATCAAAATATAAAGGTTTACAAATCGCCTCAATGGTTATAATTAAGGTGATCTCCTATACGTATAGGCTTACCTACTGGTCTCGGCATTTCAACTGTGAACAAAGTATATGAAAAAGAATCAGTCCACATCATACATTACTAAATGCGCTACACAATAAAATCCGGGACTAGCTAATTTCATCTTTAAGGGACTCATCATGCGAACCAATTTTAAAATTTAGGTGGAACGCATACCTGTCAAGATGGTGCTCCATAGTTGTTACGTGAACTGACAAGTCTTCTACTCTCAATCGGCTTTGTGGGACATGCTATATTCACTGTTTATAACCACCCGAGCTACGCATGACTAGCATTTTTCATGTGTTCCCCTTGCGAACAAAGGGAAAATCATTCAAAATTAGAATACATTTTCTTTGTGTGACCTTTGCGAGGTATCACGAATACAAAATATTTTCAAGATTAAAAAATAGCTGATTTTTGTAGTCTTTTCTAACAACTAATTGTATTGTGACTTCGCTATGATAGCCAAAACGGTTCTCATGACAAAGGTGCCTTGAAGAGATCTCAAAGATTGAAACAAATCTGTCATCAAATATATCATAGTTTAAGTAGAAAATCTTTAAAACTATGAGTCAATATATTACTGCCTCTACTTTGGCGGATACAAAATATTGGTTAAAAAGCCATGCTTTGACAATAGAACGAGTTATGAATGCTACTTTGTGTGAAAGAGTAGAAAATCTTTGAAACTGAGTCAATATTTTACTGCCCATTGTATATGCTAGCCCTACTTGAGCCGATGCAAAAGTATTAGTAAAAAGCCGTGCTGCTGTCTACGCTTTGCTTTGACATTGGAACAAGTTATGAATGCTACTTAATGTAAACGGAGTAGCTTCAAGCTGTGGCCATGCTTGAAGCTACTATACGCATTAACCATACATTGATTAGTTTTGACTCAATATCGTACTACAGGGTCGTCCACTTAAAAGTAACCCAGAAAATGTAGTAGTTATAGAAAATGTAGTAGCAACAGAAAAACACATGTTGTTTTGTGTGCTCTCATGCTCAAAGATTTCAGTACACGCTGACATGTTGTTCATGGTAAACCGACTTGCTAGGATAGTCTCCGAGTTGACTTTTGTGGACTTATTGAAATCCGCTGTTGGATATCACTGACAACTTCTGGTGTCCGGACTAATTTAGGTCTTCGCTTTTTCACGTTTTCGACAGAGCCTGCTTCGCGCCATTTTTTTGCCAAGCTCTGAACGGAACGTTTTACTGGTGCTTTTTCCTCTGGATATTTTTCCAGGAATGCCTGTTGCGGTTCTTTAATTGATCCAGTGCGCAGATAGGCTTCCACAATCACTATTCTTTGCTGCAGCGAAAATACCATCCTTAAAAAATTTTAACTGTTGATTTTAAGAACTTTGGAGCCTTAAACTGAAAAAAAATTGATTAGACAAAGATAACATATTTGGTATATTGGTCTACAGCCTATCGAGGCCATCAATCAATCACCTACACAACCTATCGAGAGATCAAGCTACTTTTAAGGGAGCCACAATCTATCGAGAGATCGGACTACTTTTCAGTAGGCCGCCCTGTATATCGGCGCAATGTATCGCTTTTAAGCGAAAGCATATAGTGTTAATTCCTTTTGGTACGCCTGCTCACCTCTGGCTTAACATAAGGTTTTGTAAACTCGACCGTTGACTTTATTGTAGAGATTGCACACAATTCTATTCGACAGCACAAGATTCGTTTCATTCGAGATTCGTTTCGACAGCACACGATTCGACAGCACACGATTCGACAGCACACGATTCGGTTTACAAGTTTTCTTACACAGGCGTTCACAAGCTTCTTTCACCCACATCAAAATTTAGAATGAAAATTTAACCAGAAACCAACACCAGTATCATCTCCTAGTTTTTGATTGTTTGACAGCTCAAACGAGGGCAGCCGTAGGCTGTTCAAAGCGAGTAAATTAATTTGACAGCGTGCCGATACATTTAACAAATAATGGATGACGATCACAGAACTTAGGTTCGACACTACTGTATACGTAAAACAAAAACCAACAAAATATATGGACACAACGTAACATATAGGATTCATATGATTTACGGTGTTAACAGTACAATTTTTCCATAGATAACAAGGTACACGTTTGCTAGGTTTGGGCCCACTTGGAGAAGTCATTTGTTTCTTTTTTTATTCTTAAAACAATATCTAAGAAGTCAGAAATATGAGCTGATTTAACTCATCAAACGCAAGAGAAACGGAGAGGCATGAAAAATTGCCTTTTCATCAATTTGATTTACTTCCAGAACACTCAGTTATCAGTAGATGTCATGATGTCAATACGGGGTGTCCCAAAAGTAAACGAACCCAAGTTTTAACAATAATTATCTCTTTGTCGTTTGAGCAATTCGTTCTGCACATTATGCAGGAAGATGTACATTCACTGCGTGTGCGCTCAGGATCTGTTTGCGAGTCTTCAGTTAGACTGGGCCACCACGGCGGGTAGAGTGCTTGGCCCCATCACTTGTCTGCCACATGAAAATAAAGGCATCCCGTTTAGTGTCTTGCCCAAGAACACAACAAGCGAGCTTGCCGGTTTGTTCTCCACACTATTCCTATTGTGCTGGGCGCCAAGCAGGGATGCTGTGAATAGCATTTTTTAAAGTCTTTTGGTAGATTCGACTTGGAAAATGAACCCCAGGTTTACAGACTGCGAAGCCGACGCTCTAACCACTACGCCAGGTAACGTGGAGAACAAGCCACCAAGCTTGCTTGTTGTGTCCTTGGGCAAGGCACTTAACGGGATGCCCCCATCTTTATGTGGCAGACAGGTGGCGGGGCCATGCAGTCTATACCCGTCGTGGTGGCCTAGCCTGACGAAAAACATGCAAACCGAGCATGAGCTCATACCCATAAAAGAAAAAAATTAGATATCAAAACCAAAAAAAATCTTAAATACATTTAGTTTTGACAATCGCTCAAAATGTCTTCTTTGAACTTCAATACAATCAAAACATCTTTTGACAACATTGCGACATACTTTCTGGCAAGTTTCCTGTGAAATTTGACTCCATTCGTGCTAAATACTCTGTTTCAGTTGATTAATTGTTCTAGGCTTGCTAGATTGAACAATTATCTTAGTCCACGCTTGTTTAAATCTAAAATTCTTCGCTGCATTTTCAAAAATGTGAGTACCAGCAGCGCACACTGAACAGGAATCAAGCAATGATGTCAAGCAATAGTAAGAAAATACTATACAAAGGCATAAAAAAGAAATTTTATATGTTGATTTGATATCTAAATTTTATTTAGGTTTACGGTTCGGTTACTTTTGGGACATCCTAGACAAATCACCGTTGCGGCATTATCGAAGAGGATAAAAATGTCCTTTAAATTATAGGCATCAAAGTAAAGGGGTTGAAGTCTTTAGGTTTTTTAGCATTTGAAAAAAAGGCCAAAAAATGTCGCAAGATAGCATAAAAATCTCTCAGAAAATAGATCTTTGCTTTGCTTCAGCCTCCCCCCGTACAAAACAAAACGAAGTTATGCCTACGCTCCAGAAACAAATATTTTTATTCTTAGATGCCTCAGGTGAAGAAGTGCTGGACTAAAGCTAGCTTTGTAATGCAGTTTTTCTTTAGCTTCAGTGAGATCTGCCTGTCGTCGAATCGAAGCGTTTTACAAGTTTCTTGCCGAGCGACTACGAATGGTGGCTGAACGTACAGGTCTTATCCATGACAACACCAAGTAAACTGATACGACCGTAATGTGCCAGCACACAACCAGGTCTATAACCTTCTTTGACACGCTCACAACATCCAGCGGTGCAAAAGTGTTTGCGCGTGAAGACCTTATTACCGTAATGTCACTAGGTTGCATAACTTGGCTCAAAATTTTTCTTAAATCTATTAGCTTAATCTACCATAGAACGAGTTCAAGGAAACTCAAACAACAGTTTTGCACATATTTAATGACAATGATTTTTTGGTACAAAAAGGGCAGGAAAGTGCATTAAAAAATACTGCATAAAATTACGTTATTGAAGAGATTATAGACAGTGTTAGCAATGAACAAAAGGGAATTATCAAAATTTTAGTAAAACTAAATCTTTTCTCCAAAAGTAAAAAACAACAAAGATGCAACTGAATTTAGTGTCGTACATTTTGAGATGAATAGTCTCATGCAATTGTAAAATGGCTGTGTTTTGACTATTTTCAGCAATTAAACTAGACTTGAGACAATATTACAATTTCTTAAAGTATGAAACTTCAATAATAGATAGATTTGTGACTCCTTGGTACTTTTCTCAACACACCATAAAAATATATTGCCGGTAATTATGCTCCTAGAAACCTAGCGAAACTACAGGTCGGGATGATAAAACATTTCATTTTCGGTCACTAGTTATGCAGTCTGTTTACTGGAATAAAATTAAACATCAAGAATAGGAAAGGCAACAAATTCTGGCACAAAAATTTCAACTTATTTGACAACGATAACTGCAAATGGATGAACAGTAATCTCACGTCACATACGCTGTAAATATTCGCAGTTGGAATTTCACTTTTGACACTTTTTTCACAATTTCAAATTAAATTTTATTTTAAAATAATATGATCTACAACTATAAAAACTCCTGCGTTTTTGTTTTGTTCTGTTTGTTTTTTTTTTTTTTTTCAATTCAATTAAACTGTTCTTTAATTGCTTGAATTTAGGGTTTAGCGGCCATGCAACTATTGCTCTAGTTTTATGGATCCACTGTTTTCATTTGCATGTTTTAACGTCTGACGTTGTGTCGCTTCTTCCTTTTCTTGACTCCATTTCTCTCATTATTATTGTTGTTCAGTGTCGTGTGTAATGGTGGTGGTCATGAATAAAAAAGATACAGATACAGATACAGAATAGACATGTGGGGAAATATGCTGAGGGTTTTGACGGTGTACACGGGGGAAATGGTATTGGAAAAAGAAATGCAGAAGGAAGATTGCTGGAATTTTGTGACGAAAAAGAACTGTGCGTGGCAAACACTTGGTTTAAAAAGGCAGACAAAAGGAAATTCACTTATAGTACCGGTGGATGTGAAACAGAAATCGATTTTGTGCTTGTGGAAGAGAAATACAGAAAATATATAAGGGATGTAAAAGTGATTCCATGGGAATTTCAGCAGAGGCTGGTGGTCGTAGATCTAGATAAAAAAATTCTAAAAAGGTTGTGAGAAAGCATCGGATCATAAAAAGAAAAATTTGGAAGTTGAATGAAAGCCCAACAAGAGTAAGATTTGAAAAAAGAGTAAAGGAACTAGTAAGCACTGACGCGCCTGATTTGTGGAAAACTTGCAGGGATGGTGCTCTAAAGGCATGCAATGAAGTGTGTGGAAAGAAGAAGTCTAGGAGAGATCAAGGAGACATATGGTGGTGGAATGAAGAGGTCAACGATACCATAGCAAGAAAGAAGGCGGTATTTACAGAGCTGTGCAGATTCCCATCAAAAGAAAATAAAGACTCAATACAAACGTATAAGAAATCAAACAAGAAAAATTGTTGCTGGAGCTATGAGAATCGAAGCTAATCGGGATTTGAATAATTTATATCAGAATTCCTATGGTGTTTTCTACTTCCTTAGAAGAATGAAAAAGGAAGGGAAAAATATGAAAGGAGAAAGGTGCTTAAGAGGAAAAGACGGACGATTGGGTTTTATTGAAGAAGACAGGACAAAAATTTGGAAGGAACACATGGAAAAGACCATGAATGAAGAGAACGAATGGGACATGGTGGAAACTGATGTAGTAAAAAGACAAGCGGAAAAAGTGGCTCGCAATGAAATTGTGGAAGCAATGCAAAAAATGATATCAGGAAAGGCATCTGGACCATCTGAAGTTCGTGTAGAGATGATAGTTGCAAGTGGCGAAATTGGGGTTAAAGTGATGATAGAGCTGTGCCAGTATGTATTGGATGGTAGAGAAATGCCTGATGAGTGCAAATCTAGTGCGATTGTGCCTATCTTTAAAGGAAAGAATGATGTGATGAGCTGTGGATCATGCAGAGGAGTGAAACTGCTAGAACATGCCATGAAAATTGTTGAAAGGGTGCTAAGAGAGGCTAATACCAACACTAATTAATTTGAATGAAATGCAGTTTGGATTTATGCCAGGAAAAGGAACAGTGGATGCGATATTCATTGTGAGGAGAATGCAGAAGACATATCAAAAGAAGGACAAGAAGTTGTATATGTGCTTTGTTGACATGGAAAAAGCTTTTGATAGAGTGCCAAAAAAAGTGATGGAGTGGGCTATGAGAGAGAAGGGCTTATCAGAAGTAATGGTTCGGGCGGTTATGAGCTTGCATGATGGTGCAAAGACAAGAGTGAGGGTGGGATCTGCATATTCAGAGGAATTCCAAGTAAAAATTGGTGTATATCAAGGATCTGTGCTGTTGCTACTATTGTTTGCAATAGTTGTGAACGTTATTACAGAAAATGCAAGAAGGGGTGTATATTAATGAACTATTGTATGCAGATGACCTTGTTATCATGAGCGAAACCATGGAAGACTTAAAGGAAAGGTTTTAGAATTGGAAGAATGCACTGGAAAGCAAAAGTTTAAAGGTCAACACCAGAAAAACAAAAGTGATGGTAAGCGGGTCGGAAGGAGAACTGTTCAAAAAG
This sequence comes from Trididemnum clinides, assembly GCA_963675345.1. Classification (NCBI taxonomy): domain Eukaryota; kingdom Metazoa; phylum Chordata; class Ascidiacea; order Aplousobranchia; family Didemnidae; genus Trididemnum; species Trididemnum clinides. The sequence goes on from OY776301.1 coordinate 23,075,676, forward strand.
CAAGATAAATCTATGTGAAGTTTGTGGGAGGAGAGTCATGGCCAATTCAGTGCTGTGCACAAAATGTGGAAACTGGGTTCATGGCAAATGTGCAAAAATAAAGAGAGTTGCCGCCAGGTTGGCAATGCATTTTGTTTGCTTGAAATAAAAAGGAATAATGGAAGAAACGGCGGATTCGATCGAGAAGTTGTGCGATGAAGTGGAGACAATGAATGGATTTTGTTGTTTGGGAGACAGACTAAATGCTAGTGGTGGCTGAGAAGTGGCAGTTACAGCAACAGTACGAATCGGTTGGGTAAGATTCAGGGAATGTGTAAAGTTATTGCTTTAAAATAGGTTTCCTCCGAAGTTGAAAAGTAAAGTTCATCGTTGTTGTGCAAGATCAGCAATACTGCATGGAAGTGAGACATGGTGTCTAAAAGAGAATGAAAAAGCAATTTTAAAGAGAACGGAGAGAGCTATGGTGAGAGACATGTGCGGTCAGAAAGACGACTGAAGAAAAAATGGACATGTTGGGATTGAAGGAAACTATTAGCAACAGCAAATGAAGTTAGATGGTATGGACATGTGCTGAAGAGGGATGACGATAGTGTTTTGAGGGTTGCTCCGGATCTTGAAGTGAGTGACAAGAGAAAGCGAGGACGACCGAAGAAGACCTGGAAAAAGCAAGTAAAAGAGGAGACAGAGAAGACTGGTTTGAAGGAGGATGCCCTGAGACGAGACAAGTGGAAAGACGGAGTGCGAGCAATTGCAGAAGAAATAGGGTAAATCCAGCCATCTCTGCTAGAGGACAACACCGCATAAAAACTGAATAACTACTACTACTACACTTGCCCTTTTTCTTTACCGGGTGGTCACGAGCAAAGAAAAAAATACAAAATTTTACCAACAGATACAAAAGCGTGACGTCACAATATCAAGCCAGTTCAAAATAAGTCACCTGAAAAACTCAATTCAATTTTCTATTAAAGGGCAAGGGGGTTAGCCAGAAAAATATTTGGGGAAGGCGAATTCGTCATAAGTTTTGAACTTTTTAAAAGCGAAAGTTTGATTTGGTCTTCCTGGTAAGTTATTGTTTTTGCTAATCCCTCTTCTTCCTTGGCAAAAAGGCATGGTACGAAACGATTTTCCAAGTTTCCATCGTAAAATCAGTCGAGGGTAGGCTGAGGGAAAAGCAGGAGTCAATTACCAACCAGCCTTTAATACAAACTGCAGACTGGCGGCCCAATCACCAGCCGGGTGAGCTGCCATTGGTTACCGGGTTATAACTGTGAAGCTGCTCTGGGTACCCACCAATGCAAAATTAAAACGCAGTCCACCTTGTTGGTGGTGGGGCTACCAGTCAGTAATTTGGATTCATGACTGGTTCGAAATGGGCTGCCACTTTTCCTTTAGCCTAATTCAATTAGGTGACAGCATGAGCCTGGATTGCCTTTCGCGCCGTACCTCCGTCTCAAGGAAGAGAAGGGTAAACCAACCAACCAACTGCTATAAGTAGATATACAAAATTGCCTCTTACGACATGCTGGAGAAATAGCGTTATTACTTTGACAGTGATTGCAACTAAGAATTTCATACAAGTCAACTAGGCGATTCCGTTCCAATTTTTTGCTACTTTACTTGAGGAAATTGCTTAATGCTGAAATCGGGTCCAAGAAATTGTTTCCTGGCTACACCTACGTCATGATTTAGTAAAATTTTTAGTCGTTTTAACAATTTTTGTTTCGTTTAAAAAATGAAAACAAACCTGAAACAATCTCGCCTTATTTTGCATTCAAACTTTTTGAAATATTATCCCCAATTCGTGTTTGATTTTGAACTGGAGCAAAATTAAAAAGCAAACCCTTTTAAACGCGAGAAATTTGAGCTTGCCCCGCTCGTTACGACAAACATTTGACCGGAATTCGAAACAAAAGTAGACTGTAATATTAAAATATACTTTTGTTCAAACAGTAGTTAAAGTGCTGTAAGTGTGAGACAATATTCATCAAATTGACAACACAGGTAATCATTAACATTAAAAACTATAATTATTTATACAAATACTCTTTATGACATTTTAACTGCATCAAAAATATAAAACGAGCCAAAAAATTGATTATAAAAATCTGTTTTTTTTGTGTGCAGAAAAGCGTTAGTCTCAATGCCAGAGTGAAAGTGGAAAGACACATAATTACAATATTTGCCATTGCACATTCTCACATGACTTTGGGTTACTTTTCGTGCAAATTAAAAGCTGACCACATACAAAAGATTACCAATACTGTGCTTGAAATAAGTTAGAAAAAGTCCCGCTCAAGAGGAATAAAAACTCATTTAAATAACGATTCTAAAACATCCAACTCTGGCCTGCATGATCTTTCTTTGACAATTTTTTTCGTTACACAGCTCCACTTTATCGTTTGAACTGATTGCAGTATAGTTTTTCAGCGATGGTTTTACGCACTGTCATCCCCACGCGAGGTAGCGTTCGACAATGTTTCACCACCAACAGATGACTCAGGAACAGGCCAAGGACGATTCTGTGCAAGGCGTCGTCTTCTGCGGCTCTGTAAAATAGTTAAGCGATCACAGAATTTTTGGCAGTATGAAATTTAAACTGTTAAAATGTCGTCAGTTTCAGTCAAACTTCTTTTCGGAGAAAAATGTGCGCGCACTGAGAAAGGTATAACTTTTGACCGCCAACTCTCCCTTTCCCCCAAAAAACAATCAGCCTCCCCCAAGCGAATTTCTAAGTGACCGGCACCATGTCCATGAAGCTTGTCGAAAGATCTGATCAATGGTGTTTGCCAGCATGGTTTACTAGGCCGACACAGGAGCAAACCGGTACACTGTGGCCTTTCTAACAATGTTGCACAATTTCCTGGCACTCTATTTCTGCCAGGAGTAGCAGAAAACAAAACAGCACTGTTTGATTACCACCGCAACACAGCCAATCAAAATCAATAAACATAACATATTCACATCGATACAGAGCAAGATTGTAAAAAAGCTTACTTTGTCTTGGGCACCCGCGTAATCGGACGCAAGATCAATCTCAGGGAACACAACGCTTAATCCGTCATCGTGTTCATCTAACGAAGGCTTTCGAGTACTTACATACTGCAAAAAACAGCATTGTTTTATTTCTTTATCCCAGTTCTGCAAAGTTAAGGGTCGCTGATGTAATGCTTTCCTATCATCAACACCTAGCATTCGCATCGCAGTACGCAGTCTTTGGTTTAATTCCCTAGTCGAGTCATTCCAAAAACTTCAAAATTGGTATTTCCAGTTGCACAATGTTAAAAATGAAGTACGAATCGAATCAGTGAAGACTAAAGATATTAAACGTTGTATTTAAAAGCTTAAAATAACCACAAGCTATTTCATGATACCATTGCTTCTTTATCAAACTTTAAGCGAGTGGAAGCATTTCATTTTGAATGCCTTACAGAGCTATTATTGGCGTCAGAATGTGACGCATTACAAAAAATATTAAAAGACCCCGGTCGGTAATCTTTGAGACAAACTGCACTCAGCAGCAAATGGGAGTTATAAACGATGCTACAACCGTCACATTCGTCACGCATGCTACTTCAGCTGGCCATAAAACCCTTAGCGCGAAAAGTATTCACCGAGTGCTTTTCTCATAGGCAAAACAACTTGCAATGCAAGCACATTTTGCGAGCGGCACTAGTACCAACGAGCTACAATCGCTGAAACAGTAAATTGTTTCTACTAATTCTGGTTTCAAATCACGCAGTTCAATCGAAACTGCTATCACGATTGCGTATTCCGATAAATAAAGGACTGCTTTGCCTGATAAAGCAATGTATTTTCATCTTTCATACACACATGGCAGAAGGAGCGAGGCCGATTTTCATCCTCCATACACATATGGGATAAGCAGTTGGACTGCGCTTAGGACGTTATTGTCCAAACTTGCTTCCGAGTGCTTCCAAGCCCCGCTGTTCCACTCGAACTGTCCGACAGCGCTTTCAATGAATTCACTACTTGCTACAGATTACCAAACAGATGAAAATATCACAAAAAGCCTTCCCCAACGCGGCCATCATGCGGTTTGAACGCATGGCCATTCGATCATTGTCGTCGCAAAAAGGGGCTCCACTCTACCGGTCAAGATCAAGCAATCGAGTTTGCATGGTTGAAACATGGTGCGCTGATGTGGTTAGGAATAAGCACTTTACAGCTACTTCTTTAATTTGGTTGCAACACTTTAGAAGAAAATGCAGTGTGGGCAGTACAGGCGAGACTGAACTAGGCCGACGCAAGTTGTACCGCAGTACGAGTTTTCACATCACTGGAGGGCAAGTTTAGAATAAATCAGCAATACAACAGCTTGGAGGTGTCATGGGAGGGGTAGGGCGCAGTGTTCCGGAGGCATTCAATCCCAATCTCAGCGATATTTGATTTTCCAGAAGACGATAACAGCTCATTGTAAGTTACCGGTAATATCTATTTAAGTTTAATTACCTTTGTGTAATATTTAGTGATGTAGGCTCGCTGTCGAAATTGGCCAGATTCAGACGCCGGCTCCTGGAATTAAAAACAATTTAATCAACTCGAAACTAAAAAGCCCGACTGGGTTTGGTTTCGTCATCTCATTTGCGAGGGGTGAAAATAACACAAAATGCAGGTAAAGATAGCGCTACATATTATTTTTAAAATCCACTTTAGGAAAGTCTATTTACTTGTAACTATTTCGAGCAACAAATGTGTATTTACAGGAGCGATTTAAATTTAGAAAATAGATTAAACATTGCAGCGCAAACACAACAGCAACAATCCGCTTCACGAAAAGATGCAAAGGTCGGGCACATGACTAAAATAAACGTCGCAACGACTGAAATTCACGCGCGTAAAAATTTTAATATCCTCGTTACCGAACGGTGTTATGATGTAGTATTGAAAGTGCTACTTGCTTCAAGACAAAAGGCCGCTACAACGTGAAAGATCAATAAGTTTCGCTTTGTTTCTTTAAATTCCTTTTTTGGAAAAGATTTACATCAACTAACCAACTTTATTGCAACTATGAGGCTAATTTATTTCGTGATTTGCTTCCAGCAACGTCATGAAGTTACTGAAAATACCATAAAAGGCAAAAACCAATTTTTTAAAAAATAGGAGGCCAGCGGCTAATTTAAAGTTTTTAAAGGAAGTAAAAGAAATTGCAGCAGGAAACAGTTGGTACGCATTGAGAATGGCAAAAGATTCTTGTTCAAAACGCGTTTTCCGGTCTGCGTTGAGAAGTGCGATAGCCTTGAAACAAAGTCAACACCGTTTAAATAACTTTTTTCTTTAAGCGACTTGCTGCACAGCCGACACTTCAGCAACAACAGGGCGCTACAATGGGTCATCTGATCAGGCAAATGCAGTAGCTTTTGGCAAAAAACAATCAGCCTGTTTCTGGTGTAGAAACAGAAATATACTTAAAAAATGCTTTGTCAACCAAGCTGTAGGTGACGTATTCATTAAGTGAAGCAGCGCGTCAAATCGATGCCAACGCCGCTAATGAGAGCGTCGCAAAACTTTCGGCGACACCTTTTCGCCGCCATACTATGAATGAAAATGACTCGATTGAACCAAAAATACAAACTTAGAACGGCGGCATAATTTTTTTGGTGTCGAATAGCTGATTAGTGATAAAAGTTTATAACCCCTGGGGTACGATCGATCTGAATTTGAACGCGTTTCTCTAATTTCATATTTAACGTGAAACACTTAAATGCAACCTTTTCGTTTTCTGGAGAGTTAACGTAATCCTGTTCACTGGAGAGGAAATGACCTATTTTTTAGAGATCAACTGCTCTGTTACGTCACAATCAACGGAGGAATAGAAAGTTATTCATGCCTTACAAATTCGTTGTGTCATGTATTCTTAGGCCCAATCTACTGACACATTAATTACTATATTATAGTATGTTTGTGGCTTTCTGAAGTGGGCCACGGCACGAAAAAGGTTGAGAAACAAAGGTATACACGAAACATATCGAAACTAATCATCAACCACTTCATAGTTAACAAATTAAATAGATAATATTTTATGCAAATGCATATTTTGGTTAAAGTTCAGGAAGCCCATAACAATTTCACACAAATCGTAAGCTTTAGATTGAATTGGAGCTTTAGATAAAGTTTCAACCAAAAGTACAAGACCGCATTTAGGGTGTAAAGCGCTCCTTCAGGAAAAAAACTTAATTATACACATCATTTTAAAGCTCTTCGTGAAAAAAATTCCACAATATCTAACTGTTTTCCATTAAACAGTTCTAAACTAAATTCTGACAAGCTTGCCCAGCCTGTGTGACACATTACGGCTATTAAAAAATACGAAATTAAAAAAATTTTTCTAGGAGTGAAAATTACCGAGGTCGCCGTGATGCTTTCGTTTCGACTTGATGTAGCTAAAAATAGACATAAATCAACCAATCATGTTTCGAGAAAAACGGTGTGTTATGACGTCACAGTCAGATCAGTTTTCTAGGTTAGTCAACTAGATTACGTTTCAAACTTGATTTTTTACCTTTTTTCAAGCTCGACTATTGCATGAAATTGCACATTTAAATATCATGGCAAGTCACATCATGTGTTTGCTTTACCACAGTACGGTGCTTATATTCTCACTTCTCGTCATTCGACTAGATAACATGAGCTATTAGTATTGCCAGAACAGTGGATGTTCGCCTGAAGCACCGCAAGCAAGCAAGGGAAATTGGCGTAAAGTGTCTTCCCAAGAGCCTGGCATACTTTCCTAGCGGAATCGCACCAAAGACTATAAAATGACATCCTAAGATCTCCCACTTGCACTGCAACAGGAGTAATGCGGAGGGTGAAATACGAAACCTAATTTACTCAGTTATGATTAAAATGTATCCTGGCGCTAAAAAAACGTTACAATTAACAAGCTCCGAAAAAATTCACACTTAATTTCTTGTGCTTTGGCGGGCAAAGAGGGGTACAAATGTATTACTAAGTCTAACTGAAAAATCGAACGTTTACAAAAATTATCTTTTTTTTACCACTATGAGATCAGAGTCGTACAAACTGGCAGCTAATACAGAATATACGAACCGCTTTAACTACTAAAACGCATAGACAGATTTACGCTGCTAAACATCACGGGTAGCATATAAACTTGCAAGCTACACGAGAGTAGGCTGGCGAATTTTATTTCTCGGAACAAAATAGGATTTTTTATTTTTAGAATGATCAATGAACAAAAACACATCAGTGAGCGGTTGATGAGAAGGCGATTGGAGAATGCATCATTACACTAACAAAAAAAAATCGTACCGCCCCCGCCAAGTTACCTCAAATAGTCATGATCATGCTGCATGACGTAAAACACTATACTTACAGCTTGGATAGGAAATGGATAAGTTGGTTAGCTCACTCTGCAGTCCCTGAAATAAAAGCAAAGCATATGATAGGTCGTAACTAATAATGTTAGGCATGAAAGTTTCGACAAAAAGCCTGTGGCTTTTTGCTTACGGGTTGCGCAATACTTCTGGAATGTTCACAAAATGTTACGTTGTTCCCCAGGCGACATGGATTTATTACAGACCACTCTTGGCTATTGTTTTATGCAGCCAAACTAGCTTATTGTAAATAAAATACATAAATAAGACAGCTTTCGTGATCAAATTACGTAGAAAACGCACCGCAAAAATTTCGTAGTTTGCACTGTGTTTTAGCCCATACTCCAAACCTAACTAGATACTTTTATTTCCTGCATGGGAACGCTTAGACATACTGGGTTATTTTAAGAAATGGTTACTGTGAGGACTCGTGTAAAAGAATGCCAACGGTTTTCAAAAACACATTTTTTTCACGCTAGATTCAAAATGATAAACAAGCTTACTTCCTGTTATACTAAAGAGTGAAATAACTATATTAGGATGTCTTAAAAATTGTAATCGATTAATTTATTGATTTTATTAGTTAATCACACTGTCATCAAATGTGAAAGTAAAGAAAACAAATTTCCCAAACCCATTAGCCTGGCCTTAAACGCATTTTTGGACGACAAAAACATCACCTTAGCATGAGAAAAAACTCATGCAGTGGACTATCGCGATTACCACTGTGGCATAGATGCAAACGGGATGGTGGGTGGTTAGGCCATTTTTTATTTCTAATATATGAAAAATTCGTTAAAATATTCTTCCCAAAAAGCACACTTTCTAAAAATAAGTAAAAATTTCGGCGCTCCCGTATGACATAAATCGATTTTATAAATACCCAGAATTTATTGATCGTACGAGTGCCTCAGCTCTTATACACTGTTGACGAATTAAGTCGAGCTTGAATAACAAATACGACTGCGTACAAGCATCGACCACATTTCAGATATGATTCGAAATTCAAAGGTCACTTCGCTGTCTTCTAAATTCCAGCGTTCGACGACCTGATAACTTCGAATCGTTTTATTACATTTCTCCAACTCAAAAAATTAAAAAAGCGCGTTGTTGCACAAATTGCGAATGAGTCACTTTCCGATCACAAGATCGCAACCTTGCGGTACAAAAAGTTTTGTTTACAAGGTTACAAGCAGTTTTGGTCTCACGAGATTGCATTTCAAGCCTGAATTGTAAAAGTAAAATTACGTAACGCAAACTTAAGCGGCTGTAAACAAGGGGCTTTTTACGCTCGCACTTTGTTGGCGACAAAATGAATGAAAGAATTGTGTCGCTTTACGGCATTAATGATTGCACGGATTTCAGGTTTAAAACTCGCAATGACTACGACACTGTGTCACCAGGAAGGGCACTTGGCGGTAGTTTACCAAGCTTGAGGGTAGCACACCCAACAGTGTGCCCTGTGCTTGCAGCAATGGCAAATTCGCAGTGGGTATAAACACAATCTTTCGGTTTATCACATTTTTCTTTAATCTGAGGATAAAAAGATACACCCAGGCTATTCAGATGGATTACCAAGTTGAAATACGGTTCCAAAAATATATTCTAGTCGCTTACCTCTGAAGTTGGTGCCCTTGATCTTTGCGTTTTAATTAACTCTCTTTGACAATCAAGTAGTTTATGTGCTAGATCGTCATACTTCTTCTCTTGTTCTCTGATTTCAGTTCGATACCGCGCTTTTTCTTCCATGCACACTTTGGTGTTTAGTTGAGCTTCGTTTCTTTCTTTTATCAACTGTAACATAAAACAGTGCAATGGCAACATTGCTTTATGTATGCACCGAGGCCAGACATTATTGCATTAAGAAAATCACATAAATCTAGTTCAAGGATTGGAATTCTGGGAGGTCCCGTGGCAAACGTTAATGATATGCAGTAGGCTTTCCCAGCAACATTTTCTTTGATTTTCTCGCGCCTTCATCGCGCCAAACATGGCATCGTGAGAGTAGTTGAATCAATTGGCGTCTCAGAACGAAAAATAATCAAACCAAAATATTCTCCATAATTAGTCAGAGCTAGCACGCAGCTCAAGCATGATGTAAGAGTAACAAGTCACGTGCTTTCACATCTATGTAAAAATCAGGTCACTTAATTAAATAATCTGCCTCGTAGTTGAAACGAAGCGTTTGACGACGTTTGGTGTACACTGTACAAGATCATAGAAGATAGTTCTACACATCGATTAGCGTTTTCACCGCATAACCAAAACTTCTTCAGCCTTTTTCGATTTTTTTAAGCTTATATGCAGCTAACATGTATTACAAACAAATACTCCATTATGCAATTCAAATCCGCTTAGTTTTCAAACTAAACACTAATTCGAAATTTTTTACATACGAAAGGAAAACAGACTTTAGGTCATTTTAAGTTTATCTTTTAATGTTTTTGACCTGCAAAGAATTACTCCAATTATGCTTTAGCATTTCGCTGTTAGTTTTTTTTTTTTTTTTATAGTACTTTCGTTTATGCTGATAATGAGCACGCGCATAATCTATAATTGTTCCTCAACAGTAGCAATGCCATTGTCTTAAGTCGGTCAAACACGTGATATTTCATTTCAAGTAGCGATTGCATTTATACCATGCTGTGCATCCATTCTTTGTTTTTATTCAGGCGTTAAGAGCTCATGCTCTGCTTGCAAACTTTAGTTAGGCTGTGACGACGACGGGAAGACAGCTCGGTCCCACCACCTGTCTGCCACATAAATATGGAGAAACTCATAAAGTGCCTTTTTCCCGAGGACACAACATGAATAGTTGTCGACTTTTTCTCCAAACTGTCCTTTTTATGCTCAGCGCCAAGCGGAGATCGGTGAACAATATTTTTAAAGTCGTTCTCACGACTCAAAAAGGGAATTGAACCCATCGACTGCTACAGGCTGACAAGGAGACGCTCTAACCAGAACACCGCCCTATTGGTTTGTAATGTACATAACCTGAGATTCACTTGAGATTATGCTGCGATTACATAACCGTAATAATGGACCGTTCAAACAGATAAAGCTAAGGGCAAGAGTTGAGGGTTTGAAGGGAGGCGCGAAAGGTAAGCTGTCCCCAAGCCCATCATCAAGCGTGAAAGAACGTTTCAAGCCGGCAAATTCTCTGGCTTTGAGTGTCAAGGGCAAAATTTAAATATTTCGACTTTTCCCTTGACGTTTTGCACTTTAGCAAAGAAAAACTGTCACTGTACAGTCGTGGTGCGATCTGATGTAGCAAAGTAGTAGCTTCAAAAATAAAATGGAATTTCTAAGCCACCTGGCAGGGTTGAAATGGCCTAGCAACGGATTAGTGAATTAAAGCTTTGTGTGTAAGCACGAACCTGTAGGAGGTAACGTCGTAACCTAAACAGAATAAAAACTAGCAAAAAATCGCTCAACTCATGTTTCGAGGTGTACCCTGTTTTAAGGAAACAGACTTTAAGTTCCGGAACGCAAAGAACTACATTCTAAAAATAAAAACCATTACAATCGAATACTATACAAGGAAAGTGAACGTTTTTGATTAATTAAACGCTTAAATGACTTTAATTAGAAGAAGCTTCAACATAATGAGCATTATTTTCCCAAACAACATAGATTCAAAATATTGATATTTAAGCCAATCATAAGGGAAAAGGTTTCTGGTTTTTAACAAACCACGTCATTTTTGCCCATAGCACGAATCATGAACAGATGCAAAATGGTCCGAATTTCGTCCAAGAACTGTTTACTAAAAGATAAGAATCGATATATTTTCGCGTTCCTGAAAGGCAGGCGTGATCTAACAAACAGTTAGACGCAATCGACAAAAAGTAAATTCGAATTCACACCAAGCAGCACGCGTTTTGCAGAGATTAACAAGGTCAACGGATAAGAGGGTTGTTAAGTCATTGCCAAGGAATCACAACGCATTGCGTTGACAAGTAAGCCTTTTACACACGCTCATTGCGGCTCCTAGAAAGTTACGGTTTCTTGGGGGAAAGTTGTGACTCCATGGCCGTAACATGAACGCACTTGTATCGTCAGACTGCAAGGTTTTTGCAGGCTCATTGCGACGCCAAAAGTAAAGTCAAAACAAACAAAATATAACATTAAGCCCTCCCATTTTTTTCTAATGTCAAGCGTCAAAGAAGTGAGCTGTGAATATCCAACTCACCTCGCATATGATATAGCTCGGCTTGGAATTAACCCAGGGCACATATGAAGAAACAGACACCACGGCAAACGCTTTCAAAATGCAATAAAATTCTTACAAAAACAGGTAAGAAAGTTATATATGAGAAAGCAAAACGTTTGTACGGTTATTGCCAGTAGATCATAAAACCAAAGTCGTTCGGATCGATAATACAAAAATTTGTAAATGGCAGTAAAATGGCGGAGCAACAGAAGCTTCCTTACAACAAACCACCAACCATTTCTCTCTCTTTCTCCACTTCTTGTAATTGTTGCCACATCGTGTCTCTTCTCTTTTTATACATCTCGCAATCATTTTGCAAGACGGAGCACGTCAGAGCATTTTGTTCTTTCTCATCAAAATACTAGAAAATTACAAAACGTGACCTTCACAAAGGCTATAATTTTTTTCACATATTTACACATATTCAGGATATTTAATATGCTTATTAACGGAACAGTTCGAAATTTATTAGAGCATTATTAATATGCGAACCATGAAAATAATTTGAAATTCTGCGCCGCAAATAAAAAAGGCTTTCAAACACATTCTGTGCAATTCGAACCCACATCTAGTACCTCTTGCTGTACAATTGATATTGAGGATTAAGTGCCTTACCTTGTCTCTCAGCGACTCTGCAGTGGCGAGGCTTTCTCGTAACTTATGTAGATTTTCGACTGCTTCTCCGTACATATCCAACGCCTCTTCCTTGTCCTTCTTGAGAATTTGTATTCGCATGTCCGTGTCTTCGTCGTTGATCTAATTAAGAAGTCAGGCAATTAATACCTTGTAATCATGCAAACGTTTAAATTCAGCTTCTCAATACTCTTTCACAACCAAACATCACGAATGCAGGAAACAAAAGGCAAATGGCATTACACATAAATAAAAATCCGAGCCAAGCAAAATCCCCATAAATTTTTGAAGAACATGCCACATCACAAAGTAGCATGGGAAAAAAACTGTAATGTCATGATCTTTAAAAAGAATAGAAGAGAGCAGTTTTTAGACTGTACATTGAACGTGATTTGTAGGTTGCAGTTTTTTTGCAAACTCTAAATCGCATACAACCTATGCCAATAAAAATATGGTTTCTGTTAAATGAGATAACTTTTCAAAATTTCAACGGGCTTAAAATAATGTAAAGAGAAAGTGCATTGCTATGACGATGGGTAGCATAAATCTTGATTTTAATACGTCCGTCATCTTCTACGTCCATCAAGGAGACTCGGTAATTGTCCCAGTTAGCAGGAGACCATCGCTTTTTGCAGCATCTTCACCACGCGTCTTTGTTTCGGGGGTCACCTCCCATCGACTTTCTTCTTCTAATGTCAGTTGTTATTAGTTTCATCCACTTCTTTTTAGGTCTATCAATCTCTTTGCAATGAACAAAAATTATTCTTGCCATGGTCTTTACTTATCCTTTCCACACGCCGGTACCACCTCAGTCGTAGGCTTCTAATAACTTCCCTAATACTTTCAACTGCAGTTATTTCTTGAAGTTGTCCGGTTATCTCAATTCAATTTGTAAATACCGAAAGGCAAAATGTTTCGTGTAAAAGATGTCACGATACTGCCCTGGAGTTGCTTCGCCTCATTGTAGTTCAGCACGTTAATGCATTGTCATGCAGCAGTGTGAACTTCATGTCAGGGACTTCTGCATTGCTGCGTGGTTGATAGAGACGCTGACGTAATTCTATGGTAGTTTGCCTTGTTTAGTTTCAGTGCTTTGAGCGGAAATGCAATGCACCAGCTGTGAAAACTCCGAAGCGGGTGAAGCACAGGTCGCTCCGTGTATAGCAGTAAGGGCTTTTCCGTGAACAGAGGATAAAAATATGAACAGTAACTCGCAACCTGCTTACTTCTTTGTTATTTGCTTTGGCCAGTTTCAGTTTTAATTCTTCAATCTCTCTTCTCATACCGAGAATATCTTTTTCGCTCGGACCAGTGTCTAGCTTGCGGCGTAATCTCACCGATTTACTGGTTTCCAAATCCATGCTTTTTTTTACCTGGAAAAAGAAAAATAGCTGCAGCGTCGAACCGACACACAGAGCGTGATGTAGCAGATGGAACTGCTTTGTTTGTGTATTATATGACGCAGTTTGAAATGACGTCATATTATGAAGCAAACAAATAAACAAACCAGTCCCTGTTTCGCCAACAACAGTGACGCCTACACGCATTTTTCAACAGCATCATAGGAAAACTTTGCAAAGATTAGATACACAACTTCACTTTGAGTTTAGATAACAAACAAAACCTGTCAAAAATGGTTAAACCAGAGCTGCAAAAATACGGTCGCGCGCTCGCGCCGTGCGACCAAAACGTTTACGCGAGCCAAAGGGGTTTGCAGCGACAAATAATGGATGGCAAAGTTTATAAACTTCATACATGTGTGTGCTAATGAATTCCAAAAAAATTTTGCACTTCTGGATCAAACAGATCAAAACTGAGTTTAAGAGTACAAGGAGGAGAACAAATGGTTCCGTACCCCCCCAAACACTTACATGGTCAGAGATCCAGCGCGATGGTGTAGCGGTTGGAGCGTCCAGTCCGAGGTTGGTACACCTGGGTTTAATCCCGGGGAAAGTCATGCCAAAGACTTTAAATTTAGTATTTACAGATCTCCTCCTGCTTGACGTTCAGCAACAAGAGTGGTGAGGAGGATGAAATTCGAAATTGAGTTTGCTCAGTCTCCGTTGCAAACGGCGCAACAGTATGTGATCAACAAAGATTCCTTGTTGCTCCTTGCTCTTCTTCTGGCCGATCAAACAAATCATTACACTATACTTTAATAATCAAAAAACAGATGATAAACTACTGTTAATGGGCTTACTATGCTAATTTATCGAACGTTAGCACTACGACAGCAAAATTGTCTTACTTTCTGCAAATCCAAAATCAGCTTGTCGTTTTCATTCTTTAAACTCATGGTTGAAACGCGCAACTGTCGGTTTTCTTCGCTGGCGTCAATCATTCGCATGCATATCGTGTAATTCTCATTTTTCAAGCGATCAACCTCGGTCCGCAAAGAGGCCATTTCGTTGTCAATCGTTTCATAGCGACCCACCCTAACGTAAACAAAAAATAATCAGGCGTCCAACGCGCACAAGTTAGATGCTGTTGATGATCACTGATACAAAATAAAATAAACCCAGATTCGCTTGCTTAGTTGGGGTAGGTGGTGCATGTTTTAATGTTCCATTACATCTCGCGTCATGTCCCGAAGTGGAGATATATGATAACTCTTAAAAGGTGCAAGAAGCATAAGCTTTACCATTCACATGTCTCGCACAAAACAAAATACGTAAAAATGAAGCATACAGGGATGTAAAGTTTAATAAGTCAATCATAATTGAAACTTGATACACGTAAGCGGTTAATGTTTGCTCAGCACACAATTGAGTGCAATATGATGATAAGTCAAAAAGTGACACGACAAACTAAAACCAGCAGAGCTGCTTCACAAATGTAATTTTGCAAATAACGAGAATGATCTAATGCAGGGACGGGCAGACTTTTTAGCCGGAGGGACGCATTGACCATTTGAGAGTCGGCCAAGGGCCAGTCCTTAAAATCTTGCAATAGCTGTATACAATGTCAGTGGCCAGTGCAAGGGTGCAAATGCCTAATACCGAACTTTGAAAATGATGTCCTCCAAAAAAAAAAAGTTCTCACCTCTATTTGGACGGAAAATGCGTCAATTCAAACTAAAAAATGCGTGGCGGCTACTTT
This sequence comes from Trididemnum clinides, assembly GCA_963675345.1. Lineage (NCBI taxonomy): Eukaryota > Metazoa > Chordata > Ascidiacea > Aplousobranchia > Didemnidae > Trididemnum > Trididemnum clinides. The sequence goes on from OY776301.1 coordinate 23,090,979, forward strand.
TAACAATAGCTTCTATCGTTTTTGTCTCTTTAGTGCGGCAAGTGCCATATTGAATTACATACGGTATATGGAAGTTTCTGCAAGTGTTGGCGAGCCGAAGTTTGCCCACCCCTGATCGAATGCAACACCGTTTTATTCTTGATCGCGATTGTCGAATACGTGCAAACAAAGAACAAAGTATCGAAACGTTTGGAAAAAAAACATTTCCGGCACGTATTTCATTCACTAACTGCCAACAAATTTCAACTTCTGTGCGATTTCCTGAGTATCTGTTTTCTATTTGGAACACACCAGAATAAACGCAAGAACAAAGCATATGATCTCACTGGTTAAACATCTGGCGATACTACCGATTTGAAGGGAAAAAATAATTGAAAAAACTGATAATTAGCCACTAACATTCCGTCTGAACATTTTTTTCTACCAACAAAAGTAATACCAACTTTACAAATTTGTTGATAGCTACTGAAAAGTATTTCGAAATTGAAACATTTGCCCTTCGTAAAACAGGGCCATATGAGTTCCACACAAGTTTCACCGAAGGATGGCAGTGCTATAGTAAAAAAAGCAGGCAGTGCTAGCAAATATAAAAAAAGCCTGACATTAGTTGCTTTACTGACAAGATTTTCTCAGCCGATGGTATTGGTATATCTAAACTAGAAACCATTAATCTGGAAAATTTTGAAGCCCTAGTAAATGAAAAATTTACCGTAAAATCAGATCACTATTTTCTTGTTTTAATTTGTCAATAGTATGAGAACGTTCATCTGCTATGCGACTCGCTTTGTTAAGCTGTTCCTGATTGTCAAAAGCTTTTTGTTTCATACCCTCCAAAGCTTGCATCAAAAGCTGTATGAGTTCTTGATTGTCGGGTCCACGCGGTATATGAAGATCTAGAAAGACAAAGTCTCAAAAATTCAGCGCGTTGCACCTCAAACCACAACAACTAACCATAAATCAAAATAGTGAAGTTAACTCAGCAAGACGTACAAAGTGATTACTGGTAATCTACCGATGGCACAACACCTTGTCAATGGCGAGACTTTCAGCGTAAATTTATGAATGGTTCGAAATGGCCGCTGCTTTCTCCCAACGTAATCACATCGTGTTTTCAACATTTCTGGGGTTAACACATTCATTTGACGCCAACTACTACATATGACCTCGCATATGCAGATGTCGCATGCTTGTTGTTGTCGATTGAATTTTTGTTTGGAATTTCAATTAGCTAAAGTTTTTATCTATAATTAATCAGGCGGCAGGGCTTCGAAACCCTCTGGAATTGTTTCTAGTCCTTCTCACGAATCCAGTGTAAGTTGAGGGACCCAAGTATATGAAACTGTACATAAACTATTTTAGAAATTCGATTCGAACAGCACAAGCAACATTTAGAAAGACTAAATAGAGGCCAACATCGTGTCGCCTATTTGATAGATGCATGCTAACAGACGTAAAAACAGTACCTTTAAGCCACACAGGCTACGCAGGAAAGACATGTTTAGCAACTAATGTTTGCTTATCAGCGGTAAAAAGGCCAGAAACGTGTTACGTCGAGGCGCTTTTTTAAGAAAAAACTGTTACTGACACACGCAGTTGTCAGTAACTGGTGAAGTTCCAGCTAATGCTGGAGTCTAATAAATTAGAAATGCTAATGCGGTACAAGTGCGTTGGCATTATGGCAAAATCGTTAGGATATTTGGCTTGAGGCTTGGGTATACGATTATTCGCATGACAGGCTGACTGTTTTCAAACATCAAAAGTACTAAACCTTCAAAATTAAAATTCGAGGTATACAGCGAGTAATGTAGCAATCACATAACACCACAGCTTACTTTTTGGATCGGGAGCCTTTTTTCCAGTGATTTCCGTATACACATCTGGATAAAATATTCCCAAGACTTCCAAAAACTTCTGGTAGTTTTTCTCTCCTTTGTGCATAAGAATGTCGATGAGACGATCTGAAAAAAACAAGAAGATAATTTGATACTGGACAAGAAACGATCCAAATAGTTTCTCAACGATAAATGCTTTATTGCATTGTTTGCAAATCAATACTAAATATAAGAGTTTAATATGACTAATATCAGGCATAAGTAGGAACTCCGTCATGACTCAACTGAAGTTCTATTGTTAATAGCCAAATAGCCACATTAAATTTATTGGTATATACTGCTCTGTAAAATGCGGAAAAAATTAATGAAAAGCAAAATTAATCAACATTTACAGTTTTTTGAACTATTGTCGTGGTGGGGTATAATGCAAGTTAAAATTAGGATTAGATTGACTTTAACAGTGCCTAAATTACAAACCCAATTGTACACGATACTGCATTGCAACCCTTACTAACGAAGTAAAAGAGTGACAGTCGATTCCTTACAAAAACCATTCACTGACACGTCATAAAATAGTAATTAGCTGGGCCTGCAGTATGAAAGAAAATTATTAATGTAAATGTAATTAACAGCTTGACAAAGTTAACAAGCAGATAAATCGTCTTTCAAAGAAAAAACAGCCTTTCTGGCTAATCATTTTATTAGACAAAACACCTACACATCAAGGAGCTAGCGTTCATGTTGAATAAAGCATTAATGATAGCCCCATGTTTAGCTTACGATCCCAACCCTGAACACAGTCACATACAGGCAGTTTTTTTTAACGTTTCTTTTCAATATAGTCTGATGGCATAAGGGCTTAAGTTTTTGAAATACTGTAAAACCAATTTCACAATCACATACTAGTTCTCATTCTTGTCGTGCGTAAATGATACTGGTTGTTTAATTCTTCATCATCCTCACGATCCAACACTCCAAAACTTTGCAGAGCAGCAGCAATTAAAGGATATTGAATTCGTTCAACAAGCAGCATTCTAAAAGAAAAAAATTGAGAACCAAAATTGGTAACTTGAAATATTTCTTCTTTGAATGAAAATTCTTAGGTTCTTTGCAGAGAACCCCTTGCAAGCTGCTAAATTCTTAGTCTTTCGGCAAGTTTTTCTAGAAGTTAAACAGGCTACCACACAAGTATTAATGGCAAAAATAGCGCCTTGGTAAAGAGTAGGATCTAGATATACCATGACTTCATTTATGATTTCACAAAAAAACAACACTTTTGCATTACAGCAGATTAGGTTTAGTCTAACAGCGAATTACCTAAACACCAGAATTAGCAGACAAGGCTTGTTACTTTTTTTGGAGTAAAGCTAAAAATCTAATGACTGTTGATGCTACCACAATGTACTTAGGCCTCCAGTTTGCCAGTTCCAAAGATAGCAGATGATAAACGCACTGCCATGGCATTGCAAAACTGAACAACGACATTTTAGAAATCACAAACAACCTGATTTTTTTCATTTATGTAGAGCTACAGATCAACAGCAACAAAAAATAATGATTGTGGTCATACAATTAATATGTTCAAGGCAAAGCTAAAAAAAGTTGTTTTAGTTTTTTCATTGCTAAACAATAATAAATGACAACATAATCAATATTCTCGAAAACATGATCTTTGTAGCCGTTTTTATTCGCTTATAAGATGGGTTATATTTATTTGCTTATATGACAATTTGCTTATAAGACGGGTCCCAGAAACTGTGAAATATCTGCACAGTTCTGAGTGAACTATTTTCTATCTGTGTAGACCTTGCCTATAAGACGAGCCCCTGATTTGAGCCCAAAATCTCGAGGAAAATTCCTCGTCTTACAACCAAGTAAATATATTTGGTTTTGCCATATCACAGCAGAGTACTTGACATTGCATTAAAACAAACAAGTGCTCGCAATGGTAACACCACAAAAGTTTATCGGCAACCTGCTACAATGGAGTCAACTTTGTACTTGAAATGTTTGCAATGCTTTGTTGTATTTGACATTTGCTTTTATGTCTATGAGGTTCGAACATCTGCTTTGGAATTGACAGTGAGCATTTCCTGGATAAAATTTCAACAACTTGACATGTACAAAAATCTAGCACACGGGTCAGAGGCAAAGTATGCTTAAGTTTTTAATCTAGTTAATTAAAAAAAAAATTTTTATCACTTCTTCTATTGTGCAAACTTTTAGGTTTTAGATCCAAGAAGTGCATAAAAAAATATACAAGTACACCAGCATTTGAAAACATGTGCCTTCAGTTGCACACAAGGTTTGGGTGTGATTAACTAAGTTAGCAAAAAACGATATTGATTGGCATTGCACAGCTGAATGCCTGTACTATGCATTTCTACTGCAAGCACTGCAACCGAGCAGGAAAAATTGCCACAAAAAGCCTTTGGTAACAGCAGCATAGAAACCACGTAACAACTGAATTCACAATTATGCAATCACAAGCTAGCAAGCACTTTATCATACTAGCTTTAAGCTAGTAATGAGTTTAACTACCTGTAACATTGGACTTCTTCTTGCCAGGTGCAGTCATCATCATCTTCATTATCACTTGGTCTATTTGTCACTTGATCCGATTCCATAAATCTCATGTATTTATAAAAGTAAATTACAACCAATATATTACCTAAAAAGATAAGTCTACCAATAGGCTACAAAAAGACAAAAGTTAAACAATCATTCAAAAATCCCACATCTATCAGCAGTAAATAAAAATAAAGATAAGCTGGTAAGTTACAATGATAGTGCAGTGTTGAAATTTTTATTTAAACAAAAAAACTCATTGAGTATCCTTGGATCTTGAAACTGGTAAATAGTGATATGGCCTAGGGGTGTTGAGCAGAACTGCAGACACTGATCAAAATAGTTGAAAAGTTAATGGCTCTTTGCAACAAGATTATGAGTTTACAAGTGAATCAGCCAGATTCCTGTATTTGTTGATTTCTATACTACTGAAATGCAAAACAAAACTAAAATATGTAACTTTATATTGACTAATAGAATTACTGAATCAATCATGCACAGAAATTCATTTTAAATATGAAATTACAAAATTATCAAAATTTGTTCTAAACAAGAAATTATTGACTGCTGGAAATACAGAAAAACTACCTACTAAAAAAATATGACAAAAATTACCGAAATTTAGGAAAGTTGATAAAAACCAAAGTATAACTTAGCAATTGCCTAAAATTATATAATTTGGTTTAGGTTAGCCTAACAATGCATTTGCATAAATTTTTGTAATTCTGCAATTTTTATGATTTAGTCAATGTTTTTTCACATCTACTCAAGAATTGGCTGTATTGCTTAAACTAGTGTTAATCCTAATTTTAACTCTAGTCTCAATCCAAATCCAACTCTCACTAAACTAAAATGCTATCTGCATTTCAGCAGTATCCAATTGCAAATATCAGCATATGCAACATTGTGGCCAAATCTTTAATAGACTCGTTTTTTCACATTTTGGTTAAGAAGTTTAATGTTTTAGTTTTGCCGAAAATGCAGATCAGCACGTTAGGGTTAGAACTAAGGGTAGGGTTGGAATTAGGGTTAGAATTACGATTTAGGTTGGTTCAAGCAATATGGCCTATTCTTTTATAGGCCTAAGATCACTTGGTCCAACTATCTACCTATTTGTATTTAATGAAGGAATCTCAACAAGTGCTTTTTCTAAGGAGATAAGTAAATTTGCCTGCTTTCTCAACATTATTATTCTTTAAACTTCTCAATATAGCTCTTATTATTCTTTGTTGCATGTGCCAAGCTGGTAAGCTGTGAATATTATACCCAAGATCTTAAGGTATTGTCAGATGAGAAAATTCAACCAAGGTCTTACTGACACCCAACCACATGCTCTTACAGTCTGATGCAATCACTTGGCTACACCACTGAACTGGTTCCAGTAGCATTTAATAGACTAATGTACACTACTAACACATTAGTTAACTAGCTGGCAACCAGTATCAAGCTATGTACTTGACAGTGTAGGACAACACTAAAATGTGGTAAGGTAAATTAACGAAAATTCATAGTGAAATATACAATTACAGAAATTAATAATGAACCATGGAAATACAGAAATCTATTCTAAAATAATACTTAGATAATTTCTAAAATAATACTAACTCACAGTAACTTCTTTTTTATACTAGCTATGTGCTTAATTTAATCCTAGGTGTATGACTTAAAACTACAACCGGTGACAGGGTTTATGTGCCTTGAGATGTAAAGGAGCTGTCTCTTAGCTGTTGTTGCTGCCAGGTTACCTTTGGGCAAGGTGTAACCCCTGATAGCCTCCCCTGTTAGGGTTACAACATGGCAGTTTTATATTTTTATTGTATCTAGCGACACTTTATACATACTGTATATGATTTTCTTTGTATGTGTTCCTATTTACCTGCTATCTTACAGGTGCGATGGCCATGCCACTATCTCCACATTTAATCTAAATTCTTTTCATGTGGTGCATGTATTAACGTATATCGTTTTTCCATCGTCTCCTTTTTTTGTCCACTGCTGTCAAACTTATTTTCTATGTATGCTGATTTGAGCAAAAATAAAATAAAATTGATTGAGATACTGGTACCTAAATATGGAAAAACTAGCCCCACTTGCAGAGAAAAGGAAATTCATGAGAGTGGATAAAAACTAAAAATGTAATCTCGCAATTGAATAAAAATCTATAATGTACTTAATTTATCCATTTTCGTAATTTAGTGAGTGCTTTTTACATATTCCTCTAAGAATTTCCATGTTTTGATGTTGCCCACCCAATATATTTCAAGACACAAGAGCTGGCTCCTAGCAGATAGGATTCTGTATTCAGGTTATTTGTTCCAAAAAATACTCTTTGCTTCGTGCTAATCCTTTCGTGCAAAAAAGCTAGATGTTTTGATTTGCAGCTAACCTTGCACTTTAGTCAAAACAAATTGGCTTAGCTTCGTCAAGTGGCAACGAGAGTGGTGATAATACTCACCAAACTGACTGCTCAGGATTTTTGCTCCGCTTTGATTAGCAAAGCAAGATTTCTTTACATTGTAGTCACAGAAGCGCGGCGTGCTTTACCGTGAGCCTACTGACCTACACTTAACTACGTAATCAAGTTCATAGGAGTTCTTTGACATCGAATTATTTCCTGAAGTTATCAGTTGACACGAATTTTCTGTTTTGTTTATTAAATCTTTTACCAAAAACTAACGTACGATTTCAAAATTTAGCGGCTTCTTTGGTCCAAAAGTTAATTCTACTTCTTATCCAAAAGACAAAGAGATATTTATATCTCAAAAATGACAAAAGGCCCAAGGAATAATATTTTATGGGATGAAGCCAGCCACACGCTAACCAAAAGCTGTAATTTATGCTGGAAAGGTACAGGGCGAACACCAACTTTTGGGGTTATCTTAAAAACTATTGACAAATCAATCAAAAATTGGAATGAATTATTGCTAGCTTGGTACTCGGAAACAAATAAATTTAATCAAAAGCGATTTGGTTGAGATTATACGTTTCAGTTGGCCAATCTAAGCTTAGTATTGTGTGCCAATTGCCCAAAAAATTGCCCTTGTGAGAAGTACCATCTAAATACCATTTGCTCCTCAGTAAAAATATCTTTACGCCAATTAGATATATACTAGTAGGTACATTAGCAATATGAACCATTATCTGATCATTGCTACCGGTACCCAATGCAAAAAAAGGCGCGCTCACACCAGTTGGTCAAAAGCGACCAAGGAGAAGTTTCTCAGATTAAGAGCTTCTTATTACCCCTTTTTGCTAGTCTTCATGTAGACAGGGCCACCACGACAGGTTGACTGTTTGGACCGCCACCTGTCTGCCACATAAAGATAGAGGTATCCCGTTTAGTGTCTTGCCCCAAAATGCTGCAACCAAGCTTGCCGGCTTGTTTCCCACACTACCTTTTTTGTGCTGAGCGCCAAGCAGGGAAGCTGTGAATACCACATTTTTAAGTCTTTTGGTATGGCTCGACTTAGGAAATGAACCGGAGGTCTACCGATTGCGTAGCGGACGCTCTATACTACTACATCATCGCACCGGTTTCTTTGAAAATGTTGATCAGCTAACGGCAAAAGTCAAATCAGCATCAGTTGAAAACACAACCAAATAAGCCAAATATGCTACAATTGGTTGCGCTTCAGCCTGTTGTTACAAGATGGGAAAGCAGGTTAAATGGTGTCCTATATCGTGCAAAGAATCAACCTAAGGTGAAATGGATTGTGGAAAGCGTTGAAGAGTCTGGTATTTTAGTTACTCCAGCAAACGTTAGCTTGCAAAAAGCTGGTTTACCAACTCAATTTCTCAAAATCAAAGACCAATGCGAATGTCAAGTTACGCTTATTGAAACGATAGAAAGTGCCAATAATGTATGTATGTATTACATTTATTTTTGGCCAATAAAACGCGCGACGCAAAAGAATACATCAAAACGACAGCCAAAAATAGGAAACAGCAACAAATGGTATACGTTAAGACGCACGTTAAGTATACAATCAAAAGAAGTGGTGCAAGTAATTCATGAACTTGACTTTCGAGAAGACACTTGCAGCATTTACCGTTGCACATTTACCGTTGCGCAGAGTCAAAAAGTAATGATGCCGGAATCACAAACTATAAAAACATATCACGCGGTGAGCGTCAACATAATGTAACAACTTCAACTACAAACCACAAGCAGAAAGTCACCAACAACACTTGGCTTTATATATGGATCGCCATTTACTTGCAGTAGTTATCATGATACAAGTGACTAGTCGCCATACAGAGTGCACTTATTTAAATTGGACTACAAATGGATGCCTGCCGTTGCGCAACAATGGCATCTACTTTCACCAGCTATCATGGTAGAAGTGACTAGTCGCCACATAGAGTGCATTCATTTAAACTTGGACAGCAGTCAGATGCCTGTCGTTGCGCAAAAATATATTGAAATAAAAATGAACAGCGTTAAGTCTAGCGAATGTGCGTTTTATATCCGATAAAGGGCTCAAGTCATTGATTGGGCTTGGATCTCACCAAACCTGCCTAGGTTAGATAGGCTATAAATTTAACAGCCTACGTAAATCTTGGCGTCGGGCTTCTTCAATCACTGATTGGTATTTGGCGGTTTGGTTCATACTGTGGTGCGAATGAACACGCCGGCTGTTCTTGATTGAATTGGGTGGCTTATGAATAATGGCGCACCTATTGATTTCGCTAGGTTGTATTCCAGGCAGAGCGCTTTGGCGATTCCTCATTAACAAGACAGCAGGTAAGTAAAAACATTATGTAATCAACCAATTTAGATATGGCGCTTTCGAAGCAAAGATCTGCGAAATGTCAAAAGGTAAAGCTCTTAATTTTACGCTCATTATGAGTAAGCAGCACTAACCACAAAAATCTTAAAACCAACATATTTTATATACAGTTTCCACGCAAAATAGCAACATTTCGAAATGTTTATCAGTCATTCTGCTGCGTTTGAGCTTCAACTCGTGTTTTACCAGACAAAACATTTTTTCCACGGCAGCACTCGAGGGTATTGGAGTGTTAAACAGAATAAAATAAGGTTTCCAAAAGTTTGGCTTGGGAAAAGCGTCCAATGAAAATGGACCTTAGATTGGCTTTGTTCCAAATATAATTTTACCTCAGCATTTTCCGAATATGCCTATAATCTGCACAAAATGTGACAAAATTTTAATTGCTTAGTTGTTAAAATCGGTTGCAGATCAAAGAAAAACTGTTTAAAGCCAATTACGATGATTGTTTCTCACATCGTCACACGGGCTAATAAAAGAAATTAAAAAGATTATTGTTTTTTACGAATTTTTTTTTATTTTGCCATATTCATCTTCCATTCATGAGAAAGCAAATTGTATCGCTATATTTTGGACGGAACGTCTGCACTCGCTTGGGAGTTGCCATTTTTCTCATTTTACTGTAAAATGTTGTAAAACGAATAAAAATATTGATACTGCGAGAAAAAATAGGACAGAAGAAATATTTAAAGAAAAATACTTAGGTAGGTTTAGCCTAGGCCAGTAGTTCTCAAACTTATTTTGCAATGGAACCCTTTGACATTATTGGTAATATAACGGAACCCCTATTTAAATTAATACTTAATACAATAAAAGAAATGTTTTATGAAGGCTTTTTTTTGGAGATCGACCGCCTTTCGATTTGCAATCTTGGAATATATTCGCAAGAATGGCGACTATGCTCGAAATTCACTGCGGAATATTTTATGAATGTTGCCTTACGGAACCCCTGACCTTGCTTCGTGGAACCCACTTTGAGAATCACTGGCCTAGGCTAAACTAAACACCACTTTACTATTATTTTCTCTGCTGAACTACTTTACAAATTACGAAATATGAATAATTTATTTTGGTTTGGCAAGTTTATACCCCCATAACAAGAAGTCGACTCAAGTCTTTTTCAAGAGATATAGTACTTTTTCAAGAGATAGAACCACAGAGGTAAAGGATACATTGTGCATTAAATTAAACTAGGGGGTGCAGCAGTAGCAAAATGTGCACATCATAGCTTAATAGCCATTTACAACAAACCGATAGTTGTTCATCTTAGATACGACATCGGTACGCTACGCTGTTTTTAAAACTTGAAGATCTTTTTTAAGAATTGTATAATACACTGTTATTCTGGCTACCAGGTATTTTTGATAAATTCATTTTTATTTAGCTCTTCTGGTAATGATAACGAATAAGCATTATCATTACCAGAAGAGCTAAATAAAAATGAATTGTATAACACATAATTGCAAATTGTGATCCGACGCGATGACGTAATGATTAAAGCATCCGCTCCGCAGTCGGCAAACCTTGGCTTCATTGCTTTTGTTGAGTCATGCTAAAAGACTTTAAAAAATGATATGCACAGCTTTCCTGCTTGGCACTCGGCAATTAAAAGGTTGAGAAGAACAAGCCGGCAAGTTCGCTCGTTGTGTCCGGGACGCTCCTACTTTTTTGTGGAAGACAGGTGGCCCAGTTTTCCTTTCAAGGAGAGGGTTGATGGCAGGAAAAGCATCCGACTGTAAAGCAAATTGCGTGTAATACATAATGTAAATCAGAAATTATCTGCTGTGGCAACCCTTAATCGAGAAAAAGCAGAAAAACAACAACAATAACTGTAAACATGTTGAAAATTATAATCGATAACTCACAACTTCACTTTAATTAAAGTTGAAAGCTAAGTTACTATTTCAACAATCAACTAAGGTAACAACTATTTACAATGTTCAAACTGCAGTTGTCTCGCAAACACTTTAGTAATGATCAGTAAATGCTGTTAGCGCTACTTCGCTCCTCGTGAGTATTGATATTGATCTGTTGGTAACGTTTAGAATGGTTTTTACCGGTTATCAGATACTACATTTTGGCGTGGTTACTGGTTTGTAGTTACCAGACATGAGTATGGATTAGGATTAGGATTAGAATCTAGATCCGGCCGGATTTGAAGATTTGAGATGGATTAGAATTGTATTAGGATTTAGAGTTCTTGAAAAATCCGGATTAGAATTTAACTTCTTTGTGATCAAATGAAGTAAAGCTTAAAATCAATTTCAAAATTTGCATTTTCAGGAATAGGATTAGGCTTTGGATTTAACATTTTCCAAATTCAGGATTAGGATTAGGATTAGTGTCGCGTTTCAATAGAAATTTTTAAATTATATTTCAATTTTAATTTACTTCTTAAAATTGAGGCGAGGTATAGTATCGATCGAATAATTAAGTCTGGTTGCAACTTAATAGCTAGGAAAAGATTGGCTTCCACAAAGATACTTAAACCCACGCACTTCTCGATCACGAACAGAACAGATACTGTATATTCACAAACCACTTTAAAACTTCGAATTCCTTCACTTGCCAAATACAGAAACTAAAGCACTTTACTATATAAATATCAGACTAACCAAAACTAAAACCACCACAATAATCGCTGGATTCCTGTCACAAAAATCACCACACAACAACGCCTTTTTACTACACTCTACCACCTCTACTAAACTACACTCATTATTGCACTCTGAATAAATGAAAAATCTCGCCGCCTTATATATACGACTGGAAAATAATCTAGAAATTGCTAGAATATCACGTGACACAGGAAAAACACCGCTGATAAATTACATAATCGGTAATAATAAAAAAAAGAAAATCTTTGAGAAGAAACAAGAATCACTAAAATACACTGGAACTTCGTGACGTAGTCAACCACTCTGAGGTCAGAAGAGGCTGTGAGTTACAAATCTATTTATAAATGCGAAAGAAAAAAGAGCTTTTTTCGAAAACATTTTAGCAAGTGTAGGGCTTCAGACACTTTAGATTTAAAAATAAAATGATCACGGCAAAATAAAACAACAGATTACAACAACTACACATATACAAAAACTATTCTTTTAACGAAAATTTACTTATTCGTGACAATTAGAATTTGATGTTTCGGATTAGGATCGGTTCAGGATCTGAAAAAATCTAGATCCGCTCATCTCTGGTAGTTACGCAATTTCTTTGCGAGTCTCAATCGAGTAATTCCGGATAAAGCAACCTGTTTTGATTTAGTATATCAAAGCATCAATGTGTTTATTTGTGAGCTAGTTTGGTACAGTAACCGGTACAGTGTTTATCAGGGAGTGTGCTTTATTGTGTTGGAACTGGCTCAACTTGGCCAAGCACCTTTGTCTATTTGTTTTTTTAGTCATAGGTATAAAGGGCTTTACTGGTGGTTGTGTGCCTGTAGCACTACGTACTACTTCATTGTTCCGTTTCCGTTTGCTTTGTTCCACTTGATTAGTTTTTATGAACCAATAATTTCCACGCATCACTTCTTGTCGCAACTTTTAATTCGAATTTAATGCCGACGTGTCAGTTGAGCAAGTGCACGTCGGCGTTCAGGCGTGGGAGCAATCTTAAGTTGCATGTAAGATTTATTAATTTTGTATTTACTTTATGTATTAATCTTTTGTTTTATATGCTATTTGAATAAGGTTCATTGAGATAAATTTGTTTAAAATGTTATTAAAATTGAAATTTACATAAGTTGACGAATAAGACGTCACGTATCTCGCGAAGTATCCACCGACGCAATAGAAGAATAAACCCTACCAGCAAGAAACCAGAGAGAACGCTGTTGTTGCGCTACATGCCTACAACTACTTTTGATTGTGGTAGCTCATCCTGTTTTGCTCACTTATATTGGTGTAATAGACTACTGCATGATGTTGGGTATCTTTGAAGAGCTAAATGTTGTCAGTTTGCTGTAGAGCAATATACCGGTAGTGTATAACATTTATATCTGTGTAATGCTGTGAGCTGGCACTGCGCTATATTCTCAAGCTACTTCAACCCTGTGGCTTTATTCCTCAAATAGGATACTTGCAGCAATTTCTAAACTAACAAATGCCGTTTATCCTTTTCTGACCTACTTTCTAGAGCGACCACAGCAACAGTGACATGACCTGCGAATCAATTGTTACGCGCCGCGTGCTTCTGTGCTTTAAACTACATGTGCTCTGAATCATTGCCTTAACAAAATGCTCAGATTATTGGCACTGTTTAATGTAAAAGTGGTTAAGGTCTTTAACACTTTTTAGTCGCTACAGCCACTTGTAATCCCAAAGATGTTGTTGAGGTCAGTTACATGTAATAAGTTTGATCCGAAGCACAAGCTTCAAAATAAACAGTGGTTTTGCTGAGTTATAGCTCATGATCTAAGCATTAAACTTGCAGTCAGTTGATGTTCACTTTACCTCTATACCAGCGGTTCTTAACCTTTTTGGTACCGCGTCTCACTTGAGCGATGATTGCCCGTTGTACGCCCACCCCCTATCTTTAAAAACTAATACAAAAGTACAATTTCAATTGCATTTTATTTAAGAATCACCAATCAGTGAGACACTTGACATTGTTTTTTTGCAACTAGCTCTTTTATGCGTGGTTTAATCCCAGACAGCGCACACCGCAAGTCTTCTTCAACTTCCAGCTTGTTTCTGTACTTGGTTTTGATGGCAACTAGTGTAGAAAATGCAGCTTCATAAAGATAAGTTGAACGGAACATAACAAGAACACGAAGTGCCTGGGCGGAAATAAGAGGGTAAACAGAAAGGTATTTCACCCAAAACCCCTCAAGCTCAAGACCCAAAACGCTTCAACGCTTCAACGCCCAACTCCTTAAAGTTGTCCTTGGCTGTGGAGTTAAATTTTAACTCAAGAAACTCTTTTTGAGCTTCATCAAAAATTTCGTCTACTTCGCACTGAAATGGGTTTCTGATAACCTTCCAGGCTTCCCGCTTCTCGTCTATGTTAGGAAAATATTTGATAAATTCCTCTTTTAAATCAAATACATGAGTTTTTATTTGTATCTTTAATTCAGATTTGAGGTTACCGTTATTGAGGGCAGAATCCAGGTTACAAAAGCTTGCTGGATTCCCTTGTTCAATTCGATTCTGCCAGAGGTCAAGTTGGACATACAAGACAGCACAATATCATAATGCATTATGATATTGATGCTTTTTTCTGGAAGTTGAAGGTTGAGAGCATTCAACGCCTAAAATATGTCCACAAGATAAGCCGGTGATTGTTGAAAGCTTTGGGATTGAAACTTTTCCGACAAGTTTCTCTTCTTCCTTGAATCGAGAAATACTGCAGCTTCTTCTTTTGATTCATGAAGCCGTTTTAGCATATTCCCCTTCGACAACCATCGGATATTTGTGTGAAACAACAGAGCAACATGTTCAGATTCCATATCTTGGCACAGGACCTTGAATAGACGACTGCCAAGGGATCCTGCTTTTATATAATTCACAATTTCAGTAGATATGTCCAGAGCCTCTTTCATTTCATGAGGCAAAGTTCTTGCCGCCAAAGCTTCACGATGAAGTATGCAATGCGTACTTATTACAGAAGAATTTTTTTCTTTTACTCTTTTAATAAAGCTAGACTTCAGACCAGTCATAGCTGGAGCTCCATCAGTGTACGCTCCTGCTAATGATTCCCATGACAGTTGGTTTTCCTGAAAAAAGTTTGCCACAACATTAAAAATTTCGGCTCATGTTGCACGACTTTTCATTTGGTGGCAGAATAGCATTTCTTCTTTTATTGTGTTCACTGACAAGAAAAGAGCATGAAGCAAAAGCTGAGAACAACTTCCAATATTCGTCGTTTCATCGCATCGTATAGCGAAGAAAGGAGACTCTTTTATTTGGTCGAGAAGTTGATCTTTGATATCTTGAGATAGTTCATCGATTCGTAACGCAATTTGAATAATGCAATTTGAGAAAGGACATTTGCTTTATACTTTCCCAGTATTTGATATTGATTTGTGATACAGAATTTGAAAATTGCAGAAAATAGAGTATTCATTCTCGAAGCTTTTCGTCTGACTCTACTTTCTGCAACTTGCCCAGTACGAGTTCTGCTACTACGATTATACTAGGTTTTACAAAAGATTTCCCAATATTATGACTTTTCTTATTCTTTGTAATCAACATGGCGATCTCGTAAGAAGCCTCAACAACATTCGAAGATCTTTGCTGAAACGTCCCACTCATGTTCAACTTAGCTTTCTTCAAGGAATGACTTTTCATGACAAAAAATGCTTTAGGCTTATCGGCTAAAGCGGAATGGGCTGTGGTCAAATGCCGTTTCAAGCGAGAGGGACGCATTGCATCATTACTAAGAGTCTTTTAACATATTGCACACTGCGGGACTTCTATAACATATTACACACTGCCCCCCAGGGGAGGCGTACCCCTCAGGTTAAGAATCCCTGCTCTATACGGTAATAGGCTTAATTACTTAAGTAGTCTTTACAGGCATTACATAATGATGTTGTTTTGTGGCGTCATAGTTCATATACTTTACGTTATATGTATTGCCATAGTCGTTTGTATTAATTTCACTTCAATCATCAGTCTTTCATTTATTTTACCTAAAGAAGTGAGCATTCGCTTACGAAAGCTTGCAATATTTAATATTAAAGTCGACTAAAGGGATATTTCTGACTTTTTAGGATTGTGAAAGCACGCCCGAAAGTTAGACTTTTACAGGGTAGTTCAAATGAACGCGTCTCTTCTCGCTCCGATAAACAAAAAAGTCCAATAATAGTTAACTAAGATATATTGGGAACAAAGAAGTTGAAAAAAGGAACAAATAAAATGTGATGTTAAGAGAAATGGTTTTCGAACAATGATCAGACGGTGATACAAATCTATAACTTCGTGACGGGACATAATCTCCCACTCGGAGCAATTACTTCGAACAGCATCAATACCACTTTCAATGTCGGGTGCTTGAATATAATATTCAAAAAGTTGCTGTTTTTTTTCAATGAGAGGCAACTCGCACCGTCAAAAGAGCATATGTTGTGGTTTGTGACGAATACGACTAGTGATGACAAAACAGCCACAACATCATAACAAATGACTTAACAAAATAGTGGAAAATACAATAGATTGCGACGGAATGAGACAATCAAATTAGAATATGTTTAGCCAAAAGGAACAACCATTTGCACATTAAGATGCAGTTTATTAAGATGTGGTATACCTTGTTTTGATCAACAGAGCTTCATGAACTTTTGTGTTGTTTTCAGATGAACTTTTCTTTAAAACCATAAATGACGAGTGCAAATTGATTTCACGTTGAGAACAAGATTTACACTGTCGCAAACGATCCTTAATGGCACTTTTTCTACTATTATTAACTGTTTGAACCCTGGTTTCTCTGATCACTCCCGCCTTTAACGCGAGTTTACAGGGTAATGACGGTACACCGGCTCATAAGGTAATGACGGTAGACACGAATGCCGGTTAACTGGCCTTTCGGGTCTATAAAACTTCTCAGTAAGGCCGGTTAACCGGCCTGCAGGGTTCAAAGGGTTAAGGTTTAAACGTTCCCTTTCTCCTTCAAATGTCTGAATGACATACCAACATATATCTTACCCGTATGGCACGAGCATGCAAATCGATACACGACATTAGACACCAAAAGTAAAGGAGCAAGAGATTTTAATTTCAAGTTATTTCCAACTTTAAATATTCTATAAAAGGGCCTATCTTTAACATCTGGTACTTTCAAAATCAGCCTAGATATGTTTTATAAAATCTGTAAGATGGTTTTCTCACATAAGGTACGTCAAACAAGATAAATTGTTTGCTTACATGCACATCGTCATTTTGAGTAGTATCGGGGTGACAAAACTTATTAAAAACTTAATCAAAAACTCAATTTAGATAACCGTTGTCAAAAAAACAAAGATCTCGATTTTTTGCATTTCAGTTTACCAATCGAGTCATTGACTCGAGTCTCGAAGTCGAATCGAGTCATTTTGTACATGTGATTCGAGTCAAGTCAGTCCTTTTTACACCGATACTGGAGACCATGGAACCCAGAACCCGGGAAACTTCCCAAAGCTCGGACTAGAGGTCGTAGGGAGAAAAAGAGTCGCCAAAGAGCGAGAGGCGCAAGGAGTCCGTGGCTAGACTGGTGTTCTTGGTCGCATGACCGCAGGCAGTGCAGGAAAACTCTTAATTCTGTCAACTCTAGGGAGATAAAGATTTAACAGAAGGGAAGGTCTGTTGCAGCGAACACGAGAGAGGACACAACAAGCGTGACGAGAAAGCCCTAGTTTCTTAGTGAATACCGAGGGAAACTGTGTGTTAAAGGATTTAGATGGAACAGTACGCTTGCAAATAAGAAGAGTGGATCCGAGAAACAGGGAAGAGTGGATGGGGGAGGTAAAAGATGAAAGACTACATAAGACAGGGGATGGCTGAAATAGCACACCCTGCCTGGCCAACTCAATGGTCGTGTACTTGGAAGACGTGAGTGTCTGGAAACCCATTGTATCCTAATAGTAGAGGAGGAGAAGGCAAAGAATAGTTCCTTCCAGATGTGCCTGAGACTGTAAGATAGAACGAAGAACGAAGAAGAGAAAAACATTGCCAGAACATAGCAAGAGTCTGAGAAAAGGAAAAGGGATGGAAAACAGTAGTTTTGTTGGTGCTGCCGAGACCAGCAAAGAGCTTGCAAATTAACACACGCTTCAAAAGAAAAGCTTGAACAAACTGGGTTTGCTGAATAAGAAAGGATGGCCTCAATGCCGCAAAGTGAGCACTTGGCATGAACGCCTGAGCCTTCTTTGGGAAAAGAAAAATGAACATAGCCATCAGTCAAAAAGATCGTGAGATTGGAAAAGGTCAATTTTGAAGAGTCGCATCCTGGCGAGAAAAAGAAAAGTCACATTGGGAGCATAGAGTAAAAAGAGTCAGCTTCACGCTGAAAGAAGGAGGGTTTCAAGGAGGAGATGGAAGGCTAGCAAAGAGAGGTTTCCTGGAGAAAGAAGGAGGAAGTATGAGCGGGTAAGTGAACGCTGAGACTTCCCAGGAAGATCTGAATAGTCTAGGTTTCACCCCGAGTCCAGCCAAATTAAAATAATAAAGAAGGGTGGAAGAGGATAGACCCACTCATTAGAGGACTGAAAATTGTTAATAAGGGTAACTTGTAAGGGAAATAAGGAGTCTTTAAGAAGAGAAGTTGGATAGAGGAGAATAAGGGGCTGTTATGGTAATGGAGTGACTGGCCACTCAGTAAGACATTCCAACTTGGTGACGTCAGTAACGCTGAAAAATTGAAATCATCCGGGTGAAGCATAAGAGAAAACGAGTCTGAGAAAAGCTTTGCAAAGAAAAGCAAGGAACTCCTTGGAAGGACCTCAAGAGGAAACAGAGATATAGCTTAAGGCCTTGAGAGGAGGGAAGAACTTGGCATTCAGCGAAGGTACATGTTCAGAAAAGGAAAACGTGCGGTCAAAGATGACCCCAAGAAAGGTGGAAGTGGGATTTAACCGAAAGGAGAGTTAAACAAGAAGGGGCTGGAGATTAGCTTGATGGAATCAATCGAAAAGAAAACGACCTCATATTTTCTCGGATTAAATGTCCTTAGATCTGCACTCCTTTCGAATCAGTGCTTCATGGGTGGCTTCTGCAGCAGCAGCAGGGACCAAGAGGAAGGAAGAGCAGATGGCTAGGTTGTCAGCATAAAGAAAATAGCTGACATTAGCAGGTAGAGACATAGAGAAATTGTAGATGAAAAGAAAGAATAGGAGAGGGCCAAGAACGTATTCTTTCGAAACGTCTCAGCAGACTCAAGAAAAGTGACTTTTGTGATTTTGAAAAGCCACGCAAGTGCGCTGGTCAGAAAAAAATTGAGCCCATCGACTAAAGCAAAACGGGAGACCAGCCGAAATACTGGGTTAAAGAAAGCGGGGATACCAGACAAAGTCAAAAGCCTTAGAGAAGTCGATAGCAGTAAGGATTGTATGAGTCCCTGGCTTGGATTCGTTAAACTCAAGCAAAATATATTGAGAGAGATAAAGAATTTGATTAAAAGTAGATTATCCACGGCAAAAACTGGCCTGGCGAGGAGAGAAAGTGGAGTAAGACTCGAGAAAGAAGACTAGTCGGGATAAAATGATGCTGCAGTTGCCAGAACTTTAGTGGAAGAGAATGGGGAGCAGAAAGAGAGATGGAACTGTTTAGGGTACCAGGCCCGGTGGAACGTAAACAAATAGCAACTGGCTCTGTTACGCAATGCCTTTGGCTGTTACGCCATGCCTTACGCAATGCCAACCGATAAAAGTAAATCCCGGAGCGAGCCCCTAGATGTCGCGTTTTGATAGAGTTTTGAATCTATCTCAATCTTAATTTACTTCTTAAAATTGACGCGACATGCAGTAGCAATCGAATACTTGAGTTTGGTTGCAACTTAATAGCTAGGAAAAGATTGGCTTCCGCTGAGATACTTAAACCCACGCACTTCTCGATCACGAACAGAACAATATATTCACAGTATATTCAAGGTTGAACGACAGAAAAGTGAGATCTCAAATAATTGGCATAAGCCGATACCGTTTCCTAGGGAGAAGAGCAGTTAGGGAAGTTAGGGGAAGAAGAGAAAGAAGAAGCAGACCCAGCGACGAAGCGAAGTATAGAATAGCATGATTTGGGATCAAATTTAAAAGAAAGAGATGGACATATCTGGCGCCATGTCTTAGCTTTGGCTTTGGCGATAACGGAAGGTGCAGGCCGAGAGGCTGAGATGTAAGTATAGCGATCTTCATCACTTCTGTTAGCGGAAACAAAACCTTTCTGTCTTTACCTTGCCGCTTTTTCCACTTTGGAAGACCACCAGGCTTGAGGTTGGCGCTTGACGCGGCCAAAAGAAATGGAAAAAATTAACGGCATTCAATGTCAGGGAGGTAAAGAAAGAGCGGCAAAGGAAAAAGAGGAGTAATCCTCCCCAGAAGAAAAGCGAGAGTGATAGTAAAAGGCAAAGTCTTTCAAATTAGCTATCTGGAAATTAAAGGAAAAAGGATAATCATGGGGACGGGAGAGTGAAGAAAGAGGAACGAAAAAAGAATCGGGAGTAGGTCAGAACGCGAGAATACTAAAGCACCTTCCAGGAGCAAGAAAGGGCAAGAGAGGGGCGAGTGAACTAGGTATCAGGAGAGGAGCGGCTGCAGGAGGAGCGGTGAAGAAGAGTAGTGATGTCGGCGTTATTGAAAGAAAAGAGTTCGGAGGAAATGAACCAAAGCAGTACTTTTTTCCACCAGTCTCTAAAGTACCTTTTGAGCCCCAGAGAGGGTGATGGCAGCTGAAGTATCGCTGAATAAAGAGATACCTGGATAAAGCAAGTGTAGAGGGAGAAAAGGAATCGATTTTACAATTCACTGAAGAACAGCGAATGGAAGGAGCGTAAATATTTAAGAAAAAGATAGAGGAAGAATTTTTAACAAGATGTTGGCCCCCTTGTAGTCACAGTAGAGGTCTAGTGAAGAAAGAGAAAAAGCTGAAAATTCAAAAAAACACAGTCCCTATCTGACGAAAAATATTTCCACCGCCGCTGGCGTGCAAATCATCAGATGATAGAAAGCTAGAATGGAAGTGAGGCCAATCCGATCGCAGAGTAGAGTATGCAAGTATCCGGAAAGATGAAGAGGAGTTGGGGTTGGATTCCTGGATACAGATGAAATCGACAGAAAAGAGCCAAAAAAGTGAAGAATTTTAACTTTCCTGCGTCGTATTGGAGAATCCTGTGCGAATCAAGAGAGATAGAGAGGAAGCACATGGCGTGAAAGAAAAACCGGAGATGGAGTTGGGAAGAAACTAAGAAGAGGTTAGTGACGGGGCAGAAGCAGGGTGGAAGGTTTGTCAGCGAGGTTGAGGGGGAAGAATGCATTGGCAATGGGGTAGTGCTGCCTCTTGTTGTGCATAGTGGAGGTATACGTGCCGGAGTACCACGGAAAAGATGACGCGGTGTCAATGAGCTGAGGGGCCTCCAGAAGAAGCCGAGATCCAGCAGGAAAAACAGCAACGAGAGTAAGAGCTGGCAAGAGAGTTAAACTTGGAAGAAGTTTAAGTGTATCCCTTAAATGTAACCATTTGGAGCAGGTGCAGCATTGCACTGACCTGCTCCTCCAGGTTACATTGCCGGTGCACATAGAACAGGATAAGATAGGAAAAGAATTTGGATAAACGTTAACACTTATTAGAAGTAGAAGAAGAAGTTGAGGAAGAAAAAGCAGAAAAGCAAGAAAAGACAAAGCAGACAACCAATTTTACATATACTAGGTGCTGCCCATCTGCGGTAGTTCAGAGGGTAGCACCGCAAATAAATGCTTGGTCCGGAAAAAGTTTGGGGTATCTAGGACTCTCGGCGAGGTCAACAGCCTTTTCAACCCAACCTGACGAGTTTGAGGATCGCATTACGACGTTGAATTGGCTGTTGATTGGTGCAGCAACGTTGAACTCAGTGACAAACACCACGTGATGGCTCATGATGACTTACATTTCGTTTAAGCTTAATAAACTATCTATTTACTTCTAAACACCGACACAGTGGTGCAATGGTTAGAAGGACCGCTTTGCAGCCAGTAGACGTAGGCATATTTCCCTATCGAACTATGCCAAACGCTTCAAAACTATTGGCAGCTTCCTTGCATGGCGCTCAGCACAAAATCGTTAGTGTGAAAAAAGCCGGCAAATTTGCTTGGGGACTCTTGGAAAGGCACTTAAAAAAATCCCTCCAGCTTTATGTGGCATGGACAGGTGGCGGGGCCGAGCAGTGGGTCAGTCGTAGTAGCACAGTCTAAATAAAGATTGTTATACAGAGCATGAGTTCATACACGTGAATGTATATTTACTTATCCTCTCTAAAGTACTTTTTTTGATAATTTCGTAGCAAAAGTATGACGAAATTCCGGCTGTGAGGTCCCAGAGCGATAATCTCAATATTGCACTTCTTCCAAGTTAAACAAACAAACATAACTAAAAACTATATTGTTAGCGAATTTGTAGTGTAACCAAATCAATAAAAAATATAATAAACATAAACATAAGAAAAATCAAATAGCTTAGACTTAGCCCTAGATCACCTCTATACAGTATGTTTCACAAATGAAAGAAAACACAGTTTTGAGATTAGAATATAAAAAAAAGCATGATATGCAATATCGGACTTTTTGTTGTGGAATCAGTCGGCCAAGAACAGTAAAACAGTAAACAAGCATAAAGCGGATAGTTTGCATGAATAGGTTATAAAAAAAATAAGTTGAATTTACTGTGCTTCTCATTGTCATTTCCGCGGCTATAGATTCGCTTCAAACAGTTGCCACTGATCCCTCTACCATGATAAATGCAAATGACGTGTACAAAGTATCCCAACTGTTGAAAGCAAAAGCAAGGCCATGAAAATGACAATAGAAATGTACAGTAATGAGCTATCAAACCTGTTTTATTCAAATGGTTTGAGTGTGCAAATCTAGGCGTCATCATAAAATAAACATCAATAATGTATACTAAACTCACACCACACAATAGCAAACGATGATATTGCTTGAAATCAACTACGTTTTCAGAACTCCTTCGAAAATATTCAGATTTTACAGAACTTTTGCTTTTTTGCCGACGATATAATTTCACTAACCAGCAAATACACTCGACCCTCGTTTATCCGAACCTCGTCGATCCGGACATCTGTTTATACGGACGGCCGACAAATGAATTTTAATGTGCGCATGGCGTACTGCCAGAAATGTTCAATCGGTGTCCGCAGGCGGTTGTTATTCTGAGGACTTACACAAATGATCTTCTGGACTACATAATATATAGCACCGCTCCAGAAGCCAGCTCGCACTAGGCTCTCTCAAGATGACGAGGGAATTAATTATAAAGGAGCTGCACCAAGATGGCCCTCAAACAACAAAAGCCACCATCTTATCTTCAGTTCACCGTCTTACGTTCCCAGCCCCAGACAGTCCCAAACCTGGTTTATGTGGTCCCACAGCCTCGGACATTCCCAAAATTGGCGCCTGTAATGACCTTGAGGGATTTACTTCAGATAGTGAGACCATGTACCAAGAATAACAAGTTTTCTTAATTTTGTAAATAGTGTAAATGCATAATGTGAAGGAGGGTAATTTCACTTTATTTTCATTATATACAATACAGTGAATACATTTGTGTTATCCGAACTTTTTCATTATCCGGACCGGTTCCTGCACCATTTAGTTGGGAAAAACGAGGCTCGAGTGCATATGCAAAATTTTCATGCCACAAGAGTGGTAGTTATAGATAAAAACCAAAGCGTTTCATAAAAGTGCAAGACGTGTAAGAGGCTCTTCATTGTCTCCGTAACACCACAAAAATTAACAACCATAGTTGCCAACTCGAAGTGTCAAAAAAATAAAAATACCAAGATTCCAAAATGTTTTGGCACGTCATATACCCCACAACCAAGTTCCCAAGAATTTGGAAAGTACTCCTCGTTGCGGTCTTCGTCTCCAAAAAAAAAACGTTTTCACTTTTTATCTACCGCAAAAACCCCAACTTTTGCAGTTGGATGTCTAAAAAGCAAGAGCCTCTCCGAATTTGATTTAAAATTCCAAAATGTTGGCTTTCCACGCCAAAACCGAGTGGTTTTGCTAAATATCTCACCCAAAAAATTACAAGATTCTGCCGAAATTACCAAAATTAAAAAAAAAATCTGTAAGATTTTTCCAGACAAAACTTGTCTAAAAAAAGTTTTAAGAAAATCCCCAGTTGCTTTAAAATTTCGCTGAATTGGCAACTATGCCCACAAACACAACTTCGAATCGCAAATGAACTTCATAGATACGTATGCTGAGCTGCGAAAGAAAATGCAAGCAAATGCTAATGATCACATCATATTAATACTGGCAGTAAAATACACAACAAAACACAAAAAATACTGCACACACAAGGACATTACCAAACGATTAAATAAATTTTCTTTCTGGCACTAGCATGCGCTTGCACATTAACCGAGGTCAAAGCGTAGACGGTAAAAATAAATGTAAAATATGTTGTTTTAATGTAGTACCGTGGCAAAGCTATAAATAAAGTAGCCTATATGAAATACTTTTTTAAGATATTTATGGGTATTATGGATTAACGTTGAATTGAATGAATGAACAATTGCTAAGCATTGGCTAGTAATTGAACGTTGTTAAGGTTGCTAGAAATAAGATTCACCGGTGGCGAAAAAATTCGATAAAAAAACTATTACATTTTGCACACTTTGCGACACCTTTTTCTCTAATATTAAAAATTACTTTTGTAAAAATTGATTATTTTATAATATTAAAAGCAACAAACGACAAAACAAACGTAAAAATCTTTTTCACATAGCTTAAGCTGCAAGTGTTCCTCTAACGATTTAGAAAACTTTTCAAGACATTCAATCAGCAACCATTTGAAAATAGAAATTGTGCACAGCACGAAACAGAGTACTTGTACGAAATTCAAGTTATTTTCCCCTTGATTTCGCCTTCGTGCAGGCACATCCAACTGCTTTTTTCCTGTTGTTAACATACGCGTAGATGGGCTCGGCATAATAGCTTAAATTCTTCAAAGATTTCGAACGGTCGAAAGGATTCAGACAAAATCGGCAAGCACAGCAAGCGTGTACAACATGGGGGCGAGAGCCAGAGTGCCGATCCTGCCTGTGAAATAAACAACTTTTAATGAAACACAATGCGCTGACATCACACCAAATCGAAAAATTGCCCCTTAAAAAATGGCCCACCAAACTAAACTTCTTCACTCAAATTTGCACATGACGCCTTTGGTAATTTTATTTCATAAAAACACCTTTTTCAAAGCAGCAAGAAAATTGTGCCACTTTCCAAAATGTCAAAACCTCCAACCGCTTTCTTCTAAAGGCAACTACACGACGCTTTGTCAGCTGTTATAGCGCTTAGATCAATCACTCAGGCAATAGGTGCAACGCAAATTCAAGTTGGCTTAGCTATTTTCATCCATCAGTCGCAAGAAAACGTTATAGGCCAACATAGAGCTACTTGTGATCACGGCCGCTTCAAGTTGTCAGTACTGCTGACAGCGGGTGTTTTTACCACGACCGCTGCGACCAAGATAACGGTTTGGGAAAGAGTTATAGAACACAACAAAATAAAAATTACGTGGGTACTGAACTTACAACCTCAAAATTGGAAGCTAACATTCTTGGGTTTTTGGGTTAACCCTTCTTCCTAGGGTTAGAGGTACAGCATGGAGCGGGTGCTTATCAAGTTAAAAAAAGCAGTATTTCAAGGAACCACCACTTGCAAAATATTTATTTGCTTACCGTCGGCATGGTGGTGTTATAATTGGAGCGTCGCTTCGCAGACAATAAACTTGCCTTCAACACACTAGTCAACTCAAAGCAAAAACTTTAAAAATGGTGATCGCAGATTTCCAACCAGGCGCTCAGCAATAGAAATAAGATGAAGGGTGAAATATGAATTGAGTTTACTCAGTCACGAGTGATAAATTATTCTGGTGCCAATACACCTATGATACTTTATTTTTTCAAGCTTACCACTCATAGTAAGGCGCCAGGCTCAAAGATCCTTTCAAATCAGGGGGTGGCCCGGTCCACGAATCATTGTAAGGGCACCAATTCGTATCTTGAACACAGGCGGTGGGCTAAAAAAAACAAACCCTTGACTCTGAAGCAACGCAATGGCAATTAAAAGAAAACTCGTTGCACTTTTTATGGTGCACGCAAAATGAAGTTACTCTGATATTTGTTCGTTTTCTTTCCCACTATAGCTGTGAAGCAGCGTCCAACGACCAGTGGGCCTTTTGTTCTGCTCATACCAACGTTTGCTAAATCACTTAAAAGTTCACATAATGTCCGGCAGCAAACTTTTTTGTTCAACAAAGTTTTTCTTATGTTTGAAAAAATCTGTGCTCTTGACCATTCCCGTCTTTAAGTCTACCCTCCTCTTATTATATTATTCATGTTCACTAACTTTAACAAAGGACTCGAAATGAAATCGATCTTTTTAAATCTATTTAAATGAATAATGGCAACACTGCTGGTGCACTGTAAATTTTCCAGCATAGTCGAGATTGCTTAAACAAAAAAAAGACGTTACTCGTTTGCCAAACATCTCTGAATGAGTGAGTTAGGACAAGGGAAAGCGGCAGACAATTTCCAAAGAGTCACTAGTGAAACTGTAGCATGATAGCCCCACCAACAACAAGACATACTGCCACTAGTGGAAGCAAAAAGTTGCCTCTTACGACAAGCTGGGTGAGCAGCTCCTCTAATTTAACCCGGTTAAGCAAGCATCTCTTGATACTGCGATCGCTTACCAAAGATTAAAGAAGCATTTAATGTTAAACTGAAGGCAGTTTGGCGCGCAAAACACTTAGTATTCGGTGGCATTTATAGATAAAAGCGTAAAATGAAAAACGGCAGACCGCATGTCGAAAATTGTTAAGAAACACTGCTATGCAATTTTAAGAAGACATCGGAAAGCGGGGCAAAAGAGCAATAAACCTTTTATTTACAGAGAATAGCGCCTTTTGATCATCAGAAAATCATTCCAAAAAACACTCGCTCACTTTCATTTTGGAGAACAACTTCCAAAGGTGTTCCTACGCTAACCTGCTTACTTCAGGGCTCTACACCAGCACAAGCTGGTTTGCCCAGACTCATCTACAAAACACTGCCAAGAAAACCAAGCCTAAATCATTCAGCGCAACAACGTCTAAATAGACTCCTCGATCAAGTAGCCTAGTTTGAAATCGCATTCCCTATTAAACTAATTAGTCTTACCAAAGAAGATGATTTAGATGTACGGAAGGGTGATCGTTTTTTTACATTGACAATTTCCAGACCGAAGTTGTTAGAATTATTGTGATCTCTCAAGCTGGTAGATCTGTAAAACAAATTTAGATATTAAAAGATTGGATATAATAAATTCATTTCCGTGCTCCACTAGGCTAGAATAGTGAGGCTGCTCTCCCGCCATGTCGTAAGAGACAACTTTTGAGCACCCATCAATGACGGTTCGCCTTGTTGATTATGGAACTAATTCGTCTACATTTTGTGTTCATGGATGGTTCGAAATAGACTGCTGGTTTTCTCGTAACCTAATCATAATTATGCCAGCTCTTTCAATCTAAATTGTCGTTGCAAGCTTCACCTTCGTCTCAAGGATAGAGTTAAGCACAACCAGCAGATAATTTCAAGTTACACTGCGGATAAAATTTTAAAATATTTGACCTTCCATATGTTAAACGCAAGGTGTCTCCAGTGAGCTGTAGTCTAATTTTAGGTTTTGCACGTTGAGTAACATACGTTTTAGCTCAAGCTATTATAACGACCAAGTATATAGTCTGAGCAGTTTCATAATTACTCTTACACCAATTTTACATGTTTCTACATTACAAACATACTTTTTAACTCAAGATGCTATTGCGACAAACTAAATAATTGAAAAATTCTTTCTTACAGGCACTCGAATGTGTTCGTTTGACTTGCCACCTATCTATAGATATCTTTGAAAGCGCATTCTTGACTGCAGAGTGTTATTCCATAAAATTAAAAAATTTCACCTGCAAGTAACTAGTTTTTTGCCAGAGATGTTTAAATTTGGGCGAGGGCCGCATTTCACTACGTTTTTGTCTCGTCGGGCCGCCATAAATTACGTTATCCATTTGCGTTGCGAATTGTGTGTAATATTTGGTGTAATTATCCCAGTACATCATTAAGTCTTATTTCACTTTTGTTATAAATTCAACTAAATCGACCTTGTTTGCAAGTTTAACCAAGAGCTGTGAAGGGCAGCAAAAACTGTTTGCGCTGGCCGCACAAATTCCACTCACGAGTTTTTTTAGCTGTCCAAAAATACAATTAGGTGCATCTGGCAGGTGATCAAAAAAGTGTTATGGTTGTTCCCACTGATAAAACAAACAATTTCTTAACCTTTTTACACAATTCTAGTACGAAATCACTCTTAAAATGCATTGAATAAAGCTTGTGACCTATTTCAACTTAAGTAGGCTAAATAGTATTAATCAGAAAGTTATTTTAAAAATAGCTACATGAAGATTTATTTAGATTTACCAAGATAATTTTATAATGTAAAATAAGCCAGAAATTGATTGCATTACATCATACAAATGGTTTCTTATTCCAGAATATGTTTGCTTGTTTGTATAAAAATTAGTAAATTTTAGTCACATGAGTATAGATTAGCATTTAAATAATTAATAGAATTGTAAGTAAAAATAAAGCTAAAAGTTGAGAAAGTCTATATTTACAAAAAATCGAAGTAACTAGAATTTTGGTTTGTTTCTGGTCATTCACAAAATTTTTCTTATTTGCTTGTTTTTTATGCATGTAAAAAGTATATTTTCGGCAACAAGACTATGGAGCTCAATTGTAACAAACGACACGCTGTGCTGCATTGCACGCTTATGCTACATGACATAGTGGCGGTTCTTTTTAACCAGTGAGTCGGTGTGCACTGCAGAAAATGACAACTGCAGGTTTTTTTGTCACTGTGCAAGTTCGTTCAGGTCCATACACTGTTTGAATAAGAAAATATTTGAGGTTATACTAATTAATAAGTCAGTAAAGATAGTATTCTTTATTTTTGTTAAATCCACAAAATTTCCATTGTTTTTCTACATGGCCAATCTGATTTTAAGGTTATTCTTCAGCAACTTTAATTGTTTGTGCTTGTGACATTTTTGTAAAACAAGACAATGCGAACCATCTCTCAAGTTTGAAAAGTATTACTTTCAAGAACCATATTTTGGCACGAAATGGCGACCAGCTTGATTCCAAGTTTATGCAGTAGCAGATACAACATCAATAAAAATATGGAAATTTAAAAAATGGTAATACTGTGTTTAAATGCTTTTGATAAAGCTCAAAAAAGAAGCCAAGACCAATGCTAATTCACAAAATATTTCTCATCTCAGAAAGACCCGAGAGCTTTTTGAAGCCAGCATAAAAAAAGGTGAAGTCCCCGGGACATTTTACTTCGGATCTGAGCTTGCGTAAACGCTGCCATAACGTCAAAGCATGAAGTTAGATTGAGACAACCAATGCTTACTGAGCATTACCATTAGGCATTGCATTGCAATATGCAAGCATTAAAAACATTTTTTTGTTTTTCACAATTCAAAAATAAACCAATAAACAATGCTGTGAAAACTGCCACATTTCCATGCGGGTCAAAATTGTAGGTAAAGTGAGAAACGTTAGCTTGAGATTTAAAATGACTTTTTACCATTTAAATTTTTGTGTTATTTTTGTTTGTTTAAAAATTGTAAAGTATTAGGTGGCACTGCTGGCATCGTTCAGCAGGGCTACCAGTCAATGCTGTCGGTTTAGAAATATTGGTTCAGTCGGCTTCACCCACCTTATATCTCTGAGGGCAGCAACAATAACTTGGTGCAAATAGGGCATTTGCCTTGTGGCTCTAATTCCGATCGTCGCTCTTAGAATTAAATCTGGTTTCACAAGCTCTCAATATATTTGCAATACCCATCCGTTTCTTCCAAGAAGCGTAGGGGCACAAAAGTAGAAGCTGGGGGTGGGCACCGTAAATGATTTGTTTTAAGATTACAGAAAAAAGTTGTTTGAAGCACGCTTTTTTACGGCTTGGAGCAAACCTCCCAAAATGCTGTTCGGATGCCGAGCTGCGTGGCTCTACCAAAGTGCCTCGGTTCTGGAATAAAGCAATAGGAACCATACCTCTGTGGCGGACCCGGGTATTATGGCGGGGCGCACACCTGCTACCAGCCTTTCTCCGTCTCAGTTTTGTAATCATGTTTGTTTGTGTTTGTTTCAAAAAAGTGTATTGTTTAATAATTAGGACTTTGAAAAAGTTGATTTTCATAAAAAAATGGTCTTCTCATTGAATGATAACGTCTGTGTATTTACCCTTTTCACCCTCCCCACCAAGAGTTTTAGAATCCACTACTGCCATAGATTTTACATCCAATTACTAGGTCTTACAACCCATTTTCAAGAAAACTTTTCCTTCCCTGGTGCGATTGTATATTTAGTGATAGCCATTTCGCACATTCCAGTGACTTATTTTCTTCCATTGAATTCCCCTCAATCTTTGAATTTCATAAACTATGCCGACAAGCAGACCTCCCTACCGATAAACTGAGACTGCGCTTACTTACAAAAAGCAAATAATTTCTCAAACTTTTATGGGTTCACTTGACTACGTGTATAGGGACATAAATTCATAGTCGTGAAACGACGCTGAAGTGATTAATATGTTTACAGGAATTAAGCTAAGAAGTAACGGGCACTTACAACTTTTTCGCAATTGTAAGCCTTGGTATAAAACTTGAAGCTTCACGTAGGCTATACAACTTGCTTCCAGCATTAACCCAGCCAGAGCAGGGCGAATTGACCCGGAGCTCAGAGTACAGCATTTACAGATCAGTGGTAACAAGATATCTCATGGCTTAAGAGGATAACCTATCGACCAGTTTTTTGAGCTAAAGTAAAAGATAGTTTTGTTAATTTTTGCAAGATTTTACGTTAAAACCCGACAATTTGTTGCATTTTGCTAAATGTGATGAAAACGTTTTTGGAATGAAAAGCATTCAGGCGCTTGATGTAATTGTATGACGAAGGCATTTAACGTTGAATCCACCTACAGTTCACTTACCCTAATTTTCTTACTTGCCATTTCAATATTAATACATCATATTTAAACTGGTACATTTGTGCTGTAATATATCATCCTAGTATAAGCAGGCAGCCAATCAGTAAAACGCTTTACTATTTATGTTTGCTTTAAAAAAGATTGAGGACAAAAATACACAGTGACTGCCTGCTGCCGTTTTCACTTAAGTGGCACCACACAGCACGACATTTGATGTAATGACGTAACAGTGTTTTTTGAAGCGTTCAAGAGTAAAAAGGAAATTGGCATGCTTAAAAAACAATTGAATACTTAATCGTTAATTGCGTCGTCAATTACGCTTAGATTGTTAGAGAATTATTTATATCGGAAGCATTTTGTCAATATGTCCCGAAAAAGCCTTCAGCCGGCTTTCTACGGTGAGTAATATTTGAGAAAATGAAGAAAACTAATTAAACAGTTTATCATCTTTTATAACGTAATCCTATTTGCCAAAAGAGTGAAATTTCTTGAAGTTTATAAGTTTAGTGCCGGCTGTAGCTTAAGCAAAAATATCGCTTTTCTTTGACAAAAAACTCGAATTTTAAAAAATTTATTTTTGATTGTGACGTCATTATGACACCACCAATCCCGTTATGATACTCTCGCTGGGGTAGAGATCAATCGTGATGATTTTGATGCTTGTACGCTCAGTAGTTTCAGAGGAGTCAAAGTACACAATCAGACAGACAGACTTGTATTTTATAGAAGAGATTTCCCTCAACAATCCGTGTAAAGGGAAGTCAAAACACCTGTAAAGGAATTCGACGAGCCTGATGCATTTTCATCAAGCCTATTTTACAGCACAACAAAATCTAATATATGAATAAAAATATGTTATGAATGTCGATATTACCTGAAAATCGTTCTCGCTTCGCTCACAATGAGAAATACCAAAAAAAACTTCAAAATTTTCACTAAGTCCATAATTTGCGTTAAGCCTGAGCACTTATAAGAATGCTGTCTTTATATAGAGAGCTTTTCTATTTTTATTTCAACCTTTAAATCAAACTTTGTTATAGGTAATCTGAAAAACCGACCAACACTTTTAATCTTTCAACAAAGTCATTCTGGGTTTAAAGTGTAAAAGTCGCAGTTACGTGGTTAAACTATTTCATTACCAGCATCTAACAGTTTCCATAAATTTCTGTCTTCTATCTCACCTAGCCAATATGGCTGAGTTGTGAAGTTTTTTTAGGTGTGGACCCATTCTTGTCATGCAATGCAAAAAGGTTTGCATTGGGTGTTTAGAAACGAGTTTTCGAAATTCTACCGCTATTAACATTAAACTAAGAAGCGTTTGGTCTTGTTTGTCTCTATATCAGCACGACCAAGGTTAGGAAAATTAAAACTGAACACAATTGAGCTTAATCATGAAGAAATTAAAACTACTAAAACTTCCTACTGATGCCTTACGTTATTTAGAAATACGCAGACAAAATCGGCGACGGTAGTGCATGGGGACAGAACGGGTTTCCCAGTCAAGAGATCTCAAGTTTGATCTCCACGCGGGTGAAGAGCTGCCTGGTTATTGGAAAGTTAGTCACCGTAAAAACGCAAAAAACCACCGTTACATTAGAGTTTACTGCGGTTTTGAATCACAAATCTAGAGCTAGCGTTAGAGATTAGAATGCAAGCAAAGTTTGCTGACCTAAGGCAGTGGTTATTGACTTTTCCAAGCTCGCTAAACCCTAGTCTTATTTTCCGAACTTTATCAAAACAGGAATGCCAGCCCTGTGAGAGATTTTGCGTTCCTGATTTTTGGTTATGAATTGTTTGGAGATAAACGAGTTGTCGGAAACCTTTTGTTATTCCCTTTTTAAAATATTGTAATCCAGAGAACTCGTCGAACTTTGGATAGGAACAACCAATTTGAAATAATCCTATTTCGAGTTTGTCTTTGAACCTGGAGTTAAAATGCAGCCCAAAAAAAAGTACGGGTGACAAAAGTAATGTAAATCTAACGCACGGTTAAGTCTCTTAAAACTCGCAACAAAGTTCACGCAAGTCTTTCTCTATACAACAAATACAATTTTGAGGTGTTACTTTAACCTCATATCGTGCTGCTTCTGTCGATCTTACACCAGTCGTTGCTTTTTATTCTGTGGCATCTTTGCTCCTTTTTTTCTTTCACAAAAGTGGTCCAAAAATACTCTAGTTTCGTTTATATCAGTCAGTTGTTTAGACAAGATGTTAATTGTACCGCATTAACAAATTCCCCTTTTTATAGCCGAGTGTTGCCCACAAAACACAAGAAAATAAAAAACTACAAATTTATCAGTTTTTTTACAAAATTCCCAAAAAATTTCACATACATTGTAATTCCTGTAACTCCACGCAGCATTAAAAATATATTTAGGTGCCAGATCTTATTCCACACTTTGGGCATATTATTTTTTTAGTTTGGAAGGGGAACGAACAAACAAACTGATTAGCACTATTGGCTTATTTTTGGGAAAAGTCCTCTTTAAAAATAATTTCTTGCATTTTATTAAGGTTCAATATTAAATTTTAAGGCTTTTTAACTTTCGCTGCCAGCAACGATCAAACCAGGGGTAAGTTACGAGGGGATAAAATCCTATCTTGAAACTCTCATTCCTTAATCATGTCACTTTACTTCATTAAGGGTAAAAATAAAACGACTAAATATTTGCACGCAAAACAGTCATGGTTACTCTCAGTCTTTTAAAAGTTTTGTATGCAGGATGACTACTTGCAATATTTCTAAAAACTATTTCAAGACTTTCACGAATTTGCAAATAAGAGGGACCATCAGGTAGCAGTGTATTAAAAGCGGCTTACTTTAGTATACTGTAATCGTAAAATCCTTTCTCAAAATGTCAATATTTTGTTCTTGTTTGCTAATGCGTAGTATTTTTAAAGAAATCCGAGATCAAGTCTCATGAAATATATTGAAAGACCCGGGGTGTTTAACAAACTTGAAACAAATTTCCCTCTTTTTACAGATTAGAGGGAAATTTGCAGTATTTGCTATTGTGCTACCTTCATGCAAGTTCCGAGAAACAAGTTAGATGCAAATAATCCGTTTCTGGAAGCTTCCAGGAAACAATTTGCGTAAGTATGGATCTCATAGCGAAACATTGCAGCATCAGCTCAAGAAGAGCTTTTAAAACTGTCGACTCATCCCAAAATGCGTTTTCAGACGTAAAACGTTAGAATAAAATCAAAAGAAATTGTGTATATCGTTTCATTACTCACAGATTGCGAGGTTCGAGCTCTTGATGTGGTGTAATGAAAGTTGATAAAATGCCAAGACGTCAGCTACTTTCTTGCAACACGAACACGAACACATCCCTACACTGCATCACTGTACACAAACACAACATGAGTGAAAAGGGCAGCAGTCAGAACCTAAAGAGCCGCGGCTTGGCTACCCCTGGCCTATGGTGTCAAGGGATCTTCATTATCCAAAGTTTCTGTAATAATGATAAATCAATTACAGCTCTAGTTTTGTCTTAAGTCAAAGCCAACAACCTTATCAACAGTATGCCGTCTTTCA
This sequence comes from Trididemnum clinides, assembly GCA_963675345.1. Classification (NCBI taxonomy): domain Eukaryota; kingdom Metazoa; phylum Chordata; class Ascidiacea; order Aplousobranchia; family Didemnidae; genus Trididemnum; species Trididemnum clinides. The sequence goes on from OY776301.1 coordinate 23,125,422, forward strand.
CTCATCAAATTTTCATTTTTTTGGTATATTTGCAGCTGTGCTAAGTAGGCACTGAACACAACATTGGTGTAACGTTATATTGTAGCACCTTTGTCTTCAAAATTGCTAAAAATCATGCTTTGATTAACATGTTCGCATGTGTGCAAATTTAATGCTCCAAAACAAACATCGAAACAAAACAAAAACATACTTAGAAGAAAGCCGCAAAAACGTCCTTTTTGCAACCTTACTTATCACAGAGAAGTAGCCTCAACCCTTTCCTTGACTCAGAACCACTTCAAAAGCAGTTTTCACAAGAATATATCGTGATTACTATTCTTACGCATATTGATTTTGTCTTCTTTCCTTTTAACAAGCTTACGACAAAAATAGACATTTTACACCACCAAAATGTATTGAAAAGATCGAGCATGTTACGTGAAAGGCCAAGATAATGCTTGAAATGCCTTGGAATAGTTTTGAGAGTGATATGATGAAATAGCATGTTCTCAAAAAACACCATCCAGAAAAACCTAAATCTTTCGCATGGATCTTTTAAACACACTTCAAAAACAAAGTTTGGGCCAATACCGATGAATTTTTGCAAAATAAAATACCATTTACTTTTGTACTGCTTAAGTTTTGTGAGGTACAATACTTTGTTTCTCAAATGGTAGCTGTGAGTGAAGCAGGAGATTTGATTATGAGCTTTTAACTTTGCTGCAACTCGTCAAGAAAATAGAACCCAGGCCTACTGGATGTGGATAATAATTAATTGAAAAAAGCAAGGGGGCGGCAACATAATTGATGTAAAGAAATCGAGCGCTAAGCGATTTCTATCATTTGTCGTAAAATCATCATTGGAAATTTGCAGATCACGGAAGAAATGCTGCTAAAAGCGAAAGAAGTTGCTCACGTGACTCTGTATTGGAAAGCACAGAACTCAAACAAAAATTTGCTTAATGATTAATGACGTAAGTAAAAAAAACACTAGCAGTCGGCTAACAAATGACTAAATTTCCATAGTGATAGTAATAGTACTTAAATCCGTTTCTATTAATAGAATTGGGCATTGCAATGTATTGCAGGTTTCTTGCTTTTTTCATTTTCTTGCTTATTTTGCATCACATCGTTTTTTGCTTTTCGCTCTGGTATGTTTCAATATAAACGATAGCAACTACAAACAATGAATAAATACAAACCTTCATAGAAGGTTTTACCTCTCGCTGTAAACAGGTTTTTTGAAATTATGTTAATAGTGGCTTTATTGTTTATATTTTAGTAAAGAGGTGGTATAACTAGCCTTGTTGCTATTACGTACCAGAGTTACTAGAGGTAACCTTTATTTGAAAGGTCGATTTCTAATTACAATTAATGATTGAAGTCACTTACCATGGAGCAGTGCAAAAGGCCTAAGACGATTTCCCAGGGTTTTGAGTCCTTAGCCTCCTGATTAACCTGTTGTTACTGGTGGAGTCTAAAACACGAGTATTTTTGTCGAAATTGAATAGGATATTGAACTTCGTGTTCAAGACTCTATCACATCTACTAGTGTATTGAATCGGACAAAAGTGAAAAGTTATCAAGAGCGGAGGGGATCGGTACATCTGAATGCAGAATAGCCGGGTATTGCCTATTTTACTTGAATTCTCAAAGTCGATTTACAACATCGCGATGATCGGTCGTTAATTGTCATTCATTTTGAATAGAGTAATACCCTGTTTCAGGAATGGCTAATCTTTTTAATTAAATTGGTCACACATGAGATCTTAATATGGAAAAAGCAAAATGGAGTCATCTTTGCCCAATATATTAAATATCGCAACTGCATCTCTCTCCTCGCCCCAAAAATTTACAGCAAAATGGTGCCGCAAAAACGAATCCACAAATGGGTTCCATAAATATCAATCAAGGGTCACATTGTGATCCGCGGCTCACCGGTTCGCTACCCTTGCCCTACTCCATTTCAAAAAATCGTCTCGATTTAGACTTTACCGTTACTGTTAGTCTTCTGCGATTAAGAGCACAACATCAAGCATCTAATGATTTCAAAAAGTGTTGGGTTTTTTCCATCGGACACCAATGACAAGTTGTAGTAGTGTTCAACCGGTAAATAGGTATCTACATAGGCTAAACTTAGCAACAACTAAACTTTCGTTATGGTACTAAGAATAATCCTTTTGTTGGCTGAGGTTTCGCTAGGCGGTGCAACTAACACGTTCAAAGCCACAATTATTATTGTTTCCGGTTTGTTACTTTGTAGTGTGGGCAGTTATCGGAATGTATTAGCTTAGCATTTATTAACGTGTGCTGTAGCATGTGTTAAGTTAGTTTTTGATCTAAAAAAGCTAGAAGTATTTGCTAGCGAAATGTCAGCTAACAAAAGAATTATTCGTTGTAGTCTAGTTCAATGTGCCTCTATCTTTTCTTGCTCACAACACCTCTTAAATCTTCAAACTTGTCAGCACTCCTACACCAAGACCATTGCTATGACATAGGAAATACAAAAATACTTTACAATTTGTTAATGTTTCTGCAACGTATTCGAGCTTTTTAATGAGCACTGCACGTCTAGTTCGATATTCGAAAGAGTAACAAGAAGTTTTCTGTCAACTTGTTGTGTTATATGAGTCTCTTTCTAATTATTATTAGGCGTAAAATTTATGCTTATGTTTTACTTAATACAAATGAATGAATTACCTCATAAAAATGCCAAGTTGAAACCAGCACAATACTAATGCATTGATCAAGGATTGCAAACCAACAACACACTGGCCGTTAAAAATGCACTAGACTAACCATTGACACCAAAAGCAAGACGACTTTCACAGATGACGTTACAATAAGTATTAAATAGAGGGAAGACTGGGGTTTGAAATTGCAAATCGTCTAGTTATTGTTACTTTACAAAGGGTAAAACCTTTCGTCTATGTTACAACTGTACGTTTTAACCAATATTTTAATCGTGTTCAATGAATTTTTGCAATAAACCATGATGTATTTAATGGTTGGCTGTTGATAGCTCTATTATTGCCATTAAACGTTGCATCTTTTTAAAAAAAGGCGTAAAACTGTAGCTAATCGATAGTTTTGAAAAACCAATATTTTAAATATTTTCCAAACTGGTTTTCATTGGCCTAATTGCAAACATGAGGGAAAAAGCACAATCTATCAAAAAATTGTTACCGTGGTAGTCCCATAATCGACAACCGGAGAATTTCAGTCAAGCATTATTATTATTATTACAAGTCAATTGTTGGGAGTCAAAATAGAAATCACGCGTGCTACAGAAAAAGACTAGTAAAGTTACTTCAAACAGAAACAAGCATTTCGCCCACTAAAAAGCGTATTGTCAGGGCTAAAACAAAAAAACTTAAGTCCAAAGAGGGAAACATCTGCCGACGATATAGCAAATAAAAGCAAAACAGCAATCTTAAACTGATAATCAATCGAAAGTACCTGAATAACTACTATTTCAATTATATAATTTAGCCGTGGACGTTTTGCTTGATTTGTTCTAAAACAATCCGTGTACACGGCTCAACACATTTCTTACTACGCCCAACAGCTTGTAGATCAGTGATGACAAAAACTCAAAATGGCTACTACATTACAATATTTGTCCCCTTGTATAGCACAAAGGATATGTCATAGTTATGGGGTAACAAAAAAATTTAGTAGGGATGGGCAAATTATGGCTTGAGGGCCAGATGCGGTACATTTCATTGATTAATTCGGCGCACCAAACAATTCTACAAAACAGAGTAGTGCTACACGTTGGTTCTGCATTTTCAGTTTTTAAGCTGCTTTCCTGAGTACGTATCAGCTGTTTGGATCACTTCCTAAGGTCAAGTCTACTGCATCGTCGCTTAAACACATTTTTGAACTTACCGTGCATGTCAATAACAAAATAGTTTGTCTCATGCAATCTCTCGAAACAACAAAATTGTCTTTGGAGCTAACTGTTATTCAATAAAGTTCAGTTTTGAAATATAGCTTAAGTCACTTAAACTGAATAAAATTTATATGCTTGACTAAAGGACACCAAATTTAAAAAATATCTATGGAAAATAGCTCAGAAAATGAAATGTTGTTTGATTCCACATACAGTGAGAGCAGATGTTTAGTGAGATAAAATAATCAAGATTTTTCACAGGTCGACAGATCCGAATTAATCGGTTTTGGTCTCAGAACTGTTGTGAGAATTATCTCAAGCCACATCTACACCGACATCCTAACTTTAATAAACGCCAAAGGAACGTAAGCACTGACAATGTTCAGATTTAAATACGAACAAATGTAAAGCATCATTTTGATTCATTTGTGTATGCTTCACCCCCTCGGTCGGTGCAACGACGTCACTATAATGAATTGCTATTTTGTGCTCATCAGCCCGCTGGTGAAGTTTTAAAAAATTTTAGCCTGCTATCTAAAAAAGATTGCTCACCCCTGGTGTTGACGGTGGGCTCTGGAACTTGATGAAGACGATCCACCTAGTTCGCACAAAGAAACCTGTTCATACCTTCTTATTAAAAAGCAAAACTTCAAAAGAAAGGCAGTAAAATATGCACTGTTGATTTCCCCTTCTCTTTTAAACAAATTGATAATAAAACAACTTTCTTTGCAAAATAAATATTTCACCACGCCCCGAATCCTAAAGAACATTTTTAACAGGTCAGCAACTCTGAAACAAGTTGCAACTCTTCGCTATATAAATATGACATTTACACGCAGAAAATGCTCTTTAATTCGTGCCGCAATAATATTACTTCAAATGTGATATCAAACAAATGGGTTAGTATTAAATTAGAATGTGCTTCTAAAAGTAGCCCTACTTTTATAAAAATATACACAAATCAAGAGACGAAACACTATATATATATAATGGTAAGTTTGCGACCTATGGGTCCCTTGTGATTAATTTTTTGAAATAAAATAGCTACAGACACAGTGCTCTGCAAACTTTATTTGCTAGCGGCACACTTAAAAACCTTAAAAATCGGTTGCACTTCTTCACTAAAAATATAGGCAATACAAAAATACTATACGATTTACTAATATTGCAATGTCATACCTGTGCTTGTTTCAATGAACAAAATCGATGTTCGTTTAGTTTAATAATTGAAAAAGTAACTAAACGCTTTTTATCTGCTAGATAGTGTGCTATAAGTCTTTTTTCAATTATGAAAGAAATCACTTTTTTGACCTAAAAATTTCAAGTTTGGGCATAAAAAATTTGTGTTCTACAAATTTTAGTGAAACATCATTTTTCAATTTTAAGTTTGGTTGGCCAAGTGCAGAAGAAAAGTAGCAAATGTAGCCACTGCCCTTAATTACTATAACCTTTTCTACTTTTGTAATAATTTCTTAACAAAATCATAATAAAGTTTATAAGCATTTAGCAAAACTACAAATGCAATTTCATCTGAAATTTCAATTCAGCTTTTGACGTGAAATTTCACTACTTGGGCTTTGTGCTTAACCTAAACACTTCACATTAAAAATTATTAAATTTTTTTTAAAAGGGGTGATTTGTTGTGGCCCATTTACTATTTTGCTTTGTGCATACTTACTCAATATATAATACTGGTTAAAGCCTGGAATCATGTAGAAACGACAAAAGTTCTCAGGTCATGGTCATCAATAAAAAGTATTTTTTCATTTTTTTGTTTTGTAATAAATACTGCAGAGCTAACCATAATCTAGAAGAGCGAGCGCAGAATATAGCTTTGACAAAGAGGTATAGAATCTAAAAATTCAAATTTTGGTTATAGCCAGCAACTTTAATTAATAAAAAGTCTTCTTAATTAGCAAAACATTTTTAAATTTCAAATGTTTTCGCCTTTTATAAAGCCATTCTTAAGAATAAAGATCTTTTAACGTGACATAATAAATTAAAACAATCATTAATAATTACAATACCCATTATCATTATACAACATTAAGAGCCTTTAGAAATATCATATCTTCACAATGAATATTATTTGTAATTATCGATTCTTGTTATTATTTATTATGTCTCATGTAGAGATCTTAATTCTTGAAAAGTGCTTTATGAAAGTTGAAAGCGTGTGAAATTCAAGATGTTTTGCTAATTAAAATGGCTTTTAATTAAACAAAGTTGCTTACCATAACTGCCATCACAATTGAAATAACGCTATGCCAAATTCGACAGCATGAAAGCACGTCACCGAAAGGTAACTAAAACGGTTCATAAATTGCGACATTTCGACTTCTTTTTTAACGCATCAACTTGTTTATGACATTTTTTTTTAAAGCTGAAATTTTGTTTTGAATCAATTTTATAGCATTTCAAACCGAATAATAAATTGTGACCATAATGACTTTTGGTGGCCCAGCTAACTATACATAGATATTTACATAGTCACTTCTGATAGATCCAAACCAAGGCATTAACTCATAAATAACGGAGTTAAAACAAACCCACAACTAACAAAATATAAGCGCATTGATCAAGGTCTGGTGACTGACAAAGCACTGAGTGCTGAAATCAACCCGTGGTCGGATGGGTTGGAGCACCGTTTCAGACGTCAGTGATGAAACTTTCAATTTCCATGAAATATGTGTTGTTGAGCACTTGGGATGAATAATTTACGGCAATTTTCCTTTGCTCGCGGTAGATATGCCATGTACCAGCAGTACCGGCAGCTCCGAATAGGGTCTTAACACAAAGCTTTCTCACGGCAGGAGAACAAAAGCAAAAAAATAGCCAAGAACTAGCGATACCAGGGCGTCTTCCGAAAATGAAAACGTATGTCATTAATTTTTGTTTTTCAGTGTTTTATTTTTTAATTAAAAAACTTTTTATCCCAAAACATTTCATTTGTATAGACGCAAACATATGGGACCAAAACATGAGGTATAGCAATTTTAAAGGCTGCTTTCCATTAGGCGTAAATTGCAAGCGTAGCGCGAAAAATTCTTTATTTCGCGCTACGCTTTATACTTCTCTATTAGAGAAACGCGCAACTGCGCTTCTCTCTAAATAGAGAAACAAAACATTTTTCACGCTACGCCTGCAATTTACGCCTAATGGAAACCAGCCTTTAAACACACAAGATGTGACTGGAAAAACTAAATCAGCTCGAAACTTTATTTATACATTAATACGCTAAGACAAATGCATTTCGCTATAATTGTCTTAGCGTATTAATGTATAAATAAAGTTTCGAGCTGATTTAGTTTTTCCAGTCACATCTTTTGAGTTCTTAGCAACAGAAACGGAATCGCTCGGATATGTCGGAGTCGGATAGGCGGAATATCTCTGATCAAAATCAACTAAACTTTAAACACACAAGTGCTGAATTATGACGTCAAGCTGAGTCGATGACGCCGAGCAGCGCCTACTCATCATCTCCGCAAATCTACTGAAGAAGTCGAAGCGAAAAGTGGAGCTCGGCCAAGATCGCGAGTTAGGTGCAGTGTTTGGTTGGTGAGGTTGTGAGAACCAACTGAAGATGAAGTCCGAGCTTAAATAACTGTGCAATTATCAGAGATAATTTATATAACATGTAAAAACGTTGCTTCTAAAAGTCATACTTTTTTGTCAAAGAAACGTTGGTATTTTGAAAAAAAGCGAATCTCAAATAACCGACTCACGTCTCTAAATATAACTTTCAAATTTGCAGAGATAAAAAGCTTCTGCTAGTAAAACATTTGTAAGGCTCTTGTCTCGAGTAATTTGTAAACAAATGTTTGACTGAAGGCGTCTATTCAAATTGCTAATAATTGTGAAAGAACTCTCAATTTTTGAAAATGGTAATCATGGAAAGAGGACAAATTATCGTCCGATTTCTATTCTGTATCATCTCAAAAAAATATTGGAAAAACCTGATTTACTCACGTTTTAGAAACTTCATTGAAAAAATTATTTGCTTTACTAGAAATCAATTTAGACTTGGCAAAAATTTATGAACTGCTTACACATTAACTCAAATATCTAACACATATACCAAAAATAATCATCGAAATTATTTTTCAATTTGGATGTGTTTAGATTCACCAAAGGCATTTGATACTCTTGATCACGATGTTTATTAAGCAAAATGTATTGCAAACTTGAAAGTCGTTGTTTTTAGTTGTTTCCTAAGATCGATTTGAAACAAAGTCTTCAAATGTTAAAGATAATGCCGGGTATCTGAGAGTTTTTGGCTTGGACTTCTTTTTCTACAACATATTAATGATATCCCTCTAATATTTAACTTTGAGACCACATTATTTGCTGGTGACACCTGTTTGATGACGGCGAATAAAAAAATAAAAAAACGGAGTCAAAGTATAGCTCAGTACAAAGTTAACTCCAGATAATACCGAAATAAACTAGCATTTAATTACATAAAGAAACTGTGCTCCAATAAATAAACAGCCACTCAAAATGTGTGATGCGATATTATAATACATCTTAATGGTTTGACTATCAAAGGAGCTTTAATCGTTAAATATCTCGAACTGCTTTTAGACAATAATCTCAAATAATGGACGTCACATAACCTATTTATCTCTTTGCAAGTAAGTAGTTCGTGTTTTTTTTACAAACTACGTGCAATGTTTTAAAAAATTCCACGCATTCTACACAACAGCGTTGTTTAAAGCAGAATTTTAATATGGTGTTACCTGGGTTGTAACCGCAACTCAGACTTCTTCGCAAATCATTCGAGTCCGATTAAATGAAATGCTACGAACCATATTATATTGTAGCACTTACGTTTTGGCAACACAATTATACAAAGAGCTTAGTGTTTTAAAACTATACGATATCAAAAACCTCGAACAAGCTAAATTTGTGCATCAGCCCGATAATAATCAATTTTCAAGCAATTTCTAAGATTTGTTGTAATAACAACCAGCTCTTCACATTGACTACTAAGAATAGTAGTTACAACAGTGTATTTTCTTCTGCGTGCAAATAACTTATTTGCCCCAATCCAACCTTTTTAGAGAACTACATCAAGTTGTGTCCTTGATTTCGAAATCAAGAGCGTGCATTGGATTTCACTCAAACAGTTTGTAAATTAAATTTGCTTTTAAAATACTAAATTTAGCCCGAAATGAAATCATAACGACATCTATTCAAGTGCGCATGCGCTTTGTTTAAGTGCTCTGCTTTGAGCTGTGTCTGTATGTAAGTTCGTTTTGTTTAGTTCCTGGAACTACATGTGTTGTCTATGACTATTAGAACGATTTACGTCAATAAAGTCATTTTTTTGTATTGAATAATAATAATAATAATTGCAAAAACCAAGTATGGCGAGTGTAGCGGCAATGCGAGCAAATTCATGAAGTCAATTTTTTTGTTTGTAAATTTTTTGTTATTCGGGTAATTTACTTTACGCACCAGATTGCGCACGTTTTGTTGCATATTATTTGCAGCTTTACTTTGCAATATACTTAAAAAGAAAAGTTCGGTTTCATATTGCAATCGATTGGGTAGAAGGTCTGTATCAACGTCACCCACAACAATTTTTTATAAATGTAATATAGGTTTGTTTATGACGCAAAATAGTTTCGTAAGGAAGCCGAGTCAAAGTTTTCAACTCAACGTTTGAAACGAGTCAAAGTCATCGATTGGGTAGAAGGTCTGTGTCAACGTCATTTAAAGCTTTTTTCTATCAATGTAATATAGGCTTATTTACGACGCAACATAGTTTCAAGGAAAGCCGAGTCAAAGTTTTTAACGCAAACAAACAAGCCCACGTGTATGAGAAGAAACTTGGCCCTAACCTGTTTTGGAAGCAGAAAAAAAGCCATTCTTTACTCCCACTTCATGCAGTTAATGTATGTATCGAGTGTTTTAAGCCTATTTTTTGCTTTTTTGATCTTTTCGATTTTCCAAAACATTAAAACTAAAATCGTCTTTTTCTTTTTTGTGAAGTTAAAGATATTTTAATTGTTGGAAATTCACTTTTTGATAGCGGTTAATTTTTCCCTTGTTTTATTTGATAAAACCTTTTTTGCGAAACGCACAAAATTACTCCCCAAAAACAAAAAAATTTACCCTAGATTGAGAAATGCTGGTATGGACCAAACATACAAAAATTTTGCAGGTGTTTACATTACCACTATTTAAGTGTGAACACGAATTTAATTTGCTTTGTATTTTGTCCTGTTTTCTAGGACTTCTTTTTTTTGCAAAAATAAGCTAGTTAAGTTTTTTGGTCAATAAAAAAACGCTCTTTGACAAATTTTTTAAGGATTTATCGGCTTTGAGTTTATTCATCCGCTTTGTCATGATCTAACTGGCCTCTGATTCAACTACTACAGCAGGGGTTCTTAAACTTTTTTTTAACACGGACGACAAAAATATTTTTCTGATTTGTCCGGACCCCTTTGCGGCCTAGTCTTAGAAAATATTACCCGGAAAAAACTAAAAAAATGGACAAAGCTACTGTACTACCATTTTTACAGGACCTTCTCGGACCCCTTAAACTTTGTCCACAAACCCCAGTTTAAGCACCCCTGCGCTAGGGTAAGCCAAACACACGTTCAAGTTTTTCCCATGGCCTGTAAACCGTTGGGGCATTTCGACGTTGGTTCACAAAACAAAACTCACTAATATTGAAAAAGAGACTTGAAGAGTAGAGCTCGACGTAGTCGCGCCTCAAGCCGTTTGTTTTTTTACCTGCAAACGTCAACGTCATCGAATATCTTTACTTCATAACCAAACAGATCACTGACGCTCCACGATTATTGCGTCAACTACAAGTATTTTTAAGTGTTATCGTATATCTTTTTTCACAAATGTCTGCAGCACGCACATATCAAATTGTAAATAAATTTACTTGCCATTGATGAACAAAAAATCAGTTGTTTACAAAAATGTTTGATTATTGGCTGTAGGTAATTTTCAGACCTTGAACAGTTTCCATATTTGCTACATAGAGTTACAAGAGGTGACCTTATTTTCAAAAGTTTTTATTGTTAAGTACAGTAAATGATTGGGGTCACATACTACCGAGGTGTGTAAATAACAATCTTTATGTTAGGTTTGCCTTGATATCAATAAAAACTTATTCCATTCTTCGAACAAAAAATAAACGAAGACTTTGGGCGACTTCCAAGTAGTGAACTCCTCTTTTAAAATGGTACCCTTCTCAAATCTGTTTCCACTTTTTGCTTCCTATTCCTCAAACAAACTTCAGTATCTGATGTGAGTGCGAAAACCCCAAAGTCAAAGCGACTTCAAGACCAATGATCGGGAAACAAAAAGGATTGTAAGTTTAGTTTCCTTAAGAATAAAAAAAGTAAAGTGAAAGCTGGCCTATCAGGAATAGTTCTTATGAAGAAATAGTGTGAAGGCAAGTGTTCAAGAGTAAAGTTGAAAGATAACTACTGTAAGTAGCAGAAATATACAGGTATATTTAGTTTTTATGCGGTGTTGTCCCCTTAGCAGAGATGGCCGAATTCACCTCATTTCTTCTGCAATTGCTTCCACTTCGTCTCTCCACTTTGCTCGATTTAGGGCATCCTCCTTCTTCAAACCATTCTTCTCTGTCTCCTCTTTCACTTGCTTCTTCCACGTCTTCCTCGGTCGTTCTTGCTTTCTCTTGCCACTCACTTCAAGATCCAGAGCAACCCTCAAAACACTATCGTCATCCCTCCTCAGCACATGCCCATACCATCTAAATTCATTTGCTGTTGCTAACCGGCTTATAGTTTCCTTCAATCGCAGCATGTCCATCTGTTCTTCAGTCGTCTTTCTGTTAGCAACTTTCTGACCGCATATGTCTCTCACCATAGCTCTCTCCGTTCTCTTTAAAATTGCTTTTTGATTCTCTTTTAGACACCATGCCTCGCTTCCATACAGTATTGCTGATCTTGCGCAACAACGATAAACTTTACCTTTCATCTTCAGAGGAAACCTATTTTTAAGCAATACCTCTCCACATTCCCTGAATCTTACCCAACCGATTCGTACTCTTCCTGTAACTTCCGCTTGACAACCACCACTAGAATTTATTCTGTCTCTCAAATAAAAAATTCTATTCACTGTCTCTACTTCAACGCACAACTTCTCAATCAAATACACCGTTCCTTCCATTATTCCTTTTTATTTCGAGAAAACAAAATACAGTGCCTTGGCGGTAACTCGCCTTATTTTTGCACATTTGCCATGAACCCAGTTTCCACATTTTGTGCACAACACTGAATTGGCCATGACTCTCCTCCCACAAACTCCACATGGATCCCTCTTGCTTTTGAATAGTTCTCCTTCCGACCCGCTCACCATCACTTTTGTTTTTCTGGTGTTGACCTTTAAACCTCTACTTTCCAGTGCATCCTTTCAATTCTAAAACCTTTCCTTTAAGTCTTCCATGGTTTTGCTCATGATAACAAGGTCATCTGCATACAGTAATTCATTAATTATACCCCTTCTTGCATTTTCTGTAATAACGTCCACAACTATTGCAAACAATAGTGGCGACAACACAGATCCTTGATATACACCAACTTTTACTTCGAATTCCTCTGAATATGCAGATCCCACCCTCACTCTTGTCTTTGCACCATCATGCAAGCTCATAACTGCCCGAACCATTACTTCTGATAAACCCTTCTCTCTCATGGCTCACTCCATCACTTTTTTTGGCACTATCAAAAGCTTTTTCCATGTCAACAAAGCACATATACAACTTCTTGTCCTTCTTTTGATATTCCTCCTGCATTCTCCTCACAATGACTATTGCATCCATTGTTCCTTTTCGTGGCATAAATCCAAACTGCATTTCATTCAAATTAACTAGTGTTGATATTAGCCTCTCTAGCACCTTTTCAACAATTTTCATGGCATGTTCTAGCACTTTCACTCCTCTGCATGATCCACAGCTCATCACATCACCCTTTCCTTTATCAATCACACTTGTTTTCCACTCATCAGGCAGTCCTCTACCATCCAATACACGTTGACACAGTTCCATCATCACTTTAATCCCAATTTCGCCACTTGCAACTATCATCTCTACACTTACTTCAGATGGTCCAGTTGCCTTTCCTGATTTCATACTTTGAATTGCTTCCACAATTTCATTGCGAGCCACTTTTTCCACTGGTCCTTTTACTACATCAGTTTCCATCATGTGGTTCCATTCGCTTTCTTCATTGATGGTCTTTTCCATGTGTTCCTTCCAAATTTTTGCCCTATCTTCTTCAATAAAACCCAATCGTCCGTCTTTTCCTCTTAAACACCTTTCTTCTTTCAAATCCTTCTCTTCCTTTTTCATTCTTTTTAGGAAGTGAAAAACACTATTAGAATTCTGATATAAATCATTCAACTCCTGATTAGCTTCGATTCTCATAGCTCCAGAACCAATTTTTCTCGTTTGATTTCTTAAACGTTTGTATTGAGTCTTATTTTTTTCTTCATTCTACCATCACATGTCTCCTCGATCTCTCCTAGACTTCTTCTTTCCATACACTTTATTACATGCCTTTAGGACACTATTCTTTAAAGTTTTCGACAAATCAGGCGTGTCAGTGCTTACTGGTTCTTTTACTTTTTTTTCAAATCTTACTCTTGTTCGGTTTTCATTTAGCTTCCAAATTTTTCTTTTTATGATCCGTTGCTTTTTCACAACCTTTTTTAGAATTTTTTATCCAGATCTACGACCACCAGCCTATGTTGAAGTTCCATGGATTCACTTTAACATCCCTTATATACTTTCTGTATTTCTCTTTCACAAGCACAAAATCAATTTCTGTTTCACATCCACCGGCACTATAAGTGAATTTCCTTTTGTCTGTCTTTTTAAACCAAGTGTTTGCCACGCACAGTTCTTTTTCGTCACAAAACTCCAGCAATCTTTTTCCTTCTGCATTTCTTTTTCCAATACCATTTCCCCAGTGTACACGTTTAAAACCCACAGCACATTTCCCCACATGTCCATTGAAATCACCCAAAGAAACGATGGTTTTATAAAAACTTTCCAAGTCTAACTCACTCTCCATTTCATCATAAAAAGGAACTTTCTCTGTGTCTGCTCTTTCGCTTTGTGGCCCATACGCACATGTTATTGCATCATTTCTCTACCTAAAGTTAACACAATTGCCATTACTCTGTCACTTTTTCTTCTAACTTCCACAACGTTTCCAGATATTTCCTCTTTCACCAAAATCGCAACCCCCCAAATCTTACATCATTTCCTGATCACTACAGTTTGTACCTTCGTCCCGAAGTACCCACCAAACGAGCTCCTTGGCCTTTCCATTTTACTTCCTGCAGGCAGCACGCATCAACTCTTCTCTGCTTCAGTTCTTCACACACTTCTGTTTTTCTTCCTCAAAGACCACGCACATTTAACGAACCGAATCTTATCCCATGACATGCAAGTTGAAACCCGGAGATTCTTCGCACCCCCTGCCCATTTAAGAGCTTCCTGGGACTCGGGGCCATTTGTTTATTTTTTCTGGTCATAGGGATTTGTTGGAGCAAAATTCTTCTTTAGAGAGCATGCCCTTGCTTACCCCCAACCTCAATTTTCTGACTTAGGTGGTCCAACCAATTAATTAAGCTGGCAACCCCACCATCAACAGTCAGACTGCATTTGGTGGGCACCCAATAGTCGTCTCTTACAACATGCTAAGTAAACAGCCTCAATATTCTTTAAAACAGGTGAAACACGGCACAAAAAGTTGACGAAATATGCCACCAGTGAAGTAAAGACGACCGAAATAAATGTGAAATAAAATGCAAGACTGAACAAAACAAATAAAGGACCAAACAAATTTAAAGTTAAAAACCCATTGTATTTTAAAGAAAAAAAATGTGGATTCGATACCTTGATCAAGACTGTTTATCATATCACCAGCACCGTTTTTAGGTATATCACGAAATTACCGCAATGGTGTAGTGGTTAAAGCGTCTGCTTTGCAGTCGATAACTTTGAGTTTATTTCTCATGTCGCGTCATGTCAAAGACTTTAAAAACTGCATTTACAGCTTTCCTACTTGGTGCTCACCACAAAAGGTTTCGTATGGAGAAAAAGCCAGCAAGTCTGCTCTTTGTGTTTTTGGGTTAGGCAATTAAAGGGATACCTCTATCTTTATGTGGCAGTCAAATGGTGGGGCCAAGCAGTCCATCAGTGGCGGTGGCCCACTTCAAATGGAGACTAGGTAACAGAGAATAAGGTTATGTGCATAAGCTGGAAAAAAGATCAAGCGCCAACGAAAACCAATATCATAATGTTACGCACAGATATTACCCCTGACATCACTTAACGCAAGTTGTATTTGCAAAAATTTATAAATTGGACGTAATACTTTTCGACTGAACTATTCTTCCACTAAATATTTATAGGAAAAATGTCAAACATTTGCAAATCTTGCAATCAATTGCTTTTTGGTTGATAACTTGCGAAATTCCGATACTTTTATTTGATTCATTAGAATAACAAAGTTGCCTACATCTGACATATTTACCATTTCCTTGTATGAAGTTATAATAAATGTAAAGACGCAATAGATTTCTAGCAATATTCAAAAATGCTCCAGAAACCACAGTTACAACACAACAACGTAATTGTTTTTGTTCAAAGTCTAATTATCCTTTGCTCATCAGTTGATTGATTTGACGTCACAGGAAAGAAATTAGGCTTCATGCATATTGAAACACAGAACTTGGAAGATTTTGGTGCTGCGCCATGCATTGTAGAAATTATACGATACCAGGTGTACAAAGAGCATATGTATATTGCCTGCTCTATAAATCATTTTACACCGGTGACACCTTTCCTTACAAACGACACCTTTCCTAATAATTTCGGCCATATTTTTGCTTTATCAAACTAACTGGTAAAGTTATCCTGTCTTTTTACACTTACGCAAAACTAAACACTTCCACATTATTGCTAAACCAAGGATGTACATCTTTAGCACAGCCAAGCTTACTACAATTAACAGTAAGCAACGAGCCGGACTTGTATCTTTCATCAACTTCATCTCTACGTCAAAACCACAAAATACAAATGAAATCAAACATTTTTCTGGTTCCTTTAATGAGGGATTAGAAGATGGCTCACAGCTATTCAACTCTAAATTCACGATATGAACCTTACGTTTTTTACAACCACGGGCCTTGCGTAATTTATAATCAACAGCGTTCGGCTGACCACAGAATTTGCTTCACGGGCCGCAGGTTGCATAACGCTGAGGTAAACAATCGAGATCAAAGCAAAAACAAGGCCCAATCCGATTTATAAATTCACTCTAATCCGTGACGTTACCAAAGTTTACCATGACCGGAAAAGCTTCAAAATGAGTCACCCTCAAAGTTGAAACGTGTTTTCTTTAATTAAGCTTGATACCAATTTGCATTAGGAAAAATGACCTTCATCTAAAATTTCATCCATTTTCAAGAACGTTCTCAAAACAATGCCAACTGTGGCAGACGGTACTACCCCCTAGTTGGGTCACTGACTCCCTCAGTGACGTATCCTAATACAATCTAAAAACCTTACCTAAAAGAGCGTTGCTATCAAAATTTTTGGGGAAGCGTAAATTTTTTTGCTCGGGGTCTTCTTTTTGTGATAACCTTGGAAATTCTTCAAAATTTTAATAAGAATAAAGGATATTTAACGAATTTTCGAGGTATTTTCTCGTTAAGCCTAACAAATGACCTTTTCTAGAGGGCATGTAAAAGTTTACTCAAAGCAATTTTTGATAAATTTTCGGAATGGGGGTAATTTACCATTTTCCCGACAATGCTTTTGCTCTCTTAAATGCATTTAATGGTCCTTCAAAATTCACAACCTAACTCTTAACACAATGTTCTGTGGTTGAGCAAAATGTATTGTGTAAAAAGCACATTAACTTTTTGAAGGT
Organism: Trididemnum clinides; assembly: GCA_963675345.1. Classification (NCBI taxonomy): domain Eukaryota; kingdom Metazoa; phylum Chordata; class Ascidiacea; order Aplousobranchia; family Didemnidae; genus Trididemnum; species Trididemnum clinides. The sequence goes on from OY776301.1 coordinate 23,142,234, forward strand.
GCAGTAGTTGAAGCGCTCTTTTGGGAGGTGTAGTACTGGCGAGCCCAAATGTATATATGGTGGTGGGTACAAACTTTAATGAACTGGTGATAAACTTTTTCACTAGTAATCTCTAAAAGAAAAAGGCAATTACTCATTTTTAGGTGATTTCCAAAAAAACTCACCCTTACTGTACGAAAGTTTTTCAAAAGTAAGGAGTCATGCTCCATTTCGCTCCCTCTCAGCTACGTCAATGAATCTGGGTTCAATTCTTTACTTAAGTCACCTCACCGTTATTGGATATGGTACTCCAGAGTATTCATGACTGACGCAAATGTGTAAGATATGGCGAAAGATAAAATCACAAAATTAAGATCATTTAATAATGTCATGGCTTTAAAACAGTTTCAGTAAAAAGTCCAGAAACATTACCCAATAGATACTGTACTTCAGTTTTAACTTCAGCGTTCTTGTAATTTCGCTGTCGAAAAGTGTTAGTTCAGATTCTCGTAATTTCGCTACCGAAGAGTCCAAGCCAGTGTTGATTCTGCGGCAAGAAGCGCAGGTCGGTTGGGTATAGGCTGACCCTCACAACTATTTCACTTTGCCTAAAAATGCTGACAACCTTTTTCCACGTGCAACACCGTAGTCACAAAAAAGAAGGATTATTTTAGTCGTTGCTTGCACCCCATCTAAAATATCATTGTTAAACCAGTCCCAGCAAAAGTTGACAAGTTTTAATTTATGTGTTAAAACGTATATACATCCTTTTCCTAAAGCAATATCGTATTTTTTATCCTCAGGTTTCGCGACACTTTGAGTTCAGATTCGCTTCAAAGTTGCCAGTAATGCTGGCACAGCGCCTCTCCAGCACAAGCCGCAACCAATCAGAAAATTTTTCTTTGAAAGGCATCGATTCTTTTGAAATCGTTTGTTACGTGCAATCTTTAAACATTGTTGGGATTTCTATTTTGACAAACTATTTTAGATTTAGTAACTTCATTCTAAATTCTGTTCATTTTTTTGGAATAAGTTGATTTACTGATAATGGCAACATCGTTTCCTTTGTCTAATTTGCATATCATTTATAGAATTAATTTCTTTTAAATTTCTTTATTGCGTAAACCAAAAAACGAAATGGTGTTGCCATGTCAAATAAATCAAACTGTTGTGATAAAATGCGCTAAACCTTGAACGGTGAAGTTTGATAAAAATTCTATTATTAAAATCTTTCTAAAATTTCTACGATTAAGAGCAAAAAAAAAACGATGTCCAGGAGGTTACAACGAAATCAGGGCAACTAATTTCATAACACCAACATTGTGTGGCTTATCAAAACTACACAAGACGATAGCCTATGTCGTTCAATCTAGCTTTTGCGAGCTGCAATGCAAAAGAATGTTCGATTTGATTAAATAAACCTCGTTCATATTCACGTCAGCATTCCAACAACATCAAAGACAGTTTTAAATTTTGTTCAACAAACTTAGAGAATAAAGCGACTGCCAATAAGGTAGTATCGTAGTTGTTAAAGCTGGTGTACAAATATTCCAACATATTTTATCATTTACCATATTAAAAAACTTATTTGATGATTCTACTATTCTGGCACCAGTTTACTTCAAATGGGAGTAGCACAAAAGGATTTACTTGAGCTTCCTTGCACAGCACTGTTTGCCTAGCCCAGCTTTTGGACAACCTTCTTTGGCTTGAGGTGCATATTTCTGTTTCATATAGGGAAAAGAGCGCACTACAGGGTGCAAAAGTGGTTACCACAAGTGCATTAAATGCGGAAGTCTCAACACATTGCTCTGCTTTGAATGCAATTAAATGTAGTCCAATCGGGCGGGCACCAACAAATTTCATCAGATGAAACAAACTAGCACTGAATAGATGCTTGAATAAGTAATGTTTATAGAGGTAGCTAGAAGAGACCAAAGGGACCATGTCCCCTCAAATGTTTCGAATCCGATCAAGAAATGTAGATGCCTCAAGTTATTGCAACTACAAAACTCAATCTTTCAAAAAGAACAGGCCATCCAACAAACTTGAGAAAAATTGGCAAAACTAGGGGTCAAAAATATCAATCTCCAAAAATGGTCGTCCAACAGGTTTTCTAGTTTTGGCCCCCAAATTTTTTTCTGGCTCTGCCGCTGGTAACGTCTAAACCTCTACTTTGAGAATGTTTTATCCGCTTTTTAACTGCTTAAATTTTGGAGATGACCATTATATTTTATCTCCAGTTATTGATTTTCAATTAGAAGTTTTGGTAATATCGCATTTGACAGGTTTCGACCACAAAAGTTGAACACTTGTCCACTAAAGTCATACGTAGCTGGCACTTATTCAAAAATTAAATTCAACAAGGTGAAGTTTACACATTGATTTATTTTAACAAGTGTTTTTAGCGCATTATTCAATACAGCATTTTGTTGTTTGGTGTAAGGACGCCGAAAGCGTTCGTATAAATGGTTGGTGGTATAGAAGGAAATCATTTGTGTACTTTAGGCAAAGGTACACCAAAGAGCAAATGGTTAATTTAAATAACCAAAAACTGTTTTTATTTTGCAAGGAAGAACGGAGGGGAGAAGTAAGAAAGAACAGGAGGAAGAACTAGGATAAAGAACATAGTGGTCACAAAAGCAAAAGTGTAAATTTCACATTTTTTCAAAACCCCCAAAACGCGTCCTTTGCTTTCTGGGGTCTTAAATTATTGAAGTCCTTCCAGTAACACAACCATGGGTGAACTAAAATCGAAAACTCATTAAAAAGAAAGACTGACATCGAAGTTAATTGTTAATGAAGCAAACAAATTATTTAGTCATCTTTTCCTCCTTTTAATCTTGTTAAATTGACAAAAATATGCTTAAAAATCAGTCAAAAGCTCCTAAAGAGTTTTAAAAGTCTGTTTTGAAATTTATCGCTGCTGTTTTTATCACTGACAAATGAAATTTCTAAATTTCTTAAAGTAATTAAAATGCAAATTATAAGAATTTTTAACGAAGGATTTTTCTCCACGTAAAACGCGTACGCGAAAACTCGTGTGAACGTTTAAGTTTTAGACGTGACGCAACGTAACTTGAAGAGCTGAATCAGAGTGCCCTAAATTCTAAATGGCGCTGAAACACGTTGTCACAAAATAACGCGATTATGCTACTGCTAATGGAACTCGTATTAGCACGAGTAAATTTCGAAATCAACATAGGCTATTCTTCCTGCTTGCGGAAGAAACGCGTTGTGCGGGCAATAATGACAACTCCGTAACAGGTCTGTACACAAGTTATTCTGAGTATAACCGGAATAAATGTTCAGTGAACCACGTACAAAAATATATAACTGATCTCCCGACTAAAACCATTTGCATTGTAATCTCGCATTTTCTAGTACTTAACTGCATAAACTGGCTATAACCTTCATGATGGCTGTTATATATAGTAGAACAGTGTGACAATTATGTACTTGGTCGGTCACCATTCCTAATAAAGAATAGTTTTGTTTTTCAAATACTGCTTATGAGTTGCATTTTCAAAAGCAAAACTACTTACATAAATAAGGAAAATGTATTCATTGATATTATTGAAAATCTTCACAACAATCATGCGGAACATATCTTAATATGGGCAAAAATGTCACCAACAGTCTGAGTTTCGGAAAATTTTCCTTTGAGGGGCATCGCAAAGACACTTTGATATTTCCTCGCGTCGCAAGTTAATAGTTTACACATCACAAATGAATAACAATTCCACTATTACGTTTTAACTTTTGCTTGTCATATAGCTAAACTTTTTTTTGGTTATGTTTAATACAAGATAAAATGTTTTGGTAGCACACAAGTTTCCGGGTTCCTTAAAAGGAAAAGAATTGTACATCCGGCTGAGAATTTTTACTGGCATCTATAGGTTGTACTGCGTGTGATGAAAAATTTCCTTCCAATTATTGTCAGTTGTACGGAAAAGATTTACGCATGCATCATTTGCTGATGTCGTTTTGGAGATTTCAAGGAAACAAAATACCAAATTTTGCGTTTAAAATTGGTTGCAGATGACCCATAACAAGAGATTAGTCTACTTACAATATAGTCCAGTCCAGTTAACAATATTACAAAACACCGACAAATTAAGCAGTAGAAAGCATTACCAACCAAATAAGGCTCTGACAAAAAATAGCATTATAGTTTCTCAGGTATTTTGAGTAAAGCAAAAGTTCAAAACAACAATGACTCGTTTTCTAAGTAGAGCAATTTTCCGGAAAATGTTTATTTAAAGTCTTTTAAATAAATTTTCCGTCTTCTTACACTAAACCATTCACGATTATATATATATCCGCTTTCTTAGTCATTGATACTATAGGCACTAGCACTGTTTCACCTTCCTTGCAAAACCGCGGTTGAATTTAGTGCAAAACTATTGGAGCAACGCAGGCATTGCACTCGCAATCTCTCGATTTCAAACCAGCAGCTTTTGTACGCTGGTCTACTGATGGACATTTGTATTGATTGATTTCGCACTGCACTCCCTTGCAAAGCGCTCAACTTCCAGGACTTTTTCAGTTATTACTTATTCTCCAAGCCTTAATTTCGATGTTCAGTTGTTTGAGATTTCGATTTTGTTCGCAACGTGTGCACGAAAGGCGTATACGTTTTTACGAGCACAAATCATTTGGTATACACCCAACCGGCAAAACCGGATGTTTGAACAAGGTATGTTGTAAACATCATATACATGGGTAAGCGAATAAAAATTTCCGCTCAAAAATTCTTGAGAGTAAAAAAGGTACCAAACCGGACAAAAGATTTGCAAAAAAGTACTCTGGGTACAGCAGCCACCTTGAGGCATATTTACATGAAAATTTTCATCCGTTTGATTATTTTTATAATGCAACACAGTCTTCATTGGTGTGCTAACATTCGGTTTTGTGAGCAAGTACGCACTAAAAGTGTTTACCCGCAAAAATGCATCATCTTTTGGTACGTACTTTACGGACAAAACCGTATCTTAGGACAAAAACTTATATTGTGAAGCATTATATGAATAGCTAAGCGGATAAGAATTTTCGTTCAAAAATGCATAAAGGCGGACGTACACTAAATACGTTCTTTGCTCTCACGCATTTCTGCACCGAAATCTTTATCCCCTTGGATACTTATATATTGCCACATAACATGCCATGTTGTGTGAACATTCGGTTTTTGTAGGCAAAGTACGTATCAGGAGATTTTTGTACAATTTTGTCCGGAAAAACCAGTAAGCTATTGGTGCGAAAAAAAGCGTATACTGCATACGGCTACCTCAAAGATTGCTGTGCGCTGCACTCGCTTTTGTCCGTTTTTTTGCTCCCAAGCATTTTAATACGTAAATTTTTATCCGCTTCGATATTTACGCTATGCTCAACAACATATGTTATTGTTCGATATTCTGATTCTGTCCCCAGTGTACGTACCGAAACCGTATTTGTTTTTGCGGACAAAAAGGTGCAGAACGATTTTTGCTGACGAAACTGGATGTTCACCTATAGTATACTCTGCAACGCCTTATAAATTCCCGAGCGAATGAACATTTTTACGCAAACATGCTTGAGAGCAAAAAACGTGCGAAACCGAAGAAAACCGTACAAAAACATGTACAGCATAGAGACACCTTAAGAAAAACGCACATAAACCGGACGAAACCGTTTAAAAACGTATACTGAGTGCAGCTAACTTTAATATGTGTTTGTTATCAGTTTTGCGGTATGAAATTAAAGGCAGCTTGTATTTTTCTGTAATCATAACATATTTCTGACGCTCTGCGTTGCCTTTCACGCTTGCACTGAGGCTTCAGCGCTTTCGTGAACATAGCAAAAATAGTCGTGTGCTCATTGAGAAAACGTTTTGCTGCAAAACGATCACACTCGACACACGCTCAAGACGGGTAACCACTACTATATGCAGCGCACAAGAATGATTTATCACGGAGTAAATATGGTACTTTACCTAAAATTCCACCATTTAAAGAACTGTGGCAGCATTCGAAATTTGGCTTGTACGCGGACCGTTTGCTTTTCGAGTTGCAGGCCCGAAATATATTAGGCGCCTTGGCAAACTACTGTCAGTGATTACATGGATTCTTATTCTTTTTTTTAACCTTTTGAGCCCTGGTTTCTCTGATCGATCCCGCCTTTAATCCGAGCTTACAGGGTTCATTTATTCACGCCTATGAGCTCATGCTCGGTTTGCATATCTTTCGTCACCACGACGGATAGACTGCTTGGCCCCACCATCTGTCTGCCACATAAAGACGGAGGCATCCCGTTAAGTGCCTTGCCCAAGGCCACAACAAGCGAACTTGCCGGCTTGTTCTCCACACTATCCCTTATGTGCTGAGCGCCAAGCAGGGAAGCTGTGAATACCATTTTTTAAAGTCTTTTGGTATGACTCGACAAGGGAAATAAACCCCAGGTCTAACGACTGCGAAGCGGACGCTCTAACCACTACATCATCGCACCGGTTGGTTGCTTACAGGGTAATGACGGTACACTGGCTTACACCGGTTCAGTACGGTACACCAGCTCACAGGACGGTACACGGGCTTACATTTTACCCCTTAACCGGTCTTTGGGGTGTATAAGGCTTCTCAGTAAGGCCGTTTTCCGGCCTGCAGGGTTCAAAGGGGTAAACTTGTTGAGAAACGAAACAACTATAGCTATTGCAAAGCACCGAAAAATTCACATAGTTGATTGCTTTTGGAGCGGTGCTTTTCAATAAATAAAAGCCTCAGATCGTAATAGTTGATTACTGATCAACTGGTTGTCCCTTGTATATAACTTACAAATCATACTTAAAATTGACTCGGTCATAGTTGGGCCTGAGAAAAGGACTATTTTTAAAAGCATCATTACATCTCAAAGTATGGTTGGCGATACAAATGTCTTACATCCGTAGTATGCATAAGTAGAAATTTAGTTTCAGATTTTATCGGCGAGAACTTACCGCAACGAAAACAAAATCTATTATTAGTCAACTTCGAAAATACAGACAGCTATTAGTCAAAAGTTTATGACAAGCTGTTATTATTTATGAGAAAATTTTTGTTACATGCAAAAAACTGACAGTTTAAAAGTGTTGTGCAATACCAGTAGGCTGCCAAATAATACACATATAGCTTCGATTCTGAAACAATATTACAATATCGTCTGGTCTTTGAGCGTACTGGCGCCTAGAAAAACATTATGTCATTTTATTGTGGTTGTCTTGCGTTGCATTGCATTTCTTTAAAAAATTATTTCGAAGGGTGGTGTAAGACAATTTGGTGCTGCAAAGAGAACTAATGACATTGTAATGGCTACATTTCTCAGGCCGCAATCATGGTTTTCGTTTGAGGGCTCACCAACACTATTTGATGGTCTTTTTTGTGTAGAAGTTCTTGGAAGTCCCTAAATATAAAGGTTTTCATCCTATTTGCAAGCAAAATATTATGGCTAAAAAGGGCTTTGGTATTCTTAGACCCCCTCCCGGTCACATACTGTAGGCTCAGGTCACTAAACATCTATATCTAAAACAACTTGAAGTTAGACTAGTGTGGGAAATTTTAAGGGAAGAACTGATAATTTTTTCTTGTTTTTGTGTACACCATTGTGGATTTAGATAAAATTAGAAAATATACACTGTAATAGGCAAAATAGCCAACGCAAAAGCAAAGAAGAACCATCAGGTTATTGAGTCAAGACATTCCCGGACTTTGGGTGTGCAATTGAACGCTGTCTGAAAATGCAGCATCAGCGCCACGGTTCAAGCTGGTGAGGCTCGAGATAAGTAAACTGATCTTTTGTATTTTTGAACGCAACGTGACAAGGGTGAATCTGCGCTACAGGCTATATGTAACGCAAATCAGTTGCAAAGCCTAAAATTTCCGGCACTGATGTCACAAAGCATTTTACAGCAAGCAACGAGCATGCAGATTGTCATCACCGCGTCTGTTTGATAGTAAGCCGCGACCTATAAAATTTTTCGTCTTCATTTTAGCCCCTAGCAATCAAGAATAACTTACATTTTATTGATCATCTTTTTGGTATTTTTTTAACGGTTTGTCTTTGGGTCTTGCACATTAGCGCCAAAGGATGGGTGCAGTGATTATGAAACACGAAATAAACTGCTCTGCTGTAGGTTGCAAAAGTAGTCGCATTACGTTCGCTGTACTCAGTATGCGTTTTCGTACTTTTTTGTCCGGTTTTGAACGTTTTTTTGCTCCCATGTATTTTTGCACAGAAATTTTTATCTGCTAAAATATTTATTTGTATGATGACTCACAATGTATGTTGTTGCCCAAAATTCAAATTTTGTCCGCTAAGGTGGTACCAAAAGCGTATGTATTTTCGGAACCACTAGCGCACAAAAAGATTTTTTTGACAAATCCGGTGGTTCACGCAGCAAGGTATGCCACATAATATCTTACAAATATTTAAGCGGATAAAGATTTTTGTACAACAATGCTTGGGAAGAAAAAACGTACAAAATTGGATAAAAAAACGTTTAAAAAACGCATACTGTGTACATCCACCTTTACGCATTGAGAAAGCTTCGGACTGCACTTACCGTAATCGCGAAAATCACGGCAACATTTTTTTGCCGTTTTGTTTTGACACTCGTATGATAACGTCGTGGAATCAACACAGAAATTACCAGAATGAAATAATCTGTTCTGTAAATCTGCAGATATAAACAAAAAACAATGCAGCATACAATAGCATACTACCAAACAAGAAAACGCTTTCCTGCTTCTTAAAGTGTATGTTTTAGGCATATTCTTTCTCAGCAAATTTTATCATTATTCAGTGAATGGCTGCGAAAATAGTTGTTATTGCGCAATGCAAAAGCGTCCCTTCTGTGATTGTGACAGTCAAAGGCGTCGTAAGCACGGACCAGGCTACACCAACATGCGGTTAACAAGCGCCTTTTCCAAAGGCCCGACAAACCTGAAATCATTCGAATTTTAAACGTTCCACCCAACAATTATGAGCTAGCAAATAATCGCGCGGAGCACGTAGAAACTAGTCGCATGACAGTAATGACGATCGAGTCTAGAACAAACTTGATTTTAAAATCGTTCCTTGCCAAAATGCCAGCCATAAAAATAGAATTTCGATTTCGCGCAAGAAAGACAAATTTGGCGGCGTACTTAGAAATCAGCGCTACTTATTTCGAAGACATTTGACGAAAAGCAAACGTTTTTAAAGGCCAAAGCAAGAATCGTTTTTACTGCCTGGCAGATTTAACACTCACTTTCTGCCTGTTTGCAGGGTTTTAACTAGCTGGTTCAATATATGTTTACCACTATCCAACTGCTTTAGAACTAGACTTTTAGCAAAGCAACAAAGCATTTTAAAATCCGGATGCTCTTCCTGACAAATATTTATAGGGTTTTAATGGAGTTTCAAATTACAAACTTTCGTTTCAAAGTCCTGAACTTGCTATTACGCCTTGACAACTGTTTGCAAAATGTCAGGTAGCACAAATTAACAATAACGTTAGGGTCAAAAATCGATCAAGAGGCAGTTTTCTGCGATTTCTCTGGTTTTACTAGCTAGTAGAGGCTATTGAATAAGAACAAATGCCAGCAAAGTTTTTACTGACGGCGTGGTGTAGTGGTTGTAGTGTTCGCTTTGCAGTCGGTAAAACTGACTTTAACACCTTGTCATGTCATACCCAAGACTTCGCAAGTCGTATTTACAGATCTCCTTCTTAGAGGTCAGCAATAGGAGCAATACGGAAAAAGATTTATGAAATCGGATTTACTCGGTCATGTTACAAAAAATGTCGTGGCCCTAAAAATGCGTTGCAGTAAAAAAAAATAATCTCGTAAAAGACACGTTGCAACCTTAATGTGGGGTTAGTGACGTCAACGTGGTCGAGTGGGTTGAAGCGATATTCGTGGTTGCAATGTAGCAACCATGTGGAAGAACGTAACAGTGGTTTTGTCGTTGCGCCCTGGGAAAAGACACTTCACGGTAATTTCCCTGCTTGGTTGGTGCTGCTCTCAGTAGAATTGCAATGTGTCAATAAGGCCAGTAACTCCGAAGCGGGTCGGAACTGAACGACACTCTGGTAGATTATTGCACGATCAGAGGTAAAAAATAAACAGCGCTGTTTTTTATTTACAAGTTTATGAATGAAAAATTGGACCTCAAGATAGGCCAAACGTATTTCTTGCGAATGCGCCTCGATTTGGATTCACGTGCCCATAAGGAAAGCAAAATTACAAGTCTGCACCCGCCAAAATAGTTTTCATTAAATCTCTCGATATTTTCATAGCAACCAGAAGTTCGCACTGAATAAAAATAACAATTTCGTTTGAAAAGTTTTGGATGAGTTTGCAGAAACAAAACGGCTGTCATTACTACATCAATACAAAGCCGCATTATTTGTCTATTTCAAAAAAACATCAGCACACTACAGTTCCTTTAAGATTGAAAGCCTTATCAAGGATGTTCGCCAACGACTTGTTTGCAAAATACAAATTCTAAACACCTGCACTAAAGAAGTGACACAAAGTGACGAAATATTAGTTTTTGTGTTTATAATATTCAAGACGGTGACGGGATTTTAAATTTCCATTCCGAAGTAAAAAAATTACTGATTAAATTCGAAGAAACCAATAATTGTGATAATCAAAGTACAAAGACTTGATACTCAATTTGAAGTTTGTTGTTCAAAGTTAAGAAAAATAAAGAAAAAAAAGATTGATTATTTATATCGAATGTCATCGATAAGATGGAGTGGGGACTGGGGGTGCTGCAGTTCCACAGTACCATACACGAGCCGCGCCTGCTCCAACTCAAACAACTTTTGTACTTAAAACCCATGCTTCAAAGAACTTGACTATTTTTGCCGATAATTTGTACTAAATACAAATATGTTGCAAGATTCCGCCATTTTGTATTCTTGACAAGCCAATCGACAACGAACCATAAGTGCAGTGTTGCCAAAAATAAATTAAAAATTCATGTTTATACGCCGCTAAATATCTGCAGGGTTGTTGATAAGTGTGATTAAAAAAGCGCTGTTTTCGATTTTCGGCCCCTTTTACATGGGGCCAATTATAAAGCAATAGCTTTTTTGCATTACGCCAAACAAAAAGGTCAAAGGTCGATTTTGCAAAATTGACATATAATGACACAAAACGCTCCAACATTAAATTAAGCGCCTTAATAGGTACATTTTTATTATCTTTAGACAAAATCAGGCATGTTTTAACATATATCCGTTTTGCCGCCTGCATGCCTTTTGTCGTTTACTGTTGCACTCAACCTCATTGATGCTACACTGCGTGATGCGAGCGAAAACAAAATTACATGCCACAAACATTTCGCAAACCTTAACAGCAGCTTAATTGCTCATATTACTAGTTATCCAACAAACTTTTTTTCACAACGTTTTCTCTAATTTTACGATACAGCTTTTGTAGCAAGGTTGTCTTTCAAAATTTATAGAAACGTCAACAATCACGAACTTGAATTACTGCATCTCACAACTACGTCGATCTAAATTTGGTATTGTTGTCGTTAATACTGATTCCTTCAATATGAAAGCAACAAAGCAATTTGACCAGGGCCGTAACTTCGTTAGATGGGGTCCAGGTGCAAACATCTAATATGGAGCCCCCATTTTTTTTTTATTTAGTATTCAATTGAGCTACTTTTCTCAACATAGAAATTATTGACGACTCCACGTTATAGAAATATTTTTTAATTAGAACAAAGAAACAAAAAAGCATTGAGCTGAACAGGTAAAAAGGGCTAAAGCTAAGTTTACTGTACCTGCAAATGAAAAGCTTTAATTGGAATAAAATCTCACCAAAGTTGCACGATTCAACATAATTTTTATGATTGCAGTGTAATCAAATCAAAATAACGGCATAGCAAGGATTTCGTGGGGGGCAGGCTGCAACAACAACTTTTTGATTGTTTAATAAAAGTTTAGCATATTTCTTTGGGGCATCGTATTGCTTTTTACCAGTCCTGTTGGGCTTTTTCTAACAAAAAATTTGTTAGAAAATTTTCTTGCTTCAACCTCAAGATCCAGATGAGAAGCATTTGACAGAAAACTTGGTTCCAAAACTTGACATGACGTCACCACTGATTTCATTCCTTCAAAGCAATTAATTAGTTGGCAAGAAAGTATGTCCATCAACGAAAGAAAAACTGTTACGCAAAATCGCTTCTTAGGATCGCTTAACGCTATTCCTTCGGATATTTCATCTAAGTAGGCTTTTGTTTAAAAACCGTCTTGGCAAACCCCATGTAGAAGCAATAGTCGAAGCTTTGCTTAGTACTGCGTCAAAACTCCTTCTGAGTTGAACAATGTCTTCCGCAGCAGTTTGCAGAAGTTTATGGGCAGAGATTAAGTCAATTGTTATATACTGCTTAGCTCTCGAAGGAATGTTGACGATCTGCAAAATCTTGCATTACACGACGAGCATGCATACAAAGTCAAAGTTTTCTGTCTGTTTCTTAATTGCAATAGCTTCATCTCTTTCCTTTGGTTTAGTGCTGATAAGTATTAATGCCAGTCAAGCATTTCATAACGACACAAAATCTTTCCTTCAAAGCATAGACAGCATGATATCGACTAGACCACCGAGTTGGATTTAACGCTTCTAATGCAGGATTTGAGCAAGAACCTTCACGAACATTCTGAAGCTTTTGCCACCGCACAACACTATGTCCGAAAAAATTATATACCTACTCAATGGTGTCGTAAAATTGACAAGTCTCAATCACGGATTTTACGGCATCCTTTAACACCAAATTTAAATTATGCGAAGCACAATGCACGTGGTAAGCATGTGGAGCCACATCTTGGATCTTCTTATGCAAGCCCGAGTATTTTCCGCTCATCCCTGCAGCGCCATCATATCTTTGTCCAAGGCAGGTTTTTATGTCAAGTCTCTTTTGCTGAATGAAATTCGTTGTCAGTTTGTGCAATCCAATGACAGATTAATCCTCAACTTCGATAAATGAGGTAAATGCTTCAACAACTTTCAGTTCTGATGGCGTTTCATTATCGTGGCAATCGATTTTGACGTAACAAAATACTTTACTTAACTGTTCTTTTTTGCTGAAATCTTGAGTAATATCAAAAATGAGGAAAAAAAGGAGCGCTTTGTAGTTCATTTTTTATATTACGGAGAACTTCTTTAGCTAGTACTGATATTTTATTTTGTATCATATTTTGGAGAAACTTTAGGTAGTTGTAAAAGTTTGTCTAAAATAGTGTTGTATTTGTCAAGAAGCTGTATGATAGAGAGAAAATTGCCCTTGTTGTCGTTCGAAAGTTCTTGAGATTCGCGAAAAGATAATTTGCACTTTGCTAAAATTAACTTAACATTCACTAGTCTTTCCAAAACTTTTTGCCAAAAGTTTGTTTTTTTCATCAAAGACTTGTGCAACGCTTCTTCTATTGTCCCTCTGTTTCTCTATTACTCATATATGACTCACGCTTTTCCATGATGTGTGGAGCTTTCATGGCTTCGAATTCGTTGCGATAAATGCCTCCAGTCATTTAAACCTGTTGTACTCCAAGGGTTTCGAAGTGCGTAAGAAGTTTCTGGAGGGACATTTTCATAAGAAAATAACCAGCAGGGCCGGCATTAAACACGGTCAATGCTTGATGAATAACATAACTAATATCTTCGTAGTTTTAGACCTGATTGTGTTACAAAAGATAATAATTTGTTGAAAATTAACGACCGCTTTGAAACGGATCTTTAGGAAAAGGTCCTTCAGGTTGTTTGGGACCTGGTGCAATAATTTCTTTCTGGATTTCTGAGTTTACAATAATGGTGGGAAAGTCCTCATTTTTGCTTGCATCTGATGTATCTTTTGTAGTATCGGAATTTTCTGTCTCACGAATGCTGATGTCTTGCTCATCTGCTTTATATGTTTTTGGTCAAGTTAGTCACGAACTCAGTCGCTGAGAGTTTCTGGCTGCCTCAGCTATTTTTCTCCTCTTAGTTTATCTCTTTTGTGCTCCGCTTTGATAATTTCTTTTCACATTAAATAGCAGTCAACTAGAGTTTTACAATGTTGATACCCAAAACCTAAAAAGTTTAATACAATTTAGACAATGGTTAGTAAAGTTTAGTTTAACAAACTCTCTTTGTTATTGTTTTTCCGGTTCACGAAATAGTGCTGCTGCGAGCGGAAGGATTACGGTATGTCTAGCAAAAAGGATTCGAATGGAAAGCTCAAACCTGACTTTTCAATCACTCAAATTACAACTTCGTTAAACGAAAGAAGTTTATTAACAGAAATCACAAATCTGATTACTGACCAATGGAATGACGTCTAGCACCCAGGTGGTTAAACTAAATCTACACTGTACGCAGCTTATTCAAATAGAATAATCACTATTCTCACAAAGTAAGGCGTTAGCTCTCACCTTTAAAACTCTAACTCCTGTCCCATAGACAACGCAGTAACACAAAAAAACGCTGACTTTCACAGCACAAATTACGAATTTACCTATTTATATGAAGCCGGAAAAATTTACCAGATATAATTAGCAACTTCGAGAAGATACTATATTTTCCTAATTAATTGTTTTACGACGATATAACCCAGCCGGACAATTGCTGTTACGTCACAAAGCACCGAGTTAAAAGGCTGGTAAACAAGTTATATAGCATGCGATACTATTGAATTACTGGACTAAGATGGAAAGTTGTAGAATTATCTCGAAACCATCACGTTACATTACGTATGGCACGGCATAAAGCAAAACTTATTAACAATTATAAAGTAAAATAAAGCAGATAAATATGATGCTATATGATCATTATAGCTTAAACTTATTTTACTAAACAGACTTGAGTGGGGGTAGCGTACCGACTACGTCATGACTAGGTCACAATCGAAACTTTAAATAAATTAAGAAATACTTCAATTAAATTAGATGCTTAAATATAAATTAAAATTATTGATGAAGAGTGAGATTTAATAATAATAAGTTTTCTTGAGCTTTTAACAAAAGTATTTTACAATAAAATGTAGCAATGCGGGGCCCCTCGTGCTGGGGTGCCGGTGCATTGCACCGGCTACACCGGCGATAGTTGCAGCCTTGAATTTGACCTTTGCTGCGCATGTCCAGATGTGTAAAGAAAATCCATTGTGGTCAAGAATTTCACCAACTGAGTTAGGATGTTCAACGAAATAACCCGCATGTCGAAATTATCAAATCAACTTTGACTGGGTAAATTTGACTGCTTTGTCCAAGATAACATTTGACCAGTTTTGCTACGTTCTGCTGTTTTTAGCTGCTTTTTGCACAAGCTATCGCAAGTTTTATGCAATACAGATCATAGAATGAAAACACAAACATTTGTGACTTAGAACTTATAAATCAAAATGGCGCCGGCAACGTTAGAAGTGATTTTTAAGCGTTGTTTAATTTTTCGGTTAAACGATATGTGTATCAGCTACCTACACCGATTCGCTGTTGGCTTGAGCAATGGAGTGAAGTTACGTGGTTTTAAATTATTTTCTCGTAGAAATAATCTCAGAGAGCAAAGGAACAAAATTTATAAAAATTTTCAATGGTAAATAAATTAGACACACCCTAGGCAATTACAGAAATTTGAGAAGTTACTTTTAAAGCGATGATTGGTTGGGTTAACTTTTACTTAACACTTAAACATTTAGACATTAGTCCTACATACAAATTTATCACTCATCAGCACTGCTGGTAAAGCGCTAAGGGTAAAGTTCACAGCAAAGTCACCCAATAGTTTTCCAACAATGGCAAGTTACCGTTGTTATCAATTTCAGCTGAACTTGTGCTAAGTTGCCGCAAGCATGTTCTCACAAATTCCAGTAGAGAGCCTTCTTCTTGATATGACATCTTCTTCAGCTGAAGGCTACTGCTATCAAGTAATTACAAAGCCCGCGGATTAACTCAAAGTTTTTCAGAAGCTTTGGCTTTTTTGACTCACAGCGGAAAAGAGTTGCTTGCAATCGAAGTTATATTGATTTACCTATGACATATCGCACGTGCCGCTAAAACATCTTAATTTCCACCACTTTACTAAATAAGTTTTAGATAAATATAATATTAATTATTTTTAAAGGTTTTTTGGCCTTGTAAACTGGGAATTTAAAGCAAAAACTAATTAACGGTTTTCCGATACACCTTCGCTGTGTCAACTTTAAGTTGATTAAAACAAGCACCGAGCCTTTTAATGCTATCTTTTTGTGACTTTGATGGGATCACCCGAAGAATCGTTACCCTTGAGTTTCCACATGAAGAATCGTCACCCTAGACTTCAAATAGAAACACCAAATCATATACAAATATTGGATCACCTAAAGAATTATCACCCAAAGCCAATCTGGGTTGACGATTCTTCAGGTGATCCGTTTGATGAACCAAAAAGAAAATTTTACGATACCAACAACACAAAAAGTGAAATAAGAAATTACCTTTGTTGATAGCTTTCTCCAAAATCAATTGATAATACCGCATTGTAGCTGTAAATCTATATAAACATAGCATCATCTGGAAGATAGTAGACCCATAAACCAATGCTATGATATAACATGTGCTACAAAATCGAGACTTTTTATTTTGCTGAAAGAATGCTTTCCGGTCACTAACTAAATTTCTAGTACCTTTAATCAATATTCATTTGCATACAACCTTCCGTAAATGCCGAAGCTCTGTTTGCTTAACATTGCCGCTGCTAAAGCAATCGCCAATACGAGCAGACAATTTGCGCAATATGAAAAAAAGTCTTGTTTCTTCAATTGCGCTTTTATCAAAAAACACTCTTTCAATATTTCCTACTCCTTGATATCAACGTCATAATACAATTAGAACAGCTGGCCATCACAAGACCAATGGCCAGTTCAATTTACGGTGCAGAGATCTGCAACTGTGCGGGCTGCAGTAAAAGTGCTGCAATTTGGTTGATTTGGAATTTATTTATCAAATCCTGAATGACGAATTGAAATTAAAATCAAATTAAAATACGAAGATCAATCCAGAACTTGCTTTGCTAGAAGAAAATAAAGAAGAAATCTACGTTCTTTGCTAGTGACAAAGAGGAATAATTTTTGTTTTTGAACCCGCTATTTTTCTGCGCTCTTGCGGGTTCGCGTTACAAACTTATAAAGACCAATAACCGCCAATGTTAACTCGGCTTATTGTTGCCGGTGAGATTCTGTCATAAAGGCTTATCCAGGGGAAACTCTCAAATTTAAAAAAATTAGCGTAGCCTACCGAAGAGCTAAAGCTCTTTTTTAGAGTACAGAAATGAGTAAAAATTTTTTTTTAACGTTTACCGTGCCTTGAAAAATGGATTGGTGTCGTTTTCATTAACGTGAAAAAGGCTTTTACTCATTTCTGTTTTAGAGAACACCCACGGACCCGAGTTCGGGATTGCTTAGAGCCCAGAGAGGGGTCTGCTCTAGTAAACATCTGAAAAAAGAGCACCAAATTTACTTTCACGAAGTTGATCTCCAAAAACAAAATTCAACTTCAAAACGGGCACAATAAGCTCCCAACTGTAAAAAAGCTTTAAAATGTTGCAAATGCCGCTGATTAGTACCCTAAAAAACTTTAGTACCAGGCTTAGATCAACCTTTCAACGTCCCTAATTGTTATAGTCAACAGCTTAACAGTGAAAAAAATATGAAATAGTTGTTTCCCTCAGTCTTGTTGCAGGCTACGTACATCGGTACTCTACAGTAAATGTGTGTAATTGATGACCACTAAATTCAGCAGTAGGCCTACTTTTCTCTATTCGTTACTGGGAGAAAAAAGGCCGTGTGTAAAAATTGACTTCGGCTTGAAAAAAGGGAGGGGCTATGAGCCTTGACAATGCTCTCATCAAAAAATATCAGCGGGAGGAACAGACTAGCATTTGTTACTTTATGCTTCTCGGGTCTTCACTTGTTTTAGAAGGAAGAATTCCAGAGTCTTATGTACGTTTTTGCTAAACTTCGGTAATTTTTGCATCAAATAATATTTTTCCTCCCACTCGAGATATAGCGACGTGTAGTGAAAACAAATGCTGAATGCATTTATTAATTCTTAGTGTTACTTTTAAGAAGCAGACTGCTACAGCTGCTTTTTCAGAACCCTGCGCAGAATCGCGCAGCAGTTTTCCTTCGAAGCGACCCTTGGTCAGACAAAACACAACCGAAGTAAAAATCAGGTCACTTGAGGTCAGTTTTGGCAAAAATTGTCCCTTGCTGGCGGTCAGCTATTGACAGAGCTAGATGAACGAAAAGTCAGTCAGAGGAAGTATTTCATGGTGTTCTTGTCACTCTCATAGCATTTGCAAGTAATTGCTTGGTCACTATTATCAGAGCCTGTAGAATTCACCGCTAGCCAACTTATATTTATTTCATTCTGGCTGAAGCTCTGCAAGTGATATATACGGCAGGTCAACGGCTAGTGAGTTGAAACTACTATCTTGTAAAGAAAGTATGATAAACATAAATTACGCTGTTCGATATTACGATGTTTTTATTGTCACAGTAAAAACATGGCAAACACAATATTGTACAAAATTGTTTCCATTTTTATGCTACGTACTCACACAGCAATGCGTATAAAACCAATGTTCCACTTTCAATTTCGTAAAAGTCCAAAAATCAATGAGATCACAAAGTTAACCCAAAAATACATGATGCTGACTTGGGGTGTATACGAAGCATTCACTGACCCATCATTGCAAAGGTTATCAGAACAGCAAATAGCACATTCGGTTCGGTTATCAGAAGTCTTACAATCCATCTCTCTGCTTTCATCGGTACAAGGTTCTCCACAACTCCGGCGATAAATAGGGTCCGCGTCTTTTCCTTCTTCTTCCTCACTCCAAATCTGGAAATAGATAGAATTGTTTATGCAATAAGCTCACATAAACAAAGCCAGGGCCTAACCAAAATTTTGTCGTGGGAGAGAGGGGACAACATTATTGTTTAGTGTGATTTTGAAAAAGTCGCAAAGTTTTTCCAGGTGTCATGACCAGGGTTGCCAGCAGAATATTTCAAAAGTTAACAAATACCATGGCCAAAAGTAATAAATTAATTGAAAACATAACAATTTATAAAATAAAGTCAATATGTTGATATAATTAATAAAAAATATGTATTTTATAGTCAAATAACTTTGTTATCCAATGTTTAACTAAAAAGAAACAGTTAATTTGGTTGATATCTGATCGCGAGAGAGGTAATGACTTTTATATTTCTTGGTATCCACCACTCATGTAAGTCATTTATGGCTTTTTTTGGAGATCGACATATTTTCTGGCTATTTAGCAGAAAAAGTGGCGACGAGGAAGAAACCCAGTTTAATTTTTTATCAAGTGAAATTGTATCAACTTTTGGTAGCGTCGTAACAAAAGGAACAAATTACAAGTTTGCAAGCAAAAGGTAACAATTTGTTACCAAAAGTAACAACTCTGGCAACACTGGTCATGACTATTCTCTAAAAAAGGACTCTCTCAAATTCACTCGCTAAGTTTTCTCAAAGCATGAAAATTTTAGCGGCTTGTAATCCCTCTCTTGTACGTTTTCCCTAAACCCCTGAACAAAACTGTTTCAAGTTCTCAATTTCTGTCTCGTAATCACGTGCAGTGAAAGGTGAAAGGTGAGGGGTGAAAGGTGAAAGGTGAAAGGTGAGGGGATAACGGGTGAAAGGTGAGGGGTGAGCGCCCCTAATTTAGAACTTGAAAGAGTAACAATAAATGATGGTGTGATCATGAAAATCAAAAAATCAATTTTTTTCTCAATTTTTCCCGGCTATGCGCTTGTTTGTAATGTCTGTATATTTACGTATAGAACAACTCAAAAAGGCTTCAAAGAATAAGCTGACCAGTGAGTTATTACTACACATGATGTAGCAAGGCAAAAGAAATTGCTGTTAACCGCAGAAATGTAGAGATCCTGTGAATACTGAACGCACGTCTTTACAAACAGGGGTGTTAAAAAGGAAAACAGGCGTGGGGGTCATGCTGCTCCCAACATCCTCGTGATTGACTTTTATAAAAAATTATCCTGAAATAGGGAAAAATTTGCATTTTTTTCAGAATGATGATTACCATGAATTTATGTCCCTTACGCCCGGTGAACAAAGTTATGGCGCAGCTCTTTCTCACTGTACAAGGCTTTATCGTGCCAGACTACTTTGCAGCCAAACATCGTTTCAACGAGACTATGCCACCGTTGCTTCAAAGCCATTTAGAATTGCAGTGACAACTTGAACTGGCTTTGGTTTACATCCTCGTCCGTTTGACGGTCAATGGTGATTTGTAAAAAATGAATTCGCAGTTTACTGATTTATAGAAAATATCGTCACAATTTATTGATATTGAAGAAGATGTCACAGTTTATTGACCACTCACCCAGCAATGCTGGTTTTCGTTACACTCTACTGATGTTGCATTCTCTTCATCTTGATCAGCGAAACACTCCGGAGTCGATTCGCAATCGTAGCAGCTGATGATCTGTTTCCAACCAATGGAAAATATAATCGAAGGTTTGTTTAGATAGGAGCTTATCTTTTGAGTTTGGTCAGAACTACGTTTTTTCAAGTGGGACACGGTGGTTGGCCGTTAGAAAAGCAGTCTTTAAAAAAAAAGTTACAGGAAACAAAAAGATAAATTTTTAAAAAGATCTGGCGCACATTTCAGAGGGAAGAGAATCCTCAAATTCAGCTTTTCATAATGAAAAACGACGATATAAAGAAAAGCTAGATAAAGAATTGGCTTTAACTAAACCCTTAGATTGCAGGAAGAGCAGCTGTGCGTTACACCAAATATTTTTGTATTTAGACCTGCTTCAGAGTTGTCAGTGCTGCTAATTCACTGCCTTCCTTGCAGAAGCAGTCGTTCAAGCAGGGAGAAATGCCGTTAAGTTCCTTTCGCGAGTGCATGACAACGCTGCTATTATGTGGTTCGAACGCAAGTCCATTTCCGTCACGAACTGCGCTTCGATCCAGATTGGCGCCGAGAGGAGTTTCGCGTTTTATGTATGGAGAAAAGTGACATCACTCGGGCCAGATTTCTCTCGAGTGAAAATATTTGAGAAGATGTCATTTTTTGGAGAATACTTTTAAAATTCCAAAAAATATCTGATATTATTTGTGTTTCTGTGACTCTGGGAGCGACACTTTTCAAAGCAAGACCGCGTTTACTGAACTTTAATGACGTCACTACCGAAGAAGCAAATACCGCAGAGAAACGTTTGATTTGGTCAAACAGGCACCAAAAATTACATTGATCTTGTTTATATCAATATTTTTATGCTGGAAAATAGTGTTTTTGGTGCTGTATAAAAAGGATGATAGTAATGAAATCATTTTGAGAAGCTGTCGATGTTGTCGCTAGACATCAGCGTTCTACTCCTAGAGCACGGTTTTCCGAAGCCGTGTGTATGCCGCAAAACATTAAGAAGTGTTCCGTACACTTTACAAGAAATTGCTCACGTTATTGCATAACAACTGAGTAATGAAATCTTTCCTCTAATGTTGTTTGTTTTGATTTAAGACTATTGGAGCGTGACAAAAAGGTACGTTGCAAGTATAGTCGATAAAAAAAGAATAAGCAGTGCACTATTACATCTTATTGCTGAATGAATCGCTTTGCAATCCAAATACTTTACACTTTCTCCTTGTTTCGTTTGCAAATTTGGTTTTACAGATGGTGGCTTAATTAAGTTTGGCTGCATGAAAAATGATACATTTGAATTTTGGGTGTGCTGCGTTTGAAATTTGTTGCGCGGTGTACCTTGCGCATGAACATTTGAAAACTCCTGCTTCATCTTACTACACTTGACAGGTGAAAAATTTCTAACCAACGAAAAATTATGAAAGCCCAATAGAATTTTTGTTACTTCATGAGTCCAGTTAATTGTACCGGCAAAAAATCAGAGCAAGGAAATCAATGGCGATTCAGGGACTTGAGCCACGTAACAGATGACACAATATTTTTTAAACTGCCAACACTAACTTTTCAAGTTACAACAATGTTTAACTCGAGTGCATTACAAAAAGGCTGGCGGTGGTTACTGTACACTTAATGTACAACGGTCTTCATAGAAATCACCTACGTTAAAGAAAGCCCTAACGGTCCTACTCCTAAGAAACGGATTTTATGGAGAAGAACCATACATTTTCTTGCTTAACTTTTCCATAAACGGTAAACAGTAAACACCAGAAAACATCCCTTGAACTAAAAAAAAATAGCCTGACACGTCGTGGGATTGCGCTTCGGAAAAATAGCCTGATTATTTCATACTTCAGTTTTACTTAAAATGCTTATATTCGTTGTGTAATTATATTGCCTAATCTTTCACTCTTTTCTATGTCCGTAATATTTTACGAAAAGTAAACCACTGCGATCATGCCGTGCGAACGGTTTTCTTTGCTTTGCTTGCCCTTGTCGGGCTCAAGGCAAATAGCTCGGGTAAAGCTTGTTGTTTTGTAACAATCACATTGTTATTCTTAGACAAAAACAACGCCAAAACGAAAAAAGACAGCTGCAGCACTTGCTTGTTAAAACAGAAGACTTTCGTTACGGGTAGTCAGTTGATAGACAGCAGGTAATCAAGGGTAAACTTTAGCCTTTAGAATTGTTAAGGAAAATAACGTAGGCTAGTGTTACAAATAAAGTCATTTGGAGGAAGAAATATTGCAAGAGAGATTCTACGAGAAGATAGGCCAACTCCCACATTGAAATTGAACTTGGAAGTGGAACTATTTTGGTAAAATGATATGAAGTTTATTTATTGTGTGCTAAAGTAGCAATTAAGACCCCTGGAGCCGCCTGTGGAGGAAATGAAAGTACGGCTACAATATCTAGCTGAAAAGTAGATCAGAAGGGATACACCGATATATTGTAGAGTCGAACCCACTAAATATGCACGATTTTACCAAAACCAAAAACATGTTATTGACAACACAGCGACGAAACGACCACGCAGCCACAAGTGCTTTCTAGACTTGTCTGTCTGAGCAAATATTTGTGAAAATTTTCTCGCAAACTATGTCGTTAATTGCTTTGAATAGCAGGGGAATTTCCTTGTTGAAAACAAAGGAGTTTTGTCTGTGAATTGTAAACAGATGCTTAGCGAATACACAAGATTTTTTTCGAGAAAATTTTTGCATGAGGCTTATGAAGGTACAATATTTAAAAGGCCGGAAACACATATAGCAAGAGGGGGTAGACCCCTTTGGAGTTCTTTTTAACTCTTTAATAAGTTATCCACTCCCTGGAATTTTCAGATCACTTTCGGCCTATGCGTAGCCAAACATTGCTTTCAAAACAAAGTTACTAAGCTCTCGAGGGGCACTTTACAGTTGAGGTGGGGTAGCCTTCAAAATGAAAAAGGGTTAGGACTACAGTAGCCTTACCGACATAAGTGTTGTCGTGGAGCTGGGCGAAAGTTGCCATGCCTGCCCCTTTATGAAAGTTTTTTGGGTTTACCCACCCTTCATCACGGGACTGTTAATCACGTACATTAAACCACTAGACATTTAATCACTTAGATATTTTATCGCCACACAGATCATCAAGTGGACATGTAAGGCCCTAACATTGGCCTAACCTTAACCCCATCACATAAATAGATAATGCCATTATGACTTTTTTCTTTTTCGCGTGATTAAGAGTCTGTGTGATTAAACGTCTGGTGATTAAATGTCTGTGATTAACAGCAGCGTGATGAAATGTCTGTACACCGTTTTTTGACCTTACTGATAAAATTTGCAAAGTTAAGTATGATATTTACCTGTGCATGTGTGTAATATATCAAACTTCCAAACGTTAAACCGATAATGATTTTGGTCAAAGTTTCCAAAAGTTAAGATTAAATCGCGTACAATTTGTCTTTGCTTTTGAATATTAATGGTGCAACATTCTTCATCTCTCTCAAGTTCTCACCCATGGAGTTTTCAATGAAATTTTTTCTTAAACTAAATTGGCTTGATATGATTTTTAACAAAAAATTGTAGAGAATAGGACTACAAATGGTTGGTCCATTGGAGTAGCTGAAAGCAAATTTTTTGGGGAGTGAGGCAAAAATATATCGTTTAGTCTTTGTGCTACTCGTTTGTACTAGATCAGTGTTTCCTAAACTTTTTTGTCTGTTGGCACAGTAAAAAAGCTAAACAAATTTCGCGGCACACCAGCCACATGAATCCATTCATATTGATCGCGAGTAGCATTACAGATGAGAGCGAGAAAGGTAATGGCCTTTTTTTTCTGGAGATCACCACTTTTTCGAGCGACACAACACAATCTCCTTCGTTATCGACCTTTACTTCATGACAGCATTTACTCAATTTTAGTTGAAAACTTCTATAAATGTTCAGACACGGCACACAGTTTAGGAAACACTGTACTAAATGACTTTCTTTTAAAATCAATTTCCTACCTCGGTTTTTACCAATACAGTATGTACATCGACTTATCGTAGCAGTTATAATTGAAAAAAAACTTTATTCCATGATTATGTTGAAAAATTTAAGCTGGCTACAATACTTGTGGCCCCCTAGCTGCGTCTAAGGGACGGTCAGGAAGTTTGCAACAGGGATGCGGTTTTTTCGTAATTAGTGCGTGTCTTCAAGGCAAAGTCTTTTACTCCAGTTTGGGTGAAACTCGAAGCAGATGCCTTTTACTTCATTTTCAGTTTGCCTTAAGAAGCAACGGCTTCGAACAGCGAGTAAAGCAGCACTGAGTAAACACGCGCTTTCGTAACGACTGGATTACTCTCAAAATCTCTTCACAAAATATGATATTTACTTGGAGATTCAACTCATTTACCACAATTGCCATAATTAAACACACAAAATGTTTGCGGATATGATCGTTGGTTTTAATTTGACACCAATCGGTACTTTTGCCCCGCGAATGAGCGCTCAAAAACTTATGACCAGTTCAAGGATAACTCTGATATTTTGTGTAAGCTCGTTAGCACCAATTTGTGTTAAATTTTGCAGACATGGCAACTTACCGTCGAGTTGTTTTGTTCTTCGTCATCTTGGGCTCGCACTAAACCATTGTTCAAAAGAATACCTGAAAAAATGCAGAAAGAATCCAGAACTTTTATACAAATTAAATTTCTCTCGGTAAATCTTCAAAAACCAGGCCCTAGCGACAAAAGAAATTAACGAGATTGCTGTTGCGTGCTTGTATCGTATTTTTTGAGGTAGAAAATTTACGCTACCCCAAAAACTGGAAAAGATAAGACAAAAACCTGCTCTCACACATTTTTTTAGGAAGGCGAACAAATATTCCAGAGAAGCTGACTAGCCGGCTCCGGCTTTTTCAGAAATTTTTCTCTCCTCGAAAAAAACTTTTAAAAATTTTCTTGCGTGATAGCAAAGCCACGTTGTGCAAACAGATGTTAAGATATGAAAATTTTAATTTATCAAGTCGGGGTTTCCAAGATTTCCTGTAATTACCTTTTAAATTTTCGTGATTTTGTTTAATGTTTACAGCTGGTTCAAATTTATTTGTTTAGCATCAGCAAAATGAAACGAAAAATATTCTTACCACAAACAAAGCATACAGCTAATCCAAAGCGAAAACAAGAAAATTTTCCAGCCAACATACTGCTAACTTGTTAACCTGAAAATGATTAAAGGCGAGTCATACGTATAGGTATAGCTAGTCCGCAGGGTAGACCTCTGTACCCAATACCCTGGTTGGGTTGGCCTAAAAAATTGTTAAAAAAGTAAAGAGGCAAGTTTAACTGAAGGATACGAGGTATGCTATATGCGAGTATTTTTGCGTAATTTTGTTTGAGGGGTAGAGCCAAAACATTTTTCTGGGAAAAAAATTTTCTCAAATGCCAGTCTTGAGGGAGAGATGGAGACGCAAATTATTCTTTCTTTTGATATAAATAGATTTTGTTTTACATTCACCAAATAAGATAAGTACGTGGAAAGATCTTCTCCCTGTCGAGAATAATATTCTTCTTTAGATCGCAAGTATTTGTATTGGAAGTCGATTTGGTTGGCACTGGCTACTTAAGACCAGACTTAAGACTTCGAGAGAACTTGCTGGCTATGCTACGGCCTGCATACGTTACTATCGGCTGCCATACAATCTTTCGGTGCTATGTTGCAGGATTACAGTAGGTTGACCTAGGTTCAGTTCTCCATGTTGAGTCATATCAAAAGCTTTAAAAACGGTATTTACAGTTCCCTGCTTGACGCTCAGCGGGAAAAGAAGTGAGGAGAAAAACATGAAATTTGTTTGTGTTCTTGGTCATACCACTCAACGGGATACTTCCATCTTTATTTTGCAGACAGATGGCGTAGTCGAGCAATCAACCTAACCACCTGACAGCATGAGTTCATATGCGCAAACAAAAACAGAACTTGTTTCTTACAAAAACCGGCCAATAAAATGGTAAGGAGAGAAGACAAAATGAGTTACTTTGAAAATTATCTACCGGGGCTATTTCACATGCCTTGACCGCATACAGTCTTGTTAGTGCAGCAATGTAATTCAGCCCAGATTAAGTTTTGATATTTTTTCTCAATTTAAAACAAAATTGAAAAAGGCTTTGATTTTGGATTAACCTGTATTGTTTGGTACATTCCACTACAAATGCAATATCAATTCACGCAGATTTCTATTACTAGTCTTGCTGTTTCGAATATTCTCGCCTCTCATGCTCGCTCTGGGCTCTGAAATGATACAAAAGAACTTTCGTTTAAATAAGTTTTTCTTTTCAAGTTGTTAAGTGTATGAAGTGGATACTCGAAAGAATGTTAGAATGGAATCTGGTTTAAGTCGGTTCCCAATAGATTTTTTGAAGTAGCGAACTTTACCAAAAAGTATTTCACAGGTTTCTACACTTGTGCAATCAAAACAATTAGCGCACATTACCACGGACATTGATAAAGTGCTGCTCGAATACGTTTGCCTGTGAGCTTGCAGGTAGATGTAGGGGAGCTTAAAGCATCCTTGATCTGCTCTAAATTCTTTGGAGTCATCTCGACATGAACGCATTTTCAAGCAAAATAGAAAAAACTTCGACAGCGATACTGCTTTCTTTTCATTTCTCCTCAAATTTTGGATGTTATTAACTTTTTCTTAATTTATCACCATCAATTAATTACAGAAACGAAAATAATGATATATTTTGCGCAGTTAATTGCAAGTTGCAGTCTATGCAACTTTGTGCAACTTATTACGCGAAAGTTATTGGAAATACTATGAAGGTGAATTGGAATGTAATTTTGATCAAAATTTTTGAAACAAGTTGTTACTTTTCCCGAATATTTTTGCCTACTATCGTGTAAGTGTAATTTCTGCAAGGATTCGGAGTTGTTGGGCCTTCATTGCAACATTTTTTGCTTTGCAGCAGTAATAATTTACTGATTCAGGGACTGAACATTTGTTTTTTGTAGGTAGCCATTTGGGAATTGCTAAATGAAGCTTATGGTTTAACGAGCGGTTGTCTAGGACCTCCATCAAAATCGTCCATCACCGACATCTGGGAGTTCCCGTATGCTGAGATTTTGTTGACTCACTTTTTAAAATCTTCAGATAGCATAGTATACATCAATGGTAATTTTATGAATTTCATTTGAGATGGTCTCGTATGTAAAAGATTTTCAATTTAGTAAGTTGATGTATTCGATAACAACCGACGCGATGGTGTAGCGGTTAAAGCGTCCGCTTCGCAGTCGGTAGACTTAGGGTTTATTTCCCTTGTCGAGTCATACCAAAACACTTTAAAAAATGGTTTTCACAGCTTCCCTGCTTGGCACTCAGCATGTAGTTGAGGTTGTGGAGAACAAGCCGGCAAGTTTGCTTGTTGTGTCCTTGGGCAAGACACTTAACGGGACGCTCCCACCTTTATGTGGAAGACAGGTGGCCCAGTTTTCCCTCTGAAGAGAGGGTTGGTGGCAGAAAGGGCATCCGACCATAAAACAAATGCCATCTCATAAAAATGCAGATATCTGCTGTGGCGACCCCTAATCGGGAATAAGCCGAAAGAAAAAGGAGAAGAAGATGTATTAAATGACAATTAATTTAGTTTCATTTTTATTTAAATACCGTTGGCAAATGCATGGCGGTGAAGCAGCATCCGTCCAGATACTTGAAGCAAGAATTTTTAACAAACTTCCCAAACTAATGTTGTTGATGAACTGAAACTAGGATGAAACATAGGCGTGGCTTCAAAACAATTCGGTAGGAACCAAAGTTCCTTTTCTGCCTCATTTTGGTTGAAGACATTTTTTGGAAACCGACGTTTTGCTACGGCTTTCTGTTCTTCTTCCAAGGAGAGTGATTTTTGCTTTGGAGATTAATGCTTTGACGCCATCTTACTTGGATCCAGTCCTAGAAACTTGACGGGTTATGGCGCCCTTGTCCCACTCTAGCTGGACCGATGTGATAAGATATATTGTTGATTTAAAGACTTGCTCAAATTATTTGAAAATTGCGTAGAAGATTTTTGTGGCAACCAATTTTCAATACAGATCATGTAGTGTATGCTGTGGCGTTTGTAGGGGATAAAAAGCAATAACCCCCAAAACGGTCAACAGTAGCAAAAGTGCGAAAAATAAGAGATCTGAAATTTGGAGATCTGTACTGTTAATAGATGATACGAAAAAAAGGATTGAGGCGGTACTTTTGCAAAAAAAAATATTTTTACATATTCGAATCAAGGAAACGCTGAAATATCATATGACACATGGGAAGTTTTCCAAAATATTTGAACGTAATCTAGAAGCATCGCCTGGGAAAAAACACTAGAGTTTTCAACCTAAGGCTTTTAAATTGGTTTGGAGGAGCATAAGCTATTAATTCGGCGAACAATGAGACATTTTTAGAGGCCACCGAAATTTTCTCAAAAATAAGCTTGGTTTGGGTAAATTAAGATAAAAGATCTCTATTTTTTGCAGGTCCACTTGAAGACGCGATTTCAGCTGACATTTTTGATTTGTTGTCAATGCCAAGCAAAGGCTTATTGCACAATGTCCCGCCCTCTACAAACAATAGGAATTAAAGTCAATCAATTTTTATCAGACGTCGACTTATTTTTTTGACTATATGATATGACTATGGAAGCAAAAGAGCAACATAGGCCAAAGAGAAAATTTGCATGCAAGTATTACTCGAGCACAATACAAATGGAAAGAGTTGACATATTGAGATGTTAGGCTACATTTAACCTTCTGTGAGATCAAATTCAATCAATTGTTTTAGAATATTTGTTTCTTTGTGCATTTTCTATAATGACATGATGGCGTTGTTAGAAAAAACAAAGAATGTTGGGACAAAAAATACGTTAGAACAAGGTAATAAAAGACTAAAAGATGCAAGATTTTGCCCAAAAGCATCACATAATATTTGAAATTCTTTCTTCGAAATAGTATAATCATTCCAGTAGCCTAATAACGTATTCAAATTCTTTAATGCAAAACTCATTTTCAGGTCTCCAAAACAAAACTAAAGTTTACGGTTCAGCAACAGTTTAATTAAATCAACGATTTTCAAAGTGAACGCCTTGGAAATCAAACAGAATAAGTTATGCTTAGTTGATCATCAAAAAACGTAAGAAAAATACTTCAACCTCGAATTAGGTAAATTCAACATCAATAAACGACACGAGCTGGGCAAAACAAACGATTTCAAAGTTCATCTCCCTAAAAAGGTTTCAAGCTTCAAATTGGGAAAATTTTGAATCCTGACTCTAAAGCCTCGCAAGCATTTAAAAGTTTTTAGAAGACGTCGAGAAAAACATTTAGAAACCGCTGATTTAGATAACATTTAAGGTGATATAATGATGGGAACGTATTCAACTCATCGAATAGAATAAGAACGGTGAATTTGGAGGACTGCAGCAGGACCTTATGGGCTTCAAGTCAGCAGTCACCTCAACATGTTTCTTGGGCAGAAACAAGCTATTGTTTGAACCGTAAATCTGAGCTTTATTGCGTACGTTGATTCCACGCGGCCATACCACATGAAGCGTACCCTCTGAGCGCGCGTGCCAGTAATTATTAGGCGACTCCTCTCGCACTCAGTCCATGATATCACACCGCCGTCTAAATTAACAGCCTATGAATAACATCAAGATAACTTCTTGATTGCATAACTCATTTTGTTTAAAACGTGACTCCTATTTGAGATTTAGACTACGTTCGCGCATAGCCGTTTTCCCAACCGGAAATAAAGCTTCTTACCGATATTTAGAGCAGGATTTGAAGTGAGATTTCGCTGCTTGATACTGAATGCGAAGAGTGCGTCGCTGTGTTTGCACTTAGTATCAAGCAGAGAGCCCTCGTCTCACAACCTACTCTCAATATCGACAAGAAGTTTTATTCCTGGTTGCAAAAATTGCTATGTGTGAACGCTGCCTAAAACAACTTTAGGTTGTGCAAAACAAAATCAGAGCAAAAGGTTTATTAAAACGATTTAATTTGCTTTTGAAACGACAAGCATTCAACTAAAATATTCATCAGCCAGTTTTGCTCGCACAAATTCTTTTACTACAGTTCTGGAAGCAGTTGGTGCATTTGATATCAGAAATTTCTTGAAATCATAGCAGAAAAACCTTCACTTTTTTAACCCTTTCGGAGGCTATCATTAAAAAAAATTGTTTACGGTTTTTTGTGCTGTCAGTTTTTTCTGAGGTATTTAGTTCAATGCTCCAAACAAATTCTCAGCTTTATGTGCGGCATCAGACTCAGTGCTGCTGCTGTTGCTGCTGGGACTATTATGAAATGAAAAAGGACAGATAGTCGTTCAAAAGTACCGGTACCAGGTGAAAAAAACAAAAAATGTGTCGCGGTACCATTAGAATTTTTAAAAAATAACGTCGTTGTTGATACAAAAATAATTGGTTTTAGAAAGATTGATTAATGATTGAAATAGATCATTTGACATAATGCTTACTATCAACAGTAAATATTGCCTATATGCAACTGTTTTTGTCGAATTAAAAGAGATATTAATGTAGTTTACTACAAGTTAGATAACATCATTGCATGTTAGACGGCGTTAAATAATGCATCTGTGTCTTTGTGATCGATGTGAGGGGTCTAGTACAATGGCTCTTAATCAGGAACTACTAGACTCCCTAAAGAAGAAATTACTTTTTCTGGGAGGAAATTCGTTCAAGGAGGAGTTCGGGAGAAAAAGTTTTTGTATTTTGTTTCATGATTTTCGTATTGACCCCAGTATTTCAGTAAACGTGGGTGATATATAGAGATAAGTAAATGATGCATTTTAGTTTTGTAGTACAATATAAATCAAATAGTATGAGTGACAAATGCCAAAAACAAACAGTTTCATGAAAATTTCATTTTTTCATCAAACGACAGTGCTGCACTCTGAATAACTTCGATGCAATCATAAGCGTGCACATTGTCGGCTCTAAATGGTTGGAGTTGCCCCCAAGCCTGGACATTGGGACTCTCAAACCATCTATCATTAAAAAAGTCACGCGCAACAAAGTGTTTAACACAAGCCTTTATGTAAATGTCTACAGAAACGTCGATTTATCTTAATAAATGTTTATGAAAATCAGGAAACTTCTAAAACTCGTTAAGATAAAGCTAATGTACTCCAGCACACATATTTAATATAAAATATGTTGTTCTTAATCTAGGCTAGGCTCAGAATGGACAAGCAATCAGAAAAAATAGAGAGCGAAACAATTGGTTATGGTGACATTATGAACTTTATTTCATTACACTTTTAGGCACGAGCAATGCAGCCAGTTCTGCGGTTTTCCCGCGGAATTGAGGTAGTTTTAGTTTGAAGTTGCGGGTTACGGGTTTTTGGGCTGGTTTTCCTATTCAGTTAGAGTACTTTGGCCTTGCTTATGGAATATCAATAATTATAATAGTGGAAAAAATTGCTTGATATTCAAACTCTATCAATTTAGTTTTACCGAGTGAAGCAGCGTGAATTTTTGGATTGACTTTTCCGATTAGCGTGGAACATAAAAAGGTAGGTCTGCTTCACTGCATTTACTAGGCTAAATAAACGCCACGAAGTTATGGATCCGAATTTTACTTTCAGAATTTGGAGTGACTATTCACAGCAAATTGCTCTTGAGGTAATAGGGATGCCACCAGCGAAAAATTTCAATATACGACATCGACTAAAAATATGTCTATACCTTATATTTAAGGTCTAAATTTATGCATGAATTCAAACAAGCTCCAATCCCATTTCTGTGTATGTTTGTAGTTTTTAAATTATACTTTTAACTGTGCGGTCTTCAGCAACTGTGGATCACGTTTATTTTTTCGAAAAATTCCCAAAAAGTGTTTTTGAGTCAAAGTAAGTAAAAAAGGTCATTTTTTATTAGTTCTGCTGAGAATTTTTCTTTCATTTGGCTAATTAGATGACATTGTAGTAAAAATGCGTTCACAGCGTGCTCACAGTATTCCATTGATAGAAAACGCATATGAAACTGTTTTGAAAATATTAACACACTTGAGATTTCTATTTCTTTAGATCATGTACCACTTGTAGGTTGTCGTTGTGCATTCTGTAAACAGGTTATTACTTTGGATCGTGCTGAAATTTTCGTTTGTGACTTCATCAAAGAGGTGATTTAAGTTTAAATTTGAGGGTGTTTTTTAGTTTCAAATTTTCTACCACTTTTACGAATTTTACATATTTTGGAAGGGAATTACATAAAAAACTTAGATTTGACAATTTTCAAATGTTGAATTTTCATCAAGGCAAACTTTTTCAAATATGTTATTGCAGAATTAAGAAATAATCTAGTCTTCAGTCGCTTCTGTCAGCAGCACCCACACTTGCGTGAAGTTGAACAAGACGATACGCAAAGAAATTTCATTGTATCGGGATTTTAACTTATTTCCTAAATCACTAAAGATAAAGAATGCAGTGGGTTTTTGTAGTTTTGTTTACGTTTTGATACTGTTTGAAATTTCAACAAAACTGTAATAACCCAGGCACATGCAGATCTTCCAGACATTCCTGAAATAAATCAGCATAACAATTTATGTCAATACTGCAAAGCTGATAAACTTAATGTTGATTCTTTTAAGATAATTACACAGTGTAATAGCGACTATGAAGCCAAAATTGAAGAAGCGTTACTTGGCAAAAAACACATAACTCAATTAAATTCTCAGTGACGTGCAAACGGCTGTTCCTTTTTAGCTCAATGGTTTTTTATCTGTCTTTATGTGAATAACTTACGTCAGTAGCTTTCTTTTATACTTTACGTGGGATAAACTTTTATTGCGTCACACGATTTGCTTTGTGAGTCAAAAAGTGTCTCAACTTCGAAATTCGTTTAACCTACTGCTTTTCATTTGTAAAATTTGCTGGAAAGTAATTTCTCTGAGAATTGCGCTATGAATTGCCGAAAACGTTTAGATTTTCAATAATTAGGTTTACTATTTTATCTGAGATTCGCTTTGCAACGCCATAAATTTAAAAAATGATCTCTTTACCAGAGATTTAAACACCAATAGCTTAAAAATTTACATTAGATTTTCAAACCTCACGTTTAATAACTGCATTAATCATCTGAGTAGGCAGTTTTTAATCTTATTTATGTGTAACTTATTATTACATGAGTTGCTAGTTGCTAGCCAGCAATTTCAAGGTGATCTCCTATCAAGAGGGATCTGCCTCCAGCATCAAAGTACAATAGAAAAATTTGCTCAAAAATGATCAACAGCATCATACGGTACCATACAGCAATCCATTACATCATGTCAATAACCCGCGACCGGTTTCGACCTTATTGGGTCTCATCAGGCGGGTGTAAAAACACTCAATTAATAAACATGCTAAAAAAAAACAAATTTGCCATTGGGTGCAAAAAAAAGAAAAATGCAATGCAAAACAATATGACACAGCAATACCTTTATCATGGGGGTCACAATCAAGGACACACACACATGACATGGACAACAAGTCACATCGGTAAGCCCTAATTGGGTGCAGGATCATTGTCAAGACTTATCAATAATACATGAGTTGCTAGTTGCTAGCCAGCCATTTTCAAGGCAATCTCCTATCAAGAGGGATCTGCCTCCAGCATCAACATATAATAGAAAAATTTGCTCAAAAATGATCAACAGCATCATACGGTACCATAAAGCAATCTATTACATCATGTCAATAACCTGCGACCGGTTTCGACCTTATTGGGTCTCATCAGGCGGGTGTAAAAACACTCAATAATAAACATGCTAAAAAAAACAAATTTGCCATTGGGTGCAAAAAAAATGCAATACAAAACAATATGACACAGCAATACCTATATCATGGGGGGTCACATTCAAGGACACACACACATAACATGGACAACAAGTCACATCGGTAAGCCCTAATAGGGGTGCAGGACCATTTTCAAGACTTATCATCAATACATGAGTTGCTAGTGGCTAGCCAGCAATTTTCAAGGCAATCTCCTATCAAGAGGGATCTGCCTCCAGCATCAACGTATAATAGAAAAATTTGCTCAAAAATGATCAACAGCATCATACGGTACCATAAAGCAATCTATTACATCATGTCAATAATCCGCGACCGGTTTCGACCTTCTTGGGTCTCATCAGACGGGTGTAAAAACACTCAATAATAAACATGCTAAAAAAACAAATTTGCCATTGGGTGCAAAAAAAATGCAATACAAAACAATATGACACAGCAATACCTATATCATGGGGGTCACATTCAAGGACACACACACATGACATGGACAACAAGTCACATCGGTAAGCCCTAATAGGGGTGCAGGATCATTTTCAGAACTTATCATCAATACATGAGTTGCTAGTGGCTAGCCAGCAATTTTCAAGGCAATCTCCTATCAAGAGGGATCTGCCTCCAGCATCAACGTATATTGTTTGGTATTGCATTTTTTTGCACCCAATGGCAAATTTGTTATTTTTTTAGCATGTTTATTATTGAGTGTTTTTTACACCCGCCTGATGAGACCCAATAAGGTCGAAACCGGTCGCGGATTATTGACATGATGTAATAGATTGCTTTATGGTACTGTATGATGCTGTTAATCATTTTTGAGCAAATTTTTCTATTATACGTTGATGCTGGAGGCAGATCCCTCTTGATAGGAGATTGCCTTGAAAATTGCTGGCTAGCCACTAGCAACTCATGTATTGATGATAAGTCTTGAAAATGGTCCTGCACCCCTATTAGGGCTTACCGATGTGACTTGTTGTCCATGTCATGTGTGTGTGTCCTTGAATGTGACCCCCATGATATAGGTATTGCTGTGTCATATTGTTTTGTATTGCATTTTTTTTGCACCAAATGGCAAATTTGTTTTTTTTTAGCATGTTTATTATTGAGTGTTTTTACACCCGTCTGATGAGACCCAATAAGGTCGAAACCGGTCGCAGGTCATTGACATGATGTAATAGATTGCTTTATGGTACCGTATGATGCTATTGATCATTTTTGAGCAAATTTTTCTATTATGTGTAACTTATCATTAATTGCTCGAAAATAACGTCACAAATGAATAAGCAATAAATAAGAAGCAACCGTATTTTTTTGGTTATAATAACAATCTGACATGTATTAATACAGAGCTGTAATAAAGCATAGCAGTACAGTTTGCATTCGCTGCAGCCAATATACTGCGAGGACAATTTGCCACCAGAGGTTTCACTACAAAAATTTTATTTTACAAATGTTTTATTAGCTTAATTCATTAGTTCTTGAATGTTGCTGCTCATTTGTCAGTTGATTGAAAAGAAAGAAATAAAACAGCCGTCAAGCGTTACATCGTCAACACTCAACCTTCACTATTACCGAGAACACAGCAGCTGATCGCGTCGTTGCAGTATTGGTCAAGGCTATCAGTGATTATAATTATTTTCAGAAAAAATCAGATCAATAATTCAAATCAGCCAAGAGTGAGCGGGAAAAACCAGGATTCCTAAAACGGAGTGCGACACGCCGCACGCAAATGCTAATTATTCACTAAGTATTTATCATAAACCTAGCACATAATAGGTTACGAAATAACAGGCGAATTTAAGCAAACATGCAGCCACAACCAATTTGACAAGGTCATCTCTGGACGAATTTCGTCCTTTTGTACTCATCAGCAGGGCCCGTCCCGTCACACCAAAATAACCCACGTTTGCTGAAATTTCGAATGTGTGACCATGACGTAACCTATTCCCTGATGGAAGCGCGGCGTACCTTTGACAGGCATGTCGGATGAAACCACACCAACGAAAGGTCATGCTGCCTCACCTCACAGTAGGCGGCGCCTCCTCTATTATGAATACAACACACTTTTTGCATTTATCTATCTCAATACCTCTTAGGATTGCTAACCGTCCTTCGTTTTAAAGGACAGTCCTTACGAGGCTGCTCAGATCATATTTCATTGTTTTTAGAATTACAGGTTAGTCAAAGTTACTTTTCTTTGCAATTTTTTTTTCGTTATAAAGTCACATATGCATAGCAAAATTTCAATTGCCATTATTTAAAAGATACAATTTACATTTTAAACACGTACTGTGTTCTTGGTCATCATGCACTAATTTCTTTTCTTTCTGTGGCTTTTTAGATCAACCTAATGAGCGAGCATAATCAATGCTTATGCTGCTGCAGTTCGAGAGATTTAGGTTTGCAGTTAACGATACGTTTGTCATATTCCTACCATCAATTCGTTGGAAGCTAGGATCCATCATACAGGACTATGAAAACCGAGTCAGATGTTTCCACAACAAATTGTCTCTGCGTGTTCGAAATAAACTTTGGATGGATATGGATGTTCCACAGCCAAAACGAGAGTCACGAGGTAAACACATTAACAACTACGCATTGTTTGACATTGGAAAGAATACAAATAAACTAACCCGCAATGAAGCAATCTTTTGTCAAGATCAATGTGGTGACAGAAAGCATCTTCTTAGCCAAGAGTTGGATTGGGATCATGAAAAAGGAGCAGCCAAAGATCAAGAAGAAAACAGGAAGAGCAGATTCAGGAAGAGCTAGAGTTCATAAACAAAGATTTAGAGCTAAATCCAGACTCTAATAGAAGTAAGCCAATTGATATCCCTGTCACCTTAAATCAGGAATGCCTAGCTAACATCAAAGTAACTGCAACAAAAGTGAGAAACACAACTCATGTGATGAGACATCATTGGTACAGTAAGCAACAGAGCAACTC
The DNA here is from genome assembly GCA_963675345.1 of Trididemnum clinides. Classification (NCBI taxonomy): domain Eukaryota; kingdom Metazoa; phylum Chordata; class Ascidiacea; order Aplousobranchia; family Didemnidae; genus Trididemnum; species Trididemnum clinides. Next base: position 23,179,371 of record OY776301.1, read on the forward strand.
TTTCAATTGAGAAGGCTCGTATTACAACACAGGTTGTTTGTGAAAAGTTGTGTGGACATGAGTATGACCTGCAGCTGTCGTCAAATCATTTAGATAAGGGGTGCACAACCTTATCACTACTGCCGGCCGCAAAATATCCTATAAATGCACTAACGGCCGCCACCAGTCAAAGTCATTTTTTACGAATTTACCTTTTAAGCCTTACAATTTACTGCCGTATATGCTGTCTTTGCTGCTCATGCTAAACATTAAAAAAAGTCAAATTTTCAAGTTTGGAGAATTTATTCAATCATAAATCACAAAATTGTACTTAATGACTTCCTTGATCTTGCATTTCCTTAGATAAACTTGCGAAATTAGGTGACTCGCTGAATATCATGAGTCGTAGTCCACATTCCAGATTGCTGTGGAACAATCGGGTTCGGTACTTTTTCTTCAAATATTTCATTCTTAAAAATCCTGCTTCGCACACGTAAGTGCTTCCAAAAAGAACGAGAATTTTTCTGGCCAATTCTTGTTGATTCGAATATTGAACAGCTCCTCTCCACGTATCTAGCAGATCTTCTTCGTCTTTAAGTTTTTTGACAAACTGTTCGTCGTTCTTCAACTCGACGAGTTCCATTTGAAGATTCAATGGTGCAGTTTCGGTTTCGACCAGACGTGGATAAGCAACTAGTCTTATTGTATCCGAAATCCTCTCAAAGTCTTGGAAACGAATAGAAAATTCCTGCAAAACCCGATCAAAAACGCTTGAGAAAAGAATGATGGAAATATTATCCACTTGAATTTCTTTGCTGTCAATAAGAGACTTCATCTGCGAAAAGTGGAAAAAGTTTCGCTGATGCAGATGACTTTTGAAGAGACGACGTTTGTCACGGAAATCATGTACTTTTTTGTACACGAGACAAACTGTTGTTGCCTTTCCCTTCAGACTTTGATTCAGGAAGTTAACCTGGGTAAGAAAATCCACCAGAAAACCAAGCAAAATGAGAAAGTCTTTGTCGAGCAAGGGACACTCCTTGTTTTTAGTTGAATAGAATTCTACTATTTCCTTTCGCAATTGTAATACACGGCGGGAAGTTTCTCCTATAGACAACCAACGAACTGCGGAGTGATAAAGTATGTCCTCAGCAGATGTTTCACTTGAGCACAAAACTTCTCAAAATTGTCGATGACGCAAAGCATTTGCGCGAATAAACAAGATAATGCGATTCATATCCATCAGAATGGTATTTAAAGCAACGGATTTGGCACATAGTGCTTTCTGGTGGATAATGCAGTGAAGGTTGATGAGTTCTTTATTGTCATATTTGTTGGACACGTAATCCAAAACCTTGTATCAAATCCCTATTGGCTACCTGTCATGGCAGGCGCACCGTCCGTGCAAATGCCCCGAAGGTATTTCAGATCTAATCCAGAGCGAATGCAGGCATTCTTAACTGCAAAAAATATGTCTTCTCCACGGGTGCGATTAGCCAGTGTTTCCATGGAAAGGAAATCCTCACAGAATTCAAAGCTTGAAGAAAGACAACGAACGAAGATTAACAATTGCGAGGAGTCGTTGATATCTGTTGATTCATCAACAGCAAGTGAAAATAAACTTTCTTTCTTGTTCATCTTTGCTTGCAGAGAGAGTCTTAACTGCTGAGCCATATCATCTTGCCTGCGTTGCATTGTAACACGCGAGAGAGCAATTGAAAAATCATCAGCTTCCATCCCAGAGTGAATGCACTTAACAACGTCTTTCAAGCATCGCCTCACGAGTTCGCCATCAGAATAAGGTTTTCCCGCAATGTCAAGGTGATATGCCACACTGTATGATGCTTCACAGCGGCTATCAGTGGACTTAACGAAAGTTGTTATGCAAGCTGTCTGCTTTCGCACTCTCTTTTCCAAATTTTCAATGCAGATCTTTCTCGAATCCCCTTTCAGTTTTGCGTAACAGTGCGATTCGTGACGACAAAAGTGCTGATTTGCGTTATCCCCTTTTCACAGTCTTTACAACGGAGCTACTCAACTAATTTAAACGGGGATTCAGTAAAATAAGGTTAGTACTTCCAGAAGTCCAGTAAAATTTTTGACTTACAATGACAAAAATGAAACCCTCATTATTTGTAAATACAAAAAAATACTTGGATTTTTTTTTAGTCTACACACTCTACACCAGGGGCGTCAAACTGGCGGCCCGCGGGCCAAATGTGGCCCGCGACGTAATATTTTGTGGCCCGCGTAAGGATTTTAGAAATATATGCAGTAATGTTTCTTAAACTATGTGCCGCGGAAGATTTGCAGGTGTGCCGCGAGTCTTTTTAAAGTGCTGTGTACTGATACAAATTTTCTGCCAAAATAGAGAAAAGGCTGCCATGAAGTAATGACTCTTTTTTTGAAGATGAGCATTATTTCAGGCTACGTCACACGATTTCCGGAAATTGTTGCTCGGAAAAGTGGTGATTTCCAAATAATTCCGTGGCTGGTGTGCCGCGAAATTTGATCAACTGGTTTCCTGCGCCGGCAGGCAAAAAAAGTTTGGGGACCACTGATATGTAGCCTTGCCTGCTTAATTTTTTTTTCGACAGAGTCTGGCCCGTATAAAATCCAGGAATGTAAATGTGGCCCACAACACTGAATGAGTTTGACAGCCCTGCTCTACACTAATCATTGAAATCAAAAATAAAATGAACTTAGTAAAGTTTATTCTGCTAATTTTGTGAAAAAAAGCGCATTTCTTATTTTTAGCCAGTTCTTAAAACTTGTTCAACAGAAGTTGCCGCAAATCAAAGGCGGTGGTAAGGCGTTAGGTCTTCGTACCATACAGTAAGCTATCGTGTGCGGCAGTAAGATCTGCTAATACAATGCCTGATTTATTCTCTTCAAAACGGTGTTCAACGTCATAGGTTAGTTTAAACACTTGATCGGTTATGCATTGACTAAGCCTGAAGCCAGCTTGTTTGTCAGGAAGTTGGGGGTCAAAAACAGGTCCTGGACGCCTCAAGAGTAACTGCTCGAAAAGGTTGTAAGAAACGCTCAGCAGCGATATGGGCTGGAAGCTCTTTCAATTATCAGGTGCTTTGCCAGGTTTTGCACCGAGATAACTGCGATCGGTGGCCATTTTGTGGGGATTGTTTGGTAGGTGACGCAGGCACTGTAGAATTTTTGAAGCCATGTATCACATTTGGGGCTGCAGTGCTTCAGAATATATCTGGCGAGATATTGTCTGGGCTTTGAACTTTACTACACTTGATCAGTTTAATTGCAGAGGCACATTTAGTGGACAAGAGAAGCATGACAAAGAGACCTTCAGCACTGGGAAATAAGTTGGTTCCTGTTTTTCAGGCTGATCGTGTTGTTTGTTAGTCCTTTAAAGGTGCCATTAGTCGATGCTAAGGATGTGCAGCAGCGCTAAAGCGCGAAAATTTTTGCTAATTTGTTTGATAATAACTTAGTACTGAAAACAAGTCAACAAAGTTTGGTAAAACGGGCATGGGCTTTTTTGCAACCCGTGGCTGCACCTACTGTTTCTCATCCTGGAGCTTGAGGTCTAGTTTCAATACTCGAAAGGTCCGAATTCGGACCGCGGTCCGCCAGTTGAGTAGCCCTGCTTTACAACTTGGTTGCATATTAGACACATCATAGAATGTGTTGCTGTCTCAAATATAAACTAATTCTGCTTTCACTTTAAATTAAATACTCGTTTTTCTTCTGTTAGTGTTTTATTCCGTTTCAACAACATGGAAATACTTGCAAATTTTAATGTAAGTATGTAATTCAAGTGTAAAAATGTTGATTTAAAATGCTGCCAAATTTTAAAACTTAATTCCGAAAAAAATATGCTAGAAAATGCTAGATCCGAAAAAATATGCGAAAATAATGCACTAGAAAATGCAAGATCCAAAAGAAATATGCTAGATTTTAATTTCGAAAAAATATGCTAAAAAACTGCTAAATATATTGTAGCATAAATATATTTTTACAATTAGATTTTATAATTTTGCAGTTTTTACTTTTTATTTTTTCACAATTTTTACGATTTAAATAAATTAGCATAAATATCTGCTTAATTATGTTTTCACAATTTTACGGCCGCAAAAAATTTTTTTACGGCCGCAGGTGGTGCACTCCTGATTTAGATGAACCACTTTCTTGAAAGAAACCGCGATCCACAGCAGGTTACACATTGTATCACAGAGTTTTTGCCTTCAGCTAAAGCTGTTAATAACTTTAAAAACAAAAAGGCATTAAGTCAAGAAGTAGCAGCTGCAAAGATCCATATAAACAAGAAGCCAACAACAAAAGTAACTCTACACTTTTACGCAACAAAAAGAAATAGAACAAATGACTATTGGCCATGTCTCATTTTGAACTTTTATGATGATGATCGCACAGAAGGTAAAAATTTCTTTCCTTCCTCTGTTCTTTGCTTTTGAAAATATGGACCAGGTAGTTCTCATTGTTGAGACAATCAAAAGACTGAAGTTGCTCTCAATGACGCCCGTTGGACTGCTATGCATCTATGGGAGCAGATTGATGCGCTTGTGACAGATGCTTCCAGCAAAAACTTTTAGATAGAGTAAAGTGTTGCGGGACAACTTGCATCACAGGACGTGTCATACCATCTGCTTGCTTAGTCTCATACGTTTGAACAGTTTCACGCTGGAAATCTTACAATCGAGCTACATTTGAAAAGATTGGTGTGTGTGAACTCATCATAAAGAGAGAGGGCCAGCATTGAAGTCGTGTCTACGGTAACGTAAATGTATTGTCGAAACTGCTCTTGCAGCTCTTCTGAAGCTTGCATCCCACGGGGGAGATGGCAAGGCAGCATCTCTTGCAGAACAGTTTGATTTAATTTTGAAAGAAGCTGGAGTACTCAAGTCATTTAACCTTAGCAAAGAGCGACGTTTTACCCGAGTTTGATGCCAGGCAGGTGCAATTTATGATTGCATTCCTTGAAACAGCTGATTGCAAAAACACCGCTTAATAATCTTCTGGTAAGAGCATGTAAAATTTATCTTGGGAGTAATTTCATCAAAGAAGGATTTAAAGCATTTGCAAACTTCACATACCGGGTGACAATGCCCTTCCTCAACTGCGTTGAACAAGCAAATCAAGACTTGTGAAGTGAAATTCTTCTTCAGCTCTGCAGTGACTTTGCTGACAGAAAGGCACACTCTCTTAAAAACTACCAAATAGAGTGGGCAAATGTGAAAATGAAAGACAATGCTTTGCAAAGTGATCTCGATGATCTTCTGCTTGGAGAGATCTGCATCCAGGCTGGAAAAGGAGGAGAACTGCAGTGCAAGCGTGAGCATTGTGATACCGATCCTGAGATCGCACAGGCAACGCCTCTTCAAACACTGAGATCATATCAATGAAAAATCTACCATCAAATTTAAATGCCCAGAGATACTTGACTAAGTTTGGATACCTTACTTCACAGTCAACTAAACACTTAGACTATTCAAGGCAAAGAGGATCAAAGATGATCTATGCTATTAGACAGAAACATTAATGAAAATGAGCAGTCAACCATAGCTGTCCTCGAGTATTTAAATGCGATGAATATGACCTGAAACAAGAAGCAGATGCAGAAGAAGAAACAACGGTTAATAAAGAATTTTCAAAAGAAAGTGAGAGCCAATGATTTTGTTGATTAACTCCCTGTGAAAAGCAAATAATATGGAGGGCCTGGTACGTCTGTCAATAAAGTAAAAGCACTCGTCTCTAACAAGTCACCTGATTTAAAAAACTTTCTTGAGGTATGAAATCAAGTTTTAGAGAGTCACTCATCAGCGTGATGCATATGTCCACAGGGATCTTTACAAGGTTGACAAGATATCGGAAAAAGATATGACTGAGAACCTAATGATACTCTTTGAAGATGAATTCCAAGTTAAAAAACGGTGGTTTTTTTCTTGTGAAGAGATCATAGTCAAAACACTGACTAGAAGTAAGGAGTCAGTGGGCTAGGGAGACGTCGTATTCCGGCCAAATCAGTTACTTGTTGTAATCTGGGATGCTGGGCAACAATATATGGTACATTGAATTTTGCCTTGACGATAGTGGCGATGGAATATTCCCAGTGGGGCATCTGATGCGAGCTGACCCTGGAGATGAAATTTAGCATTGGCCACCTGACATTGATGAAATTCAGGACATTACCGAGATTCAGATTTTACGCCACCTGTACCAGTATCAGTGACCTGGGACTTTTCTACGAGAAAACCGTGCTAGATTTTGAGCAATGCTCTTGAAATCCAAAAAGTGTTTAACCAATCACGCTAATTAAAAAAACGGCATAAATTTAGCAATACATAAAAATATGTTGACTTTCAATTGTTTGTGATTTTTTTGATATGCACAGTTGGATTTCGTGACCATCAAAACATAGGGTTTGACGCCACAACTAGAAAAAAACTTCAAAATTACAAAGTTGTTGCTGAAAATGCGATTTTTTGGAAAAAAAGGCGGCCTTTTAAAATTTTTACCTTGCACGCTTTTTTCTCAAACCTTGGCCAAAACTTTTCCAATTTATGTTGAGATAAGGCAGGGGCGTAGCCGGAAAAATAATTGAGGGAGGACCCAAAAAATTTGTGCCAACATATATCGACCATAAACAAAAACTGACAGGTAGCCATAAATGCAGAGGATGCAGCTGCAATCCTAAATATTTGATTTGGTTAAATTTGGGCACTGATTTGTGTAATTTGGGCACTCTTTAAGTAACTTGGTATAGTGCTTTGTGCAGTTGTAAACATTCTTCATCTCCAAATTTTTGTTGTTTTGAATAAACAGTGGGCACAGACCGTCTAGACGAGTTTGATCTCTAGTTGTTCACAGATCTGATTTTGTCAGTCGTAGTGCAAAAAATGATCGTTCGGCAGTGGCAGAAGATAGTGGAAGTGTTGCGAGAATATTAAGTGATATTTTGATTGCAGAAAGAATTTCCGGTTAGCAAAGTTCGTAAGCCCTTTTCCAAACCACAACTTCAGAATGATTTTGACAAAGTCTTTGCCTCGGCAGGAACTGAGCTTTAGTAATGGCTGTAGTAACGGAAAGAGCTTCAGTGGCGCCTATAGTAACGGAAAAAACGCATTAACTGCCAGCTCAATTTCGCAAAAATTGACAGTAACATTGGCTGGGAGTAATGAACTAAGTCGCATAACAACTACAGCATGACCCGAAAATTATTGATCTAGCTGCAAAATTACACTGCTCAAAAATGGGTGGTAGAGGCTGTTGAGATAAATAATTCTTACGTGTTTCTGCAGGAACGTTGCTACACATCGTTTGATGCTTTACAATAGGCTTACGTGGCATACTCATTTTTTCAGATGCCACCATGTCAGCCGCTTTTTGATAAATTTCATCGAAGATGTCGCTATTGCTGATATCCTGATATGACTTTATCAGGGATTGCAAGTTCTTAAGACATTCCACCGCTGTTGCCAAATCAATATCAACTTTTTGCAGCAACTGTGATAACATTTGACGTATGCACCATAGCATGCTCTAGAACAGGAGTGTCAAACTCGTGGGCTACTGGGGGCCACATTCCATATATGAGCAATCGTGCCGAGGGCCGCACGAAGTTTTGGACTTGGAGATCCCCACTTCTCTGGGCAACAATCTCTGTAGTGTAGCCCCAAATAAAATCGATCTCCAAAAAATAAAAAAAGAGGTCATCACCTTTCCGGCATCAGTAAAGTTATCTCCGAATGACAAAAATTTGTATCTCTCAAGTGTGGCCGGTGATGAGAGCTTTAAACGTTTGTTCGACAATGATCCGTTGCAATACTGCCGAAATTCATTAGTAATTTCAGAATCGTCTCGCTGGCCGCACTGAAAGGCTCCGAGGGCCGCGAGTTTGACACCCCTGTTCTAGAATACAAGATCTACCCAAAATTTGCTTGAAGCTAAACCGAGTGCGAAGAGGTTGCTTTGCGACGTGATTCTATCGGCTCTTCGGATGAGTCACTGAGCTCCACAAAGACTCGTCGCAATAGATCATACAGTTCGGAAACCGCTCATACTGCTGAATGTTTCTCTGCCCAACAAGTTTGACGAGGTTGCCGCAATCTCCTTTTATTGCTGATTCAATCGCTCATGCTATTGATCGCAGATCTTAATCGTGCATTTCTTTTACTGCTCGATTTAAAAAATAAACTAGCCACATCCCCATATTATCGAATGTGCTTTCAGTTTCAGGTATTGCACACGATTTTACCAAAACGAAATTCAATAAATGTGCCGAACAATGAATACAGCTTGTAAACAAGGCTCTCTCACAACGCTTGAACGATTTTGCTTTTCCGGACGTAGAATTTGCTCTTATTTGACCAATCATTTTGCAACGGCAAGTTTAGAGATTTCAAATGAGATAAGATTACATGTGCTAAAGTTTTACCATTCAAATTTGGTTGATTAATCATGCCAGGACGTCATTCCGTCGAAGTATCGCTTTTTAAATATCTTATAACTATAATCAACTGACTTTTTATCGATTTATCAACACTTTCGTCTGCAATTACAGCAAAGCACCGAGCTTCTTTAGCTTCAGAAAAAATACCTATTAAAAGTTCTTCACCACTTAGTGCGATCAACACATTTTAAATATTTGGGCCTAAATATGTTGCATCGGAAAGAGATTCTTTGTGGTTCGCTGAAAATTTAGGGTTACCAATAGAATAAAGCTGTAATATGACAAGAAAACTTTCTGCTGATGTATCTACGTCCTTGATATCACTTACTGGTTCGAGATGACCGGTATCTCCGTGTCCTCTAAAAGGAATGCCCAACTGTTCCATAAATCTTGAAGTGTCAATCAAATGCCCAACAGCAGCGCGGTTACGAGGTTTCGTCTTTGCCGAAGAAACTTTCAGTAAAGCGCCGACTTGCAAGTTAGGATCTTCAATGCGGCGTTCAAATTCAAACGCCTGCAAAAACTATTAGTTCTACGGGATACGTAGCAACAAACGTAGGCTAATCTTAAATCATAACCAACTTTCAGATCAGCGTATTTACGATTAGCCTGCAAACAGCTTGATGCAAAATCGTGTGAATATATTCTTAAAAATACTTGATATTTTGTTTTAATTGCGCTAACTCGAACAATATTACTTTACAAATTCGAAGTTACCGTACATACAATCTTGCTAACTATGAAGCCGGTCAAAAGGTTGGCTTAAAAACTCAACATCTTACTTCAATAGCAATTAATTTGTGATATTCCAATAGTAATTGATTTGTGATATTCCAATCTATCGTATTCATACAGTTATCCATCGGAACCGGTCAACTTATTAAAGAAACAGAGAGGTTTAGTGACTAACTTTCCCGGTGTTTGGCAATTTTTCCCAACCCCACAATTCACTAAGCATGCAAAAAATGTAGCACAGTATTTGCAGTAAAGTCCTTTGCGACTTCCTAAATATACCAGCCATGAATTGTATTTGGAAATGATTTTCGTTTAGATAAAGAAATCTTTGTCCTTTGGCAGTGCTGCATTTTTAAAATTCGAATACCATTGCTTCTTCCCTAACTGGACAAAAAGCATTTTTTTACGTAAGAAGTTTATCGCCATTGATTAATCTGTTTGGAGGCAATATCATCTGACGCTATATTAGGTCTATCTAAATTGTGCGTTCTTTAGTAGAGTCACATTGAGACGAGAGACAAGCAGAAGTGCTACAAGTTGGTCTGAAAATATATGTTTCTTGTTCATTTATTTCTGTCGACTTCTTCTTTCTTTGCTTGGCAAAATAGATAAGCATGGAAGCATTTTTTCGTTTTTTACTCATTTTTGCTTTTTTAATTCTAACTGATCTGTTTTTATTAATCTTGCAAACTAATTCTGCTAATCTTGCTGGCAGACTGACTGATCTTGCAGATGTAGTAACTAAAATCCTTGAAGCGCATGGTGAAATCAAACTTGTGATATACACTAATTGTAAAGTAAAAGTGAATTAAATGATACAATCTGTTTATTATAATTTGCAATGGTGGCATTATCATTTGAAAACAAGATTTAATAATATTTCAAAATACATCACAAGTGTCCTGTTGATAATAGCAATTTATTGGCTATTTCTATCTTCTGAGATGGTGGGGTGAAAGTCTATTATATCGAAGTTGAGAAATTTGCATTCGCTTTTGCTTGGAATATTGCGGAACCACGAAATTACGGAGGAATTGTTGCCCCACTGGTTGAAGTTGTTTGTGATCGGATGGTGTTGTTGATTTTTTGTAGAATTTGTTTACCAACAATTGCAATCTGCGATTTAGCAGAATTTATTAGGCGGCATTTGAGGTTATTAGAAAAATTTTTCTTATAGTCTTTTAAGGTGGCAAAAGCGTTCTTATCAAAAAACCGTTCAATCCTGCTGTCTAATTGGTGCTCCCTGGCAATAGTATTTGCCTTGTTATTGATGGCGCTTACAGTATCTGCACTGTTTTTTTTGTATTTGGCAGTGATGTTACCATTCAATAGTTTGTTGTAATCCGCAAGGCTCATTTTGTATAAATTGGTCGTTTTTTCTGGTTGGACAATTGCGCTCGTAGATTTTCTGGTGGTTTTCACATCTGCCAGAAGCTGGGATTGGAAGCTGCTTTTGACAGGTATGATCTGAATTCGGCGAACCGTTTTATAAAGGTCTTGTTCGAAATATTTTATTCCATCATGCTGTGGAGGTGTTACCTCAGATTTAAATCCGAATGTAACCACTGAAAACAACAGCAATTTATTGACAGGTAGGGGGTCGCAAACAAACCAGCATAACTGCGTAATGAACAGTAACTGCACAGTACACGGTTCGGATCATGACAAAATTTTTTCAAGTCACAATTTTGAAAATTTAAGGGAGCCATGGCCCGGTACCCCCTGGCTACCCCACTGAGGTAGGGCAAATCAAATATATAAAACTGTTTCCAAGGAAAAATAGCAAAAACGTATTTTTCACCAATATATAGCCCACTGCTACTTTTTGTGTCATTACGGACATTTTTTCAAAATAACCCCTTGAGTTTTAAATGATTTAGGGATCTTCAAACAAATTTGACACAATTTTCTCCTTGATTTTTTTCCCTACAAATGCTCCCGAGTTCTCGTTACTTTAAAAAAAAAACTTGATATTTTGAAATGTTTTTTTTGTGATATATAGTAGGAAGGAATTGACTGTGTTTGGGGTCTGTAAGGGAGGAATGTGAAAAAAAACGTTTAAAAGTACTGATATACTGGGTACAGTACTTTGTACAAAAGTGGGCAGCACCGTGACACAACGGCTTTTAACACCAGCTCCATCTCCTCATTCTACAAGGGTGTGATGGAATGTATTTTTGTTGTTGTATATACCTTTCCTATTTCTGGATGGAGGCACCGCATGAAACTGCAACATCCAATCATGACCCGAATAAAGACCAAGCTATTGGAAAGCGGCAGTCCATTTACACCAGTCATGAATACGAAATTAGAAACTGGTAGAAGAATTAGAAACACACTGGTAGACATCGTTCAATGCCCAAAAGTTGCAGCGAGTTGAAAAAACGTTCACTAAAGACTGCGTTTTGACAAAATAGACCACAAAATACTCTCACTTGTAGTGTGTGCAGTAAATATCAACCATAGTTTTATTATTATGTGTTTTTGTTTTGCGTTCACGGAAAATTATTTGCAGTTATGCATAAAATGTGGTTGTGTTCCGACTCGCATTGAAATTGTCAGTGCTTCTGGCAAAGCGAATTTCTATTGCAAGTCTGGGACCAATTAGAGGATATTGCCTTAAAGTGTCTTTTCCAAGAGCACTACAACGCAAAGCGTATGAGGGCGTTAAACTCGCAATCTTTCAATTACTAGCTAACGCTTTATTGCACTGAGCTAGGCACTAAATATGATTTTATATAACTGCAGTATGCCGGTGACCTAGTAGGTAGAGCTTCCGCTTCATTTCTGGAAGACCTGGATTCAATGCCCTGATCGAGTCATACCATAAAACTTTCAAAATTTGCATTCACCGCTTCCTTGCTCATCGCTCAGCATGCGCGAAAGAATTAGTGTAGAGGAAAAGCCAGCAAGTTGTGCCCTTGAATAAGGCTCTCTGAGGGATTCCTCCGTCCTAATGTTGCAGACAGGCAGCAAGTAGCCTGTTTGTCTAACCAGCAGAGTGGTGACAAGTTACGGCTAAAATAACAAGAAAAAGTGCTGTGAACATGGATGCCATGGTGGCAATCAAAAGAACTGGTTGGTTAAGGTGATGCAGATAATCGCAATCTGACTATCAAAGGTTTATTGAAAAAAAGAAATTGGCTTAGATAAAAATAACAGTTGAAGGAAGTTGACAATCTGTAGTTCAATGTCATTACTAGTCGTAAACAAGAGCATGTTTACAACTGCAGAAAAAGTTTATATTTTTCAAGATCCTTTGCTGCCACGCAAGTTGACGTCTTTTCTCTGAAGATGCAAAATTTGTCGTATTTTTGGCAGCCAGTGTGTGATTAACAACTTTAAAACTTTGATGCTGCATTAGGAATATCACTTTTTTCTAACCTCATGTATCTGAGTCACAAAACGATAATAACAAAATTAAAAATGTGATATCAGATGGCTGCACCGGCTTTGTCCACTTGCAAAGCAAATTTCTTCAACGTTTGAATAATATGTAGCTCGATAGCAATATCTTGTCGCAAAAAATAAAACAGAACCATCTTTGCCTCCATGTTTTTGTAGGTGATCACCAGTTTATTTGCTTGGAGTAGGCTACTTTTTAAAATGTTTAGAGAAATCATTTTTTGATAAATCGTTTAAAAAATTTTGACAGACATTGCAAACGAACTATGCTTTTTACCGGCGCGATGGAGTATTGGTTAGAGCGTCTGCTTCGCAGTCGGTAGACCTTGGTTTCATTTCCGAAGTGAAATCATACCAAAACACTTTAAAAAATGGTATTCACAGCTTCCCTGCTAGGCGCTCAGCATAAAAAAGGGATAATGTGGAGAACAAGCCGGCAAGCTTGCTTGTTGTGTCCTTGGGCAAGGCACTTAACAGGACGCCTAAAAGAAATTAGGTTAGGAGAAAGACAGAAGCCCATTTCGAACCAGTCATGAGTGACTGATAGCCCCACCACCAACAAGGCGGACTACTGCTGGTGGGTACCCAAGAGTCGCCTTTCACGACATGCTGGGTTAAGCAACTTCACAATTGTAACCCGGTAAAGTACGGGTAGGCAAACTGTCTGCCACATAAAGGTGGATGCGTCCTGTTAAGTGCCTTGCTCAATGACACAACAAGCAAGCTTGCCGGCTTGCCCTCCACACTATCCCTTTTTATGCTGAGCGCCTAGCAGGGAACCAGTGAATACCATTTTTTAAAGTGTTTTGGTATGACTCGACTTCGGGAATAAACCCAGGTCTACCGACTGCGAAGCGGACGCTCTAACCACTACACCATCGCGCCGGTTGGTATCAACTTATCGCATTGTAGGTCAAGTTTTTGAAACTTTTTTTACAGCTTTGGACAAATACCTAATTGTTAGAAACCTTTATATTGAGATGTTTTGAGCTGTTTCCAAAAATTTTATTCCGCAACTTTTTGCTTTTTTAATGCAGCTTTTACCAAATTTTGTGAAGCAATCCTGCTGAAGTAAATATTTGAACTTTAAAACCTTTTTTGTCGATCAATATTTCGAAGGCGTCACAGTATCCTATTTTTCCCAGTACTGTGCTCTGACATAGACGTAAATTAATGCAACGTTTAACCACAACATCCGTTAACAATAAGAGCAGCTTCCTTAGATTTTTACTGCAACAAAAATTGCCATACTCATTAGTTTTCCTCTGCATCTTTGTTCTCTTCTTTCTCGCTGCCACAACAAAACTAATTTATTAAACTATTCAAAAATCAATCTCTTTCATTATTATTGAAGGTGAAAACCTTTTTTTACAATTTAATTTTTAAGCAAAATCCTGTTATGAGACAAATACAAACAAGGAAGCGGCTATTTTCGCGTAACCGCAAAACATTTCTGTAGACTTTTTTACGTGGTTGTAATAAACGCCGTCGTCTAGTTATCTTGTTACAAATTTGTGTTTTGTTTGTGGATCACCGAGGCGCAGCAAAAGCGATTCTCAAGAAATTAGTTGTGTTCATCCGCTGTTTGCGAGATCTTTCTAAAGAGAAACAACGTGAAATATGTTTCATGAATGCACTGCCACATGGCTGCAGCTGCTTAGCCTAGCTGTTTATTACGTTATCTTTGCAAGGCTGCTGTTACCCGACCCTTTCCCCAGAATGGGGACTTGGCAAAACTTTCCACGGTCTGCACCATGGGGTAGTAACTAAACAAAAAGCTGCCAAAGCGTTTGCGAGATGAAGACTATATAGTGGTACAGAGAAGTGAGAAGTTTGGTGGGTGTATTAACCACAAGCTCCGCATGAAAAATATTCAATTCTAAAGAAATATAGACTTTCAAAAACGGTTCTGTTTGTTGCATCAATGACGAAGGACGTGAGGAAGTAGCTCAAGTCCTTCAGTGGATTCTGGGGAAAAGTGTGTGACAAAAAATCTGATGGAACTGCGCCCATCTATTGCAAGTGAAGAGGCGAATGGGTGAAAGAATAAATGGGACCACATGGCTGAAAAAGCACGCCTCGTCTCGCCAAATGCTTGATCGTGTCGTTATTAGCGTAAAAAATGAGTAACTGGGGACCCATGACAGCAAAGCCCTAGTAACTGCGTCCTCGTAGTTCTGGATCATGTCTAGGAGTCCCCTTGAAGAATATTGTGTAAAAAATGGGATTTCGAAAATATAGATGTATAAAAGAAAAAGTCCTTCACCCTCAACTAGCATTGAAAGGAGAATAGCGGCTGAAGAAAGGAAGGCTGAGCTCGAAGTTGAAAAGTTAAGGTTGGAATTTGAAGCGAGGAGGCTCTTCCAATCTCTGAATGGTGAGCAATTTAATCAAGGATCGGTTGAAAATGTTGTGAGGACGCCACCGCTACCATCTTTCGTGGACGGGAAAGATAATTTGGACGAATATCTTCTGAGATTTGAAAGGTACGCTAGTGTGGCTAAGTGGAATAGAAGTACTTGGGCGACCCAGCTGAGCCCGCTGTTAACGGGCAAGGCAGTAGAAGTATATAATAGACTGTCGCCAGAAGAAGCGATGGATTATGAGCGCCTTAAAGTTGCTTTACTGGAGAGGTATGATTTTACTGAGCGTGGATACTGCGAAAAATTTCGAGAAGCTAGACCGGAAGGACACGAAAGCCCAAATCAATTTATATTTAGGTTAAAATACTATTTCACTAAGTGGGTAGAGTTGGCCGAAGTGAAGCAAACCTTCATGGGCGTGGTTGATTTGATTGTACGCGAGCAGTTCACTAGCTCCTGCTCCAAAGATCTATCGATATGGCTGAAGCAGAGCAACCCCAAAACTTTAGATGAATTGTCGCGGTTGGCTGACCAATATTTGGCAGCACACAATCAAAAGTTATCGAGTAAGGAAGTGATCAAACGTGATAGCGCAATAGCCGGTGTGAAGGACAACCATAGTGGATTCCCCCCTGCGAGTACCCTGAAGTGCTTCTTAAGTAATCGCGTTGGTCACCGAGCGATTGACTGTCGTATTAAACCAGAAGTGGGACGAAATGAATATATCCGACCAGCTAGACACGCAGTCACGTGTTACCAATGTGGAGAAGTTTGGCACAAGTGGAGGTACTGTCGGAACAACCCCCGCCATCAAGCTGCTCCTCGGGGTGGAAGCAATACCCCTAGATCTCCGTCACAACCGTAACGAGTTGGATGCACTGCACAAGTTGGAAGAATATCGGATGATGCAAAAGCGAAAGATAAAGAATATTTGGAGCTCAAATCGGGAGAGAAAATTAAGGTCGTGCGTAATGGTGCTTGCTTGAGTAATGAAAATAAGAAAACAAATTATACGACCGGAAAAGTGGGTGAAAATAAAGTTGAGGTCCTTCGTGATACAAGTTGCAATGGCGTTATTGTCAGGAGAGAGTTGGTGAAGAAAGATGATTTTACTGGTAGCATGGGTTATGTGATGGCTATCGACCGGACATTAAAGGAGGCGCCTATTGCTGAGATTAAGGTGAACACGCCTTATTATACGGGAGTAACCCAAGCCATATGTTTGCGAGACCCTTTGTTTGACTTGGTTATTGGAAACATTCCTGGGGCACGGAATCCGGATGATTCTGTTTCCGGTGTGGAGGCGTGTGCCGTTGCGGTCACGAGGGCTCAAGCTCGGAAGAATATCACAGTCAATCCTTTAGTTACAAAAGGCGTGACGGCTCAGACTTCCATTACCAAGAATGAATTGGCAAGACTGCAACAGGAGGACAATACTTTGGAAAAATATGCGGATCTGGAGGATGCTGTTAGAAAGGGAGATTACGAAATAAATATGAAAAGTGTAGAGGTGTTTTATACAGGATTCGGAACCGAGTTGATGGTTTAGATGAGTGCTCAAAACAAATTATGGTGCCAAAATCATTGAGGAGAAAGGTTATGGAAGTCGCCCACGATTCGATTTTTGGAGGACATCTTGGGATCAAAAAGACCAAGGACCGCATTCAAACAAATTTCTACTGGCCTGGCATGTAAGGTGATATTACTAGTTTCTGCAGATCATGTGACGTGTGTCAGAAGACGACTGCTAAAGGATCCGTTCCCCGTGTGCCACTAGGAGTTATGCCCTTGATTGATATGCCGTTTAGGAGAGTCGCCGTGGATTTAGTTGGACCAATTTCACCTCCAAGCGAGAAGGGACATCGATATATCTTGACCTTGGTAGATTACGCAACTAGATACCCTGAAGCTGTTCCACTCAAGAATATTGAAACGGAGACAGTGGCGGAAGCATTGCTGGATATGTATAGCCGTCTAGAAATACCAGAAAAAGTCTTGAGTGATCTTGGCACACAGTTTGTGTCGAAATGCATGGAGGAAGTATCAAGGCTACTGTCCATAAAGCGATTAACAACTATGCCGTACCATCCTATCTGCAACGGGTTGGTCGAACGTTTTAATGGTACACTCAAGAAAATGCTAAGACGTCTGTGTAATGAGCAGCCCCGCCAGTGGCATCGTTTTGTTCATCCCTTACTATTCGCATACAGAGAAGCGCCACAAGAGGCCGCCGGATTTTCACCGTTTGAGTTGTTGTATGGGAGGACAGTACGCGGACCAGTTCAAATCTTAAAGGAGCTGTGGACAGGAGAGATAGATGGGACAGAAGTCAAGACGAGCTACCAGTATGTTTTCGAATTGCGAGAACGCTTGGACAACACCATGTAGATTGCTCAGGAGGAGTTGCTAAAGCGCCGGAAGAAGAGCAAAACACTGTATGACAGAAGAGCTAAAAGAAGAAAATTTTAAGAAGGTGATAAGGTTTTATTGCTACTGCCGACGGACACAAACAAGCTTCTGATGCAATGGAAAGGGCCTTATGAAATTATGAGCAGGTGTGGAAAGGGTAATGATTATCGGGTAGAAGTAGATAAGAAGGTAAAGACGTTTCATGCGAACATGCTGAAGAAATACATCGAAAGAGTTGACCAAGACGGAGCACCACAACAAAGTTCGGACAATAACCAGGTAATGTCTTGTGAAGTCTGTACCGGAATCATAGAAGAAAATGAAGATCTGAGTGTGAACGACGAGGAGATGATGGAGTTGGCGAATTGTCATCAGAAGGAAACAGTAAAGAACGTCAAGTTGGGGATTGAACTGACTAAAACACAACAGGAAGAGATGATGAACACCTTGGTAACATACACAGAAGTTTTTCGGATATCCCAGTAAAACTGACATGATCGAGCATAAGACAGAGCTTACTGATAACAATCCAGTTAGGTCTCGGCCTTATCCTTTTCCGTACGCCTTGAGGAAGAATCTTAAAAGGGAAATGCAAGACATGCTTAGCCTCGGAATCATCCGAGAATCGAACTCACCATTCGCATCCCCGATTGTGATTGTAAAGAAGAAGGATGGATCGGACCGCATCTGCGTTGACTATCGGAAATTAAACAAGCTCACAGTAGCAGACCCGGAACCCATGATCACAGCAGAAGATTTATTCCAGCGGTTGGGGAAAAGCAAGTATTACTCCAAGATTGATCTCAGCAAGGGATACTGGCAAATCCCAGTCGCGGAAGAGGACATTGAGAAGACTGCATTTGTAACGCCCGACGGTACGTACGATTTTCTGAGGATGCCTTTTGGGATAAAAAATTTGGGGGCAACGTTGGTTCGCGGAATAAGGATTTAGCTGGAATGAATAACGTCGATAGCTATATTGATGACCTCATCATACATACCAATGATTGGAAAGCGCATCTACAAGTGTTGGGAGAATTGCTTCGACGTTTGCGCAAAGCAGGACTTACAGTAAAACCATCTAAATGTGTTTTCGGGGCCGAATCCGTTGAGTTTCTCGGGCATTGTATCGGTGGTGACTGGATCACAATTAATGAGGACAATTTAGAGAAAATTCGTACCGCACGAAGACCGACTACAAAAAAGGAGGTAAGATCGTTTTTGGGGTTAGCGAACTATTACCGCGCACACATCGACTGATTTAACGCACAAGGGACAACCAAACAAGATTCCATGGGGGCAAGCTCAAGAAAAAGCCTACAGCTGCTTGCAAGACTGTTTATTGAAGCGACCAAGTTTGAAGTTATCAGATCACAGTAAGCCATTCATACTACGAACTGATGCATCGAACTTTGGGCTGGGCACCGCCCTCATGCAACAGCATGATGAGAGACTGTATCCAGTGGCGTATGCCAGCAAGAAACTCGCTCCAGCTGGGACCAGATACTCATCTTCATAAAGAGAATGTTGAGGTATTGTGTGGGGCGTAACAAAGTTCCGGCTATACTTAGCTGGCAAGCCGTTTGTTTTGCAAACTGATCATCAGCCCCTTGCGTACGTAAATAAAACCAAGTATCAAAACGATCGCATAATGCGATGGACCCTGGCTTTACAAGGGTACGATTATACTGTACAAGACATTCCTGGAAAGGATAATGTAGCGGCTGATTATCTTAGTCGCGTGATGGATTAATGGTGCTGTGTTTAAGTGTATTGCTTGCGCTATGCTTTCATTATATATGTGTGTAAGATGTAGTAATTGAATTTATTTTATGCATGTTTAAGGATCTTAGTACTGAATTGGGCTCGCAAAGTTCGTTATTCGTAGTTTCTAATATTATTATTATTATAATATTCTTAGGGGGGGCGTATGTCACGAATAAGGAAATTTGCCTTGTAAGAGTTGTTTTCATATGTGTGTAAAGTGCTGTATTATTTATTCGCTCGGCTACTGATTGAGAAAAAAAGATCTTTTTTCCTCCCACTTGAATTTGCTGTTAAGTACGCCTTTATTAGGTCACTATCGTTATTACGACATAATAAAATTCCAGATTGATCTAGTGATTCTAGCTTCTTCGAAGAATTTTGACAACCGATTACATAACTTGAAATGCTTTTTTTCCTTTTTTCACGTGATTTCGTTGTAGAATTTTCTGAATTGTTTTTTTTTTGGTTTGTATATAAGGCGACGGGATTTTTTTAGCAGTAGTTAGAGTGGTTGTAGAGTGTGAGTAGAAAAGCGTGTAGTGGGGAGAAAGAGAGATTGATTGACGAGTAAAGAAGGGCTATTGTTTTTTGCGATAATTTATTGTGGATTTTGTTGACGTGGAGAATATTGAACAGTTATCGGTGGAATTAGTTTTGGCGGTTTCCTGTGTAGCGCAACGGCAGGCATCTGGCTGTAGTTAGATGTCAAAAGAGTGCACTCCATACGGCGACTAGTCACTTCTATCATGATAACTACTTTCGTAGGTTTTGTTCGGTTTATATATTAACATTGCTGTTGGTAACTTTCGGTTTGTGGTTTGTAACATCTTCGTGCTCATACGACTCTTAGTAGCTAGATCTCATTGCTGCGATAGCTGCGCATGTATGCATCGAAGTTGCAGTGGCTGCAACACCTGATTATGTGGTAAAGTGAATAGTTCCGAGATTGTTGAGCGAAGAATTTTGAACTCGTGAAGTACTATTTCTGTGAATACATTATTCTGTTATCAAAGTGGTTTAAGGTGTTTTTAGTGGAAGCCAATCTTTTCCGAGTTTTGTTAAGTTGCAGTCAGACCTAATTATCCGAGCGATTATCATAGGTCGCCTCAATTTTAAAAGAAATTTAAGATTGAGATAGAATCGAAAGTTCTATTTCGATATTATTATCTTATTAAAACGCGACATGCACACTGTATCAAATGTTTTGCATAAAAAATATCAGAAAACTTCCAGTCAATGTTTAAGGCTTAACGCAGCTACCATGTTTTTGCTTTGAGGCCAGCTCAACAATTCATCTTCGTTGTGAGTTGTTTCATGACTATCATAATTAAAGCTACAAACTTCCTTATGCAAGAAATTAGTCACGACCTATTTTTGTTGAAAAAACTTTTCCAAGCGTCGTGATGACTATCTATGAGCAATAGAGGCCTCTATATAAGTCTGGGCAGAATTTGTTATCTTCCTTCGGTTAGTAGTTTTTGAGAAAATAACCATAACAAATTATGGAAGCAAGTGGTAACTGTGACGTCATTTTAGATCCCAAATAGATGAAATTGTTTGTAAGTTGGTAGGTTGAAGTCTGGCTTTTGTTTGATCAAACAACGGATTTCCTTTGCCAAGAAATCCAAATATAAACAATCATCTATGATATTTGTGGAAGCCGAAGCTAATCTCTGTTTAAAATTCAGGTGGAGACACAGCTGGAGCTGCAGCCAGATTTTTGTAAGACTACTCCACCTCCAACTTGTTGGTGAGCTGGTATTGCAATTTGATTGAAACGTATTTTTAGTTGGCACACTCACTCAAACATGTGCGCTGTGCAATCTTTTATCACAAATTAACACACGTTTTCATAATCAGATTAAATTAGGCTATTCGTGCGATTCGCACGCACACACACAAACATGGATTTTGCAGCATGGCTGCTTGAAAATGCTTAGTGATTTAGGCCAACGTCATTTTGATTAAAGACGTCACGCTTTCCAAAAAAATTATCTTGCACAAACCTAATAGCGAACCGAAAACAAAAAAAGCTAGTCAAGTGTAAGTCTTAGTTATTGAGTTCGGCCTACCCATGATCAGCGTCGCACGGTGTGCTCCCAGCGGATATCGACTAATCTCGGTTTCTAGACACTCTAGACCAGATAGGCTAACAAAGCCAAGCTGTACAATTTTATAGAACTTTTACGTGCTGTGATCAGATCACCATTGCTTTGCATTCGTAATCTAGTTCTTTTTGTAGCCGATATAACAAAGCAACCGTCACAATTTTTTTATGTCAAATTTTTGAAAAACTTTACAATAACAACGCGCCCAAAATCATACCAGATCTAGGAGTAAACCTATGCATCATCTGAGCTGTTGAGATGGCGATACGGCCCGGTACCAACTTTATCAAGTTTTGAAGAATCAGTTTGTTCGCTTGAGAGTCACAACGTGGACTCTTATTAAAGGTCGCTCAAATTTTGTAAAATTATGAGCATTGGCTGTAATTTTTTTTTAATGTTTTGATTGCATTGATCTAGTTTGAGCAAAAAATTGTAACAAAACTACAACCATAGCAAACGGAAAGGACTCACTGAATCAAACTGTGCCAGATACAAGATAGTGACGTCGCTGTTTAAAGAAAAACGTGTAGCGTCACGTGCATACAAAAAGTCAGTTTGAGATCAAATAACAAATAGGACACATAGATTTGACTTAACAGTAACAAATGGCGTTTTGGGGCAAAACAAAGTTGAAGACCACCATTTTGGAGGTCCTTATGTAATATGGCCAGAAACTCGAGGGTGCCTTACCCATTTGATGTAGACTTTGGATGGTGGCTAAGGTGCACCATTTGCCCTAAGTTTGTCATTTATTTACAAAACATAGTTTAGTTCAACTCTTATTTAAATGCCTGGCCGCGTTTCGGAGTAACTAATGTGCTTGTACGACTTTGAAAAACAGCCCTTTTCAAAAGTTGTTATTTTTCTTGCCAGTGGAAAAAGTAAAGGTGGAATTTTGTAAACTGTCTTTAGCCCGACCCTTGCGTTTGATCAATCTAGCGTAGAGGACTTCACCAAGATCGAAAGTTTCAGCCAGCACAGCTGTGCTAGAATTTACTGAGTACCCAAACATATCAAAGTACAGGCTAGTAGAGTGTTTGTTCGAGCACCAGCTAGGCTACAAATTGCGGTATGCAACAGTGATCTGCAACCTTTTGTTAAGCTGGCTCATGTCCAGCTTTCAATTACTGCTGAAGACCAACCAGCAATAAAGAAACCGGATTGAGACAAGGATTAAGAAAAAGCTTAAAATTTACTGCAATACTTCAATTTCTTTTTTAAGATCAACTTTTTAAAGTAGATATTCTTGATTTTGAGCAAAACATTTGCTCAAATAAAAGACTTTTATTGTCTTCTAAGTAAATGATCTGTTGTGTAAACAGGTTTTGGCTATTGTAGATTTAATTTACGTAATAGTAACAAAGTTATCACTAGTAAATACAGCTTATCCTTCCTCGACATATAGTGGTAGGAGACAAAGCGTCTCTGTGTGTTCATCGGTAATCAGAACGGGTATGGACAGAGCTGCCAAAACTCGTATCTTGAAAGAAAACAAGCTGTAAAAGGCTGTAGTTACTAAAACGTCTTTTTTGACACTATTTAAAACTATTAAATTAAAACACGCTATTTGTTAAAACCATCAAAACACGCTATTTTTGACATGCCCATGCGTGAAGGGTAAAAAATCTGCGAGGCAGTACAAAAACATGATACCAGTGATATTTCTGAAATAATGTTTTCAAGCTTGTTGCTTTTGAAGCCTTCTAGTGTGAGCTAGTTGGCTAACAGGTCATTCGGCACTGATTGTTCGTTTCCAGCTTTCTTTGAATTCTTTAGCATATTCGATTACCATTGATAAATTTATTGCAAAACGTCAAAAGTTTAAAAATATCCACCACAATTTTTGCGTATGAAAGTCGTGATAATCTCATTTAAATCGGAAGCCAAATCTAATCTTGAAAATCGATCAAAATAACTAAATTAGGTTTCTGCCACTAAAAAAGTTCTTCCATATTCACTGACCGTCACGATTATTTTTAACTTTTCCTAGTTGTTCGTTTTGTAAGCACATGCTTTCACGATGTGCGAAGATGAAAAATAAACAATTTATTTGATTTAGCGACACGATAACACTTCTGTACCAGTGGAAGATTTCCGGTTTATTTTCTCACCCATTTTCTTTAGATCCATATTTGTATACACTTAGATAGATATAGACCAACCAGATGCAAATAGACATACCCCTGCAAGGCGTAGAGCGTGATGACAACAACTAACAAAAATCACGCTTACTCTTTTTGTCATAATTTCAATTTCATTTTGTCTAAACTCTTTGGTTCACATTTTCTAAATGAATGAGACGCAGCTTGATCTACACAAATAAAAAAGTGATATTTCGGTGAAAAGATTCGCTTGGCGAAAAGCAAAATTGCAGCCACCTGATAAAAAGAAAAAAGATTTTTGAACGAAACAACAATAGTCACGTGATTTTCCTGTAATCAGTAGAGATAGTATAACTTAAAGTTTAGAAGTTAAAGAAAAAATTTACATTTTTTCAAAATTGTGGCAAGCTAAATATAAAGTTTCTTCTTCCCCCAAACCAATAGCATGGCTACGATCCTGGTTAGGCCTTGCACGTGCTACTTTTGCTGTATTTCAAAAGCTCATACGAAAGAACGTATTGGTCTTTTTCGTTTTTACGAAACCATTTACGAAACTAATTACCTGCGGGCGTACATGAAAATCGATCACGGATGGGCCTTTATAAATAGCCTGAGACTGCAAAAGAATACCAGCTTTTGTGCAAGTTATATCCGCATTTCTTATACTTACAATCAGTTATAAAAACTTTTGGAATTGTAAAGATGTTGTATTTTGGTTAGTGTAGTTACCAGAACTTGATGTAGACTTGGTTAAGCTTTGCGATGCGCATATCATATATATACAGCTAGCCCAATTACTATGGACTATGTTGAGTATTTGTCGACCTCTTCGTTTGAGCCAGATCTTTCTATTTAGCTCTTGAAAATGAGTTTATATTTTTTGCGCTAGTCTTTAGTTAGTCTGGTCTCCAGCGTTAAGTAGACTACTAAACTCCACCACCTGTCTGCCACACAAAGACGGAAGTATCCCGTTGAGTGTTTTACTCAAAAATACCACAAGTAAACTTTTCGGCTTTTTCACCTCACTGGCTCTTTTGTGCTGAAGTCATGCAGGGAAGCTGTGAATACAGTTTTTAGAGTGTTTGTTATGACATACCTAGATAATTGAACACAGGTCCATCGGCGCCAAAGCGGACGCTTTTGTCAATAAACCACCGTGCCGGTTATTATGTTTATATCAAGAGTTAAAAAGTATTAGCATTTGCTTGAACTCGATTTATTTAAAGAGATTTTTGAGAGTAGAAGATTTTAGAGCTTCTTCAAACGGCGACAAATTCATGACTCATTTTCATAATCTTTGGCAAAAACAATTTTTTCATAGCTGTAGTAAAGTTCGGCACAACCAACAAATTAATTGTGAAGCCTACTAAACAGTGTGATATGTTAAACGTGTTTGTCGAGCAAAACAAACCAAACTGTGATCTATTAATGCAATGTAGCCGCACCATGTATGTGATCACGTTTTTCTTCTGCTTTATTCTAGCGAACAGCTTCTGTCAAGCGCTTGTCGGAAATCATCCATATCCGGAAACTTTCAAAAGTGTGTCACAAATTTTTGAATTTATTGGTGTTTATGGCAATTCAATAAATTCGCTTATAGTTCAAGATAAGTGTCATTTAAATTGTTAACATTCTTTAAGTTGATGTCATCCTGTTCAAGTCGTCAGCCAGTTTCGCCGATGATTGAACTCATCTGGCCATGCGCTCTGTTTAACATTCTCGAAGCTTCTTCCATTTCTTGAACTCTATTCAGCAACGCGGTCGAGTTGGTTGGAGCGATGTTTCATGAAAATAATGATTGAATGGTCCTGTGTTCGAGCATCAGGATGACTGTGTTGTTGTATCCTTGGAGAAAAACACCTTATGATGATTTTTTCTCCTATGCCATTTTTTGTAACAAATTTTTAAAATCATTTGAAATGTTACCAAGCAATTCATGCCAAATAGTAGAGAGGGAGGAAGAAAGCGAGAGGGAGAGAGAAAGACATATCCAATTTTTTAAATCCGGTTTGGTCTTTATTGACAAAAGTGGCCGAAATTACCTCATGTCTCTCGCAATTTTGAAACAGCATTACGTCTCTTCTTTCTGTTGATGGCGCCTTCCTTCTGTAAACCAATCTGTTTGAACTATTCTACCTATCTTCTCCATGTCATTTTCCGTCGCTCTACCTTCTTCTAACCACTTCAAAGTCTAACGCTTTTCTCGGCTCATGATTGATTTGAAATGCACTTTACATATACTCACTATCACCTAAAAGTAAGAGAATATTTAAGCAGCTTGCATATAAATCAAGCTTTTCTGATCAAGCTTACTCAACAAAGCCAATTGAACTGAAACAATACTACAGGTGAATACACAGTAGAGAAAGCTAGAAACGCAACAATTACGCGGCAATTACAGATTTTAGGCGATGCAATTCACAAGTCACAAACAAGCTCTAACAACAAAAATCACAACAAGGATTCAATGCTCAAACCACAACACTAAATCAAATATAGTTCAATGATGACTATTTTTCCTCAAAACATGCCCATAACAATGCATTCTATTAGCTTTGGATAGTTTATCAATAGTTTCATCCAAACCCAACATATCCATAAGTTATTGCAAAGCTTTTTTTTTAATTAACTTAACACTGCTTTTTTCAATTGATGTTGAAACTTAACAAACTCCGAGAAAGATCTCGACAATGATTATCTTGAGCTAGCGCCACTGCTGCTATCCTGCAAGCTCTTCGTTGCAGTTGTACGTTTCTTTTTTGATATTTTTTTCTGCTAAACTCTGCTGAACATGGGAGGGTTTCGACTGGCGCAGTGACTATGAAGATTTTATGTAAATGCAGCTCGATGTCCAAACTACTCAGGAGTACTAAGCCTACTATCGTAAAAACCTAGATTTTTAACATTTTTTGTTTTGTGGAATAAGTGCCGGTTGATTGCGTTAGAAATCAAACGGCACAAATGTTTTGCAGTTTGATTGCGTTATTTTTGATTATGAATGTAGGGTGTTACCTATTTGTTCATATATGGATGCAATGTCATTTTCACTGCGTGCTTATTCCCAAGAATGCAAAGATTTATGCAAAGAGAATTTCAACAAACGGGAATGCTGTGAGATGGAAAATGTTACTAATGTCTACAAATTCGAAATCAGTTTATCGTGCGAAAATGACGTTGTTGGCTTTTCATTTTATATTAGCGCTAATAATTATCCAGGAATAATTCAACTGTGTGAAAACAAATATACACCCCCGTTCAAACTTAACCAAGTGGAATAGTAAAAAAACAGCGGGTTAAGGTCGTTTTAGCGGTACCGATATAATCATTTATTTGGAGTTTTTGCATAAACGATTGTCTTGATGGTCGGATCTATAGGTGCACAATATCTTGCCCTGCGACAACGATAACTCGTACAAACCGAAGAACAGAAGTAAGCTAGTCAACTTAAAATCAAAATCTGAGTTATTCGGTTCGGCCTACTTATGGTTAGCGTCCCAAGGTGAGCTACCAGCGGATATCGACTAATCTTGGTGTCCTAGTCCGCCTCGATCAAATGTGCTACCCAAACCAAACTGTAAAATTTTGGTAGAACTTTTACGCATTGAGGTCAGCATTACGTTGCATTAGTAATTCAGTGCTTTTTGAAGCCACGATAACAAAGCAATCGTCACAGCTATATTTCTCGGTAAAGCTTTGAAATACTTTACAATAACTCTTCTTTCTTCTTTTTTTTTTCTTTCGGCTTATTCCCGATTAGGGGTTGCCACAGCAGATATCTGCATTTTTATGACATAGCATTTGTTTTACGGTCGGTTGACCTTCCTGCCACCAACCCTTTCTTCAGAGGGAAAACTGGGCCACCGGTCTTCCACACATTAGCGGAGGCGTCCCGTTAAGTGTCTTGCCCAAGGACACAACAAGCGAACTTGCCGGCTTGTTCTCCACAACCTCCACTAAATGCTGAGCGCCAAGCAGGGAAGCTGTGAATACCATTTTTTAAAGTGTTTTGGTATGACTCGACTAGGGGAAATAACCCTAAGTCTACCGACTGTTACGCGGACGCTCTAACCACTACACCATCGCGTCGGTCTACTTTACAATACTTTACAATAATACTTTACAATAATACTTTACAATAACTGAAATACTTTACAATAACAGCGCCCTCAAATCATGCGAAACTTGGAGGTAATCTATGCGTCACCCGGGCCGTTGAGATGACGATACGGCCCGGTGCCAACTTTTAAAATATTTTAGCAAATTCATTTGTTTGCTTGAGGGTTAGAACGCGGACCCTTACTAAAGGTCGTTCAAATTTTGGCAATTGTGAGCATTGGCTTTCACAAATAGTTTTCATTCGTGTTTTTATCCATGTATTCATTTAGTTTGAGCAAAAGATTGCTGTAAAACTACAACCGCAACAAATGAAATCAACTCATCCAATCAAACTGTGCCTCAATTCATTGCAATGAAATATCTTCGGTTAAGTTCTACGATGCACATATCATAAATTTACAGTCAGTCCAACCACTGTAGGCTATGTTAAGTCGTCGTCGACGTCTTCGTTTGAACCAGATCTTTACATGTAGCTCTCGAATATGAGGTCATGCTTTTATTGCTAGCCTTTAGTTGATGTCGGTCCCAGCGATAAGTAGAATGATAGATCAGGGATATCTAGAATTAGAAGTTCTAGATATCCCTGTGATAGATCCCACCATCTGTCTGTCACACAAAGATGAAAATATCCCGTCAAGTTCTTTATCCAGGGACACCACAAGTCAACTTTCGGCAGTTTCCCCTCACTGTCTCTTTCGTGCCGAGTGTCAAGCAGAGAAGCTATGAATATAGTCTTTTAAGTCTTTTGTATAACTTATCAAGGTAATTGAACAAACGTGTACCGGATGCGAAGCATACACCCTTGTCACTAAGCCATCATGCCGGTTATTATGTTTATATCATGAGTTAAAAAGTATTTGCCTTTGCTTGAATTCGATTTATTTGAGCAGTTGCGTGAGTAAAAAAAATTGAATTTTAACACTTTTGTTTTGTGGAATAGTTGCCTTTCGATTGCGTTAGTAAATAATTTTTGATTATGAATGGAAGATACTTTCATATTTGCTCATTTATGGTTGTAATGGCGTTGGTACTCTGTGCTTATTCCCAAGAATGCGAAGAGAATTTCAAAAATCGTAAATATTGTGACAAAACAAGTCTTTCCGATGTCTACAAATTCAGCATCAATTTATCGTGCGAAAATAACGTTGTTGACTTTTCATTTAACATTAGCGATGATGTTCACACAGAAATGGTAATAGTTGTACCGTACAAAAACCAATATGCCGCTGATGATAACCTAGCGAAGAGGTTTAACGAAAAAACGGCAGGTCAAGGCCGCTTTAACATTACCGATAAAATCTTTTATTCGGTTGATTTTTGCATAACACATTGTCTTGATTGTCGGATCTACAGATGCATAGTGTCGTGCCCAGCGACAACGACGACTCCTATTACTATTACTGAAAGTATTGCTGGCAATCCATCTACGAGCAATTCGCTAATAACAACTACAACAACATCACCACCGAAACCATATTACTTCCAGTGGATAATATTAGCTCTAGTTGCCGTATTGCTCCTGGCTGTTGGTGCTGCTTTTCTCGTTTCAAAGCGAGCAAAAATATGTCTCAAAAAAACCAAAAAGAACAGCGTTGATGAAGAAGCAATTCAGGAACAAAATAATGTGGGCCAGTTACAACCTAACAACGATCTACTGAACAAAAGCACAAATCTTCAAATCAAGCTCGCACAACAAATAAAACTTTTCATAGCGTTTTCAAACGATCATACAATGCACCAAGATGTCATCATTAATTTTGTGAAGTTTCTCCAGGCTGATCTGGGCTTTGAAGTATACTGCGAGTTGTTTAGCGACCAAGACATTTCACTAGATCCTGCTGGTTGGCTAGAAAACTGTTTAAGTTCAGCTGATAAAGTCCTTATTTTGTGGTCGCCCGGTGGAGCGCAAAAATGGAACAACGAAACAGTTAATCGACATGTCAACACCGACCTATTTACGCCAGTTCTAAGAAGACTTAAAAACGACATTTTTCACAACATTAATGCCGGAAAGTACTGTTTTGGTTATTTTGATTATTGCACCAAGGAAAGTATTCCTGAGGTCTTCGGTGAAGCTCGAGCAGGATTATACCACTATAAACTAATGGAACGTTTTGATGATTTGTATTATCGGCTCAAAGGAATTGAACGGTATCTTCCAGATGGACAAATAGTCGTACAAAATGTTGAAGTCAATCTTTACCACGATCCTAAAATCAACAAATACGGTAATGCTCTTCGCAAATCCATTGAATTGATGAATGAATATGTTCAAACACATCCTGAGTGGTATTTAGAAGATACATGTACAACAACCAGTTCTCTGGATAAAGCATCCTTAAAACCCGGCTTGTGCCATGAATATGAAATTGCCAAGCTACATTTGACGATTGCTCCTCCCCTCCCATTAAACAGCTGTCCAGAAATTGTACAAACGGAAGATCAATACAAAGCAATGAATGAAAAAAGCAGCAAAGTTTCTCATCAACTTAACAACATTAAAAAAGATGTTATTGAGCATGAAGCGACGAATTTTGAAAACAAAACTTGTGTTCTTGCTCCAACTTCGTTTCAATATCTTCGACTGAAAAAGGTTCTAGTTGACTCAAGTGTTTCTAATTCATTGCAAGACAATAGCGAACTATCGAGCACAGGTTCTCATGTTCCGCTTTCTGTTCCAAGGCAATGTGAACATGACAGCGGTTATGCAACTTTTCAAGACAGCGATGTAACAGGTGAGGTACAACACCATTCCCAAGGTAAATTTAAAACGGAGAACATCAACGATCAAGAGCACTCACATCCAATTGAACATCGACAAACCACTGAAAAACTGTCAAACAATGATGCGTATAGATCTAGCAACATCTTACATAACGAAGGGGGGAGTTGGAATGTAAGATATAAGCCTTCATCTACAGATAAACCGAAGTTACAATTAGCGCCCATGGACAACGATACCGAACCAATGACTACCCTAATGTCCATCAACTTGTTATCAATGACAAAAAAACGTTGATGTTTCAATCTTTGAGTTGATTACGGGTAGCGCCACGTACGAAAATGGGATGGATTTTCCCCTTCCCACTTCTGTTTCGGGCGATTTCAGTAGTTCGTGCAGATACGTTGAGTTTATTTTTTGGAGGAGAAAGGATGAGGACGCCAAAGCTCCACTCCCTAGTCCTTGAAGTACGACGAAAATTTTGAAAAATTGCGCAGCTTCAAGTTTTAACCGATCGGAGTGTAAGATAATGAGTTTGTGGATTGTGATTTGTAATCAAAGTACAATGCCGCACTACTTTTCCTGAATAAATTATTCAAGATTTCCGAACATGTATTGCGTTATTTCGTCATCAGTTCATAACTATATACCTAATAATAGCGGCATTACAGAAGTTTAGGTATTATGGTTAAACGTAGGACAGACTCAGCAATAAATTTTGCAAGTTATTACTCAGTTATGCTGTAAAAATAAAATGTCCGAAAGGAGGAGTACGTCATTTTAAGTCGTGCATAATGGCATTAAAACTTTGTGGTTAAACTTTGCCCGGTTAGATCTGTCATCGATCTAATTGGGCCATATCTAACCATATACAAAACTATTTTAAATTTGTCACAGCACCACCTAAATTTTATGCAAAAGGCCATTTCTTAACAGCAGGCTCAATTGTTTTCGTTTTCGTGATCATTTTGTATCCATTTTGGTGGAAAATTAGTTCCAGTTCTTCAAAAAAATTTTTTCTGAAGGGAAAACCCTTATACATCCTCCTTATAGGCTTCGCCACCATGCGATCTATTAAAACTTCGATCAACTTGACTTTTGACTCGTACACTAATAACAATTTTTAGACCCAAAAAATAAATGGTTTAAGCGAAACTACACGCTATACCATGCTAAAAACCCTCACGTTGTAACAATGTTTATGGTCGTGTTTTTCGACTACATTTTATGGAGGTTTTCTCTAAACTTATCTCGCCTATTATTTGCAACCCCAACCATTTTGGACTGACGCCCCCACCTCCCGGAGTTGACCCATAAGATTGTACTGTATTTGCCAAAAATGTTTTAACCTATGAAACTGATATTTCATTTTCTTTGGCACCATCAGCGATCGAATATTGTTGTAGCTGTTTGTAAGCGCCAAATTAAACCAAACTAAAAGTTGATTATACAGAATTCGAACCCCTTTCCAAAAATCTTGTATCAACAAATCGAAAATTATCCATACAGTAAAATTAACCAATTGCCCAAAGATAAACTCGCTTTGTTTTCCTTCGCTTTAGTTTGCACCTTTTTTCGATTGCTTCAACGGCCTTTGTTCCAACGAGTTTTGTTTTAATCTATTGAGTTGAGCAACGTTCAATTGGAAGTAGTGCAAATTCAAGTTATGTGGTTGTTAGTTGACGCTGGTGTGTCGAAATAAAAGCGAATTTCCCCAAGTGACTGCCGGAACTGCCGGTAAGAAAATTCAACGTTATACCCTTTGTAATTGTATCGTATTTATTTAATTGTGCTGAAAATTGTGTATTTTATTTTTAGAAAACGGTACGAGTTCTACCAAATAAAAATAGAACAACAAAACCCGTGTGAGGCTCCACAAGTCACATCAAATTCCTATAGCCGCAACAAGAATCAAACGGCGGCTATACTGTTTTTAAGCTAACTGAAAAGTTTTTAATTCCAGTCAATTGCACTCATAACCCAAACTTTTAATGACGTCTTAGTGCCAAAATAACTCGGCAAAACTTAACAAAAAGTGAATTTAATTGCATAGCAATGAAATAACTCGGTAATGAACGGGCTCAACAAAATGTCTTTATTATTACCAAGAGCGCAATCAGACATGATTGTGGGTCACATTTTCCAACTTATTGCCGCAAAAACAAATTTTCGCTCGTCATCGGGTGACGTCAATAGAAGTTCGCATTCATTTTTATAATAACTTAAAAATGTTCATAATGAGGTTTGCTCCTCGTTAGACCCAAGTTTGTCGAGCACAAGCATCAAAAAGTTTTGATATTTAAATGCGGCAATTCAAGACCAAGATGATAGCTAGGTTGCAATTTTCTAATACAGTAGACGCCGCTTAATATGACCACCTTGGGACCAGACCATTTTGGTCATAATATCCAAATGGTTATAAAAACCGAAGCCTCCATAACAGCTCCTGAATCGACGCCGTAAGCCACATGAAGTCCAAATACCGTCTAATGTATCGTTTAACCAAAGTAACAGTGTGACGTTGGCAGTAAAACAAAGTACAGTACTGTAACGGCACAAGTGACGGTAAAACTAAGTACAGTATGTGACAATATGTTGAAAAAACGAAGTTATAAGTGCGTGGCGGAAAAAATAATGTAGCCTACCGTAACAAGAGAGATGGAGAAAATGTTGGTCAGATTATCCGAAATTTGGTCATATTAAACGGAGAATTTTAAATGAAAAAATTTCGGACCATACCAAATCGGTCATAATAAGCGGCTGGTCATATTATCCGTGGTCATAATAAGCGGCGCCTACTGTAGTAACTACTATCGTCGTTTTACCTGAGCAAGTGTTAAATTACTACCAAAATTGTGGCCATGAAGTAACTTGCTCGAAGAGATCGCAATTAATAATCATCTATAAATAAAAGTGTAAAACACAAAATCACTTAAGCCTATTTATTATACATTTTATTTAAATAGAATCTTTATAAATTTGAAATCCTTATAGATATATTTGAAGAGAAGTCAAAAAGAAATTGAAAACAACGCTGTCTGGAATCAGGCAATATGAGACCGGCGGCAACATAGGAATTATGCTTATTTGTCAAAATTCAGCGATGAAAATTGCCAGTGATGAGATATACGTGTATTATCAAGATGTAACGTCTATTTGCCATCTGAATACTTGTGCTCTATATTCTCTCTACGCTTCCTGAAGTTCTCTTAAAGTTTCAATGACATTCACTTTCAGTTTTAAGAAAAGCTTGATCATATAACGTTGCTCCCTCGCTCGTGGTCACGAAACACTAGTTGAAGTGTAGCAGTCAAAACATGGTTTTTGCAAAAATGACCACCAACTGTTTACTTGCTTATTTTTGTGAACAGTGAACCACAATGAATTTGCGATTGACGATTTATTATATTTGTTAAAACTTTTTTTAGTAGCGGCTGGGAACGCTAAAAAACGCCATCAGGGATTCTTGATCAACAGATTTCCTTCTTGTAAATCGCTTTAACGCAACCTTTTCCTTAATCCGTTTATTTGTTGTCTCAATTTCAATTCATAAATACAATGAAATATTTTCAAAAACAAAATTAAGAAACCGAAACAAGAATTGGGTCCAATGAGCCAAATACAATTCATTTTGGTAGTTTTTTATGATCGTTTAGAAAATAATACTAGTATCAAAACGATGCTTTTGTTTGCAGTATTGACTGCCGCGAATCTTGCGAATAAACAGTAATCTTAAGGGTTTCACAGGACCACTTGACTCTTTGTTTCAGAGCTATTTTCTCCACAAAAAATCTTCCAGAATATTCCAAATGATAAGGCAACAAAACGTGCAACTTATCGCATACGCTAGCTACTTCGCTCTCGCGATCATCATATGATGATGTTTGCGCCTACACCCTTTTGCTCCTACGTGATCATCTCATAATAATTTTCTTCAAGAGGTAAAAAATCAGTTTACTAAAAAATTGATTTGTGACTTTATTTCTCAACCGATTTCAACAAGTTTTCTTAATTGAAGGTTATTTCAAGACGATTCCAATAATGCTTTATTTGTGTCTTAACTATTTGCTTTTACACTGAAAAATTGAACTATATTACGTGTAGTCGAATTTTTTACTCCCATAAAATATGGTAACCTAGTATAAACAAGTAAATTTGATACATAAAATATACAATAATCTGTTAACTGTTAATATCTTTAGAAAGCTCAGGAAATTAGCTTTCCAGCAATGCATAATTTGAAATAGTTTAGGCTTAGGATTACTTTATAATGGCTAATAAAAATTGGTAAGCATACCCATTTTTTATTTGCTGTGAAAAAATTTTCCAACTGTAGTTCAGAAAATTGCAACTTGTGACAAGACTAAGTTCTTTGATGCCTTTTAGCCATTTTTTCTGAAAAGCATGGTTATTTAGCAATTTGCATCTAAACTTTCAAAAAAACTGATTAAAAAATGAAATCTCTAAAATTTTTGATAGATTGCTAATTCCAAAAGATTTGAAACTCAAAAAATTCGTGATTTTCCTACAAAAAAGCTCAGGTGGGTGAACATCGTCCTGTATCATCTTTAGCCAAAAAATATTTCTTCCAAACAACATCATCTAAAAGTTTGAGAAATTTTCTTTCCAAAACTATTTATTGTTGCATGGTTTAGGCTGAGAGTTGTTTTGTAATGATTGATGAAACATGGTGTCTGTAGTTATCTGTAGTACTGGCCTACAAGACTCAAAATTTGAGTGCTGGACCTCAGAAAATGCAAGAACAAAGAGATTCCTTTATAAATTTCCAATCATTTTTATACGTTTACACAACTGTTTTCCTCGCCTTGTATCAAGTTACCACGGAGCCAGAGTATATTAAACACTTTTTATAGATTTTATAATGTAGAATACTGCAGGTGAGAATCTGGTATCTCCGACAAAAAAGATAGCTGTAAGATGGTCATGTTATATCTTTAGCAGTTAAAAATTAGTTTTTAGCTTTATATCACTTGAAAGTTAAAAAAATTTCTTATTAAAAACATATCACATTACATATTTTAGGCTAGTTTTTAATTGATAGAAAGGCTAGTATACATGATAAACTCCAAAGTATATTCGATGTCGGCCAAAACCCTAACAAATTTTGGGTTTACTGACATTTCATCACCCGACATTTAATCACTCGACACTTAATCACGGATATTTAATCACTAGACATCTAAAAACGTAGACTTTATAACACGACGATATTGCAAGTGGACTAGAATCGATCACCCATTCCTAACCCTAACCCTCTTAAAACACTTTTATAAAATTGGGTCACTCTCTTACCACGTTGTATCAAGTTATCAAGGGGAAAACGCAAACATAGCACTTTTTATTTACTTTGACAGGCGGGCTATAATCAATCAAAATCAGCTCTTTTCCAACAATAAGGTGGTGGAATAAGAGCAGCTTATGTTTCAATTTAAGCAACAAAACAATCTGTTCAAACTACATATCATTTGAATCAGGAATAGCCAGCCTTTACAAAGACAGGCAATATTGGGTGGTGTAGGCAAAGAGTTGTTTATAACAATTGATGAAAAGGGTAAATGCAGTAGCTTTCAGGACCCCAAAAACCCCAAAATTTGGTTGCTGGGTTCCAAAAGATTAAAAACTGTACAAAACTTTGTTCTTTGCGATTTTTAACTGTTTTTCTCGAAAGCATGATCTTTCTACATCACTTAGCGGTCATTTCCAAAAACATTTATTTATACACGAGCCCTGTAATATCTTTTGCACTTTTGGTAACATTGGTTTCCCGAAACATAAAAAGAAGGGGGACAAGATCATTTTGTTTCATTTTGAGTCACAAAATATCGTTCTTAGAATACACATCAAGTTAAATTGGGATGAAATTTTTTTTCCAAAAATATATTACACTATTGGCTTATTTTTTGTAAAAATGATATTGCAACATAGTAAATAATCTTGTACCTGAAATAATTTAATTCCACGTCTGAACGCGCATCATTCGTCTTACAAACTATGGAGTCCATGCATAATTTACTCGAATTAAAGCTGGTATGCTCAGAAGTTAAAATTGTAGTAGATTTCTTAGAAACAGCGCAAGAAAAATGACATGTAGATGCACAAAAAGCTAGACCAAACATTTTAAAACGTAACATAAACAGAGCATGTTTGATTGTGATGCTCTCATTGCAGTGAGATATAATCCAGAAAATAGCACCCTGAAACATAGATATTAAACTGGGTCTGAAAACCTGGCCTATTTTAGTTGCATGCCGTTCTTCATTTTGTTGTTACTGCAGGCCATCAGTTGTTACTGCCGTAGTCATGGCTATTTATTTATGCGTATGAGCTTATGCTCGGTTGCATGTCTTTCGTCAGACTGGGCCACAAAGATGTGCAGGCTGCTTGGCCCAGCCATCTGCCTGCCACATGAAGACGGAAGCCTCCCGTCAAGTGCCTTGCCCAATGACACAACAAGCAATCTCGTCGGCTTGTATTCCACAGTATCTTTATGTGCTGAGCGCCAAGCAGCGAAGCTCTGAATACCATTTTTAAATTCTTTTGGTATGACTCGACTCAGTCCCGTAGCACTCCAACTTCGGCCCCCCCCCCAAAGTAAGCGCAAGAGCCCCTGCGCACAGGTCATATCACTTTAGAGGTGTAAAATTGAAAAGCTGCATTAAGAAAATACACCACAATTTGTACATAAGTAAACAGGCTAATGTCAGAATAAAGCATGCCGATACCGAAGGTGCAAGTCATAAAAAATTCGGCACCGATGCCAGAGTTCAGTAGGACATTTATGCAGACACTGCGAAACGAAAGCAATGACACTGAAAAACATGAAAAAGTTATAACAACACAGTATCATTTAAATAGTCTGGAGCGAACCTTTTTGTTCGCAAATGCTGTTATGACATTGTCATAATCAAGAGATCGGGCGCAGTCATTTTCGATTGACAACATGGCTAATGAAGATAGTCTACTGTCTGTCATAGACGTTCTATTAAAACTTTTGATAGTTTCAATTTGCTGAAGCTTCTTTCAGCGCTGGCAACAGTCACAGGGCAAGTTAGTAAGATTCGAAGTGCGATGTACACATTCGGATACAATTCAAATAAATGAGTCTTTAGAAGATAGTTCAGAAAGTCTTGAGCCGTATTGAGATTGCGTTTTTTTTGTAAAATTAAAACAAACCGCTGTAGCTCAGCGCTCATTTCATCAGAATCAATGTCACCGAACTTTTTTTGGAACTCTTTACAGCAAGTAAGAAGAGCATTTTCTTGTTGCACAAGCAAAAGTTTGTCTCGTGTGTACAAAAACGAAAAGGCGGAAGAAACCTCACGTAACAAATTAAAGCGCTCCTTTATTGACATAATAGCCTGGTCTACTAATGGATAGAAAAAGTTGCTTTTAAACTTCAGTTCAGGAGTAGCTCGTTGTTCCTCTTCACCTTGGTAATCAAACAATCTTCTTTTCTTTCCACTTCTTGACGGAGGAAAAGAAGGATCAATATCCAATTCCTGTGCTATTTCAACAGCAGATGTTGCGGCGCTGTCATAACCCGTTGTGCGATAGTTTTGCAAAAACTTTTCAGTTGCCTGGATTTCCGTTTCCATTGTATGAAGGGAGACTCCATACGATTGAAGAATCTTGCTTGCTTTATTGACTTGGAATAGGATATCATACCAAATAAACACCGACAAAAGAAAACTCCATTTTGATAAATGAGCTATCAACGATTTTGTTTCTGAGGCAGCTCTTCCATCTTTTCTTTCTATGGAAATGGCTTCCAAGTCTTTCAGTGCCAGCAACACCTCTTTTAAATTGTATCGAAGAGGTTTGATGCATTTAATTCTGCTTTCCCAACGAGTATCAGATTGTGACTTTATGGACAGCTCCACATGTTTCTTCAAAATTTCCCAACGCTGAGCAGAGGAAGAAAACAGCACATACAACCTTGTAAGTACTCCAAAAAATGTCAATGCTTCCGTCGATCAATTAGCACTGTCAACAACAACTAAGTTAAGGGTATGGTTTGCACAGGGCACGTAAACAGCTTTGGGATTGATGTCTAGCATTCTTGCTTGGACCCCAGAATGTTTTCCTTTCATGTTAGCACCATTATCATATGACTGACCTCGACAATCAGACAATTCGAGTTGCAGTTCGGTCGCTTTTTCTAAGAAAGCGTCCAACAAGCCTTTCCCAGTACTGTCACTTATTCTCAAGTAGCCAAAAAATGTTTCTTTAACAACAGCAGCTTCTTCATTACATAGTACATAACGGAGAATGACAGACATTTGTTCATGATGTGACATATCTGGAGTGCAGTCCAAAATTATAGAAAAATATTTTGCCAGTTTCAATTGCTGTAAATTTTCTTTTTCAACTTCTGTCGCTAGCAATTCAATTAGTTCATTTTGTATGGTAGGACTCAAATAGTGATCTTTAGTGTTTTTATTCTTGATTCTGTCTTGAAGCTCTTTTAGGATCGGATCTCTTCTTGCCAAAAGCTCAAATATACCCAGAAAATTTCCATTGTGAGGAGATCCTAAGACTTCTTCAGATCCTCTAAAAGCAAGATTCCTTTCCGATAGAAACAAGGCAATGTCGATAAGTCTCTCGAAAACATTTCTCCAAAAACGTCTTTCATTGAAAAAAATATTCATCTCGCGTTTGTCGATAGTGGATGAATTTCTTATCCCTTCAGCTAGCAACATCCATGGACTGCAGCATTCTTGGTGGGAAATGCCGTTTTCATGGTCTTTCAGTTTTTTCGAAAAACCCTTCCATGTATTTATACCACTACAAAAGGGGCTTAGTGTTTTTCCAAATAGCTTACAACAAAAGCAAAAAACTTGATCTGATTCCCCACAATAAACTAGCCACGACCGTGAAACACTTTCACCATTAGGTAACACACGTTTATAATGGTTGGAGGAAAAACGTCGTCTTGGAGTTGTGTTATTATATGGAAAATTCATTATTAGTTGATGTGGTCCACGCTTTACTATATCACATCGTTGAGCATCAGAAATACTTTCAGGCCATTTACATGGGTCATCAGGGATAGGGGTAAATTGAGATTCAGATATTTTTGATATTGAAGGTTGCGTATTGGCAGGTAAATCACAACTTACATTTTCTGGAAATTCACAATCACTTTGATGCTGATCGTCATAGTCTTCTTTTTCTTGTACACTATAGTTTTCTTCATCCCTCTCGGTACTAGTGCCAGGTCTACTCTGCTCAGTAATCTTGAAAAAATCTGTCATCTTGGGCAATTTCGCTACAGCATCTCGAGCAGTGGCTGCTTCTTTTCTCTTTTGAGCACCACTTTTTGAACGTTTCATTCTATACAATGTCAATAAAATACTTTATCTGCACTCTGCAGTGTATATATATTGTCCCGGTATTTATAGCCAAACAGAATTCCAGACCATTCTATGATTGTTGCGTAACAACGGCATTGTTACGTCAATCGAATATTCAAGATTCT
Organism: Trididemnum clinides; assembly: GCA_963675345.1. Lineage (NCBI taxonomy): Eukaryota > Metazoa > Chordata > Ascidiacea > Aplousobranchia > Didemnidae > Trididemnum > Trididemnum clinides. The sequence continues at coordinate 23,219,016 of OY776301.1, forward strand.
ACGAGAAAATCAATCGAAATATTCTAGATTCTGCGAAATAAAATGACGTTGCATTCACTTATGATGTCACAAGCCAATTTCTTCCTACAGTTTAAATCGGTTGTAAACAAGTCTGCTGAACTGAAAATAGTCACGTAGCCAAAAAGCAATTTCAGACTAACTTGGGCCCCCAAAGTTGGCCTGGGCCCCCCCCAATTGGGGGGTTTGGGGGGCGGCTGCTACGTCTTTGACTCGACTTGGGGAATGAACCCAAGGTCTACCGACTGCAAGGCGGACGCTCAAACCACTACGCCATCACATCGGTTGTGGTCGTGGTGACCAACAACAACGACACCAACGCCAGCATCACTCTGAACGGAGAGACTCGAAAAATAAACAACTTCACGTACTTAAGAGTAACCTTGCCTAAGAATGGTACATGTACTACAGAAATTCGTACGCGAATAGTTATGATAATGAGAAATGTAGGCAATTTTGGTTACTGACGTCAATTGTCAAGAAATTTTGTATGCTTTACCGGTTTAGAATAAAGAAGCTGCATGTCATAGTTGTAAGTGTTTGGGCGCCCACAAGTGGAAATCCGCTTTGATGTTGGGATTAGCTATCAGTAATTTGTATTCATGACTGGTTCGAAATGGACTGTGACTTCACTGTAGTATGATATTGATTAGATTTCTAGTGTAGATCCGAATTACCGCATTCTGCGCTACGTCTGTATCCCAAAGGAAGAGGAAAGTTAAGGATGACGACAATTCAAAAAGTTAACTTTCTAATCATCTAATTAATCAAATGGATAAAATACTGGTCGTTAATTTTGGTAATTTTATGAAAAACAATCCTGTACTTCGCCTATACCGGTGGTTTGAGATGTAGTTTAGGACAATCGAACTTTTTAATCATTAAGCTCAATAAAAGAACTATTTTCTGCCGTAACTGCATCGCAAGTGTTTTCTGTTACCATAAAATTGTCCAACTAAAATAGGTTACGTAACTGACTAAATAACTACATAGCTTTATTAACTCGTTAGGTCAAGGTCAATCTAGAAACCACAAAAGTAATTTTGTTGTATTAGCGCCATGAGTAGTCGTGACAATCTTCAGAAACATGATTGTTTTTTTCCAATTTCGAATCTCAAAACCCTTGGTTTTCTTCAATCAAGTCTTAAACAGATATAGCATCAAAACAACGTTGGTTCATGAATTTTTGGGCAAGTATTTAATTTCGTTCTTATGATGGTCGTGCATTAATGAGACTAATTGACTACTGTATGCGGATATTAATTTCGGCTTAGAACAGTGGTTTTCAACCAGAGTTCCGCCAGCACAGTCCAGGGATTCCATCAAAAGTTACACAAATTTTCATTTGATTCTATTAATTAAATTAAATGCTGTTTTTATGCATAAGCAATTGAATTGTTGTACAGGGGTTCCTCGAGCCACTAAAATGTTTCCTTGGGGTTCTGCTCCAGCAAAAAGATTGAAAGCCACTGCAATAGGGGTTTTATTTACCGACGTTACGTACGAATTCTCGAGTCTGACTTCGTTCCGCTTCGTTGCTTTGCATTGAAGATGGGGCGCCGTTTGAAAAAAAACACCGGTTTCTTGCTAGTGATTTTTTGCGTATTTATCGTTAAATAGTGAATAAAATTAGCGGCAGAATATGTCGGACTGAAATCAGCAGCAAAATATATTGGAAGCTTACAATATATATTGAAAATTTTCGATACATACACCGGACAAAAATCAATTGCAAAAATATTTCGGAAATTTCGGATATATATAATTTGGACAAAATCCGTTTTAAATGTGACACAAAGCATCTAAAAGATAAATCGGAAATTTCCCATATGTATGGGATAAAATCCATTTTAAATGAAACAAAAAAATTGCTGCTAAATATGTCGGAAATTTCCGATATGCATCATGTGAGCTATATTGGAAATCTAGAAGTAATTTCACGTGATTTTGTGATCTTGGTGATATGGAGAATGAACGAGATAATACTTAAAATTTTACGTTCCGCAGGCTCTAATTTTAATAAATGAGGCGCAACGCGACATCACCATGAAAAAACCGATAAACATGGAGTAACGGTCAATCAGAATTAAGCTTGAAATAACGGCGCTGGCTTTAAATAAAAATAAGTAATTGCATTGCGAAAGAAAAACAAACCAGTCAAAATACCGTACACTTGTGAGGGAACGCCACAACTTCAACCCACAAAAACTCACAAAATCTCACCTCCAGTTTAAAGCAGGCAGAAACAACTCCAACCAAAAACCTAACCATGTACCATAGACTCATGATGTCATACAAGTCAACAAAACCAAGAATAGAAATTGATTGAGCCTTAAAAACATTACAGGGGTTGCGCATAGCCGCCACTTTTTTTCGAAAAGTTTCTAGAGTTCCTGGCTATTTGGTTGCCTTGTTTGATACGTAGGAACTAAACTTGCTCGCAATTTTAACAGCCGACAATTTCAAACAATTTTATTTGTTCATTTCATGAAGTTTATGGAAGGAAAATTTCAAAGTTATGGGTTGGAGAGGCGCCAAAGTAATTTACATATGTATTTTCAGGAATAGTCTATTACATATTAGGACCGCTCACCAGCGTACCAAGGAGGGAGGGGTCACTGTGCCATGCTCCACCCATCAAACCCAAAAAATGAAACAATGTAAAGCAAAACCAAGCAGTTTTAGCAAAAGCAATCAACACAAAGACATGCCCCGGACCACCCGAGAATGTTCGTGCCTTCGGCACTCCCATAAAGTCGATTTGTGACAACATTTTGCGCCCTGCTCCCTCCCCCGAAAACTTTCTGCGTACGCCACTGGGACCACTATTTACGGCTTTTTTGTAGCTAAATGCCTATTGTACGACCTAAAGCCTCTGGCTGAGCGCATGTTGCTTGGTTCTGGCATAAACGCGGCCAGTGAAAGACCAAGCCAGCCCGAAGTTAGGCACCAACAGTTGAGTTATTACAATTGTAGCTCATTACAATTGTACCATTAATAATGACGAAATTAAAAATGTGATATCAGATGGCTGCACCGGCTTTGTCCACTCGCAAGGCAAATTTCTTCAACGTTTAAATAATACGTAGCTCGATAGTAATATCTTGTCGCAAAAAAGATGACAGGACCATCTTTACCTCCATGTTTTCGTAGGTGATCACCAGTTTATTTGCTTGGAGTAGGCTACTTTTTAAATAGTTTAGAGATATTATTCTTTGATAAATCTTTTAAAAAATTTTGACAGGCATTGCAAACAAACTATGCTTTTTACCGGCGCGATGATGTAGTGATTAGAGCGTCCGCTTCGTAGTCGGTAGACCTTGGGTTCATTCCCTAAGTCGAGTCATACCAAAAGACTTTAAAAATGGTATTCACAGCTTCCCTGCTTGGGAAAGCATAAAAATTATTCTCAGCTTATAAAAAAGGATAGTGTGGAGAACAAGCCGGCAAGCTTGCTTGTTGTGTCCTTGGGCAAGGCACTTAACGGGACGCCTCCATCTTTATGTGGCCGGCAGGTAGCCCACCCATACTTCACCGGGTTGCAATTGTGAAGTTGCTTAACCCAGCATGTCGTGAAAGGCAACTCTTGGGTACCTACCAGTGACAGTCCGCCTTGTTGGTGGTGGGGCTACCAGTCACTCATGACTAATTCGAAATGGGCTTCCATCTTGCTCCTAGCCTAATTTCAATTAGGTTGACGGCATGAACCTGAATTGCCGTTCGTGCCGTACCGAAATTGCTTAAACATTTAGATCATATGTAGCTCGACATTAACATTTTGTTACAAAAGGTAAAACAGGACCATTTGTATTCGCCTCCTCTCTTTCTATGGGTATCACCAAGTGTTTTGCTTGGACTTGGCTATATATTAAAATGCGTAGAGACGTTATTTTTTGATGAATGTTTTTGAATATTTTGACAGATATTGCTAAAGATCCATGCTATTAAGAAAGAATAGACAAAATGTACCAAAGGACTTACTTTTTGTAGATATTGCAATTTTGTAATATGAAGGCACCAAGATTTTTCATGTTTTCGATCTGTAGGCTACATTTCATAAACGTTTGGAGACTTCATTTTTCGATAAGATAAATCTTTTTGAAAACGTTGACAAATAATGCCAAAGAATCAAGCTGGTGAGGAAAAGTAGTCAACATGCACCAAAGAACCAACTTTTTCTAACAGTTTCAAGTTTGTTAGGTCTGATAGAATAACTGTACAACTAAAAATGGAACATCATGTATGGCAGCCAATTATTGATCAGCCATCGTAAACTAATCCTTAGCCCTAAGTAATTGAAGTCACATATTTCTGGAAAGCAAATCGCCGAAGCTTTCAAAAGACAGTAATTGTTAGTACCTTATTATAACCTTTATTTATTGAACTTACCTGTTTTTACTAAGCTTTTAGTTTTTACTTAGTTTTGATAAAAAGTGACACCAGAGACGTAGCAGCCGCCCCCAAACCCCCCAATTGGGGGGGGGCCCAGGCCAACTTTGGGGGCCCAAGTTAGTCTGAAATTGCTTTTTGGCTACGTGACTATTTTCAGTTCAGCAGACTTGTTTACAACCGATTTAAACTGTAGGAAGAAATTGGCTTGTGACATCATAAGTGAATGCAACGTCATTTTATCTCGCAGAATCTAGAATATTTCGATTGATTTTCTCGTAGAATCTTGAATATTCGATTGACGTAACAATGCCGTTGTTACGCAACAATCATAGAATGGTCTGGAATTCTGTTTGGCTATAAATACCGGGACAATATATATACACTGCAGAGTGCAGATAAAGTATTTTATTGACATTGTATAGAATGAAACGTTCAAAAAGTGGTGCTCAAAAGAGAAAAGAAGCAGCCACTGCTCGAGATGCTGTAGCGAAATTGCCCAAGATGACAGATTTTTTCAAGATTACTGAGCAGAGTAGACCTGGCACTAGTACCGAGAGGGATGAAGAAAACTATAGTGTACAAGAAAAAGAAGACTATGACGATCAGCATCAAAGTGATTGTGAATTTCCAGAAAATGTAAGTTGTGATTTACCTGCCAATACGCAACCTTCAATATCAAAAATATCTGAATCTCAATTTACCCCTATCCCTGATGACCCATGTAAATGGCCTGAAAGTATTTCTGATGCTCAACGATGTGATATAGTAAAGCGTGGACCACATCAACTAATAATGAATTTTCCATATAATAACACAACTCCAAGACGACGTTTTTCCTCCAACCATTATAAACGTGTGTTACCTAATGGTGAAAGTGTTTCACGGTCGTGGCTAGTTTATTGTGGGGAATCAGATCAAGTTTTTTGCTTTTGTTGTAAGCTATTTGGAAAAACACTAAGCCCCTTTTGTAGTGGTATAAATACATGGAAGGGTTTTTCGAAAAAACTGAAAGACCATGAAAACGGCATTTCCCACCAAGAATGCTGCAGTCCATGGATGTTGCTAGCTGAAGGGATAAGAAATTCATCCACTATCGACAAACGCGAGATGAATATTTTTTTCAATGAAAGACGTTTTTGGAGAAATGTTTTAGAGAGACTTATCGACATTGCCTTGTTTCTATCGGAAAGGAATCTTGCTTTTAGAGGATCTGAAGAAGTCTTAGGATCTCCTCACAATGGAAATTTTCTGGGTATATTTGAGCTTTTGGCAAGAAGAGATCCGATCCTAAAAGAGCTTCAAGACAGAATCAAGAATAAAAACACTAAAGATCACTATTTGAGTCCTACCATACAAAATGAACTAATTGAATTGCTAGCGACAGAAGTTGAAAAAGAAAATTTACAGCAATTGAAACTGGCAAAATATTTTTCTATAATTTTGGACTGCACTCCAGATATGTCACATCATGAACAAATGTCTGTCATTCTCCGTTATGTACTATGTAATGAAGAAGCTGCTGTTGTTAAAGAAACATTTTTTGGCTACTTGAGAATAAGTGACAGTACTGGGAAAGGCTTGTTGGACGCTTTCTTAGAAAAAGCGACCGAACTGCAACTCGAATTGTCTGATTGTCGAGGTCAGTCATATGATAATGGTGCTAACATGAAAGGAAAACATTCTGGGGTCCAAGCAAGAATGCTAGACATCAATCCCAAAGCTGTTTACGTGCCCTGTGCAAACCATACCCTTAACTTAGTTGTTGTTGACAGTGCTAATTGATCGACGGAAGCATTGACATTTTTTGGAGTACTTACAAGGTTGTATGTGCTGTTTTCTTCCTCTGCTCAGCGTTGGGAAATTTTGAAGAAACATGTGGAGCTGTCCATAAAGTCACAATCTGATACTCGTTGGGAAAGCAGAATTAAATGCATCAAACCTCTTCGATACAATTTAAAAGAGGTGTTGCTGGCACTGAAAGACTTGGAAGCCATTTCCATAGAAAGAAAAGATGGAAGAGCTGCCTCAGAAACAAAATCGTTGATAGCTCATTTATCAAACTGGAGTTTTCTTTTGTCGGTGTTTATTTGGTATGATATCCTATTCCAAGTCAATAAAGCAAGCAAGATTCTTCAATCGTATGGAGTCTCCCTTCATACAACGGAAACGGAAATCCAGGCAACTGAAAAGTTTTTGCAAAACTATCGCACAACGGGTTATGACAGTGCCGCAACATCTGCTGTTGAAATAGCACAGGAATTGGATATTGATCCTTCTTTTCCTCCGTCAAGAAGTGGAAAGAAAAGAAGATTGTTTGATTACCAAGGTGAAGAGGAACAACGAGCTACTCCTGAACTGAAGTTTAAAAGCAACTTTTTCTATCCATTAGTAGACCAGGCTATTATGTCAATAAAGGAGCGCTTTAATTTGTTACGTGAGGTTTCTTCCGCCTTTTCGTTTTTGTACACACGAGACAAACTTTTGCTTGTGCAACAAGAAAATGCTCTTCTTACTTGCTGTAAAGAGTTCCAAAAAAAGTTCGGTGACATTGATTCTGATGAAATGAGCGCTGAGCTACAGCGGTTTGTTTTAATTTTACAAAAAAAACGCAATCTCAATACGGCTCAAGACTTTCTGAACTATCTTCTAAAGACTCATTTATTTGAATTGTATCCGAATGTGTACATCGCACTTCGAATCTTACTAACTTGCCCCGTGACTGTTGCCAGCGCTGAAAGAAGCTTCAGCAAATTGAGACTGATCAAAAGTTTTAATAGAACGTCTATGACAGACAGTAGACTATCTTCATTAGCCATGTTGTCAATCGAAAATGACTGCGCCCGATCTCTTGATTATGACAATGTCATAACAGCATTTGCGAACAAAAAGGTTCGCTCCAGACTATTTAAATGATACTGTGTTGTTATAACTTTTTCATGTTTTTCAGTGTCATTGCTTTCGTTTCGCAGTGTCTGCATAAATGTCCTACTGAACTCTGGCATCGGTGCCGAATTTTTTATGACTTGCACCTTCGGTATCGGAATGCTTTATTCTGACATTAGCCTGTTTACTTATGTACAAATTGTGGTGTATTTTCTTAATGCAGCTTTTCAATTTTACACCTCTAAAGTGGTATGACCTGTTCGCAGGGGCTCTTGCGCTTACTTTGGGGGGGGGCGAAGTTGGAGTGCTACGGGACTGGTTAATCGTACCAGACGACATTATCACATCTTAGAGCGAGTTGTAAGCGGGCGAGAAAAAAGAGAAGCATGCTTAGAAGGCTTAAAACACTTAAATAAAGAATTGCTCGCTGTATTGTCAAATGAGCTTAAACTGTTTCAGAGCTGTTTTTATCGAAAGCGCGTTGTTGATATGTTCTGAAAAAACGATTAATCGCGTTTCTACGATGAGCAGTTTTCGTTGAAATAAAGACAACGAATTGTGCGACAAAGCGTTGATTGTGAGGTCTTTTTAGACCCCAAAAGGATGGAATTTGTTATAAGGTGTTGACTCAGGGATTAGTTTTCATTTGAGCAAGAAATGTTTTCGATCTGTCAATAAATGGAAGCTACAAATAAAGTCACTTTAATTATGACTTCGTGATGACGTCACGAACCCCGATTTGACACTGACCGCGAGGTGTTAATCAATCGTGCGAAGTTTGATGTTTGTACGTCCAGGAGTATGGGAGGAGTTACAGCGCCTATATCTTAGTATTTCCACACGTACAAACCAGATAGCGCTTTACATATTAGATGACCGAAAATCTTTAAAGAAAGAAATAGATAGGCTGCGTCAATGTGTAGCTGTGTTAGCTCATTGGGCGGGTAATCGTTTGTTGTTGGAAAATTAAAGGCCAAGTGGAACTGATAATGGTTGTTTTTGGTATCGGTAGCACAGTTGAGGTGAAATTTAATTGTAAGTATGTTTCTATTGCTTCCAACATGAAGTGGTGAGGCCCTAGTGCTGGCAGATTAGACATTTGGTATTAAATTATTAAGGTCTCAGTAAAGTTGTAATTTGATAAATTGTTTGAGCGATACATTACGTCGCCTCAATTTTAAAATGTGATTGATGAGATGGAACCAAAATTTTATTGCATGACAACTGGTATCAACTTATGTTGTTGTTGTGATTACCCCTCCTCTTCCTCGGGATGGAGGTACGGCACGAACGGCAATTTAGGTTCATGCAGTCAATCTAATTGAAATTAGGCTAGGGGAAAGACAGAAGCCCATTTCGAACCAGTCATGAGTGACTGATAGCCCCACCACCAACAAGGCGGACTACTGCTGGTGGGTACCCAAGAGTCGCCTTTCACGACATGCTGGGTTAAGCAACTTCACAATTGTAACCCGGTAAAGTACGGGTAGGCAAACTGTCTGCCACATAAAGATGGAGGCGTCCCGTTAAGTGCCTTGCCCAATGACACAACAAGCAAGCTTGCCGGCTTGTTCTCCACACTATTCGTTTTTTATGCTGATCGCCGAGCAGGGAACCAGTGAATACCATTTCTTAAAGTGTTTTGGTATGACTCGACTTCGGGAATAAACCCAGGTCTACCGACTGCGAAGCGGACGCTCTAACCATTACACCATCGAGCCGGTTGGTATCAACTTATCGCATTGTAGGTCAAGTTTTTGTAACTTTTTTTACAGCTTTGGACAAATACCTAATTGTTAGAAACATTTATATTGAGATGTTTTGAGCTGTTTCCAAAAATTTTATTCCGCAACTTTTTGCTTTTTTAATGCAGCTTTTACTAAGTTTTGTGAAGCAATCCTGCTGAAGTAAATATTTGAACTTTAAAACCTTTTTTGTCGATCAATATTTCGAAGACGTCACAGTATCCTATTTTTCCCAATGCTGTGCTCTGACATAAACATGAATTATTGCAACGTTTAACCGCAACATCCGTTAACAATAAGAGCAGCTTCCTTAGATTTTTACTGCAACAAAAATTGCCATGCTCATTAGTTTTCCTCTGCATCTTTGTTCTCTTCTTTCTCGCTGCCATAACACAGCGCAACAATAAAACTTTTTTTCTTTTATGCCAGGAATGTTGGAATGAAATAAGGGTGATTTAGGGTCGCTGATTCCAAAAATGATATTAGTTTTCCTAAATTGGCTCTAGTTTTTGAGATAAAAGGTATTTTTTGAGGCCAAGTGTACTCTGTCTGTAGGCTACTATGCTTAGTCGCACGTTGACCTTTGTGATGAAGGTAGAGATGATAAAAGCAGATAGTTTTCATGCCCATCATTCCACAGTCGACTTAAAAAAGAATGGAAATGAGGCTGAGCAAAAATTTCCACAACCATATAACTAGCCTACTCATGCTTCTAAGGCTTGTTAACTTGGACTATTGCGGTACGAGGCTTGGTACTAGCCTACAGGTTGCACTTAAAAAGTTCAGTAGCATGCAAAATTAGCAGACTATACTGTGCAGTTAATGGAATCAAAGCAAAATATGTTAAAAGTGCAAGACATTCAGAACCTTAACTTTATTTTAAGGCTACTAGCCTAGTTAGCTGTTAAGAGTCTAGTTCTACTGGTGCCAGTTTGAGCTGATTGCATTATTTTGCTTTGCTAGCATGCTTTGCATTTACATAATCACTTGTTTGCGGAATTTCTTATGCATGTTACTAATCTACTAACTAAGCTTCAGTACATTACATTTTAATGTCTTCTTATCGATGCAGCTGTGCAAATAGCCCTGATGCATTCTGTTACATCTGCGGAGAGTATACGCCCAAACACCAAAGGAAAGGCATCACGGATTTTGTCAAGCAATCATATTTTGCATATTTTGATGTAAAGCTTGGTGACCAAAATAAGCCTTGGGCACCTGACAAGGTTTGCAAAACTTGTGTAGAAAACCTGAGACTATGGAAGAATGGAAAGCTTAAAGGATTAAGATTTGGAGTGCCTATGGTGTGGAGAGAACCACAAAATCACCATGACGACTGCTATTTCTGCATGGTTAATATAAAAGCTTTTAACCGCTACAAAAAAGGAAGTGGGAATATCCAAATCTAAAGTCAGCAAGACGACCAGTTCTGCATTGCGAAGGCATTCCTGTGCCTGTTTTCACTTCACTTCCTCAGCTTCATGATTCAGATAGTGAAGAACCACATGCACTAGAGTGTAGTGAAACACGTGAAGGCAGTTGCAGTGAATACGAAGAAAGCACTTTAAGTCTAAAGCAATTTACCCAGCAAGAATTAAATGATTTGATCAGAGATTTAAATTGATCAAAACAGAGATCTGAGCTTTTAGCATCCAGACTGAAAGAAAAAAACTGTCTGCAACCAGATGCTAAAATCACATTTTACAGGAATAGGGAAACAGGTATTCTTATCTTTTTTAGCCAAGACAATGACCTTGTATATTGCAACAACATAATTGGACTTCTTCTCAAAATTAAAATCCCGAACTATAGGTCACAAGATTGGAGACTATTTATTGATAGTTCCAAAAGGAGCTTAAAATGTGTTTTGCTGCACAATGGCAACCGCTTTGCATCTATATCAATAGCTCACTCTACAAAGCTCAAAGAAGAGTATGACAACATCAAAATGGTGTTACAAAGGATTTTTATGAGGAGCACCAGTGGTCAATCTGTGTTGACCTTAAAATGGTGCATTTTTGCTTGGACAACAAACTGGATACACCAAGTATCCATGCTTTATGTGTTTATGGGATAGCAGGGCAAAGCAACAGCACTGGATAAAAATGTGTTGGTCTACAAGAAATGCTCTGAAAGTTGGTGAAGAAAACATCATAAGGGAACTACTAGTTGAAAGAAAAAAGATTATGTTGCCACCCTTCCATATTAAACTTGGCTTAATGAAGCAGTTTGTTAAGACTTTGGACAAAAATGGAGGCTGCTTCAAATACTTATGTAGATTTTTTCCTGGATTGAGCCTTGAGAAACTAAAAGCGGGGATTTTTGATGGTCCACGAATTCGTAAGCTCATTAGCGACCCAAATTTTACAAAAAACATGACTGATGTTGAGCTTTCTGCTTGGTCCAGCTTCGTCTCTTTGGTTAAGAACTTTTTAGGTAACCACAAAGCACTGAATTATGTTGAATAGGTGGAAAATATGCTTACAAAATATCGAGAAATGGGAGCAAACATGAGCATCAAAGTCCACTTCCTCCATAGTCACTCGGACAGATTTCCTGAAAACTTGGGTAATTTTTCGGAAGAGCAAGGTGAAGAATTTCACCAGGACATAAAAGTCATCAAGGAGAGATATCAAGGAAGATGGGACAGACATATGATGGCTGACTACTGCTGGTGCCTGCAGCGTGATTGTCCAAATGACCCTCATCACAGGAAATCGTATAAGCAGTGTTTCCAAAAAAGAACCGAAACTGAAACCTGAAAAAATCTCATTGTCTTCTGCATACCATTTCAATAGAAATTGTCTTAGTAATTTTTTGTGTTGATGCGTTTTAACAAACTTGGATGCAAATAGGTCTACTAGACATTGTGAAAGCTTATATTGCATACATTTAATTCCACAATGAGATATTCAAATATTCAGATACACAAATATTCAATATCTCAAAAACTAGAGCCAATTTAGCAAAATTAATATCATTTTTGGAATGAGCGGCCCTAAATTACCCAGAATTCACTCTAATATCACCGGCATAAAAAATTGTGTTGACCAGTGAATTTAATAATTAAACTATTCAAAAGTCAATCTCTTCCATTATTATTGAAGGTGAAAACCTTTTTTTACAATTTAATTTTTAAGCAAAACCCTGTTATGAGACAAATACAAACAAGGAAGCGGCTATTTTTGCATAACCGTAAAAACATTTCTGTAGACTTTTTTACGTGGTTGTAATAAACGCCGTCGTCTAGTTATCTTGTTACAAATTTGTGTTTTGTTTGTAGATCACCGAGGCGCAGCAAAAGCGATTCTCAAGAAATTAGTTGTGTTCGTGCGCTGTTTGCGAGATCTTTCTAAAGAGAAACAACGTGAAATATGTTTCACGGATGCACTGCCACATGGCTGCAGCTGCTTAGCCTAGCTGTTTATTACGTTATCTTTGAAAGGCTGTTGTTACCCGATCCTTTCCTCGGAACAGGGGTTAGCAAGAACTTTTACGGTCTGCACCAGGGATAGTAACTAAACAAAAAGCTGCCAAAGTGTTTGCGAGATTAAGACTATATAGTGGTACAGAGAAGTGAGAAGTCTGGTGGGTGTAGTAACCACAAGCTCCGCATAAGAAATTCTCAATTCTAAAGAAATATAGACTTTCAAAAACAGGCTCTGTTTGTTGCATCAAAGACGAAGGACGTGAGGAAGAAGCTCGATGCCTTCAGTGGATTCTGGGGAAAAATGTGTGACAAAAAAATCTGATGGAACAGCGCCCATCTATTGCAAGTGAAGAGGCGAATGGGTGAAAGAATAAATGGGACTACATGGCTGAGATCGACTAATTTCGGTTTCTAGACACTCTAGATCAGATAGGCTAACAAAGCCAAGCTGTACAATTTTATAGAACTTTTACGTGCTGTGATCACATCACCATTGCTTTGCATTCGTAATCTAGTTCTTTTTGTAGCCGATATAACAAAGCAACCGTCGCAATTTTTCATGTCAAATTTTTGAAAAACCTCACAATAACAACGCGCCCAAAATCATACCAAATCTAGAAGTAAACCTATGCATCACCTGAGCTGTTGAGATGGCGATACGGCCCGGTACCAACTTTTATAAAGTTTTGAAGAATCAGTTTGTTCGCCTGAGGGTTACAACGTGGACTCTTATTAGAGTCCTCAAGAGGTCGCTCAAATTTAGCAAATTATGATCATTGGCTGTAATTTTCTTTTAATGTTTTATTTATTGTATTGATCTAGTTTGAGCAAAAAATTGTAACAAAACTACAACCATAGCAAATGAAAAGGACCCACTGAATCAAACTGTGCCAGATACAAGATAATGACGTTGTTGTTTAAAGAAAAACATCTAGCGTCACGTGCATACAAAAAGTCAATTTGAGATCAAATAACCAATATGGCCAGAAACTTGAGGGTGCCTTACCCATTTGATGTAGGTTTTGGATGGTGGCTAAGGTGCACCATTTGCCTAAGTTTGTCATTTATTTACCAAAGTTCAGTCCAACTCTTATCTAAATACCTGGCCGCGTTTTCTTGCCAGAGCAAAAAGTAAAGGTGGAATTTTGTAAACTGTCTTTAACCCGACCCTTACATTTGATCAATCTGGCGTAGAGGACTTCACCAAGATCGAAAGTTTCAGCCAGCACAGCTGTGCTAGAGTTTACTGAGTACCCAATGTTACAGACAAAATCCACTCATAAAACTTTTAATTAAAACTGTTTTCGCGCCCGGTTTAAACTGCAGAACCTCTTTCTATTTGTATAAGCTACTGGAGACTTACTGTTATAATTAGCGTCTTTTGTGTTGTAAACAATACTAAGAAAAAATATCTAGGTCAGCTATTCTCTATGAAGTTTTCTTTTGTCTTTTTCCACGTGCTCGCGTGAGAATTTCATAAATTAGCAGCACTATATAACCGCGGCATTCTAGTCATTTGGTTTTTATTCTCAAAATCAAAATACGAATGAAATATTATCTCTGCTATAAAGTTGAATCGTTTCGGAAGATCGCATACAGTCAAAAATCTGTCGAAGTATCGACGCCATTCGTGTATGATCGATCGGATTTTTGTCTCGGAATTGTATTTGATTTAATCATCGAGAGTGCCCTTTGATACCGCGATTGAGTTTGCGCTGTGCGCTAAGATCTTCCCCCAAACCGTGTGACTGGGATAGCAGCAGTTACATGTAAGTGCAAACACTGAAGTAGCTTTTTTGTCAAGTCCTCTGGCGACAATCAACCCATGTGTTCCCTCTGCACTGACATCATGGATTCTCTGATTAACGTCAAGGAAGAGTTATCGGTGGACCAACAAAGATTTATGACGGCAGTCAACAATTCAACCAAATCTTTGGAAGATCAACACTACGACATTGGGCTTCTTATCAAGAATCCCAACCTTATGCTTTCGAACAACAGAGTTGAAGCGCTTCAGAGAGCAACAGAGACGTAGCAGCCGCCCCCCAAACCCCCCAATTGGGGGGGGGCCCAGGCCAACTTTGGGGGCCCAAGTTAGTCTGAAATTGCTTTTTGGCTACGTGACTATTTTCAGTTCAGCAGACTTGTTTACAACCGATTTAAACTGTAGGAAGAAATTGGCTTGTGACATCATAAGTGAATGCAACGTCATTTTATCTCGCAGAATCTAGAATATTTCGATTGATTTTCTGGTAGAATCTTGAATATTCGATTGACGTAACAATGCCGTTGTTACGCAACAATCATAGAATGGTCTGGAATTCTGTTTGGCTATAAATACCGGGACAATATATATACACTGCAGAGTGCAGATAAAGTATTTTATTGACATTGTATAGAATGAAACGTTCAAAAAGTGGTGCTCAAAAGAGAAAAGAAGCAGCCACTGCTCGAGATGCTGTAGCGAAATTGCCCAAGATGACAGATTTTTTCAAGATTACTGAGCAGAGTAGACCTGGCACTAGTACCGAGAGGGATGAAGAAAACTATAGTGTACATGAAAAAGAAGACTATGACGATCAGCATCAAAGTGATTGTGAATTTCCAGAAAATGTAAGTTGTGATTTACCTGCCAATACGCAACCTTCAATATCAAAAATATCTGAATCTCAATTTACCCCTATCCCTGATGACCCATGTAAATGGCCTGAAAGTATTTCTGATGCTCAACGATGTGATATAGTAAAGCGTGGACCACATCAACTAATAATGAATTTTCCATATAATAACACAACTCCAAGACGACGTTTTTCCTCCAACCATTATAAACGTGTGTTACCTAATGGTGAAAGTGTTTCACGGTCGTGGCTAGTTTATTGTGGGGAATCAGATCAAGTTTTTTGCTTTTGTTGTAAGCTATTTGGAAAAACACTAAGCCCCTTTTGTAGTGGTATAAATACATGGAAGGGTTTTTCGAAAAAACTGAAAGACCATGAAAACGGCATTTCCCACCAAGAATGCTGCAGTCCATGGATGTTGCTAGCTGAAGGGATAAGAAATTCATCCACTATCGACAAACGCGAGATGAATATTTTTTTCAATGAAAGACGTTTTTGGAGAAATGTTTTCGAGAGACTTATCGACATTGCCTTGTTTCTATCGGAAAGGAATCTTGCTTTTAGAGGATCTGAAGAAGTCTTAGGATCTCCTCACAATGGAAATTTTCTGGGTATATTTGAGCTTTTGGCAAGAAGAGATCCGATCCTAAAAGAGCTTCAAGACAGAATCAAGAATAAAAACACTAAAGATCACTATTTGAGTCCTACCATACAAAATGAACTAATTGAATTGCTAGCGACAGAAGTTGAAAAAGAAAATTTACAGCAATTGAAACTGGCAAAATATTTTTCTATAATTTTGGACTGCACTCCAGATATGTCACATCATGAACAAATGTCTGTCATTCTCCGTTATGTACTATGTAATGAAGAAGCTGCTGTTGTTAAAGAAACATTTTTTGGCTACTTGAGAATAAGTGACAGTACTGGGAAAGGCTTGTTGGACGCTTTCTTAGAAAAAGCGACCGAACTGCAACTCGAATTGTCTGATTGTCGAGGTCAGTCATATGATAATGGTGCTAACATGAAAGGAAAACATTCTGGGGTCCAAGCAAGAATGCTAGACATCAATCCCAAAGCTGTTTACGTGCCCTGTGCAAACCATACCCTTAACTTAGTTGTTGTTGACAGTGCTAATTGATCGACGGAAGCATTGACATTTTTTGGAGTACTTACAAGGTTGTATGTGCTGTTTTCTTCCTCTGCTCAGCGTTGGGAAATTTTGAAGAAACATGTGGAGCTGTCCATAAAGTCACAATCTGATACTCGTTGGGAAAGCAGAATTAAATGCATCAAACCTCTTCGATACAATTTAAAAGAGGTGTTGCTGGCACTGAAAGACTTGGAAGCCATTTCCATAGAAAGAAAAGATGGAAGAGCTGCCTCAGAAACAAAATCGTTGATAGCTCATTTATCAAACTGGAGTTTTCTTTTGTCGGTGTTTATTTGGTATGATATCCTATTCCAAGTCAATAAAGCAAGCAAGATTCTTCAATCGTATGGAGTCTCCCTTCATACAATGGAAACGGAAATCCAGGCAACTGAAAAGTTTTTGCAAAACTATCGCACAACGGGTTATGACAGTGCCGCAACATCTGCTGTTGAAATAGCACAGGAATTGGATATTGATCCTTCTTTTCCTCCGTCAAGAAGTGGAAAGAAAAGAAGATTGTTTGATTACCAAGGAGAAGAGGAACAACGAGCTACTCCTGAACTGAAATTTAAAAGCAACTTTTTCTATCCATTAGTAGACCAGGCTATTATGTCAATAAAGGAGCGCTTTAATTTGTTACATGAGGTTTCTTCCGCCTTTTCGTTTTTGTACACACGAGACAAACTTTTGCTTGTGCAACAAGAAAATGCTCTTCTTACTTGCTGTAAAGAGTTCCAAAAAAAGTTCAGTGACATTGATTCTGATGAAATGAGCGCTGAGCTACAGCGGTTTGTTTTAATTTTACAAAAAAAACGCAATCTCAATACGGCTCAAGACTTTCTGAACTATCTTCTAAAGACTCATTTATTTGAATTGTATCCGAATGTGTACATCGCACTTCGAATCTTACTAACTTGCCCCGTGACTGTTGCCAGCGCTGAAAGAAGCTTCAGCAAATTGAAACTATCAAAAGTTTTAATAGAACGTCTATGACAGACAGTAGACTATCTTCATTAGCCATGTTGTCAATCGAAAATGACTGCGCCCGATCTCTTGATTATGACAATGTCATAACAGCATTTGCGAACAAAAAGGTTCGCTCCAGACTATTTAAATGATACTGTGTTGTTATAACTTTTTCATGTTTTTCAGTGTCATTGCTTTCGTTTCGCAGTGTCTGCATAAATGTCCTACTGAACTCTGGCATCGGTGCCGAATTTTTTATGACTTGCACCTTCGGTATCGGCATGCTTTATTCTGACATTAGCCTGTTTACTTATGTACAAATTGTGGTGTATTTTCTTAATGCAGCTTTTCAATTTTACACCTCTAAAGTGATATGACCTGTGCGCAGGGGCTCTTGCGCTTACTTTGGGGGGGGCCCGAAGCTGGAGTGCTACGGGACTGTAGAGCAAGTTACCTGAAGAAGCTCCAGAAGAATGATGAGTTTCACAGTGACTACAAGAAGTTTGTCAGCAACATGATAGAACAGGGTTATTGTGAGAAGGTTGAGTTCTCTGGAGGGCCAGGTAGAATTTAGCATTTATCTCATCATGGTGTCTATCACCTTGAGAAACCGGGTAAGATCAGGGTGGTGTTTGACTGTTCGCAAAGTTTAATGGAGTCAGCATAAATGACAACTTACTGCAGGAACCGGATATCACTAACAGTTTAGTAGGTGTCCTCCTAAGAGCCAGCTGGGAGTGAGATCCCATCTTCAAGTTCGCTAAGTACGAGGGTCAGTCAATAAGTAATGAGACTTTCTCAATTGGTTTTGTGTTTTTGTAGCTAAGGAACTCAAATTTTATGTGATGATTATGAATGGAGTTGTCATCTCATTTACAACAAAACTTGTTTATTTTCAGATTACTGTAGGTGTGATGATAAATTGAAATGACTACTAGGCTAGCAAACAGCTCATCGTTGGAACAAAGAGGAGTCATCAGATTTCTGTTGGCAGAGAGTGTAAAATCATGTGAGATTCTGTCTAGAATGCAAAGACAATATGGTCCTTCCTGTATGTCTAGAGCAAACTTCTACAAATGTTACAGACAAAATGCAATGTTACAGACAAAACCCAATGTTACAGACAAAGTCCACTCATAAAACTTCTGATTAAAACTGTTTTCGCGCCCTGATTAAACTGCAGGACCTCTTTCTGTTTGAATAAGCTACTGGAGACCTACTGTTATAATTAGCGTCTTTTGGGTTGTAAACAATACTAAGAAAAAATATCTAGGTCAGCTATTCTCTATGAAGTTTTCTTTTGTCTTTTTCCACGTGCTCGCTTGAGAATTTCATAAATTAGCAGCACTATATAACCGCGGCATTCTAGTCATTTGGTTTTTATTCTCAAAATCAAAATACGAATGAAATATTATCTCTGCTATAAAGTTGAATCGTTTCGGAAGATCGCATACAGTCAAAAATCTGTCGAAGTATCGACAGATTGTGTATTGGTCGTGTATGGTCGATCGAATTTTTGTCTCGGAATTGTATTTGATTCAATCATGGAGATTGCCCTTTGATACCGCCATTGAGTTTGCGCTGTGGGCTAAGATCTTCCCCGAAACCGTGTGACTGGGATAGCAGCAGTTACACCCAACCATATTAAAATACAGGCTAGTAGAGTGTTTGTTTAAGCACCATCTAAGCTACAAATTGCGGTATGCAACAGTGATCTGCAACCTTTTGTTAAGCTGGCTCATGTCCAGCTTTTAATTACTGCTGAAGACCAACCAGCAATAGCGAAACCGGATTGAGACAAGGATTAAGAAAACGCTTAAAATTTACTGCAATACTTCGATTTCTTTTTGGAGATCAACTTTTTAAAGTAGATTTTCTTGATTTTGAGCAAAACATTTGCTCAAATACATGACTTTTATTGTCTTCTAAGTGAATGATCTGTTGTGTAAACAGGTTTTGGCTATTGTAGATTTAATTTACGTAATAGTAACAAAGTTATTAGTAGTAAATACAGCTTGTCCTGCCTCGACGTCTAAGTGATAGGAGACAAAGCGTCTCTGTGTGTTCATCGGTAATCAGAACGGCTATCAACAGAGCTGCCAAAACTCGTATCTTGAAAGAAAACAAGCTGTTAAAGGCTGTAGTCACTACAACGTAGGACAGATGCCAAACGTTATCACTTTTGACACGCTTTTTTGACATGCCCACGCGTGAAGGGTAAACAAATTGCGAGGCAGTATAAAAGCATGATACCAGTAATATTTCTGAAATAAATATTATCAAACCAGTTGCTTTTGAGGCCTTCCACTGTAAGCTAGTTAGCTAAGAGGTCATTTGGCACTAATTGATCGTTTTCACCTTTCTTTGAATTCTTTAGCATATTCGATTACCATTGATAAATTTATTGCAAAACGTCAAAAGTTTAAAAATGTCCACCACAATTTCTGCGTATGAAAGTCGTCAAAATCTCATTTCAATCAGTAGCCAAATCTAATCTTGAAAATTGCTCAAAATAACTAATAACTAAATTAAGTTACTGCCGCTAAAAACTACTTCCATACTTACTGACCGTCACGATTATTTACAACTTTTTCTTTTTCTAGTTGTTCGTTTTGTAAGGACATGCTTTCACGATGTGGGAAGACGAAGCATAAACACTTTATCTGATTTAGCGACACGAAAACACTTCTGCACCAGTGGAAGGTTTCGGGTTTATTTTCTCACCCATTTTCTTTAGATCCATATTTGTACACACTTATATTGCTAGCTCCAAGTGGTTACAATCAATAGAGAGCGTCTTATAAGCCAGAAACAAAACAACAAAGCGAGTGCTGAAGGCGCGAGCCTTCCGAAAAGACCAATGCTATTGAGAGGTATTTTCAAATTTACAAAGCCATCCCTGGACGCGTTTCGTCCTTTTGGATCAGCAGGGCTTGGCAAGAAACAAGAGATCACTCCTAATAGCATTAACGTTGACTTTTATGAAACAAACTAACACAATGCACAAGACTTACGTGCCGTTTACTTTTGAACGAGGTTCGTTTTGACGTACTGCTAGCCGCTCAACTATGGACTAAAACTGATATCCTTATGTAAAGCTGATCACACAAGCAGTGATTAGGCATAAAAAGATCTTCCAAAGGTTACAAGCTAAATGCAGTGCTTTAAGGTATGGCTGGTAGCACGTGGTACATGACAGCGAAACTCGGCGCGCGAGGAAGCCAGTTCGAAAGACGCGGGCTCGAATCCCACAGACGCGTTGCATTAACGCTGACGTTCAAGAACACAATGTGCGCGTAACGTTAAAAGGGCGCTTAACTGATTTCGGTGGGTCCCAAATGGCTGCACCGCGGCCTAGATAATGCACGGCCGCCAAGAGAACAGCCAGATGGAAATAGACATACCCCTGCAACGCGTAGAGCGTGATACCAAAACTAACAAAGTCACGCTCACTCTTTCTGTCATAATTTCAATTTCATTTTGTCTAAACGTTTGGTTCACATTTTGTAAATGAATGAAACGAAACTTGATCTACACAAATATAAAAGTGATATTCAAGTGAAAAAATTCGGTCGGCGAAACGCAAAATTGCAGCCACCTGATAAAAAGAATGAAAGATTTTTTTAACGAAACAACAATAGCCACGTGATTTTTCTTTAATCAGTAGAGATAGTACAACTTAAAGTTTAGAAGTTAAAGAAAAAGTTTACATCTTTTTCAGAATCGTGGCAAGCTAAATTTAAATCTTCTTCCCCCAAACCAATAGCATGGCTACGATTCTGGTTAGGCCTTGCACGCGATATTTTGGCTGTATTTCAAAAGCTCATACGAATGAACGTAATTGTCTTGTCTGCTTTTCGAAACCACTTATTTTCTCATTACACAATAAAACTCTAAAGGCTGTAATTACTTTCGGATATTAAATCAATTTTGATCACGGATCGGCCTTTATATATAGCCTGAGACTGCAAAAGAATACCAGCTTTTGTGCAAGTTATATCCTCATTTCTTATAAGTTATAAGACTAAACAGTTTATAAAAACGTTTTGAATTGCAAGGATGTTGTTTTTTGGTTAGTGTAGTTACCAGAACTTGATGTAGACTTGGTTAAGCTTTGCGATGCGCATATCATATATATACAGCTAGCCCAATTACTGTAGGCTATGTTGAGTATTTGTCGACCTCTTCGTTTGAGCCAGATCTTTCTATTTAGCTTTTGAAAATGAGTTTATACTTTTTGCGCTAGTGTTTAGTTAGTCTGGGCTCCAGCGTTAAGTAGACTGCTAAACTCCGCCACCTGTCTGCCACACAAAGATGGAAGTATCCCGTTAGGTGTTTACTCAAGGACACCACAAGTGAACTTTTCGGCTTTTTCATCTCACTGGCTCTTTTGTGCTGAAAGTCAAGCAGGGAAGCTGTGAATACAGTTTTCCGAGTGTTTATCATGACATACCTAGGTAATTGAACACAGGTCTACCGGCTGCAAAGCGGACGCTTTGGTCTCTAACCCACCGTGCCGATTATTATGTTTATATCACGAGTTAAAAAGTATTAGCATTTGCTTGAACTCGATTTATTTAAAGAGATTTTTGAGAGTAGAAGATTTTAGAGCTTCTTCAAACGGCGACAAATTCATAACTCATGTTTCATAATCTTTGGCAAAAACAATTTTTTCATAGCTGTAGTAAAGTTCTGCACAACCAACAAATTAATTGTAAAGCCAGCTAAACAGTGTGATATGTTAAACGTGTTTGTCGAGCAAAACAAACCAAACTGTGATCTATTAATGCAATGTAGCCGCACTATGAATATCACCACGTTTTTCTTCTGCTTTATTCTAGCGAACAGCTTCTGTCAAGCGCTTGTCGGAAATCATTGATATCCGAAACTTTGAAAAGTGTGTCATGAATTTTTGAATTTCTAGGTGCTTATCGCAATTCAGAAAATTCACTTATAGTTTAAGGTATTTTTAAAAAGTGTGATCCTTTAAATTGATGTCATCCTGTCTGTCCAAGTCGTCAGCCAGTTTCGCCGATGATTGAACTCATCTGGCCATGCGCTCTGTTTAACATTCTCGAAGCTTCTTCCATTTCTTGAACTCTATTCAGCAACACGGTCGAGTGGGTTGGAGCGATGTTTCATGAAGATAATGATTGAATGATCCTGCGTTCGAGCAACAGGATGACTGTGTTGTTGTATCCTTGGGAAAAAACACCTTATGATGATTTCTTCTCCTACGTCATTTTTTATAACAAACTTTAAATTCATTTAAAATGTTACCGAGCAATTCATCCGGAATAGTAGAGGGAAAAAGAGATATCCAATTTTTTAAATCCGGTTTGGTCTTTATTGACAAAAGTGGCCGAAATTACCTCATGCCCCTCGGAGTTTTGAAAACAGCATTACGCCTCTTCTCTGTGTTGACGGCGCCTTCCTTCTGTAAACCAATCTGTTTGATCTCTTCTACCACCTCATCTTCTCCATGTCATTTTCCGTCGCTCTACTCTCTTCTAACCACTTCAAAGTCTAACGCTTTTATCGGCTCATGATTGATTTGAAATGCATTAATACCTTTTGTTAAGTTCAAACAAACTTAAAACCTAACATATACTCACTATCACCTAAAAGTAAGAGAATATTTAAGCAACTCGCATATAAATCAAGCTTTTCTGATCAAGCTTACTCAACAAAGCCAATTGAATTAAAACAATACTACAGGCAAATACACAGTCGAGAACAATTACGCGACAATTACAGGTTTTAAGCGATACAACTCACAAGTCACAAACAAGCTCTTACAACGAAAAACCCGACTAGGGTTCAATACCCAAACCACAACACTAAATCAAATATAGTTCAAAACACGCCCATCACAATGCATTCTATTAGCTTTGGATAGTTTATCAATAGTTTCATCCAAACCCAACATATCCATAAGTTATTGCAAAGCTTTTTTATTAACTTAACACTGCTTTTTTCAATTGATGTTGAAACTTAACAAACTCCGAGAAAGATCTCGACAATGATTATCTTGAGCTAGTGCCACTGCTGCTATCCTGCAAGCTCTTCGTTGCCGTTGTACGTTTCTTTTTTGGTATTTTTTTCTGCTAAACTCTGCTTAAGATGCGAAGGGTTTTGACTGACACAGTGACTATGAAGATTTTATGTAGATGCAGCTCGATGTCCAAACTACTCAGGAGTACTAAGCCTATCGTAAAAACCTAGATTTTTAACATTTTTTGTTTTGCAGAAGAAGTGCCGGTTGATTGCGTTAGAAATCAAACGGCACAAATGTTTTGCAGTTTGATTGCGTTATTTTTGATTATGAATGTAGGGTGTTACCTATTTGTTCATATATGGATGCAATGTCATTTTCACTACGTGCTTATTCCCAAGAATGCAAAGATTTATGCAAAGAGAATTTCAACAAACGCGAATGCTGTGAGATGGAAAATGTTACTAATGTCTACAAATTCGAAATCAGTTTATCGTGCGAAAATAACGTTGTTTGCTTTTCATTTTATATTAGCGCTAATAATTATCCAGGAATAATTCAACTGTGCGAAAACAAACAAACACCCCCATTCAAACTTAACGAAGTGGAATAGTAAAACAACGGCAGGTCAAGGTCGTTTTAGCGGTACCGATATAATCATTTATTTGGAGATTTTTGCATAAACGATTGTCCTGATTGTCGGATCTATAGATGCACAATATCTTGCCCTGCGACAACGATAACTCGTACAAACCGAAGAACAGAAGTAAGCTAGTCAACTTAAAATCAAAATCTGAGTTATTCGGTTCGGCCTACTTATGGTTAGCGTCCCAAGGTGAGCTACCAGCGGATATTGACTAATCTTGGCGTCCTAGTCCGCCTCGATCAAATATGCTACCCAAACAAAGCCGTAAGATTTTGGTAGAACTTTTACGCATTGAGGTCAGCATTACGTTGCATTAGTAATTCAGTGCTTTTTGAAGCCACGATAACAAAGCAATCGTCACAGCTATGTTTCTCAATAAAGCTTTGAAATACTTTACAATAACAGCGCCCCCAAATCATGCGAAACTTGGAGGTAATCTATGCGTCACCCAGGCCGTTGAGATGACGATACGGCCCTGTAGCAACTTTTAAAATATTTTAGCAAATTCATTTGTTTGCCTAAGGGTCAGAACGCGGACCCTTACTAAAGGTCGCTCAAATTTTGGCAATGGTGGGCATTGGCTACCACAAATATCAACCGAATAAATTTTCATTCGTGATTTCATTTATTGCTAGCTCCAAGTGGTTACAATCAATAGAGAGCGTCTTATAAGCCAGAAACAAAACAACAAAGCGAGTGCTGAAGGCGCGAGCCTTCCGAAAAGACCAATGCTATTGAGAGGTATTTTCAAATTTACAAAGCCATCCCTGGACGCGTTTCGTCCTTTTGGATCAGCAGGGCTTGGCAAGAAACAAGAGATCACTCCTAATAGCATTAACGTTGACTTTTATGAAACAAACTAACACAATGCACAAGACTTACGTGCCGTTTACTTTTAAACGAGGTTCGTTTTGACGTACTGCTAGCCGCTCAACCATGGACTAAAACTGATATCCTTATGTAAAGCTGATCACACAAGTAGTGATTAGGCATAAAAAGATCTTCCAAACGTTACAAGCTAAATGCAGTGCTTTAAGGCATGGCTCGTAGCACGTGGTACATGACAGCGAAACTCGGCGCGCGAGGAAGCCAGTTCGAAAGACGCGGGTTTGAATCCAACAGACGCGTCGCATCAGCGTTGACGTTCAAGAACACAATGCACGCGTAAACGTTAAAAGGGCGCTTAACTGATTTCGGTGGGTCCCAAATGGCTGCACCGCGGCTTATATAATGCACGGCCGCCAAGAGGTTAACCACTTCGCCTATTCCACTCCGAGCATAGCTACCGATTCCGACAACTAGCACACCGCACGGGTAATAACTAGTGTGTTACATAGCGTAACCCGATAGGCGACGTAACTAGCGCCAGATACCACTTAACAATCACACGCGGAGATTCCTCCACACAGTTTTTTGGCAGGGTTTGCGCGATCACAGTGCTCGAGCTGCTAACAGGGCCCCCGCACCACAGGAGCACGCCGGAACGGACGTTTCACCGAACGATGAACTTGTTAACATTAACGGTCCCAATGCTCCGGGCCTGGGTATTACGCTTGGGAGATGCATAGCGAGCGATATTATATGGCTAGTTGCTGTAAAACTACATCCACAACAAATGAAATCAACTCATGCCAACAAACTGTGCCTCAGTTCATTGCCATGGAGTACACTTGGTTAAGTTTTACGATGCACTTGTCATAAATTTACAGTCAGCCCAACTACTGTAGGCTATGTTAAGTCGTCGTCGACGACTTCGGTTCAACCAAATCTTTACATGTAGCTCTCTAATATGAAATCATGCTTTTTTGGTAGTTTGTGGTTGGTGTCGGTACCAGCGATAAATGGACTAATAGATCTCACCATCTGTCTGTTACACAAAGATGAAGATATTCCGCAAGTGCTTTATTCAAGGACACCACAAGTCAACTTTCCGGCTTTTCCCCCCTCACTGTCTCTTTCGTGCCGAGTTTCGTGCAGAGAAGCTGTGAATATTGTTTTTCAAATCTTTTGTATGACTTATTCAGGTAATTGAACAAACGTGTACCGAATGCGAAGCATACACCCTTGTCACTAAACCACCATGGCGGTTATTATGTTTATATCATGATTTAAAGAGTATTTGCCTTTGCTTGAATTCAATTTGAGCAGTTGTGTGGGAGTAGCAACAAAATTGAATTTTAGCATTTTTGTTTTGTGGAATAGTTACCTTTTGATTGCGTTAGTAAATAATTGTTGATTATGAATGGAAGATGCTTTCATATTTGCTCATTTATGGTTGCAATGGCGTTGGTACTCTGCGCTTATTCCCAAGAATGCGAAGAAACTTTGTATAATCGTCAAATTTGTGACAAAACAAGTCTTTCCGATGTCTACAAATTTAGCATCAATTTATCGTGCGAAAATAACGTTGTTGACTTTTCGTTTAATATTTGCGCTAATGGTGACACAGAAACAGTAATAGTTGAACCGTACGAAAACCAATATACCCCTTATTCAAACCTAGCGAAGACGTTTAATG
Organism: Trididemnum clinides; assembly: GCA_963675345.1. Classification (NCBI taxonomy): domain Eukaryota; kingdom Metazoa; phylum Chordata; class Ascidiacea; order Aplousobranchia; family Didemnidae; genus Trididemnum; species Trididemnum clinides. The sequence continues at coordinate 23,245,380 of OY776301.1, forward strand.
AAAAAACGGCAGGTCAAGGCCGCTTTGACATCTATATACATGTATATAAAACACAATGTGCCTCTGTCTGTCTGTCTGCTATAGAAGTAAAACTGGAGACATTTAGATACAAACAAACATATGAATCTTATATAACTTTTTACAGGGAAGCCAAGTACGGTATTTTGATTTCGATCAGAATCGTCTTTGGGGGGCTACGAGCCTATATTTATTCAACTGTTGCCAAATGCGCTACAAACAGTTGCCACAAAATAACTTCGTAAATTTTGCCTCGATTGTTATCGCGTTTCAGTAGTATAGTGGTTATCACGCTCGCCACACACGCGAGAGGTCCACGGTTCGAGTCCGGGCTGAAACATAGATTTTTATTTTTGATACAATTACACGTTTTATGGAGTGACCACAAAGAAGTCAAAATGGTATTTTGATTTGGATCAGAATCGTCTATGGGGGCTACGAGCCTATACTTATTCAACCTATATTGAAATATAGAGTTGTCCAAAGGTTTTGTTAGGTACCACAAACAGAAAAAAATTTGTGACAAATAAAAATCCAAATTTGATTGTTGTGAGCAAGGCTGTATTTTTAGGAATCACTAGCAGATTTACCCGTTGTTGATCGGGTAAATATAACATATTCCAGGGAAGCCAAGTACAGTATTTCGATTTCGATCTAAATCGTCTATGGGGGGACTACCAGCCTATGGGGCTCTACTAGAGGCCTATTTGTATCTATATATATAAAACTCAATGTGTGTCTGTCTGTCTGTCCGCTATAGAAGTAAAACTGGACACATTTAGATACAAACAAACATATGAATCTTATGTAACTTTTTACAGGGAAGCCAAGTACGGTATTTTGATTTTGATCAGAATCGTCTGGGGGGCTACGAGTCTATATTTATTCAACCTATATAAAAATATGGTTATTCAATGTAAAAATTTAATCACTCTTTACATTTTACCCGATCAACAACGGGTAATTTAATCAGTCTTTACATTTTACCCAATCAACGACGGGGTAAATCCAAGTACGGTATTTTGATTTCGATGAGAATTGTCTATGGGGGGCTACGAGCCTACATTTATTCAACCTATATTAACTCTTTCGCTCCCTTCCGCCATTTTTAGAAACCACAAACAGAATGTTACAAAGGTTTATATATAAACGTTTTTGCTTTAAAAGATGAGAAGTGGTACAAAATTTGAATAAAGCTTTAGTTATCAACCATTTCATATTACTCTTTTGCAAAGAATAAGTGAAAACTCTAACGTTTTCGTCTAGCTCTCATCAGGAGTTATCGCTAGAATGAAGCCTGGTGTTGATGGCGAGGTATTTATAGCGAACGAAGCTGGTGAGAATGGCGGAACGTTCTGATTGGTAGACAACCAGACGTTTCGTCGAGTCCGAATCAATGACGTAATTTTAATGTGTAGACGAATTCTTTTTGGCGGCAAAGCTCCGGTTTAAGCATTTTGATGAAAGTCGCTTCCAAGGTAGATAAATGAAAAAGTGTTCTTCCTTTAGCCAAAATAGAAAATTGGTTGTCATCATAGTGAGTGGCGCATTTTTTATTGTTGAGGAGGTGTTGTCCAATTGCCGAAGTACAGGTACGGTTGGATTGAGATAAGTCAAAAGTTGTTGGAGCTTGATTTCTTATTGCTTTCGGTATATGCTGTTTTATTCTATCCTGCAGTCTTTGAGATGTGCGGCCTACGTACCGACAATCACAGCGGCACACGTATTGGTAAACGACCATACTTTGTTGCTTGGTAGGCACGACATCTTTGCGGACCGTTGGAAGCATCTTTCGTGTGGAAAACGCTACACGAAGCTTTACTGCACCAAAACATGAGCTGACAGCAGTTTTGCATTGATTTTCAAATTTTGTGGAGATATTGCCAATCCATGGTAGTTTAAGGTAAACTGGACATTGTTCCGGTCCTTCTTTTGGCGGTAATTTAAACTGTTCAATCTTCCTTTTTATTCTCGAATTAATTACATTTTCTGGATAACCATTGGAGTAGAGAATCGATCGAATGAAATCTATTTCCTGGGGTAATTTTGAAGGCGAACAGATTTCCAAAGCTCGGTGGACAAGAGTTCCAATAAGATTGTTTTTTCTGCTTTTGGGTCCAAACCAATCCCAGCGATTGTACTGGCCGGAAAATGAAGGTTTTCGGTAAACGGAAGTTAAAAAATTTTTGTTACTTTTTTCCACAAGCACATCCAAAAAAGGTAATTTGCCATTGACTTCTTTCTCATGCGTGAAATTGAGGGACTGATGCAGTGAATTGAGTTGCTTTAAGAAAAGATTGCAATTGAGCTCATCCTCAAACATGGCAAAGGTGTCATCCACATATCTGAAATAGATTAAAGGTTCATTGTTGTCAATAAATAATTTTTCTTCTTGATATCCGACGAAGATATTCGCTAGGGCTGGACCAAGTGGACTGCCCATAGCAACACCATCAATTTGTTTATATATTTTGTTATTAAAACTGAATTCAACAGAAGTAGTTGCAATGTTCATAAGTTCAATAAAGACGTCTTTATCCATGATTGGAGGAGTCAAATTGCTTTCATATAAGGAGTCCGCACAAATTTGGATAGTTTCTTCCAATGGAATGTTGGTGAAAAGGCTGGAGATATCAAATGAACACAGAAAAGTTTGGTCCGAGTCTGTAGTAAGATCTTGAATTGTTTTAGCGAAAGTAAACGAGTCTTTAATACAGTGGGCTGAGTATCGATCAAGCACCGGTTGAAGTATTGTGCAGAGCCACTTGGCCAACTCATGTTGAGATGAACCAATCATGGAGAGAATTGGTCTCAGAGGAATAGATGCTTTGTGGGTTTTGGGAAGTCCATACATTCTGGGTCTTTGTGAACCTGTAGGCCGAATGTCATTGTATATCGAAGGTGTAATTTGATGATCTTTCTTTAGTTGCAGTAGCCGTCTTTGCAATTTAGTCTCCAGCTTGGCAGTGTTATCATTTTCTTCCACCGGGCCTAGGCAAATAAATTTAGTACTGTCACATAAAATGGTTTCCATTTTGGCAATGTAGTCGCTGCTATTTAGAATTACTACTCCGGAACCCTTGTCTGGTTTGGTGATCAGAATGTCCTTGTTAGAACGAAGTGACTTGATTGCTTGAAAGCACTCACGATGCATGGAAAAATCTGTCCAGTCGATCGGCGAGCCACAATAAGAATGAGCCAGGTTGTTCAACTTAGCCAGGAGGGCAGAAACGCTTTCTTTAGATTTTGGTGTATGGTGTAGTAATTGTCCAATTAACACTTCAAATTCAGAAAAAACTTCTTCCCGGTTAATTTTGGAAGGAGGCAGACCAAATTCTAGACCATGGGCCAAAACAAACTTCTCAGTATCCGAAAGATCGTATTTAGATAGATTTACAATGCTATTTTCGGTTACGGAAGCTGCTGGTTACAGCTTGGGCCAAAACAATTGGCAAAAACAAACTTCTCAGTATCCGAAAATAGCATTGTAAATCTATCTAAATACGATCTTTCGGATACTGAGAAGTTTGTTTTGGCCCATGGTCTAGAATTTGGTCTGCCTCCTTCCAAAATTAACCGGGAAGAAGTTTTTTCTGAATTTGAAGTGTTAATTGGACAATTACTACACCATACACCAAAATCTAAAGAAAGCGTTTCTGCCCTCCTGGCTAAGTTGAACAACCTGGCTCATTCTTATTGTGGCTCGCCGATCGACTGGACAGATTTTTCCATGCACCGTGAGTGCTTTCAAGCAATCAAGTCACTTCGTTCTAACAAGGACATTCTGATCACCAAACCAGACAAGGGTTCCGGAGTAGTAATTCTAAATAGCAGCGACTACATTGCCAAAATGGAAACCATTTTATGTGACAGTACTAAATTTATTTGCCTAGGCCCGGTGGAAGAAAATGATAACACTGCCAAGCTGGAGACTAAATTGCAAAGACGGCTACTGCAACTAAAGAAAGATCATCAAATTACACCTTCGATATACAATGACATTCGGCCTACAGGTTCACAAAGACCCAGAATGTATGGACTTCCCAAAACCCACAAAGCATCTATTCCTCTGAGACCAATTCTCTCCATGATTGGTTCATCTCAACATGAGTTGGCCAAGTGGCTCTGCACAATACTTCAACCGGTGCTTGATCGATACTCAGCCCACTGTATTAAAGACTCGTTTACTTTCGCTAAAACAATTCAAGATCTTACTACAGACTCGGACCAAACTTTTCTGTGTTCATTTGATATCTCCAGCCTTTTCACCAACATTCCATTGGAAGAAACTATCCAAATTTGTGCGGACTCCTTATATGAAAGCAATTTGACTCCTCCAATCATGGATAAAGACGTCTTTATTGAACTTATGAACATTGCAACTACTTCTGTTGAATTCAGTTTTAATAACAAAATATATAAACAAATTGATGGTGTTGCTATGGGCAGTCCACTTGGTCCAGCCCTAGCGAATATCTTCGTCGGATATCAAGAAGAAAAATTATTTATTGACAACAATGAACCTTTAATCTATTTCAGATATGTGGATGACACCTTTGCCATGTTTGAGGATGAGCTCAATTGCAATCTTTTCTTAAAGCAACTCAATTCACTGCATCAGTCCCTCAATTTCACGCATGAGAAAGAAGTCAATGGCAAATTACCTTTTTTGGATGTGCTTGTGGAAAAAAGTAACAAAAATTTTTTAACTTCCGTTTACCGAAAACCTTCATTTTCCGGCCAGTACAATCGCTGGGATTGGTTTGGACCCAAAAGCAGAAAAAACAATCTTATTGGAACTCTTGTCCACCGAGCTTTGGAAATCTGTTCGCCTTCAAAATTACCCCAGGAAATAGATTTCATTCGATCGATTCTCTACTCCAATGGTTATCCAGAAAATGTAATTAATTCGAGAATAAAAAGGAAGATTGAACAGTTTAAATTACCGCCAAAAGAAGGACCGGAACAATGTCCAGTTTACCTTAAACTACCATGGATTGGCAATATCTCCACAAAATTTGAAAATCAATGCAAAACTGCTGTCAGCTCATGTTTTGGTGCAGTAAAGCTTCGTGTAGCGTTTTCCACACGAAAGATGCTTCCAACGGTCCGCAAAGATGTCGTGCCTACCAAGCAACAAAGTATGGTCGTTTACCAATACGTGTGCCGCTGTGATTGTCGGTACGTAGGCCGCACATCTCAAAGACTGCAGGATAGAATAAAACAGCATATACCGAAAGCAATAAGAAATCAAGCTCCAACAACTTTTGACTTATCTCAATCCAACCGTACCTGTACTTCGGCAATTGGACAACACCTCCTCAACAATAAAAAATGCGCCACTCACTATGATGACAACCAATTTTCTATTTTGGCTAAAGGAAGAACACTTTTTCATTTATCTACCTTGGAAGCGACTTTCATCAAAATGCTTAAACCGGAGCTTTGCCGCCAAAAAGAATTCGTCTACACATTAAAATTACGTCATTGATTCGGACTCGACGAAACGTCTGGTTGTCTACCAATCAGAACGTTCCGCCATTCTCACCAGCTTCGTTCGCTATAAATACCTCGCCATCAACACCAGGCTTCATTCTAGCGATAACTCCTGATGAGAGCTAGACGAAAACGTTAGAGTTTTCACTTATTCTTTGCAAAAGAGTAATATGAAATGGTTGATAACTAAAGCTTTATTCAAATTTTGTACCACTTCTCATCTTTTAAAGCAAAAACGTTTATATATAAACCTTTGTAACATTCTGTTTGTGGTTTCTAAAAATGGCGGAAGGGAGCGAAAGAGTTAAAATATGGTTATTCAATGTAAAATTTAATCAGTCTTTACATTTTACCCGATCAACGACGGGTAAATCCAAGTACGGTATTTTGATTTCGATCAGAATCGTCTATGGGGGGGCTACGAGCCTACATTTATTCAACCTATATTAACTCTTTCGCTCCCGTCCGCCATTTTTAGAAACCACAAACAGAATGTTACAAAGGTTCATATATAAACGTTTTTGCTTTACGACGTGTACGCAAACAATTGCGCGAATGTCCGTCATTTCTGTTATTGCCGGTATATATACTGTCGCGGGAGCGAACGCGTAAAGATCGCTTGCCGGTAATTGTACGCGCGCGGGATCGAAAAAGTTAAAATATGGTTATTCAATGTAATATTTAATCAGTCTTTACATTTTACCCGATCAACGACGGGTAAATCTGCGTTATTTTGATTTCGATCAGAATCGTCTATGGGGGGGCTACGAGCCTATATTTATTTTCCTTCTCTTTACATTTTACCCGATCAACGACGGGTAAATCTATATTTATTTTCCTTCTCTTTACATTTTACCCGATCAACGACGGGTGGAAATCTGCTAGTTACCGATAAAATCTTTTATTCGGTTGATTTTTGCATAACACATTGTCTTAATGGTCGGATCTACAGATGCATAGTGTCGTGCCCAGCGACAACGACGACTCCTATTACTGAAAGTATTGCTGGCAATCCATCTACGAGCATCCTGCAGGACGACAGATCTTTATTTTTTCCGAGCTCTTTAGTTCACGGTAGTTTTATTTATTTGAATTGCTGTGACGTCATAACGTGTTTATTACTTTTCAATTGCAACAAGTAAATAATGCCTTAGCTCCAGTGATTGGGCCTACAACCGGTACGTTATTTTCTTCGTGATGCGGAATAATCAGCTAGAAGCATAAGCTATTAAACTGAGATTATTTTTTTGAGTAAACCTGTAACGGTTTTGCAGTTACACCTAATCAAACACAATCTCACACAGCTGAGTCTATCCTCACCAGGTTTTCGCGTTTATTAAAGTTCCAAACACAAAAACATGGCATATAAAAGTCTATTTTATGCAGGCATGAGGTGTCTTGTGTCTTGCTGGAATCTGCAATGCTTTCGCGCTCGCCACTTAATAAACGAGAAAACCTATATATTTAAACATTTCGTATTTTGAAGAGATGTAGCGATAACGCATGTGTTCAAACTTACCATGAAACCTCTGCAGCTCATTGCAATTGCAAGCAAATATTCAACAACTTTGTCTGCATGCAAAAGGAAGCTCTATTATTTATAAGCAGATGCATCTTGACTAGTGTTCGGCAACATCTTTTGCTCGTGGCACACTTTAAACCTCAAAATTTTATCTGCACATTTTAACCCTCATCCTACCAACACTTTTTACACTTTAATCTTACCAAATGGGGTCCAAACGGACCCCAGTGGAAATGTCGCGGTTATCATTACAAAACTGAACTTCTTTTGTTACAAATGTTTGTATTTCTAACGAAACAAATTCATAGACTTCACAGAACATCAAAATAAGCTTGCGTTGGTCTGAATTAGAGCTGTACTAAATAAAATGTCCGAGAAAATGTGTTTTCAAAACTAATGCAAGAGTGACAACACAATGTTTTCTACAAACACGCACTTTCTCCAAGACCTCAATCAAGTTAAATTGTTTTAGCATAATTAGACACTTTTACAAAATTATTCTTTTGATAGTGTCACTTTTGCTGACATTCAACACAGACTAGTTGTTGTTTGCTATGAGTAGGGCATACATATTTCTTGCAGGATTCGCCAACACGTCGAACTTTTTTATCAGCAACACGTGGACAAAAGCTGCATCTTCTTTTTTTGCCAATTGGCGCTTGCATTTGAGCTTCCTGTGCTGCGGCAGAATTAATCCCAATCATATTCATAGCCATTCGAATAGAAGCTCGTAGTCCTGAAGTTGCAGCCCTGAGCTTGATATGTGGTATTACTAGTTCTTGACCAAGTTCAAGTAAAAAGATTCTTCTTCTCCTTTTTCCCTCAGATGACTTCCACTCAGGATATTTTGCCATCCAAATTACGAAAGCAGCTGCAGCACCGACATCAATGCAATTTCCAAACAGTACAACAGGCCAACGATTCACCCTTCTTCTAAATGTATACAGTGTGCACAAGTGGTCAAGGTTGTCAACCCCACTTTTCGTAGCATTGTAGTGCATTATAATTTCAGGCTTATATTCTTCCCCTTCAACAACAGTGTCATGATGCATTGTTGACAGTGCCTTGACAGCCTTGTTTTTCTTTGGCACATAAGAAACCAAGGTTACTTGGTCCTTGAATCCAAACATGGAGCTGTAAACTTCTCTGCTGCTGTTTGGCTTCATTACGGTAGGTATCTCTGCTTTGTTAGATCGAATTGTGCCCACATAAGTTAAGCCATTTTCAAGAAGGTCTTCAACAAGAGGTATTGAACTAAAAAAGTTATCAGCTGTAACATTCCTTCCACTTCTATACCATGGCGCTACCAGTTCTTTGACAATGCGTGCACCCTGACCAACTTCCCGCGGTTGATCAGGTTGCTTTCCCAGATAAACTTCGCCTTTGAGAGGATAGCTTGTTTCTGCATCACAGCACCACCATATTTTTATTCCATATTTTGCTGGTTTGGAAGGGATGTATTGACGGAAACGACATCTTCCACGAAAAGCCACTAGTTGTTCATCGACGCAAAGATCAGTCCCTGGAATATAGTACTTTTGAAATTGAGCTTGAAATAATGTCCAAAAATCACGAAAAGCTGCCAGCTTGTCCGTTGCACGCCTCTCTGCACGAGTTTCTCGATTATCAAATTTTATATATTTTAAAATGTCTGTGAACCTATTTCTAGACATAGTAGCAATGTAAACTGGTCTGCCTTCCTTTTCCGACCATAGTGATGAAATGGGCTCATGATTAGATTTATGCAGGCCTGCCAATTAAATTGAGTCCGATGAAAGCTGTCATTTCAGTGTCATCAACAGGTATCCAAGTTCTCTCAGCACCAGGGTGTTCTTTGTTCCATTCATTTGTTTTACAATGAGCTTCTCGATTTGTATTTACTACAACAAGATCAATCATTACTTCCGTAATAAAAGAACTAAATGCCTGCTTAGTTGAAGTGCAACTGACGGCAGATGTTATGCCTGGGACCTGTCTAATAATGTCTTGGGTTCGACGTCTTGCAGTAACTGGTGGCTGCTTTTGCCAAATTGTTCCATTTTTACCAACAAATATGGTATGAGTTTGCTCAGTTGCACTTGCATTTGGTTGCACCACCCCGCCTTGACCGTGGTCTTACATATGACTTTCACGTTCGCCCAGGCCTCTTCCTCCACTAAGTTGATTATCATCATCACGGGTAGAGCGTTTGCTGATTTTATCTTCATCTGAAGAGGATTGTTTCAATGATTCAGTGTCACTAAAATCAGAACATTCATATATGTAGTCTCCCTCTTCACTTGAAACGTCAGAATCTTCAAATTCTGAGTCATTTTTTATTTGAGTAATACTTTTAAGTACTTCTGAAGCAACATATTGTGCACGTCTATCTCTATTAGCCATTATTTACTCTAATCTGATAAAACAAAATAAGATGTGAAGCAGATATAAACGCTAAAATGCACACTATTAGCTGGGGTCCAATCGAACCCCAAAGCGAAAATATATCTAAATGCTGTATAGCTGCTAGCAATCAAAAACTAAAACGTGGGTTGGAAAGGGCTTAGATACTCTAACAAATTCCTGGCATCCCTAACTTTTCGAAGCACTAGTTGGTTTTGGGGATACATTAATACACTGCTGGGGTCCGGTCGGACCCCACTTGGTAGGATTAGGGTTAATCAAAAGGTAAGTAAAACATAGGGAATGCGAAAACAGTATGAATTACTAATAGTTTTATGAAATAATTGAGCTTTGCTTAATGAGTACTTTGGCTACACGTGCTTCGATTAATAGCAATAATGTAAAGCTTTGTTCGCACACTTAATTTGTGCAAAATTGAAAACCAAATAGGAAGTGGATCAAGAGTTAATGGCGCAGGATAACTGCCTTCTCTACCCTTCTATTGGGCGATAAGGCGAAGAAGGCGAAAAGCCCTTCCAAACAAAAAGATATTTGAATTCATCTTATTTCAAAATTTTATGATTTCATGCAAATTTGCAATGGATAGTTATTATTTTTATTGCAGAAGGCGTGGCAATAAGACGTACCTACCGTTGGTGTTACATGTTGCGAGCAATAACGCCTTTATACTTTCATTTTTTGGTCCATACCTGATTATTTGCGCCAATTTTTATTATTACTGTCCTTTGCTCTATGCCGATATTTCTGCGCCCATGCGCATTTTCTTTGTTTCTAAAATGCGAAAACGGGGAAAAATGTACGATGGGAGACGAGCAACCAAGCGTCTAGCTTCAAAAATGATGCAACGATCCAATTAAACGGAATGAAGTGGTATAGGTTTCTGGGCCCGGCGCCTTGGACCTTTCCTGAATCAAGCCCTTGACATAGATCACTTTCTAAAACTGCTCTACCAAAATTTCTAATACAGTCAAACCTCGGTTTTCGAACGTCTCGCAGTTCGAACAATTCGGTTTTCGAACGGAAAATTCAAGATGAAAATCACTCGGTCCTCGAACAAAAATTCGGTTCTCAACAACTCAAGAGAGCATTTTGTGAGCCCCCGAGAGCATTTTGTGCGGCCCGCAAACACTTTTGAAACTTTAGTAAAGCTGATTTACGATGATAAGTGGAGAAACAATTGCCGTATTACATAGGCAAGAAAAAGGTATTACATGCCATGTTGAAAAGAGCCTTTGATAGTTTGTACAGACGCATTTTTCGTCGAATTAGAGGGTGATAATCTTTTTTTTTTTTTGGAGACCACCATGTCCACGCGCGGTATAAAGTCAATGTAAGGAGGTCTCGTATAACATGAAGCTGACGCAGGCTATTGCAAGATCCTGAACACTTACCCTCGGCCACTTATACTTGGTCAATGCGGCCCTCGACCGACTCTTCAATCCTCAGTCCGGCCCTCGCAATGCCTTTCTTAATAAGTGCGGCCCTCAGCTAGCTTCCATGACAGCGATGCGGCCCCCAGGCCAAAACAATTGCCCACCCCTGGTATAGTGTAACCAAGTAAATAAGTTATTCTTTTGGTGTATAGAACAAATGAATCTCTTTTTTATTTTTTGTAATGGGAAAATATGATTCGGCTTACAGCCTTCCAGAACGAATGGTGTTCGAAAACCGTGGTTTGACTGTACGTGATAAGATTCAGCTCTTTTTATCAGTTATTTATGACCACTTACTAGAAAAGCGTAAAGATGTTTTTACAGATAAGTTCCAGAACGTCACCGGGCAGATCGTCCTCATTGCAACAGATGATTTAACAAGCGTAATAAATTGTAGTACTGGAACCAAATTTTCAAAGATGACTAGTCACACATAACGTGCTTTCTATATCCTACAGCTCAAATTAATGATTATTTAAGGCAAAGGCTCATGACTACGTGTCCACTTTTTCCGATTCCTAAATTTAACACATGTCGGAAACTTAACTTTGGTAAACTGAAATTAAAATGAGTTCGGGTGTTGAGAGGAAAAACTCGGTGGTCAAAAATAATGGGATTTCTTGTGTTAGTTAAATCACATAACAGTCTTTTTTAGGTAAATGTAAATTATGACTTGTTTGCTTTAGGCATATGCTACACCTGATTAAGTTTTCAAAGTTGGCAAGAAGCCTAGTTTTAACACTGCAACTCAACTATCAATAAGCTCACGGACTTATTTCAAGCAAAAAAAGGAAATCAAACATCGAAACAAACCTGAATATCGGAGATTTATTTCGTTTCCAACTACTTCTGAATGACAATGACGATTCCATATATGACGCCACCGCAAGGTATTTGCAGTTGTGAGAAATTTTAAACAATAAACTCAAAACCACTCGAAGTCTTAGTTGATTCAAGTAAATATTCAATCTTACTGCGCGAATCTATTTGTTACCAGCGCGATGGCGTAGTGGTTGGAGCGTCCGCTTCGTATTCGGTACACCTGGGCTTCATTCCCTAAGTCGAGTTATACCAAAAGACTTTAAAAAATGGTATTAACAGCTTCCCTGCTTGGCGCACATCATAAAAAAGAGATAGTGTGGAGAACAAGCCAGCAAGCTTGCTTGTTATGTCTTTGGGCAAGGCACTTCACGGACGCCTCCACCTTTAAGTGGCAGACAGGTGGCCTACCCGTACTTCACCGGATTACAATTGTGAAGTTGCTAACCCAGCATGTCGTAAAAGGCGACTCTTGGGTGCCAACCAGTGGCAGTCCACCTTGTTGGTGGTGGGGCTACCAGTCACTCATTACTGGTTCGAAATGGGCTGCTATATTTCTCCTAGCCTAATTTCAATTAGGTTGACGGCATAAACCTAAATTTCCGTTTGTGCCGTACCTCCATCCCGAGGAAGAGGAGGGGTAATCAACAACAACAACAATCTATTTGATCGCCTGCACTTCACCGAATCAAGTTCTTTCTAAATGCACATCAACATAATTGTCGTTTGGTTTGCTCCCTCTATCTTTCGATCGCTGCATTGATGGTAAAACACGGTCCTGCAGTTTCCTTGCCATGGTGTAGGTCTGTGTTTGTTACGCTGTGCAATGTACAGTACATTGCTGACCAAGCATGCTTAATAAATGTGTACCATTATTGCATAATCAAGTAGCATAAATATACATGTAGAAAACTTTTCACAGTTTTTTAACTCGCAATGCTTGAACGCAAGGCCAGTGGCATATTTAGGGCAAAAATAAAGGTTGATGCCCCACCAAACGATATAATAGTAGCAAAAATGTGAAAAGAAAAAGGTCTTTATGTCTGTTTGAAGACTAAATTAGGCAAAATCTTCGCTTTTAAAGTAGTTGATTTTCAAAAAAAAAGGCCATCCTGTTTGTCTTGGGACCAAAGTGAGTAAAATTCTTGGTTTTCAAAAGTTGATCTCCAAAAAAAAGGTCTTTACCTTTCCAAGATGTTCCGCCATCCTCTCACAAAAAACTTGTTTCGAAAGACGCCACTGCGCAAGACGAACATTTTTTGCTATGGGATGACTACCCAAAATGTTCCCAGTGAAAATTCATTTCATCAACCAATCAGAAGACCAAGCTGTTCAGGAACAATCTCGGTCTTTTGATCGTAATATTCCTGGATATGGAAGCTCACCCAAAGCTAAAATTTATCGCGCACCATTAACAGTGCTACTCTCAATCACTAAGACCCTGTCGTATCCTTAACTAACACAAGACAGCATTAATGAAAGCAAACTTTGGTTGGGATTCGAACTATGATGTGCTCCAGCAATTGTAAGATATGGGCTTGGACATTCACTTTACATGCAACATGGTATCAAGGCTTTTTTGTCAAAAATACCATTTGAATTATTTTCGGGACAAGAAGATTGCATTTTTCACTCCATTTTACCCTTGTACCTTTTCTTTTACTTTTTCTTTTTCTTCTACCTTCTGCTACAGTGTATGAGCTGGCAACACCCCTAAAAAATTAAATATGTAGGGATATTTTATTTGATTTTATTTATTTAGAGTTGAAGTTCTTTCTATTGTAAGCTATTTTGAACATAGTTACAAACAAGGATCCTGAAGAGTGTGGCGAGGAAGTGCTGGGAGCAATCAATGAGCGTTTGGTGGAGTTTTTTGATGAGCATATTGATACTATTGATGTCCATGTCATTATACAACAATTTGATCAAGAACTCATCAAATGCTGTCGCATCTTCTATCAAGTACTTCTTTTCTTACCGTCATCCCGACTCAGCAGTTCGGGTTTTTTTATGGCTTCCGTTTATCACAACTTAATCCAACAACACCCAAATGCAACTCAGCACCGACAAGTCACGGATCCTGAGATCATTGCGCGACTCAGTTCCACAATCAGATCGACAGATGAATCGATGTTGAGATATTTCAGGATGTCGTACGACTCAGTCCACTGGCAATTCAATACCTAACTTTTTAAACTGCTAAAGGTAAAAATTTAAAAGAAGAAGGAAGAGAAAAAGTTGTAGATGATGGATATTTACTGCTGCCTAAAGGCAGCATGCCGCCTTAAGAAGAGTGCAAAGATGAAAATGACTACCGTTGCAGCAATGACTTTCATTGGATTTAAATTCAACATGATAGAATTATTTTACTTGTATGTTATGTTTAGTCGAGTTGACACAACTGCCTCTGATGAGATGTGTCTAACAATTTTACGTTTTACTTTTATTTGCTGATTGCAAATTTTATCTTTCTAATAGACAAAAATTTGTTACACAAATTTTCTTCCATCATTGTACTCTCCCACCGTCTTCAAAACCAATCCTAAATAAGGTTCTACCATTTCCAAATTACATGTGTCACATTGTGGCTTGTGCAAGGTGAGGTTAACACCAACCACAAAGGTATAATTAATTAACGATTCAATGCGTTTTGCATGTAATAATTTCATGAAACCAAAACCGTTTCTATACAGACTCGCGCTTTCGCTCTAGCGAGCATTTTTGAGTAAGACTCGTATCAAAATTAAATTTGTTATGTTTCTACGAATTGGCCTTGCCTACCAAACAGCTACCAAATCGTAGCCTCTTGGCCTGATGGTATAAACTTCAATGTTTATTAGTATCTTTGATTTTATCTTTGATCGAACGTAGCAAGACATCTTTCGCAGTTTTATTGACATCCAAAGCACAGCTATTGGGCTGGGCAACGTTCATAAATTGCAATGTCACAAAAACCAAGTGGCAACCTGCGGATGGGTTGGTATTATTTTATAAAGAGTTGAGTCTTTAGAAATTCTGCTTAAAAGCAAAAGTAAAATGATTAAAATCGAAAAAATAGCAATAAGAGAAATATACAGGGTGTATCACAAAGATATTCACCCCCCCTAGAGCTCAATCCAAAAGGACTAGGAAAAAAACAAAAATATTGTTATAAATTATATTAAAATAGAAATTTATTCCGTACATTAAATCAATCCTAACTAGTAATCAGTATGACCACCATGGTTTTTTCTAACAGCATCTAATCTTGCAGGATACGATTTAAGAAGATTAGCAAAGATTTCAGGTTCCTCTTTTATTTTAATTAGTTCTTCTGAAATAATAGTCTTTAAGGTTTCCACTGAATTTCTTTCCATGCTAGGAATCTTTAAAATTCTATCTTCAACATGTTTTTTCAGAATAGCTCCCAAGTTTTCAGTTGCATTTAAATCTGGTGATGAACCTGGCCACTGACTGTTGTCGAAGAAATCAATGTTGTTGCTTTTCAAAAGTTGTTGAGTGGCGATTGCTTTAAAACACGGAGCTTTGTCATGAAGAAATGTAACTTCATCAACACTTAGAACATTATTTTCATTTTTTAAAAAGGGTATAACATGCTTTACTAGAATTTGTTCTCGAAAATAAGTTCCATCCCAGCTTTGACCTTTTTCTTTTGTTACCCACCTCACTAGCGATTCTGAGACCAATACTTAAAATTCTATCAACATACCTAATTTTTTCATTATCAGCAAAAGCCATAATTATTAAGTATCTGGAAAAAAATGAAAATGTACATTAATTTCTAACAACATAAGCTTCACAATGTGCTATATAGTTTGGTCATACCTATTACCAGTTTGGCTGTAGGGGGGGTGAATATCTTTGTGATACACCCTGTACAATTTTGAAAATACAACTTTAAAAAAGGTGATATCTATCGATTACCTGCTACACATCCTGTTTATTTTAAAGCTAACATTTAAGTGATAATGTTGGATAGCTCGCATCTGCACATTTGTTGAGAATGCCGGTTTGTTTAGTTCAGTTTTTTATATTTTCTTCTTTTACTTACAATACGAACATAATGAATAAAATTCATAGAATTTGAATCCATCGTTCGTGGGATGTGATTCCGCTAATAGCCTCTTTTATGCGTTTGGGCCCAGCTCTACACAAATAATTTTAAGCCTTATTTAAATGCAAATCTTCTTTGGTACCCATTTTCATTAATGGGGACTTTTATCAGAGTCTCGGTCTATTGTTCGGCATGGCAATTACAAGATTCACTCACGTTTTATTTGCTGCGGTAATCATAGCAATTTACTAGCCTTGTCCACTAACAATTGAGCATTGATAGTGGTGTAATTATCTTGGTTTATATGAGCATAAATTTACTGTTGAGTTTATGTCGATTGCAGCCTGTTGTTGAGAATTCAAACAAATCTTCATTTTAACTTTTAAGCTCAGCTACTTAACGATTAGTGATCATGCAACAACAGGTGTTTTTTTTTAACTTATAGTTTTTGGCGATGCAATAAACTAGAATTTCGATGGAACAATTTGTTTTTCTCATCCAATACAAATGAGCGGTTTTCTCATTAGCTGCCACTCGTTTTGGTGCCACAATTTGTTTTTCAAAAAATAATTGTGTTAGCTTAATTGCCTGACAATAAAAAAATCTGTACGTTATTTTCTCTCTGGATCTTAGAAGAATATTATTTCAGGAAATGGTAATTTACTGTGCCATGTATGTATGTGTATTTTTACTTCGTTGTGTTTTACCGCAGCAGAACCAAAAGCAGAGTTTATTTAAAAGTTTGATTATCAGACTTTAATGTGGGCTGTATTAGTTTAATTGTAAAGCATACGGCTTTTATTTGAACTTTGCTCAGTACTATTAGGCAGTTATTGCAGCCTATCTTTGTGTTCTAGGAACATGGCACTTTAAGCCATTTCTCCCGCTTAGTTGCAATACTTGTCGACGAAATGCACAGTGCTAATTGTAGGCTATGTCAATTCCTATCCAGGTTCTTCACATGACATAGCCGGAAAAAATTGGGAGAGGCAGGCCTACTATATGCATTGGTTTCGGCCAACTAAATGTTCACAGAGGAAGTAATCGCCTTAGGTGGGTCCAAAACGAAGGCATAGTGTCAGATAAACGTGACTTCCTGAAGAAACCAAAATGGAACAAGGTGGCAACTTTAGGAATGAAATCACAAGAAAGAGTTGAACCCATGAAAAAAAGCGCATCTTGAATGAACTTATTTAAGATAGATAGTGCACTTTAGGTACCTCTTATTCCTGGTATCATTGCCGGCCCACACGGAACAAAGAAAAAGTAAGCCATGCTTAAAATGAACGTTCCCAGTAATCCTCATAAGGGAAAGGACACGAAGATCAAAGAGGCAGGAAAAAAGGAAGGAAGCTACAGTCGACTGCCTTTAAGGAAAGTACAGGTTGTCATCATGCAGTCGTTCAGATGACGGCACCACAAAACATGAATGGTGAGAGGGTGCTTGAGTATCTGGGACCCTTGGGAAAGCCAACAGCAATTTCGATGCTACTTATTAAGGTCGTGCACACCGCACCACCACATTGAAGGAGCTGTTCATTGGTGTAGAAAGAAAATTGAAACTCGTTTCCTAAAACTTTATATGCGTGTAGTTTTAAGCTACAGCAATAATATGATATCAAAAAAGACTTGCTACAATTACGCGCCAAACCACTCGTTGTTGTTTCCCGACCCCTTCCGAGGGATGGGAGCGTGGCGAAAGAACATGGAGCGGCAGAAGCGGGAAAATCTCCTGGGCCTGGACCAAAGGTGGTAGAGAGACAAAGATTCGCCAGAGAGTGAGCGGCGCAGAATCCGTCGTTGTGCAGTGCAGAATGCTTTGAGAGATGTCGTGGATCTGACAACCGAAGGCGCTGCATGAAGAATTCTCAATTCTGCCAATTCTAGTGAGATAAGAATTTAACAGAAGACTGTGTCCGTTGCAGTGAAGAAGAGAGAACACAGCTAGCGTGACAAGAATGCACGAGTCAGGGTGATTCGTAGGGAAGATATAGACGCCTCAGTGAGGGAAAAAGTGATAGAGAAGGACAACAGGCAGCCGGTGATGATGCTACAAGCCGCTCGGTGAACGCGTTACAACTTGATAATGTTGGTAACGCGATGGAAAAGAATCCCTTTGGGTGAAGTATAAGTGAGAGGGAGCCAAAGAAAAGCTTTGTACAACAAAGAGAGGGACATTTTAGAGGGGCTCCATGAGAAAACAGAAATACAGCGTAAGGCCTTTAAACGAGAAAAAAGTTGGCCTTTAGCGAATATATATGTTTAGAAAAGATGACCTCAAAGAAAATTAGAGTGGGATTAGAGCGGATAGGAGAATTGAATAAAAAAGTGAGCTGAAAGTTAGTTTGATAGGGATCCACAGAGAAGATGGAGGCCTCATGTTTTCTCGGATTGAGAGGAAGACATCTGTCTTTGGACCTGCACTGCATTCCTATCAGGGCTCTTTGCGTAATTTCCAAAACAGCAGGGACCAGGGGGAAAACGACCAAAGGGCCAGGTTTTCAGCATAAAGAGAGTAGTTGACGGAAGAAGATAGAAATGTAGGAACATCTTTGACAAAAAGAGAGAAAAGAACAGGGCCAGTAACATATTCTTGCGGAACACCTTGACGGACTCGAAAAAAAGCAACTTTTGTGATTTTGCAAACCCATGCAAACGAGCCTATCAGAAAAAGAAGGCTGAGTCCAACGACCAAAGCAAGGAGGCAGGCCATGCAGTCGAACTAAGTTTCCAATAAAGAACGTGATGCCAGAGAGCGTCGAAAGCCTTGGAGAAGTCGATCGTATAAAGAATCGTTTGTGAAACCGGCCTGGGTTTATTAAATCAATCCGAAATGAATCGAGAAAGATAAAGAATTTGATCGCGGAAAGACCATCTGGGGCGGATACCAGCCTGGCGGGGAGAGAGAATGGAGTTAGACTCCAGAAAGAAGAGTAGGCGAGGTAGAATGATGCGTCCCAAAAGCTTTGCGAGGCAGAAGGTGGAAAGATGGGATAAAAAGAAGCAGGAGAGTCGAGAGACTTTTTCCTTACATGGATGTGAAGAATAGTAGATATTTTTCTAATCGAAAGAAAAGAATGTAAAAACTAGGAAAGATTGATCATGTGAAGAAGAAAATTCATGATAGAAGGAAGAAGGTGCTTCAGCATGGAATAGGCGACGTTGTCTGTGCCAATGGCATTAAACGAGGAAAAGTTTGTGGCAGCCGAGAGAAATTCAGTGTTAGTAAATAGAGAGCACGAAAGGGACCGAAACTCCTCAGGGCATGTGGCTCGACGAAGCTTGGACAGGTAGCCACTGGCTCTGCTAAGTACGGCCTTCGAATGTGAAATGGAAAAGTGGGATCTCAGGTAGTCGACGTAAACCGATGCCGCCTCTCTTGGAGCAGAAGAGTTGTGGAAGTTGGGAGAGGAAGAAGAGCCGGCCATAAAACAAAGGGTAGAATAGAATGAATTAGAAGCAAATATAGGAGAGACATGCATGTCGCCTGCCATGCCTTAACCTTGGCTTTGGCGATGACATACGAGACATGTCGGGAGACAGAGATGTAAACCTGAAGATCTTCATCAGTTCCATAAGCGGCAGCATAAGCTTCACGTCTTTTGCTTGACGCATTTTCCACTTTAGCACACTACCAGGCTTGTGGTCGGCGTTTGATGCGGCCAAAAGGAATGAAAAATTTGGTCGCATTCAATGTCAGAAAAGTAAAAAGAGCAGCAGCAGAAGAAAGAAAAAGAGAGGAGTAAACCTCTGCAGAATTACAGTGAGAGTCAAAGTAATAAGCAAAGTCATCTCAACAAGCTTTCTGAAAATTATAGGAAGGAAGCTGTCTGTAGGAGCGGAAAAGAGAATAAAGGTGGACATTGGAAAAATTAAAAGACTATAAGGACCCAAATCTTCAGGGGATCTCTCAGATGCAAGAGAAGAAGGAGCAAAGAAGATGTTGGAATGGAAGTTAACGTCAGAGGATCAATAGAGAAGGGTAGGAGTGTAAGAATCATTGAGGGTAAGGAGGTATGAAGAAATGATCAATTGAATTCTTCCAAAGGGGTGATAGAAATTGAAGATGCCTAAAATGAAGAGATTTCTGAAGGAAAGAAACTCCTAGCGAGCTCCCAGCTGGGCCGAAGATTAGCCAGATGGGGATTCAACAAAAAAGAGAGCTTCACATTTTCCCGAGTTGATAGCAGAAACCAATGCTCGAACCAGCGCTACTTGGGCAGCCTAGACCGCACCAGAAAATCGTACATAAAGGAAGAAGGATTAGATAACCAGATTCTTAGCATTTCATTGTGTTAGAGTTATTCAGACCATAAAGCAATGCTGCTGCATTAGATGTTGATAAAAATTGCAAAAAATGTCTTTCTGCCTCTGATCCATGACAAATATCAACACTATTATTAAACATTGAAGTTTAAATCATCCGGTTAGTAAGCTATTATTCGGTAGCTCTTTGGTAGGCAAGGCCATTTCGTAAAAAACATAGAAAACAAAATTAACTTTTAACGAGTCTTACTCAAAGATGCTTGCTAGAGAGCAAGCGAGAGCCAGTTCGGAAACACTCTTTGTTCAATGTAATTATCACGTATGAAACGCATAGAACAATTAATTTACCATACCGTTGTGGTTCACGTTAACCTCACAGCACACAAGCCACAATGTGACACATGTAATTTGAATGTGGTAGAACCGTATTTATGAGTAGTTTTGAAGAAGGTGGGCAGGAAAACCGATGGGATAAAATTTGTTTTTTCACAAATTTGTAGTTATCAAAAAGTAGAAAATTGCAATCGGCAAATTAACCTAAAGAAAAAATTAAAATTTTTGGACCCTCTCAACAGAGGCAATTGTGTCATTCGACTAAACATAACAATATGCAAACACGATAATAATATGATGTTGAAAGTAAGTCCGATAAAAATCGTTGCTGCAACGGCATTCTTTTTATTTTACTCCCCTTCAAGGCGGCATGAATTACATTTTTTAGGCAACAGCTCATGCCCATCATCCGTGACTTTTTCTATTGCTGCTTCTTTTAAATGTTTATCATTAGCAATGCAAAAATTTAGGCATTGGACTGACGCTGGGCTAAGTCGCACGATGAACTGAAATACCTCAACGCCTCAACTTTTATCATTCCATCTGTTACTAGGTTGAGCGGTCTGTCCGGTGACGCCCAGCAACTTGTCTCTAAAAAGATCTTCACACTCTTTTAGTGGGTGGTATTTATCGACTGGTTGTGAAAATCTAAGAGTTGTCGCATTTTTGAAATTTCAGGACAATAGTTTTGAAGATGTCCTAGATTAGATTCAGTGGGAGACCCGAAGAGCCTGTCCCGGGGCCTCGGTCACTCTACTCCATTGAGTCGCACTGTTTAAAGAACTTTGGGGCAAAGGGAACGGTTGCTTTTCCCCTTAAGCAATTGTCTTTCTTTGGCATCTTTAAGCATTGAGGAATTGGTTTGTGACAAGTGGCTTGAGGTAATGGGCGCTTTAAACATCACGTACTGTTTAATCATTTTTGAGGTCGATAAATTGTTCTTGCATTTCGTCGGGAATGTCGCTTACATTCAAAGAAGTGGAGAACGAGTTTCGTGCAAGAATAGCTTCTTCTTCTTTGAGTTCAGGGAAGTAATGTTGGAACTCATACTCCATGGATCGAAGGTGTTCTATAATTAGTGCCTTTAATTGCTCGTCGATTTTATAACTGGACAATCTATCAAACATTGCAATGTTTCCATCAACTACTTTTTGGCGCCAGTTTTGCAATTTTTCGACAAATGCTTTCAGGTTGTCACGTAGTTGAATAATATTTGTGTTCTTTCCTTGCAGTTTAAGATTTATTATGTTCAACTTTTCGAAAATATCTGCTAAGTAAGCAAGACTGGTAATCCAATTGTTATCATTGAAGTAAGATAAAAACTCCTCTTTATTTTTAAATTCCAAGAATAATTTTATTTCATCCTTCATTTCAAATACGCGGTTTAAAACGTTGCCTTTTGAAAGCCAACGCACAGCTGTGTGGAAAAGTAAAATTTCGTGCATTGCATTCATATCCTTACAAAGTTCTTTAAACTGGCGTGTATGTAAGCTTCCTGCTTTAATAAAGTTCACAATTTTTACGACCAAATCCAATATACTTGTTAATGCAGTTGGTAAAGTTTTGCTGGAAAGTGCGTATCTATCAATAAAGCAGTGCGTACCCTTTGCTTTTGGAGCAAGTTCCTTTACTTTTTTTGTAAAGCCTGACCGGGATCCCAATATAGTAGGAGCTCCATCGGTACAAACTCCACAAACATTTTCCCATTGCAGTCCATGTGCCTTAAAAAAAGTTTTCATTTTCCGCATAATATCGCACTGGTTCTGGTCGTGTCTAGTTCACTACAAAAGAGAAATTCCTCTTTGATGTCACCCGAATGAATGTACCTTACAAATACAAGCAGCTGAGCACATGAGCTAACGTCAGTTAACTCATCAACTTGAAACGAAAACATTGGAGACGCTTTAATTTCATTCACCACCTGTTTCTTAACATCTTCCGACATGCCCAAAATGCGCCTCTGAATAGTATTATTTGAAAGAGAAATCTGTTTAAGTTTCGCTACACTTGCATCCCCAAGAACTAATTTGGCAGTTTTCAACAAACACGGTTTCACAAGTGTTTCTCCAATACTATGAGGTTTTTTTTGTTTAGCGATTTCCAGTGCGATAACATATGATGCTTCTATTGCTGACACATTGCTTTGATTGAAACTTTCAGTACAATCAAGTCTATGATGCTTTTATTGCTGACACATTGCTTTGATTGAAACTTTCAGTACAATCAAGTCTCTGACGTTTCAAGCCAGCTTCATGACGTTGGAAAAAGCTACATCTTTCTCAACATGTTGAGGGTGCTTTGTTTTTAATACATAATAATAATAAAATGGAATTTTAATTGAAATGGAAAGCTTAATTAATTTTAAATGGAAAGCTTTTAACACCAACATCCAGGCAAGAATTGAGAATAGAATATAATTACAATTTTCCATAATCAAATCGAATACACAGAAAAGCGCTATGTTTCTTAATTATCTTCTCAAAAGTGGACAAAAATGTTCGGCGAATTTTTACTTCACTCAGGTTAATGAAATTGAATGGGCAATTGTTTCACACTATATTGCATTGTAACGTGAACTACGTAATCTGTTTACGAGCAACTCTTCCAGATTGTATTTTTTCCATTACAAAATTTCGAGGTACAAAGCGGACTTGACAGCGACAAATGCAACAACTTTCGCGGCGCCCCTGGCAATGTCTCACGGCGCACCAGGACGCCGCGGCGCTCAGTTTGGGAACCGCTGGTTTTAAGATATTTTTAAAAAGTGTCATCCTGTCCAAGTCGTCAGCCAGTTTCGCCGATGATTGAACTCATCTGGCCATGCGCTCTGTTTAGCATTCTCGAAGATGCTTCGATTTCTTGAACTCTAATCAGCAACGCGTTTGAGTGGGTTGGAGCGATGTTTCATGACGATAATGATTGAATGGTCCTGCGTTCAAGCATCAGGATGACTGTGTTGTTGTATCCTTGGGAAAAACGCTTTTATCGGCTCATGATTGATTTGAAATGCATTAATAACTTTTCTTAAACTCAAACAAACTTAAAACTTTACTTACTCTCAGTATCACCTAAAAGTAAGAGAATATTTAAGCAACTCGCATATAAATCAAGCTTTTCTGATCAAGCTTATTCAACAAAGCCAATTGAACTAAAACAATATTACAAGTAAATACACAGTCGAGAAAGCTAGAAACGCAGCAATTAAGCGGCAATTACAGGTTTTAGGCGATACAACTTACAAGTCACAAACAAGCTCTTACAACGAAAAACACAACAAGGGTTCAATGCTCAAACCACAACACTAAATCAAATATAGTTCAATGACGACTATTGTTCCCAAAACATGCCCATAACAATGCATTCTATCAGCTTTGGATAGTTTATCAATAGTTTCATACAAATCCAACATATCCATAAGACATTAGAAAGCTATTTTTAATTAACTTAACACTACTTTTTTCAATTGATGTTGAAACTTAACAAACTCCGAGAAAGGTCTCGACAGTGATTATCTTGAGCTAGCGCCACTGCTGCTATCCTGCAAGTTCTTCATTGCCGATGTACGTTTCTTTTTTGGTATTTTTTCTGCTAAACTCTGCTTAAGATGGGGAGGGTTTCGACTGGCGCAGTGACTATGAAGATTTTATGTAGATGTAGCTCGATGTCCAAAGTACTCAGGAGTACTAAGCCTATCGCTAAAACCTAGATTTTTAACATTTTTTGTTTTGTGGAATAAGTGCCGGTTGATTGCGTTAGAAATCGAACGGCACAAATGTTTTGCAGTTTGATTGCGTTATTATTAATTTTCATAAAAGGATGTTACCTATTTGCTCATATATGGATGAAATGGCATTTTTACTGCGTGCTTATTCCCAAGAATGCAAAGATTTATGCAAAGAGAATTTCAATAAACGTGAATGCTGTGAGATGGAAAATATCACCAATGTTTACAAATTCGAAATCAGTTTATCGTGCGAAAATAACGTTGTTGGCTTTTCATTTTATATTGGCGCTAATAACTACCCAGGAAATGCAATTAATTAACTGTACGAAAACAAATATACATACCCATTCAGACTTAAAATGACGGACTCCTCCTTTCGGACATTTTTACAGCATAACTAAATAATAACTTGCAAAAATTTATCGCTGAGTCTGTCCTACGTTTAACCGTAACACCTAAATTTTTGTAATGTCGCTATTATTACGTATATAGTTATGAACTTATGACGAAATAACGCAATAAATCTTCGGAAATTTTGAATGATTTATTCAGGAAAAGTAGTGCGGCAATGTACTTTGATTACAAATCACAATCCACAAACTCTTGCACTCCGATCGGTTAATTATGTTAGATCTATATCATCATTGTTTGACATTTTTTCAGTGCTCTGTAGATGTTCAATTGAATGTAAGTGCTCTTGATGGTCGATATTCTCCTTTTTAAATTTACCTTTGTAAGTTGTTAAGTTGTTAAGTTGATGAGAAACTTTGCTCCTTTCTTCATTCATTGCTTTGTATTGATCTTCCGTTTGTATAATTTCTGGACAGCTGTTCAATGGGAGGGGAGGAGCAATCGTCAAATGTAACTTGGCAATTTCATATTCATGGCACAAGCCGGGTTTTAAGAATGCTTTATCTAGATAACTGGTTGCTGTATCTTCTAAATACAACTCAGGATGTGTTTGAACATATTTATTCATCAATTCAATGGATTTGCGAAGAGCATTACCGTATTTGTTGATTTTAGGATCGTGGTAATAATCGATATCAACATTTTGTACGACTATTTGTCCATCTGGAAGATACCGTTCAATTCCTTTGAGCCGATAATACAAATCATCAAAACGTTCCATTAGTTTATAGTGGTATAATCCTGCTCGAGCTTCATCGAAGACCTCAGGGATACTTTCCTCGGTGCAATAATCAAAATAACCAAAACAGTACTTTCCGGCATTAATGTTGTAAAAGATGTCGTTTTTAACTCTTCTTTTTAACTCTTGGCGTAAATAGGTCGGTGTTGACATGTCGATTAACTGTTTCGTTGTTCCATTTTCGCGCTCCACCGGGCGACCACAAAATAAGGACTTTATCAGCTGAACTTAAACAGTTTTCTAGCCAACCAGCAGGATCTAGTGAAATGTCTTGGTCGCTAAACAACTCGCAGTATACTTCAAAGCCCAGATCAGCCTGGAGAAACTTCACAAAATTAATGATGACATCTTGGTGCATTGTATGATCGTTTGAAAACGCTATGAAAAGTTTTATTTGTTGTGCGAGCTTGATTTGAAGATTTGTGCTTTTGTTCAGTAGAT
This sequence comes from Trididemnum clinides, assembly GCA_963675345.1. Lineage (NCBI taxonomy): Eukaryota > Metazoa > Chordata > Ascidiacea > Aplousobranchia > Didemnidae > Trididemnum > Trididemnum clinides. Next base: position 23,271,039 of record OY776301.1, read on the forward strand.
CGTTGTTAGGTTGTAGCTGACCCACATTATTTTGTTCCTGAATTGCTTCTTCATCAACGCTGTTCTTTTTCGATTTTGTGAGGCAGATTTTGGCTCGCTTTGAAACGAGAAAAACAGCACCAACAGCTAGGAGCAATACGAAAACTAGAACCAATATTATCCACTAGATGTAATATGGTTTCGATGGTGCTGTTGTTGTAGTTGTTATTAGCGAACTGTTCGTAGATGGATTGCCAGCAATACTTTCAGTAATAAGAGTCGTCGTTGTCGCTGGGCACGACACTATGCATCTGTAGATCCGACCATTAAGACAATGTGTTATGCAAAAATCAACCGAATAAAAGATTTTATCGGTAATGTTAAAGCGGCCTTGACCTGCCGTTGTTTCATTAAACGTCTTCGCTAGGTTTGAATAAGGGATATATTGGTTTTTGTAGGGTACAATTATTACCATTTCTGTGTGAACATCATCGCTAATGTTAAATGAAAAGTCAACAACGTTATTTTCGCACGATAAATTGATGCTGAATTTGTAGACATCGGAAAGACTTGTTTTGTCACAAATTTGACGATTATAGAAAGTTTCTTTGCATTCTTGGGAATAAGCACAGAGTACCAACGCCATTGCAACCATAAATGAGCAAATATGAAAGTATCTTCCATTCATAATCAAAGTTGTTTACTAACGCAATCAAAAGGCGACTATTCCACAAAACAAATATGTTAAAATTCAATTTTTTTGCTACTCCCACACAACTGCTCAAATTGAATTCAAGCAAAGGCAAATACTCTTTAACTCGTGATATAAACATAATAACCGCCATGGTGGTTTAGTGACAAGGGTGTCCGCTTTCATTTGGTACACGTTTGTTCAATTACCTTGATAAGTCATACTAAAGACTTAAAAGGCTATATTCACAGCTTCTCTGCATGAAACTCGGCACGAAAGACATAGTGAGGAGAGAAAAGCCGAAAGTTGACTTGTGGTGTCCCTGGATAAAGCACTTGACGGGATATTTTCATCTTTGCGTGACAGACAGATGGTGGGATCTATTAGTCCACTTATCGATGGGACTGACACCAACTAAAGGCTAGCAATAAAAGCATGATCTCATATTCGAGAGCTACATGAAAAGATCTGGTTCAAACGAAGACATCGACGACGACTTAACATAGTCTACAATAGTTGGACTGACTGTAAATTTATGATATGTGCATCGTAAAACTTAACCAAGTGTACTTAATGGTAATGAACTGAGGCACAGTTTGATTGGATGAGTTGATTTCATTTGTTGTGGTTGTAGTTTTACAGCAATCTTTTGCTCAAACTAAATAAATACATAAATATAATCGCAAATAAAAACTCTTTGTGGCAGCCAATGCCCACACATGCCAACATTCGAGCGAGCTTTAGTAAGGGTCCGCGTTCTAACCCTCAGGCGAACAAATGAATTCGCTAAAATATTTTAAAAGTTGGCACCGGGCCGTATCGTCATCTCAACGGCCCGGGTGAGGCATAGATAACCTCCAAGTTTCGCATGATTTGGGGGCGCTCTTATTGTAAAGTATTTCAAAGATTTACCGAAAAACAGAGCTGTGACGATTGCTTTGTTATCGTGGCTTCAAAAAGCACTAAATTAATAATGCAACGCAATGCTGACCTTAAAGCGTAAAAGTTCTATCAAAATTTAACAGCTTGGTTTGGGTAGCATATTTGATCGAGGCAGACTAGGACACCAAGTTTAGTCGATATCCGCTGGTAGCTCACCTTGAGACGCAAACTATAGGTAGGCCGAACCGAATAACTCAGATTTTAAGTTGACTAGCTTACTTCTATTCTTCGGTTTGTGGTAGTTATCGTTGTCGCAGGGCAAGATATTGTGCATCTATAGATCCGACAATCAGGACAATCGTTTATGCAGAAAACTCCAAATAAATGATTATATCGGTACCGCTAAAACGGCCGTAACCGGCTGTTTTTTACTATTCCACTTGGTTAAGTTTGAACGGGGGTGTATATTTGTTTTCGTACAGTTGAATTATTTCTGGGTAATTATTAGCGCTAATATAAAATGAAAAGCCAACAACGTTATTTTCGCACGATAAACTGATTTCGAATTTGTAAACATTAGTAACATTTTCCATTTTACAGCATTTATTGAAATTCTCTTTGCATAAATCTTTGCATTCTTGGGAATAGGCACGCAGTAAAAATGCCATTTCATCCATATATGAGCAAATAGGTAACATCCTACATTCATAATCAAAAATAACGCAATCAAACTGCAAAACATTTGTGCTGTTTGATTTCTAACGCAATCAACCGGCACTTATTCCACAAAACAAAAAATGTTAAAAATCTAGGTTTTTACGATAGTAGGCTTAGTACTCCTGAGTACTTTGGACATCGAGCTACATCTACATAAAATCTTCATAGTCACTGCGCCAGTCGAAACCCTCCCATGTTCAGCAGAGTTTAGCAGAAAAAAATATCAAAAAAGAAACGTGCAACTGCAACGAAGAGCTTGCAGGATAGCAGCAGTGGCGCTAGCTCAAGATAATCACTGTCGAGATCTTTCTCGGAGTTTGTTAAGTTTTTACATTAATTGAAAAAAGTAGTGTTAAGTTAATTAAAAAAAAGCTTTCTAATGTCTTATGGATATGTTGGATTTGTATGAAACTATTGATAAACTATCCAAAGCTGATAGAATGCATTGTTATGGGCATGTTTTGAGGAACAATAGTCGTCATTGAACTATATTTGATTTAGTGTTGGGGTTTGAGCATTGAACCCTTGTCGTGATTTTCGTTGTAAGAGCTTGTTTGTGACTTGTGAGTTGTATCGCCTAAAACCTGTAATGGCTGCGAAATTGCTGCGTTTCTAGCTTTCTCGACTGTGTATTCACCTGTAACATTGTTTTAGTTCAATTGGCTTTGTTGAATAAGCTTGATCAGAAAAGCTTGATTTATATGCGAGTTGCTTAAATATTCTCTTACTTTTAGGTGATACTGAGAGTAAGTAAAGTTTTAAGTTTGTTTGAGTTTAAGAAAAGCTATTAATGCATTTCAAATCTGTCATGAGCCGAGAAAAGCGTTAGACTTTGAAGTGAATAGAAGAAAGTAAGGCGACGGAAAATGACATGGAGAAGATGAGGTGGTAGAAGAGATCAAACAGATTGATTTACAAAAGGAAGTCGCCATCAACAGAGAGAAAAGGCGTAATGCTGTTTTCAAAACTGCGATGGGCATGAGTTAATTTCGGCCACTTTTGTCAATAAAGACCAAACCGGATTTAAAAAATTGGATATGTCTTTCTCTCTCCCTCTCGTTTTCTTCCTCCTTCTCGACTATTTGGCGTGAATTGCTTGGTAACATTTTAAATAAATCTAAAGTTTGTTATAAAAAAATGGCGTAGGAGAAGAAATCATCATAAGGTGTTTTTTCCCAAGGATACAACAACACAGTCAGTCATCCTGATGCTTGAACGCAGGACCATTCAATCATTATCGTCATGTAACATCGCTCCAATCCACTCGACCGCGTTGCTGAATAGAGTTCAAGAAATGGAAGAAGCTTCAAGAATGTTAAACAGAGCGCATGGCCAGATGAGTTCAATCATCGGCGAAACTGGCTGACGACTTGGACAGACAGGATGACATTAATTAAAAGGATGACATTTTTTAAAAATACCTTAAACTATAAGTCAGTGATTCTCGACCTTTTTTTTGTTGCGGCACACTTTTAACGATTTCAAAATTTGGCGGCACACATAGAAAAATATACGTTTAAAAATTGTTTACTTGCCTACAACACACTGCGTAAAATAGCTTATGATAATAATTTTAAATATGCGAAATTAAGATAATATGTACTACAAAAAAAACAGTACGTTTGTTAAAGGATTAACTACAAGTCAATCATAAGAATACTTTTAATGCGAAACATATCTAAAATTTGGCGGCACACTTTCATAATTTCGCGGCACAGTGGTTGAGAATCACTGCTATAAGTGAATTTTCTGAATTGCGATAAACAACTAGAAATTCAAAAATTCGTGACACACTTTTGAAAGTTTCCGGATATCAATGATTTCCGACAAGCGCTTGACAGAAGTTGTTTGCTAGAATAAAGCAGAAGAAAAACGTGGTGATATTCGTAGTGCGGCTACATTGCATTGATAGATCACAGTTTGGTTTGTTTTGCTCGACAAACACGTTTAACATATCACACTGTTTAATAGACTTCACAATTAATTTGTTGGTTGTGCAGAACTTTACTACAGCTATGAAAAAATTGTTTTTGCCGAAGATTATGAAAATGAGTCATGAATTTGTCGCCGTTTGGAGAATTTCTAAAGTTTTCTACTCTCAAAAATCTCTTTAAATAAATCGAGTTCAAGCAAATGCTAATACTTTTTAACTCGTGATATAAACATAATAACCGGCACGGTGGTTTATTGACAAAAGCGTCCGCTTTGGCGCAGATGGACCTGTGTTCAATTACCTAGGTATGTCATAACAAACACTCTAAAAACTGTATTCACAGCTTCCCTGCTTGACTTTCAGCACAAAAGAGCCAATAAGGTGAAAAAACCGAAAAGTTTACTTGTGGTATTTTTGAGTAAAACACTCAACGGGATACTTCCGTCTTTGTGTGGCAGACAGGTGGCGGAGTTTAGTAGTCTACTTAACGCTGGAGACCAGACTAACTAAACACTAGCGCAAAAAGTACAAACTCATTTTCAAGAGCCAAATACAAAGATCTGGCTCAAACGAAGAGATCGACAAATACTCAACATAGCCTACAGTAATTGGGCTAGCTGTATATATATAATATGCGCATCGCAAAGCTTAACCAAGTCTACATCAAGTTCTGGTAACTACCCTAACCAAGAAAGCAACATTCTTACAATTCCAAAAGTTCTTATAAATGATTGTATAACTTGTAAGTCTTACAACTTGTAAGTAATGAGGATAATAACTTGCACCAAAGCTGGTATTTTTTTGCAGTCTCAGGCTATTTATAAAGGCCGATCCGTGATCTATTTTCATTTAAGCCCGTAGGTAATTAGTCTTTAGAGTTTGTGTATTGTGTAATCATTGTGTAATGGAAAAATAATTGGTTTGAAGAAACAGAAAAGACAATTACGTTCATTCGTATGAGATTTTGAAATACAGCAAATGTAGCGCGTGCAAGGCCTAACCAGGATCGTAGCCATGGTATTGGTTTGTGACAAGAAGATTTATATTTAGCTTGCCACAATTTTTAAAAAGATGTAAACTTTTTCCTTAACTTCTAAACTTTAAGTTAAGTATAAGTTAAGTTATGCTCAAAATTTTGCTAAATTTGAGCGACCTCCAATAAGAGTCCACGTTCTGACCCTCAGGCGAACAAACTGATTCTTCAAAACTTTATAAAGTTGGTACCGGGCCGTATCGCCATCTCAACAGCTCAGATGATGCATAGGTTTACTCCTAGATCTGGTATGATTTTGGGCGCGTTGTTATTGTGAATTTTTTCAAAAATTTGACATAAAAATTTGCGACGGTTGCTTTGTTATATCGGCTACAAAAAGAACTAGATTACGAATGCAAAGCAATGGTGATGTGATGACAGCACGTAAAAGTTCTATAAAATTGTACAGCTTGGCTGTGGTAGCCTATCTGATCTAGAGTGTCTAGAAACCGAGATTAGTTGATATCCGCTGGGAGCACACCGTGCGACGCTGATCATGGGTAGGCCGAACTCAATGACTAAGACTTACACTTGACTAGCTTTTTTTGTTTTCGGTTCACTATTAGGTTTGTGCAAGATAATTTTTTTGGAAAGCGTGACGTCTTCAATCAAAATGACGTTAGTCCAAATCACTAAGCATTTTCAAGCAGCCATGCTGCAAAATTCATGTTTGTGTGTGTGTGTGCGAATCGCACGAATAGCGTAATTTAATCTGACTATGAAAACGTGTGTTGTGACAAAAGATTGCACAGCGCACATGTTTGAGTGAGTGTGCGAACTAAAAATACGTTTCAATCAAATTGCAATACCAGCTCACCAACAAGTTGGAGGTGGAGTAGTCTTACAAAAATCTGGCTGCAGCTCCACCTGAATTTTAAACAGAGCTTAGCTTCAGTTTCCACAAAAATCATAAATGATTGTTTATATTTGGATTTCTTGGCAAAGGAAATCTGTTGTTTGATCAAACGAAAGCCAGATTTCAATCTACCAACTTACAAACAATTTCATCTATTTGGGGTCCAAAATGACGTCACAGCTACTACTTGTTTCCATAATTTGTTCTGGTTATTTTCTCAAAAACTACTAACCGAATGAAGATAACAAATTCTGCCTAGACTGACATAGAGGCCACTATTGCTCATGGATAGTAATCATGACGCTTGGAAAAGTTTTTTCGACAAAAATAGGACGTGTCCAATTTCTTGCATAAGGAAGTTTGTAGCTTAAATTATGATTGTCATGAAACAACTCAGCCGAACCCGGCCCGAACCCGAATCCGACCCGAAAAGTCCGGCCCGACTTACAACTCTGATAAATGAAGCTAATTGAGCTTTTTCAGACACGGTAAATGTTTTTTCAAATAGTTGACTTTGCTTTATATTTGACTCCAACAACCGTTGAAAATATTTGACATTATTAGCTTGAAGGCTAGGATGGTTTGTGGTAAGATGTCTTTTCAATTTACTTGGAACCATTGCTTCATTAAACAGCGTTTGGCCGCAAACGAAACATAATGAAGAAGGTATCTGTGTATCCTCAGTCCAGTGAAATCCAAATTTCAGATATTCATCACTATACAACCGGTGAAATTTTGGATTTTTAAATGACGTTGTAGAATTATTCTTGACATCATCGCGTTTTCTTTTGAGAAACTTATCCATAATGAAGATTAAATGGAATGTAAAATTGAAAAAAATAAATCTAAAGGAATTTTTATTATATTTGATTTCTTTTTGTTTGTCTTAATAAAACTTTAATTTAACGCGCCTAAATATCTAAAAAATATTTATAAAGAATCTGTAAATATTATGAACTATATATATAGACAATATAAACTGGTAATAAAACAATAACGATTTTTTTAACAATTCCGATTCCTAACCAATATTACTTAAATGTATTGCTATGTCCTGATCTAAGATATATTCATAAAACACGATTATTACACTAAAAACTTTACCAAACCCACACCCACAGACCACACATTCCTCCATAGATCTTATTACCCGCTACATATTTTTAAAACTGTAGTATTTTTCTGATGCTGTCCGATTGAAAAATCTCAACAAGACTCAATACGGATATTTACATAGTTTATTCAAATAGAACAACTTAGCAAAAAATACCTACGTTCTTACTTCTACATGAAAATAGTCGATGACGTTGTGAGCCTAGTAGCGTCAGCCAAATCCTGGAACAACCGCTTTAAACCCGATTTCAATGTTGCCACTGATAAAGTCGACAAGTTTAAGAAAGAAATCCAAATATAAACAATCATTTATGATTTTTGTGGAAACTGAAGCTAAGCTCTGTTTAAAATTCAGGTGGAGCTGCAGCCAGATTTTTGTAAGACTACTCCACCTCCAACTTGTTGGTGAGCTGGTATTGCAATTTGATTGAAACGTATTTTTAGTTCGCACACTCACTCAAACATGTGCGCTGTGCAATCTTTTGTCACAACACACGTTTTCATAGTCAGATTAAATTACGCTATTCGTGCGATTCGCACACACACACACAAACATGGATTTTGCAGCATGGCTGCTTGAAAATGCTTAGTGATTTGGACTAACGTCATTTTGATTGAAGACGTCACGCTTTCCAAAAAAATTATCTTGCACAAACCTAATAGTGAACCGAAAACAAAAAAAGCTAGTCAAGTGTAAGTCTTAGTCATTGAGTTCGGCCTACCCATGATCAGCGTCGCACGGTGTGCTCCCAGCGGATATCAACTAATCTCGGTTTCTAGACACTCTAGATCAGATAGGCTACCACAGCCAAACTGTACAATTTTATAGAACTTTTACGTGCTGTCATCACATCACCATTGCTTTGCATTCGTAATCTAGTTCTCTTTGTAGCCGATATAACAAAGCAACCGTCGCAATTTTTTATGTCAAATTTTTGAAAAACTTTACAATAACAACGCGCCCAAAATCATACCAAATCTAGGAGTAAACCTATGCATCATCTGAGCTGTTGAGATGGCGATACGGCCCGGTACCAACTTTATAAAGTTTTGAAGAATCAGTTTGTTCGCCTGAGAGTCAGAACGTGGACTCTTATTAAAAGTCGCTCAAATTTAGCAAATTTATGAGCATTGGCTGTAATTTTCTTTTAATGTTTTGATTGCATTGATCTAGTTTGAGCAAAAAATTGTAACAAAACTATAACCATAACAAACGGAAAGGACTCACTAAATCAAACTGTGCCAGATACAAGACAATGACGTCGCTGTTTAAAGAAAAACATGTAGCGTCACGTGCATACAAAAAGTCAATTTGAGATCAAATAACAAATAGGACACATAGCTTTGATTTAGCAGTAACAAATGGCGTTTTGTGGCAAAACAAAGTTGAAAACCACCATTTTGGAGGTTCTTATGTAATATGGCCAGAAACTCGAGGGTGCCTTACCCATTTGATGTAGGTTTTGGATGGTAGCTAAGGTGCACCATTTGCCCTAAGTTTGTCATTTATTTACCAAACAAAGTTTAGTTCAACTCTTTCGGAGTAACTAATGTGCTTGTACGACTTTGAAAAACAGCCATTTTCAAAAGTTGTTATTTTTCTTGCCAGTGGAAAAAGTAAAGGTAGAATTTTGCAAACTGTTTTTAACCCGACCCTTACATTTGATCATTCTGGCGCGGACTCACCAAAATGGAAAGTTTCAGCCAGAACAGCTGTGCTAGAATTTACTGAGTATCTAACCATATTAAAGTACTAACCAGTAGAGTGTTTGTTTGAGCACCACCTAGGCTACAAATTGCGGTATGCAACAGTGATCTGCAACCTTTTGTTAAGCTGGCTCATGTCCCCCTTTCAATTACTGCTGAAGACCAACCAGCAATAAAGAAACCGGATAGAGACAAGGATTAAGAAAACGCTTAAAATTTACTGCAATACTTCGATTTCTTTTTGGAGATCAACTTTTTAAAGTAGATATTCTTGAATTTGAGCAAAACATTTGTTCAAATAAAAGACTTTTATTGTCTTTTAAGCGAATGATTTTTTGTCTAAACAGGTTTTAGCTATTGCAGATTTAATTTAAGTAATAGTAAAAATAACAAAGTTATCACTAGTAAATACAGCTTATCCTGTCTTGCCGTCTAGTGGTAAAAGACAGAGCGTCTCTGTGTGTTCATCGGTAAACAATCAGAACGGGTATCGACAGAGCTGCCAAAACTCGTGTCTTGAAAGAAAACAGGCTGTAAAAGGCTGTAGTTACTAAAACGTCTTTTTTGATACTATTTAAAACTATTAAATTAAAACACGCTATTTGTTAAAACCATCAAAACACGCTATTTTTGACATGCCCATGCGTGAGGGGTAAAAAATCTGCGAGGCAGTACAAAAACATGATACCAGTGATATTTCTGAAATAATGTTTTCAAGCTTGTTGCTTTTGAAGCCTTCTAGTGTGAGCTAGTTGGCTAACAGGTCATTCGGCACTGATTGTTCGTTTCCAGCTTTCTTTGAATTCTTTAGCATATTCGATTGTTAGTGATATTTATTGCAAAACGTCAAAAGTTTAAAAATATCCACCACAATTTTTGCGTATGAAAGTCGTGAAAATCTCATTTAAATTGGTAGCCAAATCTAATTTTAAAAATCAATCAAAATAACTAAATTAGGTTACTGCCACTAAAAAAGTTCTTCCATATTCACTGACCGTCACGATTATTTTTAACTTTTTCTAGTTGTTCGTTTTGTAAGCACATGCTTTCACGATGTGCGAAGATGAAAAATAAACAATTTATTTGATTTAACGACACGAAAACACTTCTGCACCAGTGGAAGATTTCCGGTTTATTTTCTCACCCTTTTTCTTTAGATCCATATTTGTATAGACTTAGATAGATATGGTCCAGCCAGATGCAAATAGACATCTCCCTGCAACGCGTAGAGCGTGATACCAAAACTAACAAAGTCACGCTTACTCTTTCTGTCATAATTTCAATTTCATTTTGTCTAAACTCTTTGGTTCACATTTTGTAAATGAATGAGACGCAGCTTGATCTACACAACTATAAAAGTGATATTTAGATGAAAAGATTCGCTTGGCGAAACGCAAAATTGCAGCCACCTGATAAAAAGAATGAAAGATTTTTGAACGAAACAACAATAGTCACGTGATTTTCCTGTAATCAGTAGAGATAGTATAACTTAAAGTTTAGAAGTTAAAGAAAAAGTTTACATTTTTTCAAAATTATGGCAAGCTAAATATAAAGTTTCTTCTTCCCCCAAACCAGTAGCATGGCTACGATCCTGGTTAGGCCTTGCACGTGCTACTTTTGCTGTATTTCAAAAGCTCATACGAATGAACGTATTGGTCTTTTTCGTTTTTTTCGAAACCACTTATTTTCTCATTACACAATAAAACTCTAAAAACTAATTGCCTTCGGGCGTACATGAAAATCGATCACGGATGGGCCTTTATAAATAGCCTGAGACTGCAAAAGAATACCATCTTTTGTGCAAGTTATCCGCATTTCTTATACTTACAATCAGTTATAAGAACTTTTTGAATTGCAAGGATGTTGTATTTTGGTTAGTGTGGTTAACAGAACTTGATGTAGACTTGGTTAAGCTTTGCGATGCGCATATCATACATATACAGCTAGCTCAATTACTATGGACTATGTTGAGTATTTGTCGACCTCTTCGTTTGAGCCAGATCTTTGTATTTAGCTTTTGAAAATGAGTTTATACTTTTTGCGCTAGTCTTTAGTTAGTCTGGGCTCCAGCGTTAAGTAGACTACTAAACTCCACCACCTGTCTGCCGCACAAAGATGGAAGTATCCCGTTGAGTGTTTTACTCAAGGACACCACCACAAGTGAACTTTTCGGCTTTTTCACCTCATTGGCTCTTTTGTGCTGAAGTCAAGCAGGGAAGCTGTGAATACAGTTTTTAGAGTGTTTGTTATGACATACCTAGGTAATTGAACACAGGTCCATCTGCGCCAAAGCGGACGCTTTTGTCAATAAACCACCGTGCCGGTTATTATGTTTATATCACGAGTTAAAAAGTATTAGCATTTGCTTGAACTCGATTTATTTAAAGAGATTTTTGAGAGCAGAACATTTTAGAGCTTCTTCAAACGGCGACAAATTCATGACTCATTTTCATAATCTTCGGCAAAAACAATTTTTTCATAGCTGTAGTAAAGTTCTGCACAACCAACAAATTAATTGTGAAGCCTACTAAACAGTGTGATATGTTAAACGTGTTTGTCGAGCAAAACAAACCAAACTGTGATCTATTAATGCAATGTAGCCGCACCATGTATGTGATCACTTTTTTCTTCTGCTTTATTCTAGCGAACAGCTTCTGTCAAGCGCTTGTCGGAAATCATCCATATCCGAAACTTTCAAAAGTGTGTCATGAATTTTTGAATTTATTGGTGTTTATGGCAATTCAGAAAATTCACTTATAGTTTAAGATATTTTTAAAAAGTGTGATCCTTTAAATTGATGTCATCCTGTTCAAGTCGTCAGCCAGTTTCGCCGATGATTGAACTCATCTGGCCATGCGCTCTGTTTAACATTCTCGAAGATGCTTCGATTTCTTGAACTCTATTCAGCAACACGGTCGAGTGGATTGGAGCGATGTTTCATGAAAATAATGATTGAATGATCCTGCGTTCGAGCATCAGGATGACTGTGTTGTTGTGTCCTTGAGAAAAAACACCTTATGATGATTTTTTCTCCTACGTCATTTTTTGTAACAAATTTTTAAAATTATTTAAAATGTTACCAAGCAATTCATGCCAAATAGTAGAGAGGGAGGAAGAAAACGAGAGGGAGAGAGAAAGACATATCCAATTTTTTAAATCCGGTTTGGTCTTTATTGACAAAAGTGGCCGAAATTACCTCATGCCCTTCGCAGTTTTGAAACAGCATTACGTCTCTTCTTTCTGTTGATGGCGCCTTCCTTTTGTAAACCAATCTGTTTAATCTCTTCTACCACCTCATCTTCTCCATGTCATTTTCCGTCGCTCTACCTTCTTCTAACCACTTCAAAGTCTAACGCTTTTCTCGGCTCATGATTGATTTGAAATGCACTTTACATATACACACTATCACCTAAAAGTAGGAGAATATTTAAGCAACTCGCATATAAATCAAGCTTTTCTGATCAAGCTTACTCAACAAAGCCAATTGAACTGAAACAATACTACAGGTGAATACACAGTCGAGAAAGCTAGCAACGCAACAATTACGCGGCCATTACAGAATTTAGGCGATGCAATTCACAAGTCACAAACAAGCTCTAACAACAAAAATCACAACAAGGGTTCAATGCTCAAACCACAACACTAAATCAAATATAGTTCAATGATGACTATTTTTCCTCAAAACATGCCCATAACAATGCATTCTATCAGCTTTGGATAGTTTATCAATAGTTTCATCCAAATCCAACATATCCATAAGTTATTGCAAAGCTTTTTTTTAATTAACTTAACACTACTTTTTTCAATTGATGTTGAAACTTAACAAACTCCGAGAAAGATCTCGACAATGATTATCTTGAGCTAGTGCCACTGCCTCTATCCTGCAAGCTCTTCGTTGCAGTTGCACGTTTCTTTTTTGATATTTTTTTCTGCTAAACTCTGCTGAACATGGGAGGGTTTCGACTGGCGCAGTGACTATGAAGATTTTATGTAGATGTAGCTCGATGTCCAAAGTACTCAGGAGTACTAAGCCTACTATCGTAAAAACCTAGATTTTTAACATTTTTTGTTTTGTGGAATAAGTGCCGGTTGATTGCGTTAGAAATCAAACAGCACAAATGTTTTGCAGTTTGATTGCGTTATTTTTGATTATGAATGTAGGATGTTACCTATTTGCTCATATATGGGTGCAATGTCATTTTTACTGCGTGCCTATTCCCAAGAATGCAAAGATTTATGCAAAGAGAATTTTAATAAACGTGAATGCTATAAGATGGAAAATGTTACTAATGTTTACAAATTCGAAATCAGTTTATCGTGCGAAAATAACGTTGTTGGCTTTTCATTTTATATTAGCGCTAATAATTATCCAGGAATAATTCAACTGTACGAAAACAAATATACACCTCCATTCAAACTTAACCAAGTGGAATAGTAAAAAAACAGCGGGTTAAGGTCGTTTTAGCGGTACCGATATAATCATTTATTCGGAGTTTTTGCATAAACGATTGTCTTGATGGTCGGATCTATAGGTGCACAATATCTTGCCCTGCGATAACGATAACTCGTACAAACCGAAGAACAGAAGTAAGCTAGTCAACTTAAAATCAAAATCTGAGTTATTCGGTTCGGCCTACTTATGGTTAGCGTCCCAAGGTGAGCTACCAGCGGATATCGACTAATCTTGGCGTCCTAGTCTGCCTCGATCAAATGTGCTACCCAAACCAAGCTGTTAAATTTTGATAGAACTTTTACGCATTGAGGTCAGCATTACGTTGCATTAGTAATTCAGTGCTTTTTGAAGCCACGATAACAAAGCAATCGTCACAGCTCTGTTTTTCGGTAAATCTTTGAAATACTTTACAATAACTTTTCTTTCTTCTTTTTTTTTTCTTTCGGCTTATTCCCGATTATGGGTTGCCACAGCAGATATCTGCATTTTTATGACATGGCATTTGTTTTACGGTCGGATGACCTTCCTGCCACCAACCCTCTCTTCAGAGGGAAAACTAGGCCACCGGTCTTCCACATAATAGCGGAGGCGTCCCGTTAAGTGCCTTGCCCAAGGACACAACAAGCGAACTTGCCGGCTTGTTCTCCACAACCTCCACCAAATGCTGAGCGCCAAGCAGGGAAGCTGTCAATACCATTTTTTAAAGTGTTTTGGTATGACTCGACTAGGGGAATTAACCCTAAGTCTACCGACTGTTAAGCGGACGCTCTAACCACTACACCATCGCGTCGGTCTACTTTACAATACTTTACAATAATACTTTACAATAACTTTACAATAATACTTTACAATAACTGAAATACTTTACAATAACAGCGCCTTCAAATCATGCGAAACTTGGAGGTAATCTATGCGTCACCCGGGCCGTTGAGATGACGATACGGCCCGGTACCAACTTTTAAAATATTTTAGCAAATTCATTTGTTCGCCTGAGGGTTAGAACGCGGACCCTTACTAAAGGTCGCTCAAATTTTGGCAATTGTGGGCATTGGCTGCCACAAATAGTTTTCATTCGTGATTTTGTCTATGTATTCATTTAGTTTGAGCAAAAGATTGCTCTAAAACTACGACCACAACAAATGAAATCAACTCATCCAATCAAACTGTGCCTCAATTCATTGCAATGAAATACCTTCGGTTAAGTTCTACGTTGCACATATAAATTTACAGTCAGTCCAACCACTGTAGACTATGTTAAGTCGTCGTCGATGTCTTCGTTTGAACCAGATATTTACATGTAGCACTCGAATATGAGGTCATGCTTTTATTGTTAGTCTTTAGTTGGTGCCGGTCCCAGCGATAAGTAGAATGATAGATCAGGGATATCTAGAATTAGAAGTTCTAGATATCCCTGTGATAGATCCCACCATCTGTCTGTCACACAAAAATGAAAATATCCCGTCAAGTTCTTTATCCAGGGACACCACAAGTCAACTTTCGGCAGTTTCCCCCTCACTGTCTCTTTCGTGCCGAGTGTCAAGCAGAGAAGCTATGAATATTGTCTTTTAAGTCTTTAGTATGACTTATCAAGGTAATTGAACAAACGTGTACCGGATGCGAAGCGGACACCCTTGTCACTAAACCATCATGCCGGTTATTATGTTTATATCATGAGTTAAAGAGTATTTGCCTTTGCTGGGATTCGATTTATTTGAGCAGTTGCGTGAGTAAAAAAAATTGAATTTTAACATATTTGTTTTGTGGAATAGTTGCCTTTCGATTGCGTTAGTAAATAACTTTGATTATGAATGGAAGATACTTTCATATTTGCTCGTTTATGGTTGCCATGGCGTTGGTACTCTGTGCTTATTCCCAAGAATGCGAAGAGAATTTCAAAAATCGTAAATATTGTGACAAAACAAGTCTTTCCGATGTCTACAAATTCAGCATCAATTTATCGTGCGAAAATAACGTTGTTGACTTTTCATTTAACATTAGCGATGATGTTCACACAGAAATGGTAATAATTGTACCCTACAAAAACCAATATGCCGGTGATGATAACCTAGCGAAGACGTTTAATGAAACAACGGCAGGTCAAGGCCGCTTTAACATTACCGATAAAATCTTTTATTCGGTTGATTTTTGCATAACACATTGTCTTGATTGTCGGATCTACAGATGCATAGTGTCGTGCCCAGCGACAACGACGACTCCTATTACTGAAAGTATTGCTGGCAATCCATCTACGAACAGTTCGCTAATAACAACTACAACAACAGCACCATCGAAACCATATTACATCTAGTGGATAATATTAGCTCTAGTTGCCGTATTGCTCCTAGCTGTTGGTGCTGTTTTTCTCGTTTCAAAGCGAGCCAAAATATAACTCAGAAAATCGAAAAAGAACAGCGTTGATGAAGAAGCAATTCAGGAACAAAATAATGTGGGTCAGCTACAACCTAACAACGATCTACTGAACAAAAGCACAAATCTTCAAATCAAGCTCGCACAACAAATAAAACTTTTCATAGCGTTTTCAAACGATCATACAATGCACCAAGATGTCATCATTAATTTTGTGAAGTTTCTCCAGGCTGATCTGGGCTTTGAAGTATACTGCGAGTTGTTTAGCGACCAAGACATTTCACTAGATCCTGCTGGTTGGCTAGAAAACTGTTTAAGTTCAGCTGATAAAGTCCTTATTTTGTGGTCGCCCGGTGGAGCGCGAAAATGGAACAACGAAACAGTTAATCGACATGTCAACACCGACCTATTTACGCCAAGAGTTAAAAAGAAGAGTTAAAAACGACATCTTTTACAACATTAATGCCGGAAAGTACTGTTTTGGTTATTTTGATTATTGCACCGAGGAAAGTATCCCTGAGGTCTTCGATGAAGCTCGAGCAGGATTATACCACTATAAACTAATGGAACGTTTTGATGATTTGTATTATCGGCTCAAAGGAATTGAACGGTATCTTCCAGATGGACAAATAGTCGTATAAAAAATGTTGAAGTCAATTTTTACCACGATCCTAAAATCAACAAATACGGTAATGCTCTTCGCAAATCCATTGAATTGATGAATGAATATGTTCAAACACATCCTGAGTTGTATTTAGAAGATACAACAACCAGTTATCTAGATAAAGCATTCTTAAAACCCGGCTTGTGCCATGAATATGAAATTGCCAAGTTACATTTGACGATTGCTCCTCCCCTCCCATTGAACAGCTGTCCAGAAATTATACAAACGCGAGATCAATACAAAGCAATGAATGAAGAAAGGAGCAAAGTTTCTCATCAACTTAACAACATTAAAAAGGATGTTATTAAGCATGAAGCGACGAATTTTGAAAACAAAACTTGTGTTCTTGTTCCAACTTCGTTTCAATATCTTCGACTGCAAAAGGTTCCAGTTGGCTCAAGTGTTTCTAATTCACTGCAAAACAATAGCGAACTATCGAGCACAGGTTCTCATGTTCCGCTTTCTGCTCCAAGGCAATGTGAACATGACAGAGGTTATGCAACTTTTCAAGACAGCGATGTAACAGGTGAGGTACAACACCATTCCCAAGGTAAATTTAAAACGGAGAACATCAACGATCAAGAGCACTCACATCCAATTGAACATCGACAAATCTCTGAAAAACTGTCAAACAATGATGCGTATAGATCTAACAACATCTTACATAACGAAGGGGGCAGTTGGAATGTAAGATATAAGCCTTCATCTACAGATAAACCGAAGTTACAATTAGCGCCCATGGACAACGATACCGAACCAATGACTACCCTAATGTCCATCAACTTGTTATCAATGACAAAAAAACGTTGATGTTTCAATCTTTGAGTTGATTACGGGTAGCGCCACGTACGAAAATGGGATGGATTTTCCCCTTCCCACTTCTGTTTCGGGCGATTTCAGTAATTCGTGCAGATACGTTGAGTTTATTTTTTGGAGGAGAAAGGATGAGGACGCCAAAGCTCCACTCTCTAGTCCTTGAAGCACGACGAAAATTTTGAAAAATCACGTAGCTTCAAGTTTTAACCGATCGGAGTGCAAGATAATGAGTTTGTGGATTGTGATTTGTAATCAAAGTACAATGCCGCACTACTTTTCCTGAATAAATTATTCAAGATTTCCGAACATTTATTGCGTTATTTCGTCATCAGTTCATGGCTATATATGTAATATTAGTGGCATTACAGAAGTTTAGGTATTATGGTTAAACGTAGGACAGACTCAGTGATAAATTTTGCAAGAGATTACTCAGTTATGCTGTAAAAATAAAATGTCCGAAAGGAGGAGTCCGTCATTTTAAGTCGTGCATAATGGCATTAAAACTTTGTGGTTAAACTTTGCCCGGTTAGATCTGTCATCGATCTAATTGGGCCATATTTAACCATATACAAAACTATTTTAAATTTGTCACAGCACCACCTAAATTTTATGCGAAAGGCCATTTCTTAACAGCAGGCTCAATTGTTTTCGTTTTCGTAATCATTTTGTATCCATTTTGGTAGAAAATTAGTTCCAGTTCTTCAAAAACTTTTTTCTGAAGGGAAAACCCTTATACACCCTCCTTATAGGCTTCGCCGCCATGCGATCTATTAAAATTTTGATCAACTTGACTTTTGACTCGTACACTCAAAACCATTTTTAGACCCAAAAAACAAATGGTTCAAGTGAAACTATACATTATACCATGCTAAAAACCCTCACGTTGTAACAATGTTTATGGTCGTGTTTTTCGACTACATTTTATGGAGGTTTTCTCTAAACTTATCTCGCCTATTATTTGCAACCCCAACCATTTTGGGCTGACGCCCCCGCCTCCCGCAGTTGACACATAAGATTGTACTGTATTTGCCAAAAATGTTTTAACCTATGAAACTGATATTTTATTTTCTTTGGCACCAGCAGCGACCGAATATTGTTATAGCTGTTTTTCAGCTAACTGAAAAGTTTTTTAATTCCAGTCAATTGCACTCATAACCCAAACTTTAAATGACGTCTTAGTGCCAAAATAACTCGGCAAAACTTAACTAAAAGTGAATTTAATTGCATAGCTATGAAATAATTCGGTAATGAACGGGCTTAACAAAATGTCTTTATTATTACCAAGAGCGCAATCAGACATGATTGGGGATCAAATTTTCCAACTTATTACCGCAAAAACAAAGTTTCGCCCGTTATCGGGTGACGTCAAAAGAAGTCCGCATTCATTTTTATAATAACTAGAACCTGCTAAAGTCAATAAACTCAAAATTTTTTCAGGACCTTGTTTTCATGATCAAACGTGTACTAACGTTCGTTTCAGGTATTCAGGAGTCCGTTTTGGTAGAATTTATTAGTCAAAATAAAGTCAAAATTTTGCATAAAGTCAAAACATGTCAAAATTGTCTTCATTGATAATTTCCTTACAAAAACGAATAAATTTATATTTTTTTGAATTTTTGAGCTGCTATTAAAATTTTATGCGCAGTTTTATTTCATTTTAAACTTCTCAAATAGTTGCAATGGTAAAAATGCGTGCGGTAATTGAGAAGGAAACAGCACTTATTATGCATCAAATCGTCATTGTTGATGCATGAACACATAATTGTTAGACAATTAATCTATTCCTATAAAACCTTTGCGCTCTTTACGCGTAGTTTTTTTTAAGTCGTAGCTTGCAAAGCAAAGAATGCTTAAACAAGCCAAACCTTCTACAGCGAAAGTTAGCCAAAATTGCCAGGAATATCCGGATGAGTTTTCGGCAACTCCTGCCCGCGACTTGCGATGCAATCTTAGCGACGTGCTAGTCAAATGCGACAAAAAGTTTTTTGTGGAAAGCCACCGAAAAAGTAAGCAACACCAAACAAAATTGGAGACGAAGAGCAAATCCCAAAGTAAGCAAACCTTTTTACAACTCTATCAAGTAAACTTCAAGGAACAGGTTGTCTCTTCATTCTTGGCTGCAGATATCCCACTTCATAAACTGAACCATCCTTCTTTAAAGTCTCTGTTTGCTACAATGGGAAAAATATTGCCTTTGGAGATTGCAGCCCGGGCATGTGTTGCTAAATTAGCATCCCAAAAAGAAGAACAAATTCAAGAATTACTTCGTGACATAAAGATTTTTTAAATTGTGGATGAAGCAGAGATTGCTAAACAAAAGTGTATTAGTTGCTTGTGGGCAGCTTAGATGCCCCAAATTAGACATTCCTCGTTGATTGCCATCCACTTGACAGCGGTAGCAATGTTAATAGCAGTATTATTCTGCACACTGTGGATGACATGTTGCGACAACTTGAAATAAAACGCGAGAATATTTCATTGTTCTTGACTGATGCTGCTCGGTACATGTCTTTGGCTGGAAAGACATTAATGGAGTTATACCCTTATTTGATGCATATCACCTGTGTTGCGCACTTACTACATAACTGCGCTATGCGTGTGAGTGCTCATTTTAAAAAATATTGACGAAGTAATAGCAACGATCAAGGCAGCAACAATCAAAAACAAAGATCGCAAGAAAGATTTTCATGATGCTGATGTGCCATCTCCTCCTGACCCTGTAATTACAAGATTGGCAGCTTGGCTTAGAGCTGCCTTATATTACAGTGAGAACCTTCCAGCTGTTCGTACCATTGTCAACAATTGGACAAGTGCAGGCCTCTTAGTCAGCAGAGCAAAAGACGCTATCAATGTGGAAGATTTGGTGCCGGACTTGGTTAAAATAAATCAATACCGGAATCTAGCAGCCAACGTAGAGTTCTTAGAAGGAAGTGCCTGCACGATAACTGAAGCATAGGGACTGCTGAAAAATATGCAATTCGATGCTGATCCGTACGCAATTAAAAATTACATAAAAAACGACTATCCAACTCTGATTTAGAAACAATAATAAACTGTATCAACTTGACAATTGACCCAACAAGCTACGCACTATTCAAAAGGCCCAACCAATCTCTGCTGCTGTTGAGAGTTCGTTTTCTATGCTCAGTAAATTAGT
The DNA here is from genome assembly GCA_963675345.1 of Trididemnum clinides. Lineage (NCBI taxonomy): Eukaryota > Metazoa > Chordata > Ascidiacea > Aplousobranchia > Didemnidae > Trididemnum > Trididemnum clinides. The sequence goes on from OY776301.1 coordinate 23,291,407, forward strand.
GAGAGAAGACAGAAATTTTGATGTTAAGAACGAAAAAAATATATGATGCTGTATTACAATAAAAAATCCTGGCAATAATACTGTGTGGTTTTCGTTAAAAACATCATAGACAGACTGTTAATGTACAGTACAGTTGCGATAACAACGCATTTTTTGTATTACACACTAATTGATACCGGTACACGCAATGGCTCGTTATCTTCGGTTTTGACGTCATGCGTCGCTTTGTTGCATTAGCTTCAAGACTGAGTGATTGAGAAAATGTTTAAAGTAGGCTAGCTTTTTCTTTAAAAACTTACGTAAATTGCTGATTATAAAACATTTTTAATCAAAAAAGTGCAACAAGACATAAATAATAGGCGAAAGCGGTTAGGTCAAAATAAAGTCAAAATTTTGCTGAAATAAAGTCAAGAATATATTTTTTAGGTCAAAAAAAATGGCTCTAGTGATGAGATATACGTGTATTATCAAGATGTAACGTCTATTTGCGATCTGAATACTTGTGCTCTATATTCTCCCTACGCTTCTTGAAGTTCTGTTTAAAGTTTCAATGACATTTACTTTCAGTTTTAAGCAAAACTTGGTCTTAATCCGTTTATTTGTTATCTCAATTTCAATTCATAAATACAATGAAATATTTTCAAAAACAAATTTAAGAAACCGAAACAAGAATTGGGTCCAATGAGCCAAATACAATTCATTTTGGTAGTTTTTTATGATCGTTTAGAAAACAAAATATTAGTATCAAAACAATACTTTTGTTTGCAGTATTGACTGCCGCGAATCTTGCGAATAAACAGTAATCTTAAGGGTTTCACAGGACCACTTGACTCTTTGTTTCAGAGCTATTTTCTCTACCAAAAATCTTCCAGAATATTCCAAATGATAAGGCAACAAAACGTGCAGCTTATCGCATACGCTAGCTACTTCGCTCCCGCGATCATCATATGATGATTTTTGCGCCTACATCCTTTTGCTCCCGCGAGATCATCTAGTGATAATATTCTTCAAGAGGTAAAGTTTACTTAAAAACTGACTTGTGACTTTATTTCTCAACCGATTTCAACAAGTTTTCTTAATTGAAGGTTATTTCAAGACAATTCCAATAATGCTTTATTTGTGTCTTAACTATTTGCTTTTACACTGAAAAATTGAACTATATTACGTGTAGTCGAATTTTTTACTCTCCTAAATTGTCGTAACCTAGTATAAACAAGTAAATTTGATACATAAAATATACAATAACCTGTTAGCTGTTAATATCTTTAGAAAGCTCAGGAAATTAGCTTTCCAGCAATGCATAATTTGAAATAGTTTAGGCTTAGGATTACTTTATAATGGCTAATAAAAATTGGTAAGCATACCCATTTTTTATCTGCTGTGAAAAAATTTTCCAACTGTAGTTCAGAAAATTGCAACTTGTGACAAAACTAAGTTCTTTGATGCCTTTTAGCTATTTTTTGCTGAAAAGCATGGTTATTTAGCATTTTGCATCTAAACTTTCAAAAAAACTGATTAAAAAATGAAGTTTCTAAAATTTTTGATAGATAGCTAATTCCAAAAGATTTGAAACCAAAAAATTCGTGATTTCCCTACAAAAAAGCTCAGGTGGGTGAACATCATCCTGTATCATCTTTAGCCAAAACATATTTCTTTTAAACAACATCATCTAAAAGTTTGAGAAATTTTCTTTCCAAAACTATTTATTGTTGCATGGTTTAGGCTGAGAGTTATTTTGTGATGATTGATGAAACATGGTGTCTGTAGTTATCTATAATACTGGCCTACAAGACTCAAAATTTGAGTGCTGAACCTCAGAAAATGCAAATTATAAACAGAGATTCCTTTATACATTTCCAATCATTTTTATACGTTTACACAACTGTTTTCCTCGTTTTGTATCAAGTTGCCACGGAGCCAGTGTATATTTAACACTTTTTATAGATTTTATAATGTTGAATACTGCAGGTGAGAATCTGGTATCCCCGACAAAAAAAGATAGCTGTAAGATGGTCCTGTTATATCTTTAGCAATTAAAACATAGTTTTAAGCTTTATATTACTTGAAAGTTTAAAAAATTTCCTATTAAAAACATATCACATTACATATTTTAGGTTAGTGTTTAATTGATAGAAAGGCTAGTATACATGATAAACTCCAAAGTATATTCGATGCCGGCCAAAACCCTAACAAATTTTGATGCTAGACCTTATAAAAGTTCAAATTGAATAAAAAATCACATTCTATAGAAATCTTAAAACACTTTTATAAAATTGGGTCACTCTCTTACCACGTTGTATCAAGTTATCAAGGGGAAAACGCAAACATAGCACTTTTTATTGACTTTGACAGGCGGGCTATAATCAATCAAAATCAGCTCTTTTCCAACAATAAGGTGGTGGAATAAGAGCAGCTTATGTTTCAATTTAAGCAACAAAACAATCTATTCAAACTACATATCATTTGAATCAGGAATAACCAGCCTTTACAAAGACAGGCAATATTGGGTGGTGTAGGCAAAGAGTTGTTTATAACAATTGATGAAAAGGGTAAATGCAGTAGCTTTCAGAACCCCAAAAATTGATCCCAGGACGCCAAAGTTTGGCTGCTCGGCTTCAAAAAATTAAAAACTGTACAAAATTTTGTTCTTTGCAATTTTTAACTGTTTTTCTCGAAAGCATGATCTTTCTACATCACTTAGCGGTCATTTCCAAAAACATTTATTTATACACGAGCCCTGTAATATCTTTTGCACTTTTGGTAACATCGGTTTCCCGAAACATAAAAAGAAGGGGGACAAGATCATTTTGTTTCATTTTGAGTCACAAAATATTGTTCTTTGAATACATATCAAGTTAAATTGGGATGAAATTTTTTTCCAAAAATATGTTACACTATTGGCATATTTTTTGTAAAAATGATATTGCAACACAGTAAATAATCTTGTGCTTGATATGATTTAATTCCACGTCTGAACGCGCATCATTCGTCTTACAAACTATGGAGTCCATGCATAATTTACTCGAATTAAAGCTGGTATGCTCAGAAGTTAAAATTGTAGTAGATTTCTAAGAAACAGCGCAAGAAAAATGACATGTAGATGCACAAAAAACTAGACCAAACATTTTAAAAAGTAACATAAACAGAGCATGTTTGATTGTGATGCTCTCATTGCAGTGAGATATAATCCAGAAAATAGCACCCTGAAACATAGATATTAAACTGGTCTGAAAACCTGGCCTATTTTAGTTGCATGCCGTTCTTCATTTTGTTGTTACTGCAGGCCATCAGTTGTTACTGCCGTAGTCATGGCTATTTATTTATGCGTATGAGCTTATGCTCGGTTGCATGTCTTTCGTCAGACTGGGCCACTAAGATGTGCAGACTGCTTGGCCCAGTCATCTGCCTGCCACATGAAGACGGAAGCGTCCCGTCAAGTGCCTTGCCCAATGACACAACAAGCAATCTCGCCGACTTGTATTCCACAGTATATTTATGTGCTGAGCGCCAAGCAGCGAAGCTCTGAATACCATTTTTAAAGTTTTTTGGTATGACTCAACTTGGGGAATGAACCCAAGGTCTACCGACTGCAAAGCGGACGCTCAAACCACTACGCCATCACATCGGTTGTGGTCGTGGTGACCAACAACAACGACACCAACGCCAGCATCACTCTGAACGGAGAGAGACTCGAAAAATAAACAACTTCACGTACTTAAGAGTAACCTTGCCTAAAAATGGTACATGTACTACAGAAATTCGTACGCGAAGAGTTATGATAATGAGAAATGTAGGCAATTTTGGTTACTGGCGTCAATTGTCAAGAAATTTCGCATGCTTTATCGGTTTAGAACAGTGGTTCTTAACCTTTTTTCCCTCAGCACCCCTTTTCAGAGGTTTCCATAGTCTGCCGCCCTCCATAATGAAAGGGCAGTGTTAAAAATAATGAGTGTTTAGTGAAAAGACCGGCTTAATCACCAATCCAGTTGCCTTGTATTTGAAAGAAGCGAAATTATTTTTATATTCGTTGTGGGTCCATATAAAGACTGCGCTCGTTGCACCGCTACAAATGATACAGTAAAGTTGTATCGGATTCTGCATTGTAGCGTTGTGCAATTAGGATATAAAACTTAAATTCACATTTATTTTTACTTCAAGAAAAAAGGAGCAGTATTTCTCTGTGGCCCAAACAAAAAACTCAATATAATAACAGTAATAATAAGATATACAAAAATACACATTAATAAAGCAGGAAAAATGTATTTACTTGCAATGACTACCTTGGGCCTGGTGAGAATTTGCCAACTTAGTTATATCAGGGGTTCAATATTTGATAAAAATAGCCTCAGATCACCCCTTTTACGTATTTGCAATCTATTTCTCTGCTTAGTTAATAGTTGCAAGACCGAACTGAATCCCTTCTGTGCCAGGTATGATGAAGGAAATGCCAACAGTAATAATTTTATTTTTCCCCAAAAATGAGGATATTTAACTTGTTCCTTTGGCCAGAAAGCTTTATAGCCAATCTGCTGAAACAACACTTCACCTTCAAAGTCATTTTGCAAGTCTATAAGTTCTTCAACTAGATTTGGATCAGCATTGTTTGTATCAGCCTGGAATGGGATTACAACCCACCCTGGTATTTTTAATTCTTTGAGATCTTTAAATCTGATCAACAAATCTTCTTTCAATGCTTGAAGATGAAAGGAACAGCAGTCTAGATCAGTGTCTGACAAACATGAATCATCAGTTTAGTTTTCCTGTACGGCTTTTTAGCTAGGAAACTGATTTAAGTCTAACCTTAATAAACAATTTTTGTAGAAATCCAATTTGCTAACAAATGCCATTATTATTCTCTTTGCTTTGATGAGACACATATTGGTTCCTTGCAATTTAATGTTGACCTCATTCAATTTCTTGAAAATATCAGACAAATAAGCAACGTCTGCTCTTTTGCTTTCCAAATCTGAACTCACCTTCTCGTCCAATAATTTAAACTTAAAGAAATCAATAACAGAATCATAGAGGTTATAAAAGCGTTGTAGACATTTTCCTTTTGAAAGCCACCGGACTTCTGTATGTAGCAAGAGCCGTTCAAATTCTTCTTCATTTTCATGACAAAGTTGGCGAAATATGCGGTCATTCAATGAATGGGCTTTGATCTTATTAACTGCTCTGATAACAGCTTGCAAGGTACTATGTAATTTGTCACTGAGATGCTTTGCAACTAAATGCTGTCTGTGAATGACACAGTGTAAATAAGTCCGGAACTTCTCTTTTGAGATGTGCTATAAATTCACGATGGCGTCCAATCATTGATGGTGTTCCATCGGTTGCACACGCAATAACATTCGAAAGTGGAATTCCTTTCCGTTTACAGAATTGTTCAACTGCCTTATAAACCGTTGAGCCTTTAGTGCCGACCTCTAATTGTTCAGCAAACAGAAACTCCTCAATAACTTTACGACTGACATTTATATTGCGCACATAAACCATTGACAAAGCTTCATTATCGCGTAGTGTTGTCTCATCAAGCTGTAAAGAAAATTGTGTTGGTTTGAGCTCATCACAAAGTTTATTTTCAATGTCATTTGCCATTTCATCAATTCTGGAAGACACAGTACTATTGCTCAGCGGAATCGAAAGTGTTACATCTTTTTGAGTGGCCATAATAGTACTGATGATTTTTTTCACTGCTGGTATAATAAGAGTTTCACCAATATTGTGCGATTTTCCACATTTTGCAATGAGCTTTGAAACTTTGTAAGATGAAATAAGTCCTTTCTCAACTTCATTTCGGCATGAATTAAATAGTGCTCCAATGGTGGGGCGTTTTTCAAATTTTCCTTTCAGATCACGAAAGCATGCAAAATCCTTGTTCGCTTTTTCGGGATGCTTTGCCTTCAAATGATCAATTATTCTCGAAAGTTTCATTCCTTCATTTGTAAAAGTTTTCTCGCATATTAAACACATTGGTAATTGCTCATTAGTCACAGAAGGAATAACACCATATTTTAAGTATTCACTCGAGTATTGGCGACACTTTCGCTTTTGCTTACTTATCTTAGGTTTGGCTAATTACAAGTACTGTAATAGCAATAAATTAGAATTGTGTTAAATAATAATCAATAAACTATACTCATAACTCAACACAATTGCAGATTATATCTCAATTACATAGTACAAATCTACAAACTAGCTAATGCTGAAGTTTAGCTGACTAACTGACTACGTTTTAAAAGCGAAGAATTTAAGCATCATACCAGACAATGCGCATTATGACGTAACTATACAGATTTTACATCTACTAGCTAGGTCTATGCAGTTACCTAACATAGGGCCACTAGACCTATACAGAGCACAAGTATGCATTGATTTTGATATAGCAGAACTACTAAAGCAAATTTGCAGTGAGGTAAATATCGTTACACCTTCTAAATATAACGCCCCCTATAGCGCCCCCTGAGTATTTCCGCCCCTCTAAAAGTCAACAGCGCCCCATAGGGGGCGGTAGCGCCCGCGTTAAGAACCAATGGTTTAGAATAAAGAAGCTGCATGTCGTAGTTGTAAGTGTTTGGGCGCCCACAAGTGGAAATCCGCTTTGATGTTGGGATTAGCTATCAGTAATTTGTATTCATGACTGATTCGAAATGGACTGTGGCTTCACTGTAGTGTGATATTGATTAGATTTCTAGTGTAGATCCGAATTACCGCACTCTGCTACGTCTGTATCTCAAAGGAAGAGGAAAGTTAAGGATGACGACAATTCAAAAAGTTAACTTTCTAATCATCTAATTAATCAAATGGATAAAATACTGGTAGTTAATTTTGGTAATTTTATGAAAAACAATCCTGTACTTCGCCTATACCGGTGGTTTGAGATGTAGTTTAGGATAATCGAACTTTTTAATCATTAAGCTCAATAAAAGAACTATTTTCTGCCACAACTGCATGAAACTGGATCGCAAGTGCTTTCTGCTACCATAAAATTGTCCAACTAAAATAGGTTATGTAACTGACTAAATAACTACATAGCTTTATTGGCTCTTTTGGTCAAGGTCAATCTAGAAACCTCAAAAGTAATTTTGTTGTATTAGCGCCATGAGTAGTTGTGACAATCTTTAGAAACATGATTGTTTTTTTCCAATTTCGAATCTCAAAACCCTTGGATTTCTTCAATCAAGTCTTAAACAGATATAGCATCAAAACAACGTTGGTTCATGAATTTTTGGGCAAGTATTTAATTTCGTTCTTATGATGGTCGTGCATTAATGAGACTAATTGACTACTGTATGCGGATATTAATTTTGAATTAGAACAGTGGTTTTCAACCAGAGTTCTGCCAGCACAGTCCAGGGATTCCATCAGAAGTTACACAAATTATCATTTGATTCTATTAAATAAATTAAATACTGTTTTTATGCATAAGAGAATTGAATTATTGTACAGGGGTTCCTCGAGCCACTAAAATGTTTCCTTGGGGTTCTGCTCCAGCAAAAAGATTGAAAGCCACTGCAATAGAGGTTTTATTTACCGACGTTACGTACGAATTCCCGGGTCTGGCTTCGTTCCGCTTCGTTGCTTTGCATTGAAGATGGGGCGCCGTTTGAAAAAAACACCTGTTTCTTGCTAGTGTTTTTTTGCGTATTTATCGTAAAATAGTGAATAAAATTAGCTGCAGAATATGTCGGACTGAAATCAGCAGCAAAATATATTGGAAGCTTACAATATATATTGAAAATTTTCGATACATACACCGGACAAAAATCAATTGCAAAAATATTTCGGAAATTTCGGATATATATAATTTGGACAAAATCCGTTTTAAATGTGACACAAAGCATCTAAAAATAAATCGGAAATTTCCTATATGTATGGGATAAAATCCATTTTAAATGAAACAAAAAAATTGCTGCTAAATATGTCGGAAATTTCCGATATGCATCATGTGAGCTATATCGGAAATCTAGAAGTAATTTCACGTGATTTTGTGATCTTGGTGATATGGAGAATGAACGAGATAATACTTAAAATTTTACGTTCCGCAGGCTCTAATTTTAATAAATGAGGCGCAACGCGACATCACCATGAAAAAACCGATAAACATGGAGTAACGGTCAATCAGAATTAAGCTTGAAATAACGGCGCTGGCTTTAAATAAAAATAAGTAATTGCATTGCGAAAGAAAAACAAACCAGTCAAAATACCGTAAACTTGTGAGGGAACGCCACGACTTCAACCCACAAAAACTCACAAAATCTCACCTCCAGTTTAAAGCAGGCAGAAACAACTCCAACCAAAAACCTAACCATGTACCATGGACTCATGATGTCATACAAGTCAACAAAACCAAGAATAGAAATTGATTGAGCCTTAAAAACATTACAGGGGTTGCGCATAGCCGCCACATTTTTTCGAAAAGTTTCTAGAGTTCCTGGCTATTTGGTTGTCTTGTTTGATACGTAGGAACTAAACTTGCTCGCAATTTTAACAGCCGACAATTTCAAACAATTTTATTTGTTCATTTCATGAAGTTTATGGAAGGAAAATTTCAAAGTTAAGGGTTGGAGAGGCGCCAAAGTAATTTACATATGTATTTTCAGGAATAGTCTATTACATATTAGGACCGCTCACCAGCGTACCAAGGGGGGGGGGTCACTGTGCCATGCTCCACCCATCAAACCCAAAAAATGAAACAATGTAAAGCAAAACCAAGCAGTTTTAGCAAAAGCAATCAACACAAAGACATGCCCCGGACCACCCGAGAATGTTCGTGCCTTCGGCACTCCCATAAACTCGATTTGTGACAACATTTTGCGCCCTGCTCCCACCCCCCGAAAACTTTCTGCGTACGCCACTGGGACCACTATTTACGACTTTTTTGTAGCTAAATGCCTATTGTACGACCTAAAGCCTCTGGCTGAGCGCATGTTGCTTGGTTCTGGCATAAACGCGGCCAGTGAAAGACCAAACCAACCCGAAGTTAGGCACCAACAGTTGAGTTATTACAATTGTAGCTCATTACAATTGTACCATTAATAATGACGAAATTAAAAATGTGATATCAGATGGCTGCACCGGCTTTGTCCACTCGCAAAGCAAATTTCTTCAACGTTTAAATAATATGTAGCTCGATAGTAATATCTTGTTGCAAAAAAGATGACAGGACCATCTTTACCCCAATGTTTTCGTAGGTGATCACCAGTTTATTTGCTTGGAGTAGGCTACTTTTTAAATAGTTCAGAGATATTATTCTTTGATAAATCGTTTAAAAAATTTTGACAGGCATTGCAAACAAACTATGCTTTTTAACGGCGCGATGACGTAGTGGTTAGAGCGTCCGCTTCGTAGTCGGTAGACCTTGGGTTCATTCCCTAAGTCGAGTCATACCAAAAGACTTTAAAAATGGTATTCACAGCTTCCCTGCTTGGGAAAGCATAAAAATTATTCTCAGCTTATAAAAAAGGATAGTGTGGAGAACAAGCCGGCAAGCTTGCTTGTTGTGTCCTTGGGCAAGGCACTTAACGGGACGCCTCCATCTTTATGTGGCCGGCAGGTAGCCCACCCATACTTCACCGGGTTGCAATTGTGAAGTTGCTTAACCCAGCATGTCGTGAAAGGCAACTCTTGGGTACCTACCAGTGACAGTCCGCCTTGTTGGTGGTGGGGCTACCAGTCACTCATGACTAATTCGAAATGGGCTTCCATCTTTCTCCTAGCCTAATTTCAATTAGGTTTACAACAACAACAACAACAACAACTTTTTATTTCGTTCAAATAAACGTACGAGATTTGAACAGGACAGTGAAAGATCACTAGTGATCATCTAGTCAAACTGCCCTTTCTTGCATCACAATTACTTATAGTATAACAGCAAAAGCGTAAGACACAAAGCAAAAGCATATGTACAGCTAAGCTACAGCAAAACTATGTACATCTGGCCAAAGTAAAACTAGTATCACATATACATCAGGCCAGAACAAAAGTACCACTACTACTACTTTGTGTAGTAGCTCTATTTACGGCATGAATCTGAATTGCCGTTCGTGCCGTACCGAAATTGCTTTAACATTTAGATCATATGTAGCTCGACATTAACATTTTGTTACAAAAGGTAAAACAGGACCATTTGTATTCCCCTCCTCTCTTTCTAGGTGTATCACCAAGTGTTTTGCTTGGACTTGGCTATATATTAAAATGCGTAGAGACTTTATTTTTTGATGAATGTTTTTGAATATTTTGACAGATATTGCTAAAGATCCATGCTATTAAGAAAGAATAGACAAAATGTACCAAAGGACTTACATTTTGTAGATATTGCAATTTTGTAATATGAAGGCACCAAGATTTTTCATGTTTTCGATCTGTAGGCTACATTTCATAAACGTTTGGAGACTTCATTTTTCGATAAGATAAATTTTTTTGAAAACGTTGACAAATAATGCCAAAGAATCAAGCTGGTGAGGAAAAGTAGTCAACATGCACCAAAGAACCAACTTTTTCTAACAGTTTCAAGTTTGTTAGGTCTGATAGAATAACTGTACAACTAAAAATGGAACATCATGTATGGCAGCCAATTATTGATCAGCCATCGTAAACTAATCCTTAGCCCTAAGTAATTGAAGTCACATATTTCTGAAATGCAAATCTCCGAAGCTTTCAAAAGACAGTAATTGTTAGTACCTTATTATAACCTTTATTTATTTATTGAACTTACCTGTCTTTACTCAGCTTTTAGTTTTTACTTAGTTTTGATAAAAAGTGACACTACAGGTCTTGAAGTTCAGTTCGTTTAGTATAAAAAGTAATAATAAGGTATATGTCACAGACTATCGGAATTGTCTTGAAATTCCCTTTGAATTGATGAATCAATTTTGAAAATCGGTTGAGAAATGGGGCCACAAATGAATTTTTGATTACCCTGATTTTGTAAAAATGTTGCAATTTCAGAAAAAATCATCATATGATGATCTACGATGGCGACGGACTTGTGTTAATCGTACCAGACGACATTATCACATCTTAGAGCGAGTTGTAAGCGGGCGAGAAAAAAGAGAAGCATGCTTAGAAGGCTTAAAACACTTAAATAAAGAATTGCTCGCTGTATTGTCAAATGAGCTTAAACTGTTTCAGAGCTGTTTTTATCGAAAGCGCGTTGTTGATATGTTCTGAAAAAACGATTAATCGCGTTTCTACGATGAGCAGTTTTCGTTGAAATAAAGACAACGAATTGTGCGACAAAGCGTTGATTGTGAGGTCTTTTTAGACCCCAAACGGATGAAATTTGTTATAAGGTGTTGACTCAGGGATTAGTTTTCATTTGAGCAAGAAATGTTTTCGATCTGTCAATAAATGGAAGCTACAAATAAAGTTACTTTAATTATGACTTCGTGATGGCGTCACGAACCCCGATTTGACACCGACCGCGAGGTGTTAATCAATCGTGCGAAGTTTGATGTTTGTACGTCCAGGAGTATGGGAAGAGTTACAGCGCCTATATCTTAGTATTTCCACACGTACAAACCGGATAGCGCTTTACATATTAGATGACCGAAAATCTTCAGAGAAAGAAATAGATAGGCTGCGTCAATGTGTAGCTGTGTTAGCTCATTCGGCGGGTAATCGTTTGTTGTTGGAAACTTAAAGGCCAAGTGGAACTGATAATGGTTGTTCTTGGTATCGGTAGCACAGTTGAGGTGAAATTTAATTGTAAGTATGTTTCTATTGCTTCCAACATGAAGTGGTGAGGCCCTAGTGCTGGCAGATTTGGTATTAAATTATTAAGGTCTCAGTAAAGTTGTAATTTGATAAATTGTTTGAGCGATACATTACGTCGCCTCAATTTTAAAATGTGATTGATGAGATGGAACCAAAATTTTATTGCATGACAACTGGTATCAACTTATATTGTTGTTGTGATTAACCCTCCTCTTCCTCGGGATGGAGGTACGGCACGAACGGCAATTTAGGTTCATGCAGTCAATCTAATTGAAATTAGGCTAGGGGAAAGACAGAAGCCCATTTCGAACCAGTCATGAGTGACTGATAGCCCCACCACCAACAAGGCGGACTACTGCTGGTGGGTACCCAAGAGTCGCCTTTCACGACATGCTGGGTTAAGCAACTTCACAATTGTAACCCGGTAAAGTACGGGTAGGCAAACTGTCTGCCACATAAAGGTGGAGGCGTCCCGTTAAGTGCCTTGCCCAATGACACAACAAGCAAGCTTGCCGGCTTGTTCTCCACACTATCCGTTTTTTTGCTGATCGCCGAGCAGGGAACCAGTGAATACCATTTTTTAAAGTGTTTTGGTATGACTCGACTTAGGGAATGAACCCCAGGTCTACCGACTGCGAAGCGGACGCTCTAACCATTACACCATCGAGCCGGTTGGTATCAAGTTATCGCATTGTAGGTCAAGTTTTTGTAACTTTTTTTACAGCTTTGGACAAATACCTAATTGTTAGAAACTTTATATTGAGATGTTTTGAGCTGTTTCCAAAAATTTTATTCCGCAACTTTTTGCTTTTTTAATGCAGCTTTTACCAAATTTTGTGAAGCAATCCTGCTGAAGTAAATATTTGAACTTTAAAACCTTTTTTGTCGATCAATATTTCGAAGGCGTCACAGTATCCTATTTTTCCCAATGCTGTGCTCTGACATAGACGTAAATTATTGCAACGCTTAACCGCAACATCCGTTAACAATAAGAGCAGCTTCCTTAGATTTTTACTGCAACAAAACTTGCCATACTCATTAGTTTTCCTCTGTATCTTTGTTCTCTTCTTTCTCACTGCCATAACACAACGCAACAACAAAACTTTTTTTCTTTTATGCCAGGAATGTTGGAATGAATTAAGGGTGATTTAGGGTCGCTGATTCCAAAAATGATATTAGTTTTCCTAAATTGGCTCTAGTTTTTGAGATAAAAGGTATTTTTTGAGCCCAAGTGTACTCTGTCTGTAGGCTACTATGCTTAGTCGCACGTTGACCTTTGTGATGAAGGTAGAGATGATAATAGCAGATAGTTTTCATGCCCATCATTCCACAGTCGACTTGAAAAACAATGGAATTGAGGCTGAGCAAAAATTTCCACAACCATATAGCTAGCCTACTCATGCTTTTAAGGCTTGTTAACTTGGACTATTGCGGTACGAGGCTTGGTACTAGCCTACAGGTTGCACTTAAAAAGTTCAGTAGCATGCGAAATTAGCAGACTATACTGTGCAGTTAATGGAATCAAAGCAAAATATGTTAAAAGTGCAAGACATTCAGAACCTTAACTTTATTTTAAGGCTACTAGCCTAATTAGCTGTTAAGAGTCTAGTTCTACTGGTACCAGTTTGAGCTGATTGCATTATTTTGCTTTGCTAGCATGCTTTGCATTTACATAATCACTTGTTTGCGGAATTTCTTGTGCATGTTACTAATCTACTAACTAAGCTTTAGTACATTTCATTTCAATGTCTTCTTGTCGATGCAGCTGTGCAAATAGCCCTGATGCATTCTGTTACATCTGCGGAGAGTATACGCCCAAACACCAAAGGAAAGGCATCACGGATTTTGTCAAGCAATCATATTTTGCATATTTTGATGTAAAGCTTGGTGACCAGGATAAGCCTTTGGCACCTGACAAGGTTTGCAAAACTTGTGTAGAAAACCTGAGACTATGGAAGAATGGAAAGCTTAAAGGATTAAGATTTGGAGTGCCTATGGTGTGGAGAGAACCACAAAATCACCATGACGACTGCTATTTCTGCATGGTTAATATAAAAGCTTTTAACCGCTACAAAAAAGGAAGTGGAAATCTAAAGTCAGCAAGACGACCAGTTCTGCATTGCGAAAGCATTCCTGTGCCTGTTTTCACTTCACTTCCTCAGCTTCATGATTCAGATAGTGAAGAACCACATGCACTAGAGTGTAGTGAAACACGTGAAGGCAGTTGCAGTGAATACGAAGAAAGCACTTTAAGTCCAAAGCAATTTACCCAGCAAGAATTAAATTGTTACTGCCGTATGATGGCAGTAAGAACTCAGTGTTTTGTCTTGACTCGCTATCATTATCTTAATTTGCGGCGCTGGTAATTGTGTTAGTTTCAGGCGTAATTTGTTTCAAACCTCGTGCTTTTTCATTTCCAAATCCTACCAAACGACAATTCAACAGAATCAAGAAAGGACTAGAGTATTTTCGGATCCTGTAACGAAGTTTATAATTTGTTGTTTAGAATTTCAAAATTTAAATGTATGAATTTGTGCTAATGCAATTAACTCTAAATTGAACGAAGTGTCACAATTGCCAGTAAGTTTGTTGTTTTGTTAATTTATGATTAGTTGTTTATTTTTGTTTATTCATAGATAACGGTCTCTCAATATACCTCAAACACCACAAAGTATTGTGAGACCAGTCTTGAGGCAGTGAAGCTTCGAAAAAGCGCCCATGTGACGGTAACCAACTGCAATCGCCGTCACATGTTAGTTATTGGCAATTAGCACAATCGAGAAGAACAATCAATCAACAAGGAAAATGCTTACAAGGTCAAAGGCTCAAAAATTTGCCACAACAAATCCAACGGTGGCTGAGGAGGATAGTGTACATACAAACGTGTACGAAAAACCAATGCTTTCTAGCGCATTCAAATCTATTGCGTCCGCACACGAAGTGGTTACATTTTCAAAATGCGTCGACCAAGCCACAATGTCAAGGCAAGAGACGAATGAATCACTTTCACCAAACCAATGCATTGTCGCATTAGAGCCAAGCGCTATAGACCAAAGCAACAATTGTATTCGTTCGACCTATCCAACTCCGATCATTCAAGATCCAAATATGCAGATTGCGGACCCCATCGTTACGAAGTCAAGTCCAAATTCTGTTGCTAAGAAAATAACAAATACAAATGATGATGTCCGAACGAGAACGTCATCCTCCGTTCATTCGAGTGGCAGTCGCTCCAGCACGAATTCGCGTTCAAGCGCCAAATCAAAGAGGGTGGTGCTTATGGCCCGCTTACAAGCTCAAGCTGAAATTAACGCTCTAGAAGAGCAACAAGCCAAACGACGTTTTGACTATGAACAAAAACTTCTTGAACAAACTCGTCTCCGAGAAGAACAAGAGCTCAAGTTTCAACATCAGCTCACGGAGGCCAAACTTCGCGCGCAATTAAATGAAACCATCGCACAGATGCAAGCAGAAGAGGAAAAGACGGACCCTTTCAACAATCCAACATCCTCAACACAATTAATTGCGGACAATGTGAGTAACATGTTTCGTACTTCTTTTGTAAACGAAAATTACGCCGGTCCGTCTATTAATATTTTGCCTGCAAGCGTTAGCGGCTCAATGATTAACCGACCTACAGAGTGTAGAAATAAGCTCAATCCAATGCAAGACCCCGTATATAATGTTGCGCATGCAAGCAGTGCGGACCCAAAAAATAGAAGCTACAAAAACGTTGAATTCAACCTCTTACCACCCGCCTCCAATGGTGCCCAAACCTTCAAATCCTCTAAATGTTTAAGTTATTGCACTAATAAGGAGGGATACCCTTTATCTCATGCATGCACGATAACTCAGGATTGTAGAGGGCCCTGGCCTAATGAATGTTTTTCTGCGCAACCTCAAGCGTATACTAATCATCGTTTCGCATTGTGCCTGAAAACAACGACTTTGGTTCCACTAACTGGCAATCAGCCCCTGAAATAATCACCAGTGCTCCTAATGATGCCACCACCTCTTGTAATATGAGATTTAATGCCAACGGCTCTGTAAATCCCTCCGGGAAAGCCCCAGATTGGCAGCCTGCCATGCCCGCATTAAAACCACCCATCTTTGAAGGCAATCCTGCCAATTATTGTAGTTTCGTTGATTCCTTTGATGTTCTAATATCTTATAACGTCCCAGAGCCCAAAAGTAAACTCTTCTGTCTTTTGCGATACACGTCTGGCTCGGCTAATACTTTAGTGAAGAGCTGCCAATATTTACCGGCTGACCAAGGGTATGCTGAAGCACGCAAACTGCTTCAGCAAACATATGGTCAGAAATTTCAAATCGCCAAGGCATGCATCGATTCCATTGTTAATGGCCCGCCACTGCATTACCAAGACAAAGCTTCCCTAGTCAAATTTTCCGCCGAGTTAAAATCCTGCGTCAACACTCTCATCGGAATGAATTATCTCCATAAAATGGATAACATCGACGTATTAAATAAAATATCCAAGCGTCTGCCCAGCGCATGGGTTAACGGCTGGCAAGTAGAAGTCGATAATGTTATTCACTTTAGAATGGAAGAAGTCAGTATAAAACACTTGACTGATTACGTGTCGTTGCGTACTCGACAATGCACAAACTTTGCCAACGACTGGTCGCAGGTGAAATCCCGGCTGAACAACCCAGCTATAAACAAACGTGGAAAGGCCTCGTTTGCTACACAAGTTAACATCGAGAAAAAAATGTGCAGAATGTGCGAAGGTCCACATTTCTTAAATCAATGCAAGCATTTCAGAAAGCTCGATTACGATGCTCGTAAGTCATTTGTGATTAAAGCCAAACTTTGCTGGTCATGTCTCAACCTGACCATTTGTCGAAATCTTGTCCTCGTACAAAACCATGCTTGAAACAAGATTGTAACGGGCGCCACACTACTCTTTTGCACCCGCCGAATTTAAGTAATCAAAGTACTACACCTGCCGAAAGGAATAGGGGCGAAAATACCACTGCCATAGCCAAGGTCTCCAGTGCATTCGTTGGCTCAGATTCTTTAATAAGCGGTTTTTTACCAGTAGTTCCTGTCAAGATTCGCTGTACCAAGTCAAACGAATTCATTACCACCCTTGCGCTGCTCGATAACGGAAGCACAAGCTCGTTTATTTCGGAAAGCTTAATCAAAGCCTTACAAGCAAAGAACTTTTCCGTGATCAATGTTTCTACCGCTACCGTTAATCAAGTTCAAACCACGCACAAAGCAAAGGTTATCAATGGCCTACAAATTAGCGATCTTGCCCAATCCAACTTTTTTCAATTGAATCCTACACTTTCCATCAACTCTATTCCAGTCGGGAAAGGTGATATCCCAACTCAAGAAGACGTTAATCAATTTCTTGAATTTAAGGATGTTTATATCCCATTGATGGACGAAGAGGTCGGCCTACTGATTGGCAACGACAATGCCCCGGTAATGCAACCACTTGAAGTCATAAATACTGACGCCGGTTACTA
The DNA here is from genome assembly GCA_963675345.1 of Trididemnum clinides. NCBI lineage: Eukaryota > Metazoa > Chordata > Ascidiacea > Aplousobranchia > Didemnidae > Trididemnum > Trididemnum clinides. The sequence continues at coordinate 23,308,621 of OY776301.1, forward strand.
CGCGATTAAAACTCCGGTGGGGTGGACAATTAATTGTCCAAAGAAAAACGGGGTTTATCCAAAATTGAACAAAACGTTTTTGGTCAGATTAAATAATCATCCAATGTGCACCTTGTGTACCGACGTTGTTGACACCAACATTAACAACAATCAACTACCAAGAGACCAAACTCGCTTTTTGAATTTCGTTTCGACCTCGATTCGCCATCTTGACAATCAGCATTATGAAATCGCTTTGCCTGTGCGCAATTCTGAGAGTCAATTGCCTTTAAATAGAACTATGGCAGAACAACGAGCTTGCTATCTGAAGCGTAAGTTTTTGAAAAACCCTGCCTTTTTTGAGCATTACAAAACCTTCGTCAATGATATGCTCGTCAACAACTACGCCGAAAGGGTAGAAGGCGTGAAGGGCCCGCCTGGTAAAACGTGGTACATTCCGCACCATGGAGTGTATCATCCCAATAAACCACAAAAAATCAGAGTTGTGTTTGACTGTTCCGCCAAATACAAGGAAATTTCCCTCAATGATACTTTATTACCTGGACCTGATATCACAAACAAACTGCTTGGCGTGCTTATTCGATTTCGCAGTGAAGTCATCGCAATCGAAGGAGATATTAAAAGTATGTTTTATCAAATTCAAATTTCCCCGTGTGACAGAGATAAACTCCGATTTCTGTGGTGGGAGAATGGTGAGCTAAGTAACGCGCTAATCGAGCACCGAATGTGTGTGTATCTGTTCGGCACCGTATGCTCTCCGGGCTGTGCCAATTTTGCTCTCAAACAAACAGTTCTAAACTTCAAAGACAATTTTGATCACAATGCTGTTGACGTAATGAACGACTGCTTTTACGTTGACTTTAATCCTGCTGATCACGCATCTCTTTGCTTATCCATAAAGAATTTTTTAAACTGCGCACAATGGAAAGCTTGTCCAACATTCCAAATGTCTCCTGAAAGCTGTTGGCCAGAACAGCCGACATTTATTCTTCCTTTCTGCTTTCCTGCAGACGACCCAGAGATTAAAAAAGGTAACGTCCCTTGCTTTCTCTCACCTGTACATGCGCATTTCCTGAATTACCTTTTCGGCAAAAATTCGTCCTGGTTTAAAATTCTAAAAGTTTGCGCATGGGTCTTTCGTTTTGTAACTGCACTCAAGTCTCGAGTTAACCAAACAAAATGGTCTGGCCATTCTTGTGGCCTCTCATTGGGAGATGTCGTGGTGGTTGATGAACCCGCATTACCTCGGAATGCTTGGCTCATGGGTCCTGTCGCACAAACATTTCTAGATTCGAATGGCCTGGTTCGCACCGCCCGCATACAAACGAAACATTCTGTCATTACGCGCCCAATCACAAAACTATGCGTAATTGTCCCAAACGATCAAAACTAGGCATTCATGTGTATATATTTGATGTATGTATTTGCATTTATGTGTGTATATTTGAAGTAATTTAAGTCGTGTTAAATTAGAATATTCGTTTTACTTAAGCGTGTTGACTCCTGAAGCATTCACCACAGCTTAACGGGGTGGGGATGTTACTGCCGTATGATGGCAGTAAGAACTCAGTGTTTTGTCTTGACTCGCTATCATTATCTTAATTTGCGGCGCTGGTAATTGTGTTAGTTTCAGGCGTAATTTGTTTCAAACCTCGTGCTTTTTTATTTCCAAATCCTACCAAACGACAATTCAACAGAATCAAGAAAGGACTAGAGTATTTTCGGATCCTGTAACGAAGTTTATAATTTGTTGTTTAGAATTTCAAAATTTAAATGTATGAATTTGTGCTAATGCAATTAACTCTAAATTGAACGAAGTGTCACAATTGCCAGTAAGTTTGTTGTTTTGTTAATTTATGATTAGTTGTTAATTTTTGTTTATTCATAGATAACGGTCTCACAATATACCTCAAACACCACAAAGTATTGTGAGATCAGTCTTGAGGCAGTGAAGCTTCGAAAAAGCGCCCATGTGACGGTAACCAACTGCAATCGCCGTCTGATCAGAGATTTAGATTTGATCAGAGATTTAAATTGATCAAAACAGGGATCTGAGCTTTTAGCATCCAGACTCAAAGAAAAAAACTGCCTGCAACCAGATGCTAAAATCACATTTTACAGGAATAGGGAAACAGGTATTCTTATCTTTTTTAGCCAAGACAATGACCTTGTATATTGCAACAACATAATTGGACTTCTTCTCAAAATTAAAATCCCGAACTATGGGTCACAAGATTGGAGGCTATTTATTGATAGTTCCAAAAGGAGCTTAAAATGTGTTTTGCTGCACAATGGCAACCGCTTTGCATCTATACCAATAGCTCACTCTACAAAGCTCAAAGAAGAGTATGACAACATCAAAATGGTGTTACAAAGGATTTTTATGAGGAACACCAGTGGTCAATCTGTGTTGACCTTAAAATGGTGCATTTTTGCTTGGACAACAAACTGGATACACCAAGTATCCATGCTTTATGTGTTTATGGGATAGTAGGGCAAAGCAACAGCACTGGATAAAAATGTGTTGGTCTACAAGAAATGCTCTGAAAGTTGGTGAAGAAAACATCATAAGGGAACTACTAGTTGAAAGAAAAAAGATTATGTTGCCACCCCTCCATATTAAACTTGGCTTAATGAAGCAGTTTGTTAAGACTTTGGACAAAAATGGAGGCTGCTTCAAATACTTATGTAGATTTTTTCCTGGATTGAGCCTTGAGAAACTAAAAGCGGGGATTTTTGATGGTCCACAAATTCGTAAGCTCATTAGCGACCCAAATTTTACAAAAAACATGACTGATGTTGAGCTTTCTGCTTGGTCCAGCTTCGTCTCTTTGGTTAAGAACTTTTTAGGTAACCACAAAGCACTGAATTATGTTGAATAGGTGGAAAATATGCTTACAAAATATCGAGAAATGGGAGCAAACATGAGCATCAAAGTCCACTTCCTCCATAGTCACTCGGACAGATTTCCTGAAAACTTGGGTGATTTTTCGGAAGAGCAAGGTGAAAGATTTCACCAGGACATAAAAGTCATCAAGGAGAGATATCAAGGAAGATGGGACAGACATATGATGGCTGACTACTGCTGGTGCCTGCAGCGTGATTGTCCTAATGACCCTCATCACAGAAAATCGTATAAGCAGTGTTTCCAAAAAAGAACCGAAATTGAAACCTGAAAAAATCTCATTGTCTTCTGCATACCATTTCAATAGAAATTGTCTTAGTAATTTATTGTGTTGATGCGTTTTAACAAACTTGGATGCAAATAGGTCTACTAGACATTGTGAAAGCTTATATTGCATACATTTGAATCCACAATGAGATATTCAAATATTCAATATCTCAAAAACTAGAGCCAATTTAGCAAAATTAATATCATTTTTGGAATGAGCGGCCCTAAATTACCCAGAATTCACTCTAATATCACCGGCATAAAAAATTGTGTTGACCAGTGAATTTATTAAACTATTCAAAAGTCAATCTCTTCCATTATTATTGAAGGTGAAGACCTTTTTTTACAATTTAATTTTTAAACAAAACCCTGTTATGAGACAAATACAAACAAGGAAGCGGCTATTTTTGCATAACCGTAAAAACATTTCTGTAGACTTTTTTACGTGGTTGTAATAAACGCCGTCGTCTAGTTATCTTGTTACAAATTTGTGTTTTGTTTGTGGATCACCGAGGCGCAGCAAAAGCGATTCTCAAGAAATTAGTTGTGTTCATCCGCCGTTTGCAAGATCTTTCTAAAGAGAAACAACGTGAAATATGTTTCATGGATGCACTGCCACATGGCTGCAGCTGCTTAGCCTAGCTGTTTATTACGTTATCTTTGCAAGATTGTTGTTACCCGATCCTTTCCTCGGAACGGGGGTTAGCAAGAACTTTTACGGTCTGCACCAGAGGTAGTAACTAAACAAAAAGCTGCCAAAGTGTTTGTGAGATGAAGACTATATAGTAGTACAGAGAAGTGAGAAGTCTGGTGGGTGTAGTAACCACAAGCTCCGCATAAGAAATTCTCAATTCTAAAGAAATATAGACTTTCAAAAACAGGCTTTGTTTGTTGCATCAAAGACGAAGGACGTGAGGAAAAAGCTCGATGCCTTCAATGGATTCTGGGGGAAAATGTGTGACAAAAAAATCTGATGGAACAGTGCCCACCTATTGCAAGTGAAGAGACGAATGGGTGAAAGAATAAATGGGACCACATGGCTGAGATCGACTAATCTCGGTTTCTAGACACTCTAGATCATATAGGCTACCAAAGCCAAGCTGTACAATTTTATAGAACTTTTACGTGCTGTGATCACATCACCATTGCTTTGCATTCGTAATCTAGTTCTTTTTGTAGCCGATATAACAAAGCAACCGTCGCAATTTTTCATGTCAAATTTTTGAAAAACTTTACAATAACAACGCGCCCAAAATCATACCAGATCTAGGATCAAACCTATGCATCACCTGAGCTGTTGAGATGGCGATACGGCCCGGTACTAACTTTATCAAGTTTTGAAGAATCAGTTTGTTCGCCTGAGGGTTACAACGTGGACTCTTATTAGAGGTCGCTTAAATTTTGCAAAATTATGAGCATTGGCTGTAATTTTCTTTTAATGTTTTGATTGTATTGATCTAGTTTGAGCAAAAAATTGTAACAAAACTACAACCATAGCAAATGAAAAGGACTCATTCAATCAAACTATGCCAGATACAAGATAATGACGTTGTTGTTTAAAGAAAAACATGTAGCGTTACGTGCATACAAAAAGTCAATTTGAGATCAAATAACCAATATGGCCAGAAACTTGAGGGTGCCTTACCCATTTGATGTAGGTTTTGGATGGTGGCTAAGGTGCACCATTTGCCTAAGTTTGTCATTTATTTACCAAAGTTCAGTCCAACTCTTATCTAAATACCTGGCCGCGTTTTTTTGCCAGAGCAAAAAGTAAAGGTGGAATTTTGTAAACTGTCTTTAACCCGACCCTTACATTTGATCAATCTGGCGTAGAGGACTTCACCAAGATCGAAAGTTTCAGCCAGCACAGCTGTGCTAGAGTTTACTGAGTACCCAATGTTACAGACAAAATCCACTCATAAAACTTTTAATTAAAACTATTTTCGCGCCCTGATTAAACTACAGGACCTCTTTCTATTTGAATAAGCTACTGGAGACCTACTGTTATAATTAGCGTCTTTTGTGTTGTAAACAATACAAAGAATAAAGATCTAGGTCAGCTATTCTCTATGAAGTTTTCTTTTGTCTTTTTCCACGTGCTCGCGTGAGAATTTCATAAATTAGCAGCATTATATAACCGCGGCATTCTAGTTATTTGGTTTTTATTCTCAAAATCACAATACGAATGAAATGTTATCTCTGTTATAAAGTTGAATCGTTTCGGAAAGTCGCATACAGTCAAAAATCTGTCGAAGTATCGACGCCATTCGTGTATGATCGATCGAATTTTTGTCTCGGAATTGTATTTGATTCAATCATCGAGATTAGCCCTTTGATACCGCCATTGAGTTTGCGCTGTGCGCTAAGATCTTCCCCCAAACCGTGTGACTGGGATAGCAGCAGTTACATGTAAGTACAAACACTGAAGTAACTTTTTTGTCAAGTCCTCTGGCGACAATCAACCCATGTGTTTCCTCTGCACTGACATCATGGATTCTCTGATTAACGTCAAGGAAGAGTTATCGGTGGACCAACAAAGATTTATGACGGCAGTCAACAATTCAACCAAATCTTTGGAAGATAAACACTACGACATTGGGCTTCTTATCAAGAATCCCAACCTTATGCTTTCGAACAACAGAGTTCAAGCGCTTTAGAGAGCAAGTTACCTGAAGAAGAAGCTCCAGAAGAATGATGAGTTTCACAGTGACTACAAGAAGTTTGTCAGCAGCATGATAGAACAGGGTTATTGTGAGAAGGTTGAGTTCTCTGGATGGCCAGGTAGAATTTAGCATTTATCTCATCATGGTGTCTATCACCTTGAGAAACCGGGTAAGATCAGGGTGGTGTTTGACTGTTCGGCAAAGTTTAATGGAGTCAGCATAAATGACAACTTACTGCAGGAACCGGATCTCACTAGCAGTTTAGTAGGTGTCCTCCTAAGAGCCAGCTCGGAGTGAGATCCCACCTTCAAGTTCGCTAAGTAATATGAATCGCTTTTTGGAAAATGGGCTTTTACGTGTAGGTGGCCGATTGGAGAACTCACAGTTATCGCATGAGAGCAAGCATTAGATAATTTTGCCTAAGTGTTATGTGAGCAAGCTAATTGTCACAGAACAGCATCAGAGGCTGGGACACACGGGTCGTCAACAGGTCATTGCCAAGCTTAGAGAAACCTTGTGAATAGTTAAGGTAAACTCTCTTGCACGATCCGTATTGTCTAAATGTGTGAAATGTCGTAGAATTCGTGGACAAGTAATAACACAAAAAATGGTCAATTTACCGGAGGAAAGGCTGATTGCCGATCATCCTCCATTTACCTTTGTGGGAGTCGATCTTTTTGGTCCTCTCCTGGTTAAGCAAGGTCGGTCACAGTTAAAAAGGTATAGGGTGCTATTCACTTGTTTTACCACCAGGGCTGTGCACATTGAAGTGGCTCATGGTTTGGACACCAGCTCTTTCATTCAAAGTCTGACACGGTTTGTGGCACGTAGAGACCAAGTGTTAGAACTAAGATCTGACAATGGCAGCAGTTTTGTGGGAGCCGAACATGAGCTGGCCAAGGCTCATGTTCGGCTCCCACATAGAAAATTGAAAAAGACGCAGATCAATGATTTTTTGTTGCAACGCATTATCAAATGGAAATTCAACGTACCCAGGGCATCTCATCACGGTGGGATATGGGAGCGGCTTATCCGCTCAGTTCGTAAGATATTTTCAGCCCTTTGCACTGAACAAGCTCTAACTGATGAGAGTCTGCTTACCCTTTTGTGCGAAGTTGAAGACATATTAAATTGTCGGCCCCTTACCACTATAAATAATGACCCTTTGGGCTTGAACGTTTTGACGCCCAATAGCCTGCTACTCCTAAAGGAAAGGGTTCCGCTGCCCCCTGGTATCTTTTCAATAAAGGGTAATTAGGCTAGAAGGCGTTGGAGGCAAGTGCAATACCTTGCTGATGTTTTTTGGAGAAGACAGACCAAAGAATACCTGCCAATTTTGCAAACGTGCACTAAGTGGTCAAATACTTCACGTAATGTTAGTGTGGGAGACACAATGTTGATTATTGACAACGCACCTCGCAATTTATGGGTCATGAGCCGAGTGATCAAAACCTTTCCAGATAAACATGGGCTGACTAGAAGCGCCAAAGTTCACAAACCAAACATTCTGTGTGCACTCGTCCTATTTCTAAGCTGTGCGCATTACTGGAAGCCAAACGTGTATAAATTTGTATTATGTACTGTATATCAAAGTGCCTTTGAATTTTCATTGTGTTTGTGCGTACTGCATTTGTATTTGTTATTGTGAAGTAATGTGTCATATTAAGCCTTACTTACCTCAGACGGCTTAAAGGGGACGGTGTGTTACAGACAAAATCCATTCATAAAACTATTAATTAAAACTGTTTTCGCGCCCTGATTAAACTGCAGGACCTCTTTCTATTTGAATAAGCTACTGGAGACCTACTGTTATAATTAGCGTCTTTGGTGTTGTAAACAATACTAAGAAAAAAGATCTAGGTCAGCAGCACTATATAACCGCGGCATTCTAGTCATTTGGTTTTTATTCTCAAAATCAAAATACGAATGAAATGTTATCTCTGCTATAAAGTTGAATCGTTTCGGAAAGTCGCATACAGTCAAAAATCTGTCGAAGTATCGACAGATTGTGTATTGGTCATGTATGGTCGATCGAATTTTTGTCTCGGAATTGTATTTGATTCAATCATCGAGATTAGCCCTTTGATACCGCCATTGAGTTTGCGCTGTGCGCTAAGACCTTCCCCAAACCGTGTGACTGGGATAGCAGCAGTTACACCCAACCATATTAAAATACAGGCTAGTAGAGTGTTTGTTTAAGCACCACCTAGGCTACAAATTGCGGTATGCAACAGTGATCTGCAACCTTTTGTTAAGCTGGCTCATGTCCAGCTTTTAATTACTGCTGAAGACCAACCAGCAATAAAGAAACCGGATTGAGACAAGGATTAAGAAAACGCTTAAAATTTACTGCAATACTTCGATTTCTTTTTGGAGATCAACTTTTTAAAGTAGATATTCTTGATTTTGAGCAAAGCATTTGCTCAAATAAATGACTTTTATTGTCTTCTAAGTGAATGATCTGTTGTGTAAACAGGTTTTGGCTATTGTAGATTTAATTTACGTAATAGTAACAAAGTTATTAGTAGTAAATACAGCTTGTCCTGCCTCGACGTCTAAGTGATAGGAGACAAAGCGTCTCTGTGTGTTCATCGGTAATCAGAACGGCTATCAACAGAGCTGCCAAAACACGTATCTTGAAAGAAAACAAGCTGTTAAAGGCTGTAGTCACTACAACGTAGGACAGATGCCAAACGTTATCACTTTTGACACGCTTTTTTCACATGCCCACGCGTGAAGGGTAAACAAATTGCGAGGCAGTATAAAAGCATGATACCAGTGATATTTCTGAAATAAATATTATCAAACCAGTTGCTTTTGAGGCCTTCCACTGTAAGCTAGTTAGCTAACAGGTCATTTGGCACTAATTGATCGTTTTCACCTTTCTTTGAATTCTTTAGCATATTCGATTACCATTGATAAATTTATTGCAAAACGTCAAAAGTTTAAAAATGTCCACCACAATTTCTGCGTATGAAAGTCGTCAAAATCTCATTTCAATCAGTAGCCAAATCTAATCTTGAAAATTGCTCAAAATAACTAATAACTAAATTAAGTTACTGCCGCTAAAAAATACTTCCATTCTTACTGACCGTCACGATTATTTACAACTTTTTCTTTTTCTTAGTTGTTCGTTTTGTAAGCACATGCTTTCACGATGTGGGAAGACGAAGCATAAACACTTTATCTGATTTAGCGACACGAAAACACTTCTGCACCAGTGGAAGGTTTCGGGTTTATTTTCTCACCCTTTTTCTTTAGATCCATATTTGTACACACTTATATTGCTAGCTCCAAGTGGTTACAATCAATAGAGAGCGTCTTATAAGCCAGAAACAAAACAACAAAGCGAGTGCTGAAGGCGCGAACCTTCCGAAGGGACCAATGCTATTGAGAGATATTTTCAAATTTTTAAAGCCATCCCTGGACGCGTTTCGTCCTTTTGGATCAGCAGGGCTTGGCAAGAAACAAGAGATCACTCCTAATAGCATTAACGTTGACTTTTATGAAACAAACTAACACAATGCACAAGACTTACGTGCCGTTTACTTTTGAACGAGGTTCGTTTTGACGTACTGCTAGCCGCTCAACTATGGACTAAAACTGATATCCTTATGTAAAGCTGATCACACAAGCAGTGATTAGGCATAAAAAGATCTTCCAAACGTTACAAGCTAAATGCAGTGCTTTAAGGCATGGCTGGTAGCACGTGGTGCATGACAGCGAAACTCGGCGCGCGAGGAAGCCAGTTCGAAAGACGCGGGTTCGAATGCCACAGACGCGTTGCATTAACGCTGACGTTCAAGAACACAATGTGCGCGTAACGTTAAAAGGGCGCTTAACTGATTTCGGTGGGTCCCAAATGGCTGCACCGCGGCCTATATAATGCACGGCCGCCAAGAGAACAGCCAGATGGAAATAGACATGCCCCTGCAACGCGTAGAGCGTGATACCAAAACTAACAAAATCACGCTCACTCTTTCTGTCATAATTTCAATTTCATTTTGTCTAAACGTTTGGTTCACATTTTGTAAATGAATGAAACGAAACTTGATCTACACAAATATAAAAGTGATATTCAAGTGAAAAAATTCGGTCGGCGAAACGCAAAATTGCAGCCACCTGATAAAAAGAATGAAAGATTTTTTAACGAAACAACAATAGCCACGTAAATTTCCTTTAATCAGTAGAGATAGTACAACTTAAAGTTTAGAAGTTAAAGAAAAAGTTTACATCTTTTTCAGAATCGTGGCAAGCTAAATTTAAATCTTCTTCTCCAAACCAATAGCATGGCTACGATCCTGGTTAGGCCTTGCACGCGATACTTTGGCTGTATTTCAAAAGCTCATACGAATGAACGTAATTGTCTTTTCTGTTTTTCGAAACCACTTATTTTCTCATTACACAATAAAACTCTAAAGGCTGTAATTACTTTCGGATATTACATGAATTTCGATCACGGATCGGCCTTTATATATAGCTTGAGACTGCAAAAGAATACCAGCTTTTGTGCAAGTTATATCCGCATTTCTTATAAGTTATACGACTTAACAGTTTATAAAAACTTTTTGAATTGCAAGGATGTTGTTTTTTGGTTAGTGTAGTTACCAGAACTTGATGTAGACTTGGTTAAGCTTTGCGATGCGCATATCAAATATATACAGCTAGCCCAATTACTGTAGGCTATGTTGAGTATTTGTCGACCTCTTTGTTTGAGCCAGATCTTTCTATTTAGCTCTTGAAAATGAGTTTATACTTTTTGCGCTAGTCTTTAGTTAGTCTGAGCTCCAGCGTTAAGTAGACTGCTAAACTCCGCCACCTGTCTGCCACACAAAGATGGAAGTATCCCGTTGAGTGTTTACTCAAGGACACCACAAGTGAACTTTTCGGCTTTTTCATCTCACTGGCTCTTTTGTGCTGAAAGTCAAGCAGGGAAGCTGTGAATACAGTTTTCCGAGTGTTTATCATGACATACCTAGGTAATTGAACACAGGTCTACCGGCTGCAAAGCGGACGCTTTGGTCTCTAACCCACCGTGCCGATTATTATGTTTATATCACGAGTTAAAAAGTATTAGCATTTGCTTGAACTCGATATATTTAAAGAGATTTTTGAGAGTAGAACATTTTAGAGCTTCTTCAAACGGCGACAAATTCATAACTTATGTTTCATAATCTTTGGCAAAAACAATTTTTTCATAGCTGTAGTAAAGTTCTGCACAACCAACAAATTAATTGTGAAGCCAACTAAACAGTGTGAAACGTTTAACGTGTTTGTCGAGCAAAACAAACCAAACTCTGTTGTATTAATGCAATGTAGCCGCACCATGTATGTGATCACGTTTTTCTTCTGCTTTATTCTAGCGAACAGCTTCTGTCAAGCGCTTGTCGGAAATCATTGATATCCGAAACTTTCAAAAGTGTGTCATGAATTTTTGAATTTCTAGGTGCTTATCGCAATTCAGAAAATTCACTTATAGTTTAAGATATTTTTAAAAAGTGTGATCCTTTAAATTGATGTCATCCTGTCCAAGTCGTCAGCCAGTTTCGCCGATGATTGAACTCATCTGGCCATGCGCTCTGTTTAACATTCTCGAAGCTTCTTCCATTTCTTGAACTCTATTCAGCAACACGGTCCAGTGGGTTGGAGCGATGTTTGATGAAGATAATGATTGAATGATCCTGCGTTCGAGCAACAGGATGACTGTGTTGTTGTGTCCTTGGGGAAAAAACACCTTATGATGATTTTTTCTCCCACGTCATTTTTTATAACAAACTTTAAATTCATTTAAAATGTTACCGAGCAATTCATCCGGAATAGTAGAGGGAAAAAGAGATATCCAATTTTTAAAATCCGGTTTGGTCTTTATTGATAAAAGGGGCCGAAATTATCTCATGCCCCTCGGAGTTTTGAAAACAACATTACGCCTCTTCTCTGTGTTGATGGCGCCTTCCTTCTGTAAACCAATCTGTTTGATCTCTTCTACCACCTATCTTCTTCATGTCATTTTCCGTCGCTCTACCTTCTTCTAACCACTTCAAAGTCTAACGCTTTTCTCGGCTCATGATTGATTTGAAATGCATTAATAACTTTTGTTAAACTCAAATTATCTTAAAACCTAACATATACTCAGTATCACCTAAAAGTAAGAGAATATTTAAGCAACTCGCATATAAATCAAGCTTTTCTTATCAAGCTTACTCAACAAAGCCAATTGAACTAAAACAATACTACAGGCAAATACACAGTCGAGAGCAATTACGCCACAATTACAGGTTTTAAGCGATACAACTCACAAGTCATAAACAAGCTCTTACAACGAAAAACCCGACAAGGGTTCAATACCCAAACCACAACACTAAATCAAATATAGTTCAAAACACGCCCATCACAATGCATTCTATCAGCTTTGGATAGTTTATCAATAGTTTCATACAAACCCAACATATCCATAAGTTATAGCAAAGCTTTTTTTTAATTAACTTAACACTGCTTTTTTCAATTGATGTTGAAACTCAAAAAACTCCGAGAAAGATCTCGACAATGGTTATTTTGAGCTAGCGCCACTGCTGCTATCCTGCAAGCTCTTCGTTGCAGTTGTACGTTTCTTTTTTGGTATTTTTTTCTGCTAAACTCTGCTTAAGATGCGAAGGGTTTTGACTGGCACAGTGACTATGAAGATTTTATATAGATGCAGCTCGATGTCCAAAGTACTCAGGAGTACTAAGCCTATCGTAAAAACCTAGATTTTTAACATTTTTTGTTTTGTGGAATAAGTGCCGGTTGATTGCGTTAGAAATCAAACGGCACAAATGTTTTGCAGTTTGATTGCGTTATTTTTGATTATGAATGTAGGATGTTACCTATTTGTTCATATATGGATGCAATGTCATTTTCACTGCGTGCTTATTCCCAAGAATGCATAGATTTATGCAAAGAGAATTTCAACAAACGCGAATGCTGAGAGATGGAAAGTGTTACTAATGTCTACAAATTCGAAATCAGTTTATCGTGCGAAAATAACGTTGTTGGCTTTTCATTTTATATTAGCGCTAATAATTATCCAGGAATAATTCAACTGTGCGAAAACAAATATACACCCCCATTCAAACTTAACGAAGTGGAATAGTAAAACAACGGCAGGTCAAGGCCGTTTTAGTAGTACCGATATAATCATTTATTTGGAGATTTTTGCATAAACGATTGTCTTGATGGTCGGATCTATAGGTGCACAATATCTTGCCCTGCGACAACGATAACTCCTACAAACGAAGAACAGAAGTAAGCTAGTCAACTTAAAATCAAAATCTGAGTTATTCGGTTCGGCCTACTTATGGTTAGCGTCCCAAGGTGAGCTACCAGCGGATATCGACTAATCTTGGTGTCCTAGTCCGCCTCGATCAAATATGCTATCCAAACCAAGCCGTAAAATTTTGGTAGAACTTTTACGCATTGAGGTCAGCATTACGTTGCATTAGTAATTCAGTGCTTTTTGAAGCCACGATAACAAAGCAACCGCCACAGCTCTGTTTCTCAATATAGCTTTGAAATACTTTACAATAAGAGCGACCCCAAATCATGCGAAACTTGGAGGTAATTTATGCGTCACCCAGGCCGTTGTAATGACGATACGGCCCTGTAGCAACTTCAAATTCATTTGCTTGCCTAAGGGTCAGAACGCGGACCCTTACTAAAGGTCGCTCAAATTTTGGCAATTGTGGGCATTGGCTACCACAAATATCAACCGAATAAATTTTCATTCGTGATTTCATTTATTGCTAGCTCCAAGTGGTTACAATCAATAGAGAGCGTCTTATAAGCCAGAAACAAAACAACAAAGCGAGTGCTGAAGGCGCTAGCCTTCCGAAAAGACCAATACTATTGAGAGATATTTTCAAATTTACAAAGCCATCCCTGGACGCGTTTCGTCCTTTTGGACTCATCAGCAGAGCTTGCCAAGGGACAAGAGATCACCCCCAATAGCATTAACGTTGACTTTTATGAAACAAACTAACACAATGCACAAGACTTACGTGCCGTTTACTTTTGAACGAGGTTCGTTTTGACGTACTGCTAGCCGCTCAACTATGGACTAAAACTGATATCCTTATGTAAAGCTGATCACACAAGCAGTGATTAGGCATAAAAAGATCTTCCAAACGTTACAAGCCAAATGCAATGCTTTAAGGCATGGCTGGTAGCACGTGGTGCATGACAGCGAAACTCGGCGCGCGAGGAAGCCAGTTCGAAAGACGCGGGTTCGAATCCAACAGACGCGTTGCATTAACGCTGACGTTCAAGAACACAATGTGCGCGTAACGTTAAAAGGGCGCTTAACTGATTTCGGTGGGTCCCAAATGGCTGCACCGCGGCTTATATAATGCACGGCCGCCAAGAGGTTAACCACTTCGCCTATTCCACTCCGAGCATAGCTACCGATTCCGACAACTAGCACACCGCACGGGTAATAACTAGTGTGTTACATAGCGTAATCCGATAGGCGACGTAACTAGCGCGAGATACCACTTAACAATCACACGCGGAGATTCCTCCACACAGTTTTTCGGCAGGGTTTGCGCGATCACAGTGCTCGAGCTGCAAACAGGGCCCCCGCACCACAGGAGCACCCCGGAACGGACGTTTCACCGAACGATGAACTTGTTAACATTAACGGTCCCAATGCTCCGGGCCTGGGTATTACGCTTGGGAGATGCATACATAGCGAGCGATATTACATTGCTAGTTGCTGTAAAACTATAACCACAACAAATGAAATCAACTCATGCCAACAAACTGTGCCTCAGTTCATTACCATGGAGTACACTTGGTTAAGTTTTACGATGCACTTGTCATAAATTTGCAGTCAGCCCAACTACTGTAGGCTATGTTAAGTCGTCGTCGACGACTTCGGTTCAACCAAATCTTTACATGTAGCTCTCTAATATGAGATCATGCGTTTTTGGTAGTTTGTAGTTGGTGTCGGTACCAGCGATAAATGGACTAATAGATTTCACCATCTGTCTGTCACACAAAGATGAAGATATTCCGCAAGTGCTTTATTCAAGGACACCACAACTCAACTTTCCGGCTTTTCCCCCCTCACTGTCTCTTTCGTGCCGAGTTTCGTGCAGAGAAGCTGTGAATATAGTTTTTCAAATCTTTTGTATGACTTATTCAGGTAATTGAACAAACGTGTACCGAATGCGAAGCATACATCCTTGTCACTAAACCACCATGGCGGTTATTATGTTTATATCATGAGTTAAAGAGTATTTGCCTTTGCTGGAATTTGATTTGAGCAGTTGTGTGGGAGTAGCAAAAAAATTGAATTTTAGCATTTTTGTTTTGTGGAATAGTTACCTTTTGATTGCGTTAGTTAATAATTTTTAATTATGAATGGAAGATGCTTTCATATTTGCTCGTTTATGGTTGCAATGGCGTTGGTACTCTGTGCTTATTCCCAAGAACACGAAGAAACTTTGTATAATCGTCAAATTTGTGAGAAAACAAGTCTTTCCGATGTCTACAAATTCAGCATCAATTTATCGTGCGAAAATAACGTTGTTGAGTTTTCATTTAATATTAGCGCTAATGGTGACACAGAAACAGTAATAGTTGAACCGTACGAAAACCAATATACCCCTTATTCAAACCTAGCGAAGACGTTTAATGAAAAAACGGCAGGTCAAGGCCGCTTTGACATTACGGATAAAATCATTTATTCGGTTGATTTTTGCATAACACATTGTCTTAATGGTCGGATCTGCAGATGCATAGTGTCGTGCTCAGCGACAACGACGACTCCTATTACTGAAAGTATTGCTGGCAATCCATCTACGAACAATTCACTCATAACAACTACAACAACAGCACCACCGAAACCATATTACTTCCAGTGGATAATATTAGCTCTAGTTGCCGTATTGCTCCTAGCTGTTGGTGCTGTTTTTCTCTTTTCAAAGCGAGCCAAAATCTGTCTCAGAACACCGAAAAAGAACAGCGTTGATGAAGAAGCAAATCAGGAACAAAATAATGTGGATCTGTTACAACCTAACAACGATCTACTTCCTGAAGCACGACGAAAATTTTGAAAAATCACGTAGCTTCAGGTTTTAACTGATCGTAGTGCAAGATAACGAGTTTGTGGAATGTGATTTGTAATCAATGTACAATGCCGCACTACTTTTCCTGAATAAATTATTCAAAATTTCCGAACATGTATTGCGTTATTTCGTCATCAGTTCATAACTATATATCTAATAATAGCAGCATTACAGAAGTTTAGGTATTATGGTTAAACGTAGGACAGACTCAGCGATAAATTTTTGCAAGTAATTACTCAGTTATGCTGTAAAAATAAAATGTCCGAAAGGAGGAGTCCGTCATTTTAAGTGGTACATAATACAGGGGTCGGCAACCTTTTTCGTACTGCGGACCGGTTTAAAACTCAAAATTTTTCGCGGACCGGCTTTCAATAAACCACAAATGCTCAACAATAAAAAGTTATAAAAGCTCAAAAGTATTTACATTTTTAATTCAATGAGAACCTTGAGCTTGTTTTGCCGCCACCAGACGCTCCCACCTAGGAATCATGGTACTCAATGACACCCGTAATGTGTCCCTGACGTCCAGTCTGTTACGCGGTTTCGTCTTTGCTGCTATCACTGAAAATCCAGACTCGCATAAGTAGGATGTTGGAAATGGCAGTAGAGCTTTTAATGCTTTTATGGCAAGATCAGGGTATTCTGGCAAGACCTTTAACCAAAATATTGGCAGAGTCGTTGTATGAAAAATACCTTTCAGACTACCATCATTTGCAATGTCCAACAGCTGGTCTTCTTGTCGTACAGGTAAGGTCGAATCACCTGGTTTGAAACTAAACGGATTACGGATCCATTTCTTGAAGTTCGAGGGTCTTTGGCGCTTGGAAAACAACGCTTAAACTCCTGTCTGAGAACACGCAAATGACTGCTCACAAGGTCCGAGAACTTTTGGTCAGGCTCGCTGTCTTTCAAAGTCTCTGCTAACGTTTGAAACATATCAAATACTCCTTGGCTTACGCGCTGCTCCCACAATTCAAGTTTGTCTTTAAAAGCAGCCACTTTATCTGCCAACTTGAATACAGTTGTCATTTTTCCCTGAAGTGAAAGATTTAGTTCGTTCAGCAGATTGAAATGTCACACAAGTACGCAAGCTTTAGAAGCCACTTTTCATCACTAAATTTGTGTGCAAGATCAGAATTTTTTTCCAATAGAAACCTTTGCAATGGTTCACGTAATTCAAACACTCTGTTCAACGATTTTCCTCGGGAGAGCCATCGCACTTCTGTGTGCAAAAGAAGACATTTGTGCTCTGCATCCATGTCATCACATATCTGCTCAAACAGCCGGGTGTTAAGTGCATGAGCTTTAATGAGGTTAATCATTAGAACTGCATCAGTGAATACACTGTGAAGCTCAGGTGATATTTTTCGGCTAGCCAGCATTTCCCTGTGAATGACGCAATGAGTGGCCTCGCACTCTGGTGCGACCTCTTTAATGCGAACAGTCAAACCAGACAGACGGCCAATCATGGCTGCAGCTCCATTCGTGCACACCCCAACACAAAACAACCAATTGATCTGTTTTTCTATGAAATAATTATTTACAACCTTAAACAGTTCGGAGGTTGTGGTGTTTTTTGGCAACAACAAAGCACATAAGATATCTTCATGAATATCCTCTTCATAAAGATATCGAACAAACACTAGCAACACAGCTTTGCTTTCAATATCTGTAGACTCATCACACTGAATCGTAAACCATGGTGACTTTACAATTCCCTCTATTAACTGAGCTTTAATGTGTTCCGCCATATCCTCAATTCGTCTCGCAACAGTGCGAGCCGAAAGAGGAACCTGCGCTATCTTTTTAGCTGCCGGTTCTCCTAAAATTTCACGGCAAATATCAGTACACGCAGGTCGAATCAATTCTTCTCCAATAGTAAATGGTTTATTGGTCTTAGCAATGCGATGAGATACCAAATACGATGCTCTGAGTGCATTTGAATTTGTTGATAAAACAGTCTTCAATAATCGTTTTTCACCTTCGTGATCACGTTTCCTTCTTTCAAAAAATTCCAGAGGTTTATCTTTTATTTCTGGGTGCTTGGTCTTCATGTGCCGAAGTAGTTTTGATGGCTTCATTGCCTCGTTTGATAACTTGCTCTTGCAAATTAAATAGAGTGGACAAGGTGCTTCGGAATCGCCAGTTGAAATAAATCCGTACTTTAGGTACGACTCATTATATTGTCGGTTGAAAGAAGCTTTCCTTTTTTTTGTGATTGTAGGACCCTCGGTCTCAACGTCAGATTCTTCAGATGATATTGGTCCACTCCCAAAAAAACTCAGCATGGATGTTTGTTTTGTAGGCCTACCGGTACTCATTTTTCTCGGACTAAAAATTTAAATGCTAAAACTTTTTAAATCTGTAATACAATTGCCCATTAAAGCAATTGTATTACAGATTTGCTAATCTGTAATACAATTTAAGCTTCAGTAATAATTTCTATTCAAGTGTCCCAATTTAACTGCTATTGTATCTTTACTCTAATACCTTATCAAAAATCTAATTCCTAACGCAATATGATCTTACTACACTTGCTAATCTAACCTAACCTAATCTAACCTAACTAAAGTTGGAATGCGTCAAAATCTTTTGCTTCGTCGAACAAAAATTCGCCCCTGCAGTGCCAAAGCAACCACATCAAAGCAACTTTCATCGCTATAATTGGCAACGCTAGCGAGACGTTTCAAGCCGCAAGCGCAAGCCACTGCAGCGAGGGACTCTACTGGCAAGCAGTTAGCCTACGATCAGAGAACGGTAGCAAATTCAGATATTATCTCTGATAAGTGACGATGAATTTGCATTATTTCATCACAAGATGCTAACAATCGAATATTGCGAGCAATCAAGGCTTTAAACAAAGCTCCTAAAACAACAACATTTTGCGTCAAGCTTTAAAAAAATGTTTCAAAGCTTTAGTCTGAAATGCTAAAAAACTATACGGCTCGGTAGCAGACTCCTTGCGGACCGGCACCGGTGGTTGCCGACCACTGATATGGTATTAAACTTTGTGGTTAAATTTGGCCCGATTAAATCTGTAATATGTCTAATTGGGCCATATCTAACCACTAGCAGATTTCCCCGTCGTTGATCGGGTAAAATGTAAAGACTGATTAAGTTTTTACATTGAATAACCATATTTGAACTCTTTCGATCCCTCGCGGGTATAATTACCGGAAGCGATCTTAATGCGTGCGCTCCCGCGACGGCATAAATATACGGGCAATAACAGAAATGGCGGACATGCGCGCAATTGTTTCCGTGATTGTTTCCAATGATTTTTATTTCATCGTACAACAGTACAAATAGGTCTCTAGTAGAGCCCCATAGGCTCGTAGCCCCCCATAGACGATTCTGTTCGAAATCAAAATACCGTAAAATAAAAATCATGACAACACATTAAAATATGGTTATTAAATGTAAAAATTTAATCAGTCTTTACATCTTACCCGATCAACGACGGGTATATCTGCTAGTGATCCCTAAATGTACAGTCTTGATCTCACCATTAAATTTGGATTTTTATATGTCACAAATTTTTTTCTGTTTGTGGTACCTAACAAAAACTTTGGACAACTCTAGTATTTTAATATAGGTTGAATAAATATAGGCTCGTAGCCCCCCATAGACGATTCTGATCGAAATCAAAATACCGTACTTGGCTTCCCTGGAAAAAGTTATATAAGATTCATATGTTTGTTTGTATCTAAATGTCTCGAGTTTTATTTCTATAGCGGACATACAGACAGACAAACTTTGAGTTTTATATATATAGATATACAAAACTATCTAAATTTGTCACAGCACCACCTAAATTTTATGCGAAAGGCCATCTCTTAACAGCATGCTCAATTGTTTTCGTTTTACATATTTATTTTGTATCCATTTCGGTAGAAAATTAGTTCCAGTCCTTCAGAAAAAAAATTTTTCCGAAGGGAAAACGCCTATACACCCTCCTTATAGGCTTCGCCGCCATGCGATCTATTAAAATTTTGATCAACTTGACTTTTGACTCGTACACTCAAAACAAGTTTTAGACCCAAAAAATAAATTGTTCAAGCGAAACTACACATTATACAATGCTAATAACCCTCACGTTGTAACAATGTTTATGGTCGTGTTTTTCGACGATATTTTATGGAGGTTTTCTCTAAACTTATCTCGTCTATTATTTGCAACCCCAACCATTTTGGACTGACGTCCCACCTCCCGGAGTTGACCCATAAGATTGTACTGTATTTGCCAAAAATGTTTTAACCTATGAAACTGATATTTTATTTTCTTTGGCACCATCAGCGATCGAATATTGTTGTAGCTGTTTTTAAGCTAACTGAAAAGTTTTTTAATTCCTGTGAATTGCACTCATAACCCAAACTTTCAATGACATCTTAGTGCCAAAATAATTAGGCAAAACTTAACAAAAAGTGAATTTAATTACATAGCTATGAAGTAATTCGATAATGAACGGGCTCAACAAAATGTCTTTATTATTACCAAGAGCGCAATCAGACATGATTGGGGGTCAAATTTTCCAACTTATTACCGCAAAAACAAATTTTCGCCCGTCATCGGATGACGTCAATAGAAGTTCGCATTCATTTTTATAATAACTTAAAAATGTTCATATTGGTTTGCTCCTCGTTAGACCTAGCAAGGCTTGCTCCTCGCTAGATCCATGTTTGTCGAGCACAGGCATCAAAAAGTTTTCATGTTTAAATGTGGCAATTCAAGACCAAGATTATAGCTAGGTTGCAATTTTCTAATTGTAAATACTATCGTCGTTTTACCTGAGCAAATGTTTAATTACTACCAAAATTGTGGCCATGGAGTAACTTCCTCGAAGAGATCGCAATTAATAATCATATAAAAATAAAAGTGTCAAACACAAAATCACTTAAGCCTATTTATTATACATTTTATTTGAATAGAATCTTTATAAATTTGAAATCCTTATAGATATATTTGAAGAGAAGTCAAAAAGAAATTGAAAACAACGCTGTCTGAAATCAGGCAATATGAGGCCGGCGGCAACATAGGAATCATGCTTATTTGTCAAAATTCAGCGATGAAAATTGCCAGTGATGAGGTGGTATACATGTATTATCACGATGCACCGTCTATTTGCCATCTGAATACTTGTGCTCTATATTCTCTCTACGCTTCCTGAAGTTCTCCTAAAGTTTCAATGACATTCGCTTTCAGTTTTAAGCAAAGCTTGATCATATAACGTAGCTCCCTCGCTCGTTGTCACGAAGCGCAAGTTGAAGTGTAACAGTCAAAACATGGTTTTTGCAAAAATGACCACCAACTGTTTACTTGTTTATTTTTGTGAACAGTGAACCACAATGAGTTTGCGATTGATGATTTATTATATTTGTTAAAACTTTTTTAAATAGCGGCTGGAAATGCTAAAAAACGCCATCAGGGATTCTTGATTAACAGATTTCTTTCTTGCAAATCGCTTTAACGCAACTTTTTGCTTAATCCGTTTATTTGCTGTCTCAATTTCAATTCATAAATACAATGAAATATTTTCAAAAACAAAATTAAGAAACCGAAACAAGAATTGGATCCAATAAGCCAAATACAATTCATTTTGGTAGTTTTATATGATCGTTTGGAAAACAATGCTAGTATCAAAACGATGCTTTTGTTTGCAGTATTGACTGCCGCGAATCTTGCGAAGAAACAGTAATGTTAAGGGTTTCACAAGACCACTTGATTTTTGTTTCAGAGCTATTTTCTCTACGAAAAATCTTCCAGAATATTCCAAATGATAAGGCAACAAAACGTGCAGCTTATCGCATACGCTAGCTACTTCGCTCCCGCGATCATCATATGACGATGTTTGCGCCTACACCCTTTTGCTACCGCGAGATCATCCAGTGATAATATTCTTCAAGAGGTAAAGTTTACTTAAAAATTGACTTGTGACTTTATTTCTCAACCGATTTCAACAAGTTTTCTTAATTAAAGGTTATTTCAAGGCAATTCCAATAATGTTTTATTTGATCACAGCTCAACAAAAAATATTTTTTTCTTTTTGCGATAGATCTTTCAACGATTTTGTAGTATATCAGGTGCGCTGATTCCAAAAATGACTTTACTTTTGCTGAATTGGCTCTAGTTTTTGAGATAATGCAGACACAATAACTGGCTATAAAAGCTCAGATAACGGCCATATAAACTACACGTAAGAGGCAATTGTGCTGACAAGGAGATTTTGTTTTGCAATAAAGGACCAGTTGTCTCATTTTTAGAAAGGTTAACAACGCAGAAAAGTCAATAACTAACCATCAGCAATCTTGGAGTCTAAAAAAATTCTAATGAAAAGTTGAAATGCAGTAACTTTTACTATATTTAGGTTTTCATGTTTTCAGTTTTAGTTGCTTCATGTTGCCTGCTATGAGTTGTTCAAGAAGAAGTTGTTGTAATGACCCGGACAGTTTCTGTTACATATGTGGAGAATATATTCTTAAAGAGCATAAAAGGTCTATTACAGATTTTGTTCGCAAAGTATACCGTGCTTACTTTGGAGTTAAACTTGGTGACTAAGACAAGCCATGGGCTCCACATGTTGTCTGCAAATCATGTGTTGAGCACTTATGAATGTGGACAAAAGGAAAAACTAAAAGCTTTTGATTTGGTGTGCCAATGGTGTGGCGAGAACAGAAAAACCACTTTGATGATTGTTATTTTTGTATGGTAGATTTGAAGGGTTTTAATCGTCACAAGAAAAAATCATGGATTTACCCGGACTTAGAATCTGCTAGGCGTCCTGTACCCCACTGTGAAGATATACCCGTGCCACAATTTAGTCATCTTCCAGAAAAACCATCAGAATGGGACTTTGTCCACCAAGCTTCAGAAAGCTCTAGTGAAAGTGATGTTTCAAGCATTTTTGAAGAAAGCTCGACCAGTCTGAAGCAGTTTAATCAGGAGGAACTGAGCAATCTCATAAGAGATCTTAATCTATCTAAAGAAGCTTCTGAAGTATTGGCATCCAGGCTTAAAGACAAGAAATGCCTTAGTGTTGGTACGAAAGTAACTTTTTACCGCACAAGGGAGAGCGACTTACTTCCGTACTATCGTTCAGAAGAAGGGCTTGTTTTCTGCTGAGATGTTGAAGGACTTCTTTTAAAAATGGGAATACCTGAATATAAACCTCAAGATTGGCGTTTATTTATAGACAGTTCAAAAAGAAGTTTGAAGTGTGTATTGCTGCACAATGGAAACAAGTATGCCTCGATTTCCATTGGCCACTCCACATTGCTCAAAGAAGAATACACAATATTAAACGAGTGCTAAAAAAATTTAACTACTGTGACCACCAATGGTTAATATGTGTTGATTTGAAAATGGTCAACTTTTTGCTTGGTCAGCAGAGTGGTTATACTAAATATCCGTGCTTTATTAGTTTGTGGGACAGCCGTGCTCGCAGTGACCACTGGGTGAAGAAGGAATGGCCTGAAAGAATTATACTAACAGTTAATGAATGTAATTTCATCAATGAGCCCCTTGTCCCATGAGAAAAAATCATTTTGCCACCTCTACACATCAAATTGGGTATAATGAAGCAGTTTGTGAAAGCTTTGCCAGTAGACGGAAATTGTTTTAATTACATTTGCAGAGTATTTCCAGGGATGAGCAATGAAAAACTAAAAGCAGGAATATTTGATGGTCCTCAAATTCGAAAGCTGATGAACGATCCAAACTTCACTGCATCTATGACTGAGAAGGAATTTGCTGCTTGGATTTCTTTTACTGTGGTTGTAAAAAACTTTTTGGGAAACAATAAAGCAAACAATTACATTCAGATAGTTGAAGATATGCTTTCAAAATTTCAAAGTTTGGGAGCAAAGATGAGCATCAAGATTCATTACCTCTTTAGTCATTTAAATAGATTTCCAGAAAATCTTGGGGAATTAAGTGAAGAGCAAGGAGAAAGATTCCATCAGGACATTAAAGTAATGGAAGAAAGGTATCAAGGACGATGGGACACCCACATGATGGCGGACTATTGTTGGAATCTTCAACGACATAAGCCATTTGCTCGTCACGCTAGAAAGTTCTACAAGAGGCGATTTGCTTCGTAGATTTGACAGAATGGTAGTTGTTAAAGCTCAGTATTTTCAAGCTTCGTTTGTTTAAATAAATAACGGCAACATACATTTATACGCTGTAATACTGGGTTTTAGTTCCAATACGTTTCTTGCGAACTAACGGTAAATATTGCTGTTGCATCCTTTTTTAGCAATGTAGTTTGCATGGATGCTTTGCATTTTTGTTTTACTGCGTTTACAAAAGAAGATCGAAGCGTACAGTATTGATTAAATAGCATTAAATGAACAACAATGCCATATAACACAGTCTAAGTAATATTTTTACAAAAAAATGCAATTATCTCAAAAACTAGAGCCAACTAGCAAAAATGAATGTCATTATCGAAATCTACGCACCTGATATACCCTAAAATCGACATAATATCTGTGGCAAAAATTTGTGTGTTGACCAGTGATAATACGTGTAGTCGAATATTTACTCTTTTAAAATGTCGTAACCTAGTATAAACAGGTAAATCTGATACATAACAAATACAATAACCTGCCAACTGTTTATACCTTTAGAAAGCTCAGGAAATTAGCTTTCCAGCATTACATAAGTTTAAACAGTTTAGGCTTAGGATTACTTTATAATGCCTAATTAAAAATTGGTAAGCATACCCATTTTTTATTTGCTGTGAAAAAATTTTCAACTGTAGTTTAGAAAATTGCAACTTGTGACAAAACTAAGTTCTTTGATGCCTTTTAGCCATTTTTTCTGAAAAGCATGGTTATTTAGCAATTTGCATCTAAATTTTCAAAAAAGCTTATTAAAAAATGAAGTTTCTAAAATTTTTGATAGATAGGCAGCTCTAAAAAATTGAAAGCAAAAAAATTCGTGATCTCTCTACAAAAAAGCTCGGGTGGGTGAACATCGTACTGTATCATCTTTAGCCAAAAAATATTTCTTTCAAACAACAGCATCTAAAAGTTTGAGAAATTTTCCTTCCAAAACTATTTATTGTTGCATGGTTTAGGCTGAGAGTTATTTTGTAATGATTGATGAAACATGGTGTCTGTAGTTATCTATAGTACCGGCCTAAAAGACTCAAAATTTGAGAGCTGGACCTCAGAAAATGCAAATTACGAACAAAGAGATTCCTTTATACATTTCAAATCATTTTTATGCGTTTACGCAACTGTTTTCCTCGCCCTGTATCAAGTTACCACGGAGCCAGTGTATATTAAAACACTTTTTATAGATTTTATAATGTAGAACAGTGCTACGCAAACTGTGGTACGCCTACCGGTGCAGGCACGCAAGCAGATGACTGCCGGTACGCGGTCAGTTAGAAAATGAGTATGCTGAGTATTATTTACATTGATCAGAGCCACTAGCGTACCGAGGGGGAAGCCACTGTGCCATGGCCACCACTCAGACCCTAAAAATGTAAAGCAAAATCAAGCAGTTTTAGCAAAAGCAAAACTGGTTTTCGCGAGAATTCAGGGTTCGATCTGGATTTCAATTTTCCTGTGAAAAAACATTCGTCGCTCAGACCACTTGCTGATAGAAATCTGCACTGGACTATCTGGTTAAAGTAAAACAGTTATATATCAAAATTTGTTATGTTCTTGAAAGTGACTAAGAGTTGCAGAGGGCAGGCAAAACCTTGTTGAGGGAAGACATATAGCCGCACAAACCACTATTTTAAAAGCGATATTTAAGTATTTAACTCTGCTACTTATGCGAAATATCAACTTTCTGTGTATTTTTGCAACGTTGCCAGTTACAACGGCAACGGGCAAACGGTCATTTACTGCCCTAAAGCTGATCAAAACGTACTTACGTACGAGCATGCAAGAAAATGGGCTGAATGCATTGACTCTTGTGTATGTAAACAACGACATTAAACTTGATTATATAGTCAAGTGATTGATCAATTGGCGAAACGGAACCGTCGCCTCAATTTAAAATCAACTGACTTTGTTTTATGGTTGATTTTCATTTTACGATTTCATTCTAATAAGTCTCGTAAAAGCATTATACTAAAACTTGCTTTTAGAATGCACGAAATTTTGTATTTTTAGGTGCAGTTTTGCAAAATTTTCCGGGGGCATGGCCCCGGACTACCCTAGAGTGGTCATGCGTTCGACATTCCCCACAAAGTTGATTTGTGACGTCACACGATTGTGGCGAAACTTTGGCCCCCACCCGAAAACCTTCTGCGTACGCCACTAATCAGGGCATGTTTTCATACAATGGTCTGAGTATTTTTTGTTCTATGCGTAATTTCACGTACTTTCTTAAGCTACACGACTATATTGCATTTCATTTATATTCACTGACATGGCGATCTTTACTGGAAGACAGGACGACGTTCAATCTGCTCTTGCAGATGGAGCCCGACTATTGTGAAAGAAAAAATGAGTT
This sequence comes from Trididemnum clinides, assembly GCA_963675345.1. Taxonomy (NCBI): domain Eukaryota; kingdom Metazoa; phylum Chordata; class Ascidiacea; order Aplousobranchia; family Didemnidae; genus Trididemnum; species Trididemnum clinides. The sequence continues at coordinate 23,335,032 of OY776301.1, forward strand.
GGCTAAGAAGAAAAATCTATTCTTACAACGCAAATACGTTTTATTTCGCAACTGTTATCCTTTGTCTTCCAACAGCTAGCTATAGTTAAACGCAACAAATTACTTTAGACTTTAGAATACAGAATAGTTTAGCAGTGAGTTGAATGTATTTGTTAGTAGTTTTGTTGAAAGCAAACTTTAAAAATACTAATTTTAATTTATCTTGCAAAAGTTTCTTAATAGTATGTCAATCGTACTAACCAAAAACAACTAAGTTAATAATTAGTAAAATAATAGCTAATTTTGCTAGTCTTCTATCAGCTGGTAGAAAGTCTTTGATAAGTCAGCTTGTAGAAAGCATAATACGCTCTTATTAGCAAAACATGCTGCAGGCACTTGTACTTTGTTTTTCTTTTTTAGAATTGAAATTACCGAGTCAACCTCACTAGCAAACTTCTGGATTAAAGTAAAAGCAGAATTTCCGAGGTTAAGTGAAATGGCCATTAAAACAATACTTCCATTTCCTTCCACATATCTTTGCGAAGTTGGCTTTTCGACTATGACTTACTTAAAGGGAAAGTGCAGAAATGCACTCAATATCCATGCTCCTCTTCGAGTAGCACTGTCTTCCATTGAACCGCAATTGGATAAGCTAATAGAAAAGAAGCAAGCCCATACCTTGCATTAGAGGATTAAAATAAAAGCATTTTTGACTTTGTTTATGGTACAGTTATTGTGTATTAAATAATACTTGCTTTTGTCTATTTTTTTCGTTTGAAATACATAACTGGTACGTCGAATGACAGAAAGTGCGCTGCCGGTACACTATATTAAAAAGTTTGAGTAGCACTGATGTAGAATACTGCAGGTGAGATTCTGGTATCCCCAACAAAAAAAGATAGGTGTAAGTTGGTCCTGTCTTATCTCTAGCAATTAACCCATATAAACCCGAATTATTTTTTTTTAATTATTCTATTTTGTTTTGTATTTTCGGAGTCATTTGGATCAAATTCATTAGGAAAACATGTCTGTTTATATGGGTCTGTAATATTTTTGGCCGAATATGGCGTGCCATATTTGTACCGCTAAGCACATACATGTACATTTTTGGGGTTGAGGGAAATAGACACAATGTCAAAATAAACCTGTTTATTTGTAATTTTATAAACTTTCTTGCATTCATTTTCACAATTTTGATAATGTAGAAAAAAAAGTTCACAAAGAAATATAAGTTGCAAAGTTTTTTTATTACTTTTAGGCAAAGTAATGTAAAAAAAGTAATAAAAAATGAACATTTGTTTGAGCTAATAAAAATTAGTATCAAATTATGCAAATAAAATTTGCACCAAAAGTTTGCTTATATGACAAAAATAAAAATATGTGAAGCTAAAGATTTTTATTTTTTAACATGAAAAGGCAGATTACACGGCAAGCAAAAGCCAACATCACATTTGCTACACATACTCGAAAGTCTTTTCTTGCATCCTTCTCCAGCACATCTTCTTTTGTTATCTTGTGCTTCCACAAAATAATGTTGCATTCCATTATAACGTACCGTATATCTTTTAAGACCCGTTTTTCACCTTTTGTTGAGTAGGACCGTGGTCTCCCAGCACCTAACGGTGGTGTACCAAACCGAGTAAGGTATGCTTGAGCAATTTGTTCCTTGAAATCAGACTGTTTTAAATCACCACCTGAATTTTTATGTAGTAGCCAAGCATTTTGCACTGTTACATCAATCAACCATGTAAATATACACCAGTACCACTTCTTTCCCCGAATAGCAACGCGATGTTTGTTTACATTTTGGTCTTGCCTGTCAGTTCCTCCCATATGTTGATTATATTTTTGGACTATCTTTGGGCAGTCAACTTTTACATTTTTTTTCTCTCTTTGTGAGTACCTTCTTACTTTGCTTGAATTATTGCTTGTATGAATTGTTGATGCTACTGATACTACTGCATTATCCATCCATCTACACACCACTTTTTTATTTTTTTATCTGTGGCAAACTCAGCTGCAACGGCGTAGCCAGAAAAAAATTGAGAGAGGGCCAAATTTTGAAACTTTTAATGTGACGTCATTTACTTATAACGGCATTTTGCCTTTTGTGAACTACGCTCGTCGCTACTCTAAAAATTGCTGTGCAAAACTGAGAAAGTGCGAATGCGATTTCACTGATTTAATGTAGTTTTATCAGGAACGGCTTTAATAGTTCAACTTCAATTGTGACATATAACTCACTATTTAAGGAATTTCAAGGAAACTACTCCCATTGGTAGGTTGAACGTTCTGATAAAAAAAGCGACGTCTTTGTAGTAGTCCGCATCGCGATAAAACAAGAAAGCGCTCAGCGAGACGCTTATTTCTTGCAATTACCATGACTTGGATTATCAATTCATCACTCCACTGCGACATCGAAGAAAAACTTCGGCGATATTTAGTGTGTAAAACCTACACATCTTGTTTGATAAAATTTGAAAGTTTAAAAACTTAAAAAGTCACGCCCTCCCCACCCCCTTGCTAAAAGTCAACAACAAACCCTAATGTACCAGTAGAGGCGCAAAAAAATTTATGTTTTTATTTTTTTGATAGTGTTTTGTAATTTGACTTAAAATTCAAGGGGGGCCATGGCTCCTTTGGCCCCCCCTGGCTACGCCTATGCTCAGCTGTATCCCTTTTTGTTTTTTTCATAACATCAACGGATTTTAATGGCAATTCTTATATCTGTTTGTTTTTATTGTCCCTCTAGCGCCATAATTTCTATCCTTTAGCTCTTTTAGAAGTGGAAATGTAGTAAATAGATTATGAAAATAAAAATTATAAGGAAGCAACCGTTTATCTTCTGGTAATGAATCAATGTTTTTTTAAGAGTGTAGCTGCACATTTTCCAAATATTTTTTCATTCTGTTGATTCCCTTCATATGTACATCCTTGATAAAGGTCAAAGGTCATTAGATAGCCATCATCTGTATTGAGACACCAAGCATTGTAACCGAATCTAATGGGCTTATTTCTGATGCACTGTTTACATCCACGTTTACCATAATACTCAATCATTGCTTCATCATGAAAGAGTGACTTCACTGGTTGAAAATTCTCTATGAATTTATTTGTTAGATTCCTAATGAGTGGGCGAACTTTAGCATATTTATCAGTAGCATCCAAAAAGGAATTATCAGAAAAATAAATAAATTGCATGATTTTATCAAATCTTCCTCTTCTCATTGCATTGTAAACACCTTCATTTCGTGTTGCGGGTGAATTTCTCCAAAATAACCTACGGGACGATACTGGAACGAGACTAGATACTATTAAAATTCCAACGAACACTTTCATTTCTTCTTAACTTACCAAGAAATCTGTTTCACCTCTGTACATAGCATATACAATGGTTTGATCTACTAACAAATTCCACATCTCCTCATCAAAAAATAGTTCAAAAAGTTCAACGGGCGAAAAGTCTCTGTACTTGGCACAATTTGCCTCAGGAAATATGCAATCAACTGTTCTGAGAGAAGTGCCACGAACCCGTTTGGGAGTCTTATAATTACTGGTATGTGAAGAACAATTAGCTTCATTATTATGTTCAGTGATTCTGTTTCCATTGGGGAAAAAAGCTTCAGCATGACCAACCAACTGCCTACCGGACAAACTATCTATCAGTCCACTATCATCTTGTGTGTGTGTGTTTACCCTTCCTCTTCCATGGGATGGAGGTACGGCATGAACGGTTATTCAGGTTCATGCCGTCAACCTAATTGAAATTAGGTTAGGAGAAAGATGGCAGCCCATTTCGAACCAGTCATGAGTGACTGGTAGCCCCACCACCAACAAGGCGGACTGCCACTGGTGGGTACCCAAGAGTCGCCTTTCACGACATGCTGGGTTAGCAACTTCACAATTTTAATCCGGTGAAGTACGGGTGGGGCCACCTGTCTGCCACATAAAGGTGGAGGCGTCCCGATAAGTGCCTTGCCCAAGGACACAACAAGCAAGCTTGCCGGCTTGTTCTCCACACAATCCCTTTTTTATGCTGAGCGCCAAGCAGGGAAGCTGTGAATACCATTTTTCAAAGTGTTTTGGTATGACTCGACTTAGGGAATGAACCCCATGTCTACCGACTACAATGTGGACGCTCTAACCACTGCACCATCGCGCCGGTTAGACTTGGTCAGCTGAGTCTTCATCAGTTAGTAGGCCAAGATCATTTGGTTCTATATAAACAACCGCATGGCTATCTTCCTTTTCCGATATATCCAGTGGTGGGATTCAAATTTTTTGTCAGCCGGTTCCATCACAAAAGTCATATTTTTCAGCCGGTTCTGTTACAAAAAGTCATATTTTTTTAGCAAATAAACTGATTATTTTTAATTACTTCCTACAGAAACTCAAACCAGACTGTGCTGGAGGACGTGATGGCTTGTCTGCAAATCACATTATGTTTGCACATGAAATAATATATCTTCATATTAGCATATTTTTCAACCTTTGCCTTACTCATAGCTAGCTACCTGCTGCATGCACTAATTCAGTTATCACACCTATAGTGAAAAACAAACATGGTAATGTCTCTGCCATCTCCAACTACAGGCCTATTGCTCTACCCACTGTAATTTCAAAGTATTTTGAGCATTACATATTATTTCTGACTAGTAATTTTTTGTCGAGTGTGGATATCCAATTTGGCTTTAAGCCAGCGCATAGTACTGACATGCGCCTCTTTCTATTAAAACAAGCCATTTCGCAATACAATACTCATGGAAGTCCAGTGTTTGCTGCCTTTTTGGATGCCTCTAAAGCATTTGATAAAGTTAATCATTATATCGACGCGATGGCGTAGTGCTTAGAGCGTCCGCTTCGCAGTCGGTAGACTTGGGGTTCATTCCCTAAGTCGAGTCATACCAAAAGACTTTAAAAAATGGTATCTATAGCTTCCCTGCTTGGCGCTCGGCATTTATGGGAGATTGTGGAGAACAAGCCGGCAAGTTCGCTTGTTGTGTCCTTGGGCAAGGCACTTAACGGGATGCCCCCGCCTTTATGTGGAAGACAGGTGGCCCATAAACCTCGAAAAAGGTAACTCCCAAGCGAGTGCGGACTTCCCGTCCAAAGTATAGCGATACAATTCGCTTTCTCGTGAATGGAGGATAAAAATGGCAAATAAAACAAACAAAAAACAAAAAAATTTGTTTAAAAAACTTACTGAATGCCATGTTCCTGAGATTTTTGTAAAACTCTTAGCTAACTGGTATTCCAGTCAACTTCTCTGTATTAGGTGGGGTACTACTTATTCTAAAGTTTTTTACTGTCTCAAATGGAGTGAGACAAGGTAGCATTTTGAGTCCTTTTCTATTTGCTGTCTATATGAACCAACTTTCACAGACCCTTGACAAACTTAACATTGGTTGCCTTATTGGTCAACATTGTCTAAATAATATTTTGTACGCCGACGATATATGCTGTATTGCACCTAGCTGCAAAGGCCTTCAAAAGTTGCTAGATGTATGCTATGAATACGTACAAAGCCATGATATCTCTTTTAACTGCTCTAAAACCAAAATAATGATGTTTAAAACTAAGTTTTTGAAGTTGAATTGCGTGCCCAAAATACAATTAGGTAACTGTGTAATTGATTATGTGGAAAAAGTGAAATATTTAGGTTTTCTTTTAACATGTGATTTGCGAGGTGATATCGACATGTACCGACAGCTTCGCTATGTCTATGGTACAGCGAATAGACTTCGTACTAAATTCTCGGACTGTTCTAAAAACGTAAAAAATTATTTGTTTCGCACGTTTATGTATAGTTTTTATGGCAGTAGTACCTGGTCGTCTTATCGACAATCTACCTTTTACCGTCTCCGGGTAAGCTACAATAATGCTTACAGGATAATATTTAACTTGCGTCGTCAAGTAAGTACATATACTGTATATCTTCGACTCTTGTACAAAACAATATATGTACTTTTCAAGCATTGATTCAAAAATACGCTGCTTGCTTTATAATTCGATGTGCAAATTCTTGTAATATCTGGATTTCCTCACTGGCAAATTCGGATGATTTCCTAACCAGCCAGTTTTATAAATACTTTCTCCTCCTTCATGACCGTTAGGCTTTTGCCTTCTTAGGGATTTCAAACATCTCTGCAACCCTGTGTTTGTTTGTTGTTTATGTTCTGTGTTTGTTTGCTCTCGTTGAGCTATTCTAGTGTGATTTACGCTGGACTAATGTTGACTTTGCTGAAAGTTAACGGGTCTGTTAAATAAATAAATTTATTAATTAACATTTCAAAATAATGTTTAGGCAAGCAGGGGCGGCTCGTCTAAGGGGACTGTGGGACTGCAGCCCCCCCAGATTTTTGCTGTTCTATAGTAGATTTAGGCTCGTATTCAGCTTTATTTTACTTCTGGATTCAAATGTTTGAAATTTTCAATTTAAATCTATATTTTTGTTTTGGCAACAGTGCCAAAGACTGCAAAATTTGTTGTCTCGACTTTCTCAACCTGCTACAACGAAATAAGGACAATCTGACGTCATGTACAGAAAAATTTCCGCTTCACTTCTTTTTGTATGCTTTTCAGAGAAATAGCAGCTACTTGGGCCGAAATTTTTGCAGTCTCTGTCTATGGCATTCCTGCTTGGTAATGTTTTGAGTAAATGTCTAGTCAAGTTGGACAAGCTGCCGAAAGTGGCATAGAACAGAAAATGAGTTGTAGGCGTGCTATAGCAAAAGTGAGCCACTGGCTAGTTTTATGGTTTGTTGTAAGGCTTAGATAACTGCTACTATGAAATGAAATAGTAGCTAATATAATTGGCTTAGCTTGTGAGACTATAAATGATGATGTAAAAATGGGAGTTTAAGTGGTAGGTTAAATTTAAGTGGTTGGGTTAGAAGTAAGGTTAAGTCTCGTGCAGTTTAATCTCTTATGGATTATATCAGTTATCACAAGGTTGGTGGTTTGGAAATTGAAAGTAGTGTAGATACTGACTAATTCAAACCCAAACCTAGCCCTATTTAACGCCAAACCTTAACATCAACTTAAAACCCCAATATTAGGTTTACAAATCCAAGAGGGCTTTAGTTGCATGAGACCCAAATGTACTAATTTTTAGTGGTAGAAAAAGACCCAAATTTTGGTTTTGGCCTATATAAAAACTAAAAAATAACCGTTGTGTATATGAAATCATGGTAAGAAAAAAACTCAAAGAATAAAAAGTGGTTCAATTTGACATGCTTAAGCGTATGTTTACACTTCACACAAATGCTCATAGTAGCATCAGAAAAAAGATGTTCACATAACCGTATTACCCAATCTGTCTGACTGCAGGGGGAATGTGAACAGGCAGAGTGGTAAATAAAAGTTAATTTACTTAATTTTTTAAAGAATCTGAGAATGTCAGTTTGAATTTAAGTGGGAATTTGTAGCTTAGCATGAGTGACAAATTTACGTGCATGCTACATTGCATCTATTGTAGTACTTGGTCCTATTGTCCGATTGGTACCATATGCAGCCTATTTGGTCCCATTTCCCTTTAATTTTTAGCATTGCTTTTGTGTTGTTGGGGTTGGTTTAATCCTAGGTAAGGTAGCCTCAACCCTATATTACAATGATGATAATCAGTGAGGTTAGTGTAGCCGCAACCCCAATTCACAATGGTAAAAATTAAATTCATCAAAAACAGTGAAACTGACATAACGTATGTTATTGCTTTTACATGTATTCAACATGGATTCAACCATGTAAATTGAACATTTTTAAGTGAGCACAAGAGCAGGAATAATACCTGTACTTACTCAGCCAGGTCAGCATAAACTGATAAGGCTGCCAGTGAACTAGAAATAGCAATGGCAAACTTAAACCAAATCCATTATTACATAGGTATGGCATGCTGAGCAAATTTTCAAATCAAAGCAAATTTCAAGGTTTGCTTAATGACGTATGAAATAACTTTTATGTTGAGCACTAGCCTACCAGAAACTCTTTTCTAAAACCTCAAAAATATTTGGTCTAATTTTCTCAGTTAATTAAGGTAAGCAAAAATACTTCATCCATTTCGTGATATTTCATTCTGGTCTAGCTTTGAATATTATAACTAGAAAGTGATTCCTTTTTTATTCTAACTATCATTTCCTCCAATCTGAAACCTAATCCTAACTCTAATGCTAACTAACTCAAAATTTGGGTCTATATTTAAGACCGGCAATGTTGCAGTAAGAACAAACATCCACAATTTTGTTGTTTGGCACTAAAGACAGTTAAAATTAAGTTTTGTGAGACTATAACGTACACTTAGGGTAGCCTACAGCTAAGCTAGATGCTTAACTGGCATTTTGTTAAATGTAGTTTCCATTTTGCAGTTGTATAGTCTAAAGAAAGCTTACTAACTGTAACATGAGTGATTGCAGTTAAGACTACATTTATCCAATATTTATTATCAGATATGATTGATATGTTTGCAAATTATAGCTGTTTTTTAGGTAGTAGATATTAAGTAATCGAGTTCGTATCTGTTTATCAAGTCTATAATTAATTCTGTAAAATATCTTCAAAATGTAAAATTCAATCAATTATCTTTGCAAGAAAAACTAGCAATCAAACAAGATGGAAGGCCTACACCAAATTTACAAATTTCACAAAGTGCAAAAAGCCGAGACAAACAATACACCAGACAATTCAATGCAAGTGTTTATCAACGCTATGAGTGGATATGTGGTTGTGAACATTCAAATGCATTATTTTGTTTTCCATGTCTTTTGTTTGGATATGACAATAGTGATACTGCATGGACTAAAACAGGACAAACTGATTTGAAGAAATTACCAGAAAAAATCAGAAAACATGCAGCATCTAAAAAGCATATTAACTGTACAATTGATCTATCACATCTTGGACAAGCCAATATTGCAGTAGCTCTGAATGAAGGACACGAATTATCCATAGCACGTCATAATAAGGCAGTTAGAAAAAATCGTAAAGTTTTATCAAAAATTATTGACTGCATTAAATTCTGTGGTGAGTTTGAGCTGCTGCTAAGGGGTCATGATGAACGTGTGGATTCGACTAATCCTGGAGTTTTTCGAGGTTTGCTTGACTGAACATCAAACTTAGACTCAAGCTTTAAGTCACATTTTGTGACAGCAACACTTTTTAAAGGTACATGAAAAACAATACAAAATGAAATCTTGGAATCAATTTTGGAAAATAGTAAACAACAAATTAAAGCAGAAATAAGTAAATTTAACTATCTGGCAGTTATGTGTGACGAAACAACTGACGTATTTGACAAAAGTCAAATAGTAATTGTATTTAGGCGTGAAAAAAATGGTGAGCCAGTTGAAAGGTTTTGGGTTTTTTTGCCCAGATAGCCCGACAGCCCAGTCATTGGCCAGTATCTTGCTCAAGGAACTTCAAATTGTGATTGGACATGCTCCGCATAAGCTTATTGCCCAAACCTATGATGGAGCTGCTGCGTTAAGTGGAGTGCAAAATGGAGTTTAAGCAATAATTAAAGATGTTTACCCTAGTGCCTACTTCATTCATTGTTATGCACATCAGTTAAATTTAATTTTACAAAAAGCAACCTTTGTTAGTCCCAAAGTGAGAATATTTTTTCACAGTTTATCTGGTATTCCAGCATTTTTTTCCAACTCTCCGCAAAGAATGGCTGCTTTAGAGCGCACTGCAGGACGTCGCATTCCTTCACTATCAAACACAAGATGGAATTTTCAGAGCTGAACTGTTAATGCAGTAAAAGAAATGAAAGATGCAATAATTGAATGTTGCAATGACTTGCTAACTTCTCGTTCACAACATACTGGTTTTGTTGCAGCTGGCATAAAGCGTACTTTTGAGAATCCAGATTTTGAATTGTGGTTAAATTTTTTTGCAAAGATAATGCCCCATGTAGATCTGTTGTATGCACAAATGCAATACCGATTAATGAACTCCGCATCTGCAAATGCTGCGATTAATAATTTCAATACATCAATTCAAAAAATACGAGATGAAATTGGTAGCTCCACATCTACATTAAACATTGAAGCCGAAGGTGATGAACCAAGGTGTAAACGTAGGTGCTCAAACTACATTCCAGACGCCAAAGAAGTTTGTGATATCATTGTATCCCAATGCAATCAACGTTTTCAATTTATAAGTCATCTTTCAGTAAGCCGGCTGCTGCAGAAAGATAAATTTCCTTCATTTATCAAATGCTTTCCAGGTGAAACATTGGACGAGGTTGTGACAGCATATTCAGGGCTTGACAAAAGTAAGCTGAAAACAGAACTGTCTGTACTCTATGAACGAAAAGATATGTGGGTTTTTACAAATGTGGTTGCCTTAAGTAAGACTATCGTACAGGATAATTTACATCAAGTTTTCTCTGAAACTTTGAAATTGCTTAAAATTCTGGTTGTTACCCCAATGGCTACAGCTGAGCCAGAACGGTGTTTTTCCATCTTAAAAAGAATTAAAACTTTTTTGAGAAGCACGATGACAAATGAAAGACTGTCGGCTCTGGGCATGCTGTCAATAGAAAAAAATATGATTGCTGAAATCAAAAATTTTAATGAAAAAGTGATGGATCATTTTGCAAGTGTCAAAAATCGTCGGATGGAATTTATATTTAAATAAATTATTTGCTTTGCTTATCTAATTCATGTAAGGTAGTGTACTATGTAATACTAATAATGTTCTTTTTTCCAATTCATTGTTGTTTCTATGGTTTGTTGACTTTTAAAGACTGCTCTCTAGAAAAATTTCTACAAAAACAATAAATCACGATGTCTATTGCAGCACCCCCATTTGAAACAGGCACGGGCCAATACTGTAAGTAAGCATCATTATGTCAGAATTAGCATCAAAATTTTTGATGTTGAGGATTGTCTATATTGCTGTATATATTATATACTCGTTGATAATGAACTTAAAAACCTGAAGGTGTATGATCAACTGAAAACACATGCTTGAATGTTGATATTCTATAAAAATGCTGTTGTTCTATAAAAAAATAAACACAAGAAATCTTTATCAAAGAAAAAAAAAGTTTATTGAAATTAAACTCAAATTTTGCAATTTTTACATCAAATATTTTCAAATGGCGACCTGATTGTCATCAATTTCTTTATCCGTCTTTTTTTTATCCTGTTGTCATCAGCAGAGTGGTTTCTTCTAAGCCATTTCTTGACCGAAGGAGTGGGCTCCCATAAGCTAAACGGGAGACCAATCATATTAATCATCATAAGATAGCTACATTCTCACCCTTTCTGCCTCTGCAGAACTAATAGCAATAGCACTGATAATATTTTTAGCTCTCTGTACACTTGAAGGAACCTCAGTCTTTGCAAGGTTGCTACAATTTTGCAAGACATTTTCCACATAGTCTCGAAATTCATTGATACTGATTTCATGATGAAAAACTTTACTAAATTTCCTCAGCTTTTCTTCTGCAGAAAACCAAGGTACAACTACTTCCTCAATATTCCAAGAATTGGAATTAAGATAATTAATCAGATCCTAAAATACATCATCTTGTTCATTGTTTTTTGATATTAAATTGTCAGTTCATCAGCCTCTTTTTCATATTTTCTGTTACTGCTTCAAGTAGTTTTGACGAGGAAGGCAAACGACTTTGTTATTTTCAACAAAATGAATATCCTTAAAAGATTCTGAAGCAGCTATATCATCGATTTTTTTTCATAGGTTCCCTTGCTTTCTTTAAGCATTTCAAATGCCTTAATGGTCCTTTTTATTAGCTGTTCAGCTTTTGTCAGTGGTAAATCTCTGGCTTGAAGAGTATCAGATAGTAAGGAAATTTCTTGAAGTATAGCTGTCATTAGTGCCAAATTCTCCAAGAAATACTTGTTGCAAAGACGTGCAGCCACACCTGAATGCTTTGCTTTAGTAGAAAAATATTTGTACAATGCTGGATATGCACACCACACAGCAAGCGCAGATCTTAGATTGCAAGCAGCCCACCTTGGTCCTAGAACACTACCTATCTTCAAAATTTGTTGCCCAAGCATTTCTGAAATTTTGAAAAGTTGCATTTGGTTTTTGTTTGATTGGCGAAAAAATGTGTAGATTTTATCCATAAATATTTTGAAATGATTCACCTGCTTTATATCATTGACAGAATCGTCCAAAATAAGTTGCAAACGATGATTTACACAATGCCAAAGGATTATGTTAGGATAATCATTTTTAAGTCTAGTGCCTACCCGGAATTCCGACCAAGCATTACCCTTGCTTCATCAGAATAGAAAGCAATCAAATTGTTTCTCAAATATTCAATATCAAATCCTCCATCATGCAAACTCTTTAACAGAGACGCGTATATTTGTTCAGCTCCTTGTCCTTCCAATTCGACCAAATCAAAGAAAATTATCGGTGAGACATCATAATCTTCAAAAAAATTATAAGAACTGGTTTATTAGATATGGTTGATGCTTCATCTACGATGACACAAATTTTTAGGTTTTGTGCAATGATTTTGGTGAATATTTCACTCTTGAAATCCTTTGCAATGTGATCAACTATTTTTACTGCAGTTTTCCGAGAATGAAGTCCAACACCAATATCAACTCCATTTCTTATTTGAAGTTCAATCTCATCTTTAATATTGGAAAATGGCCTACATCTTTTCGCCAAACTGTAGACTGTATTGAAAACTCTGCAAGTCGAGGCAATATATCTCTCATTCATTTTATCAATGCTTTTCGTAATTGCATCATATGCATGATACTCTTCTTGCTTTACGCATAGCTTATGTGCCTTTGATGAAAAATGTTCCTTCATTTTTTTTCCCGAGAGACGCTTGCATAATGGTTGTAGTCTTTCCTGAGCCTTCGACTCTGCAGTTCGCCCATTCAGCTGAAACTTGAATTCCTTTTATGTTCATAGAGTCACATTTGGCACAATGATCACAACCAAGTTTCTTGTTACGAGCAATCAATCCATCATATTTTTCTAGAAAAGTCTCGTATTGCCATGTATTCCAACAGTCTGGCAGAGATGCTGCTGCATCTGTCTGATCTCCAGGTGATACAGTAGTTGCAATACACTTATCAGATGTAGCCGTTGCATCTTTCTGATCTGCCGGTGACACAGTATTAACAGTAGACATATCAGAAGCTGACGTTGCATCAGCGTTATTCATAAAAGATGGATGTATATCATCTGTTGCAATCTCAGTTGCTTCTTCCACCAAGCTTTCAGTTCTTGGGATTTTGCGCAAGAAATTTAGTATATTTTTTTGTCGTTTCATTTTAGGGCTGTAATTTAAAAAAAAACGCAATTTAATAGCACAATTATCCTAACAGTTAGTGGTAAAATTTATTTTTTTTAGGAACAGGTTCTCTCACTCCAGGACTTGCTAACAACTGCTTCTTTCACTATCACATTCTTTAAAACCAAACTATCTAACAACCTATTCTTGAGATCACAGTAGTTGCAAGAACAGGATGCAACCCCAGGTTCCAGCGAATGGTGCGAACCGGCTCAATCCCATCACTGCTAACAGTCACACCAAAAAGCAGCAGTCGTCTCATGACTTGTACTTATGACGCAACAATTCAATTTTCAGACAAACAATCACAAAAGGAAAATTACTACAATTATAAAAATTAACACAATGTATAGGAAGGTTGCATATGACGTCACACATTTCGCGCCAAAAAAACTGGCTGACCAAAAGCTCTAATTTACTGTGGAGAGGTATAGGGCAAACACCAACTTTTGGGGTTATTTTGAAAACTAATGAGAAATTAATTAAAATTTGCAATGAGCTATTGCTAGTTGGATTCTCCGAAACAAATAAATTTGACCAAAAGCAATTTGGTTGAGATTTGATTATTCAGTTAGCTAGTATAAGCCTAGCACAGTGTGCTAATTTTTAAAAAATGCCCCTAAGAGAAGTGCCATCTAACTACCATTTGCTCCTCACTTAAAAATAAACTACACCAATTAGATACCAGTCGGTACATTAGCAAAGACAACCATTATTTGATCATTACTACCGGTACAGTAAGCTTGCCGGCAAATTTACTTGTTGTGTCCATGAGCAAGGCATTTAACGGTATGCCTCCATCTTTATGTAGCAAACAGGTGCTGGGGCCAGCAGTCTACCCGTCGTGGTTACCCAATGTGACGAAAGACATGCAAACAGAGCATGAGCTCATACGCATAAATGAATAAATTGGTACCGTAATTTTTACATTACCATTGGTCCAGCAGCCTAGGTAATAGCCCAAACAATTGTTTAAGGAGTAGTTAAGGTCACACAATTACACCTGACATATCAATATGACTGGCCTGCAATTACTATTGACAAAAAATTTCAAAAACTTACTGATTTCATCCAACAATAACTAATCCAGCATATGACAAACGGTACAGAAGTCTGCCCTGTCATTTAGGCTACAGTATAACTTAAGTTTTCAACTTTTCAGTATGCTTATGCCACTAAATATACTGTACAAGTTACACATTACAATTAACTTAAACTCAGCATTCCGAAACACACTGATTAATTGAATATGAAACCCTCACAGAAGCTGGCTACAAGTAAGCCTGCATGTTTAGCCCATACAATTAGCCTAACTATTAGCAAAAACAAGCAAACCTTAGCACCTCTTATCTTACTTTGACCTTAGATTCATTCCTTAACATCAGTAAAACAACATATTTAACGTTCATTTAACAACTGTCAGGTTTCTTCATTTGATTTGCAAAAAACGATGTCACTCCTATTCAATTCAATGCAAAATCTGGTCAGCCAGATTTTTCGAAAGCGCATTTTGATGACCTTTGATCACGTGCGTGCAACCTTCCTATAACTGTTACGTGCGAACTTGACCATTGCACATTTTGAAAAAAACACGTAAGCTATTTGATCTCAAAAATCGGTGTGTCAGATAAGATGCAAAAATCTATTGACAGTAACCAGTAATGCTAACCGGTTCGCTGATCTCATAAAATTCCGTGAGACGGTTCTATAGAACCGGCTGAATCCCACCACTGAATATATCTAATATCTCATGCATACTCAGGGTCCTGAAATATAAGCATGGCATTATTTAAGATGAAAATAAAGCAGACATTTTTCATGAAATAAATTTTCAATTGTATAAAATCCTGCAGAAGGCAATGGCTTCGGCTTATTTATAACGTGTGCAGTTAGGCCTACATGAAGGGGGATATTTAATTTTCAACTTACAAATATAACTACAATATCTGTTAGAGGGAGAACAAGCACTAAATTGTTTAACCTAGAAAACTTCGAACTTTGAAAAATAAACCCTACGAAACTGACATTGGTTTCCAAACGAGATGTAACATAAGTCTATTAGATGTGTCATGGTCTAAGCCATAGCCAAATGCATGCAGTAAAACAAATATAGTTTCTCTTTCTATTTTGAATTATGCTCTGGGTATAACAAAAACTAAGAACATGCTAAAAAATGAAAGTACAGAAAAAATGTCCCTGCATTAACCTAGCGTGCCATATATGGCACATCAAATATAAATTGATATGCAGATAAAAAATATATATGTGGCAACAGGGGAAATAAGCTAGAAAGGTTATTTTATTACTTACACAATATATCCAACTACAAAAATAATAAATTTATTAGAGAAAAATGCAAAATGTACTTACTTGTTACCAGAAGTAATTGTTTTCAGCAGCACGTGTTTTCAAGATAACAGCACAGCACAGACTGCCAGCCTTGAGAAGCTATATTCATATAAACGTGTTGTAGCAGGTCTTGTGTGCATAAACAACACACTTATTTTAACTTGTCCCAACCTGTAGAGATATGAAAGGCAATATTAATTGTTACTGTTAGTGTGCCATATATGTACTGCTGGGTTGACAAGGGTTAAAAATTAGTTTTTAGGTTTATATCACTTGAAAGTTAAAAAATAACTAATTCACGTACTTTAGAGCAACCTTGCCTAAGAATGGTACATGTACTACAGAAATTCGTACGCGAATAGCTATAATAATGAGAAGTGTAGGCAATTTTGGTTACTGACATCAATTGTCAAAAAATTTTGCATGCTTTACTGGTTTAGAATAAAGAAGCTGCATGTCGTAGTTGTAAGTTTTTGGGCGCCCACAAATGGAAGTCCGCTTTGATATTGGGATTAGCTATCAGTAATTTGTATTCATGATTGGTTCGAAATGGACTGTGACTTCACGGTAGTGTGATATTGATTAGATTTCTAGAGTAGATCCAAATTACCGCTTCCTGCTGCGTCTGTATCCCAAAGGAAGAGGAAAGTTAAGGATGACGATAATTCAAAACGTTAACTTTCTAATCATCTAGTTAACCTAAGGAATAAAATGCTGGTAGTTAATTTTGGTAATTTTATGGAAAACAATTCTGTACTTCGCCTATACCGGTGGTTTGAGATGTAGTTTAGGATAATCGAACTTTTTAATCATTAAGCTCAATAAAAGAACTATTTTCTGCCATAACTGCTTGAAACTGCATCGCAAGTGTTTTCTGTTACCATAAAATTGTCCAACTAAAATAGGTTACGTAACTCACTAAATAACTACATAGCTTGATTAACTGTTCTGGTCAAGGTCCATCTAGAGACCTCAAAAGTAATTTTTTTGTATTAGCGCCATGAGTAGTCGTGACAATCTTCAGAAACATGATTGTTTTTTTCCAATTTCGAATCTCAAAACCCTTGGTTTTCTTCAATCAAGTCTTAAACAGATATAGCATCAAAACAACGTTGGTTTATGAATTCTTGGGTAAGTAAGTATTTAATTTCGTTCTTATGATGGTCGTGCATTAATGAGACTAATTGACTACTGTATGCGGATATTAATTTCGGATTAGAACAGTGATTTTCAACCACGGTTCCGCCAGTACAGTCCAGGGATTCCCCCAGAAGTTATACAAATTATCATTTGATCCTATTAATTAAATTAAATGCTGTTTTTATCCATAAGAAAATTGAATTATTGCACAGGGGTTCCTCGAGCCAATAAAATGTTTCCTTGGGGTTCCGCTCCAGCAAAAAGATTGAAAACCACTGCATTAGAAACTGCTTCAAAAGAACTGGACGCAGAGATTCCTAACAGGCTCAAGCATAGACCAAGCCTAACAGGCCAAGCATTTGTTGAAGTTTATTACCCAAGCTAGTAACAGTTTGAAAAAGCAAGGCAAAAATCAGAAGACATATAGCGTTACCTGGCGATGGTCGCTTTATGTAGAGTTATAGAGTTACGAGTATATTATGGTGTGTTGCAAACTGTGATTGAATAAATTCATTAAAACGTATAACATTTCGTCACACTTTTATGCACGAGTAAAAAATATTATCGGATAAATCCTATTCCGTCATAATAAGTAATTTATAAAACTTAAATAGGACTCATTGGCGGCCGTAAGCAAAACAAAGTCGTTTATAATGCGGCTGACAATAGCGAAGAGGTTGTGCGCCCTGTAATCTGGATGCTGGGGCAACAATAGATGGTAAATTGAATTTTACCTTGACGATAGTGGCGATGGAACATTGCGAGTAAAGCATCTGATGTGTGCTGACCCTGGAGATGAAATTTAGCATTGGCCACCTGACATTGATGACATCCAGGACATTACTGATATTCAGATTTTAGGCTACCTGTGATAGTATCAGTGACCTGGAACTTACGAGAAAACCGTGATAGATTTTAAGCAATGCTCTTGAAATCCAAAAAGTGTTTAACCAATCACGCTAATTAAAAAAATGGCATAAGTTTGGCAATATATAAAAATATGTTGACTTTCAATTGTTTGTGGTTCTTTTGAAATCCACAGTTGGATTTCGTGAACATCAAAACATAGGGTTTGACGCCACACCTAGAAAAAAACTTCAAAATTACAAAGTTGTTGCTGAAAATGCGTTATTTTAGAAAAAAGGCGGCCATTTGAAACTTTTGCCTTGCGCGCTTTTTCTTAGACCCTTGGCCAAAACTTTTCCAATTTATGTTGAGATAGGGCAGGGTCGTAGCCGGAAAAAAACTGAGGGGGGACTCAACAATTTGTGCCAACATATATCGACCGTAAACAAACTGACAGGTAGCCATTGCCGTAGAAGCCACAAATGCAAAGGATGCAGCTACATTCCCTAAATATTTGATTTGGGCACTCTTCAGGTAACTTGGTATAGTGCTTTGGGCAGTTGTAAACATTCTGCATCTCCAAATTTTTGTCATTATGGATAAACATTAGGCACGGACCGTCTAGACAAGTTTGATCTCTAGTTGTTCACAGATCTGATTTTATCAGTCGTAGTGCAAAAAATGATCGTTCGGCAGTGGCAGAAGATACTGGAAGTGTTGCGAGAATACTAAGTGATATTTTGATTGCAGAAAGAATATCCGGTTAGCAAAGTTCGTAAGCCCTTTTCCAAACCACAACTTCAGAATGATTTTGACAAAGTCTTTGCCTCAACAGGAACTGAGCTTTAGTAACGGCTGTTGTAACGGAAAAAGCTTCAGTGGCGCCTGTAATAACGGAAAAAACGCATTAACTGCTGGCTCAATTTCGCAAAAATTGACAGCAACAACAATGGATGGGAGTATTGAACTAAGTCGCATAACAGCTTCAGCATGACCCGAAAATTGTTGATTTAGTTGCAAAATCACACTGCTCAAAAATGGGTAGTAGAGGCTGTTGAGATAAATAGCTCTTACATGTTTCTGCAAGTACGTTGCTACACATCGTTTGATGCTTTGCAATAGGCTTACGTGGCATACTCATTTCTTCAGGTGCCACCATGCCAGCCCCTTTTTGATAAATTTCATCGAAGATGTCGCTATTGTCGATACCCTGACATGACTTTATCAGCGATTGCAAGTTCTTAAGACATTCCACCACTGCTGCCAAATCATTATCAACTTTTTGCAGCAACTGTGATAACATTTGACGTATGCGCCATAGCATGCTCTAGAACAGGGGTGGCGAACCTTTTTTTACAAACGTGCCAAAATATTATAAGTGACGTAAAGCAAGTTTATACCGTGCCAGTAACATTGAACAAAACTAATTAAAAATGTAAGCTATGCAAATTATTGATTATATTTATTACCATAAATCATAATATGTTAATGAGATTTCTGTTGCTGTAATTTAGATGATAAGCGACTTATATCTGGTTCATACTCGGTCACTTTAAGTAATGCACATGCAGATGAAGACTCATCAATCAAGCTACTTCTCAAATTGTTTTTGATCAAGTTCATTTGCGAAAACAATGATTCACAACAATACGTAGATGAAAAAATTGATAAAATAGCAATTGCTAAATTTTTTAGACAAATGAAAATTATGAAAGTATTGGGAATGGTATCCCATGTTTTCAATACTTTTTCTTCTGGATTGCATATTAATACACCAACTACTCTATCGTTCTCTATTAATTCTAAGTCTCTTCTCAGATCGATAAACTTTTGTTTCCATATAGAACTAGATTGGAAATCAATTAATTGCATTTCTATATCTTCCAAATCTAGCCACTTCAAGCTTTCCAAATTTAGTGTTTCTAGTGATGTTGAGTCTGGATGCAAAATAAATTGCTTTGTTTGAGCGAATTGCCTGAATTGTGTAAACCTAAAATCAAATTCCTTGATTATTTCTTGAATAACTTCCCAAAACATTCTTAATAGTTGATTTATTCCTTGTTCAAGATGGTCATTAGATTCAAGTTGTAAAAAATATTTCTTTGTGTTTTTAAAATACTTGAAAGTTTTTGAATCAGCAACTCTATAGAAAACTCGTAGTTTTGCTTCGAATGCTTTGATTAAATCAAACATGATAATAATGGTTTTATTACGACCTTGCAAGCCTGTGTTTAATTCGTTTACATGTAAGCACAAATTAGTAAAAAACAATAATTTTAAAATCCATTGGCTATCAAACAACTCTTTATACTTTTCAATAATTTTTTCGGTAGTTAAAAAAGTTATAATTTCATCCAAGCATTCAACAAATCGTTCAAGAACTTTTCCCCGACTTGGCCATCGCACATTATTGTACATCAGCAAACCAACATGCATAGAATCCATATCGCCAAGCAGTTCTTTAAATTTTCGTTTGCTTAATGAATGAGCAGCCATTAAGTTAATTAGTTTTGTTACTATATCCATAATGTTCTGCAGTGATTTAAAACCAGTTTTTGCACATAATACTTGCTGGTGTATAATGCAGTGAAAGCTCAAGATGGAATGTCCAACATGCTGAGTAAATAAAGTGATAAATCCATTGGTTTTTCCGATCATACTGCCAGTACCATCTGTTGATACAGATACTACTTTAAAAAGATCAAGTTTTCTTTCAGTAAGCTGTTTCACAACAGCATTGCATATGTCTATCCCACTTGTTGTTGTTTCTAATGACGCTAAGCTGATCAACTCTTCTCTAATGGTATCATTAACCAAATAACGGCCAAAAATTGCTAAACGTGCCGAGCCTGTTATGTCAGTACTTTCAAGACAGATAAATAAAAAACTACAAGAAAAGTCTTTATTTCGCTGGTGAGAAACATTGTCAGCCATATCCAGAATTCTAGCTTTCACTGTATTTCTAGATAACGGTATTTCTTTTATTCTCTGAATAATTTTTTCTTTTTCTTTAAAATTTTCGAATAAAACCGGTGCACATTCAAGTCATGCTTGTTTGATAAATTGTCCTTAACTGAATGGTTTTACGTGTTTGGCAATTTCTTTTGACACAATATAACTCGCTGCAGTTACATTTGAAGAGCCGTCTATAAATTTCATTGGATTGGATGATTGCATTTTCTTCTCCTTACAAGCTTTAGAAATAATTTCTCTTTGTTCTTCTTTCGCTTTTAAATAATAAAGGTCTTTATGGTTCGTTTCGAAATGACGTTTAACTGAAGATGTTCTACAAACAACTTTATTACAACACAAGACACATACTGCTATATCATCACTGCTAATCATGCCATACTCTTCAGTCCATCAGCTTTGAAACCCTCTACTGCTGGAAGATGATAATTTCAGCTTTTTATTTTCTCTTGACATATCTCAGGTAAAAAAAATGAATAATTCATTAAAAAAAGAAAAATTCAAGTTGATGATCTAGCAAAGTTTGAAATTTAATTCATTTCTGAAAAAATATTTATTACACGTGTAAAAACAAATTACTGTACTTGGTTTCTTCAAACTGTTAGTAAAATTTACCAACTGTTGTAAATTTCTGTTTCAAAAAGAAACTAACTAAAAAGAAAACGATGATATCAAATTACACACTCTCTTGTTTTACAACCGTCACGTCACAAAGCAAATAAATGACAAATGGAAGAGCTTTAATCTATTCTGAGAAAACATTTTAGTCTAACTTGAGATTGTAACTCTGCTAGATGTTGATTAAACTAATGCGCGATAAGAAGTTTCAAGTGCCGTGCCAGCAAAAATCAACCCGCGTGCCAGATATGGCACGCGTGCCATAGGTTCGCCACCCCTGCTCTAGAATACATAAGATCTACCCAAAATTTGCTTGAAGTTATAACCGAGTACGAAGAGGTTGCTTTGCGACGTGATTCTATTGGCTCTTCGGATGAGTCACTGAGCTCCAGTAAGACCCGTCGTATTAGATCATACAGTTTGGAAACCGCTCATACTGCTGAATGTTTCTCTAGGCAACAAGTTTGACGAGGTTGCCGCAATCTCCTTTTATTGCTGATTCAATCGCTCATGCTATTGATCGCAGATCTTAATCGTGCATTTCTTTTACTGCTCGATTTAAAAAAAACTAGCGATATCCCTATGTTATCGAATGTGCTTTCAGTTTCAGGCATTGCACAGGATTTTACTAAAACGAAATTCAATAAAGGTGCCGAACAATGAATACAGCTTGTAAACAAGGCTCTCTCACAACGCTTGAACGCGTTTTTCTTTTCCGGACATAGAATTTGCTCTGCCTTGACCAATCATTTTTTCAACGGCAAGTTTAGAGATTTCAAATGAGATAAGATTGCATGTGCTAAAGTTTTACCATTTAAGTTTGGTTGATTAATCATGCCGGTACGTCGCTCCGTCGAAGTATCGCCTTTTAAGTATCTTATAACAATAATCAACTGACTTTTTATCGATTTATCGACTGTTTCGTCTGCAATTACAGCAAAGCACGGAGCTTCTTTAGCTTCAGAAAAAATACCTATTAAAAGTTCTTTACCAGTTAGAGCAGTGTTTCTCAAACTTTTTTGAGCTGCGACACACTCTTTACATTAGAAAAATTCCGCGATACACCACCAAGCAAATATTTCAAAAAAACTATTAAATGAAGGTATAATAATTTACAATGACGTTACGACACTTTGAGATTAAAGTAACAACAGAAGGAAACTGGGCCGAAAATCAAGAACAACAATAATACAAATTTATTCAGTGTGACACATGAGCTTGCTTCCGAGAACAAATTAAATTCCATCGAGGGTTCAAAGATGATAAGCAAACTCGCATTTCATCATCAATTTTGAGAAGTCTTTCTCGCTTTTTAGATTTGATTTCAGTTAATGCCGAGAAGCCAGTTTCACAAAACCATGAAGAAGAAAATGGTAACAAAATTTTGACAGCTTTCAGGCTAATTAATGGAAAAGATTTTTTCACCTTGAGCCAAAACTCATTTAAATTCATATGAGTAAATATTGATTGATAAAATATGTCATTTCTCAAATCAATCAGTTGTTCCTCCTCTGCGATTGTCAAATTAGGTTTTTTGCTAATCGTAAATGGATTTATTACCCATTCATAATCATCAATATTAAGTAATGGAAAGTAAAATTGAAGTGCCGACTGTAATTCAGTGAGTGAAATTAAAATCTCTGAAACAATTTTCTTCTTGTACTGAGATTCGTTAACAGTTGGAAAGCAATCAAATATTCCCTCTGATACCTTCATCTTCCACAAGGAAACTTTCTCTTTGAATGATTTCAATTTTGATTTTGATGTTATAATATTTTCAAACGGTCCTTGAAGACTCAGGTTTAGTGAGTTTAATTTATCAAATAAATCGGAAAGAAATTTAACTTTTAACCACCAGATCTCGTCATTCAAATCAAATCCAAAATCAGTATCTTTATTTTCAAGAAAGGAAGTTACTTCCACTTTAAGGCGCACAAGTCGATTCAACACTTTTCCTTTTGACAACCAGCGAACTTCAGTATGGTATAGCAAACTTTTATAATCTGAGTCCATAGCATCACAAAGTTGAGCAAAAAGACGTGATTGAAGAGGTCGCGACTTAATAAAATTCACTACTTGGATTACTTGTCTCATAACAGATCTTAAAACTTCCGGAATTGATTTGGATACCAGATTTTCTCTATGAATCATACAATGGACACTAACTATATTGGGATTTCTCTGACGCACAAGTGTTACAAATCCATTCTTTTTTCCTTGCATTGATGGACATCCATCAGTGCAAACACTCACACAGTTTTTTCACTCAAAGTTGAATAGTGATACGTTCTCATTTACTATCTCATAAATATCTTGTCCTGTTGAAGTAGTCTTCAAATCTTTGCAAAAGAAGAATTCGTTCACAAAACTTTCATCCTTGATGAATCGAATAAATGCCAGAACCTGAGCTTTTCCACTTATATCAACGGATTCATCAATTTGAAGTGCCCAAAGCTTATCCTCAGGTGTCTCAAAATGTTCGCAAACTTGATCTTGCAAATCGGATGATATTTCTTCAATTCTTCTTGAAATTGTACTATCTGACAGTGGTACTGTTCTTATTTTTTTGGCTGCTTCAGATCCGAGCATCGTTTCGACAATAATAGCAAGTGCTGGCGCGATAAGTATTTCAGCTTCTGTGTGTGCTTTCTTGCGTTTCGCAATCAACTGAGCAACCTTGTAACTTGCAATTAGAGCTTTTTCAGGTACCTTCAAAAAGTTTGTCATCTTTTTCGATTGTTGATTAATTTCGGTTGCTAAGTTCTCAAAATATTCCCTTGGTTTGGCTTTAACATTTGGATGGTTATTCTGCAAATGTCAGTTCAGTTTATTTGGAACCAGAGACTCATTTGACAAACTTTTCTTACAAATCAAGCAATACGGAAGTGGGACATCTTCAGATCCAGATGCAATAAATCCATACTTTATATAATCTTCATTAAATTTTCGCTTACTTCCTTTTTTTTGACTTAGCTTATTTTCTTTCCCGCTTTTCTTCATTAAAAACTTATCCATGGTTAAATAAAAAGTCCAATTGTTAAACAAAAAAATTAGAAATCTGTAATAAACATTAAAAAACTTACTTCAATTAAGTATTTTTGATTTTCAATAATAAAACTTGAACTTGAAACAAATTTTAAATTAAATAAATTGTAAAGTAAAACAAATATAATTAACTAATAAATCAAATGTTATTTTAAAAACATTTTATTATTTCTCAAAAAACTCGCGACACACTTGCAAATTTTTCGCGACACACCAATGTGTCGCGACACACACTTTGAGAAACACTGAGTTAGAGCGATCAACTCATTTCAAATATTTGGGCTTAAATATGTTGCATCAGAAAGAGATTCTTTGTGGTGCGCTGGAAATTTGGGGTTACCCATAGAATAAAGCTGTAATATGACTCGAAAATTTTCTGCTGATGTATCTATGTCGTTGATATCACTTACTGGTTCGAGACGACCGGTATCTCCGTGTCCTCTAAAAGGAATGCCCAACTGTTCCATAAATCTTGAAGTACAATCAAATGCCCAACAGCAGCGCGGTTACGAGGTTTCGTTTTTGCCGAAGAAACTTTCAGTAAAGCGCCGACTTGCAAGTTAGGATTTTCAATGCGGCGTTCAAAGTTAAAAGCCTGCAAAAAATATCAATTCTACGGGATACGTAGCAACAAGCGTAGGCTGATCTTAAATCATAACCAACTTTCAGATCAGCGTATTTACAATTAGCCTGCAAACAGCTTGATGCAAAATCGTGTGCATATATGCTTAAAAATACTTGATATTTAGTTTTAATCGCGTTAACTCAAACAATATTACTTTACAAATTCGAAGTTACCGTCCATACAATCTTGCTAACTATGAAGCCGGTCAAAAGGTTGGCTTAAAAACTCAACATCTTACTTCAATAGTAATTGATTTGTGATATTCCAATCTATCGTGTTCATACAGTTATCCATCGGAACAGGTCAACTTATTAAAGGAGCAGAAAGGTTCAATGACTAACTTTCCCGGTGTTTGGCAATTTTTCCCAACCCCACAATTCACCAAGCATGCAAAAAATGTAGCACAGTATTTGCAGTAAAGTCCTTTGCGACTTCCTAAATATACCAGCCATGAATTGTGTTTCGAAATGATTTTCGTTTAGATAAAGAAATCTTTGTCCTTTGGCAGTGCAGCATTTTTAAAAATTGAATACCATTGCTTCTTCCCTAACTGGACAAAAAGCATTTTTTGACATAAGAGGTTTATCGCCATTGATTAATCTGTTTGGAGGCAATATCATCTGACGCTATATTAGGTCTATCTAAATTGAGCGCTTTTTAGTAGAGTCGCATTGAGCCGAAAGAGAAGCAGAAGTGCTACAAGTTGGTCTGGAAATATATGTTTCTTGTTCATTTGTTTCTGTTGACTTCTTCCTTCATTGCTTGGCAAAATAGATAAGTATGGAAGCATTTTTTGGTTTTTTACTCATTTTTGCTTTTTATATTCTAACTGATCTGTTTTTATTAATCTTGCAAACTAATTCTGCTAATCTTGCTGGCAGACTGACTGATCTTGCAGATGTAGTAACTAAAATCCTTGAAGCGCAAGGTGAAATCAAACTTGTGATATACACTAATTGTAATGTAAAAGTGAATTAAATGATACAATCTGTTTATTATAATTTGCAATGGTGGCATTATCATTTGAAAACAAGATTTAATAATATTTCAAAATACATCACAAGTGTCCTGTTGACAATAGCAATTTATTGGCTATTTCTATCTTCTGAGACGGTGGGGTGAAAGTCTATTATATCGAAGTTGAGAAATTTGCATTCGCTTTTGCTTGGAATATTGCGGAACCACGAAATTACGGAGGAATTGTTGCCCCACTGGTTGAAGTTGCTTTGTGATCGGATGGTGTTGTTGATTTTTTGTAGGATTTGTTTACCAACAATTGCAATCTGCGATTTAGCAGGATTTATTAGGCGGCATTTGAGGTTATTAGGAAAATTTTTCTTATAGTCTTTTATGGTGGCAAAAGCGTTCTTATCAAAAAACCGTTCAATCCTGCTGTCTAATTGGAGCTCCCTGGCAATAGTATTTGCCTTGTTATTGATGGCGCTTACAGTATCTGCACTGTTTTTTTGTATTTGGCAGTGATGTTACCATTCAATAGTTTGTTGTAATCTGCAAGGCTCATTTTGTATAAATTGGTCGTTTTTTCTGGTTGAACAATTGCGCTCGTAGATTTTCTGGTGGTTTTCACATCTGCCAGAAGCTGGGATTGGAAGCTGCTTTTGACAGGTTTGATCTGAATTCGGCGAACCATTTTATAAAGGTCTTGTTCGAAATATTTTATTTCGTCATGATGTGTAGGTGTTACCTCGGATTTAAATCCGAATGTAACCACTGAAAACAATAGCAATTTATTGACAGGTAGGGGGGGGGGGGGCAAACAAAACCAGTATAACTGTGTAATGAACAGTAACTGCACAGTACACGGTTCGGATCATGATCAAATTTTATTTTTTCAAGTCACAAGTTTGAAAATTTAAGGGGGGCATGGCCCCGGTACCCCCTGGATACGCCACTGAGGTAGGGCAAGTCAAATCTATAAAACTGTTTCCAAGGAAAAATAGCAAAAACGTATTTTTCACCAATATACAGCCCACTACTACTTTTAGTGTCAATACGAACATTTTTTTTAAAAGAACCCTGGAGTTTTAAGTGATTTAGGGATCTTCAAACAAATTTGACACAATTTTCTCCTTGATTTTTTTCCCTACAAATGCTATTGAGTTCTCGTTACTTTAAAAAAAAAACTTGATATTTTGAAATGTTTTTTTTGTGATTCAGAGTAGGAAGGAATTGACTTTGCTTGGGGTTTGTAAAGGAGGAATGTGGAAAAAAAAACGTTTAAAAGCACTGATATAGTGGGTACAGTATTTTGTACAGAGGTGGGTAACACCGTAACACAACGGCCTTTAACACCAGCTCCATCTCCTCATTCTACAAGGGTGTGATGGAATGTATTTTTGTTGTTGTATATACCTTTCCTATTTCTGGATGGAGGCACCGCATGAAACTGCAACATCCAATCATAACCCGAATAAAAACCAAGCTATTGGAAAGCGGCAGTCCATTTACACCAGTCATGAATACGAAGTTGCACACTGGTAAGGTATCGTTCAATGCCCAAAAGTTGCAGCGAGTTGAAAAAATGTTAGCTAAAGACCGCGTTTTGACAAAATGGACAACAAAATACTCTCACTTGTAGTGTGTACAGTAAATACCAACCATAGTTTTATTATTATGTTTTGTTGTTTTCCGTTCACGGAACATTATTTGCAGTTATGCATAAAATGTGGTTGTGTTCCGACTCGCTTTGGAGTTGTCAGTGCTTCTGTTATAGCGCCAATGCCCATTTTTTAACTCACCGATAATCGAACTGCAGCCCTGAGAACAGGAGTCTTATTGCACGTATTGTTTTGTCGCGCTTCACTTTGTTACAATTATCTATTTCTACACTCTGACCTAAGCACACAAAACGCGTGGCTTCAGGCTCTTACTAATTATATATATATAAAGAAAAAGAAGTGATTTTAAATTCTATTTTTGGTTTTTGAATGTTGCTGGTTCAATCGTTGAAGATAAAAGTCTAGTCAATTTTCTCGCGCTGGCCTATTCGAAGTTTTTTATTGTTATTCTGTCAATATACCCATTGATTTTACTGTTTGATTTTAAACTGGTGGTTGGATAGAGAACAGTGCGAGGAAGGTCCTGGCCGTCCGCCAGTGACACCTTTAATAGAAGATTCATCCCCTTCGAGTGTTGAATCCTTACCATAAAGAAATTGACTAGTCTAAGAAATCTTCCGAAAGGTGATTCAGGCTCGTTACTCCCTTTTGAAGATTCGCGTTGGATTCTTTGAACTGGTGGAAAAGTTTGCGCGATTTGGGAAATCTTTGGTTTATCAACATCTTCAGTTGGAATTCACGATTCGAAGAAACATCTTTACTTCAAGTTCAGTTGGAGTGTTGCAAGGTGCCGTCTGTCAGTCATTTTTATTTTGAAACTGACGTCAAGGACTCGGCTATTTTACTTGGGAGACTGGCAGACATCTTATCTTGACTCTTCTGCAAAACTGATTGTGCAGGAAGTTGAAGTTACTGTGCAATTCCACTTTTTTGCGAAGAATTCTCGAAGAACTTTGGTGCAATTGCGTGAGATCAGCGACATCGGATCTTCAGTGCTACAGTTCTTTACCGAAGACCTGGATCATTCTTTCCTTACGACGGTTGGAATTTGTTTTTATTATTTATTTAATTAATTTTTATATTTATCCTACATACTAAAGTACAGTATGTCTTTCCTTTCTAACGTTAAGAATTGCGAAAATAACGTAATTCAATCGACATGTAATGGAGCGCCTTCCGCAGGGCATGTGGAGGGTGACCAAACTGCTACAGTTAAGGAACTAGGCACCAACCTTGCATCCCAAGCCTACCCGATCATATCAGAGGTAAATACTCGTAAACTTTTATCGACAAAGAGACAAATTTCCATGCGTTTAAAGCGATCGTGTGATGCCCTTGCAAGATGTTCATCGCACGAACATTTTGCCAAAGCCCTCGAACAATTTGATAAAATTAAAATTGACTACGTTAAATATAAAACGGCTTTAAACGACGTCTTAGACCCTGAAGTTTCAAACGAGCTTCTAGAAAGTGTAGCTGATCTGTTTAACCAATGCTTTGATCTTTATGAAAATGCTAAACGGGGTATGTTGACCTCACCCAGGAAATTTTCAGTCCATCATGAGGACAATGGTACCATTGATGTCGAGCCTGAGGATAGTGTATCGCAGGTTGCTGAAAGTGTCAGCGCGATATCAAGTAGCACCTTTATAGCCCGGTAAGTTAAATTAGATAAGAAACGGGCTGAACTTGAAGCTAGACATGCTTTTGTAAAAACGGAAGCGGAAGCCAAACAACAACATGCTCTCGAAATCGCAAAAGCGGAGGCGAAAGCCAGACAACAACATGCTTCGAAATTGCGAAAGCGGAGGCGGAAGCCAAACAAAAACATGCTCTCGAAATTGCAAAAGCAGAAGAGCAACTTAAAATCGCTGTTGCTGAATTAGATGCGGAAGAGAGGCTGATTGCGTTTTCAGAAAGGGGTTCATCAGTTGCGGTCTTAAGCAGGGCAGGCCCCAATAATTCCTTGAATAACTTATTTGGAGGGCGCTCAAACTTTCGCGAGGCGTTTCGCGCAGACCTAAAACCGCTCTTAAAGAAAACGCAATTAGCCAATTGTGCTGGAGAAACGAGTTCTTCTTTGTTAGAAGGATCGGTAAAAAGAAATATAGTTTGAGTTTAAAAATAATACAGGCTTCTCGCGGGAAAATTCTGAATTTCCCAAACGAGAGAAAACAGTTTATAAATCGGCTGTTCCTAACTTTCAATCGGCGTTAGATCGCGTTGTGACTGATCGAAATGATTTTCCTATGAATGGTAGCAATTCGCAAACTCTAGTGAAGTCGCTTGTGGGCCCTGCTGTTGGAGATGGCGAGTCCTTAAGGCGGCCTTCTGTTGCTCATGGCGAACCGGCATTACGCGCCTATATCGAACGCCAAGACAGAAATAAATATATAAATCTTGCCTCACAGATAGGCTATGACGGTAGTTACTCGTACATAGACTTCGAAACCAAATTCGGAGGCTTTTGCACGAGAGTCCTTCTGATGAATGTCGGCTCGAAGTTTTGTGAGCCTCGTGCATTGGTCAGTCTCGGGAAATGGTCAATTTGTTTTTTGCGCCTATGAGAAATATGAGTACCTCTAGGCGTATTGAAAGAGCCTTGGACCGTTTGCGTCAGAGATATGGCGTTTCTGGTGGGCTTTCTTCGGAACCTAAAATTGCGAAAATCTTTACCGGACCTAGGGTGACAATGAGCGTCGCTTCATTGAAAGCGTTCAATGAAGATCTAAACACCCATGAAGTTTATGCACATGCCCATGACGAGCTGGACAAGCTATCTGGGCAATTAATGTTATTCACTGCAAACCGGTTACCTGGGGTACTTAAAAGAAGGTACCTTGATTACCTTAAAAAAGATTGTTTTAGTTTAAATCAACCTGGATTTGAATCTTTGCGTGAGTTTGTAGTTTATGAACTAAACATAATGACCTCCGATTATGCGCAGTCGTTTTTTAAGTCAGATGATAAAGATAAAGCAAGTGGGTCTGGTAATGGACATATGGCTCTTCACGTCAGACAAGTCGCTGTAATCGGAGAACGTCCTGGCGCTCGCTCAGTAGAGACCGTTGGCGAAAGCTCGCGTAGCTGTAATAAAACTCAACATTCTACTAAACCTCCCCCGGTGTGTTTTGTATGCAACGATCCGCGTTCAAAACATTTTTTAACTGATTGTGAACAATTTAAAAGCAAAACTCTTGAGCAAAAGCGCAAAACTGTTATTGATGCTGCCAGATGTTTTAATTGTCTTTCTTTGGGACATTTCTCTAGAGAATGTACTTCTTCGTCAAAATGTCGCTTATGCGGGCCACATTTTGGCCCTAAGCATTCTACCGCCTTGCATGACCTATATGTTAAGTCAGACTTGGTAAACCTTGGGGCCGCCAGCGCTGGGCATTGCCAGACTTCGGTGACAGCCGACGCTGGGAAAAAACAGACAGACGCTGAACAAACAGTTGTGAGAAAACTGACCTTTAATAACAATTTGGTGATGCTTCGTACGAGTGCCGTAAGGGTTATAAACCCTGTGACGAGCAAGTCTACTTTGGCATATGCACAGCATGATACTGCTTCTCAGGCTACATTGATCTCAAAAGAGCTTGAGGGACGAGCTTGGGCTCGCTACTAAAACGGATCATGCAATAACCATTCGCACCTTAGCTGAACAAACTATGCGCAGTGGTGGTCTTACAAACTTTAAAATTGAATCACTTTCAAATAAAGAAACTTTTGCCTTAAAAAACGCTTTGGTTGTCCCGGACTTTATTGACGATGAGAACGTTCTGCCTCATACCGTAAATACGCAAAAACTTAGGCTTTTCGAAGGGGTTAAAATTCCCACTATTCCTCAACGGCAAAGGATTGACATTTTGATAGGACAAACTAATAAAGAGTTGCTCACTGTTTTGAAGGATAGAGAGGGTGTAAATGCGAGTAAACCTGGTGTAAATGCGAGTGAACCTAACTACGTTCTGACTCGACTGGGTCCTATAGCCAGCGGTGGTCGTGTTGGGGTGAGATCGGATTCGCACCAAGTCTTGAAAGCAAGAGTAAACGTTGATTGTGACACAAACGAATGTGAACAACTTAGACTAAAAATTACTGAGATAAAAGCGGCATTGCGACAAGTTGAATTGGAGAACGAGGAGACTCAACTTTCTAGGAGTGAGAAGCTTGCGTGTTCGTTGGTGGAACCTAACGTCAAAGTAAAAGATGGTCGTTACGAGATTCCGGTTCCTTTGAGATCGGATATTGTTAAAAAGATTCCCAATAACTTTTCAAATGCCTTAAAGCGTACAATGTCTTTGCGTCGGAAAGCTCTTAGGCGATCCTACTTTAAACCGAATCCTTACAGACACATTTCAAGAGTTGCTTGCTGAGGGTTGGTTGACGCATGTGGAGAAGGTAAAGGTTCATGGGCCTACTTGGTATTTGCCTTTCTTTGTGACGAAACAAGAAAAATCTCGTGTTGTGTATGATGGTGCAGCCACATTTAAAGAGAATGTGTCTTAACCATGCTGTTTTGCCCGGCGCTAATCTTTTGAATAGGTTGACTGACGTTTTGACTCGTTTTTGTTTGGGTAAATTTGCGTGTATGGCCGACTTAAGCAAATGTTTCTTTCAAATTTCTATTCCAGAAGATCAGCGGGATCTCTTTCGTTTGGTCTGGTTTAAGGATAACGACATAAAACTTGGTGAAACCGAAATATTTCGGTTTTCTAGACATGTCTGGGGGATAAACTCCAGTCCTTACATTGCTCTTCGTGCAATACAGCGTTTGATTGATGAAAATCCTGCCAAAGCAGGTCGACTGACTTTGGAAGCTATCGTAAACAATCGATACATGGATGACATGCTCATTACTGCTGAATCCCTGGCTGATATTGAGGTTATCTCTCGAGAGTCGAAGTCACTGTTCGAAAGTAGAGGCTTTAGACTGTGTAAGTGGTCGGCAAATCACCTGGCTAAGCCGGTTTTGCTGAGTATTCCCAAATGCGATCTCGGCTCTAATATCCGAGAAATTGACCTTAGTTCAAAGTCTATGCCTAACTCTAAAGCATTGGGGCTAATATGGGACGTGGAAAAGTACTGCCTCAAGGTCCATTGTAATAAAAATTTGACTATGCCAGCTGGACTCAGTCGTCGTGAAATGCTGCGTTTTCTTGCTGGCCATTTTGACCCACTGGGTTTTGTCGTTTCTTATCTCTTGGGAGGCAAGTTAATTCTTCACCGAGCTACCTGCGCTGGTATTTCCTGGGATGACGAGCTTCCGAAAGACATGATGGTCGATTGGAGTGCGTGGCTTTGTCCTTTGCGGCCTATTTCAGAGGTTTCGATTCCTCGCTACTGCTTTTGGGAGGCCGAAACCGAGGCCGGCGATGATAAAAGCGTTAGCTATCAGCTGCATGGGTTTAGTGATGCTTCGAATAATGCCTTGTCCTGTGTGAGGCGCTTAATTAAGCGACGATCGAATGTCTTCTTCGTGTATGGCAAGTCGAAACTGGTTTTGTTATCTCAGACGAATTGGACGATCTCTCGAAAGGAATTGGAAGCGGCTAAGCTTTGTTCTGAACTGGTGTTCGCCGTGTCTAAATCGTTGCAGCATTTGTCTTGCAGCTTTCACTTGTGGACAGATTCACAAGTTGCACTTAAATGGATTGCAAACCCGGATCTTCATCTTCCGCGATTTGTAAAACGCCGTGTAGATAAAATACATCTTATGACTTCGGCTTGTGACTGGAATTATGTTCAAGGATCTTTAAATCCCGCTGATGTTGGTACACGCGAAGGCAGCGTAAGGAACTCTGATTCCTTTGCATTGTGACTTAGAGGACCTCCATTTCTTTAACAGGGATCTTTGGAACCCAAGCCCGTGAGCCCCGCCGTGGTTGGTCGTAGTGCCAGCATTAATTTAGATCTTTTATCTCTTAAAAGTAATACGTGCCTGGATCGGATAATTGAAAGCGCTCACGATCTATACACATTAAAAAAGCGTGTGGCTTATCTAATTCCTTTCAAACAGTATATTGTCGCCAAATCACAAAAGCGTAACCTTTGTAAACCGAAACTTGATGCAGACTACTTGGATAACGCCTTGATGGAAGTTGTAAAATTTGTTCAGAAAACCCATTTTGGGACCGCAATTAAGCTTCTCCAGGAGAAGTCATCAGATGCTTATGATTTGATTTTAAAAAAATTAGGTAGTAACTTGTCAGATTTAGAACACGTCCGTCGTGTCTCTGAATTAAAAACTCTGCAAAACCTGCGCCCCTGTGTGGACAATGACTTGATGTTGCGTGTTGAGGTCACCTGGAAAACGCTGATCTCCCAACGGACACTAAACATCCTTTAATATTCCCTAGTAGACACCCAATTACTAGGTTAATTATCTTCGATGAACACGCTAAAGCTGGACATGCAGGTCCATGTTATACGCTAATGCGTACGCGGCAGCGTTTTTGGATTGTGTATGGAATTTCGAGCGTTAAGCGTTACCTGACGGAATGTGTAAAATGTGCAATGCGAAAAGCAACCCCTGTTCGACAGCTGATTGCCGATCTACCGGCTTGCCGAGTAACTGCCACAAATAAACCCTTCAAGTATTGCGGCGTAGATTATCTTGGACGGTATTTTTATCGCCAAAATCGTAGTAAATGCAAATGTTGGGTTTACTGTTCACGTGCTTATGTACTCGTTGCATACACGAGGAAATTGTCACTAGTCTTGACTTGAATGAATTTTTGCTCGCGTTTTCTAGGTTTAAAAATCTTCGGGGAGCAGTTGGCACGGTTTATTCGGATAATGGCTCGACGTTTCGGGCTGCTGCTGATCGGCTTTCCTCGTTGCTTGGTTGGACAGAATTCTGTAATTCTCTTAGGAAGCGTAACATCAATTGGGTTAAAATCCCTCCATACTCTCCTAGTCAGGGAGGTAGTTAGGAGAGTATGGTGAAGTTATTTAAAGACGCCTTTAATCGCGTTTTAGAACAATCTCGACATAAGGCTTCACTTATTGAAATACAGACTTTCACTTCAGACGCGGTGCGCATAGTAAACGATCGCCCGCTCACTTCGCTTCGCGATAAACCAAATGATTTGGCTGTAATCACTCCGTCTTTCCTGGGGCAAGGTCTTGCCCCCAACACACCTCTAAGTGCGTTTCATGATCGGGGGGGACCTGCGTCGTGACTTCCTTTACAATACAACTTTGACTCATAGATTTCGGCTTTGT
The DNA here is from genome assembly GCA_963675345.1 of Trididemnum clinides. Classification (NCBI taxonomy): domain Eukaryota; kingdom Metazoa; phylum Chordata; class Ascidiacea; order Aplousobranchia; family Didemnidae; genus Trididemnum; species Trididemnum clinides. The sequence continues at coordinate 23,369,701 of OY776301.1, forward strand.
TGGATGCTAGGTTACCTCCCTACTCTAAAAGGTAGAAACAAGTGGAGAGTTACTCGGAATAATATCTCCACTGGCCAATTGGTCCTGGTTGGAGATGCTGAAGACATGTCAAGTCGCGAGGCTTATCGCTTGGGCCGTGTGCACCGGGTGCACCCTCAGTGGCGCAACGGAAAAGAGTTAGTCCGAAGAGCAATTGTTGCTGTGTTGAAAGATTGCGGGGATGGTACAAATAAAATCGAATACGTCCTTCGTGATAATATCAAAAATTGCTCCTGTATAATATTTTATTGTTTTTTATCTTGTGTTTTTATATTTGTATTTCCCCGAGCATTATTGACATTTTTATGCTTTATAAAGTCTGTAATTTTATATCAGAGAAAGACTTGGCCTTTAGCATACGTGTTAAGTCACCTTTTCCTTTATTTATTGCACGTCTATATGAATGTTAATGATGATGGTGAACTACCATCAAAAAGAACTTTGTATACCTGACCACTGCATCATTGTTCTTTGAATATGTTAGTTAATCTTATTATTGTAGTGCCTTAGTGCTCTATATGTATTATGCTTTTGCTTGAAACTTCACCCTGTGTTCTTGTTTCAAAGGGGCCGCAATGTTATAGCACCAATGCCCATTTTTTAACTCACCGATAATCGAACTGCAGCCCTGAGAACAGGAGTCTTAATGCACGTATTGTTTTGTCGCGCTTCACTTTGTTACAATTATCTATTTCTACACTCTGACCTAAGCACACAAAACGCGTGGCTTCAGGCTCTTACTAATTATATATATAAAGAAAAAGAAGTGATTTTAAATTCTATTTTTGGTTTTTGAATGTTGCTGGTTCAATCGTTGAAGATAAAAGTCTAGTCAATTTTCTCGCGCTGGCCTATTCGAAGTTTTTTATTGTTATTCTGTCAATATACCCATTGATTTTACTGTTTGATTTTAAACTGGTGGTTGGATAGAGAACAGTGCGAGGAAGGTCCTGGCCGTCCGCCAGTGACACCTTTAATAGAAGATTCATCCCCTTCGAGTGTTGAATCCTTACCAGCTTCTGACAAAGCGAGTTTCTATTACAAGTCTGGGACCAATTAGAAGATATTGCCTTGCTTAAAGTGTCTTTTCCAAGAGCACTACAACGCAAAGCGTATGAGGGCGTTAAACTCGCAATTTTTCAACTACTAGTTAACGCTTTATTGCACTGAGCTAGGCACTAAATATGATTTTATTTAACTGCAGTATGCCGGTGACCTAGTAGGTAGAGCTTCCGCTTCATTTTTGGAAGACCTGGATTCAATGGCCTTGTCGAGTCACACCAAATAACTTTCAAAATTTGCATTCACCGCTTCGTTGCTCATCGCTCAGCACGAAAGAATTAGTGTAGAGGAAAAGCCAGCAAGTTGTGCCCTTGAATCAGGCTCTCTGAGGGATACCTCCGTCTTAATGTTGCAGACAGGCAGCAAGCAGCCTGTTCGTTTAACCAGCAGAGTGGTGACAAGTAACGGCTAAAATATGAAGAAAAAGTGCTGTAAACATGGATGCCAACAGAACTGGTTGGTTAAAATGATGCGGATAATCGCAATCTGACTATCAAACGTTTATTGAGATAAAGAAATTGGCTCAAATAAAAATAACAGTTGAAGGAAGTTGACAATCTGTAGTTCAATGTCATTACTAGTCGTAAACAAGAGCATGTTTATAACTTCAGAAAAAGTTTATATTTTTTAAGCTTTCCTTTGCTGCCAAACAAGTTGACGTCTTTTCTCTGAAGATGCAAAATTTGTCGTATTTTTTGACAGTCAATGTGTGGTTAACAACTTTAAAACATTGATGGTGCATTAGGGATATCGCTTTTTTCTAACCTCATGTACGTGTGTCATGAAACGATAAACTTTTGCACAAAACTCATGAAAAATGCATCGCTTGGTTTAGTTTTGGAAAAAGGTCACTCCCAACTAAAATTTCATTTTTCCTATAGACGAACAGAGAGAAAAAATCAAAATATTTACAAAATTTTGTGTTTGAAATCTAACGTTTATTTGTTTGTTTGTGGTTACCTCTCTTCTTCATCGGGATGGAGGTACAGCACGAACAACAATTCAGATTCATGCCATCAACCTAATTGAAATTAGGCTAGGCGAAAGATGGAAGCACATTTTGGCCAGTCTTGAGTGACTGGTAGCCTCACCACCAACAAGGCGGACTGCCACTGGTGGGTACCCAAAAGTCGCCTTTTACGACATGCTGGGTTAGCAACTTCACAATTTTATTCCGGTGAAGTACGAGTGGGCTACCTGTCTGCCACATAAAAATGGAGGCGTCCCGTTAAGTGTCTTGACCAATAGCACAACAAGCAAGCTTGCCGGCTTGTTCTCCACACTATCCCATTTTTATGCTGAGCGCCAAGCAGGGAAGCTGTAAATACCATTTTATAAAGTCCTCTGGTATGACTCGACTTCGGGAATGAACCCCAGGTCTAACGACTGCGATTCGGACGCTCTCACCACTACACCATCGCACCATTGAAATCTAATCGTGTAATTGGGCAGTACTTACAGATTTTGAAATTTAACAGCATGTTTCCATAGCATGTTAACACAAAATATGTCTAATAGCTTTTAAAATGCTTTTGAAAAAAGGATTCATTAAACTCTTTGAAAGAATGAGTGAAAACTGGGATGTTTTCCGGTGGCTCTCATCAGTAGAATGAAGCACAGAAAAGAATGAGTCACTTTTTATAGTCGGTGGACGAGCGAAAATGCCATGCCTCACATGCGTGGCTACTATTGGACCAATTGCAATGCATGGACAATACCTTTATGGTGGCATAATATGAGTTGTTTGTTTATGATAAAAGTTGCTTCGATGGTGGCCAAATGGGAGGCAGTCACTTTTTCTCTCGTTGCTTTAAAAAAATGCATTAAATCCGTATTTATCTAAAGGTTTTTTGAAGCTATTTTGAAGCATTGCACCACTAAACAACTGTTCAAAAATGCGACAAAGAAATAAACAAGTTTGAAGCTTACATGTCAATTTTGCAAGTACAAACAGCATAACCAGCAAGATTGCAGGATATCAAACATCTAGCAATCATACCCATACCACAATATATAGCACTGATATGATTTGTTTGAAAAATAACATCTAAATTGAAATCTTTTCTTTTTTTTTGCAGACGTAGAAATCATGTAGGCACTTGATAGCTCGTTTTGCACATTGCTTTGTTTTGAGAATTTCTATTCTTGATCGTTCTTGACTCCACAACTTTTTGCAGTGCTTGATGCTTTTCATAGATCTGCAAAACACTGCATAGCATCTGATAATCATTTGTATTGTTAGTACTTTGGTTTGTCGAACAATGGTCCGCCCATCTGTAAGAGATGAATCTACTAATGTCAGGCAATGTGTATCGTTTATCTGGTAGAAGAATTATTGTTAGCAAATCCTGTATTGCTCGAACATTCTATCTTGCATTATAGGTAAAGTTTCAAACTTCACTTTGGAAAATATTTCAGCTTCTTTGAAAAAAGTGGAATCTCTAGTTTTAAAAGCTTACCATCACCCGGTCATCTTGATGTTTCAGCAATTTTTTCTGTACCATTTCTGAAATTCATGTTTGGTTGCTCATAACTCTTTACTAGTTCGGAAATAATTGGATATTCGATATTGGGCGATGTATGCTTACCCCAAGATTGTTGTCCATTACAGGCCGAAGCACTCGGTCAAGAATGTGAGACTGGCATCCAATGAATTGTGGTTGTTGAAATTTCTTTTCAGTTATCAGTGTTTTGTGATTGAATACCAATAACATTTTTCTTCCAGCATTCACATTCGTAGTGTCTGCAACAACCATCTTCATGCTATTTCATGAATTATTTTCATAAAGAAAAACAGTTATTCCCATGAATACAACATCATCTGCTCTTACGCTTGGTAAAGCTAGTGCTATTAATTCAACTTTTTAAATTTCTCCTTGTTCTTTCTTCAAAAAAAAGCACTTGATATTCTTCGTCATCTGTTCGTTTTCTATCAAAATGCAGTGACCAGTTTTCTAAGTGCAGTGATTTCTATCTTTTTTCTTTAAACGTAACATCTTGTTTAATACTGGATCTGTAAAAAACAGATTGTGAAGGTGTTTTAACACTGATGCCATCCTGAGACTTGCTGACAAACTCTTGCTGCTTTGCTGGTTGATAACTTTGTTGATGTTACTAGCTTGATTGCAGATTTTGTTTTGCAATAGATCTTTTTTTTTTACTTGAGACGGTATTACATAATGTTCGAACTCTTGTATCCACTTCAGATGTTGACATTTCAAAAAAAGATGCTTCGACTGTTGTTGAAGGCGTCTCCAGAGGCAGTCTTCCTTTTTTGGATGCATGAATAATCGAAGAACTCCCAGCCTTTCCGGTTGTATACCCAACTTGTCCTTTGCTTTCCATCTGAAGATTACGAAACCTTTTGTCTTCACTACACAGCGATTTCCTTGCAGCCTACTCAAGACATATCAAAACCTTGATGCAATCAATCATGTTTTCCCCCGTTGACACATTGATTACAGGTCTTCAGCACTTGATCTAGTTTTCCCTGCACAACTTGCATTGATATGCTGAAAAAATGTAATTTATTTTGCCATAGAGCAGTTACTTCTTTTGCGATTTTGTTTGCACGTTATTTTTTACCTTTGATGAGTGTTCCAAGATATAGATAGCGATCAACAACTTTAATTTTTAATGGTAATCTTCAGTTGTTTTCCAGTGATGGCTCTTCCACCGAAGCACTTCTTTTCCTATGCAAATCTTGATATCGAACGAGATTCTTGATCCAGATATTTTGGTTTCTGGCAGCAGCAAAACCACAAATCTTTTAGACATTATAAAATGACTGTTTGGATATGTGTCTGAAAAGCAAATAGTGTTTCTCAAGCTCAAATAGGAAGTTCATATACTTCAATTCAGAACCACCATGAAACGCATAAAATTAGCTCGAATGCAATTGCTTTGTTACGTCATAAATTTCATTTCCAAAAGCATTTTGACAATTTTTTGAACGTTACAAAAAGATCTGGAAACTACCATACTACAAACATCCACGACGTTTCAGAAAGTTCTACAAAGTATCTTCAAGAAGTTCCTGGTATGTTACATGTAATACATAAGCAGACCGGTGCGAGTTTAGAAATATCGAGTTTGGTGTTACCTTTATTAAAACCTACACAAAATTAACACCTTTATCATTATTTTTGAGCGAAAGTGAATCAATTCATCACATAGGAAATCAAATATTTTATAAAAAGTCGTAATTCTATGATGCATATTGTAGAAAGAAATATGAATAGTGTACAGCACCAAAAATTACACACTCAATTACACTTTCACATGATCTACTTATCTTAAGCTACTCACACGTAGTGATTGGCGCGTTACCATCGTCGTCGGCGAAAAGTCGTTTAACCATATCAATTCTTTTTGTCGGTTTTCCGTTTTTTTGGTTTTTGCATAGAACACTTGGCACTTTCCATTTTCTCTTGATCAAAAATTGAACCGTTTTAGGATTTTCTTCAACGAAGTGATGAGCCTCCGTATTGTAGTCGATTCTAGCAACAGTTCATTTTGAATTTGTTTGTGAAGCCATTTGGCGCGATTGTTGGTACTATTTCACTCTACCGTGCAGTGATTCTACAATGTAGTGCAATTTTCAGGAAGAAGCACAATAAAGAAAAGGAAAATGTGTTACTTTGCTTTTCTTCTTAATGATTTTGAAACGAGACATTGGCAGAAAAGATAAAATATCACGGTAATAATAGTATATTTCCAAATATTTGGGGAATTACGGTGGTAGGTTTATGTTCTGAAAATTACCTATTCGGTTAGGAACCGACTGTGTAGGGCTGGGTCGAAATGTCCGTTAGCTTGCGGGAGGGTCCCAGATACCTCGCGCTTTCCCCAAACCAAACGGTTATTTGCAATGCTGGTCTCTTGAACAACAGCAGAAGGGCAGCACACGCTTTCTCCAAAATAAATCTAAAATCTCTCGGAAATATAGCTGTCTTTTCTTCTTCCATTCTCCTCCCTTTTTTGTTCTCGCCTTCTCCTTCTTTTTTGTATTTTTAATTAGCGGCAACGTTCATTAAAATCCTGGTCTTGTTTTCTTTTGTTCTTTGTGAGCAGGCAATGTGACCTAAAGGGGTAGGTCAGTACATTGCTGTGTCTACTCTAGCTGGGTATATTTAGGGTGCACCCTCCTCTCCGTCAGAATTTAACCTTCCTTCTAGCTCTCACTTCTAAAGCTGTTCTTCCGGCTGCATCTCACATTCTCTTGGGGGTTCCTAGTCCACCAACATTTTCGAGGCTTTCCAGCACGAATACCTCCACTGTGCCCAACAAGCCATGCCATTACCCCCTCTACAAATGCAGCTTTTCTCCTTCATCCTTGCTTACAAAGCTCCTACTTTTCTTCTTCCCTGTCATCAACCCCTCCCTCAGTCTCTTCCCAACCATCTTCAACTTTTGGCTCTTCTGCAACGTTCTCTGCTTCTTCTTTCCTTCCTGAATCGCTCTGAATTCTCCAATAAGACACAATAGGACTTTTTGACAAAAGTGTTAAAATTCTTTACTTTCTTTTGCACTTTCCCGTAGATTTCATCTGTTTCAGGTATCCAACCGTATGTCTTTTTTATCTTTGCAGTTCCTAAATACTCTGATCTGCGTTTGCATTGCACTTACCCCGGTTCTGGCTTTCTTCCACTTAATGATGACTCGCATTCTAGCTGCGGTACAGTTATTTTCGTCAGCCAGATCTTCCTTTTTCTGAGCTTTCAATCTCTTGTCTCTTTGCTTGGCGCTAAAAAACCTCCTTTCTTAAACATCTACGCTCTTCTCGTTCACTTTTTCTCGGCGGATAGTAGATTCGACTTTTTTCTCTCTCGGCACTTCCTTCCTCCAGAACTTTGTTCATTCTGGAAGACTTTAACTGTTATCAACCTCTATAGGACTGAAGAAGTAATTCCGAGCCTCGTGGGAAAGAAATGCTTAATTAAGTCATCTTCTTTCACCTCCTTTTTCTCAATGACTCTGACTTTTCTACTCTTTTTATCGTTCCTCCGCCAGACGCTCCTCTTCTGATACCTTTTTTCTTCCTCCTCTCTAGCCCTTTCCTGCTTCTAGGAGGTGCTTTGGGACTTGAATTCTGATCACCTCCAAAATCTCCCTGCCATATCTCTTTCTTCACTCTTCCACCCCAATAAACTTCCTACTTCCACCAATTTTCGGAAAGCTCGTTGTTATGACTTTGCTATTTACATCGATTTACATTGTTCTTCTGAAAAGGAATACTCCTTTTTTCTTTTTCCTCCGCAGCTGCGTTTTTTAACTCTTTGACAATAAATGTGATTAATTTCTTCCATTCCTTTTACCCACTTCTAACGCCAACCTCAAGCCTGGTCATCTTCCAAAGTGGAAGATACGGTTAAGGAAAAGACGCAAAGTTTTGTTTCCGTTTACAGAAGTGATAAAGAGCGACAAGCTTACATCTCGGCCTCTTCGCATGCCTTTTCGGGCATCGCCAAAACTAAGGCTAGCGCATTGCACAACACATGGTCATCTCTCTTATTTCTAAGTCTGATCATAAATCAGTCTATTTTAGTCTTCATTTTGTCGCTGGTACCGCATTTTCTTCCTCCTCTTTCCCTATCTTTTCCAACTGTTCCTATCCCACGGAGACGGCGTCTGTGCATGCCAACTATGTAATATCTCACATTTTTGTCTCTCAGCCAAAAGAACTGAGTAGCAGAGCAAGTTGCTCTGATGGGCCTTGTTTCCTGAAGAGTGTGATTTCTGTTTCTGCTCTACGCTTTCCTCCACTGAATTTTTCGCGGCTGCAACCAATCTTTTTTGCTGCTGCTGGCCCAGCATAGTTGCCCACCCCATGCTAGAGCATTTTCCTTGGTCTGGCATGGATTTTCTCCATCTCATTTTTTATCTTATGTGGTCTTTGTATTCCTTTCCTTCCACCTGAAAGTCTTCGTGTATTATTCTCATTCATGAGACGGGAAAGCCTCTCGACCCACCTGCTTCCTTCCGACATATTTATTTCATTTCATTTGTCTCAAAGCTGTCGGAGAACATCATTCTATCTCACCTATTCTTCTTTCTGAAGTCTAAATTCATTCTCTCTCCCCTCTAGGCCAATCTACAGTCTACTTGATTACTTTTAATTGAAATTCTTTTCTTTTTTTGTCCACTTGGGATGAGTTCAACAAACCCAAGCTGGGCTCTTGGACAATCCTAGCTACTGTCGACCTCTCGGAAGCTTTCGACTCTGTCTGATATTTCGCTCTATTCCACACACGTATTTCGGCTGGCCTTCCTTCTTGCTTTATTCGAGGGACTCAATCTTTTCATTCTGACAGGCAAGCTTGCGTGATTTATTAAAATCAAATAAGTTTCTCCTTTAGAGTCCGTCGAAGTGTTTTGCAAGGATCCGTTCTTGGCCCTGCTCTTTTCTTTCTTTTCAAAAACGATTTCTATATATATATATATATATATATATATATCTACCTACTTCGGTTAGCTGCTCTTTATACGCTGACGACCTGGCCATCTGTTCCACTTCTTTTGGGCCCTGAACACCATACATGTAGCTCTAATTCGACTGCAGCGCTGATCTGAGCACTAGTGTCTTCCTCTCAATCCAAAAAAAAATGAGGATTTCTTCTTTTTGCTGGATTCTCCTCAATCCAATCTTCATCCCTCTCTTTCATTTCACTTCTCTCTCCGCTGCAATTCCACTGTAACGCTTCTTGGGCTATCTTTGGCCGCACTATTTTCTTTTAGCACATCTATCTTTGCTTAAGGCTAAGTATGATACTTCCCTGGTGTCAAGGGCTTACACTGCATCTCCACATCCTCCAGAGGCCACTACAACGGGTCTCTTTCTCTTTTTTTGCAAAGCATTTCTTTACTCAGTTTTCTCTTATACTTCACCCGGGTCGTTTGCATTTCTCAGCATTACCAACATTACTACGCTGGAAGGCCTTCACCGACTGGCAGTCGCGCCATCACCGGCTTCCTCTTGTCTTCCCTTATCCCTCTTCTTCTCTCTGAGGCGACCCTTCTGAAACAAAGAGATAAACTAGAGAGCTTGGTGCAAAGTTTGCTGATAGACTGAAATTTAATTTTAGACCACTAAACGGAACGCAGAGCAAATTGTCACAAACCCAAGGATAACCTGTAAGTGTGTACAATGAAACCGTTTGAAGAGATAACACGACGTCTAGCGTGACCCTAATTACGCATCTAAGCCAACAGCTGAAAGGTCGAAATTCAAAGTCTCAGGTAGTGAATGTAATAGAATTTATATACAAACAGCAAATGGGTGGCACAAAACAGTCCGCGCCTAATCCAACCCTACTGCAAAAGATTTTGCATTTTCAATTCTGTTTGAGTTTGACGAGAGTTTGAACTGCAACACCTGAATTTCCAAACAAATGTTTTTAACACCTTGCTATCTCCCAGACAGGCTTCAACCATACAGTAAAGTTTTCTAAGCAGCGATACATTGAGCACGTTTAAGCACTGTCACGAATAAGTAAATTTGCGTTAAAAGAATAGTTTTTATATATGTATAGTTATTGTAATCTGTTGTTTTATTTTGCAGTGATCATCTTTAATTGTAAATCTAAATTGTCTTAACCCTTTCCGGTCCTATTTTTGGGAGCCTTAGGTTTTAGCCAGGTTCAACGTTTTTTTGTCAAGAGATTCTGGGAAATCATGTAACCCATAACCACAGTATTATAATTACTAATACAGAGGTCTCTATGGTGTCGAACACCTTCTTTTTGGCGGATTAGTAAAGCTCATAACGCTTGAAAAGCAAACAGATGTCAGGAGTAGCTAAGAAGTTCAGAGACTTTTAAAATAAACCTTGTCGCCTGAGAGGCGACATAGGACCTATAGGGGAAAAAACCAATGTCGCCTCAGAGGCGACATAGGACCGGAAAGGGTTAAGCCCTAAACTTGCTAAACTGTTTTCAAAAATGGACCCTTTTTTATTCGGATTTATAAATAGATTTGTTACTCACACGCCTTTTTGACGTCACAATGGCTATCTACATGACTTAGTTTTCCAGCGTATTCTAGTGATTTCTGTTTCTTCTCGAAGATTTCTTCTTTTTTTTATTATTACCGATTACGTAATGTATTAACGGTGTTTTTTTGTGTCATGTAATGTTTTAGTAATTTCTAGATTATTTTTTGTCGTATATATAAGGCGGCGAGATTTTATTCATTCAGAGATTGAGAGAGAGTGTAGTTCAGAGAAAGATAGCAGAGTGTAGTAAAAAAGCGTTGTTCTTTGGTGATTGCTGTGACAAGAATTAAGCGATTATTTTGGTGATTTTTAGTTAAGTGAGTCTCTAATATTTATTTATTGAAGTGCTTTAGTTCTGTGCTTTGGCAAGAAAGGAATTCGAAGTTGTAAAGTGATTTGTGAACATATTGTTCTGTTATTGATCGAAAATTGCGTGTGTTAAAGTATCTTAGTGGAAGCCAATCATTTTTTAGCTATTAAGTTGATACCAAACTTAATTATTCGATTGATACTGCAAGTCGCGTCATTTTTAAGAAGTAAATTAAGATTGAGATAGATTCAAAACTTTGGAAACGCGACAAACACTCTGTAACCAACAAACATAGTCGAGAGGTGTTTGCGGCTATGATTAAATCGCTTGGCCTTTTTACCTTTAAAGTAAAACACATATCTTAATTAGCAACCTGGCTTGCTATTTTATAAACTGACAAACTCAAGCGTCCTAAACAGATAAAAACAAGTGGGCTAATTTCAAACCAAGATACATCCTGGCTATTTCCAACTCAATCCAAATAGAAATGCAAGCACTTTGTGGTCGTTCTTTCAAACAAAAGATTTTCGGGTTTATAAGTAAAGAGTTCCCAACTTTATTTGTAACATTCAACTTGAAACGTGAAAAGTAATTAAAAGAATTACGCTACATCTACAATAGAATAGACCAACTAAAAACAAGCATGCAAAAAAGTCAGATTGGATCAAATTTTTCGACTGACTGACCTAGTTAAGCCTAAACAAGGTTAACTTTTACAGGCACTTGCTCATAAATAGCTAGAACAAGCAAACAAATCTTTCCTAGAATTTTGGAATAGTTTTCAAGTCTATTTACAAAAAGCAGTTGGTTTTCTCCGGGATATGGACGTCTTTGCTTTACCAAACACGCCAACCGAAAAAGAACCAAACTACGCTATATCAACAAAGCTAATCTAAACAGACGCAGAAGGGCGCTAAAAGATTTTACCGAAAACATAATAAAAATAATAGAAAGGAAAATTATCGTTTCTAAAACTTTCCTCGCCTACAAGCACTCTGATTCATTTCGCTCTGTCATATTATGAACGGAGCATTTTCTCTTCCAACTTTCTTTCCCATTTCAGATTGGATGAGTGTTGGGCGAAACCTAGATTTTCCAGGTTCTTCTAGACTTAAAGGGTTTTTGCGTCCACTCGCTCGCTTATGCTTTCTCTTTCTTCCCATTGTGAGGCTTTCTATGTTTGCCTTCCCTCTACTTCTAGGAGCCTATCATTCTTCAGTGTGGAGTTCACTATTTCCACTCCATTCTATCACTCTGACCCTTCTCTTTTTTGTCAAGATACGGCTCTTTCCCACCTAGACTCTCGCCCTTCTCACAATCCGTACTTTAAACAGATGGCTCTGTTCCTTTTCTTTTTAGCAAAAATGGTTCTGGTGTCCTTGAAAACTGCTCACTTTGAAAGGCCAACCTTTCCTATACAGTAGACCCAGTGTGTTTGCTCTTTGCTGCTGAAGCCTGCGCCATTCTGCAAGCTATTCGCCGGTCTCGGCAGCGCCAACAAGACTTCTATTCTCTAGCTTTTTCCTTCTCTCAAATTTTCGCTCTGTCCTTGCTTCACTTTTCTCTTCTCCGACTTTCTATCTATCTCACACTTTCTCTCGTATTTGGCGAAACTATTCTTTTTCTCCTGCTTCTCTGCAGGTTACAATGGTTCCCTTGTCTTTTATTTCTTTCTGAGAAAGACACGGCCAGGATGCGCTACTCTAGCCACCCACTGCAACATGCAATCTCTCTACTCCTCCTTCCTTATTTACTCTTCTCTTTTCTCGAACTGGAGACATACTGTCTTATCAAACTTCTTCGACACACACGTTTCCTCACTATTCACTGAGAAACTTGTGCATCCTCCTCGTCTTCGCTGCAACGAACACAGCTTACAGATAAACTTCTCTAGAATGGAGAGTTCTTTGTGCAGCGCCTGTGTTTATACGACCCAGGAAACCTTTCATCTCATTATGCATTGTCCTGGTACGGACTCTCTGCGCCGTTTGTTCTTTAGCAACTTCTTTTTTTCTACGACCTCTGTTCTATGCTTGGGAGAGTTGCGCGGCTCTGGGACTCCATGGTCTCCTGCCATGTTTCTAACCATCGAATGGGGCTGGCAAACAACAACAATACGACAGCAACATTTGCTTGGCATGAAAGTCGTCCTCACAAAAAGATTTTTTGGTTGCGCAGTACTACTGCTTTTCTTGATTTCTAACTTAGTCTGACATCTTGGGTATTGTACCCGCGGGAGCAGCGCAGAGACTACGGTGCCACGAGCCCATTTGGTGCCAGTTAGTATTTAGCACAAAACAACTAACGATTGCTCGAAATCTTTTGGGGTGTTGTTTAGTTGGGTTTCTTCATGCCTGAGTTTGATACAAGCCCTTCATAACTTTAATAGTTTTCTTTATACAAGATAATGTCAATATAGTGTCTGTAGTTCTATTGCGTAATGGCGCCATCTGTCAGGCAAAATGTCCGAATAAAGCATGGTTTTATTTTTTGATATCGATGGAGCAATCGTGTCAAGCGCTGCTTAATTAAATGTTATTGGGCCTGCTGGGCAGCAATTAGTACCACAATGCAGAAATGAGCTTACGCATAAACGCTGTAATCGTAAGCTTTCATAGGTACTCGAAATTCACAAACGAATCGACTTGCAGAATTACTGGATGGAGTGGTAGATAAACAATATGTTACTACGCTTGCCTTCGCACATAGCGGATTTCGCAACCACGTGTCAAACGTCTTACCGATGTTTAGAGCGGGTTTTGAGACGAGTTTTCGCTGCTCGATACTGAGAGCGATGAGAACGTCGCTCTGTTTGCGCTCATTATCAAGCAGCACGAAGTTGCGAAAACCGCTATGTGATGACGCAGCCTTAGTTGATGTTCTTGAGAAGAGATTCAATGTAGGATATAGATACGCCTGAGGCAAATAACGTAATGATTTGTTTAGGCTAGGGTTGCTACAGGTCCAGATTTTACCGAACGTATCCGTGAATTAAACATTAAACTTGAGAAATTCTTAAAGTTGTTGTAATATTCGAGATTTTGTCGATAATCTTTAAAAAATTGGTTCAAATGTAGGCAACTAATATTGATCAATGTTACTTAACAGTAAAAGACCGTAAACGAATTTGAAAACTGGAGTAAAAATGGTAGCGTAGTACATAGTAGGTCAATGGTAGTGTAATACCTTTTTTCGTTTTTTTTCTATAAAAAATACATCTAAAAACTTGATTGAAATTGAAAATACATATGGTTATTCTGCGAAGAGTAAAGCCGTGCTTTGTAATGTGAGGTAATATGTGGAAAGGATAAAGATATCATCCTATGACAGCTGTACATTAAGATGCGCTTAGACGATCGTAGAGTCTTTGGGTATTTTATATACCGACGTTACGTGCGAATTCTCGGATCTGGCTTCGTTCCACTTCGTTGCTTTGCATTGAATATGGTGGCCATTTGAAAGAAAAATACTTATTTCTCGCGAGTGTTTTTGCGTATTTATCGTAAAATAGTCAATAAAGTTAGCTGCAAGATATGTCGGACAGAAATCAGCAGCAAAATATATCGGAAGCTTCCAATATATATATCGCAAATTTTCGATACATACACCGGACAAAAATCAATTGCAAAAATATTTCTGAAATTTCGGAAATATATAAATCGGACAAAATTCGCCTTAAATGTGACACAAAGCATCTAAAAAATACATCGGAAATTTTCCATATGTATCCATCTTAAATGTATCCTTCCTATGTGTATTCATCTTAAATGAAACAAAAAACAGCTGCAAAATATGGCGGAAATTTCCGATATGCATCAGGTGAGCTATATCGGAAATTTGGAAGTAATTTTATGTGTTTTTGTGATCTTGGTAGTATGGAGAATGAACGAGATAATACTTAAAATTTTACGCTCCGCACACTCTAATTTTGATAAATGAGAGGCAACGCGACATCACCATGAAAAAACTGATAAACATGGAGTAACGGTCGATCAAAATTAAGCTTGAAATAACGGCGCTGGCTTTGAATAAAAATAAGTAATTGCATTGCGAAAGAAAAACAAACCAGCCAAAATACCGTACACTTGTGAAGAAACGCCACAAATTCAACCCACAAAAACTCACAAAATCTCACTTCCAATTCAAAGCAGGCAGAAACAACTCCAACAAAAAGTCTAACCATGTACCATGGGCTCATGATGTCGTAGAAGTCAACCTAACTAATTTTTACTATTGATGCACAGTCTCGTAAATTGATGTTGTACGGTACTAGCTACTGTGTCTGCTTGAAACGCTGACAGCATAACTATGCAATTTAGAATCTGGCTGGGCAAATCTTGCTTGGCCCTGGGATAAGCGTAGCCAGGCAAAGAGCAAATTAAACCGAAATCAAACACTCAGCTGTTAAGTTACGACAGTGGCAGCACCCTAGTCACTATTGTCCAGTTTAAGAATGTCGGTTTTGCTGGCTTCACCAAAATGATATTTGTGAGGACAGTAATAAAAAACGAATGTGTTGTAGACATAGCCAATTGTCGTTTCAAAATCAAAACTGCCGTTTTTCAAAAAGAAATTGATTGGGCCTTAAAAACATTACAGGGATTGCGTATAGCCGCCATTTTTTCCAAACGTTTCTGGAATTCCTGGCTATTTGGTTGCATTGTTTGATACGTAGGAACCGAACTTGTTCGCAATTTTAAAACATTTTATTTGTTCATTTCAAGAAGTTTATGGAAGTAAAATTTCAAAGTTATGGGTTGGAGAAGCGCCAAAGTAATTTCTATATGTATTTTCAGGAACAGTCTATTACATTTTAGGACCACTCACCGGCGTACCAAGGGGGGAGGCCACTGTGCTATGCTCCACCCCTCAGCCCCAAAAAATGAAAATATGTGAAGCAAAACCAAGCAGTTTTAGCAAAAGCAATCAACACAAAGGCATGCCCCCGGGCTACCGTAGAATGGTTGTGCCTTCGGCACTCCCCATAAAGTTGATTTGTGACGAAACTTTGGTCCCCCGGAAACTTTCTGCGTACACCACTGGGACCACTATTTACGACTTTTTTGTTGCTGAATGTCTATTGTACGACCTAAAGCCTCTGGCTGCGCGCATGTTGCTTGGTCCTGGCCTAAACACGGCCAGTGAAACACCAAACCAACCCGAAGTTAGGCACCAACAGTTGAGTTATTACAATTGTAGCTCATTACAAATGTACCATTAGTAACGGCAAAATAAATATTTGATATCAGATGGTTGCACCGGCTTCGTCCACTTGCAAAGCAAATTTCTTTAACGTTTAAATAATATGTAGCTCCATAGTAATATCTTGTCGCAAACAATAAGACAGAACCATCTTTATCTCCATGTTTTCGTAGGTGATCACCAGTTTATTTGCTTGAAATAGGCTACTTTTCAAAATGTTTAGAGAAATCATTTTTTGATAAATCTTTTAAAAAATTTTGACAGACATTGCAAACGAACTATGCTTTTTACCAGCGCGATGGTGTAGTGGTTAGAGCGTCCGCAACGCAGTCGGTGGACCTGGGTTCATTCCCAAAATTGAGTCATACCAAAACACTTAAAAAAATGGTATTTACTGCTTCCCTGCTCGGCGCTCAGCATAAAAATGGGATAGTGTGAAGAACAAGCCGGCAAGTTCGCTTGTTGTGTCCTTGAGCAAGGCACTTAACGGGATGCCTCCATCTTTATGTGGCAGACAGGTAGCCTACTCGTACTTCATTGGGTTACAATTGTGAAGTTGCTAACCTAGCATGTCGTAAAAGACGACTCTTGGGTACTCACCAGTGGTAGTCCGACTTGTTGGTGGTGGGGCTACCAGGCACTCATGACTGGTTCGAAATGGGCTTCCATCTTTCGCCTAGCCTAATTTCAATTAGGTTGACGGCATGAACCTGAATTGCCGTTCGTGCCATACCTCCATAGCGAGGAAGAGAAGAGGTAATCACAACAACAACAACAACAGGCTAGGAATATGAAATTAGTTTGCTACGTCGGCCTCACTTAATTGCAAAACGAAATTGCTTCAACGTTTAGATCATATGTAGCTCGACATTAACATTTTGTTGCAAAAGTTGATACTGGGCCATTTGTATTCCCCTTCTCTCTTTCTAGGAGTATCACCAAGTGTTTTGCTTGGAGTTGGCTATACATTAAAATTTGTAGAGACTTTATTTTTTGATGAATATTTTGACAGATATTGCCAAAGATCCATGTTATCAAAAAAGAATAGATAAAATGTACCAAAGGACTTACTTTTTGTAGATATTGCAATTTTGTAAACTGTAGGCACCAAGATTTTTCGTGTTTGCGATCTGTAGGTTACATTTCATAAACGTATAGAGACTTCATTTTTCGATAAATCTTTTTGAAAACGTTGACAGATAATGCTAAAGAACCAAGCTTGTGAGGAAAAGTAGTCAACATGCACCAAAGAACCAACTTTTTCGAACAGTATTAAGTTTGTTAGGTCGGGTAGAATAATCGTACTACTAAAAATGGAAGATAATGTATAGCAGCCAATTATTGATCTGTCACAGTAAACTAATTCTTAGCCCTAAGTAATTGAATTCACATATTTCTGGAAAGCAAATCGTCGAAGTTTTCAAAAGACAGTAACTGTTAGTACCTTATTGTAATTTTATGTATTAAACTTATCTGTTTTTACTCAGCTTTTAGTTTTTACTTAGTTTTAATTAAAAGTGACACTATAGATCTTAAAGTTCAGTTCGTGTAGTACAAACAGTAATAATAAAGGTATATGTCACAGACTAACAGAATAGATTTGAAATTCCCTTTGAATTGATAAATCAATTATGAAAATCAGTCGAGAAATGAGGTCACAAATCAATTTTTGATTACACTGATTTTGTAAAAATGTTGCAATTGCAGAAAAAAATCATCATATGATGATCTACGGTGGCGGCGGACTTGTGTTAATTGTACCAGTTGACATTATGACATCTTAGACCCAGTCGTAAGAAGATAGAAAAGCATGCTAAAAAGGCTTAAAATACTTAAACAAAGAATTGCTGGCTGTATTGTCAAATGAGCTTAAATTATTTCAGAGCTGTTTTTATCGAAAGCACGTCATTGATATGTTCTGAAAAAACAATTACCGTAATTGCGTTTCTACGATCAGCAGTTTTTGTGAAAATAAAGATAACGAATTGTGCAATAAATCGTTGATTGTGAGGTCTTCTTAGACCCCAAACGGATGAAATTTGTTGTTGGGTGTCGACTCAGGGATTAGTTTTCATTTCAGCAAGAAATGTTTTCGATCTGTCAATAAATGGAAGCTACAAATAAAGTTACTTTAATTATGACTTCGTGATGGCGTCACGAACCCCGTTTTGACACCGACCACGAGGTGTTAATCAATCGTGCGAAGTTTGATGTTTGTACGTCCAGGAGTATGGGAGGAGTTACAGCGCCTATATCTTAGTATTTCCACACGTACAAACCAGATAGCGCTTTACATATTAGATGACCGAAAATCTTCAGAGAAAGAAATAGATAGGCTGCGTCAATGTGTAACTGTGTTAGCTCATTCGACGGGTAATCGTTTGTTGTTGGAAACCTAAAGGCCAAGTGGAACTGATAATGGTTGTTCTTGGTACCGGTAGCGCAGTTGAGGTGAAATTTAATTGTAAGTATGTTTCTATTGCTTCCAACATGAAGTGGTGAGGCCCTAGTGCTGGCGTATTAGACATTTGGTATTAAATTATTAAGGTCTCAGTAAAGTTGTAATTTGATAAATTGTTTGAGCGTCACATTACGTCGCCTCAATTTTAAAATGTGATTGATGAGATGGAACCAAAATTTTATTGCATGACAACTGGTATCAACTTATCGCATTGTTGGTCAAGTTTTTGTAACTTTTTTTACAGCTTTGGACAAATACCTAATTGTTAGAAACTTTTATATTGAGATGTTTTGAGCTGTTTGCAAAAATTTTGTTCCGCAACTTTTTTTGCTTTTTTAATGCAGCTTTTACCAAATTTTGTGAAGCAATCCTGCTGAAGTAAATATTTGAACTTTAAAACCTTTTTTGTCGATCAATATTTCGAAGGCGTCACAGTATCCTATTTTTCCCAATGCTGTGCTCTGACATAGACGTGAATTAATGCAACGTTTAACCACAACATCCGTTAACAATAAGAGCAGCTTCCTTAGATTTTTACTGCAACAAAAATTGCCATACTCATTAGTTTTACTCTGTATCTTTGTTCTCTTCTTTCTTGCTGCCATAACAAGACTAATTTTAAATTAAACTATTCAAAAGTAAGACTAATTAAACTATTCAAAAGTCAACCTCTTTCATTATTATTGAAGATGAAGACCTTTTTTTAAAATTTAATTTTTAAGCCAAATCCTTTAGGAGACAAATACAAACAAGGAAGCGGCTATTTTCGAGTAACCATAAAAACATTTCTGTAGACTTTTTTACGTGGTTGTAATAAACGCCGTCGTCTAGTTATCTTGTTACAAATTTGTTTTGTTTGTGGATCACCGAGGCGCAGCAAAAGCGATTCTCAAGAAATTAGTTGTGTTCATCCGCCGTTTGCAAGATCTTTCTAAAGAGAAACAACGTGAAATATGTTTCATGGATGCACTGCCACATGGCTGCAGCTGCTTAGCCTAGCTGTTTATTAAGTTATCTTTGCAAGGTTGTTGTTACCTGACCCTTTCCTCAGAATGGGGAGCTTAGCAAAACTTTCCACGGCCTGCACCAGAGGTAGTAACTAAACAAAAAGCTGCCAAAGCGTTTGCGACACAAAGGCTATATAGTGGTACAGAGAAGTGAGAAGTCTGCTGGGTGTAGTAACCGCAAGCTCCGCATGAAAAATTCTCAATTCTAAAGAAATATTGACTTTCAAAAACAGGCTCTATTGGTTGCATCAAAAACGAAGGACGTGAGGAAGAAGCTCGAGCCCTTTAGTGGATTCTGGGTGAAAGTGTGTGACAAAAAAATCTGATGGAACAGCGTCCATCTATCGCAAGTGAAGAGGCGAGTGGATAAAAGAATAAATGGGACCACATGGCTGACATCGACTAATCTCAGTTTCTAGACACTCCAGATCATATAGGCTAACAAAGCCAAGCTGTACAATTTTATAGAACTTTTACGTTCTGTCATCACATCACCATTGCTTTGCATTCGTAATCTAGTTCTTTTTGTAGCCGATATAACAAAGCAACCGTCGCAATTTTTCATGTCAAATTTTTGAAAAACTTTACAATAACAACGCGCCCAAAATCATACCAAATCTAGAAGTAAACCTATGCATCACCTGAGCTGTTGAGGTGGCGATACGGCCCGGTACCTACTTTTATCAAGTTTTGAAGAATCAGTTTGTTCGCCTGAGGGTCACAACGTGGACTCTTATTAGAGGTCGCTCAAAATATGAGCATTGGCTGTAATTTTCTTTCAATGTTTTATTGATTGTATTGATCTCGTTTGAGCAAAACATTGTTACAAAACTACAACCAAAGCAAACGGAAAGGACTTATTCAATTAAACTGTGCCAGATACAAGATAATGACATCGCTGTTTAAAGAAAAACATGTAGCGTCTCGTGCATACGGAAAGTCAATTTGAGATCAAATAACAAATATGACACATACCTTTGACTTAGCAATGACAACTGGCGTTTTGGGGCAAAACAAAGTTGAATACCACCATTCTGGAGGTCCTCATGTAATGTGCCCAGAAACTTGAGGGCGCCTTACCCATTTGATGTAGGTTTTGGATGGTAGCTAAGATGCACCATTTGCCCTAAGTTTGTCATTTATTTAACAAAGTTTAGTCCAACTCCTATTTAAATACCTGGCCGCGTTTCGGAGTAACTAATGTGCTTGTACGACTTTGAAATATAGCCATTTTAAAAAGTTGTTATTTTTCTTGCCGGAGGAAAAAGTAAAGGTGGAATTTTGTAAACTGTCTGTGCCCGAGCATTATATTTGATCAATCTGGCGTAGAGGACTTCACAACGATCAAAAGCTTCATTCAGCACAGCTGTGCTACAATTTACTGAATACCCAATGTTACAGACAAAATCCACTCATAAAACTTTTAATTAAAACTGTTTTCGCGCCCTGATTAAACTGCAGGACCTCTTTCTATTTGAATAAGCTGCTGGAGACCTACTGATATAATTAGCGTCTTTTGTGTTGTAAATAATAACAATAAGAAAAAAAGATCTAGGTCAGCCATTCTATATGAAGTTTTCTTTTGTCTTTTTCCACGTGCTCGCGTGAGAATTTCGTAAATTAGCAGCGCTATATAACCGCGGCATTCTAGTCATTTGGTATTTTTCTCAAAACCAAAATACGGATGAAATATTATCTCTGCTATAAAGTTGAACCGTTTCGGAAGGTCGCATGCAGTCAAAAATCTGTCGCAGTATCGACGCCATTCGTGTATGATCGATCGGATTTTTGTCTCGGAATTATATTTGATTCAATCATCGAGATTGCCCTTTGATACCGCGATTGAGTTTGCACTGTGCACTAAGACCTTCCCCCAAACCGTGTGACTGGGATAGCAGCAGTTACATGTAAGTTTTTGACTGTGGCTGACGTTGCTGCACAAGTTTTTGACTGTAGCTGACGGTGCTACAAGAATGTTTTTTACTGTAGCTGGCGTTGCTATGTGTAAGTTTTTGACTGTGGCTAACGTTGCTACAAGAAGGTTTTGACTGTAACTGACGTTGCTACAAGTAAGTTTTTGACTAAATCTTTGGCTTTGCTGTACATTTATCTTCACGTATCCTTAAAATTCTCCAATGCGAATGATGGCCTTTGCCGAACCAAAAGAAGATCTTGTCCGAGATGTTCAATCTCAATCAAACGCATTGGATAAGTAGCGGTAGATCCAGTGCCTGAGACAGATGCATTTCTTGCCCCCAAGAACCGAGGAAGCCCAGTTTATGACGAAAATCAAATAGAGCACCCAAGAACTTCGGCTGACCAAAAGTCGAAGCTGTCCAAGAGCTCAATCGTCACTCGGTCCAAAACAAGGGAAATGGCCACTTCAGCAAGATCCCCGTCAGTCACTCCATCGCATTGTAGCAGTCTCTGGCGAACATCTTCAGGACGCACAAGAACAAGTGGTCGGTCAGGTTCTTCCATCGGCAGTGCCAAAACAGGCAAAGCGATCGTCGAGACGAGAATAAGGTCTCAGAAAAACATTGAAGCGATCAAACAGCAACAAATGCACCAGCGCCTTCTGCTTGAAGAAGAACATCTTCGCAAAAAGCGTGAAGCTGAAGAAGAAGAGCTCGGTAGGAAACGTGAAGCCGAGGAAAAAGAGTTCAGTCTCATACGAGTGAGAGAGAAACAGGAACTACACTTCCAGCAACAACTTGAACACGCTCATCTTCAAGCGGAGCTAAACGAAGCCGAAGCTGAGTTAAGTACCGAATTTTCTAACATTGAACTTGCAAATCAAACTAAAACTAACAATAACATCTTGAGTAAAAATGGTGTTAATGATAAAGCTACTAATAATCATTCTGCCGGTGATGCTTCGCTTAATGCTCTCGAATGTGTGAAGGTAAAACGAGATGCGTCGCACTTTAAAACCGAGCACAATGCTGTATCTGATAGTTATGCTAAAGCTCAAGTTAATGAAAATGAATCGCTTAACGCGCGATTTAATGTTAAGGTATCACAGTCTATTTCTGTGCCAGTTTCTTGTGCGGCTAATAAGGCTGTAATTGATGTAAAGGAAAGTTGCTATAATGCTACTTCAAGTTTGAAACCCTACTCTAAACCGTTTGAAAGTAAAACCCTTTGTGCTTGTAACGGGTTCGTGGAACAGTGATCCTTGGGATAGTCTCCGAACCAGCGACAGATTGTTGTGCAGCTGTTCAACAAAATACAGGGTGTTTCAAAAGTACCACTATATAACCGCGGCATTCTAGTCATTTGGTATTTTTCTCAAAACCAAAATACGGATGAAATGTTTTCTCTGCTATAAAGTTGAATCGTTTCGGAAGGTCGCATGCAGTCAAAAATCTGTCGCAGTATCGACGCCATTCGTGTATGATCGATCGGATTTTTGTCTCGGAATTATATTTGATTCAATCATCGAGAGTGCCCTTTGATACCGCGATTGAGTTTGCACTGTGCACTAAGACCTTCCCCCAAACCGTGTGACTGGGATAGCAGCAGTTACACCCAACCATGTTAAAGTACAGGCTAGTAGAGTGTTTGTTTGAGCACCAGCTAGGCTACAAATTGCGGAATGCAACAGTGATCTGCAACCTTTTGTTAAGCTGGCTCATGTCCAGCTTTTGATTACTGCTGAAGACCAACCAGCAAAAAAGGCTTAAAAAAAAAGCTTAAAATTTACTGGAACATTTCAATATTTTTTTGGAGATCAACTTTTTAAAGTAGATAT
Source organism: Trididemnum clinides (assembly GCA_963675345.1). NCBI lineage: Eukaryota > Metazoa > Chordata > Ascidiacea > Aplousobranchia > Didemnidae > Trididemnum > Trididemnum clinides. The sequence continues at coordinate 23,392,528 of OY776301.1, forward strand.
TCTTGATTTTGAGCAAAATATTTGATCAATTAAATGACTTTTATTGTCTTTTAAGCGAATGATCTTTTGTGTAAACAGGTTTTGGGTATCGTAGCTTTAATTTACGTAATAGTAACAAAGTTATCACTAGTAAATACAGCTCATCCTGCCTCGACATCTAGTGGTAGGAGACAGAGCGTCTCTGTGTGCTCATCGGTAATTCGAACGGCTATCAACAGAGCTGCCAAAACTCGTGTCTTGAAAGAAAACAAGCTGTTAAATGCTGTAGTCACTAAAATGTAGGACAGATGCCAAAAGTTGTCACTTTTGACGGGCTATTTTTTGACATACCCACGCGTGAAGGGTAAACAAATTGCGAGACAGTATAAAAACATGATACCAGTGATATTTCTGAAATAAATATTATCAAACCTGTTGCTTTTGAGGCAATCTACTGTAAGCTAGTTAGCTAACGGGTCATTTGGCACTGATTGATCGCTTCCAGCTTTCTTTGAATTCTTTAGCATATTCGATTGTCATTGATATATTTATTGCAAAACGTCAAAAGTTTAAAAATATCCACCACAATTTCTGTGTATGAAAGTCGTCAAAATCTCATTTAAATTGGAAGCCAAAACTAATGTTGAAAATTGCTCAAAATAACTAATAACTAAATTAGGTTTCTGCCTCTAAAAAACGTTCTTTCATACTTACTGACCGTCACGATTATTTATAACTTTTTCTTTTTCTAGTTGTTCGTTTTGTAAGCACATCCTTTCACGATGTGGAATAAGGAAGCATAAAATTTATTTGATTTAGCGACACGAAAACACTTCTGCACCAGTCGAAGGTTTCGGGTTTATTTTCTCACCCTTTTTCTTTAGATCCATATTTGTACACACTTATATTGCTAGCTCCAAGTGATTACAATCAATAGAGAGCGTCTTAAAAGCCAGAAACAAAACAACAAAGCGAGTGCTGAAGGCGCGAGCCTTCCGAAGGGACCAATGCTATTGAGAGATATTTTCAAATTTACAAAGCTATCCCTGGACGCGTTTCGTCCTTTTGGACTCATCAGCAGGGCTTGGCAAGGGACAAGAGATCCCCCCAATAGCATTAACGTTGACTTTTATAAAACAAACTAACACAACGCACAAGACTTACGTGCCGTTTACTTTTGAACGAGATTCGTTTTGACGTACTGCTAACCGCTCAACTATGGACTAAAACTGATATCCTTATGTAAAGCTGATCACACAAGCAGTGATTAGGCATAAAAAGATCTTCCAAACGTTACAAGCTAAATGCGGTGCTTTAAGGGGGAATATGGGGATTCAATTTATCCTTTTTCGAAAATTTTGGCCATAAAATTTTTTGACAAAAATTGTATCTTTAAATTCCTCACGCATCGGAAGATGTACAATTTGAGTTCTAATTCTTGGATTTTCACACCCAAAAACGGTTAAATTGACCAACAACCCAGTTGCAGACGACAAAAATTGTAAAATTTTCAGCAGACACGTGCAAGAGCCAATTACCTTGAATTCAAATCAAGATACCTGGTTTACCACATAACCAAACCCTTTATCATTGACACAGTCTGAAAACTACTCTTTTGGAGCATCATTTGACAAAATTTTAAGCAATATTAATAAAATTTAGCTATTAAAATTTTCAAATTTTTTAGGGGTCTCAAAACCCCCCCAAACAAATTTGTACGGTAAGTAAAAAAAGTAAATTTAGTGCATAAAAAATATGATTTGTGGCTAAATACTAGTCTTATTTGAAAGCTTAGGAAATTTTCTTTTCAGCAATATATAACTTTAAATAGTTTAAGCTAAGCAATATATGATATTTACTGATCAAAAATGGGTACTGTACATCATATCAGTTCAAAACCCCCAAGAATTTTTTGACTTACCTTCACTAAATTATAATTTTTAGAAAAACTACACCCTTTAAATAGATAAAATAAATTGCAAATATTTCACCACTAAAATTGACATTTTGTATCAAGTTTCCAAGGAGACAAAAACTGAAATGCAAGTTTAAAAGCTAGCAGAAGTTTGGCTTCTCTAAATCAAAGTTTGCTGTATCCCCCTTGTTTCTCAACACATGGGAAGGGTGTAAACAAGCTGCTGTTTCATTGTTAGTGACAGCATATTCTATTTAAACTTGATATTTTCTGAATCTTCAAGAAATTCCCTGTTCAAAAATACTTAATGTTACATGGTTTAGGCTAACTTGTAGCAGATAATAACTGATCATATTTTAGATACTACATTTGACTAACAAAATTTGGTACCGATCGGTACCGGTTAACAAAAAGGTCATGGGCCTCAGAAAGTAGCAAACTGTAGAAAACCTAGGCTTTTTGATAAGTTTTAACTGATGTATTTTGAAAGCTTATTTCCTTAGCATCATTTAGCGACCAATTCTAAAGAAATTGGTAGAAAAATAAAATCTGTAGTGATCTTTGAGGTAAGGGTACTTTAACTTTGAAGACAACTCAGTACCTGTTGGGGGCGGGGGAGCTAATTTGCATAAAATTTACATATTCAAAAAAAAATTTTGTTTTTATTATATTTGAAATCCTCAAGAAATAGAGATTTCAACGATATGTTACACTTGATGTAGAAGTAAACAGATGAGTAATGATTTACAAACAAACTTGGGTATTTTATGATGATTAATTATGATTGATTGTGCACTTTTAGATGGATTTTCTCAAAATCGCGATTTTATGATGACTATAAACTTTCTGGCATTTGTAATTCTGAATTCGTACGGTCAATCTTTATGAAATTTCGCATAGAGCTAGCTAATAGACTTATGAATGCAATGACGAAGTGAAAATGGGCTAACTACTGTACTTTTTTTGCTATAAATATTTTTGTTGAAAAATATGTGAAAATTTCACTGAAAAAAATGGTATTTTTGATAAACCCCAGTGTATTATGACAGCTTAACCCTTTCCCTGTCCATGCATCATATGTGATGCACACGCGTGTCTGCCGAAACATTTGTGCATCACATGTGATGCACAAAAGATGTTAACTTAAATTATATTTTTTTTATTTAAACTTTTCTGCAAGACTTCTATTTTGTTTCGAACGTGTGAGTTATTGATTAGGCCCGTATGAATACCATAATTGTATAGCGTTTTTTTCATTTTTTCAACGAAAATTTATTTATCAAACGTTATTCAATTTTTTTCACTCAGTTACACATTTGTTTGTCAGTATTGTTCCATTTTGTTGCTCATTTTACGCACATGTACATACGGTATGTTAAATAAAATTAGTCTTTGTAAGTGTTGCACCAGAATTGCGCTAGTCTTTTCACTGATGCTTGTCGTTGAAACAAGGTGAGCAAAATGAGTGCTTGCATACGGTACATTCTGTGGAAACTTGTTTGGCTTTTTTCGTGGCCTCCTTCCGTTCATATTGCCTGCTCAGTTTCTCATAGCATCCATGACATCGTTTTCGAGTAATTTTTCCATCAGCTCTCCTTGGAATTGTAGAAAGTTGATGTGGGTGACTGATGTGTCTTCCGATATGAGCAACTGGGGCTTGGTCCTCTATCTTGAGTAAGGACATTGCAACTCTCTTTACAAATGATCCAAGTGGCATTTTCCTTCCATTATTTCCATCGTAGTATCTATTGCAAAGTACCCAGCTATTTACAACTGTAATGCAGATGCATTCCATAAGCACTTTTCTAAACCACTTGACACTTTTGCGTGCTGGTGAATAATAGGCGATCAATTGATCTGAGAGATCAATACCTCCTTTGATTCGATTGTAATCCATGAATACAGTTGGTTTGGAGATGGCTTCTCCATGTCGATTGCCTTGTCCTGTTTCCTCTGTATCGACTCCATGGAAAGTAGAAATCATATAAACATCTCTTTGATCTTTGTATTTTACTACTCTGATTCCATCGGAATTTATTACTCCTTTTGGGTCATTCTTTTTTACTTTTGTTGATTTTAGTTGCGATGGCAATCCAGATCTATTTTTTTGCAAGGTTCCACAATATTCGGTATTGCGTTGCTGCAAATACTTAGCCAACGGTATACTGCTGTACCAATTGTCAGCAACTATCAGTCTGCCCTCATTCAACAGTGGTGCAGCAAGGGAAACCAAAAGGGACCCTGGGTGGTCTAATTCATCAACAATTTCACCAGTACCTTTGCCGCAATAAATAGAAAAATTCTAAATGTATCCTGTCATTTCGCACAATTTAAACAGCTTAATACCGTATTTATGGGCTTTCCCGGGGTTATACTGGCGAAACAAAAGTCTGCGTCGATGCGATATCATGGTTTCATCTACAGCAACTTCTTTACCAGGATGATAGACAACTTGAAACTTTGATATAAGCTTTTGTACAAAGTCCGCTACTTTGTACAGCCTGTCATCAGTTGGAGCAGTTAGGTTGTCTGCAACGTGCCAGTTTTTTAGCAGCAACACACACCTATTATAAGTAACATTCAGTTTGTGAAACATTGGATGATAGTAGAAGTCATCTTTTTTCCAGCAATCTTCCATCTTCGGAAGTTGTATCAATCCTGTGGCAAGGATAATTCCCAAAAATTTTTCTATTTCAGTTGTTGTCACGTCAGTCCATCGTCGCATTCTTGCACTTCTCCGAAGCTGATGTGATGCTAGGAATTGTTCAGCATATTTGTTGGTTTCTGATACCATTAGACCAATGATTTCATCATCAAAAAATTGCCGAAACAATGTAATGGAAATATCTGCTGGATTTTGAGTGGTAATTCGCCTAAGTAAAGCAGTTGAAGATCCTGAAAATGACACTTGTGGTCTACCATCAAAATCTGAATCCCATAATGACTGTGCTTGCCTTGGAGTAGGTTGAGGTGCTCCCTGAGTAGGTGGGTGTTGCTGGATAGGAGCAGCATCGTCACTGGATGTCTCTGATGATGAAATGTCACTTGATGTATACAGGCTTAAATGATCATTTTTATCTTCGGATTGTAAATATTCACTGCCAGGAATACTAATATCCTCAGATGACAAAGATTCTTCGCTATTATAAAAACTTCTAGCAGATAAATCACTTCTACGATAAAAATTACTAGGGTTCATAATTACTGTAGTTATCGAATTAATATATCTGTCTATGAAAATAAAATAAGTAGAAAGTTGATACTGTACTTGAAAAATAAAACAAACACATTTACCACGACAAAAACCTGTGCATCACATGTGATGCGCAGAACGTACCAGTTAGAAATTCACTGTCACACGTTCAGTGCATTACATATGATACACGGATTATCTTTACACAAACAACATTGAAAAAGTTCTAGAACAAACATCACACTCATTTGTTATAGTTTTGTAATGTTATAATGTAAATTCAGGGATGGACGTACCAGCATCAACCTGTAATTTGGCTGGACAGGGAAAAGGTTAAATTTATGTACAAGTTGCTACGTGATTACATAGAGTAGTGTTCTACGATCAAGTTGCACCAAAACCCTTCAATTCCATCGTGCAGGGGCCGAGATATGAATGCCAAAGTTTCCTCGTCTGTTGCCATGGCAAAGGAAACATCTTGGTTACCATGGCAACAACAAAAAAAGAAAAATTTGTGACAGATTTATTTTTGTGCGAGTATTCAGCCTGTCACCTAACATCAATCTTAGCATGCTAAACGCGTTTCTTTTGCAAACTCCCCATATACTCCCTTAAGGCATGCCTGGTAGCACGTAGTGCATGACAGCGAAACTCGGCGCGCGAGGAAGCCAGTTCGAAAGACGCGGGTTAGAATCCCACAGACGCGTTGCATTAACGTTGACGTTTAAGAATACAATGCATGCGTAACGTTAAAAGGGCGCTTAACTGATTTCGGTGGGTCCCAAATGGCTGCACCGCGGCTTATATAGTGCACGGTCGCCAAGAGGTTAACCGCTTCGCCTATTCCACTCCGAGCATAGCTACTGATTTTGACAACTAGCACACCGCACTGGTAATAACTAGTGTGTTACATAGCGTATCACGATAAGCGACGTAACTAGCGCCAGATACCACTTAACAATCACACGCGGAGATTCCTCCACACAGTTCTTCGGCAGTGTTTGCGCGATCACAGTGCTTGAGCTACTAACAGGGCACGCCGGAACGGACGTTTCACCGAACGATGAACTTGTTAACATTAACGGTCCCAATGCTCCGGGCCTGGGTATTACGCTTGGGAAATGCATACATAAAGAGCGATATTACATTGCTAGTTGCTGTAAAACTACATCCACAACAAATGAAATCAACTCATCCAAACAAACTGTGCCTCAGTTCATTGCCATGGAGTACACTTGGTTAAGTTTTACGATGCACTTATCATAAATTTGCAGTCAGCCCAACTACTGTAGGCTATGTTAAGTCGTCGTCGACGTGTTTGGTTCAACCAAATCTTTACATGTAGCTCTCGAATATGAGATCATGCTTTTTTGCTAGCCTTTAGTTGGTGTCGGTACCAGCAATAAATGGACTAATAGATCCCACCATCTGTCTGTCACACAAAGATGAAGATATTCCGCAAATATTATGGTCAAGGACACCACAAGTCAACTTTCCGGCTTTTCCCCCCTCACTGTCTCTTTCGTGCCATGTTTCATGCAGAGAAGCTGTGAATATAGTTTGCCAAATCTTTTGTATGACTTATCAAGGTAATTGAACGAACGTGTACCGAATGCGAAGCATACACCCTTGTCACTAAACCACCATGCCGGTTATTATGTTTATATCATGAGTTAAAGAGTATTTGCCTTTGCTTGAATTCGATTTGAGCAGTTGTGTGGGAGTAGCAATAAAATTGAATTTTAACATATTTGTTTTGTGGAATAGTTGCCTTTCGATTGCGTTAGTAAATAATTGTTGATTATGAATGGAAGATACTTTCATATTTGCTCATTTATGGTTGCAATGGCGTTGGTACTCTGTGCTTATTCCCAAGAATGCAAAGAAACTTTCTATAATCGTCAAATTTGTGACAAAACAAGACTTGCCAATGTCTACAAATTTAGCATTAATTTATCGTGCGAAAATAACGCTGTTGACTTTTCATTTAATATTAGCGCTAATGGTGACACAGAAACGGTAATAGTTCAACCGTACAAAAACCAATATATCCTTTATTCAAACCTAGTGGAGAGGTTCAGAAAAAAATTTGCAGGTCAAGGCCGCTTTAACATAACCGATAAAATATTTTATTCGGTTGATTTTTGCATAACACATTGTCTTGATTGTCGGATCTAAAGGTGCATAGTATCGTGCTCAGCGACAACGACGACTCCTATTACTGAAAGTATTGCTGGCAATCCATCTACGAACAGTTCGCTAGTAACAACTACAACAACAGCACCATCGAAACCATATTACATCCAGTGGATAACATTAGCTCTAGTTGCCGTATTGCTCCTGGTTGTTGGTGCTGTTTTTCTCTTTTCAAAGCGAGCCAAAATCTGTCCCAGAAAACTCGAAAAAAACAGCGTTGATGAAGAAGCAAATAGGGAAGAAAATAATGTGGGTCAGTTACAACCTAACAACGATTTATTCCTTGAAATACGACGAAAATTTTGAAAAACCACGTAGCTTAAAGTTTTAACTGATCGGAGTGCAAGACAATGAGTTTGTGGATTGTGATTTGTAATCAAAGTACATTGCCGCACTACTTTTACTGAATAAATTATTCAAAATTTCCAAAGATTTATTGCGTTATTTTGTCGTCAGTTCATAACTATATATCTGATAATAGCGGCATTACAGAGATTTAGGTATTACGGTTAAACGTAGGACAGATTCAGCGATAAATTTTTGTAAGTAATTACTCAGTTATGCTGCAAAAATAAGATGTCCGAAAGGAGGAGTCCGTCATTTTAAGTGGTGCATAGTAACATTAAAACTTTGTGGTTAAACTTGGCCCGATTACATCTGTAATAGGTCTAATTGGGCCATATTCAACCATAAACAAAACTATCTAAATTTGTCACTGCACCACCTAAATTTTATGCGAAAGACCATTTCTTAACTGCAGGCTCAATTATTTTAGTTTTACACATTCATTTTGTATTCCATTTGGTAGAAAATTTCCCACAAGATACGAGCCAAATCAGTTCTAGTCCTTCAAAAAATTTTTTTGAAGGAAAAACCCTATACGCCCTCCTTATAGGCTTCGCCGCCATGCGATCTATTACAATTTCGATCAGCTTGACTTTTGACTCGTACACTCAAAACAAGTTTCAGAACCAAAAAAATATATGGTTTAAGTGAAACTATACATTATGCGATACTAATAACCCTCACGTTGTAACAATGTTTCTGGTCGTGTTTTTCGACTACATTTTATGGAGGTTTTCTCTAAACTTATCTCGTCTATTACTTGCAACCCCAACCATTTTGAGCTGACGCCCCGCCTCCCAGAGTTGACATACAAGATTGTACTGTATTTGCCAAAAATGCTTTTATCTATGAAACTGATATTTCATTTTCTTTGGCACCATCAGCAACCAAATATTGTTATAGCTGTTTTTAAGCTAATTGAAAAGTTTTTTAATTCCAGTCAATTGCACTCACAAGCCAAACTTTTAATGACGTCTTCGTGCCAAAATAACTCGGCAAAACTTAACAAAAAGTGAATTTAATTGCATAGCTATGAAATAATTCGATAATGAACGGGCTTAACAAAATGTCTTTATTATTACCGAGAGCGCAATCAGACAAAATTGAGGGTTAAATTTTCCAACTTATTACCGCAAAAACAAATTTTCGCCCGTCATCGTGGACGTCTATAGAAGTCCGCATTCATTTTTATCTTTCTTTTTCTTTCGGCTTATTTCCGATTAGAGGTCGCCACAGCAGATATCTGCATTTTTATGACATAGCATTTGTTTTACGGTCGGATGCCCTTCCTGCCACCAACCCTCTCTTCAGAGGGAAAACTGGGCCACCTGTCTTCCACATCAAGGTGGGGGCGTCACGTTAGGTGCCTTGCCCAAGGACACAACAAGCGAACTTGCCGGCTTGTTCTCCACAACCTCCACCAAATGCTGAGCGCCAAGCAGGGAAGCTGTGAATACCATTTTTTAAAGTGTTTTGGTATGACTCGACAAGGGCAATGAACCCTAAGTCTACCGACTGCAAAGCGGACGCTCTAACCATTCATTTTTATAATAACTTAAAAATGTTCATAATGGTTTGCTTCTCGTTAGACCTAGCGAGGTTTGCTCCTCGCTAGATTCATGTTTGTCGAGCACAAGCATCAAAAAGTTTTCATATTTAAATGCGGTAATTCAAGACCAAGATGATAGCTAGATTGCAATTTTCTAATAGTAAATAGGGTGTCCCAAAAAAAACGTAACATTTTTGTTTTGGTCTGTGTTTTTTATTCTTTACTCTAACACTTTCATCTTTTCAGGTGTGACTAGCTAAGAATAGGAGATTTGTTTGACACCAATATTTTAATATTTTGGCCAAGATGGTGTACACATATGAACAAAGGACAAAAATTGTGGAGTGGTACATTGAAACCAAGTCCTATGTGAAGACTCAAAGACGGTTTGCAGCTCATTTTGAAACAAGAGCGAAACCAAGTCGCCATATGATTCAATACCAAGTGGAAAAATTTAGAGAACATGGGACTGTACACAATCTGAATAACACAAGATCAGGTAGACAAAAAACTGGCAGGTCGGCAAGCAATGTCAACGCAGTCAGAAACTCTGTGGTTCAAAGTCCCAAAAAGTCAATTTGCAGACTTTCTCAGGAGCTTCCACTAACAAGAAACTCTATCCATAGGATCTTGCGAATGGATCTGAATCTGTATCCTTATCAGGTACAGATAACACACAAATTGACAAATTATGACATGGAAAGAAGAAAGGAAATGGGTGAATGGTTTAATGAGATGATGGAGGGAGATCAAGAATGGATAAAGGATGTGTGGTTCAGTGACGAGGCACATTTTCACCTTAATGGCATTGTCAGTAAGCACAACTATCGTTTCTGGGGAATAAAAATTCCTGCCGATTTCATTACCCAAAAACTTCTTCACAGTTCGAAGGTCACTGCATGGTGTGCTTTAAGCTACAGAGGAATTATTGGACAATTTTGGTTTGAAGATGAGGATGAGAATGCAGTAACCATCAATCAAGAGAATTACAGAAGAGTTGTTCAGACGTTCTGTACCAACCTTTGTCGGAGAAGAAACATTGCCTTCAGAACACAGTGATTTCAACAAGATGGGGCTACTCCACACACTGCCTAGGACACTCTTGAATTTCTTCGGCAAAAATTTGAAAACCGTTTAATTTCATTCAATACGGAACACATTTGGGCTCCTCACTCACCTGATCTTAACCCTTCGGACTTTTTTTTGTGGGGCTATGCCAAAGAAGATGTTTACAAAAATAATCCCCAAACTGTTCAGGAACTAAAGGATGAGATCACACAGTTCATCCGGAGAATCCCAAACGAGATGTGCCAACGGGTCGTTGAAAACTTTGCTGTCAGGTTAAATGCCTGCATGAATCGAAATGGAGGACACATCGAACATTTTATTCACTGCAGAGATCAGTGCTGAAGGCAAAAGTAACTGAATTGGACTTCAAAGTAGGAATTATGACTTCATTTTTTCAGGAAAAAATTTCCCTAATGTACTCTATCTATTGGCAAAAACACTATTAATTTCAATCTAAAATAAAAAATTAATTGCAATATAAATATGCTACATTTTTTTGGGGACGCCACGTACTATCGTTGTTTCACCTGAGCAAATGTTTAATTACTACCAAAATTGTGGTCATGAAGTAACTTGCTCGAAGAGATCGCAATTAATAATCATATAAATATAAAAGTGCAAAACACAAAATCATTTAAGCTTATATATTATACATTTTATTTCAATAGAATTTTTATAAATTTGAAATTCTTATAGATATATTTGAAGAGAAGTCAAAAAGAAATTGAAAACAGCGCTGTCTGAAATCAAACGATATGAGATCGGCAGCAACATAGGAATTATGCTTATTCGTCAAAATTCAGCGATGAAAATTGCCAGTGATGAGGTATACGTGTATTATCAAGATGTAACGTCTATTTGCCATCTGAATACTTGTGCTCTATATTCTCTCTACGCTTCCTGAAGTTCTCTTAAAGTTTCAATGACATTCACTTCCAGTTTTAAGCAAAACTTGATCATATAACGTTGCTCCCTCGCTTGTTGTCACGAAGCGCAAGTTGAAATGTAGCAGTCAAAACATGGTTTTTGTAAAAATGACCACCAACTGTTTACTGTTTATTTTTGTGAACAGTGAACCACAATGAGTTTGCGATTGACGATTTATTGGATTTGTTAAAACTTTTTTTAATAGCGGCTGGGAACGCTAAAAAACGTCATCAGGGATTCTTGATCAATAGATTTCCTTCTTGCAAATCGCTTTAACGCAACTTTTGCTCAATCCGTTTATTTGCCGTCTCAATTTCAATTCATAAATACAATGACATTTTATTAAAAACAAAATTAAGAAACCGAAACAAGAATTGGGTCCAATAAGCCAAATACAATTCATTTTGGTAGTTTTTTATGATCGTTTAGAAAACAAAATATTAGTATCAAAACGATACTTTGTTTGCAATATTGACTGCCCCGAAGCTTGCGAATAAACAGTAATCTTTAGGGTTTCACAAGACCACTTGATTTTTGTTTCAAGCTATTTTCTCCACGAAAAATCTTCTAGAATATTCCAAATGATGAGGCAACAAAACGTACAATTTATCGCATACGCTAGCTACTTCGCTCCCGCGATCATCATATGATAATTTTTGCGCCTACACCCTTTTGCTCCCTCGTGATCATCTGATAATCATTTTCTTCAAGAGGCAAAGTTTACTTAGAAATTGATTTGTGACTTTATTTCTCAACCGATTTTAACAAGTTTTTCTTTAATTAAAGTTATTTCAAGGCAATTCCAATAATGCTTTATTTGACATTACGTATAGTGGAATTTTTTACTCTCCTAAAATGTCGTAACCTAGTATAAACAGGTAAATTTGATACATAAAATATACAATCCCCGCCAACTGTTAATATCTTTAGAAAGCTCAGGAAATTAGCTTTCAAGCAATATGTAATTTTAAATACGAGTTTTTAGTCTCGTAGTTTAGGCTTAGGATTACTTTATAATGGCTAATTAAAAATTGGTAAGCATACCCATTTTTTATTTGCTGTGAAAAAATATTTTCAACTGTAGTTCAGAAAATTGCAACTTGTGACAAAACTAAGTTCTTTGATGCCTTTTTGCCACTTTTTCTTAAAAGCATGGTCATTTAGCAATTTGCATCTAAATTTTCAAAAAAACTAATTAAAAAATAAAGTTTCTAAAACTTTTGATAGATAGCCAGCTCTACAAAATTGAAAGCAAAAAAATTGGTGATCTTCCTACAAAAAAGTTCGGGTGGTGAACATCGTCCTGTATCATTTTTAGCGACAAAATATTTCTTTTAAACAACATCAACTGAAAGTTTAAGAAATTTTCTTTCCAAAACTATTTGTTGTTGCATGGTTTAAGCTGAGAGTTATTTTGTAATGATTGATGAAACATGGTGTCTGTAGTTATCTTTAGTACCGGCCTAAAAGACTCAAAGTTTGAGTGCTGGACCTCAGAAAATGCAAATTACAAACAAAGAGATTCCTATATAAATTTCCAATCATCTTTATGCGTTTACGCATCTGTTTTCCTAATCCTGTATCAAGTTACCACGGAGCCAGTGTACTGTATATTAAACACTTTTTATAGATTTTATAATGTAAAACGTGCTACGCAAACTGTGGTACGCAAGCAGATGACTGCCGGTACGCGGTCAGTTAGAAAATGAGTATGCTGAGTATTATTTACATTGATCACTAGCGTACCGAGGGGGAGGCCACTGTGCCATGGCCCCACTCAGACCCTAAAAATGTAAAGCAAAATCAAGCAGTTTTAGCAAAAGCAAAACTGGTTTTTGCGAGTATTCAGGGTTCGATCTGGATTTCAATTTTCCTGTGAAAAAACATTCGTCGCTCAGACCACTTGCTCATAGAAATCTGCACTGGACTATCTGTTTAAAGTAAAATATTTACACGGGAACGGTCATTTATTGCCCTAAAGCTGATCAAAACGTACTTACGTACGAGCATGCAAGAAAATGGCCTGAATGCATTGACTCTTGTGTATGTAAACAACGAGATTAAACTTGATTATATAGTCAAGTGATTGACCAATTGGCGAAACGGAACCGTCGCCTCAATTTAAAATCAACTGACTTTGTTTTATGATTGATTTTCATTTTACGATTTCATTCTAATAAGTCTCCACAATAACATTCCCCACAAAGTTGATTTGTGACGTCACACGATTGTGGCAAAACTTTGGCCCCCACCCGGAAACTTTCTGCGTACGCCACTGATCAGAGTATGTTTTCATACAATGGTCTGAGTATTTTTTGTTCTAAGCATAATTTCACGTACTTTCTTAGGCTTTCACGATTATATGGCATTTCATTCATATTCACTGACATGGCGATCTTTACTGGAAGACAGGTCAACGTTTAATCTGCTCTCGCAGCTGGAGCCCGACTAGTGTGAAAGAAAAAATGAGTTGGCTAAGAAGCAAAATCTATTCTTACAACGCAAATACGTTTTATTCCGCAACTGTTATCCTTTGTTTTCCCACAGCTAGCTATAGTTAAACGCAACAAATTACTTTAGACTTTAGAATACAGAATACCTGTAGTTTAACAGTGAGTTGAATGCATTTGTTAGTAGTTTTGTTGAAAGCAAACTTTAAAGATACTAATTTTAATTTATCTTGCAAAAGTTTCTCAATAGTATGTCAACCGTACTAACAAAAAACAACAAAGTTAGTAATTAGTAAAATAATAGCTAGTATTGCTAGTCTTCTATCAGCTGGTAGAAAGTCTTTGATAAGTCAGCTTGTAGAAAGCATAATACGCTCTTATTAGCAAAACATGCTGCAGGCACTTGTACTTTGTTTTGTTTTAGAATTGAAATTACCGAGCCAACCTCACTAGCAAGCTTCTGGATTAAAGTAAAAGCAGAATTTCCGAGGTTAAGTGAAATGGTTACTAAAACAATACTTCCATTTCCTTCCACATATCGTTGCGAAGTTGGCTTTTCGACTATGACTTACTTAAAGGGAAAGTGCAGAAATGCACTCAATATCCATGCTCCTCTTCGAGTAGCACTGTCTTCCATTGAGCCGCAATTGGATAAGCTAATAGAAAAGAAGCAAGCCCATACCTTGCATTAGAGGATTAAAATAAAAGCATTTTTGGCTTTGTTTATGGTACAGTTGTTGTTTGTTAAATAATACTTGCTTTTGTCTATTTTTTTCGTTTGAAATACATAACTGGTACGTCGAATGACAGAAAGTGCGCTGCCAGTACAATATATTAAAAAGTTTGAGTAGCACTGATGTAGAATACTGCAGGTGAGATTCTGGTATTCCCAACAAAAGAAGATAGGTGTAAGTTGGTCTTGTTTTATCTTTAGCAATTAAAAATTAGTTTTTAGGTTTATATCATTTGAAAGTTAAAAAAATAACCAATTCACGTACTTAAGAGTAACCTTGCCTAAGAATGGCACATGTACTACAGAAATTCGTATGCGAATAGCTATAATAATGAGAAGTGTAGGCAATTTTGGTTACTGACATCAATTGTCAAAAAATTTCGCATGCTTTACCGGTTTAGAATAAAGAAGCTGCATGTCATAGTTGTAAGTTTTTGGGCGCCCACAAATGGAAGACCGCTTTGATGTTGGGATTAGCTGTCAGTAATTTGTATTCATGACTGGTTCGAAATGGACTGTGACTTCACTGTAGTATGATATTGATTAGATTTCTAGTGTAGATCCAAATTATCGCATCCTGCTGCGTCTGTATCCCAAAGGAAGAAGAAAATTAAGGATGACGACAATTCAAAACGTTAGCTTTCTAATCATCTATTTAACCTAAGGGATAAAATGCTGGTAGTTAATTTTGGTAATTTTATGGAAAACAATTCTGTACTTCGCCTATACCGGTAGTTTGAGATGTAGTTTAGGATAATCGAACTTTTTAATCATTAAGCTCAATAAAAGACTTATTTTGTGCCATAACTGCTTGAAACTGCACCTCAAGTGTTTTCTGCTACCATAAAATTGTCCAACTAAAATAGGTTACGTAACTGACTAAACAACTACATAGCTTGATTAACTCTTCTGGTCAAGGTCAATCTAGAAACCTCAAAAGTAATTTTTTTGTATTAGCGCCATGAGTAGTCGTGACAATCTTCAGAAACATGATTGTTTTTTTCCAATTTCGAATGTTAAAACCCTTGGTTTTCTTCAATCAAGTATTAAGATGTCATAATGTCATCTGGTACAATAAACACAAGTCCGTCGCCATCGTAGATCATCATATGATGATTTTTTCTGCAATTACAACATTTTTACAAAATCAGTGTAATCAAATATTGTTTTGTGGCCTCATTTCTCAGCCGATTTTTAAAATTGATTCATCAATTCAAAGGGAATTTCAAAGCAATTTCGATAGTCAGTGATATATACCTTTATTATTACTTTTTATACTAAACGAAGTTACGAATCGAACTTTAAGACCTGTAGTGTCACTTTTTATTAAAACTAAGTAAAAACAGAATAAAGGTTATAATAATAATACATAAAGATTACACATAAAGGTTATAATAAGGTACTAAAGGTTATAATAAGGTACTAACAATTACTGTCTTTTGAAAACTTCGGAGATTTGCTTTCCAGAAATATGTGACTTCAATTACTTAAAGGCTAAGAATTAGTTTACAATGGCTGATCAACAATTGGCTGCCATACATCATGTTCCATTTTTAGTTGTACAATTATCCTACCCGACCTAACAAACTTGAAACTGTTAGAAAAGTTGATTCTTTGGTGTATGTTGACTACTTTTCCTCACCAGCTTGGTTCTTTGGCATTATCTGTCAACGTTTTCAAAAAGATTTATCGAAAAATGAAGTCTCTAAACGTTTATGAAATGTAACCTACAGATCGCAAACACGAAAAATCTTGGTGCCTACAGTTTACAAAATTGCAATATCTACAAAAAGTAAGTCCTTTGGTACATTTTATCTATTCTTTTTGGATAACATGGATCTTTGGCAATATCTGTCAAAATATTCATCAAAAAATAAAGTCTCTACAGATTTTAATATGTAGCCAACTCCAAGCAAAACACTTGGTGATACTCCTAGAAAGAGAGGAGGGAAATACAAATGGTCCTGTCTTACCTTTTGCAACAAAATGTTAATGTCGAGCTACATATGATCTAAACGTTGAAGCAATTTTGTTTTGCAATTAAGTGAGGGCGACGTAGCAAACTAATTTCATATTCCTAGCCTGTTGTTGTTGTTATTGTTGTGATTACCCCTTCACTTCCTCGGGATGCAGGTACGGCACAAACAGCAATTCAGGTTCATGCCATCAACCTAATTGAAATTAGGCTAGAGAAAAGATGGAAGCCCATTTCGAACCAGTCATGAGTGACTGGTAGCCTCACCACCAACAAGGCGCACTGCCACTGGTGGGTACACAAGAGTTGTCTTTTACGACATGCTGGGTTAGCAACTTCATAATTGTAATCCTGTGAAGTACGGATAGGCTACCTGTCTGCCACATAAAGATGGAGGCGTCCCATTAAGTGTCTTGCCCAATGACACAACAAGCGAACTTGCCGACTTGTACTCCACACTATCCCATTTTTATGCTGAGCGCCGAGCAGGGAAGCAGTGAATACCATTTTTTTAAGTGTTTTGGTATGACTCGACTTCGGGAATGAACCCAAGGTCTACCGACTGCGAAGCGGACGCTCTAACCACAACACCTTTGCGCTGGTAAAAAGCATAGTTCGTTTGTAATGTCTGTCAAAATTTTTTAAAAGATTTATCAAAAAATGATGTCTCTAAACATTTTGAAAAGTAGCCTATTTCAAGCAAATAAACTGGTGATCACCTACAAAAACATGAAAGTAAAGATGGTCCTGTCATATTTTTTGCAACAAGATATTACTATCGAGCTACATATTATTTAAACGTTGAAGAAATTTCCTTTGCAAGTGGACGAAGCCGGCGCAACCATCTGATATCAAATATTTATTTTGCCGTTACTAATGGTACATTTGTAATGAGCTACAATTGTAATAACTCAACTGTTGGTGCCTAACTTCGGGTTGGTTTGGTGTTTCACTGGCCGCGTTTATGCCAGGACCAAGCAACATGCGCGCAGCCAGAGGCTTTAGGTCGTACAATAGGCATTTAGCTACAAAAAAGTCGTAAATAGTGGTCCCAGTGGCGTACGCAGAAAGTTTTCGGGGAGTGGGGGCGCGAAGTTTTGTCAGAATCGTGTGACGTCACAAATCAACTCTATGGGAATGTCGAAGGCACGAACATTCTAGGGTAGTCCAGGGGCATGCCTTTGTGTTTATTGCTTTTGCTAAAACTGCTTGGTTTTGCTTTACATTGTTTCATTTTTTGGATCTGAGGGGTGGAGCATGGCACAGTGGCCTCCCCCCTTGGTACGCTAGTGAGCGGTCCTAAAATGTAATAGACTATTCCTGAAAATACATATGTAAATTACTTTCGCGCCTCTCCAACCCATACCTTTGAAATTTTACTTCCATAAACTTCATAAAATGAACAAATAAAATGTTTTGAAATGGTCGGCTGTTACAATTGCGAGCAAGTTCAGTTCCTACCTATCAAACAAGGCAACCAAATAGCCAGGAGCTCCAAAAACTTTCGGAAAAAAATGGTAGCTATGCCCCACCCCATGTAATGTTTTTAAGGCTCAATCAATTTCTTTATGAAAAACGGCATTTTTGATTTTGAAATGACAATTGGCTATGTCAACAACACATTCCGAATTATATATATTCGAAATTTCCGAAATATTTTTGCAATTGATAATTCTCCGGTGTATGTATCGAAAATTTGCGTTATATATATTAGAAGCTTCCAATATATTTTGCTGCTGATTCCTGTCCGACATATTCTGCAGCTAATTTTATTGACTATTCTACTATAAATACGCAAAAAAAACACTAGCAAGAAACAGGTGTTTTTTTTTTCAAACGGCGCCCCATATTCAATGCAAAGCAACGAAGCCAGACTCGAGAATTCGTACGTAACGTCGGTATATAAAACACCCAAAACCGTGGTTTTTAACCTTTTTGCTGGAGCGGAACCCCAAGAGACATTTTGGTGGCTCGAGGAACCCCTGTGCAATAATTCAATTGCTTATGCAAAAAAACAGCATTTAATTTAATTAATAGGATCAAATGAAAATTTGTGTAACTTCTGGCGGAATCCCTGGACTGTGCTGGCGGAACCTTGATTGAAAATCACTGTTCTAAGCCGAAATTAATATCCGCATACAGTAGTCAATCAGTCTCATTAATGCACGACCATCAACAGAACGAAATTAAATACTTACCCAAGAATTCGTGAACCAACGTTGTTTTGATGCTATATCTGTTTAAGGCTTGATTGAAGAAAACCAAGGGTTTTAACATTCGAAATTGGAAAAAAACAATCATGTTTCTGAAGATTGTCACGACTACTCGTGGCGCTAATACAACAAAATTACTTTTGTGGTTTCTAGATTGACGTTGACCAAACGAGTTAATCAAGCTATGTAGTTGTTTAGTCAGTTACGTAACCTATTTTAGTTGGACAATTTTATGATAACTGAAAGCAGTTGAGGTGCAGTTTCATGCAGTTATGGCACAAAATAAGTCTTTTATTGAGCTTAATGATTAAAAAATTAGATTATTCTAAACCACATCTTTAACTACCGGCATAGGCGAAGTACAGGATTGTTTTCCATAAAATTACCAAAATTAACTACCAGCATTTTATCCCTTAGGTTAAATAGATGATTAGAAAGCTAACGTTTTGAATTGTCGTCATCCTTAATTTTCTTCTTCCTTTGGGATACAGACGCAGCAGGATGCGATAATTTGGATCTACACTAGAAATCTAATCAATATCATACTACAGTGAAGTCACAGTCCATTTCGAATCAGTCATGAATACAAATTACTGATAGCTAATCTCAACATCAAAGCGGACTTCCACTTGTGGGCACCCAAAAACTTATAACTACGACATGCAGCTTCTTTATTCTAAACCGGTAAAGCATGCGAAATTTTTTGAGAGTTAAAGTCCTACACTTCTCATTATTATAGCTATTCGCGTACAAATTTCTGTAGTACATGTGCCATTCTTAGGCAAGGTTACTCTTGAGTACGTGAAGTTGTTTATTTCCTCGAGTCTCTCCGTTCAGAGTGATGTTGGCGTTGGTGTCGTTGTTGTTGGTCACCACGACCACCACCAGTGCGATGGCATAGTGGTTTGAGCGTCCGCTTCGCAGTCGGTAGACCTGGTGTTCATTTCCCAAGTCGAGTCATACCAAAAGACTTTAAAAATGATATTTAGAGCTTCGCTGCTTGGCGCTCAGCACATAAGGATAGTGTGGAGAACAAGCCGGCGAGGTTGCTTGTTTTGTGCTTGGTCAAGGCACTTGACGGGACGCCTCCATCTTTATGTGGCAGACAGATGGCTGAGCCAGGCAGTCATTACTATTGGCAAATTGCCACCTAGCTATCATCTTGGGCTTGAATTGCCGCATTTAAATATCAAAACTTTTTGATGCTTGTGATCGACAAACATGGATCTAGCGAGGAGCAAACTTCATTATGAACATTGTTAAGTTATTATAAAAACAAATGCGGGCTTCTATAGACGTCATGCAATGGAGGGCGAAAATTTGTTTTTGCGGTAATAAGTTGAAAAATTTGGCCCTCAATTTTGTCTGATTGCGCTCTTGGCAATAATAAAGACATTTTATTAAGCCCGTTCATTACCGAATTATTTCATAGCTATGCAATTAAATTCACTTTTTGTTAAGTTTTGCCGAGTTATTTTGGCACTAAGACGTCATTAAAAGTTTGGCTTGTGAGTGCAATTGACTGGAATTAAAAAACTTTTCAGTTGGCTTAAAAACAGCTATAACAATATTTGGTTGCTGGTGGTGCCAAAGAAAATGAAATATCAGTTTCATAGATAAAAGCATTTTTGGCAAATACAGTACAATCTTGTATGTCAACTCTGGGAGGCGGGGCGTCAGCTCAAAATGGTTGGGGTTGCAAGTAATAGACGAGATAAGTTTAGAGAAAACCTCCATAAAATGTAGTCGAAAAACACGACCAGAAACATTGTTACAACGTGAGGGTTATTAGCATGGTATAATGTATAGTTTCACTTGAACCATTTGTTTTTTGGGTCTAAGACTTGTTTTGAGTGTACGAGTCAAAAGTCAAGCTGATCGAAATTGTAATAGATCGCATGGCGGCGAAGCCTATAAGAAGGGTGTATAGGGTTTTTCCTTCAAAAAAATTTTTTGAAGAACTAGAACTGATTTGGTTCAATCTGGCGTATATCTTGTGGGAAATTTTCTACCAAACGGGATACAAAATGAATATGTAAAACTAAAATAATTGAGCCTGCAGTTAAGAAATGGTCTTTCGCATAAAATTTAGGTGGTGCAGTGACAAATTTAAATAGTTTTGTATAATGGTTAAATATGGCCAATTAGACCGGATTCCTCCTTTCGGACATCGTATTTTTACAGCATAACTGAGTAATAGCTTGCAAAAATTTATCGCTGAGTCTCTCCTACGTTTAACCATAATACCTAAACTTCTGTAATGCCACTATTATTACGTATATAGTTATAAAATGATGACGAAATAACGCAATAAATCTTTGGAAATTTTGAATGATTTATTTAGGAACAGTAGTGCGGCATTGTACTTTGATTGCAAATCACAATTCATAAACTCATTATCTTGCACTCCGATCGGTTAAAACTTTAAGCTACGTGATTTTTCAAAATTTTCGTCGTACTTCAAGGACTAGAGAGTAAAGCTTTGACGTCCTTACCCTTTCTCCTCCAAAAAATAAACTCAACGAATCTCCACGGACTACAAAAATTGTGCGAGACAGAAGTGGGAAGGGGAAAATCCATCCCATTTTCCTACGTGGCGCTACCCGTAATTAACTCAAAGATTGAAACATCAACGTTTTTTTGTCATTGATAACAAGTTGATGAACATTAAGGTATTCATTGGTTCGGTATCGTTGTCCATGGGCGCTAATTGTAACTTCGGTTTATCGGTAGAACAAGCCGGCAAGTTCGCTTGTTGTGTCCTTGGGCAAGGCACTTAATGGGACGCCCCCGCCTTTATGTGGAAGAGAGGTGGTCCAGACCCCAAAATGTCAACTCCCAAGCGAGTGCAGACCTCCCGTCCAAAATATAGCAATACCATTCGCTTTTTCGTGAATGGGGGATAAATATTCCAAATAAATAAAATATAAACAAAAATGAAGGCTTATATCTTACTGAGCTAAACCTCGCAATTAAAGCTTTATTAAACTAAAAAGTAGGCATATGTCTGTAAAACATAAATTAACAAATCTTTACTTAATAAAACATAATCTTATGGAAACTAAATAACAAATCTCTGCAAGTCTCAATTGCACGCTTGCTGCAATTGCACGCGCAGAATTCAAAAGGTTATCGCTGAAGGCAAACTGCGCGCTTCAACGCTATAGCACTTCATTTTCCCTCACAAGCAAAAACAGCCCAGCACCAAACAATAGCAACAAATGCTATAATCACATATAAGACACTGCACCATATCGATTTACTGGTTTCCGTGCCCGTGTTGAACGGCGCGGCAAAATGACATCGCCCTCATCAACAGCTTCACCACCGGCAGCGCCTTCACATGATTCATCCGCTGGGCCCTCGAGAACAGAGTCAACATTTACCTCGGGGTCATTTGCAACAGGTGCTTCTGAGCCAGGGACATCAGTTTCCACACCCTGCTCCTTTTCAACAGGTGTTTCTGAGCCAGAAACATCAATTTCCACACCCTGCTCCTCACAACACGGAGCCAAATCCCTTATGGAAACAAAAGTTTCCCGACCATTGTTAAGGCGAACACGAGCGTAAGTACGATTGATCTCCAAAAGCTGAGCTTCGTCAACAAAGAGATCCCCTTTGTTGCAGCATGTCGTTTAACATAAATGGGGCCCGGTTTCAACCAACTTGGCAGCGACATACCACTTACAGAACGGCGTGTATGACGAAACATACGCTCATGAGGTGTGCAATTAATAGACGAACAAAGCAATGATCGAATACTATGCAAGGCATCAGTCATGACCAGCTCCCAATGCGTTACAGGCAACTTGCGAGATTTTAATGCCCCCAAAATAGCCTTCCAAATTATGTCATTACACTTTTCGCACTGGCCGTTACCCCTTGAATTATAACTAGTAGTTTGGCTGGTAGCCACACCATGCGACAATAACCATGATTTAAGTTCATAAGATTGAAAAGATGACCAGCGGTCTGAGTGAATGAACGCACATGTAACAAAAATAGAAAACAATTGAGTTAAACAGTTAATCACAGTAAGGAGTGTCATGTCACTACATGGGAATGCAAACGGAAATCGTGTATATTCATCAATAATAGTTAGAAAATAACGGTTTTTTTGTCGTGCTAGGCAGCGGGCCGTTAAAGTCCAGATTAAGTCTTTCAAAAGGCTGAGTTGATTTGATCAAGCAGCTTCCTTGTGATAGCACAAACTGAGGTTTTATTTCTTGGCATTCTCTGCATTCAGATGTCATTTGTGTCGAATCTACGATAGTGAATAAGGAAGGTTCTTGCTTCGCACGAAATGCGCCATTCTTGTAACTCCAGGATGACAAAGAGAAACATGCAACTCTTTTAAATGTCAAGTGCCAATGGTTCCACAAAATGCACGGGAGAGGGTATCTGGCCTAATCATTTTCTTTCCAGGTCGATGAAGGATTGTAAAATGAAATAAAGATAAATTCATTCTCCATCTCATGATTTTTTAATTTTGCTTGCGTGGTGACGATCAAACATAAAGGAAACACTCTTTTGGTCTGTCACGAGTGTAAAGTGTCGTCCAATTAAAAAATGTCTCCATTTTCTAAGCGCCTCTACTACAGCGTACGCTTCTTTTTCCACTGAAGAGTGTCGTTGTTCTGCCGGGGACAAAGTTCTTGAGTGAAATGCTATTGGGCGGCCTTCTTGATTTAAGGTGCCTGCAATAGCGAAATCGGAAGCATCGGTTTCAACAGTCAACGGCAAAGTATTGTCAATAGGATGGAGAGCAACCGATGCCAAAGCTTGTTTTAAAACATCAAACGCGAACAGGGCATCACTCGATAAAGGTAAAGTAGATTTAATCAGTGGTCGGATTTTGTCGGAATAAGACGGTATCCATCTGGCGTAATACGCAAACAGTCCAATCAGACGTTGTAGTTCTTTGTTTGTTTTTGGCGCACGCATTTCCAGCAGTGTCCGCACTCTTTCAGGGTCCGGCTTTATTGATTGATGTGCCACCTTGTATCCCAAAATCGAAATTTCTTTCTGAGAAAATTGAGTTTTCTTTTCATTGATAGTAAGGTTCCATGCTGCTGCCGCATCATTAAATGCCTTTAGGTTGGAGTCATGCTCTTCCTGATCTTCGCCAGCGACAGTGATATCGTCCAAGTAAGGAAAGCAACCACGTAAATTATTCTCAGTCACAAAAGCGTTTATTGCTCGTTGAAACTCAGGTACGGCATTTGTAAGTCCGAAAGGAAGTCTGCGCCACTGATACAATTCTTGACCTGCTTGAAAAGCAGTAAATTCTCGATCTCTTGGGTTTAATTCAATCTTATGGTAAGCAGATTTTAAATCTACGGTGGTAAACACCTTATATTTGGAAAGTTCTGAAACAATGTCCTCTATTTGAGGAAGAGGATAAGCATCAAGTGATGTGTAACGGTTAATAGTTCTGCTGTAGTCTATCACCATTCGACGTTTCCCACTTTGTTCATTCTTTACCACCACAACTTGCGCCCTCCATGGGGAATTACTGGGTTCAATTAGGTCTTCCTTTAAAAGTCGTTTCGTTTCTTCGTGAATAAATTCAGCATCATCTTTCGAAAATCTTCTGGGCTTGTCAGCAATAAGTTTGCAATCTTTGCTCAGATGACTAAACAGCTTCGGATACGGCACACACATTTTCGCAAGTCCATTCAGCGTAAGTGCTGGACGACTGCCATCAAAACTAAAGGTGACTTTTAATTGCTCTTGAAAAATCTTCTCGCCAATGATGACATCAGTAGCTAAGTTATTTAAAACATGGAAAACAACATTTGGGTATTCGTTGTTGGCAATGTTTAACTTAGCTATGCATTGTCCTTGGATCGGCATTTTGACAGAAGTTTCGGCAAGAGTCACTTCACCTATTTTGTCGTAGATTTTAAGGGTGTGTGCTTTAGCAAATCTTTTGTCCATATAACAGTCTGAAGATCCGGTATCCATAAGTGATCTAGCTTTAACGCCGTTAAGTTTTACATCAAACAAAACTTTATTAGAATTTTGTACAACCGATGCAGAAATTGGAGCTAAAGTGGCCCCACTAATTGCATTTGATGTATGATCACGATTGTAGCGCAATTTTATCAGTCTCTTTCGGCATACTTTAGCATAACGTCCAACTCTATTACAGTAGTTACATGTAGCAGCTTTAGCTGGACATATATTTCTTGCATGATTAGATTTTCGACAAAAATAACATGTCGACTTTGCAAAGGAGCAAGACTGTTCATCGCTGGTTTGGTTTGCGTGCGTTTCTGCTACCTCAAGTGGCTCTTTTTTCAATGAATTGCTTGCAGTAATATTACAGGTAGTGGTACTTTGAAAAGTTTCAGAACTTTTGTAAGCTAATTCTTGAGCTCTAGCTTGATCATATGCCTGCTGGAACTTCAATGTTCTATTTTCTAACAAACGTTGCCGAATCGGTATTGAAGACATGCCAGCAATAAAAGCATCACGCATTAATTCTAGTCGATGCTGTTCCGCAGTCACATTTTGGCAGTCACATTCTTTACTTATATAATCAAGTCGCAACACAAATTGGTCAATGGATTCACCTGCTTGTTGCTTGCATAGGCGGAGTTTATGTCGTGCAGCAATAACATTTTTGGGTTTGACGTAAAGATTTTGCAGCGTCTGAATTGCCGTGTCATATTCATTGATATCGGCAATATGACAATAGACTTTGTATGATATTAAATTTGTCAAAACTTGAAGTTTATCATTCTGGATTTCTGCTGCCGTTAAAGCAGATAAGTAATAGGTGAATGTTTTGTACCAATGCTTATATTCAGCACTCGCATTGACTGTTCCTGGTTCCACATCTAAGCGCTCTGGCTTTAAGACTTTGTCCATAATTTAGTTTAATAAATTGAGCTAAACCTCGCAATTAAAGCTTTGTTATACTAAAAAGTAGGCATATGTCTGTAAAACATAAATTAACAAATCTTTACTTAATAAAACATAATCTTATGGAAACTAAATAACAAATCTCTGCAAGTCTCAATTGCACGCTTGCTCTACAAGTCTCAATTGCACGCTTGCTGCAATTGCACGCGCAGAATTCAAAAGGTTATCGCTGAAGGCAAACTGCGCGCTTCAACGCAATAGCACTTCACTTACTTTCCGACTGCCCCCTTTGTTATGTAAGATGCCTTTTGTTATGTTAGATCTATAGATGTTTGATCTATAATATCATTGTTTGAAATTTTTTTCAGTGCTCTGTGGATGTTCAATTGGATGTGAGTGCTCTTGATCGTTGATGTTCTTCTTTTTAAATTTACCTTCGGAATGGTGTTGTACCTCATCTGTTACATCGCTGTCTTGAAAAGTTGCATAACCGCTGTCATGTTCACATTGCCTTAGAACAGAAAGCGCAATATGAGAACCTGTGCTCGATAGTTCGCTATTGTCTTGCAAAGAATTAGAAACACTTGAGTCAACTAGAACCTTTTTCAGTCGAAGATATTGAAACGAAGTTGGAGCAAGAACACACTTTTTGTTTTCAAAATTCGTCGCTTTATGTTCAACAATATCTTTTTTAATGTTGTTAAGTTGATGAGAAACTTTGCTGCTTTCTTCATTTATTGCTTTGTATTGATTTTTCGTTTGTATAATTTCTGGACAGCTGTTCAATGGGAGGGGAGGAGCAATCGTCAAATGTATTTTGGCAATTTCATATTCATGGCACAAGCCGGGTTTTAAGGATGCTTTATCCAGAGAACTGGTTGCTGTATCTTCTAAATACCACTCAGGATGTGTTTGAACATATTCACTCATCATTTCAATGGATTTGCGAAGAGTATTACCGTATTTGTTGATTTTAGGATCGTGGTAAAGATTGATTTCAACATTTTTTATACGACTATTTGTCCATCTGGAAGATACCGTTCAATTCCTTTGAGCCGATAATACAAATCATCAAAACGTTCCATTAGTTTATAGTGGTATAATCCTGCTCGAGCTTCACCGAAGACCTCAGGCATACTTTCCTTGGTGCAATAATCAAAATAACCAAAACAGTATTTACCGGTATTGATGTTGTGAAAGATGTCGTTTTTAAGTCTTCTTAGAACTGGCGTAAATAGGTCGGTGTTGACATGTCGATTAACTGTTTCGTTGTTCCATTTTTGCGCTCCACCGGGCGACCACAAAATAAGGACTTTATCAGCTGAACATAAACGGTTTTCTAGCCAACCAGCAGGATCTAGTGAAATGTCTTGGTCGCTAAACAACTCGCAGTATACTTCAAAGCCCAGATCAGCCTGGAGAAACTTCACAAAATTAATGATGACATCTTGGTGCATTGTATGATCGTTTGAAAACGCTATGAAAAGTTTTATTTGCTGTGCGAGCTTGATTTGAAGATTTGTGTATTTGTTCAGTAGATCGTTGTTAGGTTGTAGCTGACCCACATTATTTTCTTCCTGATTTGGTTCTACATCAACGCTGTTCTTTTTGGGTTTTGTGAGACATATTTTGGCTCGCTTTGAAAAGAGAAAAACAGCACCAACAGCCAAGAGCAATACGGCAACTAGAGCCAATATTATCCACTGGAAGTAATATGGTTTTGGTGGTGCTGTTGTTGTAGTATTTATTAGCGAACTGTTCGTAGATGGATTGCCAGCAATACTTTCAGTAATAGGAGTCGTCGTTGTCGCTGAGCACGATACTCTGCACCTTTAGATCCGACAATCAAGACAATGTGTTATGCAAAAATCAACCGAATAAAATATTTTATCGGTAATGTTAAAGCGGCCTTGACCTGCCGATTTTATGCTAAACGTCTCCACTAGGTTTGAATAAAGGATATATTCGTTTTCGTACGATTCAACTATTACCGTTTCTGTGTCACCATTAGCGCTAATATTAAATGAAAAGTCAACAGCGTTATTTTCGCACGATAAATTAATGCTAAATTTGTAGACATCGGCAAGTCTTGTTTTGTCACAAATTTGACGATTATAGAAAGTTTCTTTGCATTCTTGGGAATAAGCACAGAGTACCAACGCCATTGCAACCATAAATGAGCAAATATGAAAGTATCTTCCATTCATAATCAACAATTATTTACTAACGCAATCGAAAGGCAACTATTCCACAAAACAAATATGTTAAAATTCAATTTTATTGCTACTCCCACACAACTGCTCAAATCGAATTCAAGCAAAGGCAAATACTCTTTAACTCATGATATAAACATAATAACCGGCATGGTGGTTTAGTGACAAGGGTGTATGCTTCGCATTCGGTACACGTTCGTTCAATTACCTTGATAAGTCATACTAAAGACTTAAAAGGCTATATCCACAGCTTCTCTGCATGAAACTCGGCACGAAAGACACAGTGAGGGAAGAAAAGCCGGAAAGATGACTTGTGGTGTCCTTGGATAAAGCACTTGCGGGATATTTTCATCTTTGTGTGACAGACAGTTGGTGGGATCTATTAATCCACTTATCGCTGGTACCGACACCAACTAAAGGCTAGCAAAAAAGCATGATCTCATATTCGAGAGCTACATGTAAAGATCTGGTTGAAACGAAGATGTCGATGACGACTTAACATAGTCTACAGTGGTTGGGCTGACTGTAAATTTATGATATGTGCAACGTAAAACTTAATCAAGTAATGAACTGAGGCACAATTTGATTGGATGAGTTGATATTATTTGTTGTGATTGTAGTTTTACAGCAATCTTTTTCTCAAACTAAATAAATACATAAATAAAAACACAAATCAATATTTATTCGGTTGATATTTGTGGTAGCCAATGCCCACACATGCCAACATTCGAGCGACCTTTAGTAAGGGTCCACGTTCTGACCCTCAGACGAACAAACGGATTTGCTAAAATATTTTAAAAGTTGGCACCGGGCCGTATCGTCATTTCAACGGCCCGGGTGACGCATAGCTTACCTCCAAGTTTTGCATGACTTGGGGCCGCTCTTATTGTAAAGTATTTCAAAGATTTACCGAGAAACAAAGCCGTGACGATTGCTTTGTTATCGTGGCTTCAAAAAGCACTAAATTACTAATGCAACGCAATGCTGATCTTAATGCGTAGAAGTTCTACCACAATTTAACAGCTTGGTTTGGGTAACTTATTTGATCGAGGCAGACTAGGATACCAAGATTAGTCGATATCTGCTGGTAGCTCACCTTGGGACGCAAACTATAGGTAGGCCGAACCGAATAACTGAGATTTTAAGTTGACTAGCTTACTTCTATTTTTCGGTTTGTGGTAGTTATCGTTGTCGCAGGGCAAGATATTGTGCATCTATAGATCCGACAATCAAAACAATCGATTACGCAGAAAACTCCAAATAAACGATTATATCGGTACCGCTAAAACGGCCTTAACCCGCTGTTTTTTTACTATTCCACTTGGTTAAGTTTGAATGGGGGTGTATATTTGTTTTCGTACAGTTAATTTATTGCCTTTCCTGGATAATTATTAGCGCCAATATAAAATGAAAAGCCAACAACGTTATTTTCGCACGATAAACTGATTTCGAATTTGTAAACATTGGTAACATTTTCCATCTCACAGCATTCACGTTTATTGAAATTCTCTTTGCATAAATCTTTGCATTCTTGGGAATAAGCACGCAGTGAAAATGACATTGCACCCATACATGAGCAAATAGGTAACATCCTCTATTCAAAACTAAAAATAACGTAACATCCTCTATTGAAAATTAAAAATTAAAAATAGGCACAACCTTTGTGCCGTTTGATTTTTAACGCAATCAACCGGCACTTATTCCGCAAAACAAAAAATGTTAAAAATGTAGGTTGGTACAATAGGCTTAGTACTCCTGAGTATTTTGGACACCGAAGTGCATCTACATAAAATCTTCATAGTCACTGCGCCAGTTGAAACCCTCCGCATCTTAAGCGGAGTTTAGCAGAAAAAATACCAAAAAAGAAACGTACATCGGCAATGAAGAACTTGCAGGATAGCAGCAGTGGCGCTAGCTCAAGATAAATATTGTCAAGATCTTTCTCGGAGTTTGTTAAGTTTTAACATCAATTGAAAAAAGTAGTGTTAAGTTAATTATAAAAGCTTTCTAATAACTTATGGATATGTTGGATTTAGATGAAACTATTGATAAACTATCCAAAGCTGATAGAATGCATTGTTATGGGCATGTTTTGAGGAAAAATAGTCATCATTGAACTATATTTGATTTAGTGTTGTGGTTTGAGCATTGAACCCTTGTTGTGTTTTTCGTTGTAAGAGCTTGTTTGTGACTTGTGAGTTGTATCGCCTAAAATCTGTAATTGCCGCGTAACTGCTGCGTTGCTAGCTTTCTCGACTGTGTATTTACTTGTAATATTGTTTTAGTTCAATTGGCTTTGTTGAGTAAGCTTGATCAGAAAAGCTTGATTTATATGCGAGTTGCTTAAATATTCTCTTACGTTTAGATGATACTGAGTGCAAGTAAAGTTTTAAGTTTGTTTGAGTTTAAGAAAAGTTATTACTGCATTTCAAATCAATCATGAGCCGAGAAAAGCGTTTTTCCCAAAGACACAACAACACAGTCATCCTGATGCTTGAACACAGAACCATTCAATCATTATCGTCATGTAACATCGCTCCAACCCACTCGACCGCGTTGCTGAATAGAGTTCAAGAAATGGAAACAGCTTCTAGAATGCTAAACAGAGTGAATGGCCAGATGAGTTCAATCATCGGCGAAACTGGCTGACGACTTGGACAGAATGACATCAATTTAAAGGATGACACTTTTTAAATATACCTTAAACTATAAGTCAGTGATTCTCGACCTTTGTTTTTGTTGCGGCACACTTTTAACGATGGCATACATAGAAAAATATAATTTAAAAAATTATTTACTTACCTATAACGCACTGCGTAAAATAGCTTACGATAATAATTTTAAATACGCGAAATAAAAAAATATGTACTGCAAAAATAACAGTACGTTTGTTAAAGGATTAACTACAAGTTAATCATAAGAATACTTTTAATGCGAAACATATTTAAAATTTGGCGGCACACTTTCATAATTTCGCGGCACAGTGGTTGAGAATCACTGCTATAAGTGAATTTTCTGAATTGCGATGAACACCTAGAAATTCAAAAATTCGTGGCACACTTTTGAAAGTTTCCGGATATCAATGATTTCCGACAAGCGCTTGACAGAAGTTATTCGCTAGAATAAAGCAGAAGAAAAACGTGGTGATATTCGTAGTGCGGCTACATTGCATTGATAGATCACAGTTTGGTTTGTTTAGCTCGACAAACACGTTTAACATATCACACTGTTTAGTAGACTTCACAATTAATTTGTTGGTTGTGCAGAACTT
The DNA here is from genome assembly GCA_963675345.1 of Trididemnum clinides. Lineage (NCBI taxonomy): Eukaryota > Metazoa > Chordata > Ascidiacea > Aplousobranchia > Didemnidae > Trididemnum > Trididemnum clinides. The sequence goes on from OY776301.1 coordinate 23,423,425, forward strand.
TACTACAGCTATGAAAAAATTGTTTTTGCCGAAGATTATGAAAAATAAGTCATGAATTTGTCGCCGTTTAAAGGAGCTCTAAAATGTTCTACTCTCAAAATCTCTTTAAATAAATCGAGTTGAAGCAAATGCTAATACTTTTTAACTCTTGATATAAACACAATAACCGGCACGGTGGTTTATTGACAAAAGCGTCCGCTTTGGCGCCGATGGACCTGTGTTCAATTACCTAGGTATGTCATAACAAACACTCTGAAAACTGTATTCACAGCTTCCCTGCTTGACTTTCAGCACAAAAGAGCCAGTGAGATGAAAAAGCCGAAAAGTTTACTTGTGATGTCCTTGAGTAAACACCCAACGGGATACTTCCGTGTTAGCGTGGCAGACAGGTGGCGGAGTTTAGCAGTCTACTTAACGCTGGAGACCAGACTAACTAAAGACTAGCGCAAAAAATATAAACTCATTTTCAAGAGCTAAATAGAAAGATCTGGCTCAAACGAAGAGATCGACAAATACTCAACATAGCCTACAGTAATTGGGCTAGCTGTATATATATATATATATATATATATGATATGCGCATCGCAAAGCTTAACCAAGTCTACTTCAAGTTCTGGTAACTACCCTAACCAAAAAACAACATTCTTACAATTCCAAAAGTTCTTATAAATGATTGTATAACTTATAACTTGTAAGTTCTATGACTTATAAGTAGGGCCCGCTAAAGTCAATAAAGTCAAAATTTTTTTAGGACCTTGTTACATGATCAAACGTGTACTAACGTTCGTTTCAGGTGTTCAGGAGTCTGTTTTGGTACATTTTATAAGTCAAAATTTTGCATAAAGTCAGAACTTGTCAAAATTGTCTTCATCAAAAATTTCCTTACAAAAACGAACAAAGTTATATTTTTTTATATCTTTTTTGAAATTTTGAGCTGCTATTAAAATTTTATGAGCAGTTTTATTTCATTTTAAGCTTCTCAAATAGTTGCGATGGTAAAAATGCGTGCGGTAATTGAGAAGGTAAAATGCGTGCGGTAATTGAGACTTATTATGCATGAAATCGTCATTGTTGATGCATAAACAGATAATTGTTAGACAATTAATCTATTCCTATGAAATCTTTGCGCTCTTTACACGTGGTTTTTTTAGTCGTACCTTGCAAAGCAAAGAATGCCTAAACAAGCCAAACCTTCTACAGCGAAAGTTAGGCAAATTTGCCAGGAATATCCGGATGGGTTTTCGGCAACTCCTGCCCGCGACTTGCGATGCAATCTTTGCGACGTGTTAGTCAAATGCGACAAAGTTTTTTGTGGAAAGCCACCGAAAAAGTAAGCATTACCAAACAAAATTGGAGACGAAGAGCAAATCCCAAAGTAAGCAAACCTTTTTACAACTCGATCAAGTAAACTTCAAGGAACAGGTTGTCTCTTCATTCTTGGCTGCAGATATCTCACTTTATAAACTGAACCATCCTTCTTTAAAGTCTCTGTTTGCTACAATGGGAAAAGTAGTGCCTTTGGAGACTGCAGCCCGGGCATGTGTTGCTAAATTAGCATCCCAAAAAGAAGAACAAATTCAAGAATTACTTCGCGACAAAAAATTTTTTAAATTGTGGATGAAGCAGAGATTGCTAAACAAAAGTACATTAGTGTGCTTGTGTGCAGCTTAGATGCCCCGAATCAGACATTCCTCGTTGATTGCCATCCACTTGACAGTGGTAGCAATGTTAATAGCAGTATTATTCTGCACACTGTGGATGACATATTGCGACAACTTGAAATAAAACGCGAGAATTTTTCATTGTTCTTGACTGATGCTGCTCGGTACATGTCTTTGGCTGGAAAGACATCAAAGGAATTATACCCTTCTTTGATGCATGTCACCTGCGTTGCCCACTTACTACATAACTGCGCTATGCGTGTGCGTGCTCGTTTTAAAAATATTGATGAAACAATAGCAACGATCAAGGCAGCAACAATCAAAAACAGAGATTGCAAGAAAGATTTTCATGATGCTGGTGTGCCATCTCCTCCTGACCCTGTAATTACAAGATGGGCAACTTGGCTTAGAGCTGCCTTATATTACAGTGAGAAACTTTCAGCTGTTTGTACCATTGTCAACAATTGGACAAGTGCAGGGCTCTTAGTCAGCGGAGCAAAAGACGCTATCAATGTGGAAGATTTGATGCCGGACTTGGTTAAAATAAATCAATACCGGAATCTAGCAGCCAATGTAGAGTTCTTGGAAGGAAGTGCCTGGATGATAATCGAAGCACACAGACTGCTGAAAAATATGCAATTCGATGATGATTCGTGCGCAATAAAAATTACATTAAAAACGACTATCCAACTCTGATTTAGAAACAATAATAAACTGTACCAACTTGACAATTGACCCAACAAGCTACGCACTATTGCAAAAAGCCCAGTCAACCTCTGGTGCTGTTGAGAGGTCGTTTTCTATGCTCAGTAAATTACTGAGAAAAGACAAAAATTTTGATGTTAAGAACGAAAAAAAATTTATGATGATGTAATACAATAAAAAGTTCTGGTAATTATACTGTGTGGCTTTCGTTAGAAATATCATAGACAGACTGTTAATGTACAGTACAGTTGCGATAACAATGCATTTTTTGTATTACACACTAATTGATACCGGTACACGCAATGGCTTGTTATCTTCGGTTTTGACGTCATGCGTCGCTTTGTTGCATTAGCTTCAAGACTGAGTGATTGAGAAAATGTTTAAAAGTAGGCTACCTTCTTCTTTAAAAACTTATGTAAATTGCGGATTATAAAAAATTTTTAATCAAAAAAGTGCAACAAAAAATAAATAATAGGCGAAAGAGGTTAGGTCAAAATAAAGTCAAAATTTTGCTAAAATGAAGTCAAAAATATATTTTATTAGGTCAAATAAAACATGGCCCTACTTATAAGAAATGGGGATAAAACTTGCACAAAAGCTGGTATTTTTTTGCAGTCTCTGGCTATTTATAAAGGCCGATCCGTGATCGATGTTGATTTACGCCCGAAAGTAATTCGTCTTTGGAATGTTGTTGTGTTAAGGGAAAAATAAGTGGTTTCAAAAAACAGATAAAACAATTACGTTCATTCGTTTGAGATTTTGAAATACGGCAAAAGTAGCGCGTGCAAGGCCTAACCAGGATCGTAGCCATGATATTGATTTGGGAGAAGAAGATTTATATTTAGCTTGCCACAATTTTTAAAAAGATGTAAACTTTAAGTTGTAGTATCTCTACTGATTACAGGAAAATCACGTGACTATTTCCGTTTCGTTTAAAAATCTTTTTTTCTTTATATCAGGTGGCCTGCCTATTTGCGTTTCGCCGAGCGAATCTTTTCACCTAAATAACACTTTTTTACTTGTGTAAATCAAGTTTCGTCTCATTCATTTAGAAAATGTGAACCAAACAGTTTAGACAAAATGAAATTGAAATTATGACAAAAAGAGTAAGCGTGATTTTTGTTAGTTTTTGGCGTTACATTCTACGCGTTGTAAGGGGATTTTTTATTTACATCTGTTTGGTCTATATCTATCTGAGTTTATACAAATATGGACCTTAAGAAAAAGGGTGAGAAAATAAACCCGAAATCTTCCACTGATGCAGAAGTGTTTTCGTGTCGCTGAATCAGATAAATTGTTTATGTTTGATCTTCGCACATCGTGAAAGGATGTGCTTACAAAACGAACAACTAGAACAAGAAAAAGTTGTGAATAATCGTGACGATCAGTAAGTATGGAAGAAAGTTTTTTAGGGACGGTAACTTAATTTAAATGAGATTTTCACGACTTCCATGCGCAGAAATTGTGGTGGATATTTTTCAACTTTTGAACTTTCGCAATAAATATCAATGATAATCGGATATGAAAACGATCAATCAGTGCCAAATGACCTCTTAGCTAACTAGCTTACAGTTAAAGGTCTCGAAAGCAACTGGTTTGATAATATTTATTTCAGAAATATCACTGATATCATGTTTTATACTGTCTCGCAATTTGTTTATCCTTCACGCAAGGGCATGACCAAAAATACGTGTCAAAAGTGATAACTTTTGGCATCTGTCCTACGTTGTAGTGACTACAGCATTTAACAGCTTGTTTTCTTTCAAGATACGAGTTTTGGGAGCTCTGTCGATACTCGTTCGAATTACCGATGAACACACAGAGACGCTCTGTCTCCTACCACTAGACGGCGAGGCAGGATAAGCTGTATTTACTAGTAATAACTTGTAAAAGTCATTTACTTGAACAAATGTTTTGCTCAAAATGAAGAATACCTACTTTCAAAAGCCAGCACAGCTGTGCTAGAATTTACTGAGTACTCAAACATATTTAAGTACAGGCTAGTAGAGTGTTTGTTCGAGCACCAGCTAGGCTACAAATTGCGGTATGTAACAGTGATCTGCAACCTTTTGTTCAGCTGGCTCATATCCACCTTTCAATTACTGCTGAAGACCAACCAGCAATAAAGAAACCGGATTGAGACAAGGCTTAAGAAAACGCTTAAAATTTACTGCAATACTTCAATTTCTTTGTGGAGATCAACTTTTTAAAGTAGATTTTCTTGAATTTGAGCAAACCATTTGTTCAAGTAAATGACTGTTATTGACTTTTAAGCGAATGATCTGTTGTGTAAACAGGTTTTGGCTATTGTAGATTTAATTTACGTAATAGTAACAAAGTTATCACTAGTAAATACAGCTTATCCTGCCTCGCCGTCTAGTGGTAGGAGACAGAGCGTCTCTGTGTGTTCATCGGTAATTCGAACGAGTATCGACAGAGCTCCCAAAACTCGTATCTTGAAAGAAAACAAGCTGTTAAATGCTGTAGTCACTACAACGTAGGACAGATGCCAAAAGCTATCACTTTTGACACGCTTTTTTGGTCATGCCCTTGCGTGAAGGATATTCAAATTGCGAGGCAGTATAAAACATGATATCAGTGATATTTCTGAAATAAATATTATCAAACCAGTTGCTTTTGAGACCTTTAACTGTAAGCTAGTTAGCTAAGAGGTCATTTGGCACTGATTGATCGTTTTCATATCCGATTATCATTGATATTTATTGCGAAAGTTCAAAAGTTGAAAAATATCCACCACAATTTCTGCGCATGGAAGTCGTGAAAATCTCATTTAAATTAAGTTACCGTCCCTAAAAAACTACTTCGATACTTACTGATAGTCACGATTATTCACAACTTTTTCTTGTTCTAGTTGTTCGTTTTGTAAGCACATGCTTTCACGATGTGCGAAGATCAAACATAAACAATTTGTCTGATTCAGCGACACGAAAACACTTCTGCATCAGTGGAAGATTTCGGGTTTATTTTCTCACCCTTTTTCTTAAGGTCCATATTTGTATAAACTCAGATAGATATAGACCAAACAGATGTAAATAAAAAATCCCCTTACAACGCGTAGAATGTAACGCCAAAAACTAACAAAAATCACGCTTACTCTTTTTGTCATAATTTCAATTTCATTTTGTCTAAACTGTTTGGTTCACATTTTCTAAATGAATGAGACGAAACTTGATTTACACAAGTAAAAAAGTGTTATTTAGGTGAAAAGATTCGCTCGGCGAAACGCAAATAGGCAGGCCACCTGATATAAAGAAAAAAAGATTTTTAAACGAAACGGAAATAGTCACGTGATTTTCCTGTAATCAGTAGAGATACTACAACTTAAAGTTTAGAAGTGAAGGAAAAAGTTTACATCTTTTTAAAAATTGTGGCAAGCTAAATATAAATCTTCTTCTCCCAAATCAATATCATGGCTACGATCCTGGTTAGGCCTTGCACGCGCTACTTTTGCCGTATTTCAAAATCTCAAACGAATGAACGTAATTGTTTTATCTGTTTTTTGAAACCACTTATTTTTCCATTACACAACAACATTCCAAAGACGAATTAATTTGGGCGTAAATCAACATCGATCACGGATCGGCCTTTATAAATAGCCAGAGACTGCAAAAAAATACCAGCTTTTGTGCAAGTTTTTATTCTCATTACTTACAAGTTGTAAGACTTATAAGCTATACAATCAGTTATAAGAACTTTTGGAATTGTAAGAATGTTGTTGTTTGGTTAGGGTAGTTACCAGAACTTGAAGTAGACTTGGTTAAGCTTTGCGATGCGCATATCATATATATACAGCTAGCTCAATTACTGTAGGCTATGTTGAGTATTTGTCGATCTCTTCGTTTGAGCCAGATCTTTCTATTTAGCTCTTGAAAATGAGTTTATATTTTTTGCGCTAGTCTTTAGTTAGTCTGGTCTCCAGCGTTAAGTAGACTGCTAAACTCCGCCACATGTCTGCCACGCCAACACGGAAGCATCTCGTTGGGTGTTTACTCAAGGACATCACAAGTAAACTTTTCGGCTTTTTCATCTCATTGGCTCTTTTGTGCTGAAAGTCAAGCAGGGAAGCTGTGAATACAGTTTTCAGAGTGTTTGTTATGACATACCTAGGTAATTGAACACAGGTCCATCGGCGCCAAAGCGGACGCTTTTGTCAATAAACCACCGTGCCGGTTATTGTGTTTATATCACGAGTTAAAAAGTATTAGCATTTGCTTCAACTCGATTTATTTAAAGAGATTTTTGGGAGTAGAAACCTTTAGAAATTCTTCAAACGGCGACAAATTCATGACTTATTTTTCATAATCTTCGGCAAAAACAATTTTTTCATAGCTGTAGTAAAGTTCTGCACAACCAACAAATTAATTGTGAAGTCTACTAAACAGTTTGATGTGTTAAACGTGTTTGTCGAGCTAAACAAACCAAACTGTGATCTATCAATGCAATGTAGCCGCACTACGAATATCACCACGTTTTTCTTCTGCTTTATTCTAGCGAATAACTTCTGTCAAGCGCTTGTCGGAAATCATTGATATCCGGAAACTTTCAAAAGTGTGTCACGAGTTTTTGAATTTCTAGGTGTTTATCGCAATTCAGAAAATTCACTTATAGCAGTGATTCTCAACCACTGTGCCGCGAAATTATGAAAGTGTGCCGCCAAATTTTAGATATGTTTCGCATTAAAAGTATTCTTATGATTAACTTGTAGTTAATCCTTTAACAAACGTACTGTTATTTTTGTAGTACATATTTTTTTATTTCGCGTATTTAAAATTATTATCGTAAACTATTTTACGCAGTGTGTTATAGGTAAGTAAATAATTTTTTAAATTATATTTTTCTATGTGTGCCGCCAAATTTTGAAATCGTTAGAAGTGTGCCGCAACATAAAAAAGGTCGAGAATCACTGACTTATAGTTTAAGACAGAGGTTCCCAAACTTTTTTTGTTGACGGCGTCCTTTTAAAACTTATCAATATTCGCGGCGCCGTAATGAAGCGAAAATTTGTAAATTTCAAGTTTTACCAAAAAATTGTATTTCAATCATGTTTATTGTTCAAAATGCAAAACACTTAAAAATATTTAATGTGAGCATTAAGCTTGTTGCTTTATGGACATTTTATCAAAGCGTGGTGCAATGTTTGATATTGCAACACGCATCTCGCGTTCAATGACAGTTTTATTGTGATACTTCAACTTGATTACTGCTACCGCAGAAAAACCGGCTTCACACAAATATGACGTTGCAAACGGCACAAGAACACGGAGAGCTTTACAGCCTACAAGTGGAAATTCAGCTCGAGCCTTAATCCAAAATGAAATGAGTGAATTAGGGTTGTATACGCTTTTCAAAGTGAGAACAGAAGTAAGTTGATAAATTTTTCAGCTTCCAGAGATGTAAACCCCTGAGTGGCATTTGTATTATCAAGAAGAGGATTTCTTATCCAATTATACTTCTCCATGTCTTCACAAAACTATTTCTCAAAATGCGAGATTAGAGCATCCAAATCCAAACACATCACAGTCTTCATATGACATTTATCGGTATTTTGCAGGGAGAGATTGCGAGTTTAAGTGGGGTCTTAAAAGTGGAAAACTATCACATTGCTTGTTATTTATCAACAGATCAGTTTTCCGCAACTGTAGTTTTCTTTTTAAAGGCTGTAATTTTGTCATGGAATTGCAGAAGATGAATGTATTTTCCTTGAAGTGAGACGTTTAATTGATTAAATTTTGCAAAAATATCACAGAGATACCCCAACTGAGTCAGGAAAACTTCATGCTCAAAGGTAGTAGCAAGTGCATGGTTTTCTTCTTTTAAAAATATGAAGATTTTGTTTCTCAATTTGTACACACGTAAGAGAACTTTGCCTTTGGAAAGCCACCTTGCACTGCAATGAATTGTTGTGGTCTGCTCCTAATTTATCGCAAAGACGTTGGAAGAACCGAGCTTTAAGCGGCCGTGCTTTAATGAAGTTCACAGTTTTGGCAACAACTTCAAGCACTCCACTAAGGTGATCACGGAGCTGCTGCGAAGCCAGCGCCTCACGGTGTATTAAGCAGTGGGTCCATTTTGCGTTGACGGCAATGCCCTGCACTAACGTTTGCAGCTCGCCAAAACGACCAGACATAGCTCGAGCTCCATCAGTGCATAAACCAACGCAGTATTTCCACTCGAAGTTATTTTCCAGAAAAAAATTGTTCAGTACTGCAAACAATTCATGTGCTTTGCAATTTGATAAAATGAGCTTACAAAAGAGCAAATCTTCAACGATGTTGTCGTCGTTATCAATAAAGCGTACGTAACAAGTCAAATAAGCATCTTTATCACTGGTACTGGTTGTTGCCTTATCTAATGGTAAGCTGAACTCATTTGCACGCATTTTTGCTACCAGCTGATCACAAATATCCGAAATTTTATCGATCTTCCTACAAATGATATTGTTTGAGAGTAGAACAACTTTTAGTTTTTGAGCTACAGATTCTCCAATCATTGTCGAGACTAAGTCAAGAGCAGCAGGAAGCACGAGTTCTTCCTGAATGAAAATAAGACCGACTGCTCATTCATTTCTGATAACTTATCGAGCGAAAAATTTGCGTGCTTTTGTTGTGGTTTGTTGTTAAGTGGCATTTTAGTTTACTAGGTAGCATACATTTCGCAGCTAAAACTTTGCAACAAATAACACATCGCGGATGCTTGTCACTACGGAAAGTGTTATTTTCCACAATCGTATGGTTGCTATAAAAAATATTAACAAGCTGTAAAATTGTAATAGGTTGTTTACCACTTTCGCATTGTAATTATTAAGCCGCTAACAAGCTACTGCTAACCACGCACTGTAATTTTTTGTAAAGAAAGCAGCGAATATATCGCCTCCTCTTACAATACGGTTCATGACCTGCTAACAGTACATTGCAGCGGAGGTCACCAAACAGCAGTTAGGCTGTTGCTGTCCTACTCTGCCCTTTTGTCAAGGAAATAGCCCTGTCCAGGCAGGCGAAACGGACAGAGAAAGCAAACAGATAATTCTACGCAAGCTGGAGCCAGGCAGTTCTTTTCTCATCAAGGTAGTTCAAAGGTGAATTTAGAAATCCATAAACATTATAAAGTAAATTGAACGAACCTTCTTTATTTCGGAATCTTAGCAGCATGAGAGCTGATTCGACAAATCCTTGGTGGAAAAGAAAACTGTGTTAAAATGGAAAGTGCTTTTCATACAGTGAAAGCTTTTAATACATAATAATAATATTAAAATGAAATTTTAATTAAAATGGAAAGCTAAATCAATTTTAATTAAAATGGAAAGCTTAATTAATTTTAAATAAAATGAAAAGCTTTTAATACATAATAATAATAAAATGGAATTTTAATTAAAATGGAAAGCTTAATTAATTTTAAATGGAAAGCTTTTAACACCAACATCCAGGCAAGAATTGAGAATAGAATATAATTACAATTTTCCATAATCAAATCGAATACACAGAAAAGCGCTATGTTTCTTAATTATCTTCTCAAAAGTGGACAAAAATGTTCGGCGAATTTTTACTTCATTCAGGTTAATGAAATTGAATGGGCAATTGTTTCACACTATATTGCATTGTAACGTGAACTACGTAATCTGTTTACGAGCAACTCTTCCAGATTGTATTTTTTCCATTACAAAATTTCGAGGTACAAAGCGGACTTGACAGCGACAAATGTAACAACTTTCGCGGCGCCCCTGGCAATGTCTCACGGCGCACCAGGGCGCCGCGGCGCCCAGCTTGGGAACCGCTGGTTTTAAGATATTTTTAAAAAGTGTCATCTTGTCTGTCCAAGTCGTCAGCCAGTTTCGCCGATGATTGAACTCATCTGGCCATGCGCTCTGTTTAACATTCTCGAAGCTGTTTCGATTTCTTGAACTCTATTCAGCAACGCGGTCGAGTGGGTTGGAGCGATGTTTCATGACGATAATGATTGAACGGTCCTGTGTTCAAGCATCAGGATGACTGTGTTGTTGTGTCCTTGGGAAAAACGCTTTTCTCGGCTCATGATTGATTTGATATGCATTAATAACTTTTTTTAAGCTCAAACAAACTTAAAACATTACTTACACTCAGTATCACCTAAAAGTAAGAGAATATTTAACCAAATCGCATATAAATCAAGCTTTTCTGATCAAGCTTGCCCAACCAAGCCAATTGAACTAAAACAATATTACAGGTGAATACACAGTCGAGAAAGCTAGCAACGCAACAATTTCGCGACAATTACAGATTTTAGGCGATACAACTCACAAGTCACAAACAAGCTCTTACAACGAAAAGCACGACAAGGGTTCAATGCTCAAACCCCAACACTAAATCAAATATGGTTCAATGACGACTATTGTTCCTCAAAGCATGCCCATAAGAATGCATTCTATCAGCTTTGGATAGTTTATCAATAGTTTCATACAAATCCAACATATCCATAAGTTATTAGAAAGCTATTTTTAATTAACTTAACACTGCTTTTTTCAATTGATGTTAAAACTTAACAAACTCCGAGAAAGATCTCGACAGTGATTATCTTGAGCTAGCGCCACTGCTGCTATCCTGCAAGCTCTTCGTTGCAGTTGCACGTTTCTTTTTTGGTATTTTTTCTGCTAAACTCTGCTGAACATGGGAGGATTTCGATTGGTGCAGTGACTATGAAGATTTTATGTAGATGCAGCTCGATGTCCAAAGTACTCAGGAGTACTAATCCTATCGTAAAAACCTAGATTTTTATCATTTTTTGTTTTGCGGAATAAGTGCCGGTTGATTGCGTTAAAAATCGAACGGCACAAATGTTTTGCAGTTTGATTGCGTTATTATTAATTTTCAATAGAGGATATTACCTATTTGCTCATATATGGGTGCAATGTCATTTTCACTGTGTGGTTAATCCCAAGAAAGCAAAGATTTATGCAAAGAGAATTTCAATAAACGTGAATGCTGTGAGATGAAAAATATCACCAATGTTTACAAATTCGAAATCAGTTTATCGTGCGAAAATAACGTTGTTGGCTTTTCATTTTATATTGGCGCTAATAACTACCCAGGAAAGGCAATAAATTAACTGTACGAAAACAAATATACATACCCATTCAAACTTAAAATGACGGACTCCTCCTTTCGGACATCTTATTTTTACAGCATAACTAAATAATAACTTGCAAAAATTTATCGCTGAGTCTGTCCTACGTTTAACCGTAATACCTAAATTGTTGTAATGTTGCTATTATTACATATATAGTTATGAACTTATGACGAAATAACGCAATAAATGTTCAGAAATTTTGAATGATTTATTCAGGAAAAGTAGTGCGGCAATGTACTTTGATTACAAATCACAATCCACAAACTCTTGCACTCCGATCGGTTAATTATGTTAGATCTATATCATCATTGTTTGACATTTTTTCAGTGCTTTGTAGATGTTCAATTGGATGTAAGTGCTCTTGATGGTCAATATTCTCCTTTTTAAATTTACCTTTGTAAGTTGATAAGTTGATGGGAAACTTTGCTGCTTTCTTCATTTATTGCTTTGTATTGACCTTCCTTTTATATAATTTCTGGACAGCTGTTCAATGGGAGGGGAGGAGCAATCGTCAAATGTATTTTGGCAATTTCATATTCATGGCACAAGCCGGGTTTTAAGGATGCTTTATCCAGAGAACTGGTTGCTGTATCTTCTAAATACCATTCAGGATGTGTTTGAACATATTCACTCATCATTTCAATGGATTTGTGAAGAGCATTACCGTATTTGTTGATTTTAGGATCGTGGTAAAGATCGACATCAACATTTTGAACGACTATTTGTCCATCTGGAAGATACCGTTCAATTCCTTTGAGCCGATAATACAAATCATCAAAACGTTCCATTAGTTTATAGTGGTATAATCCTGCTCGAGCTTCATCGAAGACCTCAGGCATACTTTCCTTGGTGCAATAATCAAAATAACCAAAACAGTACTTTCCGGCATTGATGTTGTGAAAGATGTCGTTTTTAAGTCTTCTTAGAACTGGCGTAAATAGGTCGGTGTTGACATGTCGATTAACTGTTTCGTTGTTCCATTTTTGCGCTCCACCGGGCGACCACAAAATAAGGACTTTATCAGCTGAACATAAACGGTTTTCTAGCCAACCAGCAGGATCTAGTGAAACGTCTTGGTCGCTAAACAACTCGCAGTATACTTCAAAGCCCAGATCAGCCTGGAGAAACTTCACAAAATTAATGATGACATCTTGGTGCATTGTATGATCGTTTGAAAACGCTATGAAAAGTTTTATTTGCTGTGCGAGCTTGATTTGAAGATTTGTGTATTTGTTCAGTAGATCGTTGTTAAGTTGTAGCTGACTCACATTATTTTCATCCTAAATTGCTTCTTCATCGACGCTGTTCTTTTTCGGTTTTGTGAGACATATTTTGGCTCGCTTTGAAACGAGAAAAACAGCACCAACAGCCAGGAGCAATACGGCAATTAGAGCCAATATTATCCACTGGATGTAATATGGTTTCAGTGGTGCTGTTGTTGTAGTTGTTATTAGCGAACTGTTCGTAGATGGATTGCCAGCAATACTTTCAGTAATAGGAGTCGTCGTTGACGCAGGGCACGATACTATGCATCTGTAGATCCGACCATTAAGACAACCGTCTATGCAAAAATCAACCGAATAAAAGATTTTATCGGTAATGTTAAAGCGGCCTTGACCTGCCGATTTGTTTTTAAACTTATTCGCTAGGTTTGAATAAAGGATATATTGGTTTTTGTGCGGTAGAACTATTACCGTATTTGTGTTACCATTAGCGCTAATATTAAATGAAAAGTCAACAGCGTTATTTTCGCACGATAAATTAATGCTCAATTTGTAGACATCGGAAAGACTTGTTTTGTCACAAATTTGACGATTATAGAAAGTTTCTTCGCATTCTTGAGAATAAGCACAGAGTACCAACGCCATTGCAACCATAAATGAGCAAATATGAAAGTATCTTCCATTCATAATCAACAATCATTTACTAACGCAATCGAAAGGCAATTATTCCACAAAACAAATATGTTAAAATTCAATTTTTTGCTACTCCTACACAACTGCTCAAATCGAATTCAAGCAAAGGCAAATACTTTTTAACTCATGGTATAAACATAATAACCGGCATGGTGGTTTAGTGACAAGGGTGTATGCTTCGCATTTGGTACACGTTCGTTCAATCACCTTGATAAGTCATACTAAAGACTTAAAAGGCTATATCCACAGCTTCACTGCATGAAACACGGCACGAAAGACACAGTGAGGAGAGAAAAGCCGGAAAGATGACTTGTGGTGTCCTTGGATAAAGCACTTAACGGGATATTTTTATCTTTGCGTGACAGACAGATGGTGGGATTTATTAGTCCACTTATCGATGGGACTGACACCAACTAAAGGCTAGCAATAAAAGCATGATTTCATATTAGAGAGCTACATGTAAAGATTTGGTTCAAACGAAGACGTCGACGACGACTTAACATAGTCTACAGTTGTTGGACTGACTGTAAATTTATGATATGTGCATCGTAAAACTTAACCAAGTGTACTTCATGGCAATGAACTGAGGCACAGTTTGATTGGATGAGTTGTTTTCATTTGTTGTGGTTGTAGTTTTACAGCAATCTTTTGCTTAAACTAAATAAATACATAAATATAAACGCGAATGAAAACTCTTTGTGGCAGCCAATGCCCACAATTGCCAACATTCGAGCGACCTTTAGTAAGGGTCCACGTTCTGACCGTCAGACGAACAAATGAATTCGCTAAAACATTTTAAAAGTTGGCACCGGGCCGTATCGTCATTTCAACGACCCGGGTGAGGCATAGATTATCTCCAAGTTTGCATGATTTGGGGGCGCCCTTATTGTAAAGTATTTCAAAGATTTACCAAGAAACAAAGCTATGACGATTGCTTTGTTATCGTGGCTTCAAAAAGCACTAAATTACTAATGCAACGCAATGCTGATCTTAATGCGTAGAAGTTCTACCACAATTTAACAGCTTGGTTTGGGTAGCTTATTTGATCAAAGCAGACTAGGACACCAAGTTTAGTCGATATCCGCTGGTAGCTCACCTTGAGACGCTAACCATAGGTAGGCCGAACCGAATAACTGAGATTTTAAGTTGACTAGCTTACTTCTATTTTTCGGCTTGTGGTAGTTATCGTTGTCGCAGGGCAAGATATTGTGCATCTATAGATCCGACAATCAAAACAATCGATTACGCAGAAAACTCCAAATAAATGATTATATCGGTACCGCTAAAACGACCTTAACCCGCTGTTTTTTTACTATTCCACTTGGTTAAGTTTGAACGGGGGTGTATATTTGTTTTCGTACAGTTGAATTATTCCTGGGTAATTATTAGCGCTAATATAAAATGAAAAGCAAATAACGTTATTTTCGCACGATAAACTGATTTCGAATTTGTAGACATTGGTAACATTTTCCATTTTACAGCATTTATTGAAATTCTCTTTGCATAAATCTTTGCATTCTTGGGAATAAGCACGCAGTAAATATGCCATTTCATCCATATATGAACAAATAGGTAACATCCTCCGTTCATAATCAAAAATAACGCAATCAAACTGCAAAACATTTGTGCTGTTCGATTTCTAACGCAATCAACCGGCACTTATTCCACAAAACAAAAAATGTTAAAAATGTAGGTTTTTACGATAGGCTTAGTACTCCTGAGTACTTTGGACACAGAACTTCATCTACATAAAATCTTCATAGTCACTGCGCCAGTCGAAATTCTCCACATCTTAAGCAGAGTTTAGCAGAAAAAATACCAAAAAAGAACCGTACATCGGCAATGAAGAACTAGCAGGATAGCAGCAGTGGCGCTATCTCAAGATAATCACTGTCGAGACCTTTCTCGGAGTTTGTTAAGTTTTTACATCAATTGAAAAAAGTAGTGTTGAGGTAATTAAAAATAGCTTTCTAATAACTTATGGATATGTTGGATTTGTATGAAACTATTGATAAACTATCCAAAGCTGATAGAATGCATTGTTATGGGCATTTTTGAGGAACAATAGTCAAAATTAAACTATATTTGATTTAGTGTTGGAGTTCAGCCTTGAACCCTTGTCGTGTTTTTCGTTATAACAATTTGTTTGTGACTTGTGAGTTGTATCGCCTAAAATCTGTAATTGCCGCAAAATTGTTGCGTTTCTAGCTTTCTCGACTGTGTATTTATCTGTAGTATTGTTTTAGTTCAATTGGCTTTGTTGGGCAAGTTTAATCAGAAAAGCTTGATTTATATGCGATTTGGTTAAATATTCTCTTACTTTTAGGTGATAGTGAGTATATGTAAAGTTTTAAGTTTGTTTGAACTTAAGAAAAGCTATTAATGCATTTCATATCAATCATGAGCCGAGAAAAGCGTTAGACTTTGAAGTGGATAGAAGAAAGTAAGGCGACGGAAAATGACATGGAGAAGATGAGGTGGTAGAAGAGATCAAACAGATTGGTTTACAAAAGGAAGTCACCATCAACAGAGAGAAGAGGGCGTAAGGCTGTTTTCAAAACTGCGAAGAGCATGAGATAATTTCGGCCACTTTTGTCAATAAAGACCAAACCAGATTTAAATAATTGGTTATGTCTTTCTCTCTCCCTCTCGTTTTCTTTCTCCCTCTCGACTATTTGGCATGAATTGCTTGGTAACATTTTAAATGAATTTAAAGTTTGTTATAAAAAAATGGCGTAGGAGAAGAAATCATCATAAGGTCTTTTTTCCCAAGGACACAACAACACAGTCATCCTGATGCTCGAACACAGGACCATTCGATCATCATCGTCATGTAACATCGCTCCAACCCACTCGACCGCGTTGCTGAATAGAGTTCAAGAAATCGAAACAGCTTCGAGAATGCTATACAGAGCGCATGGCCAGATGAGTTCAATCATCGGCAAAACTGGCTGACGACTTGGACATACAGGATGACATCATCTTAAAGGATGACACTAGTAGTATAGAATACGACTTTCGACCTGGATTTTGTGGCGCGCTTGTGGCGCGCTACGTCATTTCCGAACGTGATTTCCGAAGGTGTTGATACATGAACTTGAAGTACATTGCAACAGCTTGTAGATACAACGTGTACCAACTTATAAATAAATGGTAACACAAAGACAACGTGTATCAACTTGTAACAACTTGTAAATAACAACTTGAAAACAAATGTCAACACAACTTAAACAAATGTGAATACAACTTGAAAAGAAATGTTTATAGCAGCTTGTAAATACATGTAAATAGAACTTGAAATTGGTTTGTTATAGGCACCTCTCTTGAGAATATCGCCACTTCGATATTAACTGCATTTTTGAACATATGGTCTGTAAGACAGTTCTTTGCTCGAGCTAGAAATCTATCACGGAAACATAAACATTTGGGCGTGAAAACCTTGAACCAATCACAAGTCGATGTTGAATCGTGACTATCAACAAAAACCGATGCCAGCGGAAGTTAGAAAGCTCGGAGCTGATCACGTTTCTCTAACGTCAACTGACGTCTTGAAAATTAGATATAAACAATTTTAGCAATGAGCGAATTATTATTTTTATCTACATTACACCACTGCTTTTATTACACAATTCTCAAAACTTTCTCGTTTCACCATATGGTGTTGGCTATAAAAACCCAAGCAGAAATCAATGCACACATTCGAAAATGGAGAAATTATGTGAGATTTGTGGCAAGACCTTCACGAGAGCGAGGGATCTTAAAAGACACGTCGCAACTGTTCACCAAAACGCCGAGGTGCAGTGCGAGAAATGTTTTAAAAAATTTAATCGCAAAGATGCTATGGAAAGACATCAACAAAAATGCTGTGTTTGCCGTCTGTGTGGTGTCGACTTCTCAAATTCCCTTGAGCTAGTGAGACATCACTGTGCAGAGAAAAGTGGCTCGAAGTCAAAACCACAGAAAAAAAGAACCGATTCCAGGTAAGTGAATTGAAATTTCTCAGCATTGCGCTGTGTTTAATGCATGCTTTATTTAGCATTCCAAACCAACCGACAGAGAAGAGAAGTAGTCCGACGCCAAGACCACAGAAAAGAAGAGCTGATGCCAGGTAAGTGAATTGAAATTTCTCAGCATTGCGCTGTGTTCATTACATGTTTTATATAGCATTCCGAACTAACCCGCAGAGGAAGGAGAACCACCAGTAATTGAAAATGAGGAGTTAAGGTAAGCATTTCCCAGATTCTTCCTTAGACGGCTCTAATGCTTTCTTTCTCAACAGGAGTTTTGTTCTGGAGAAGTGGTCTCAAATTCGGACGAGGAGTGTTATCAGACCTGTACAAGATATTTACAATTTCTTTCTCAATTCCAACATTAATGATTTATTAGACCAAATTCATAAGACTATCATGAACAATCAAAACTCACGCTTTAAAATTAATTTCAGCTTTGGGTACATTTTGAAGAATATTGAATCTGACGCGTTACGCTTTTTTCATCCTTCTTATAACAATCATTGTGTTTTGAATACGGCAAAGTTAATCAGCAACAGTGATAAATTGTCACGTTTTTTAGAGACTGTCCCAGACTTTGATGTTCTTGAAAATTTCGATAGACCTGACACAAAGTGGCGGTATTTGTCTACCACCAATGTTACTTTTTATGTAAACAAGCTGAGAAAAACAGTAATTGGTCAATGTATTTCCTTGCCTCCTTTTCTTGTACATAATCAGGGTGTACATAATTTGATTGCAGATTTTAATTCAGGTGAATTGTATCAAGATCGTTTGTGCATTTTTCGTTGTTTAAGTTTATTTTGCGGATTTCGCTTGAGTAATTTGGAAACCGACACTCAAACAAAATTTTGTTTGTACTGTCAGAAGCAACAGATTACCCCCTCCAGATTTGAAGGGGTTTCTTTGCATGATCTTCTTTTTGTGGAGGATCTCTTCAAAATTAATGTGCTGGTGTATGAGTTAGCAGAATTTGAAAATGACCCAGTTTGCCGTCTTATACAAAATTCACGAAAAATTTATCCTAAAACTATGAAGCTAAATCTTTTCGAAAATCATTTTAGCTACATTTTTCATTTTGAGAAGTACTGCAAAGTTTTTCAATGTCTTAAATGCGACGTTTTATGGTACAATCCAAAGTATTACAACCAGCATATTAAGCACTGTCAAGAGCAAGTAAAGTACACGTATAAAGGAGGAGTTTTTCGACTTACCCCAACCATTTTTGAAGAATTGCTAGAGCTTGGTATTCATGTCCCCAAAAGTGATCGATTTTACCCTTATTTTCTCGGTTTATGATTTCGAATGCATCCTTTCAAAGGAAAATCTACCCCCCAATACCCCTCTCCTTGAACACCAATCTAAGCATATCCCTCTCAGCTGCTCTCTTTGTTCAAATATTCCCGGTTTCAGATCCCCAACCTGCTACATTTCCGATGGCAATTCTCTTAATTTGGTTCAGAAGGTAATTGAATATTTAGAGCAAATGGCATCTGCAGCGTTCGATTTATTGAAAGCCAAATATCAATATGTATTTGATTTTCTGTCTGCCAGTGAAAACGTCAAAAGCGAAAAGCTAAAGTTGAATTTTGAAAATTTCTTGAAAAACCACATTGTTCTTGGTTTCAACTCCGGATCTTATGATCTTAATTTAATTGAAAAACAGCTTATTCGAGTGCTTTTACCAAAATTAGATTTTGTGATCAAAAAAAACAACCATTTTATGTGTATTAAGACAGAAATGTTGAGGTTTCTGGACACAAAAAACTACATTGCTCCTGGATTTTCCTACGACAATTTTATCAAAGCCTATGATGTTAACCAAACTAAATTTGTCTTTCCCTACGAGTATGTGGATAGTCTTGAAAAGCTAAATCATTTACTTCCAAGTCATGAAGCGTTCTATAGTAATCTAAAAGAAACCAACATCTCGCTGGAAGATTATCAAACAGTAGTCAGAAAATGGCGGGAGGAGAACTGGACATCCCTTCGTGATTTATTACTCTATTATAATAATCTGGATGTACAACCCTTCGTTGAAGCTGTCGAAAAATGCGTGGGGTTTTATTAAAGCAAAAACCTGGATCTTTTTAAGCAAGCTTTTTCTGTCAGCGGAATAACAAAGAGGTACTTATTTAATCAAACTCCATTAGATTGCTTCTTCTCGCTGATTGACAAGAAAAATGCAAATCCCTTCATCAGCTCCTGTTGGATCAGCTTGTGGGCGGGCCAAGTATAGTCTTTAAACGGCTGGCATTCAAAAATGAAACTTTCATTAAAAGCCACTTATACCCCAACCCAAAAATTTGCCAAACCATCAAGGGGTATGATGTCAATTCATTATATCTCTGGGCCGTTTCTCAGTCACTTCCGGTGGGGTATTTCGTGAGATATAGAGAAGTTAATAGTTACCAGCCAAAGACTCCTCACAAATTTGGCCTAGCCTCCTATCAGTGGCTAAGCTGGGTTGCTGCGACTGAGGGTAAATTCATCGAGCACGGTTTTAATGTAGGCGAGCGTCGTCTAACCTCCAGAAATCTTCCGGTGGATGGCTTTTATGAAGAGAGTAAAGAAACTTTTGGATTTTTTGGCTGCCTCTGGCACGGCTGTGAAATATGCCAAACCCTAGGAGGAGTTAACCCAGTAAACGATAAAACCTTCCAAGAACTGCATCGAAAAACTGAAGAGAAAATGAAACTACTGGAGGATTGCGGTTTTCGTGTTCGATTCATTTGGGAATGTCAGTGGAAACAGTTATCTTTGGAGGAGGATGTGATCTTCTTCACCAAAACCTTGAAATCTGTCAGACCTAGATGCCACCTATCCTTTCAAAAAATTTAAAGGGGGTTCAAAGTGGTGAGTTGTTCGGTTTTGTTTTAGCGGATATTTACACTCCTAACCATCTGAAACAGTTCTTTTATGAATTTCCTCCTACCTTCAAAATGCTATGATTGGAAGAGAGGACGTTGGAGAGCTGATGAAGGGATTTGCATTTTTCTTGTCAATCAGCGAGAAGAAGCAATCTAATGGAGTTTGATTAAATAAGTACCTCTTTGTTATTCCGCTGACAGAAAAAAGCTTGCTTAAAAAGATCCAGGTTTTTTGCTTTAATAAAACCCCACGCATTTTTCGACAGCTTCAACGAGGGGTTGTACATCCAGATTATTATAATAGAGTAATAAATCACGAAGGGATGTCCAGTTCTCCTCCCGCCATTTTCTGA